>LR990116.1:7500-1257500 GCA_905147225.2 Euproctis similis | reverse complement strand
CCACGTATGCTGCGTATGGTGGGCACAACTTGGTCTTTTTTATGTTTATATGCATGAAATAAAAAGGATAGTGACTTTCATTCTATTTCATTCACAATAAATGTAGTAATCTTGCTTAAAAGTAGTCTTAGATTAAAAGTCATTATGCCACACGATACAATTTGATTTTGAAGACCAATTTAAATGGCAAACAAAAGGCATACAATTTGATTGGTCAAACAATCTATATGGCATGGAATAGGTTTAATGTAACTTAAAAACATCATTCTGTCTGTACAGGAAGAAATAGGCAGCTGTAAATACTGCCGGCACTAAATCATTTAACTTGCCAAAATATATACGAAAATTATTAAATTCGAATAAAATTGCTGCCTAAAATCATTTATTTTCGTTCGTTCGATCGTTATAATAAATTGAATAAATATTTATTAAGTTTATTAGTATCTATAAATGTAAAAATAAAGAATGTATGTATGAATGTATAAATGTAAAAAAAACTTTAAAAGTTATAAAAATCTTTAGCCATCTTGCCATCTAAGGAAATAAACTGTCTCTATCGCATAACTAATGACATCAATTAAAATATTTTAATATGACTTTGTTGCAATCAGCACCATCTCTGTGGTTAACGTTTTTTTTTACCTTAAACATATTACTTAAAATACTTTTATGTCATAATAAGTACTTTCATCATCATCAGCCTATTGCAGTCCACTGCTGGACATAGGCCTCTCCCAATTTGCGCCACAACATCCGATTCTCTGCCTTCCGCATCCAGTCTTTTCCAGCAGCCTTTCTGAGGTCGTCTGACCATCGGGCTGGTGGCGTCCTACACTACGTTTACCAAAACGCGGTCTCCACTCTATGACCTTCTTACTCCATCTACCGTCGGTCCTTCGGCAGATGTGACCAGCCCATTGCCACTTCAGCGAGCTTATTCTACGAGCTATGTCGGTTACCCTAGTTCTCTGGCGGATATACTCATTCCTGAGTTTATCCTTCAGAGATACCCCGAGCATAGCCAGCTCCATAGCTCGCTGAGCGACTTTAAATTTGTGGACTAGCCCCACCGTGAGTGTCCACGTTTCGGCACCGTAGGTCATCACCGGTAGGACGCACTGGTCAAAGACCTTAGTCTTCAGACATTGCGGTATAGGCGAGCTGAAGACCCGACGCAGTTTGCCAAATGCAGCCCAACCCAGCTGAATCCTCCTTTCGGCCTCCTTCTCGAAGTTTCGTCTACCTAACTGGATAGTTTGGCCTAGGTAGACGTATTTGTTTACGACTTCGAGAACTGACCCTTCGACGCTTATCGGTCCGGGCACGACATGTTCATTGAACATGACCTTGGTCTTGTCCAAGTTCATGCCCAAACCGACACGCCGGGAGGACTCGTCTAGGCTGCGCAGCATTCCGCTTAACTGTTCCAGCGACTCTGCCATCACAACGATGTCGTCGGCAAACCGAAGATGTGAGATGTACTCACCATTCACGTTGATACCCTGTCCAGTCCAATCCAGTGTCTTGAAGACGTCCTCCAAAGCGTTGGTGAAGAGTTTGGGAGATATGACATCTCCCTGTCTTACACCTCGACTCAGCTCGATGGAGTTCGTCACCTGGTCCTGTATCTGAACAGTCATCGTGGCGGTGTCATACAAACATCTCAACACCTCGATATAGCGCCAGTCGATCCGACATCGCTGCAATGCATCCAGAACTGCCCAAGTTTCGATGGAGTCGAAGGCTTTCTCGTAGTCCACGAATGCCATACACAGCGGCTGATTGTACTCCTCGGTCTTCTGTACAATCTGCCGAACAGTATGGATGTGGTCCACGGTGCTAAAGCCTTTTCGAAACCCGGCCTGCTCCGGAGGCTGGAACTCGTCGAGTCTTGCAGCGAGACGATTCGTGACGACCCTCGAGAACAACTTGTAGATATGGCTCAGGAGTGAGATGGGTCTGTAGTTCTTCAGTAAGGTCTTATCACCTTTTTTGAAGAACAGCACCACCGCACTCCTGCTCCAAACCTGTGGTGTTATACCCTGGTGTATGACGGAATTAAAAAGACTTGCTAATTCCTTTAGGATAGGAGTCCCGCCGGATTTTAGAAGTTCAGTAGTAATTCCGTCATCACCGGGTGCCTTGTTGTTCTGGAGTTGCCCGAGAGCCGCCCTAATCTCGCTTGCTGTGATATCGGGAATGTCTTCACTGTAGTGACGCGTTAGCGGGGCTCTGTGGTCATCATCGCTGTGTCCCGTAGGCTTGGTCATCCGTGTTGAATAAAGGAGTCCATAAAAAGATTCGATCTCTGCGAGAATCTCAGGCTTAGAGGTGACGACACGTCCATCCGCAGTTTTCAGCTTCGTCAGATGGGGCCTTCCAAGCTGCTGAGCGAACACTTTCGACCCTTTATTGCGGTCGATCGCATCCTCGATTGCTCGGGTATTCGATCGACGAAGGTCGCGCCGCATCAGCTTCCTAATACGCTGGTTTAGGCTTCTCCATTCTGACGAAGACAGCTGATCGGATGGAGTTTCTCGTCTTTGCCTCATCAGCTCGAGCGTCTCGGCAGAGAGTTTGGACTCCTTTTTCTGCGATCTCGGGAACAACCTTTGAGACACTTTCCTCAGCGTGTCGACCACAGTGTCGGTCCTTTCGTCCACATCACCGGTGGTTTCCAGCAGGTCGAATCGATTTTTAAGTTCCATTTGAAACTTTTCGGTTTCGGCTATTTGGAGTGGCGTAGGTCGGAGAATAGACCTCATCTTCCGGGTCCTTTCAGCTTTCAAGTTAATATTTAGAGAGCCCCGAAGAAGTCGGTGATCACTTCCAGTATTGAACCTGTTGATCACAGAGACATCTCTAAATATATGCTTACTATCCGTTATGATAAAATCTATCTCGTTCCTTGTCACAAAATCGGGGCTTCGCCAAGTCCACCTCCTGTGGAGACCCTTCTTGAAAAATGAGTTCATCAAGAAGAGCCCTTCAGACTCCAGGAAGTTGACCAGCATCTGGCCCCTGTGATTTCGACACCCCAAGCCATATGGACCGATTTTCGTTTCGCCGCGTTCTTGTACTCCCACTTTGGCATTGAAGTCCCCCATAACAACGTTGTAGTGGGCCTTGGCGGTACAATGCATTGCTTTCGCAATATCCTCGTACATCGCCTCCGCTATCTCGTCAGGGTATGTCGAGGTCGGCGCATATACCTGTACCACCTTCAGGGTGTACTTGTTGGAAAGTTTCAGTACAAGGTACGCTACCCTGGCCGACACACTGCTGATCTCCACAACGCTGCCAACGAGGTCCTTGTGAACCAGAAAACCGACACCCCCTTGGGAGAGCTGGTCACCTTCTCGAAAATAGAGCAAGTTACCCGACTGTAGAGTTATCGTGTCCTCCCCCTCTCGCCGGACTTCAGATAACCCTAGAATATGCCAGTTCAAGCAACCCAGCTCTACCTCGAGTTCGGTGAGGTGTTGGTCCAGCCGAAGACTGCGTCCGTTGTATGTTGCCACGCGTAGTTGTTTTTGACAGCCTGCCGTAACCCGGAGATTCTTAGCACCCCCTGTCCCACCGTTACCACGACCGCTGCCTTGGCCGGGAATAGTGGGACCACCGGGAACTGGGGGCCGTTGGTTCTGCGCTCTTTTCATTATAGGAGGTTTTTGCCCGTAGTCCCCACGCTGGGCAGACGTGTTGGAGACCGCAGGGGTCACCTGTTAGTGATAGGAACGCTGCTGCCCGTCCCTACCGAGAATTTTTGGGTTAACCCTTGTTTCGGAATGGTTATCCCGCCATTCTTCGGTGTTGAGCTATGTAAGCTTGTCAGCCATACGTTTTTCTTTTTCTCCCGGCTGACTGAGAGAAGTAAGTACTTTACTTATTGTATATTTTGCAGTTTTATCAGCATATATATACATAGCATTATTTTTTTTTATATATTAACTGTAAACCATACCGTTTATGTCTAAAAGTGAAGTAGTATTAATTAGTCGACAAACTGTAGGTATCTTGTAATTAAGAATGTGGGTGACGAAACCTATTGGCATAAATTGTGCAAAATTTTGTCACTTATTGATATATATCACGCATTTATTATTGTAAGGTGTGTACTATTGATGTAAACTACGATTCTAACTTAGGACTTTTGAACTATGACTATGAATTCTAATGATTGGCGTTTGTATTGACTTTTATTTTATATCTTTCAAGTTATTTGTATTATGACATTGCAACGAATTAAATATACACTGCTACGGGGTAGGCCTCACCTAAACTGCACTTTCTTACTAATATTACAAATGTGAACAGTTGAACAGATATCATTTTATTTAACGACCACCATGAACTTGTAATATTCTACAGTTCTTAATTCGAAGCCCGATTATTCGGATAACTATTTGACCAGCTAACTAAAACAATCAGGTCACATTGAAAATCAAGTAAAAGTCAGAATATTGAATATGACCTGGGACTTCTATCGAAGCTTCCGTGTTATGGGCTTCCCGAGAAATTGTGCGATTGGATTACCAGTTTTCTCGCCGCTCGGAGTGTTAAGGTCGTTGTTGACGGTTCATGCTCCAACTTAAAACTGATCAATGCTGGAGTCCCACAAGGCTGCGTGGTATCCCCTACGCTGTTTCTTCTGCACGTCAATGATATGCTGAATAACAGCAATTTGCATTGTTATTTATTGCAGACGACAGCACGGGGGATACTTTATATACCGGCCACGCTGGAATTTCTCGGGAAAACGTCGATGAATATCGGAACGGACTTGTGTCTGAAGTTGAAACTCTGCTTAGTAAAGTCTCGGACTGGGGCCGACTAAGCTAAGTCCAATTCAACCCCAAAAAGACACAGGTCTGCGCGTTTACCACTAAAAAGACACCCTTTGTCGTAGCTCCCTGTTTCGAGAACACTCCCCTGACACCGTCTGCTCATATAGGAATCCTTGGTGTCGACGTGTCAAGCAACGTCCAGTTTTGCGGTCATCTGGAAGGCAAAGCCAAGCGGGGATCAAAGAAGCTTGGTGTGCTCAATAGAGCGGAACAGTACCTACTTCACGTCAGGTCATCGACTACAACTTTATAAAGCGCAGGTAAGACCTCACGTGGAGTACTGTTCCCATGTTTGGGCAGGAGCACCCCAGTACCAGCTTGCTCCATTTGACCGCATTCAACGAAGAGCGGTTCGGCTCGTCGACAACCAGGCAATTTCCGACGGGCTTGATTCCCTGGCACTGCGGAGGGACATTGCTTCTCTGTGTGTCCTATATCGAATCTACCACGGGGAGTGTTCCCAGGAATTGTACGAACTAATACCCCCCGCTGATTTTTGCCACCGCATATCGCGCCAACATTACACCACCCACAGAAACTAAATGGTTGGCGATCTACGACGGTGCCCTTCAGCCGACATTTTTTGCCGCGCACGTCTCCTCTATGGAACCAGTTGCCGGACCGATACGACTTAGGGACCTTCAAGAAAAGAGCATACTCCCACTTAAAAGGCCGGCAACGCTGACTCGACGGCCCTGGTGTTGAGGATGTCTATGGGCGGCGGTGGTCACTTTCCATCAGGTGACCCGCACGCTCGTTTGCCCCTTTCTCTCAGTCTCCATTAAATCATATAAATAAGGCTCTTAACCAGCACAGTCTTCACTACCAAACCATTCAGTAAGTAAGTGAGTAAAGTTGGGATAATACAAACAGTAAACAAACTTTCAAATTCATTAACTCTCTCATCGTATTAATTAAAATCATGTGAAAAAAAAAATCTCGCGATGAAACCTTACAAAAATTCCACATTTAAGTAAACCTCGGAAGATCACAGCTGCCGGACCGCTCGCATCCGTCACATAAACCAATTGAAATCCCATCAATATGGGGAGTATTCTTTTTTTATCTTATATAAGTATTAACGCGGCTTGTCTTAACGATTATTGGCTCAGTGTCGGAGGCGACATTGCACAGTACCCACGGACATACTCCGGCTAAGGCCCTTAAATCAGTCAGCCTAATGACCCAATATACGGTCAGATAAATGTAAAAAGAAACGCCGAGTTTTTCTCTCCACTCTTATCTAGTTGGACCTTAATTGCCACTGATTTAAGAATGAACTAATGACAAACAAAGACATTTATAAAAATACTAATTAATTTATAAGCAAGAAAAATTACAGATAACCTAAATTTACCCAACATTTAATATGACAATATTTCACATAGTTTTGTAATTGATTTATAGATTATATATTTATAACGTTATTCATATTTTCGTCAAATTAAATCACATCTACAATCTGTGTTCTACTATAATATTTTAATCATTCTTTACTATTATACATTTGTTTGAGGGTTTAAAACAAATGTATAGTCCGTTATTTACTAATTTATTTAGTCTTCAAAATGTATAGCGTAGATTAAATTACATAAGGCATTAGCAATCAGTCTACTTATTCTATCTATACAAAAATAAACATTATTAAGAATTAAAATTAATAATTGAACAGTTATCAATCAAACACAAGAAAAGACTATAAAATAATATTTTACTAAACTCTCCAATAGTAAAGCTTAAACCGATTGAAAGTATTAAATCATTTTAATATATACATACATAACTTCACGCCAAATTCCTTGCGGGGTAGGCAGAGAGAACGGAGCGCCATAAGGCACGATTCTTACACACCTCACTCGCTTCGTTGACTTTCATAACTCTTTACATGCACGCGCGTCGATTTTTGAGGGACCTAACGTCACCTTCCTCCAGAACACGTTCTATTTTGGTCATGGAATGTGTGTCTAGGCCGTCCTCGACTCCTACATCCATCCGCTTTTGCATTATATACCTGCTTAGTCAATCTTGCATCATCCATCCTTTCTACATGTCCGAACCATTGGAGCATGCCCTTTCTTACTTTTACACCGACACTCTCTTTCAATCCGATTTCCTTCCTTATAACCTTTTTGCGCAACGCTAAATTTTTTATACTTCGTAGCGACCATTCAATCTCTTCTATAGTAATGTCCTCGTCAGATGTTGGCGCAGTCGCGTCAGTCGTAGATTCACAGGCGGCGCCCACGTCCGGAACATGCTCATACATTTCCTCAAAATATTCACTCCACCGACCCAATACATCGTTTGGGTTTGCAAGAATGTCACCAGCCTTAGACATAATTTTGTCCATTCTGGATGTTGACGAAGAACCCCGAGACTTTCTAACTTCCCTCCAAAAGAGTTTGCTATTGGCCTCGAAGTTCTCCGTCAACCTCACTTCCTCATTCGAAACTAATCTTTCACGCTTCTCTTTCACTAAGGCTTTGGTAACATTCTTGCAGCGGTGGTAGCTCTCATACTTTTTCTCTGTCAGACTATCATTCTGATTCAAACTTGAGACATAATCCAACAATGCTTTTTTCTTTCTTTTGTCGCTGGATTTTACATCCATTTAGTGTGGTAGAGCCAAGCAGTTCGCTGCATGAATGGGCCGGCTAGACCGGTGAAATACCACGGCCTCTTAGAAAACCGACGTAAAGTGGCTCATGCCGCGTTTCGTTCGGTGAGAGAGGTACCCGGAGGCCCACCCCCCTACCCCATCCTTTCCTATCCCCTATCCCTTAAAGGTCGGCAACGCAACAGTAACACTGTATATGTTGCTGGTGTCCATGGCCGGCGTTGGTTGCTTACCATCAGGTGACACGCCTGCTCGTTTGCCCTCCTAGCCCATTAAAAAAAAAAAAAAAAATCCACGTCCCACCAGACATCACCTCTCAGAATCTTATGTCTCTTTGCACAACCATATATTTCTTTTGCACTATCCACTATACTTTCTTTCATTCTTTGCTAGCATTCTTCAACACCTAAGTCAGAAAGACTCGTGTCATTGAGTCTTTTGCTGACTAGGTCTACATACATACTCCGTACACTTTCACCTTCTAATTTCTCACACTTTATCCTTTCAAGCTCTCCGAAATGGGTACGCACTCGCCAATGCCTCCACTTCTTGAATAGACATGATATTTTAATGTATAATTGTAATAAATCTTAAATAAATAAATAAATTCACTAGCAGTATTGATGTTTATTTAAAACTAAACAACACCTTAATTTCGCTTATGTCACATAATCAAGCCGCCCAATCAATTTAGCGTCTAAACATCTGACAGACAGTAACAGTCGCTGTCCCGCCACGAATGTGTTCCCGTATGTTTTCAACATTTACGGCATCAATAAACAATCCTTGCCGATAATACGCTTCAAGGGCGCTGCCATAAACTCCACACTATAATGTTATTGGTGACTCGATTTATATACTTTTTTTACTCGATCCCGTCCACACTACTCACACAATTTATTAAGTGGTCGTCGTAGGACTTTATTTTTTATTTTATTTAATGACCCAAGCTATGTCATTTGAGTAAGTATTAAATGATCGTAAAAGATCTCAGATAAATATAAAACTAACTAGTTCATGTACATAGTTTTGTTTTTAATGCAATTGATTTTTTAATAAATGTTGTGTGCTGTTCAAATTATAATTGCGAGATTTGAAATTGGATATTTTAAATAATAAATTGGATATAAATAATTTCCTGTCATGTCTTTGTAAAGTATTGTTTACACGAAGAAAAGCATTTGTGAGCTTTGTAAAACATGAAACTATTGTTTTTTTTTTATTACAATAAAACTACAATTTATTGAAATGTCATCCATGAAAAGTATGGTCCACTAACAACCAGAGGTAACAGTCAGTTGAAACAAAGTAATTATTATTGATTAAAAAACATATAAGCATCATTCAAACATATAAATGTTTTTGAATGTTTGACGATGGTCCCCGTCAGTGCACAGTGGGGCAGGTGCCGTTTAGAAAAGCCATATCGCTTGTCAAAAACTTGTAAAATATCGTCGTTGGTCGGTGAGAGCCTCGGGCGTCGCGCGTCTCTCTCAAACATATCTATAAGATTTATTTAGCCGTCTACAATAGGGAACGTTTTAATTCTTTTCATATACGACAGATTTATGTAGGGACAGATGCGTCGGGAGTCGGCACCAGAGATAGCGTTGCCAGTTGCCAGTTACCACCCCAAAACGAAAATGCCTACGAATGTCTATTAGATAGTTTTGTAAGGTATGGGCGAGATTATGATCGCCTATATTGTGCTTACTTGGAGGTCACCAAGGATGTTAGAATATACTTTTTTCCCTTGATATTTCTTAATTCTGTTATACACTCTCACGAATTTTATGGAGAAAAATATATTTTCTAACACTGTACATATGTGTAATTGCTATCGACTTATAAGAAATAATTATACACTTATTATTATTATAAGAAGTTTTAGTATGAGTATTTGTAATAATTCTAGGTTTATAAAAGTACTAGAGACTTTAAGAAGTCTCGGTGGCGCAGTGGTCGAGTACACGGCTTCTGATCCAGAAGTCCGCGTTCGATTCCAGACACTGGCTCACACCAACTTTTCGAAATTGTTTTCGGAAGTTAAGTGTGATAAATATCGATGACTGAAAAACTTTGTGCCCGGTATGGCAATAGGTTCGCCACCTATTGCATTTGGGACGTAAACATAACGGCGAGACGAGGCTTAACAGCCGCTGCCTACATCTTCGGGTAACAAAAGGCGTGAAGTTATTTTAAAAGTACTAAAAATAAGTAGATTAAGACAAATTTTTATCAAAGAAGGCATACAACAGTGAAATTTTTGGAGCAAAGTCTTGTGCATATTATGTTACTACAGTTCCGGGTATTTCTGTCTGACAATTGCCTAATTTATGACACGCTTTGTCTAGAATTGGGCAAATATTTTGTATCTTTTGTTAACAAACAAGTGTTACATTTTTTGTCCGTATTTTGCAAATTGTTGTTTTATTTTTTATTCACTATCCTTGTGGGATAGGCAATAGGCTTATGTTTTAGGAATTTAATCGTGTAGTTATATTTATGTATTTTGGTAGGTTCTGAAGCCTTACATTTGTGTTAATTAAAAGAGTCAAAAATCAATCCCTTTAAAATTATATATTATTAACTTCTTATTTCTTCAAAAATTTGATAGTTCTGCTGATTGGCAAAAGTAGTTTTTAAATAACCGTTACAATATTGCTATGGGCTCGAAACCTATTTCATAGGATGTTACATTCGTCGATGATAAACAATACTAATACTTTTGTGTGTAACTGACATGAACATATAAAAGAAAATAAAACATTGGTAAATATAAAACAAACAATCTCTCACACGTTTACTCTAGTTAGGCCTGATTTACGATATCCCTCCTCCCACTCCCACTCCCAAATAGAACCTCCTCTGGACTCTGACGCTTCTGTTAATTAAACGTTGTGCGTTACTTTTAATGGAAGTCAAGAAAAATACATAAATTCTTTTGTTAAGGATTACTAATGTACAGTCAGAAGTCGGTACTAACATTACACTTAATTTATTTTTTAAATTAAACAGCAGACAATACTAAGGTTCTGTATAAAACTTACAATACAATAAATAAGTACTATCTACTATACTAGCTATTGTTTATACAATTTACGCTATTAATACGTAAAGGTGTAGACAGCGATAATTATAAGGCTTCGACACTCTTCTATATATTAGAAGCAAAAGTGAAACTGGTTCCCTGATACTATCATGTAAAAAATTTAATATTTGTGATTACTGCTCTGCGTCTTGTGATAATAACATCATTATGTATAGTATATAAAATGCCACAAGAAAAAAATACGAGTGAACAAGGAATTCCTGAGTTCGGAGTCATGAATAGCTCATTCAAACTAACAAAGTCTGACTTCTTCTTTGTAAAAAGCGAAATTAAGAATAGAAGTCGCAATACCTCAGATACATTAAGTACAAATTGCACTTAACTTGCTAATCCGAACATTCTTCAACTGCGATGGGTTAGGAGGTGTTAGAATGTCACACGTGTGACATTACACACTGCTAGACACCATTAGGGTTGTGACTTTGCAGAATAATAATGCAATTTCGATGCTATTTTTGTGACGTTTTGTACGGGCAATTAAAAAAAAAATTATTGTTCAAACAAAAAACTATTCAAATAATAAAAAGAAACTAATGAAATGTTCATAATAAACTTTATATAGAGCACCAAGTTACCGGGATTCGAAATGTCCAAAAGTAATCGTCAAACATTTTAATAATCATTTGTCAACTGCTGTTTATTCGTCAAATTATTTAGACATTTTGTTCATCTTTAAAAACCTTATATAATTAAATACTACATTATTATTCTGCCTTTGTCCCACTTGACATCCCTAAAAGCTAAGTATAGTATACAATCGTAGGGACTCCACTCATACTCCGCTGTATATTTTTTGCCACAAGACGTTGCTCACAAATCACTCAAGATCGCATTCATAATTTAGTTGGGCGCGTCAAATATGATAGATTTATGACGATTCTTTCATAATTCCCAACGTCTAGCAACACGACACTGGGTAGACTTGGTACGTACACGGCTCACGCTTAACACATTTCGATTGGAAACAAAGGACGAATACCACTCCATGTGTGGGCTTGGATCAATAAATAGACAGCTTAAATACTGCCAGTACTCTATTATAAAATAGTGACAGTACGTCAGGACATGTGTGTCTACTCCTTGTTAGGGCATACTGTTAACTGGCATAAAATTATCTGTCACAATGATTCTTAATTTAAATTTGTATAAAACAAAAGAGACGTGAACTATTCGCATTTCAAAAGAGGATCGTTCAAAATTAACGGCCTCTGTGACGTCATCAACGCCATTTTGATTACACATAATTTGACGCGGCGACGGCTCTGACAGAGGACATTTAATTACCGTCCCCTCATTACCTTGATATCGGATATTGATATGGTGACGTTTTGTACATACGACACGATGTTACTCCGATATCATCATTGAAATGTCCAAAAAGGTTTCGATAAGAATAACGAATATTTCTGCAATGAACTATATAACAATATTTTGACAAGGCAGAACAGTAACCAAATAACATAACGGCTAATCGCTAGCGGGGTAGATAGAGAAGTCTCGCTGCCAATAGACACAATCCTTTAAGATATATCTATATTGAGTAACTAGATCTCATCTACGTAAATTAATCTTAAAAGACAAAGAGAAGAAATAAAACAAATATTTCACTAGGACTAGAGTTATTAAGCTAAGCAGCGAAAGTTATGCTTTGACTTGCCTATTGTCTGGGCCCAATATAATGAAGTGTTGACAGTGTCACGTTGAGTGACAATGTCAATTTACATCATAATAAATTTAGGCTCCAAAGACACGGTTTCCGGGTCATAAATAAAAATACAACTGTAGGTAGTATACGAAAGTTAATAATTTTATTCATATTCTATAAAGTAGGTAGGTAATTATTTGATATGACAGACTGACCAGACATTTTAAAATTGGACGGGATGTTCGGCCATTTCATTTGAAACTGTTATCAAGAAAGGAGCCAGAATAACCTAAACCTTCAACTAAACTTTTGATTTTATTGGTGAGTGGTTTAACCAATTTATTTCACCCTAATAGCTAAGATATTATTGCCTGCAGTGCCGTGAGCTTGATGTGCCTAATTTATTAAAAATATTTCATGTAGTTTACTTTGTCATGGAAAAGAGCATAATCACATATCTCATCTTAAAGTTTATCATGTTCAGACTCTGCTAATAGCAGCATATTATTTTTATATATATTACAGTAATTTCCTATATAAATTATTCTGTACAATTAAGATAATTTTACAAATCAAGTAGGTAGTGGTAACCTACCTACATTATTAATTATGTTGTTGAATAGTTTGTTAATCTAACTCTTTTCCAAATTTATATTTATGTTTATGTATTGTAGGGTTATATGCTTGATCCACCCTGGGCATTTTCCAAATTACTGGCATGTAACACCACTGTCTACCCATTCTGAGAAATGGGGGTCGGTGGTGGCACTGATTGTCGATGCCAGTGAATGGGGATGCTCAGGGGCTGTTACTGGCTGTTTTCCAGACTGGCTGCCCTCTACCTTCGCCCTCGATTTTCATCTCAACTTTCATCTCTACCTTCATCTCAACTTCACCTCAATTTCATCTCTACCTTCATCTCGACTTCATCTCTACTTTCACCTTTACTTTCATCTCAACTTTTCCTGTCGACCAACTGACAGTGTAAAGAAAGCCTGCCAACATCTGGGAGGAGACTTCGGTGGAGCACCGGGACACCCCTGCAGTGAGCCTTCGCGGGTCACTCGGCATCAGGTCGTACCTGCTCCCTTCTTAAGATTTGGTAGCCACAAATTGAGGAGCAACTCGATATTAAAACAAATAAAATTAATAATTAATTGTCGAGTGAATTTTTTTTTATGAACCCCCGACCGCGTTACAACAGCACAGGTAGTAGTGCGATTTTGTGTATGTGTTGTTTGCGTGTTTGGCTTGGGTCGACGAGGATTGCTCAATTTCTCTGCCTACCTCCTAAAAACTTCATCATCCTCGTCTACCTCGACTATTAACTGTTATGTTTACGTCCCAAATGGAATAGGTGGCGAACCTACTGCCATACCGGGCACAAAGTTTTCAGTCATCGATATTATTTGTCACACATAACTTCTGGAAATAATGTCGCATTAGTGTGAGCCAGGATTCGGGCCCGCGACTTGGTTCAGAAGCGGGGTGCTCGATCACTGAACCACCGAGCACTTTCCTTTTCCTTCCTTTGGTATATAAAAAAGACTTTATATTAATTATTTAGTTTTTTTATATACCATAGTCGTATAAAGATAAAGTATGTCGTATTGTCGTCGTTGGTTGTAAAATACAAGTTGAATTTTCACTAAAAACCTACAGTTTATTTGGTGGCTTATTAATAATGTTTTTAATTAAGATATGATCAGTGAGTGATTAATTCTGATAATCTAGCAAATGAACCGCACTTATTGAATATATCACCAACATGTTGTGCTCTCGTACACTCCAAACTGACGTGTGCTTATTACTTCATTAATTTTATTCGTCGTTCGTTCGTTAAAAATGCATTAAAAAATACAGATACAATAAGCTAAGACCTTTTGTTCCTCATAACATAACCTAGCATAACTTCAGGCCTTTTTCTACCCGAAGGTTTAGGCATTGGCTGTTAAGCTTCGACTCGCCGTTATGTTTACGTCCCATATGGAATAGGTGGCGAACCTATTGCCATACCGTGGAGAAAGTTTTCAGTCATCGATATATATCACACATAACATTACCTAATTAGTGTGAGCAAGGATTCGAACGCGCGACTTCTTGATTCAGAAGAGGGGTGCTCGACCACTAGACAACCAAGACATGTTAATATAGCCGCTTCTGTTCCGCATAATCTTTTGAAATGGATAAAAATGTTTTGTCGATGACTTAGAGGTAGTGTCCGACCGAAGCTTCGGCTTCGGCTTCGGCCACCTTCGAGCAAAAATCCATCTTCGTTGAGAACTTCGCCTGAGGTCCCGCCGAAGGTCCGAAAACAGTAGGAATTAAACGAACTGTTACGAAAGAGTGAGGGACTGACGGGCCTGACTATACTTAGTTCTGTGTGGATACCTCTATCACCGAGAAAATAGCGGCAATAGCCACTTTACGCCGATATTCTTCTTTAGCTGTAGATAATATTAAATAAAATTATCAAATTACTAATACTTTATAACCTTCGGCTTCGGCCGAAGGTTGTAGAGATTGCCGATTAATCGGCTTCGGTTTCGGCCAAAAATAGACCTTCGGTCGGACATTACTTAGAGGTAATAACTTCATTGATTATTTTTTAATGTGTTCTCTGAGATGAGCGAATGCCTTATATTTAATCTTTAAAGGGTTATAAGTATATCATTTTTTCGACAAGTAGAAATTATTATACTTACTAATATAATTAAAAAATTTAACTAAACATACGTTACATTGACACTTATCCGATAGTTTAGGTAGGATAGATGAAGAGCAGGACACTTGCTGTTTAAGTGGTGCAATAATAATGCATTATCAGTCAGCCAATAATTGTACAACACTTAATTAGATAATATAATGAGCGACACACATGGATGTCATCGAACAGCAAATATCACAACACTAGCTGCACTCTAGTGATGTGCTGTAATTGACAGCTAGCACCTGGACATAAAGTACTAGCTGTTATCATATTTATAATTAGGTTCAACACTATTAACACGACTTGGCTTTGTTAGTTTATTATGAATTATTTATATGCCAAGTACTTTGCGAGGTAGGCAGAGAGAACAGGGCGCTATTTTTACACTCATCGCTAATTTCTATGACTTTCATAACTCTTCTTACAAAGGCTTGTCGTTTTTTAAGAATCCTGACATCACATTCCCCAAGTCGCGGTAATCTTTGACCCCTTCATTCTTCCGCTTTTGCATTGTAATGTATCTGCTTAGTCTATTTTGCAACATCCATTCTTTCTACATGTCCGAACCATGCCCTGCCTCACTTTTACACCGATACTCTCTTTCTGTCAAATATATATATTGTTAGTTTTATACCTATTGCACGCCTCATTAGCGGAGCGTGAGGTAGTGCTCTACACTCGACATGCCAAAAAATCCGGTCTTTCGAAACTCAAATGACTGTTCTTTCACTAATATAACACTTACAGGATAATATGAGTGCACTAATATCAAGTTAAATAATCTGTCTAGCACATATGATATATTTTATAAACAATTATTTTGTTTAACATAGTAAATAATAACATTAAAATCAATCATTCTTGGACGTCCGTTAGTCTGTGGTTATGGATCCATGTATGTGGCAGAGAAATTGGTCGAAAAATTCATCATACCAGAATACTTTTTTTATTATATGAAGTTATACCCCGGGCTGATTCCTAGTTAATATTAGCGTTCTAAGTACTGTCGTTTAATTATAATTTGTAAAAAACTAAAATACGACTGTGTATTTGTATATCTATATATACATTTTTTTTGTTTAGTATTAGATTTTTTTTTTAAATGTGAATGACCGCTATGAGGCGTGCACTTTTGGATTTTCCAAATTTATTTTATTACTTTTTTTTCTTTAAATTAGGGTTCTCTCTTTTATCGAAGTCATTTAAAAACCTTATACAAATGTGAATAAATAAGGAAAACACTCGTAATTTATCTTAACACCCACAGAAATGATCGAATGGACATGTCCTGACCAACTATGTTATTGTGCACGGTGACTCTGTCTGACTCACACGTCACATAAACTCTCTCTCAAGGGCCAATGAGAACAGAATTACGGAACTCCTTTTAAGGAGAACAAAACAGTTCGCTCATTTTGGAATCTTGAACAGGGCTACTCAAATATGATACATTATCATGTATTATTATATTTACAAAACATAATACTTAAATTTGTCAGTAGATCTCTGTGCCACGAAAAGAATCAGGTGCGTTAATCTCATAAATAAAAAGAGCTTTACCACATGCAATTTTCTTCCACAAAAAGATCGTATTTTACTATCATCCTAATAGTAAAATCATCATCATCATCATCAGCCTATTGCAGTCCACTGCTGGACATAGGCCTCTCCCAATGTGCGCCACAACATCCGATTCTCTGCCTTCCGCATCCAGTCTTTACCAGCAGCCTTTCTGAGGTCATCTGACCATCGGGCTGGTGGGCGTCCTACGCTGCGTTTGCCAAGACGCGGTCTCCACTCTATGACCTTCTTGCTCCATCTACCGTCGGTCCTTCGGACGATGTGACCAGCCCATTGCCACTTCAGCGAGCTTATTCTACGAGCTATGTCGGTTACTCCAGTTCTCTGGCGGATATACTCATTCCTGAGTTTATCTTTCAGAGATACCCCGAGCATAGCCCGCTCCATAGCTCGCTGAGCGACTTTGAATTTGTGGACTAGCCCCACCGTGAGTGTCCACGTCTCGGCACCGTAGGTCATTACCGGTAAGACGCACTGGTCAAAGACTTTGGTCTTCAGACATTGCGGTATAGGCGAGCTGAAGACTCGACGCAGTTTGCCGAATGCAGCCCAACCAAGCTGAATCCTCCTTTCGGCCTCCTTCTCGAAGTTTCGTCTACCTAACTGGATGATTTGGCCTAGGTAGACGTATTTGTTAACGACTTCGAGAATTGACCCTTCGACGCTTATCGGTCCGGGCACGACATGTTCATTGAACATGACCTTGGTCTTGTCCAAGTTCATGCCCAAACCGATGCGCCGGGAGGACTCGTCCAGGCTGCGCAGCATTCCGCTTAACTGTTCCAGCGACTCTGCCATTACAACAATGTCGTCGGCAAACCGAAGATGCGAGATGTACTCACCGTTCACGTTGATACCCTGTCCAGTCCAATCCAGTGTCTTAAAAACGTCCTCCAGAGCATTGGTGAAGAGTTTGGGAGATATAACATCTCCCTGTCTTACACCTCTATTCAGCTCAATGGCGGTCGTCGCCTGGTCCTGTATCTGGACAGCCATCGTGGCGGTGTCATACAAGCATCCCAACACCTCGATATAACGCCAGTCAATCCGACATCGCTGCAGTGCATCCAGAACTGCCCAAGTTTCGATGGAGTCGAAGGCTTTTTCGTAGTCCACGAATGCCATACACAGCGGCTGATTGTACTCTTCGGTCTTCTGTACAATCTGCCGAACAGTATGGATGTGGTCCACGGTACTAAAGCCTTTTCGAAACCCGGCCTGCTCCGGAGGCTGGAATTCGTCGAGTCTTGCAGCGAGACGATTCGTGACGACCCTCGAGAACAACTTGTAGATATGGCTCAGGAGTGAGATGGGTCTGTAATTCTTCAGTAAGGTTTTATCACCTTTTTTGAAGAACAGCACCACCGCACTCCTGCCCCAAGCCTGTGGTGTTATGCCCTGGTGTATGACGGAATCAAAAAGACTTGCTAATTCCTTTAGGATAGGAGTCCCGCCGGCTTTTAGAAGCTCTGTAGTAATTCCGTCATCACCGGGTGCCTTGTTGTTCTGAAGTTGCCCGAGAGCCGCACTAATCTCGCTTTCAGTGACATCGGGAATGTCCTCACTATAGTGACGCGTTAGCGGGGCTCTGTGGTCATCATCGCTGTGTCTCGTCGGCTTGGTCATCCGTGTGGAATAAAGGAGCCCATAAAAAGATTCTATCTCTGCGAGAATCTCAGGCTTAGAGGTGACGACACGTCCATCCGCAGTTTTCAGCTTCGTCAGATGGGGCCTTCCAAGCTGCTGAGCGAACACTTTCGACCCTTTGTTGCGGTCGATCGCGTCCTCGATTGCTCGAGTATTCGATCGACGAAGGTCACGCCGCATCAGCTTTCTAATACGCTGGTTTAGGCTTTTCCATTCTGACGAAGACAGCTGGTCGGATGGAGTTTCTCGTCTTTGCCTCATCAGCTCGAGTGTCTCAGCAGAGAGCTTGGACTCCTTTTTCTGCGATATCGGGAACAGCCTTTGAGACACTTTCCTCAGCGTGTTGACCACAGTGTCGACTTTTTCGTCCACGTTGCCTGTGGTTTCCAGCAGATCGAATAGTAAAATACTGAGAAGTATTTCTGATACGTCAAGTGACATGTAAGCAATACCCACCGTACTTAAAATATCCACATACTTTGACAGAACCATAATATGGGTTTTATCAGAAGTAGGCAAGCAAGTTCAATTCAGTTGTTAATGAAAAACATTAGCGGATATTGATAAAAGTTACGTCAATCAGTATGAAATCATTTCACATGTAAACTATTACTATAATTCTGTACAAAGAAATACTGTTTCTGACGGTTAAATTAAGTATTTATAGACAGGTTAATATTAAAAACTATCACAGTTATTATAAGTCATGTTTGACTTTATATCATACGCCATTTCATCTTGAAGAAGAGAAATCCAAGAATAGTATCTCAGGTCAACTGTAATTCGCGCCGAGTACCAACTAGATGGATTAGCGGAACAAGATCCTGTGCACATCTACCGTCAGTGCGTCAGCTTTCTCGTCACTAGAAGCTGCACTACATGTACACTTGAATACACAACTGATTTAATAAGATTAAAAATAAACAACAGAATTTAATATAAAACACAGGAAGCTACTTCGCGAAAATTGGGTGTGTGTACTGCTTGCACCCTTACTCTAAAGACACCTCACGTGTTCGAAGTAATATTTAGCGTTTTCCTTAATCATACACACTGCTTAGAAGTCGGTTCTTTGATATTCCCCGCAGATTTAACTTTAATTAATTTCATTAAGAATAGAAGAATGACGATTTCATTATTTTTAATTTAAAAATTTGCCTTGCGACCTGTGGTAGACTTGTCTTTTGCATAAATAAAGTAGAATTAAGGTGAAGTATTATAGTTTCTGCTGTTCAACTTTTCAAAGGACCACCTCGCGAATGTTGTTATAATTACTATTGCTGTAATAATATGCTAAGGGCAATTTTATAAAAAAATGTTTTTCTAAAGTTATGATGTCCACTTAAATCTTTATTAAATCTCTCACTACTGTATCTGACTGTACAACCTACGCACTTAAAAAAACCAATTTACCAGCTCGTATATAACATTATAAATTCAGTCTTAAGCCTTAAGTAATAAAAGTGACGTTGGTTGCAAATATAAAGCTTGCTGTGAATATGAAAATATCGCATCTCGCGGCTGCATTACAAAATGAGGCGAAATTATGATGGATACTGATGCCTTGCTCGGTTAATAAGTACTGATACTATTTACGATGCATACTAAATTGAACTCTAAAACACCTGACATAGAGACGAGAATACAATGCGCTTTGATCGCAAATCAACCGCAAGTGAGCAATGAGACAGCTAAGGTTATTTTCACACTCGACGGCAAAACAGTTTGACCGTTAAAACCTATAGATATACCATATACATACTATACCACCATATTATAACGCAAAAGACAATTGATATAAAAGAGCTTTTATTATATTCCAATTGATAAAATTAATTAATGATCAACAACAACAAATGCTATTCATAGTAGCATATGTGTGCAAAAAGCCCCAGTGTCCAGTTGCAATTTTAATAAGAAATACTCCGATCAGAAAATCTACACATAACACAGCAGGACACTCAATAAGATTTGAATTCATTACCATCAAAGTAAATTGAAGGGATTTTGATCTTCATAAAATGTTCATATGCATTCATAATCTTGATGTTATGTTGACATAAATATTGCATGTAACGACTCGACGTCACGTGAGATTGAAGCTCGAGATTGGTGCCCATTTAGACTTTGATTTGCCTGCTTTTAAAATTACACATATCTCGTAAAACGAGTCGTATAGAAATTCACTCGGTTGATAACTACCTACCTATTTAATGATTGCTTATTTTATGATAAAATAATGGTCTTGAAAAGTCCTAAAAAATATTTTGAATCGTGGCGAATTTCTCAAAAACTACTCGTCATATTTCGTTGATGGGAATCTTTGTTATATAGGTTATTGGGATATTGTCCATTGACTCAGGATCGATATAATTATCGGCTTATATTACTGAAATCACTATAGTAAGAAGATTTTAAATTACCTATACGTATACATTTTTGTGATACATTGACTAAAATCTGTAAGTTATTGTTAAATCATCAATAGCAGGGCCAGGGTCAATATCAATAAACCTGAAACGTTATTAGCAGAAGATTGGTAAAAATAATTGACGATATTTAATGACCAACTTTAAACTAATCCTTGGCTAGATACGATACTAACTGTAAACAGATGCAGTAATGAAGCTATGTGTAATCAGAACGGAAGTGATTGTAAAGTTTGTATGTTAGTAATATGGTTAATTTGAATTAAATGTAGGTGTACAGGTACTGGTCGCTCCTGATCTCCCGAAGGATTAAGGAAGGTTGTACTGGGTACTAATTTAGTAATGTTTACGACACCTGCGTGTGGGGTCAAACTTGTTTCTGAAACTGTTGTTTCACGTCGTCGTAGGACTAAACATTATCATATTTTTTTAAACAACTATTCATTTTTACCTACCATTTCTTCCCGAAGGTGTTGGCAGTGGCTGTTAAACCTACAGGCGTCACTACGTTTTAGTTATCGATAATTATCACGCATAGCTTCTGAAAAGAATTCTGAGAAGTCATTGGTGTGAACTCGGAATCAAACTACCGATTTTTTGACTCCGAAGTGGACACCGAATACGACGATTAGTCGTTTTCAAAGAAATCAATCCAAGCCAAATCGATGCGATTTGCGTTTTGACAGATATAATAATTTAAGATATAATTTCTCCGAATGACATATTTTGGAATTAATGGCGATCTATAAATTCCAAAAGGACTTAATGACTACTATTTTCTTGCATTTAATTCGTGCTATTATTCTCTGCACTATAAAGTCCACTCTAAACCAACGTTGGGAGTGAGAAAAACTTCTACGAAATACTATGATCACATTAATCACTTTTTACTTAACATTCGTATTAAGAAATTTCTGCCTTTTTTTCAAGTCGGTAAAAAACATTTGTATCGCAGTAAATCTGCAAGCGATTATACCATACTTAAAGTCCGCATCATTGAGAAGACATTGGACCCGTATAAATTTCCGATGGACAGTCTGTCGCTTGATCTATGTGGGTCGTACCTTGAACGTCTCCAATCATATACCCACGCAAATATTAGCATACAAATCACACAGACGGACAGACAAATTGTTCAGCCGCTGCTATTTGGCAACATGACATGATAGGTCTGCCGTGTGGATATGTTTATGATGCATGAAGATACATGTCACAGACCGATTAGTGAATCATATTTATGACGATACGAAAATTTTCAAGTCTTTATAACTCTTAGGTAATTACGACGAGATGAATCAGTCTCTTGGCTAATAATGTTGTTATAGTTTGGCGTTTTATATACCTTCATGCCAAGCCGTTTAGAGGGTAGACATATAGTGCTGATTGACGTAATACACTGTACTATGATTTTCCTAATAGTTATCACGCACGCCAAGTTATTACGGTTTCTGATGTCATCTTCTGATAAAACCCGGTTCATTTGGTTGTGAAAGGTCCCTCCTCGGATCTCACGTCCTTCCTATTTTGCATGGTATATATCTGCTTAGTTTTAATTTGATTTTATGCTCATTCCATGACGTATATGTGAAATGAGCTATCCTTTATGGAACCTTTAAGAGCGATAAGGCAGATAATACCTGGAATAATATTTAAACCTATTTATATAATATGTTAAGCCGGTAATGTTACAACAAAAACGAAAAACGAGGCAGAGATAGAGATGGAGATAAAAAATACATAAATTTGCTCCACGTGTTTTAAAAGCTAAAATGTAACATGGTGGCTGTTTAGATGAAATCAATAGCAAATAGTTATCTGTATTCTATAGTTCCAATAAATAAATCAACATTCACACAACTCAATCAAACAAAACAAACACATGTTAAATGAAGCTTGCACTGCACTCATCAAGCGGATCAACTGTACCAATCAAATGTGACAGTGAAGCTATCAATACAAACAATGACAAAGAGACATACAGTGTGACGTCCATAACATATCGCATGAATCAAAGACCCTTAGATGTACATGAATCTCAATTGTGACAACGATGGGTGACGTGAGCTGATGAGAACCACCACTGGACGGCGAGAACCGAGGCCACTTAACTTGGACACATTTTTAAATTTTATTTTTGCTGTGCAATTGACGATAATTGTATGGGAAATTTAAAACTTTCTACAACTATACTGTTTTTTTTTTAATTAAGTAGTTCAGTTCGTGAACAATTTTGTAATTTTGCAAATATTACAATACATATTAGAAACAGATTATTTATTTGTAAAATTATAACATTCAGATGCACCAATTCCGGAGTTTTAAAATTTTGATTCGGAGCCCTAATTATTTAAATAAGTAACACAATAATATAACCTATCTATGTTATTTTAACTAACAAGCCTTCTAATTCTGAAAGAATTACCAAAAATCCATTTACTACATACAGATGGATCACTCAGTCCTCGTGCTGAGGTTACATCGAAATTAAATGTCAGTTGCTCAATCACACAATCGTATTAGGTATATTAAGGTCATCGGAGTTTAAGATAAGAATCTAAAATATTTGAGGGTTAGAAGTACCAAATAGGAATGTGCAAAGTAGAAAACTACACTTTTGCAGATCGTATTATTCATATATTGTGAGGTCTTTCTAAGTAAAGTGTGAACGATCAGTTCATGGGAATTCTTTGTGCTTAAAATACGACTCAACTGTCCTATATGATGTCGACTTGTAGTCTCCAATGAAAAATCTACGCCCAACCCTTGTCATAGAAATCTAAAGGCCCATTTAGACGGAGGGAGATTTTCGTCTCGAAAATACGATTATCGAAAGAATATAAAACATGTTTTTCGTCTAAACATTCACTCTTCGGCGACAATTGCCTCGCAATGGAATATTATTGTGTCCGTGTAAACAGAATTTTAAAGCAATAATCGTATTTCGAGATTTTATGCCAGTTGCTACCATGAATGCAGTGCGCGAGGGTGTTTTAATTATATCTACTCTTCTGAGGCAAGAATTAGTTAAACGGGAAAAGAAGAAAAGGTGTTAGGTTAAAAAATGGATAGTGAGGAGAAATGATTTGGGGGCATCTAACACGTTGTGCCTTGAATTACAATTGGAAGATGAAAATATATTCAAAAATATGTTTCGGGTCACAAAAACTCAATTTATATATTAACTTCTAAAAATTGGACAAACTTCTATACAGTTCAATAAACTTGATATTGTCGGCAGTTCCGAATTTATAAGATTTTTGTGTCATTTTTACGCACAATATACTACTAATCATTTAACTCGAATGGCAAATCACGCACTGAAAACGATACAAACCGATTTGTACGATACCTACTCGAATGAACTTGAAAATATGTCAGACGAGATCGTGTTTTACTAGTTGAGATTTTCCTAAGCAAGAATCTGTTTACAATATTTTCGTCGTGTAAACAAACATAGGCAATTATCGCCTGGCGATAAGTCATATGCGAATCTCGTATGACATAATCGTAGGCGAGATTTTATTTCTTGCCAGTATGTAAACATTCTCATACGATTGTGTTATGGCGATTATTGCTTGTGATAGAAGCTTATGGTTTCTCGTACCAAAACATACGAGAAACTCTCTCCGTCTAAATGGGCCTTAAGCGAGTTTTCAATGAGCCCTGTGATGTCATCGTCGATGTCATACGTCATCTGGACATGCAAAAAACCTCCATCTAAAACTGCCATAACTTTGAAGCATAGTTCTGTCGCGAACCACCAGCCTTATATATTACTATGGTTGGATAAATAGCAATAAATACATTGAACAAAAGGACAAAATAAACGAATCACATCACAATAAACACGAAGAGATGTTATCTCACTTTAAAATATTGTCGAATGCGAAAAATGTTCCGTCTCAATCATATATTAGCCGGCTAATGTCACACGCTGACGGACACACGTGATTGGCTGACACACACGCACACACAACACACAACATACACACATCCGTGTGTAAATACACGTGTATACACAAGAGACATATACACACACAGACACTTCTGCATACATACACCAACAAAAAAGTTTTATAGTTATCTCCTGGACGCTGACTTAATGCAGGTGCAAATATCTTGTGATGTTTAAAAAAAATGTGATCAGGATCGATGTAGGGAACTTTTATGGTCATTTTGAGGTCGTTGTACCTATAGTATAGAGTTACCGTGGTCACATCTCGGGCGGTAGTAGGTACTGGCGATTGTCTTGATAAAAGTTTTATCAGACATTTAGGTACAATAATATTATTATGTGTATCGGATATATCTAATTAAGTCAGATGCCTTCTATACCCTCAAATAATATAAGGAAAATAACCAGTAAATTAAACAATATCATAAATAGTTTTTTCTCTTGAACCGCTTAGTACGCGAAGACTTAGGTACCGTTTCCTCAAATTCACCTAAAAGAATATTTGGTCACATGAAATCCCTAAAACTGCCTAAAACCAGTTTCAAATGAATCTGTAAAAACATGTAACATATCTTTGTTACTATGAGTTAATAATTCTTAAACAGTAACCACGAATCAATACTGTACTGCGCTGGTGCTGAACGAGACGGCAAAATAACGACAAGCCGACAAAACGCACGAGCAAAAAAGTTGCAAGAACAACACGCGGAGTGCGCTTTCGTTTTTCCGAATGCTATCTTCATATCCGGACGTTTGCAACTCCACGTTCGTATAGTCCAGGAGCTCGTTTGTACTGATGATGCAAACAAAGAGAATTTTCATTATTCTGAATTGGAAAATTTAAGTAAAAAGTCACAGGGTCGAGTTGAGATATTTTGGAGAAAAATTGTTGTTTTAAAAAATGGAGATCACGTCATCGAACCTGAGAACTTCGCTTACTTCTATTACATAGTATAAAACAAAGTCGAGTCGGCGCTTTGCAACATGTAATTAAAATTAAAATTTATGAACATAAATATGTTAAATTTTAATGCGCCATTATTATAGATTTCAAATTCAGGAACATGCCGATTGCGTCGCTCAACGCTAGCGGCCGTCAAGTGAACTTAATAAAATTCAAAATTTTCACTTAGAATGCAACAGTCGATTGTTTACTAGCTGAAATTTTTGGGAGCCACATTATTAGAAGGATTAGTATGGAAGTAAATTGGTGGACAATCAAAACATTTGTTTATAACCAGTTATTGAAATAATATAAAAATTTTGATAAATATACAGCGAGCTCTCAGACTAGCCCTGAACAATCTATAAAGCGTCGGTACAAAATCGTCTCGTGTGGTTTATCTAAGGAGTCGTGACAGCCGCGTCTGTAGTTCGCGACAACATCTGAAGTACAACGATGGAAATTGCTGAAAAAGCAAAAACGAAGCCTCAACATTTGTAGAAATGTAATGAATAAAACTCGACATCGATTGATAAAGGCTATATTTTTTAAAGCCTTTTAGATGGCACGCAAACACACAGAAAGCCTGATGCTGGCCAGTTTTTTTATGGGATGACGGGGCAAACAAGCAGGCCTGTCACCTGATGGTAATCAACTAACGCCGCCCATAGACACCTGCAGCACTGATAGTGCCTTCGGATACCTTTATCACCGAGCGAAACGCGGCATAAGCCACTTTTCGTCGATATTCTGGGAGGTTCTGGGATGTGGTATTTCACAGGTCGAGCAGGCCTAGCAGCGATTTTTGTGGTTACAACACTGTAAGTTACCTTACCGCGACCTATGGACGCAAATCACATGCCGATGGAGGCGAAAATTTAAAACACTAATTATCTTTCTAATAATTAACGATTGGTAAAATAGAGAGTTAGAAAACACTTAAAGTAAGTAAGTGTAGTAATAACATTAATTGTATAATTGTTCTCTGGTAATTGGGTGGTGCCTATTGTAATTATCTCGACCGTCATGTACCGAGCAATAAAATATATAATTTATTGGCTGTTTATCATCCCGCAGATTCCCGCATGATTGACTAATAAGGCTGTTACATCACCGTTGGAAATATGTATTTACTATATCCATATAGCTATATCCATTTTGACTGTCTGTATGTTGTGTGAATTTTACCGGCAAATATCTATAGTGTAAACTATTAATCGATTGGTCAATATTGGTAATTATTTTTATACGTGCAATGTCTCAGAAGATTAGCTGATAAAGTCAGTCAAAATAATTTTTTTTTTATAGGTCTTCACAGACACTTAGTCAATAAGTACAGATTTAAAATATTATTTAAAATAAATTACTAAGCAAAATTCTAAACACGAGCGCTTGAGGAATGTGCCTCCGTGGAACAATAAAAAAAAACACGGACGCAATCGCCACGAGCGGTCCGATTCCGAGTGTAGGGGCTATCATGAGAAGAATCGGGCAAGAAGCAATCGTGTGCCAAATACTCTTTTCAAACCATTTGAAATAAATAACAATATTATTATCACTACTGAAAACAAAGCAGTAGGTTAGTGAATAAAAGGTGTAGCAGCCAGAATACTCGACAATCACAATTAATATATATATATATATATATATATATATATATATATCTCTTTTCCTGCAAATAGTTATCGACTATAGTAGAAATTCGACCTTATTTTCTTTTATTTTAGACCTCCACACTTCTTCTTTGTATAAAATACAGCTGTTCTACTTAAGTATGATAGTTTTTTTTATGATAAAAAATGAGCAAACAAAATTGCCTGATAGAAAGTGATCACCGCCGCCCATAGACGTTCGCAACACTAACAATAAGTAAGATGATAATTTAAGAACAGGTTTCAAAAGGGTTTCAATTTATCAATTTTTCAAATAATAAACATTATTTTTAAAACCTTTTCCATATTATTGTCATCAAAAACACCAATTACGCTCAATTAGAATCTATGGTAACTTTCGCAATTACTTTTAAAATTATTATAAATTAATGTCAACCTTATAAGTATCTCTTATGTCTAGAAGGCAAGCTTATCTACAAATATAATATGGAATTGCCCGAGATCTGTGTACGACGAGTTTATCTCTCGTCAGTGTGCACCTGGCCGTGCTCGGATGTTACCGATTGCAGAATCGAGTCATTGCAATCGATTTGATATTTCTGATGTCCCCTTTATAATAGTATGCTGGTGAGCTACATCAAAATTCAAGGTCTATCACACATGACATATCAGTTTAGGAAGATAAATAGAATACCCAGACGTCTAAATGTGTTAAAGTCTCATTTGAATGCAATCTATAGGCTTCTTAGTTACAAATATACAAAATCTTCTTTTTATAGTGGTAGTGCCACGTAGGTCATTCCTTGAATAGGCCGGCTCGACCGGTAAAATAGCAGAAAATGAAGTAGCTCATGCTCGGTGGGAGAGGTATCCGGCGGAGGTCCAACCTCTTTCCCACTTTCGCTTCTCATCACACTTCCGAGCAAGGGCAGATTAAAATAGGATAGGGAAGGCCCTATTCTATTTTAATCTATAACACTAGGCGTTAATTACTTAACATTATATAACACGCCTGTTCGTTTGCCTCCCTATATCATAAAAAGAGTCGGTTTTTTTTTTGTTTTTCTCCTTTAACCATAATGGAAGTCAGAAGAAAACAAAGAACAAGAGCGAAGTGCTGAACCATTAGCATATCTAGACAGAGATAAGGATAACAGTGAAGGTGATACCGTTAGGTTAAAACACCCATCCAATTATTAATTATCGTCAAAGATAGCTAAAAACTCTACCATCTTTATCCCTAACAGTTGCTTTAATCAACTACTATCGTATCAGCAAGACAATACTGTCTCCAATAACCTGGTAACCGGTAGAAATGCCGTAGCCTCTGTGCTGATCACTCGGCGGCATTTCAAACGCGTCCCCGTCGCGTGGGTGCTCACAATTTGCATAGGTTCATTAGTCCATGAGACGCACCGCCGATATCAGTTATCGGCACCGCCAATGATCGCGCCTCGAAGCCTTCTTTTAATCACCAGTCAATTAACCTTGTGTGAGGTCTTACGCCTTAATAATTGCATATTCGTATATATTAAGCAGTTGCTGTGTTGGTTTCTTTAACGAATCCAAGACGGATATGTACGTACAGACGTAAGGTACGTTTTTTAACGATAATCTTTTTTGTCGTGACTAGGTTTAATTGCAGATACGATATCTTTTAATTAATGGCGACGGTTTTGTCTTAAGCAATTATGTCAAATGATTGTATGTATGGTTGTATACTATGTTGCTGGGATGTTTCGTAGTCCATTACAAAATTATCTTTTATTATTGTGTTTAAAGCTTTAAAACAATCGAAAACACATTCAATCTGTAGCTTCACGCTCTTAATATTCAAAAGTGTACCAGATAAATTCGTTAATATGCAATTCCTCTTCACAAAAACTCAGCAAGTTCGTATAACAATATAAGGTCAGGTGTACACGAACAGCCAATTGCGACATTTTGCCGGGAATATATAATCGCGTGTGGCTAAATGCTAATTTCAATAACCGGCGGTAGATCAAACGAAATTCTAGTGTACGCCTATACATTTAAATTACATTTAATAAATAAAAATAGATTTTGAAATGAATGAAAAAAAAACATCACTTGTTAAAGTTAAAGAATCACTAAATGCGTTCTTAATTATAATATACAAGGTACTGTGTTTATTAAAACATGTAATGGATCGTGTAATTTCTTATTAAAAGAAAAAATAATTCAAATTTATAATTATTTGTGCAATTATTGATAATGGCAAGCAATGTTTATCTACAGAACATGTAATGGGTAGGCTTTATTTTTTTGCTTGTTATAAGTATATGTTATTTAAATATATGTTTTTTAAGCAAAGAGTTGAGTCGTTATTACCTGTACTTTATTTGATGAAACCAATAAGTAAGCAAAGTGTGTGACATTAATGATATAATTTATTTTTACATGAGTTTCTTGCCCGATTCTTCTCATGAAAGCCCCTACACTCGGAATCGGGCCGCTCGTGGCGATTGCTTCCGTGTTTTCTTGTTCCACAGAGGCACTTGCTTCAAGCGCTCGTGTCTAAGCATTTTAAATATTATTTTAATTTTAAACATTTTTGTACACTGACTATTTTTAAGTGTCTGTGAAGACCTATGAAAATAAAACCACTTTGACTTTATGATTAAACAAAAGCTTATTTGAAAGTAGGAAAAAAACATTAAATATTCTTTATAAAAGTAACATTACCTTACTTAGTAACAAGTTCTGGCAAGATCTCATAATTTACGATTGGTCAAAGGTTAATTCTCCACATTTTCTGTGTAATTATAATCAACATACAATGATACCTATTATCTACATGGTGTTATCATAAAACGGACGAAAATATGCTTAAAACAAAATCATTCAGTTATGATCAATAATTATTGTAATTAGCTAGGGCGTTAATTATTGCAGATATAAAAAGTTAAACATCAACTTTTCAAATATAACTGTTATAATTTCGTTAAGTTACATGAGTTGATATTTATGACAAAACAGTTTAAAACAACAGTGGACAATATTAGTTGAAGTTCCATTAAAACAGAACCGTTTACATCCCGCAAAACCTATTTACTAACAGTGCCTAAATTCTATGGCCAGAGTGGACAGTGCTCGTAACGCCTACGAATTGGTAAGTCCAGTCCAGTCCAGTCTACTTGGATGAAGACATTTAAATACGTAGAATATGTTAATATAACGATTGGATATTGTACACCGGTCCTAACAACAACCAACGGGGCGTTGGTGGACAGTCGTCTATTGGCGAGTTGGACTAAGTCACAGGAGATAGCGGTTTACAGAACTTTTGTAAACAATTGTGTAAATATTCAAAAAGTAAGAACTATAGTATTTAAAATGGTTTAGCCGTGGTCATAGCTGTTAGGGAAAAAAAAATTTGGAAATTTAAATTTCAAATTTTTTTTTAAGATTTTGATTGTGTGTTAACCAGCAAAGACATTAATAATCGCGCTATATTTGTAAACAATTATTAGTTACATTTGTAGTACTTTCTACAATTTCATGGCCAGCACTTCTTTTTATTATATCTAATATCGATAATAACGTAACTTCACGCCTTTGTTACCCGAAGGTGTAGACAGCGGCTGTTAAGCGTCTCGACGTTATGTTTCATCCCAAATGGCATAGGTGGCGAACCTATTACCATACCGGCCACAAAGTTTTCAGTCATCGATGTTTATCGCACTTAACTAAGTCATTGGTATGAGCCATTGCCAGGATTCGAATCCGGACCTCTGGATCAGAAGACGTGTGCTCGACCACTGGACAACTGAGACTATTAATGTCGATATTTATTAAAATAAATGAAGAATTCTTGAATTATTTGTAGTAGTTTGCACGTTGTGATTGACTTGACACTCTACCGCTTATCGCTGAAGCGGTGGCCACTATTCTAAAGTGTAGTGCACACTTGTCTATTAGACAGTTTATAACATGTCCAGGGTGATTCGCCGCGCGTCTGTCCCAGCACAATACACAAACATGCTCTATATGCAGTAGGTACGAACATTATTTCCAACTTCGTGCACGTTCAGAAGATGGAATTCAGTTAAACAACTTGTTCAGTTTAGTATTTACATACAGATGTAAATCTAACGGACAGTTAAATTATTTACCTCAGTATATGTGAAGTAAATCTAAGCGGCAATTCAAGATAATCATAATATTTTTAAAGTGGAACTTCTAATGTCTCGTGCAACCGTTTAACGCTTTTAACGCCCCCTTGTTGTATCAGTAGAGTAAATATCAAGGAAGATCAAGAAACCGAAGAGCTATGTTTGAAGTGCAAATAATCAAGTCCATGAAAGTACGCAGGGGGTCTGATAATGACCAGGAACAGGACAAGATATTTCTGTAACCATGGAGTAATTACTTAGGTAAGTATTAATAAAAGTCGTGAAAAGATAAACGATAATAACTGCAAACTACAGTTTCTCTAGATAATAAATCAGTGATGATTCTGATCATGATCTTTTGGATCCTCACCTCATGAACTCGTTCGCAGACAAACGTCATATTATCATCCAACACATAAATGGTCATTTTAGTGTTTGTAGTCTCTATTCTGTTGTTTGAAAACAAAAATATAAAAAAATATAAGAAATAGACAATAAATATCTAGACATAGTAAATAAAGTCAACATTTACTATTTAAATAACAAAACTCAATATTTACAGTTAATTCTACGAGGTGTTTTAAAATTATTAATTTAATAATTTGGACCGATTCTAGACCAACCCCAGTGGTAACAGTGGTAGAGCCAAGCAGTTCGCTGCATGAATGGGCCGGCTCGACCGGTGAAATACCACGACCTCTCAGAAGATCGACGTAAAGTGGCTCATGCCGCGTTTCGCTCGGTGAGAGAGGTACTCGGAGGCCCACCCTCCTTCTCTATCCTTCCCTATCCCTTAAAGGTCGGCAACGCAACAGTAACACTATATGTGTTGCTGGTGTCCATGGGCGGCGTTGGTTGCTTACCATCAGGTGACACGCCTGCTCGTTTGCCCTCCTATCACATAAAAAAAACCCCACGCCATGGGCCAAGACCCTCGAGTCATAAGACTAGATTTTTGCACATCTTACCACTTACACTCGGTCCTCTCTATTTACCCCTCAATTGCAGCGATATTATATATGAATTATAACAACATAACATAACTTCACGCCTTTTGTTACACGAAGGTGTAGGCAGCGGCTGTTAAGCCTCGTCTCGCCGTTATGTTTACGTCTCAAATGGAATGGTGGCGAACCTATTGCCATACCAGGCACAAAGTTTTTCAGTCATCGATATTTATCACACATAACTTCCGAAAACAATTTCGAAAAGTCATTGGTGTGATCCAGTGTCTGGAATCGAACCCGGACCTCTGGATCAGAATCCGTGTGCTCGACCACTAGGCCACCGAGACTATGACTGTGACTATGAATTATCCTTTTAAAAAACAATAGATATACATATTATATGTTCACAGAACAGTTCCCGAGAGGCAATAATATCGTAAAATTGGTATCGAAGTTGTTTCTGTTTCTATAACGAGTGCTCAGTAATTATAAGTCGTAAAATACGCATCATCGATCTTTATAATTGTGTAACATAAATAATATTTGTTTATATTTTACAACTACCAACAAACATCAAAACTGGTTGCGTTCCGTTCTCTAGTTATGATCAATAATATACACTAATCGTTGATAATAACTATATTGGCTGTCTGAGGCCAGTTCAGCAGCGACGTGAAATAAAAAACAATTTTTGTTTCGCCAAATGAGGGGTTTATATGACGATATAACAACTGTTATAAGGCACTAATAATATACCTACCTATACTGGAGTATATATTTATTTGAGCTGGCGAACTTCGTTCCGCACAACATTCAATGAATGAGCAGAATGAGTTTTGTTTACCACTGATAAAGTAACCGCTAGATGATATTGATAATGATATTTATTTTAATATATTATATCATGGAGTTAAATTGTGAAATGTGAGAATAAAAGATTGTGAGTTTTTAGGTGTTTTTTCACAAATGTACCTCTGATACCGCCAAGAATATGTGTACGAGGTTTCATGATACAGTTGAGTTGTTTTGCATGAAAAGGTAACAAACAAACGGACTATTTTTGCATGCATCTATGATCTGAAATAAATAGAAATTTATTATTTTATTTATAAAACATATTAAAATTAAATTTTGTTAACAATTTACATTTGCCTGAAACACAAATTCGCCAAACAAAAAATTCAATAATAAAAACCTGCAGTATAACTTCAAGACTCGCAGATGTTACGGCGTGATGTTACGGTAAAGGCTTGGCGCCTTCAGCTACAGTGAAGGCTGTGGAACGTAACGTGACGTCACGTTACAACTTCACTAGTATATTAGATGTTCCTTTGTTTTCAGATACAAATATATACACAATAGGTATCTAGAGAATAATGCTCAAGAGTGTTACAGATTATAGAACGTATTTTTTATATTTGTCGTAAATTTTTCTTTGAGTGCTATCAAGTAAATAAGAGGCGACAATATTCTGAGACCAAATATTTTTGTGAGCGATGTAAGGAAGTGCCATTTTAATCTTAGTTTATTTTAGCTAAGTTGTTTGTTCATGAAGTAAATCTTTAATTTCAAGAAACAAGATGCTTGGATAAGTCAAAAATCTTCGGATTACGATTTACATTAATAGTAGTAAAATGTTTAGTCTAAATATTAGCGAGAAATACCGGCACAATTTAATGTAATACCTATCATATTATGTTTTTGGAACCCCACAGTGACTTACAGTGACAATTTTTTCGGATAATCAAGATTACAATCCGGTGAAATTTTTCACCAGAAACCATGCACAGAGATTGTCAAAGAAAGAGTATACCGCTATTTAAACAACGGAATAATCGAATCAACAACTAATGAAGTCAACTCACGAAATCTAAGATAAGAAAAGTTTAAAAAAAAAACACGAAAAAACAACAAATCATTATTATCATCGTATCAGTGGGAGTTTCAATAGCTCCGTCAAACACACGGACAATGGCACAATGGCTAGATATCCAAGTCATTATCAGATCAACTTAGGTAACACTTCAATGAGACGACAGACGGAATTATGAACGCACCGTACTCATTCAACGCAGCGTTTCCATCTTAAGCGTTTGTTATACGCCATCAATGTACTTGTGAACAGAGACGATTAATGCCTTGGCAATATGCAATTAATGCAACTGCTTGCGGAGTCCCTTGCCATATTTTTGCGAGATTTTGATTTCTTGTCTATATTGCAATATGAAGGATATCTCCTTCATATTGCTGTGATTAATTCTTTAAGGGTCTGTCTATATGATATTGCTACAATAAATTTATAACATTTTTCTTGTTCTCTAAATTTAGCTAAATTTAAATTAGACAGTATGTTTTTGATGTGTGCAAATAGTCGTCTCGATAACATGTTAGTTTATTTATGACAGTGGTAGAGCCAAGCAGTTCGCTGCATGAATGGGCCGGCTCGACCGGTGAAATACCACGACCTCTCAGAAGACCGACGTAAAGTGGCTCAAGCCGCGTTTCGTTTGGTGAGAGAGGTACCCGGAGGCCCACCCCCCTTCCCCGTACTTTTCTATCCCCTATCCCTTAAAGGTCGGCAACGCAACAGTAACACTATATGTGTTGCTGGTGTCCATGGGCGGCGTTGGTTGCTTACCATCAGGTGACATGCCTGCTCGTTTGCCCTCCTATCCCATAAAAAAAAAATGAGATCGATATTCAATTTTTTTTTTCTGAAAACTGGTTTGAAAACATCTAATAATTTTGATAGAACCAGAGCGCTACAGAAGCGGTATACAATCGCAGCGTTTTATTGGTGCAGTGCGTACAACAATCAAAAATCCGAGTGGATCTCCCAATAATGAGTTCGTTGCGTTTTGTCCGACAATAGTCTACCCATCCCGGACAATGGATGGATTCAAATCAACGTTTACGTATCCTGGACGATTAAGGTTCTTTGTCGTGCCGTCTGCCCTACACAATAGGGGGTCAACATTTTGTACTTTTCAATTTACTTTTTTACACAAATTTTGTTATGGTACCCAATTTTGTTTAGGGTAGTTGTTTTGAGATTCCTTACTATTGATTTTGTATTCTGTAACATGTAGTTCATTTAGAACAGTAGTAACGAATTAATGTCTAATGAAGACATTACTATGATATTAGGATTAATTAGCACGTGTACTTCTCTTTGTATGATCTGATCCAGAGTTCAAGTCAAGGTAAATGTCAACAGCTTTTCATAAAACTAAATAGTTGTCACTGACTGAAAGTCAGCTGGTCATGGGCCCAAAAATGTATTTCAAGGCCGAGCCACTGCCTTCATTGGAAAATTAAAGTCGTGAATATAGAAAATTATGGCATAATCATTCACCGTCCAGTTTTAGAAGAAGACTTATCTTCGCGAATTGTCAAATTTCTCAAAGATAAATAGATACGTCTGTGCTATTCCTGATTGAAATCTGTCTCTGTACCTTAATTCAGTCTCATATTGTACTTCATATAAGCGTCCGAATGTATTTCATTGCTTTATGATTGTATTCATCTCTTTGTATGTGTTCTCTCTCTCTCTCTCTCTCAATGTATTTAATCTCTTTAAGAGAATCGATCTCTTTAAGGTACAATTTACCCGAAATAAAACTAAGATCAACCCAGTCAATATTTAATTTCCGAAATATATCAGACGAAAAACAAATATGTCGTCTGTCTGAAAGCTAAGAGGTTTTTCATTCATATTTTAGTGTCAATTAACCCACATAATATAATTTATAGCATACTTGGTAGAGGAACGAAATAAGAACAGGGGTAGTTTGATGACCAACTCTTCACCACGTGAACGAAAAAGACAGTTAGGTTTTTTAAGTAATGTATATACAAATATTATAATTATTTGATTTTGTTTTTTGATGTGTCTGTGAATCTCTCTTTTCGAAAAACTCTATTACTAATAAACAGCCCACTTATTTTGGAAAATAGTTAGACATAAAAAATAGACAGACCTGCAATTGTTTATCTGGACGAACTTGCGGAAAAAACTAGTTTCTAATAAATACTAAACCTAATATCAACTATACTGTATATAAACTAACAAGAGAGTCTGTATAAACAAACAGACATGTCTCCAGGTCGAACAAACAAGCACGTTTGTACCAACGAGTACAGGAACGATATGACAAATGACTGTTTGTAAAATTATGTACCTCATGATTTAGTGCCGCGATCTTACTATTGTACACAACCTATAAAAGTCACACGACTATTACACGCCCTGATATCGTAATAGGTACTAAGTCAGAATGCGACGTCCAGACTGTAACCTAACTGGAGACGCTCTTTGATTCATACCCTATAACAATTCATGACTCTCATCATAAATATTATGGTTGTCTCAAAGTAAATGTCACTTTAATATTTAAGTAATTTAAGTTGATTTTTGAATGATCAACAAATGTTATAATTACAAAATTTACTGTATTGTTTTTGCCGGTGATTAATATGATTTACGCGACGTTATTTCGTCTGCCTGTACACTTTCCAGGGATACGCTCGTAAAATTGTTCGGTGTGCATGTCCACCTCGGCCGGTGATCATCTCGCGTGTATTCACGATCCAAGAGTTACAGTTACCCTTTTGATGTGATGCAATATAGAATGTGATTTACAACCACTTTGGGCGAATTATTTCCTGGTGTAACAGGACTTGTCGGATTGGATTTTTTAACTGGAGAACTCGTGTGTGATCTTTAAGTTTTGTTCTGATAATAATATATTTCTCGAGGAGTCGGTTCGTTTGTACGACGAAATCGTGATTTAGATGGCTATTACCACTTGGACAGTGAATGACATTTGTGGTATCAACAACTTTTGAATAATCTGATAGATTGATGATGAATAAGTTACTTGGTAAGTAATATTTAAGAATTTTAAAATTATACCATTGTAGCATTGACCCAATAATAGACAGAATAATCCATATTTATTTTACAAAGAATGTGCTGGAAATATAGCCGTAATCGTTATACTATGATAAAAATAAAAGGTTATTTATTAGAATAACCTAATTGTTTTTTATTATTAATGTTTCTTTTTACATTTCAAATCCTAGTAGTTTTTCTATCCTGCGATTAACGCATTCAAACAAAGCAACTTACAAGCTATAGATATAGCTGATAGTCCTGGATGAGCAGAAGAGTCAATGATTCAGTTGACACACCACGAGGTACTTGGTACTTGTCGCAAATTAAAGCCTTGTTCTGTATGATTAATGTTCCTATCGGCGATGTAGTGTGTCGGGGGTTGACAGTCGCTGAGTCGCTGTGCCTCAAAGGTTACCCGCAGGTTAGCTTTCTGTTACCATAACTTATGGGCCCCTGATAGGAACTCACTTCACCTCTATGTTTTGTATACAGTTTCTATTCACTTAGCTATTAATTGTATAATATGGCGTTCAAATATATATATATCTATTTATTTCTAAGACTTTCGCGAATCTCACTCATTGATCAAAACAACTTTTAGGATTACATCGCGTCCATTTATTATTTAGATATTTATATTTATTTCCCGACGTTTCGAACTCTTTACAGAGATCATTTTCACGAGTGATGAACAAAAAGATGGTAGTTGTTTAAAAGCTATTTTCATTGACACAGAGAGCACCCACTTTTTGGAAATAAAAATCAAAAAGTTGATGTCAAAAAATATGATTTTTACTATTGGTAACCCACATCAGACCATGAGAACCAAAGTTAAATACTTATTTATAAGATGCATTCATATATCCTGCTTCTAAAGATCCTTTGTTGTATGATTTAATAAGTAAAAGTTGTTATTATTAAATTATTACAAATTATCTTATTTTCTAAGTTGGTTGAGATTAAAGTATAACTATTATTAAATATTCATTGATTTTAAATTAAAAGGTAAAGTGTTTATTAAAAAAATCTACCACTGGGTCAAAAACGCGGCCAGTCCTGAGAAAGACCCAGCAAGAAAACTCAGCGGCTGTTCTGCAAAACTGATTATTATTTCATTTTGAACGGGCTATTGATATTGCTATTATTTATAAAGTTTTTGAGAAAAAAAAAACGTCGGGAAATAAATATAAATAAATAATAAATGGACGCGATGTAATCCTAAAATTGTTTTGATCAATATATATATATCTATTTAAGAAACGCATAAGCCACATCTATATGTATAAAATAATCAAGTAGAAAATTCGTAAATTTAAATTTAAGAATTAACAAGTCACAAATAATTGCTGTAACTTTTTATCGGTCTATATTTGTGTATGGCTTTTTTTGGTTGATAACTTAGCTTGGAGTACGATTTGATCTTTGTTTCGTGATGATATGAAGACAATGATGTATCTAAATAAAAAGGCACGTAGGTAAAGCAGTGACCAAGAAACAGTATTTAAATAACTAACCTATGTGACTTTAGCAATCATTTTGCTGTTTTGAGAATTTAAAAGGCTTATTAAAAACAAAATGTAAATGTATAACAAAACAAAATGTAGTTTTTTAAATAAGTTTTCTTTCACATCTGCTTCATGTAGGGGCCGTTCAAGTATTACGTAAGCACTATAGGGGGGTGGGGGGGGGGTCTTTGCTTAGCATATTTTGGATGACATGGGGGATGGAGGCGTCTACATGATGATTACGTCATCAATAGTTATTTAATTTTCAGAAAAAAGCCCTTGGACCAATCTTGTTTACGTAATTATGGGGGAGGGGGAGGGGGGTAAATAATTGTAAAAAATCAGCTTACGAAGTACTTGAATGGGCCCATACCACTAAATACCTAACATGTCTAAATTATTAGTAGAATGTACGTAGAATACCACTTAAAATGACCATCTGGTACACTGAATTGCTTTTAACTCAATAATTTAACACATCTTGTCGAGTCCATCACCGGAATGGCCAAGCGTGAGCCGTCCACGTGTGTCCAATCATTTCATCAATTAACTCAAGTCTTGTACACACGGACACCGACTACTGAACAATTCACAAGACATGCTTTGTCGTTCCAACGTCGATTGTTCCAGGTTCGATGTCTGTGTTGACTTGTGTTGTAGTTAAATTTAGAGTATGCTGATAGTAGATATTGCTTGGACTAAGTTCAAGTGGTTGTCGCTTAATAATTAACAGTCTCTGTGGTCGAATAGTTCAGTAGCCCGTTTCTGATTGAGGGATGTCGAGTTTGTATCCTATACGATATACTAATATTTAATGTCCGTCCAAATTATATGGGAACCTTTTAAACCAAACCATAACGAAATAACAACTCTTAGTAATACTCTCTACTCTTAGTAACTCCAGTAAATTGTGTCCAATTCAGAAAAGAATACATCATAATGATAATGTAGGTAAGTACTCACATTGTTGTATAAAATTCTGTCACCACATACGTTTCTGCATAACCTGCAACAAATAACAGTCTTGAATATACTATATGAAACATGCAGTCGGGTTAATCGCGTCACTTACAATTACACTTTAAAAACATCTGCACTGCCTTTATGAGCTATTTATTTTTGTTGGATTTGTATGGAAAACAATTAAAACATTAATTAATGCGAACAAATAATTTAATTCATTATATATTAAAGAAAATTCGCTTTCTCAATTTTTCCCTTCGATTTCAATAAATAAATATGTACTACCTAAAGATGAAGACGACGTTGTTCATTTAAGATGTTTTCAGTACAAAGTAATATATCATATAATGCTGTGTAGTTTATCTTTTAATACTTTATTTCATCGCAGTGTCCATATATCAAAGAAAAAGCTAATTTTCATTCCGCTAGCCATCTAACACAATATTAATTAAAATATGAAGATATACACAGTTCGCTGAGACAGGTAGATCCCATAAAAAAATCTAATGAAATTATTACACAAATATTATAACTTCACTATACTAACTTCACACCTTTTTTCTACACGAAGGTGAAGGCAACGACAGGTATGTCCTAGATAGGTGGCGAATCTATTCCCGTACGTCGGGCACAAAGTTGTCAGTCATCGATATTTATTATCACACATAAGTTCCGAAAAGAATTCCGAGAAATCTTTAGTGTGAGCCCGGAGTCGATCCCACAACTTCCGAATTCAAAGCGGCGTGCTGGACTGCTGAGAATTAACTTATATTAAGTATACTACTGGAAAAAATTAAGGGATCAAAAAAAAATTCCATATTTTTCGGTAGTTTTCAACAGGCCGTAACTTTGAGAGAAATGGTCGTACAGGAAATAAAAAAAAAGGAAATTGTAGCTCCAAGTGTCTAGTTTTTGGATTAGAACTTCAAAGTTTTGTAGCCTCCGCAGTTTCTGAGTAATCGTAGAAAAACCAGCAGCAAAAAAATTCTTAAATTTTTTTTAGTTTTTTTTTTGGTCTACGGGCGTGGAAAAAATTTTTTTAGCTTAACCACCATAAAGATCGGATACTTTGTTCAGTTAGCTTTAATTTCTTTTTTTAAACACCCTGATACGTCCACTCCTCGCTGAGATATCGGTCTTCAAATGGAAAAGGATCTTTTTGGCTTTGATTATCGATATCTCAGCAACCAATGATCGCACAGAAAGTTAGAGGTGGGTTTCAAGAACTTAAATGAATTTCCCTTAACAGCTGTCCATTGTTTTTTCGAAAAAAAAATTTTTTCGTTCTGTCACATGAATTTGAAAATGCAACAAAAAAAGGGCTTTTAGTGGTTTTTTGGAAAATCAAGCGCTGGATCGAAAATATTGAGGAAACCGCTAATGTTAAGTGTGCCTTTTACAGTTCAATATGTCCACAAAAAGCCTACAAAGAATCAAATTAATCCAGCCAGCCGTTTTTTTGTTTCACTTGATCGAATTTATGAAAAAATTAAAGGATCACGTTTGCTCTGAAAAGCTTATAATTTTTAAAAATGAGAAAAAACAATTGTTTTTTTCGAGCTTTTTCCGCATTATCGTTTCAGATGGACAGCTGTTAAGGGAAATTCATTTAATTTCTTGAAACCCACCTCTAACTTTTTGTGCGATCATTGGTTGCTGAGATATCGATAATCAAAGACAAAAAGATCCTTTTCCATTTGAAGACCGATATCTCAGCGAGGAGTGGACGTATCAGGGTGTTTAAAAAAAGAAATTAAAGCTTACTGAACAAAGTATCCGATCCTTATGGTGGTTAAGCTAAAAAAAATTTTTCCACGCCCGTAGACCAAAAAAAAACACTAAAAAAATTTTGAGAATTTTTATGCTGCTGGTTTTTCTACGATTACTCAGAAACCGCGGAGGCTACAAAATTTTGAATTTCTAATCCAAAAACTAGACACTTGGAGCTACAATTTCCTTTTTTTTTATTTCCTGTACGACCATTTCTCTCAAAGTTACGGCCTGTTGAAAACTACCGAAAAATTTGGAATTTTTTTTGATCCCTTAATTTTTTCCAGTAGTGTATATATTAAATTACTATTATCTTCACGCCAACTCTCTTATTGGTTGGATAGAAAAAGTACCGAAAGTGAACCAATTATAGATATTATTAAGTATTATGTATTGCACGATGTTCAGAGAGAACTTCACTTTTTACAAGTAATTGGGACAATATAATTATTAGAAGATTTTACGTGTATCACGAAAGAATCATGATCGCATTATACAATCAATATATACACATATAATATATATTTGATATTTGGCACTGAACAAACAGACAAACAAGACAACTGTAAAATAATTTCTGATTAAAAATTATATAATGATTTTGATGGGCCTCGTGGCGCATTGGTAAAAGTACCGGCTGCAGCAATGAGGTCGGGGGTTCGATTCCCACCCGAGCACAAATATTTGCGACAAACATGAATATTTATTTGTGTGACGTCTGGGTGTTTTTCTATGTATTATAAGTGGGTATTTACAAAAGAAGAGTATATATGTATTAATATCCGTTATCCAGTAGCCATAACACAAGCATTTAGTTGTTTAGCTTGGAACTAGAGGGCGCTGTGTGTATTGTGTCCAAGATATTATTATTATATTATACTAGCTGACCCAGCAAACTTTGTCTTGCCGAAAAATAAAATTTAAAAAATAGGGGTTGATCGTAGGGGGTTGAAAATTTAGGGTTGTATGTATTTTTGTATCCCGTTTTATAAAAAAAATAAGAAACAGAAATATGTCGAAAAATTAAAAAAGAATATTGAGGGGTGGGCTACCCTTGTGATTTAGGGGGATGAAAAATAGATGTTGTCCTATTCTCAGACCTACCCAACACGCACATAAAATTTCATGAGAATCGGTCAAGCCGTTTCGGAGGAGTTCAATTACGCACATCTAGACTCGAGAATTTTATATATTAGATATATAGTCTGGCATATTCTCTTATTGACATCGATACGATCGTCGTCGATAAATTAACGTTTAAAATTTGAGTAAAGTGACTATTTCATATTCTTTACTTTTATAATTAATTTCAATTTTCATGCCATTACAAGGCAAAATGTTTATGGGACATTTTTTATTTTTATTATCATCTGCAATTGATTCAACCTACATTTTGTGCAAATAAATTTTATTTTGTTTATATTACAAAATAGTTGAAAATATAACACCAAGCCTTCCAGTCCTTTAAAATCCTCTTCTGTTTCTATTGAACATGGTTAAATATGTAAATTTACCAGAACATTCACTTTATAGAGAACTAAAATAATAGGTAGGTAGTGGTACTCACACTCCCACTTGATTCTTTATTGAATATAAAAAATATATAAAACTAAAAATATATTAGTTATCTGCATAAATGGTCCAGTTGGACCGGCGATAATACCAAGTCTCAGTATATTGACGTTAAGAGGTTCATGCCGCGTTAAGTTCGGTGAGAATGATCGGTCTTTCCCCTATTTTCTTAAAGATCGTCCATGCAACTGTGACTCTGACTGTAAAAATCTATCTAAAAACTAGCAGAAGTAGTTGTAGAAGTAGTTTTGAGCAAGGCAAGTTTAAGTCCATTTTACTTGGAGTCAATCCCAACTAAAACGTGTACAAGAATCCCCTCTATACCCTATCCCTGAAACCCCCATAAACATTAGCAATGAATTGTCACCGTCAGGTACTGTCATACTTGCCCAACAACTATATATTTGCTTGGTAACTTAACGTACAGCGTCGTAAACATGGCAAATAACAAACTGGCGATCAGTCATATTCAAATTAATACAATAATAATAATAATTCGCGAAACATAAAGATGCGTTTTATGAACTGGAGGCACGCGAGCCGTTTGTAAATCTTGGCGTCATAAACATATCTATATAAATATATCGGGAAAGTAAAGTTGCACACACAGCTGACGTACAGTTTGTAGCAGAAAGTTTGTCGACTAGCTGAACTCTCCGGTAGGCAGTGAGAACAGAGCACGATTCTAGCACACGTCACTCGTTTCTACGACTTTTATAACTCTTGTCTGATACGCTCGTTTTAAGGCTCAAGACATCAATTGCCGCAAGGACAATTTGGTCATGGAAAGTGTAGGTATTGTGGCCGTCCTCGACTCCTAATTCATTTTATTTTTACATAGTATATTTGCTTAGTGAATATTGCATCGTCCGCTGTTTTTAGCAACAAAAAAGATAGCTTAAAAACTAAAAAATACGATTTCATATCATGCAAACGAAAAAAGCCTGGTGTGTACGACTTACAAAAATGTGGCACAGAGCACCCCACGCTTTTTTTACTATTAGTGAATATATGATATTATCTGCTGTGTGGCGCCGGCTTAGAATACCGCCACCCCATCTCTTCCCGTGGGTGTCGTAAAAGGCGACTAAGGGAAAAGCTAGAAGAATGGGCAGCAGCATTCTCTCTCAAGACATTACAGCCTACTGCGATCGCCAACCCGCCTGCCAAGCGTGGCGATTATGGCAAAAACCCCCCATGATTGCGCGGACCAAGAGCTGTGGCGCTCTATGGGGGAGGCCTACGTCCAGCAGTGGACCTCAAAAGGGCTTATGATGATGATATTATTTTAGCATAAATATCATTATAACACATGTGATTTGTCGGTATATTGATGACTATTTACTGAAATGACTGAACAAGACAAAGACGAATAATTACCACAGTAATCTCAAAGCATTTGTAGTATGCCGAGCGCCCGACTTGCTCTATCGAAATCTATGCGAAATTTGAAACTTTGCATAAGACTAAGAGAGATAAGTAAGCTTGTCCAAAAGACATTGTTGAATCTTGGCGAATCCCATCCGAATAATCGGTCATTTTATTGAAATTATTGCATTATCATTGGCCTCTGATAGGTGTACAAAGTTTAAATAAATGCGGATCGTTCAAACTAGGAGAAAATTGAGCACATTTATACATATTTTGATTACATTTATATATACACACACAGGTGGAGCTATATAAAGCGTATTAGAAAAACATAAATAAGTATAGCTCATTCAATACTCCCGTCATTTCATTAAACTAATATGCATATTTAGGCTAGTATTTTCAAATTAATTAACTGACACGTTTTCCAACCAAAACGTTTAAAACTTTAATCATCTTATTAATAATATCTATGCTTGAAGACCGATAGTAAAAATATACAAACACGACTCCCTTTTCCCTTCTTGGTGATGATAGTCAATTAATTCTTTAATCGACAGGAAACACTACAGGAATATAGATACGTACCTAGCAAAATCTTACGGTTTCATGCAGCTTCGCAAACAATTAGCGACATATCGTAAGCTAAGATTGAACGAATATTACAAACAACTCTGTTGCAAAATTTTGATATCACACTGAGCCATTTGGTCTAATTAAGTATCTCAATTGCAATTTTATGATAATAATAATTATAGTTATTTAAACTTGTAGAACAAATATTTATTACATAACATTGAAACAACTCTTTATGGATTATATTGCGTTTATTTTGAACTGATTTTTATTTAATTATTTCCCGACGTTTCGAACTCTTTACAGAGTTACTCGTGAAAATGATCTGTAAAGTATAAATATAATCCATAAAGAATTGTTTTAATGTTATGAATGTGATTCGCGAAAATTTAAGAAATAAATATAAAGAAAACTTATTTAATTTTGCTTCAGTAGTGAGACTGGAATTTTTCTTCTTAAGATAATTTACGAGCACACATCCAATAACATACAGCCATAAGTCATTCACTTGTATCGAGCACGTTACTGATAAAAGTTGTAGCGACGCTATCTTGGAATATTTATAATTAATTAACTTAAATAAAACCTTATTACCATATACAGTAACCTAGGTACCAATAAATTTTCACAGATTATCGACGAGTGACAAAATTATGACCTAAGAATGGCAATAGGCACCGCCGCGTACAACTTCCGGAGAGTCATTAGAGTGAGTCAGAGTCCGAATTCTTGACTAACAATACAAGACACGCGCCTAATACTCGGCTGACCCAAATAGTCATAACTCACATTAAAAACCACATTGAATCAATACAGATTGAAGATTAGTTATCTCCGTGATTCGCCATTAAAATTGTTCCGCTTTCCCGTTTAATTAGTTTCAAAGAAAAATCGTGAAGTTTTATACAAAAGATAAATTTGTTGTGTCCAGATAAGAGAGTGGAAGAATAGAGAGATCTCCTGTTGGTGGTTAACAAAGCGTTTTGGGATCGAATCGCACAATTACAACTGGTCGAGTGTAAGAGTCGGCCGCGCTTTGTCGGCCTCTCTGTAACGTCGCTATAACGGTGTGCGCCTATTGCCACCGCAGATTTCAGCCTTATTTTGCAATTATAATGGCTTCCTTGCGACTCGCGATGATCTAGTTATCATCCCTACTTTTTTTCCGAACTATACCGAAACTTATATTTGTTTTGTGACATAAACAATTAATGACGGGCGTCTCGAGTTACTTTGGCGAAATAGAAAAAAAATGTACAAAACGAAAACAAAAAAACCGAGTCACAATATATAAGAATAACCAATTAAGACATACCTACCATGTATCAACATTTTTCTTCACAAGACCAGGCGGGGGGATTTAAATGTTGCTAAAAATCATTATGATTTATGCACGATTTTATAATTATCACTAATATAAAAATATTAATAACTATTGTATTTATATAAATAAAACGTGTTAGATATGCATTTACCTTTCAAATAAATATAGCATGCGATCGATTCGGTATTCGTATCGATACTAAAACCAATATCTCACAATAGTTTAGATGACTATTTAAAGATCAATAAGAATAAATTAAATTTTATATGAATATTAAACAGTCGTTAAAGAAACAGTGACATGTTAAAAATACTTCTGATACCATGAAAAACAAATTAATAACTTATACTATAAATATTTGTCAATACAATAATAATAATAATAGAAGCAATACAGCGGTCACAAGTGGAGTAAACTCGCGGTGTTTGCGTCACCCGGCACGGACAAGCGCTGTCATCTCAGAGGTATCACGGTGATCGACATGATGATGACTCTGCGGTTTGTTGACGGACAGCCCACCCCGCGGCGTCATCATCGTCTTCATCACTAACAAACAAACTAAACAATAATATCGAATATATTGCCAAATGATGATACGATAATAATTCCTCGTCATCCATTTCTGTCCATCATCATTACAAAATACTGCATTAATTATCAGAAGATGTTAGGCGAGATTTTAATTTTAGTGTAGAAGAAGCTGTATTTTACTAAATGACTATAATTATTTCATTTTGTTTTATTTTTAGGGTCATACACACACATACATACATACATAACTTCACGCCAAATCCCTTGCGGGGTAGGCAGAGAGAACAGAGCGCCATAGGGCACGATTCTTACACACCTCACTCGCTTCGTTGACTTTCATAACTCTTTTCATGCACGCGCGTCGGTTTTTGCGGCTCTTAACATCACCTTCCTCCAGAACACGTTCTATTTGGTCTTGGAATGTGTGTCTTGGCCGTCCTCGACTCCTACATCCGTCCGCTTTTGCATTGTATATCTGCTTAGTCAGTCTTGCGTCAACCATTCTTTCTACATGTCCGAACCATCGGAGCATGCCCTTTCTTACTTTTACACCGACACTCTCTTTCAAACCAACTTCCTTCCTTACAACCTTGTTTTCTACGCGGTCAGCGAGAGTCACTCCGCAGATTTTGCGTAGAGCCCTCATTTCTACCGCGTTTATTCTACTTTCATGCACACTCTGCCATACCCAGCTCTCGCTTCCATAAGTTAGTGTTGGGATCAGGACTGCATTGTGGATTGCTAACTGGGCCTTTCTGCTAATATTTTTTGCGCCCAGGAATCTGCCCAACACTCCGTTTACGCTATTTCCTATCGCCACTCGTCTTTCTACATCCGCGGTGTACCTTCCATCTCTGCTAAAAGCGCATCCAAGATATACAATTTCATTCACCTGTTCCAGCACTACATCATTAACCATTATCCTTGCATCTGTTCTGGATTCCTCCCTTTCAAACACCATTACTTTCGTTTTCGTCGCATTCAACTGCAAGCCTTTAATCATGCAATCATCTTTCATAGTAGTGACTAGTGTTTGCAGGTCCGACGGCGATTCGGCTAGAAGCACGGCGTCATCTGCGTAAAGCAGGCAGCTCACAACTAGGGCACCCATTCGCATCCCTACATCCATCGATCTCATTCTCTGGAGACAACTGTCCAGGTACAGGATGAACAGTCGAGCGGACAGCACGCAACCCTGTCTGACGCCGATATTGACGTCAAACCAGGGGGACAAGCCGCCGTCAACACGCACACACGCTGTGCAGCCCTCATAAGTGGACTGCACAGCGCGCAGCAGTGCTCCGCTCACCCCGTAGCCCGGGAGTATATCCCACAGATCCTTTCGTAACACTCTGTCAAACGCTTTTTCCAGATCCACAAAACCGCAGAAAACCTTCCGGTTAACAGCCAGTTGTTTCTCCACGATGTTGCGGAGGGAAAAAATCTGATCCATGCACCCTCGTCCGCTTCTGAACAAAAAAACCGAGTCACAATATATAAGAATAACCAATTAAGACATACCTACCATGTATCAACATTTTTCTTCACAAGACCAGGCGGGGGGATTTAAATGTTGCTAAAAATCATTATGATTTATGCACTATTTCATAATTATCACTAATATAAAAATATTAATAACTATTGTATTTATATAAATAAAACGTGTTAGATATGCATTCACCTTTCAAATAAATATAGCATGCGATCGATTCGGTATTCGTATCGATACTAAAACCAATATCTCACAATAGTTTAGATGACTATTTAAAGATCAATAAGAATAAATTAAATTTTATATGAATATTAAACAGTCGTTAAAGAAACAGTGACATGTTAAAAATACTTCTGATACATAATGTTAGTAGTTAAGTGGTCTTAAATATTATTCTAATGAGCTACTGACTGCATAGATTGATTTTTGTGGTGCCATATTATATAAAACATATCCACGTATACACATAAAACCTCTTGTTATTCTTTAGTAATTTGTAAAATAAACATAATTAAATACAAATATGTTATTTTAGTATCTTAATAAAATTGTAATAACTCTTTAACACAAAAAATAATTACATGAAAAACAAATTAATAACTTATACTATAAATATTTGTCAATACAATAATAATAATAATAGAAGCAATACAGCGGTCACAAGTGGAGTAAACTCGCGGTGTTTGCGTCACCCGGCACGGACAAGCGCTGTCATCTCAGAGGTATCACGGTGATCGACATGATGATGACTCTGCGGTTTGTTGACGGACAGCCCACCCCGCGGCGTCATCATCGTCTTCATCACTAACAAACAAACTAAACAATAATATCGAATATATTGCCAAATGATGATACGATAATAATTCCTCGTCATCCATTTCTGTCCATCATCATTACAAAATACTGCATTCATTATCAGAAGATGTTAGGCGAGATTTTAATTTTAGTGTAGAAGAAGCTGTATTTTACTAAATGACTATAATTATTTCATTTTGTTTTATTTTTAGGGTCATTTTGGGTCATATTCATTTTGAGGTGAGATAAACAGTACACAGCCTGGTGCTATGGTAATGATTATACATTTGATAATTTGAAAAAAAAATATGGGGTGTTTTTATGTTATATATAGCGGAAACTGAAAATTATTTTTAATTTATCATGAATCTCGCTGGTCGAGTACTCGAGCGACCTGCTTCTGCATCAGAAAGTCGTGGGATCGATTCTGGGCTCACTCCAATCTATTTTTTCTAATGATAAGGTGGAAAAAATAAATACACGTGATATCTTACTACACCCCCCTCCCCCCTCGTGATATTTCATGATTTTTGTTAGACCCTCCCCCCCTTTCTAACCTCACGTGATTAATGGACGGCCCCTAAACTGTAAAAGCATATATTAGAATAGTCGCGTAGAGTAACCGTAACATCACGCCATTAATCATAGAGGGTGTAGGTAGCAACACTTACGAGTATCTCGACTCGCTGAATTAATTTTCTAATCTTGACCTTGAATCTGTTGACATATATGGGGGACAATTTTTGTCAGTCATTGTCAACTCAGGACCTCATACACAACAGTTGTTATGTTAAACCACTAAGTTAACGAGACGTCAGCCTGACATCAATAAATTAATATTCTAAAAAGTGTATATACTACAAATAATACAGAGATATAATTTTTTCGATCAATACTGTAGTTTAATATAATGTATACCCTAAAACAGCTGTTGAACAAACGGACAACGGACCCGACATACAACATATATAGTTAAATATCTGTACAGTCATCGGATTAATCAATATTGTTGACAGAAAAATTAATTCCTACAAAAGCTATTGTTGAAATTAATTTAAGTACAGTATGGCATATTTTTTATAATTGCTCTAACGTGAGAATATTTTATAATAGTTTAGTAATACATTTCGACTCAGTGGTCCAGTGGTGGAGCTTCCCGCTTCTGATTCACAAGTCGTGGGATCGATGCCGAGTGCACAGCAATGATTTCCCGGAATTCTTTTCGGAAGTTATGTGCGATAAATATCAATAACTAACAACGCTGTGTCCGGTGTATGACAATAAGTTCCGCCACCTATTCCATTTGGGATGTAGCGATTCGACCAGCCGAGGCTTAAAAACCGCTGCCGAGTAGAAAAAAGCGTGAAGTTATGTCTTGATGATGTTTTTTTTTAAATAATGCCAGGTGCGACACAAAAGGTTTAGTTCCCAACTATTAATTCGCTCACCCTTTGAACCTATCTTGAAGTTCTAACAGAATGTGCTATCCTGTTGAATGTTAGGGTGTGCCTATATATTTCATTAAATGGGACAGTCTCAGTGCAATGATCTCAACTTAAAGAAAAATAACTATTTGATCAGAATTCATGTGATATTAGGTTTTGCACTTCGTTATTTTATTTATCATTACATAGTATAAAACAAAGTCACTTTCCGCTGTCTGTCCCCTTATATGCGCATATCTTTTAAACTATGCAACGGATTTTGATGCGTTTTTTTAATAGTTAGAGGGTGTCAACGGTGGTTTTGATCTATAATTCATGTATGAATGAATCAATGTTGTCAACGGATTTTGATGCGTTTTTTAATAGTTAGATGGTGTCAACGGGGTGGTTTTGATCTTATAATTCATGTCAAAAATGATAATTTTCGACATTTAGCACTTTAACTGCAAACGCTGGCTGAACCAGTGATAAATCTAAACAATGTTCTACAGTATTAAACACCTTCAGAAGGTCTATAAAAAAGTCCGCAAGGGCATATGGCCATTTTTATTTTTTAACTTTTTACGAGAAATAATGGTTTATTTACGAAGCAATTTTAAACATAACAGCATTAATTTTCATCCAGTTAAATGTGTTAAATAGATTGTACTTTTAATATAGATCAATATTGCCCTTTACAGTATGTAATTTAAAAGAATATTTACGAAGATATTACAGTATTAACATAGCGGGACATAGCAGTTGCGTTGCACGCCAAAACGCGTGCCGATAAATAGAACAAATTGAACTTTTTAATATACAAATTTTACTCATTTATTACTTTTGATGCGGAACAAAGTTTACCGGGTCAGCTAGTACTGAATAAATACACACATACATAACTTCATGCCCTTGCAGGGAATACCTATACTGAATACCTTGATCTTAAGTTAGAATACCGCCGTGTTGAATTTCCTCTCGCATATTCACATCGACAAGATTAATTACCAAAATCGGTATAGCGAAAGACATTGCGCCAATGTTATCTGTTTTTAAGACTAGTGTCCAACGAATGGCAATAAATAGCCTATGACACTAATTAAATTTAACTAACCACGGGCAATTTTTGCAATCCCTTCATTTATGTAAAAGTTTGAAGATATCAAAAGATATATCTGAAATACAATCAGTACAGTCCACAACAGCTGACAAACATAACCACCCCACAGTTAAGTGACGATGATCGACAAAAATGGATGAAGTGCGATATTATGAACACTAAGCGCTCGAATCGCATAGAAATATATATAACATTGGAGTAACAAATGATGTTGTTTGGCAGATTGGAGCTACGAAAATGGGCTTTGGAGAGAGAGAGAGAGAGAGGCCCAGGAGGTGATGTATTATAGGGCTGTTGGGTCCATTGATAGAGGTGACGTCATCGCTTTTTATCTGCCTGATGGAACTTTTGGATTTGACTCGCGCCTTTTGAGTGAGGATCTATTTGTAGTTTTGACTTTGAGTGGCTGCCTGCCGGGAGACTCATGACAGATTTACAACGGAGATTTTGCGAGTGAAATGATATCAGCATTTTATTTAAAAAACGAATTACGAACGAATTTTAAAAACCCAATTGTTATATTTACTGCTTAGATGCAAGTGTGGTAAAAAATATTTATAGATTATTATGTGACGAATGTTTTTTTTTTGTTAATTTTTAATGCTTTCTTCTAAATTTAATGAGGAATTTAATATATGGTAATGGATCTCAAGTAATAACTTAGGTACTTTTAAATCTTGATGCTTTCCTTTTGGTTTTCTATAGACTCATTGCAGCAAAGTAGAGACTGAGATGTATTTTTTTTTTTTGGTTTAGATAGAAAAACAAACCCTGTTTCATAAGCAGTAAGAATCCGAAAATAGTCCACCTTTTCAACTAATTTTATGGTCATTCGGTACTTTTGGCAAGTGGCTTATAAGTCATTAAAGGAATAGGGTTCTACTATTTCAAAAACCTGAAGCTATCAATTTAAGCCAAAGTTGATAATACATACTAAGATCTTTGATCTTAAGTAAATTTGTCACATGGCGGACGGCGCGCCGACAGCTGTGCGAGGTACAGACGGCGGCGGAATGTGCTGAGTCACAACGCTTAGGGGAACACCCCTGTGAGTATTAGTAAGGTACTCATCCGTGAGGAGTTTGGAGAATTTCTATAGTGTTGATCGATAAAGGGATTTATTGTTAATTGTGTATTTGATACAAGTGAATACAATAATTGAATTTATAAATTAGTTTAATTCATACAATTAAATGTTATGTTTATTTATGTTCCTAATCGATTAATGGGATGGTAATTTCCAAATTTTAAATTAGTAAACAAATTTATGACCAAAACTATTACGGAGTTTCAAATACAATGTCACACAACCTGATAAATAAATAAATACAAAAATGTTAATAAACAATTGTACAAATAAAGATTTCTCATATACGGACCTACTTGAGGTAGGTACGTATATTGCGATTGAAATTAATTTAAAACCTTTTACAGTCCACACTTATCGGCCGCCATATTTCGGCACCAGAACACCTGTACTTTTATCTTATCAAATTAGCAAACAGCTGAGTGCGCTTCCTCGTATTATTAACAAAAAAAGAGTATTTTCAATCACGCCATGTCCCCGCACAACTTTATTAGTATGCAATGTACACTCTCATTATTTACAAGTCGATAAAAGGTTAACAATACGATTACTTGTATCGATATATGTAATATTACAACAAGGTCACATCACTACGGGTGAAAATTTTTACACTCGGCGATTTTTGAACGGATTGTTGTCGGCGGTACTTTGTATAAACCAAATATAATTGTAACAACCACTGTAAGTTTAATATATAAAAAATAAATTATTAATTAAATACCTACACTTGATTTGATCACAGCAACATTATTTACTCCTTTGGGAAAATCAAGGATTTCCAAACCTAGCTTACCTATAGGAAAAAAAGTCGTGTGGTTTTCATAGTTCCATTATTTTTATCTTGAAGATTTAAAAAAACTTATGACATATGCAAATTTGCTGATATCAATATATCTGCTGATAAAGAAAATACATATAACTTCACGCCTTTGTTATCCGAAAGTGTAGGCAGCGGCTGTGAAGCCTCGCCTCGGCGTTATGTTTACCTTCCAAATGGAAATAGGTGGCGAACCTATTGCCACATCGGGCACAAAGTTTTCAGTCATTGATATTAATCACACTTAACATCCGAAAACAAATTCAAAAAGTCATTGGTGAGAGCCAGTGTCGGGATTCGAACCCGGACCTCTGGATCAGAAGCCGCTCGACCACTGGACCACCGAGACTAAAAATGCAATCATTAAAAGATGCATGCAGAGCAGCGGGAAACAACTTGATTGCAACAAACATATAATTTTCCATTAAAATAACATGTCCTTCCATATGCATTATTAATTATTATCTTATTCTTGAATATAACACAACATCGTTAAATAATTAATTATAAACTTGAAAATTATAACCGGGCATTAATAAATAATTAATTCTTGTATGAATAATAAAATAGAGCATAACACCCGTTAATAATGGGTTCTCATTATGTAAAAATTACTATCATTAGTTAGTTAATTCTTAGAGGACCAACAGATTGATTTACACTGTTCGGTAATTTATACATATTACAAAAGTGTACCGCTTAAATCATGAACTATAAACACTTGTGAACTCACACCTCCATAATCCGAAGGTAAAAGCAGGGCTCTTCGAGACAACGGATGACTTTTATAGCTGTAAATATATCATACACTAAAAGTCATGGGTGGATTCCAACTGGAAACCTCTGAAGTAAAAGAGATGGTTAGACCCAGGTCAGTCAGTCTTACGACATCCGCGTGAAGATATTGGCATATTATTGGCATATATTCTATATAGTATTGCCAAAATTTATAGTTTTAATAAATATATGTGTACATTTAGCTGCATGAATGGGCCGGATCGTCCAGTGAAATACCACAACCTCTCGGTATATCGGCGTCAAGTGGCTCGTACCGCGTTACGTTCGGTGAGAGAGGTATCCGAAGGCCCGATCCACTATCCCCTCCTACTCCCTTAAATGACAGCAACGTACCACGGCGTTCATGGGCCGTATGTGGTTGCTTGCCATCAGGTGACCCAATTGCTCGTTTGCCCTCCTATCCCATAAAAAAAAACTAGAGTTTTATTGGTTAGATTTGGAGAATGTGTTTTGTTGGTTAATGTTTCGCAAGTGTTTTATTGGGAAGATATATGGTAAAATATTAAAAGTTGTTCCAACTAATATATAGTATGCTATAATAATAACAAATAGATCAGATATTTAAAGAAAAAACCACTTCCATCCCTTATGAACATAAATAAAAGCCTATTTCAATATTTCAGTTAAATTTAAAACAACTCATAGTAATATCGGCCGGTATGTATCTGTATGCAAATGACAGAATTCCAAATAAAGGTCAAGCCCGTTTTCAATATGATAAAGGACAAACAGACCGACAACGTATCTGTGAATTCCTGTATCGAATGAATAATATTTAATAACATTAAATTTCACTTGTAGATAATATGGGTGGGCATTTTACAATATTAAGTTTGTTACTTAGATTTCTTAGATTATTCTGGATAGTCTATCGGTTGGCTATGGCGACTTCTGTATAAAGATTCCACGGTTTGAATCCTTGGTTGACCGACAACGTATCTGTGACTTCCTGTATCGAATGAATAATATTTAATAACATTAAATTTCACTTGTAGATAATATGGGTGGGCATTTTACAATATTAAGTTTGTTACTAAGATTTCTTAGATTATTCTGGATAGTCTATCGGTTGGCTATGGCGACTTCTGTATAAAGATTCCACGGTTTGAATCCTTGGTTGACCGACAACGTAGCTGTGAATTCCTGTATCGAATGAATAATATTTAATAACATTAAATTTCACTTGTAGATAATATGGGTGGGCATTTTACAATATTAAGTTTGTTACTTAGATTTCTTAGATTGTTCTGGATAGTCTATCGGTTGGCTATGGCGACTTCTGTATAAAGATTCCACGGTTTGAATCCTTGTACACCTTTATCTTTGTATACCTAATTATTATCGATGCTAGATCTTTTTATGCCCGATGTCGTAGGCTTTATTGATTCCGTGTGACCAAATCCTTCATAAGAAGATACGAGGTAACACTGCTCACACTTTTTATACTAAGGTCGTGAAGGTATATTAAAATAAATTTGCTTCTCACTCTACGTATTAGTTAGTACTAGATAACAAAAGCCAATTAAAGTTATCCCACAACCAGCCAAAATGGCCAGTATCTATTTTAAATGGGGCGTTGGGCAAATTCCTGGGCGCAAAAGATATTAGCAGAAAAGCCCAGCTAGCAATTCACAATGCAATACTGATCCCAACGCTTACTTATGGAAGCGAGAGCTGGGTATGGCAGAGCGTGCATGAAAGTAGGATAAACGCGGTCGAAATGAGGGCATTGCGCAAAATCTGCGGAGTGACTCTCGCTGACCGCGTGGAAAACAAGGTTATAAGGAAGGAAGTCGGATTGAAAGAGAGTGTCGCTGTAAAAGTAAGAAAGGGCATGCTCCGATGGTTCGGGCATGTAGAAAGGATGGATGATGCAAGATTGACTTAGCAGATATACAATGCAAAAGCGGATGGATGTAGGAGTCGAGGACGGCCTAGACACACATTCCATGACCAAATAGAACGTGTTCTGGAGGAAGGTGATATTAGGAGCCTCAAAAATCGACGCGCGTGCATGAAAAGAGTTATGAAAGTCAACGAAGCGAGTGAGGTGTGTAAGAATCGTGCCTTATGGCGCTCCGTTCTCTCTGCCTACCCCGCAAGGGATTTGGCGTGAAGTTATGTGTATGTGTACCTATATGTGTTATCAGAGAGTGATTGATAAATCTTTAATAACTAACGAAATAATATGCGACTATTTCTCTCTGTCTACCCTACAAAAGTTGGTTGTAAGGTATGTATCTAATTATCTGAAAAAAATATAAACAGTGTGTGACCTATTTTTTTGCTTCGAATCGATCTATTGATATCAATAGACGGTTGATCCAGATCATTCAATGCCAGACGTAACGTGTGATTGACAGACTGACGGACAGACATACTGATTGGATATAATTACGATGCATATTTTGTTAATAAACAATTGTCTGGCCGTTTGCGGTTAGGTAAAGCTCTATCTCTTTATGTTACAGTTGAAATTTCAATAGTTCTTCTCATAGTTATATTGGGTGTATGGAGTTTAGAAATTATATAGATGACGTATCCCCGCGAGATGATTTGTTTGATTGTTTTGATGCGAAGTAAACATTTTTTGACCAGTCAGCGTTATAGGTATAATTAACAAGCCTTTGAAAGGTTCTAAGACACGTAAAATATGTACACGTAGTCATTCTGTTGGTGTGTTTCATTTGTAAGTTTGATACTGCTATTGGATACAATAATTGGATTGAGAAACTATTATGGACAGCTCATTATTAGGTACTGCGGAAGTCCCGGGTTCAATCAAGCCCGAATTTATAAAACTTTTTCGATATTTATGTAAGATAAAATAAGGAAGGGCATACTCCGGTGGTCATCAACCATATAGGACTCAAGGACGGCCACAACACACTTTCCATCATGACCAAATAGAAGGACTCCTTGAGGAAGGTGATGTCAGGAGGCTTAAAAATCGACGAGCGTGTATTAAAGAGTTATGAAAGTCAAGGAAGCGAGTGAGGTGTGTAAGAGTCGTGCCTAATGGTGCTCTGTTCTCTCTGCCTACCTTGCAAAGGACCTATCGTGAAGTTATGTACATATGTTAAGAATTAGTGACTAGAGCAATTGTCCATACTCTGATGTTAAGAAATCAAAATGATATATTTTAACCATCCACAAAAAAATTAATCATTCGATATAAATTAGAAACGTACCTAACTACCTACCTATGTTTGAAGTTGCCACTTGATTGAATTGATGGCTGATTGATGGGGTGATTGATCGTCTGTTTGATTGGCACGTGACGAGAACATTCCACGTCTAATAGCTCAGTAAATAACCCGGCTGTATTGGCGGGTAAATTGAAATTATTTATTCGGAAATCATTTTTAGTACGCACTCCAAGTTCAGTTGTGCGTTGGTTGCGTTAATAACTCAGTGATGGTTGTGACTACCTATACTTGCACGCCAAGCCTCTTGAGAGGTAGACAAAAATAATTACGTATCGATATGACACGCTCAGAGGGCAGGCTCCTCTGTTCATTTTCTGATGAGCCAAATGTAAAGGCTTTACCTGTCGTGGTTGCCAGATGAGTTCCAACAGTACAACAATCGTTAAAATTAAAATTTAACGCACATTCTATCAGTCAATTTACAAATAATTTGAGCAGCTGAATAAGCTCACTCGCTGATGAAGCAATCAAGCAAGTTATCAACCAACTTGGGCATATATAAAGCGATATAATATACTGAATCGAATCATACAAACAATCACACATTCATACTTAATAACATCGCAACAGCATCTTTACAAGTCATTAGACGTGCCGCCACCCCCTTCCCTCTACCGCTCGGTGCCGTTCCTCACCCCCCCTGGCCCCACCGCCCCGAGGGCGCCGGCACCCGTTTGTAATTAACTGAGGGCCATAAATTGACCGTAACTGTCATATCATATTGATTTAGTCCCGTGAGCCAAGCTACGCCTTGCACAGTTTTCAGCTTCGCGGAGGGTAGGGGTGGAAAAATTAAAATTGTTTGGATTGACGGCGGGGTAGGTAGGTATATCGAAATATGTTGTGCTTAATATTGGCAATTTCATTCTATGTAAGATTTATTTATTGGCAAATTTTGTGAGGGCAATAATATTTTAGGGATGCCACGCAACGCCACGGTGCGATGGCATATAAACTCTATTAAACAATTTTAGATTAATTTATTTGTTCCGGATGGTAAAATGACATGACCTAGAGAACAAGAATTTAGACAAATAATACTACAGAAAATACCTTCTGAGTTTTAGCCTGCCCAAAAAGGGCGAATGAAAAAAAAATTAACGAGAATGAATCGGTTCAAGAAACCATACCTTGAAGGTCAGTAAAAATAATAAAAAAAAAAGGTCTAGGTACAACATATTTTTACAATTCATTCAAAGTTGGTTTATAATCTGAGAATTTAAAAAATATTATTAAACTTAAATTGAAAAGATTCTGACTCAGTTTTTTTTGTAACAATAAACAAAATTCACACGATGAAAGAATTAGTAATCACGTAATATTATTTCTGTTATCTACAAACAGATTCATTCATTCTTTCATTCACAACGTTCTCAACAACAGATATATTGTATATCATATCAAACGTTCACTCGCATATCCGATCGAACATTTCAAAATTAAAACAAACAATCTTTTGAGAATAGTTGAAAAATTTAAATATGATTACGACTCATTTATGAGATTCGTATACAAAAATTATTTGTGTATTCACCACCAGGCGTTATCCCACGCACCATGAATGGTATGAAGACAGCATTATTACTGGTAGCGAACGATTGAGACTGTCAAAACATATGTAACTAGCGAAATCGAAGCGAACAACATTTGGTCGGCGGATGATAGAAAACAAACATTCAATTGCCATTCACGAACAGATGAATTCGATCTGAGAAACATTATTTAAAGAGTTATAAGAATCGCCTTGATCAAAGCTTCATTACAAAAATAATTTTACTGATCGAAATAATCATATTATTGTATATTTATTTCTCAGATTTTCGCGAATCTCATCCATAACATTAAAACAACTTTTTAGGATTTTATCGCGTTTATTTATTACTTTTTTTTTTATTTCCTGACGTTTCGAACTCTTCACAGAGATCAAAATATCTTTTGAACAACTACCATCTTTTTGTTCATCACTTTAATTGTTTTAATACTAATTTCGTAAATTGTCCATGCTCGAAATTTGAATGTTTGTAACTAGTGATGTGCCTGTGATTTAGGCCGGCCATCCAGATCGGCCTTGATAAGCGAAAGATTAATACATTTATACAAATATTGGAGCATTTATTGGTGTTTAAACATAGTTTTCTTAAAAAAACAAATCTTTGTGTCTGGTGAATGACATGAATCATACTTTAATTTGTAACATGGTCATGCGTCAATCTAAACCTGTCAACGATGTAACTTTTTCTTTGGAATTTTATCTATTTCTGTAACTAACAAGTGAATTAGAAAATAACGCTCATATAGTCACATTCCAATCATAATACATCACTATGATGTTTCTAAATTTAAAATAGGGATTACAATATAAAGTAAATAAATAAATACTTTTTTTTTTCATTTTAAATATAGCAACATTCTGGAAAAACTGTATCGATTACACTCTTCTGTGATATACCTACTGATAATAATCCTAGAATATTTAACCCTTTAATTGATCGTTGATATAATATATTCTAATTAAATAACCAATTAAATACTTTCGACACTTTCGACTGTGTGATAAATGTGTGTATCTCCTATTTTAATTGAATTTTAATTACACAGAATTTGTATTCAAATATTCTTATAATCACGTATAGAATCAACAGTACATCTAAATAAAACTGTAGGGGACACCTTGAGCATACGTAGCCTGCACCTATATTAATAAGACGTGGGTTCGGTCACGATATACATTATATCGGCCGGAGAGCACACTACTGAACGCACTCCTTACCTACGTTCAACAGGACAGAGGCCATTAGAAGAAAAAAAACGGGTTATTTATCGCCTCCACTAAAATTCCTAGTGATTTCACAACTAGGTAACTTATCTTATAAATCGTGAAATGTGTCAATTAACTCTAGTTTAATGTTGTATTTATGTTAATAGATGTCTGATGGACATTTTTGGGCATACACAAAAAGAGTATCAGCAGGATGCGACTAAAGTACGTACTTTGAGATATATTTAAATGTCAAATAAGTTATGTAGTGAGTCTAAGTCTAGAGGTCATATCGCATGATGGACACCTCGACTGATTTCGCATTTAACGGGTTGACGTGGTTCCATTTTTAAATTTTATTTGTTCTTTTTTTAAATCAATATTTGTCTGAACATATGTGGCCAATAATTTTATTCATTTCAATTTTCATTTTTATCTCTTTTTAATAGCTATCAAATGAGTTTACGTTACTTCAAAGAACCCGTCATATTTATGTATAACGCGACTATTTAGTAATAAAAGAAACATAATGTCAGCACAGAAACAAAAGTAAATATTAATAAAATAAAAATATTTAAAAAATAATAATAATATCATACATTAGTAGTCGATTGTCATAAAAATAATTTGAATAGTCCAATATAAATTATGACGATATCGAATAACATCGTTGTGACGGTCAATAATCGAATTGGAATATTTAATAAAACTATATATGATGCGTTTGATTAGACCGTGGGACTGTATGCGATATTAATATTTTATGTTCGTTACTAAACGATGTTGATTAAATACGCCGCCGACTATTATAACTATTATAGTACTTAAAAAATACATTTAAGTAATACATGCAATGCTTTAATAACGACCGGACCAGTCCGAGAAACTAGTATCAATAAAACGTATAAAAATAATATATTATCATTCGAAATAAATATGGCGGGTGATTTATGACGCTATTGACATTGGCGGCGGCCATCTTGCCAGCTAATTACAAGTCTGTCATTAAATCAGTCACGCATCGACTCGGAAACTGGTGTTTCGAATATTTGTTTACTGGCAACACTTATGTAAATTTACGTTTTTTTTCTGTTTTATTAAATAATCATTTCAAAGCGGTTGGGCCAATCGTTCTGAATTGTTTTATAAGCAAATAGTAGTTGTAGAATAGCAGCTATACGGCTTTTTGATTTTTATTAATGTGCCGCTAAATTCTATTATTCTCTAAAAAGTGTTATCTCAAATAATGTAGGTACATCATACAATTTAATACCAAATCTTGTTTTTTTTTGTTGTCAATTATATGTAGATGGATGGGTTAGTTAGTTTTTAGTTTAATATTCGATTATTTATAGAAAGATAACTCATTTAATACCACGAAGGGAAATTTCCTGTAGTTTTTATATAGACTTTTCAATTTAAACAATATTGCAACATGGCAGTGAATCTTGATCCTGGCAGTAGATTCATAGGAGGATCATGCTCACATATCATCCATGCTGTATTTGAGAAGTAAGTGGAGTAAAAGCGATATGATATTAGTGAATTCGTATCGACAATCAACAATCGGTTTGGGAATCGGTTCGGGTTTTCAGATAATTACATAGGTGGAAGCTGGAAAGGTTGGTATGGCAAAACGCTACTGAAGAAACATATGAAAGCATAAACAAAATTATAAACAAAAAAAGAAATAAGTAAAATATATATTTAATAATAAAATGTAAAAAAATATACAAAATAATGTAGTTTTTCGATTACAATGTAGGTAGAATGGAGAGGCCATGCTAAATTGGTTTATCCGTTTAGGCTACAGAGCGTATAATAAAGATGTAATTCTGATACCTAAATCAAGAAAAAAATTACTTCAATATTTTTAAAAGGCATTTATTATTAACCTATAAAAGTACCCGTTTATACCATACTAATATTAAAAAGCTTTGTTTGTTTGAACGCGCTGATCTCAGAAACTCCTAGCTCGAATAGAAAAAATACTTCTATTTTAGTTTAATTCAAGTTACACATCCTCACGCCATGATTAATAGAAGCGGAGAGATTGTAGGGATTTGATAGTCATAACTCCAGGTTGGAAAAAAACTAATGTTGCGTTCTTTACAAGAGAAATTGAAGTTGACTGACTGTACTCAAAGTACTGCTAGAGGTCTAACTTAAAACATAAGACATAGTTTTTCAAAATTTATCCCTGCGGATAATCAGGGTCTTTTGATAATTAGATTCTCAAGCAGACTTTATCTATAAGTCTATAAGGTCTTTTATACTTTCTTTGCAACATTATGATTACCAACGTCATGAAGATATGATCTATCGAACCAACTGCAAAACGCCGACCAGCGGCCAATAAATAGTCAGTTGATATCTAAATATTAACAACACAGGTATAATTACCTTATGCCCATTATGAATATATGTAATTGGAATTCCACAAAAAGACCATAAAAACTGATCAAAAATCCATAAACAAGACAAACACATAGAATGTCTAACAGATGGCGCGTCACATGGCGTCTATAAATTCCATTTCCTCACATTCAAAATGTCCACCGAAAACTGTTTTAATAAACATTATTTAGTTTTTTGTATTGGAAGAATTTGTTCGTTTTTATGTTGTTTTCTTTTTGTTTTTATTTTAACTTAAATTGAAATGCATATTTTTAACAGTGTTCGTTATGTTAGTATTTTTAATGACATAAATATTACCTTAAGTGTGCGCTAACACAAAAGGGTCTAAAATTTATTTTTAAAATTTTGATACCAAATGGATGTTATAAAAAAAGTGTTTGAGTGTTATAGGTGTCTTAACTATCCACTGGAACTAGATATTTTTGAAGTAAATCTACTTTTATATTTTTTTTATTGTTTTACATAATTATATATTTTTTATTGATAGATCGGACGAAAGCAAAGCGTTGCTTAAATAGGCAGGTATTATGTTAAATTTCTTCTTAATATCGTCAGTTCATATTTTAGGCTAATTTGGTAGGAAGAAAGGTATCACATACGCATCGTCTCGATGGTTTAGCACACGGACTTCAAATTTAGTGGTCCAAAGTTCAAATCCACACCTGTGATTTTATTGTAGGTGTTATAATATAGTAGTAAGGTCCGCCTCCGGTTTAATGGGAATAAGTAAATAATTGGGCGTGACGAGCCATAATAGCCGTTGATTACATTTTCCGCTATTAAAGAGTTAAAGACACAAATAATCTAATACCTACTCAATACTTGCTGTCATATTTACTTGCATTAAAATTTATCTAATACAGAAAAATAGAAAAATACAGTTATAATATTTTTGCAACTCAATCAAGAAGTGGCGGGTTCGAATCCTGGCTCTCGCCAATGACTTTTCGAAATTCTTTTCGGAAGTTATGTATTATAAGTATCGATGACTGAAAACTTTGTACCCGGTGTATGGCAATAGGTTCGCCACCACATATACCATTAGAGACGTAAACATAACGACGAGTCGAAGTTTAACAGTCGCTGCCTACACCTTCGGGTAAAAAAATACATTTAATATTTTTGTGGATACTAAAGTTAATTTTAAATGCACTTTTCAATCATTATATTAAATTATAATAGGTATAAATTGTTATTTATAAAGGAGCAGATTGTCTGCCATTAATATTAGGTACGTATATTAAAATAGTTATAGGTTTTTTATTGTTTGAGCGATTATACCTACTGACCTATCTCTCTATTTCTAGCAATCTAATTGTTTACTTACGGTGACTTTAGCATCCCAGATATATGAAATTTCTACTATTAAACTTAGTGAATAAAACTATTTTCACCCAAATATTTACCAGTTGTCATCAAATCTACACTACTACAATTTTTGTACTGTATATCTGCTAAGTCATTCCTTCATGTTCCATTATTTCCTGATCTATCAGACCATTATTTCCAATGCAATTACCTAACACTCAAAATTTAAGAATTATTGCTATTAAAAGTGACTCTCAAAAATATTAAGCTGTGTATATGTTACAATTAATTAAAAAATAATATTAATATAAAAAAACAATTGACAGTACGTTGTTGCAATTTGATTTTCGAATGCATTTTGAATATGGAATTGTCATTTTTGAAAAGTCAATTGTACACAATGTTTATGTTATGTGACGTCCTTTTCTAGGGCCCCGCCCCCCGCGCGCCCGCCGCCCGCCGCCCCGCGCGCCCCTCTCGCGCCCAATACAGACGCGGTGCAGACGTTCGGGGAGCTTCACACTCCACTATTTAAAATGACGACTGCATTGCTTTGGAAAAATAAAGATGGCGGACTGAATTTGCAAAAATATACAACCTATTGTTACTTTTTTAAACTATGTAAGATATGTGTAGCTACTATTAATATAGATTAAAATTTATTGTTTCGTTAATTATAACTTATAATTATTTTTTAAACTGTGTTTTAAGAGATTGTAGATTAATAAAAAAAACATAACAATACCAATACTACCTAATTGGATCAATACATATTAAAATAATAGTATCCAAATTAACAAAAATAAACTCATCAATATCAGTTGCAAAATATAAAATGCATACTATTTAGTACTACATATTTGCGTTATTAAATAAAATAAAAATGTCAACAAGAACGTATTTTGTCAAAAATTATAACTTGATAGACACTAAATTTAGATAATCAGATTTTTGTATTTCCATCAATTCAAATAAGAAAAATATTCTATGAAGTGCGATTAACTTTTTTCAAACCAACTGCGACTAAAAGTCAGCTTTTGCTCTTTGAATCAATCAATACAAGTATTACGTACTACTTACTTAAAAGCCAATATTAAGAAGAAAAAACTTTTCATACATATTTAAAGTTTTTTCAGGTAGCATGAATATTATTTGGTCAAAGTTTGACACAGTACAGTACCGTCGCGGACCGAAGCCGCATCTTCACTGAATTAAGTGGCCGTCCAAACTTTTCAGTTATCTACAAACTGATATACTTAACAGCGATTCGTTAAACTAACCGTTCCACGTAAATACATTAATTAACGCATACAAATCATTCAAAGAAGTAGCCAAAAAAATGTAAAAATATATATAGTAAAGTTAGTAAAAAAAATATCCATAATCGAACATGATGTGTTAGTTTGTTTGTCGTATACACTCGAAATAATGATGCTTACCTCAGTTTTCCAATGAATATTCTTATTTGACAGACAATGAGAACACGAACACGAGTCCACCTGTCAGAGTGCAGCTAAACAAGCAGAGCCACTCGGGAGACTCTCACATTACCATTGTTTTCCAACTTTAATATTTGTTTTTGGAATACGTGAAACGAATACCTCAGCACATCAAACACCGTGTAGGATGCCGTTGAACTTTTTTCCAATCCATCAATAGTAAACTTAAACAGATCAGCCGTATTTGTACAGATGGAGTGCGACGGTGTCTCGTGTAGGCAAACACAACTCTTAACGTGTACTCGGTACTGTACTGCACTGTACTTGTAGGTGGACAGGTACTGGTTCACTTCACTCAATAATAACTGGCACTAAGTTGTGCGGACACAAATATTTGGCACTACACGTGATCGGGTGTTAGCGAGTGTCGCGGCGTGATTACGAACGAGGCGCGGGCGGCGGGCGACGGCGAACACGGTTCGCGGTGCGGTAGCTTCGCTGGCCGCGGCCGGAGTGACGCGCGGAGCGACCGCCGCGACGACAGCGCCCAGCGGCCGACACGCGAACTAGTGCACTCAATCAAACATCCGCCCGTCATAACATGCAACGGCCTCTTTACATTGCATACATAATTACCGATAGATTTGCAAATGTACACTCTCGTTTCCTGATCATTACTATAATTAATTACCATAATTAATAAAGTTATTGCATAACATAAATTTAAAGGTATTAATTTTAAAATATTGGAGTAGTTTTTTTTGCCTAAACTACATAACTACGTAAAGGTATAAATATTTGTAATCATTATTAGATATAATCGAGCTTTTAATCAATGTATTGAGGAGCTATTCACAATTTAAAAAAAACATGTCAAAGGGTTAATCAACAAATTTATTGACATACTAATTAATCGTACCCAACTTTTCAACTGAAAAGATGTTTAGCAGGAAAATAAAATAATTCGTGTGGATGTCAAAACATTGCTAAAAGTGTTGGTGACGTGACCTTGCAGCGGGAGCAGCGGGTGCAGGTGGTGCAGGTGTGCAGGCGGTGCAGGCGGCGGGCGGCGCGGCGGGCGGCGCGCGTGCACTGTCGCCGTCTCGCTCGCACGCGGGCGGCCCCCGGCCCCGCCCCCCGCCCACCGCACACCGCGCCGCCTTTTTACCTTTTTAACCGTACTAAGTCACTTTCGTTACGATTGTTACCTACCTCACCTTACTTCACCTCACCTTATACTACCATCAACAGTTCCATATTCAAAACAAACTTATAACACATTCTTAATTTGAAAAAAAAAAACAAATTTATTAGTTATTTCAGATTTTTATGTTTGAATTTTTTTATTCAATGGAATTATTGCTGTTTTATTTTCATTTATAAATCATTAATAATTTAATTTAATTATTACTGTATTATTATGTTTAAAGATATCTGCACAGGTTTTAAGATAGGTACAGGTATTAGTAGGTAGATATTTTTCATTACTCAGTACCTAATTCTGAATAAAGATGCAATTACAAAGGTATGTACTATGTAGGTAGCGGTCTCATCGGCCACAGGTTGCGGAACTTATGTAAGACACCGGGCACCGGCCACAAAGTTGTTGGTCATTGATATTTCATAATAATAATAAGTTTTTATTTATAGACTACAATGGCCCACTTGTTTACAGACATTTATCAGTTTATTTATCAGATACGAGTAGCCCGAAAATTGGTGTGAGCCCGGATTTGATCCCACGACTCCAGACCACGAAATGAAGAAAGTATTTTTTTTTTCCTTCATTATAATTATATTTTATTTCAATCCAACTTTTTTTTATGGAATAGGAAGGCAAACTAGCATGCGTATCACCTGATGGTAAGTGACTAGCGCCGCCCATGGACTGAATGGGCCGACTGCGAGTCGGCCCATTCATGTAGCGAACTGCTTGGCTCTACCACTGTTAACTGCAATCGCGAATATAAGGAGGTAGGTGCAATATTAGATACAAAGCCTTTGACAAACTAAGTAGGTACTTAGGTAATTTTAACAGTAGGTACTTACCTACCAAATATCATTAAACAATTTTGCCAAACTTGATAATTTAATATACCTATCCAATTAAGAGACTAGGTGAAATCAAATTTATCTGCATCTCGGTCTACCAGCACTACCAGCAGCGTGCCCAGAAGATTGGCCGCATTGTCACGCCGAATGACAATGCTAATCCTCTAACTCTCTAGAACTAGGGATAGACCAGTCCTCTGGTCGTGAGATGCACGATCACTCACTTTGCTAGATTTTTACAGAGCGCACGAGAATTTGGACCCCGTAGGGCGTAGACTGTAGAGTCTCAACCCCCAAATGGCTCAAAAACATAATCACCTACAAGTGATTATTTTGAGATGGCGCAGAGCGAGTCTTCTCACTGTCTCTGGTCAAATGGGTTGGTCGGTAAATTAGAGATTGGACAGGTCAGTTTCAAGACAGTACTGCGTCAGTCCCAGTGAGAATTTTCCTGGTTAATTCTTCCGCGCTATGGACAGAGAACAGAAAAGCCGGTAGACTTACATGACATCAGAAATTTTGCTAACATCTAAGCCACCCAAACGAACTGGTAAAAGTGCCTGTACCTAGCCATGAGAGTTTGAAATAGCTCAGAAGAATTTTTAGATTAAGATCACAGCAGCTTATTTTCTCCATAAATAACACATAAATTCTATTTTTTTTTTATGGGATAGGACGGCAAACGAGCCAGCGTGTCACCTGATGGTAAGCAACCTACGCCGCCCATGGACACCAGCAATACATAGTGTTACCGCTGCGTTGCCGACCTTTAAAGGAGTAAGATAGGAAAGGATGGGGAAGAGGTGTGGGCCTCCGGGTACCTCTCTCACCGAACAAAACTTATTAGCGTATTAGCCACTTTACGTCGATCATCTGAGAGATCTTGGTATTTCACCAGTCGAGCCGGCCCGTTCATGCAGCGAACTGCTCGGCTCTACCACTGTTAAGACTACTACCACTCGAAATCATGTAATCTGTCATACAATACCTATATGTTTTCTAACTGCCTCTCCTCTTATCTCTTTCCATATTCAGATTTAACATTCTTTTCGCAACATCTGTATCATCCCTCCTCTGTTATTGCCACAATTTTTCAATTTTCAAGTATCTTTTACATCGGTTTATCATACTACAAAATTATATATTAAACTAACAAACATTGAATATAACGAACCCAAATGCCACCCTTTACTCGATCGTAACATAACGGAACACGCGGCATAAACACTAATGACGGTTGTAAATTGACCCTTAAGTATAGTATATTTTAGATCGATCATAAAGTAACTTGTAATTTGTACCGTAATCCGACACCAGACACACACACACACACACACACACACACACACACACACACACAAACACACACAAACACACACAAACACACACAAATATGATACGAAAATAATATATCAATCATTAGTAACACGACATGCAAGCAGATAAACAACATTAGCTTAACAGAAAAAAAATCACAAACATACTTAAGTCCTAACATTTAGAATTCAAAATAGCTTGAACAATATTTTGTCGGTCGCATTTGTAGATTTGTCTTTTACAGTAATTTCGGCTCATAAAAACAGTCAATTCTTGCAAAATTCCTGTCATCACTCGCCCATCTTTATAGCGCTAAATTACACAGGACGGAGTGTTTCCCTTGAGCGGCGCCTGCGCATACTGACAACAGATTGGGTTGCGTAGTACATAATGAGCATACGGAACTTATTGCTTTTTTATTATTTCATTATAATATCTTATTTATATTTTTAATTAAACTATTCAAAGTTCTATTATAACCATTGTGGATGATAAAACTAACATAGGTTGAAACTTACTACCTATAGACTACGGGCGCGTGTTTGTAATGTATTTATTCAGCAACTATATACCTTTTATAAGTAGGGGATAATTAAAACTTGGGTATGCGAGTGCTACGGCCTTCCGACACGGCTTCCTTTGCACGAAGTTCAACGTTCATTCCTGGACAGGCACTAGCACAGTTCATAATGAAAATATTGTTCGTAACATATTTATCACGAGCTATAGGAAATGGTTGACGTCAACTCACCACTAACTTTGAGAAGGATTTTTTTTCTATTCTTGAGTGAAAATGTTTTATGGAGTGTGAATAAATTATAGTACATATTATAATTTTTCATATTAATTGAAATGCTTCATGGTTCTTTTTCTCATTTTTTACTATTAATTTTATAAAACTATTTGAGTACCTATCATAATACCCGCCGTACCCGACTCTAAAAAGGAGGTCAGCAATGTTATGTAATAGGTATATTTGAAATAACATCCAAATGATTTCCAAAATGTTTTACACTGGATCTCCGAAACAGAAGAAACCATGTTAAACCAATAATCGAGACGTATTTCCAGCATATCGCAAAAGTTTGAAATTTATTTACCTAACTACGGTGTATAATTAAAGTGCATTTATAATTACTAGCCCACGCTTTAATCTTAATTACTTGGACCATACATTGCTGTATGAATTGAATATGTCAGTCCCTTAGTTATTAAAAACATAAACCGGTAAGTGAAAAATTAAAATTACAGTCATTGAAGCAAAGCGTAGTGACCTGGTTCCGCGTAACGTTCCGGTGTAACGAGAGAGCACCACTAAAAGAGAAAAACAACGTGTAAGGTCAATTTGGGTGAAGTAGTTGTGTGGTAGGACTGGTAGGTGTGTCCCATTCAAATTGTTTATGAATGGATTCAGGCACAGAGAGGTTTGAGGTCAAGGTCACTGGTACACTCCACTCCACTCCACCTACGTCACGCGCACACAGCCCACACACAATCATCTGCCTAACCGCACTTACACTCAGAACTCATTTGTAACTGATAAAAACTTAATCTTTGAAAAACTAAGATTACATTCGGAAATAATTTCCAATTCAATCTTTGATAATTGTAACTAATTAAGATATGTCTTCATATCTCAGTTGAGCGGAATCCGAAGAGACAGCATCTGCTATTTTATTCAGATTACAGGATTTTTAATTGTTGCAGATGTCCATGGGCTGCGCTGATCGGTTAATAAAAGGTGACCCACTGGTTCCCTTGCATCGGTGGTTCAGTGGTAGAATGCTTGCTTTCTTTTCAATCTTATTAAATAATCTGATATCACTAAATACCCGCTTCAGCTTATCGAATGACCTTAGCTACCTCAATTACAAGTTAATCATGCCTCTGATATAAGACATGCATCTACGACATTGTCCACGTAATATGCCGAGCTTCGTGCCCGATGTCGTGAAGCTATCTGCTTCTATGACAATGTTTTGCTTTACGATCTACGATGAGCCGAGGAGTCGTGCGACCAAGGTCAAAGGTCACTTTTCTAAGACTAGTTCCTCGGCCCAGGGGGTGGCATTTTAGTGTTAAGTAAAAGTATTATCTTTCTTGTTATTTTTTGTTAATATTTATTGACCAGATGTTAAAATTTAAATTTATGTCTTGTTTTAAGACCCCCGATAGATTTAAAAGTATTTTGAGTGGAATTAAACCATAAATAATGTAAAGTTAATTATTGTTTTGTATTGAAGAATTTTTATGTCTCAATTTCAAACCCATCGTATTATTAAAAGGCATAAAACATATACAATTCCAAATATTTAAAAAAGTATTTCTTAACCAAAAAAAAATGGTTAACTGAGCTTATAATATTTTCCTCGCTCATATATTCTAACTTGTTTTGTCTCATCTCAGCTTTTATAAAAACATCAACGAAATTATATATTTTTCTCCGAAACAGCACCAACAACACTGACAAACGACTTCATACACTTTTCACAATTCACGAATCCAACATACATTGGAAATAACCTCAAAAAAGAAGAAAAGAAAAAGCAAGAGAAAGAGTGGCGAGGAAATAACCTGAAAGTTTGTTCAATAAACAAAGAGAGGCGCTAGATGGAAGGAGAAACGATCACAGAACCGTACATTCTGAACACATTTTATATAAAAATGTTATCATAAATACTCATTTTCGAGAACAATTTTCTGTATTGAGTGAGGCCTGTCTTCCCGCACCTACCTAACTGCCTACCCACCTACCTACGTACTGATACAATGTACACAACAAAAATTGGTTACATCTTAATTTTTTTCTGTCCGTTGAACGAAATTTTGTTTTGTATCCCGATATTTTCCTTTTCAATATCGTAAATATCTCCGATATGGCGTCGTGAATATATAATACAGTCGGTTACTTTTAACCCCCGGCGCAGAAACAGGGTTGATAAAGTTCCAAGTTAAGTTTCAAACAAAAAAATGTAGGTACTAGGTAGGAAGTTCGTGTTTAATTTAAGTTAGCTCGTCGACTTCTACTTCAGTGACAAATGTTGATGATTGTTTTAAAATTCTGTGATAATTATCGATGCCTGGAAACAAATATTTCATTCAATGACAAGAGATAGTGCAGTCAAAACGTTTCAGTATCAGACGCGTTTATAATAAAAGTATTTATTAATAATGATAAATTGATCATCATCCAATGAAATCAAAAAGATTTTAAAAACTTTTACACAAAAGTACATAAAATTGCTTACATATTAATCTATTAGTTTAAATTAAACATTAATATCTGCGTGCGAAACAACAACAACCCCACATGGAATAGGAAACATGGATGAAATCACGAAAAATGCACACGTTCCAATAGTGCTATCATGAGAAGAACCGGATTAAATTTACAGAGAAATAGTCACCATTAGGAATAAAACGTACGTGTAACTTCTGCCACGTAGCCATATTTGATGAAAATAATAAGTTAGTAATGATGCATGAACTCCTTTACATACGAGTAGCTCTTAGTTATTGTGTCAAGGATAAAACTCATGACCTACATACAAAGCGCTGTGGAGAAGTCCACAAAGTATAGACGCTCATTCGTATCGGAAAACAATAGCGGGGAGACGATATCTTTACTTATTGGACTTGTCCCCCTCCCCCCACACACACGACCCCCACACGCGACCCCCAGTCTCCTCAGTCAGAGGAACTTGCAATTGAGCTCAAGAAGCGCCAACGAGAGATATCACATTAGTTGCGAAGATTAAATAGTTTTTTTTATTGGTTCCGTACCATTGTTTGAAGAAGCTGTTTAGTTTGAGGATCTGATAGAATGAAGCTGTTCTGTAAAGAATTTCGTCGACATTGAAAAGCTGATGATGATGATGAAGCTATTCAAACCTTACAATAGTGTATGGAAATGTGGATGGAAACTCACTTGAGCCTTTTTTAAAATAAATTACTGAATATAATTAGGTTATATAACGTTTTTCGGAGGGGTGGTCTAGATGTCTTCTTTTTATGAGACATGGGGACAAACTAGCAGGCGTGTAACCTGGTGGTAAGTAACCAACGCCACCCATGGATACCTGTAACACAGAAAGTATTACAGTTACGTTGTCGGCCTTGAAAATGGTGAAGGGTTGGAGGTGGGATGGGAAGGGGAGATAGGAAGAGGTTGTGCCTCTAAATACCTCGCACCGAGTGAAACGCGGTATGAATGCGGAAGAGGTCGTGGTATTTCACCAACAGAGCCTGCCCATTCATGGAACGAACTACGTGGCTGTTGAACTGGATAGCCAAGTGCTGTCGTTTCATGATATGGTGTCAGGATGACCACATAGGGTACAAGAGGCGCTTATAACACGTACGAAGATTATAAGTTCAAAGTTTGTCCCTGTCATGCCTCCATAGCGAAGTTACTACTGGCTGCTCCTACGTAGAGGTGGTTTCGAACCCCCATTTGAGCACAAAAATGATAAGACGGGTCATGTTATGTTTGATACATGCTGATAAGCCCGCCATCATAGGGACACACCTTAGAGATAATTATAAGGTTTAGTAATTAATAACATGTAATGTTTAAATGCTGAAAATAACCAGGAAGGACCTATTGGAAGAATACATGTTGGGAGACCGCAGCGACGATGGACAGACGAAATACTAGCGGTAGCAAGTAAAGAATGGATCATGCAAGGACAAGACAGAGAAAAATGAAAAATATTGGAGGAGGCTTTTGCCCGAAAGGGGTCCGAATTATATTAAACACCTGCAGATAATTTAAGAATATGTATGTATGTATGTTAAACCAATTATTTAAATTAGTTTGAGATAAATAAAGCTTTATTATTATAATGTTAAAATATGAACGTTTATTACGATGAAAAGAAATCTATTCTAATAAGTGAATCGGTACCAAACCACATCGTCCGAGCGTGACGTGCAAAAACTACCATCTGTATTTCTCCCCTGAAGTATACCTCATTCATTTAATGTTTTCTCATTGCATAATTGACATTTAAATGATGGTTCTCCCACATTGTACATCGGTTGAGTGGTTCCGTACGTCAATGTCGAGCGCATCCGGGCGGACAGCACTATCTCACGTGCACACTATACAATTAACTCACTATATTAATTACTGTAGATAATGTTTTCTAAATGTTTAAACTAAATAAACTACTGAAAAAATTAAAGGATCAAAACATATGAAAATATTAGGCGTGTTCTGAAATGGCTTTTCAAATTTCTAATAAAAGTGTTAAATATAAGAGCATAAAAAAGGGATTGCCAGCTCCAATTTCTGTGATCTTGAAAGAAAACATATTTCCAAATATACAAATAATGGACAAAAAAAAACATATTATTTCATCTTAATTTTGGTGTACATAAAAAAATGACTTGAAAATATTAAAAAACTTCTCTAAATAGTATCAATTCGACCCATAAAGCCAGTTTTTCATATCACTCATTTGATTTTTTTTTAGTTTTCCAATACAATTGGACTTAATACAACTCAAAATTTTACCTTTACATTACCTAAAGTGTAATAAGAATATCTGTGTTTTAGCTGTTCATTATCGGGTATTGTCCCCCTTGTGTCCCATAACATATCTCAAATTAAACTCTGTCTACCCTTTTAGGTATTAAAGGTGTGAAAATAACCATACAATGTATTAGGTCGTATATCAGAATACAATAGAAATAATAGCTTAGTTCTATATATAACAAGCTCATAAAAAAGCGTGTGTTCATTGAACGATATCGCCAGTATGTGTTTTTAATATTCATGTATCTGTCTCAAATAAATCAATCAATTGTCGGTATATTTTACTTGATTATCATGATGAAATACTATTAAAATTTTATCGTTCAGGGTTGTGTTAACTTTTAAAAAACGGTAATTTTCTAGTGTCTCATAGATAATTGGGTAAAATAGTATAATTTTTTTTTGGATAGGAGGGCAAGCGAGCAGGCGTGTCACCTGATGGTAAGCAACTAACGCCGCCCATTTACACCAGCAACACATATAGTGTTACTGTTGCGTGGCCGACCTTTAAGGGATAGGGATGGGGAAAGGGGGTGGGCCTCCGGGTACCTCTCTCACCGAACGAAACACGGTATGAGCCACTTTACATCGATCTTCTGAGAGGTCGTGGTATTTCACCGGCCACGGCCCATTCATGCAGCGAACTACTTGGCTCTACCACTCTACAAATATCGGAAATAGCTCGAAACGAGCTTGTAAATAGGTATAAACACATACATAACTTCAGGCTTAACTTCTTGCGGGATCAGCAGAGAGAACAGAGCGCCATAAAGTGCGGTACTCACTTCTTTGACTGAACTCTTGGAAAGTGTGTCTTGGCCATCCTCGACTACTAAATCCTTCCACTTTTATATTGGAGGTATTACATTATCTTTATTTAGTATTAATGATAGGAAGGTATATATCATTTTTTTAATTTAAAAACCTTTCAAGTAGTATATATTGTATCATCCTATACAACACCATCTACGCCTTCAAATATTAAAGGCGTAAAGGTGCACTTAATATTACGATGCATTAAATTAATGGTCAAGTTATCGTTAAAACTAATGTTGTCGCGCGGTGTGGTCTGTCGGGCCAGGTGTAAACTGAAAGGTCAGTAGAATTAGCGGCACGGACGCTTTGATCCCGCGTGCATATAGAAATTATCCTTTACATCTATTTGTTTTTATTGAACTCAAGAATTAATGTTAATAATATGATAATTTTATTCAAAAATATGAATTGTGGTCTAGGATACCTCTTTCACCGAACTAAACACTATATGCCTCCATAAGGCGACTTTCTGAATGGTCGGTCGCCGGTCGACCTGGCCTATTTATGCAGCAAACTGCGAGGTTCTACCTATGTTAAATATTGTAGAATGGACTTTAATTACAGATAATATTGGACTGTCTTCGCACTAATAATTAAGTACTTAATTGTATTATTTAAAATGTCTGTCTGTCCTTTATTTTTATTTGTATATTGTTTAGATAATAGTTACTATATTATTAGTTAAGAAAGCCACTCTATCGCTTTAGGTTAGTCACCTGTAATGATAATATAAGTATCAAAATCAAAATCAAAATCTCATTTATTCAATTCAGGTCATCAAAGACACTTATGAAGGTCAATATTTTCAATCCGCCAATTCGATTACTCACGTCCTGAGAAGAATTGGCAAGAAACTCAGGGGAGTCCTTTTTTTTTTGTTTTTACTTAATTATAAGTAAACTAAATTACAAATTATTAGAATAACTTATAGAGCAAAATGAGGTTCCTCGCGTCAAACTTAGGACACAGTACGTTAATATTCTTTGGACGCTTGAACAGACCAGTCCCCACAAACAGCACCCGTTCACGAGCATGACCCATATCTCAGCCATCGCCTCCCTCGCCATATTTTAGGGAAGGTGGCGACCCGATCAACGACGCCGCCATAAGCAAGGACTTTTCAGTGAGCATGACTTATTCAAGATCCCAGACAAAACAAAAAAAGAAATTAGTAAGCTTGCCGGTGAGAAACGTCATATTGCATACAATCTTACTAATTAACAGTAATGTTTAGTTAGCAGATTAACAATATTTTGCTACAGCAAATACAAACAATATAACACAAAAGAAGCAATTCAATTCCAAACGGTTTTATCATTGATATAATCTGCGATACAGTAATAAGCCCTTAAATATAGTCTACTTTTAACATATTTCTTAAATTTACCTAACGATAATTCAACCGCGTCGTTTGGAAGCTTATTATAAAAGCGTATACATTGACCTGGAAAAGCGTTAGAAATTTTATGGAGCCTAGTAGTGGACACAGCAAGTTTGTTTTTATTTCTTAAGTTTAATTGATGAATATCACCGTTTTTCTTAAATTTAGTTATATTTTTATGAACATAGATTAAATTATCATAAATATATTGTGAATGTAACGTCATTATTCGTATCTCTTTAAATTTACTTCTCAGTGTATCCCTGGGAGTCATCATATAGATAGCACGAATAGCTCGTTTCTGGAGCACAAAGACCGAGTCTACATCCGCAGCACTACCCCAAAGCAATAGACCATATGACATAATGCTGTGAAAATAACTAAAATAAACTAAACGTGCAGTATCAACGTCGGTCAGTTGACGTATTTTCTTTACAGCGTAAGCGGCTGAGCTAAGTCTACCAGATAACGTCTCTATATGTGGGCCCCATTGTAGTTTAGAGTCTAATGTTATCCCAAGAAAGACAACCTTATTGACCAATTCCAGTCTCCTGTTGTCCATCACGACACTGGTTTTTACTTGTTTAACATTTTTTGTGAAAAATCTAACATTTAAAGTTTTGCTACCATTTAAAAGCAAATTATTAGCACTAAACCAGTTTACTATCTTTGAAAGAGCATTGTTTACGTCGTCAATTACTGATTGTTGTCTCTTTACCTTAAAAACTAAAGAAGTATCATCTGCAAACAAAACTATTTCATGATTGTCCTTTACAAGATAAGGTAGATCATTAATGTACAAAAGAAACAGGAAAGGTCCCAAGATAGAGCCCTGCGGCACCCCCATTGCTACAGCTGATCCATGTGATCTCTTTCCGTTAACATCTACTGTTTGGATCCTATCACGTAGGTAAGAAGTAAGAAGATCCAAAGCAATGCCCCATAAGCCAGAGTCTTATGCTGGACACAATCAAAAGCTTTAGATAAGTCACAAAAAACCCCATAGGCATCCTGCGACTCCTCCCAAGCCTCAAATATACTTTCGAGTAATTTTACCCCAGCATCACATGTTGACCGTCCTCGAGTGAAACCGAATTGTTTATTATGCAGCAGACTGTTTTCATTAAAGTATTTAAGTAACTGAGCGAGGATTAGTTTTTCGAAAATTTTACTTAATGTAGGTAGTACAGATATTGGTCTAAAGTTAGTGGGATCTAATGTACTATCTGATTTATGCAACGGAATAATCTTGCTTAGTTTCATCAGGTCAGGAAACACACCACAATCAATACATCTATTAAAAATCACAATTAAAGCGGGAGCGATAGTGCTAAATAAAGATTTTATAATATATACAGAAATACCCCACAAATCAGCCGTCCTCTTAATATTAATTGATTTAGGCGCGACATTAAGATCAAACCTATCGACATGACGAAAATTAAAACCGTTATAAAATTCAGGCACGTTTTCTTTAAGTAACGAGTCTGCAATGGAGGTGGAAGAGCCTAGAGCACTAGTAAGATTGACGGGGAAAATAGAAAAAAAATTTTCAAAGGCATTGGCCACCTCATAATCTGAGTTGGTATCATGGCCATTGACACTTAACTTAAATTCTGAATCCCTAGCTGGACTCTTACCAGTCTCTTCACTGATGACTCTCCAAGTGGCTTTGATTGTGTTACTACTATTTCTTATTTTACATTTAATGAAAATAGATTTCGCCACTTTACAAACGCGTTTGAAAATCTTTGAATATAATTTTACATAATTTCCAAACTCTTCACTGCGGTTGAATTGTCTTTCATAGTACAACATGTACAAAGTTTGCCTACTTTTATGAATCCCTGTGGTTGCCCAGTCGCCAAAGACGGGGCTATTAGCAACAGTGATCTCCTTGGGAGTAAATATTTGGTTAAATTCGCGAAGAAAACAATTAAAAAATAAACTATACATTGAATTCGGTTCTAATTCATTATCTAAAAAAGGTAAGTTATTGGTTAAGTTAGCTTTCATACATTTCAAGCGACCAGCTGTTACTGGCACAAAAGTAATTTTTTTCTTCCCTTCATTTTTATTTTCTAATTTTATTGTAATCATTTGCCCAGAATGATCAGAATCTAATTTATTAATAATACTTTTTTGTGTAGGATTAATATCTGTATATATATTATCCAAACAGGTAGCTGTAGTAGCAGTTGTTCTAGTAGGCTCCATAAATAAATTAACCAAATTATGGGATTTAAAAAGACTTAGAATTTTACAAGTTGCAGTTGTATTAGCAAGAATATTCACATTAAAATCTCCACATACTAAAATACTTTTATCTGAATTACCAACTTTGCATAGGGCTTCATCCATAATTTCTATGAAAGAGTTAAGGTCCGCGGCAGGTGGTTTGTATACACATAAAATAATGAACTGCTCCAATTGTACACAGGACATTTCTATGGAACATTCTACAGAGAGGGACACAATATCTTTCCGTTCTTTAAATTTAAGGTTTTTATTGAGCAAGATTAGCGACCCCCCATGTACTGTGTTGACCCTGCAGAATGAACTGCCTACCTGGTGGTTGCTGAAATTAAACATAAGCTGATGCTTCTTCAACCAATGTTCAGTGATACACATAATACTAATGTTATCAGCGTTCATGAATAATTCCAGTTCTAGTTGCTTGCCTTCAGTCATACAATATATATTCTGATGCACCAGGTTAATATCATTAACTGTATTATTTTTTTTACATTTATGTGGGCAGTGTGACCTGTTATATTTATTATTTGATTGTATTGCTAAATCAATTAATTGAGAATGTAATGAAGTAGAGCTAGAGGTGGTTACATTGACTAATTTAAATGATTTATAATAGGAATGTCAGACATAAGCTTAATAGAAGCTAAATTATAATTAATGTCATTGTTTAATGAACAGGTACTGGAAGATTCTATATCAATAGTCTTCCCAATACAGGTATAATTAGTAGCCAGGTTATTGGCTACAATATCAAAAAAATAGGATAGCGAAAGTGCTATCTGTCGCTTAAAACTATTATTGAGGTAATATCTATAATCCTTTTGTCAGATTGTATAATTTGTTGCTAACAAAACTGTTAGTATCAATCAAATGAAGTTTATCATTATATGTACTTATTGTATGAAGCACATTATTCAACTTATACCTAAGATTATTTTCTGCTTCTGACAGCTTCTTACAATAGGGGAATGTGAACAAAATTACACTATTTAAGTTACGGGACAATAAATAGTCACAATAATTAACAATATCTTGTTTGTTCACATTTCCTGTATTTTCTACTAGAATAATGAGATTATTATGTTTGTTTAATTTTAAATTTGTAATTTTTTTCATAATTATCTCAAAAGATGCTGATGGAAAACAATGGTTCACAACTGACTGTCCTCCTAAAAGTGAATTTAACTGTGGGCCCATATTCTTTCCAAAACTATCACTAAACATAATAGTACTTTCCACATCACTTGGTATACAACATGTTAATCGAGTATCAGTAATCGAGTTCTGTGTAATCTTTGCTATCTACCTACACTAATTTTATTGGTGGATAATGATATGCTTTATAATGATCCCGTATCCGAATCCTGGTCAGGGGCCGTTCAAGTACTACGTAAGCCTTATAGGCGGGTGGGGGGGTCTTTTCTTTACTTATTTTTTATGATATGGGGGGTAGGAGGGTCCAGATGATGATTACGTCATTAGTAGCTATTCAATTTTACAAAATAACTTTAGACCAATCGTGTAGATGGTCACTTGAAAATTATTTTTTTGAAAAATATTTCCGTAATTATGGGGGGAGAGGGTAAAAGCTTTGCTTACTTTTGCTGACAAGGGGGGTAGCGGGGTAAATAATTATTATAAATCTCCTTACGTAATACTTGAACGGCCCGCACCAATAATGTACCTATAACTATTGTTATAAGGAGTCGAAAAAGTGCGTGTAATACCTCTGCTAGGTACTTATCAGAGGCGTCCATCGTCCGTGACAATCGCTTACCATCAGCCAGGCTTACCCGACGTTCAAGAAAAAAAATATAAATGCTCTAGTTTACTGAGAATAGAAATCAATGGCAGTGATCTTGTATAGAGAACAACTAAACGTCGGGGTGCAGAGACTCTCAGGCACACAGGCTTACAGGGACACAGGCTTACAGGCACACAGGCTTACAGGCACACAGGCTTACAGGCACACAGGCTTACAGGCACACAGGCATACAGGGACACAGGCTTACAGGCATATAGGCCCTCGGGTGCAGGTAAGATATACTAAGACTGGTAATCAACCGCGGCGTACAATAAATTAGATCGTGTTCATAAACATGCGCCGCAGAGCTCACCTCGTCATCTGATACCGCACACATCAGAGAGAGGGAGAGTGACTGTTCACACAGACTAACGATACGATAAACATTATTAGTAGATAGATTACCACGTTAATAAAACAACGTGTAATTAATTTGCTTAAAATTCACACAAACTCGTCTCCCAAATTGCAAAATAAGTAGAATTCTCTTGAATTATCCAAAATTAAGGTTTTAAATCGTCACTATCTTCCTGCCCTGTTCCCACTTCTGGGGTCGGCACAACTGGTTTTTCTTTTCCACATGTCCCTATCCTTCGTATCTTCCACATTAACATCCTTCTCAATCATGTCGTCTCTCACACAATCCTCTCACACAACCTTTTTAGATATTCAACTTAAAAAGTATAAAATATTCGTTAATAAAATTAAATTTTAAAAAATATAAAATTTAAAAATGTTAGCTTGAAAGATAAAGGAGAAAACACGACTTGAGATTACTATTGTGAGTAAACCAGAAGAAGAATTACCTCATCGAGTAAAATTATGATATATATGCAGATTATTATGGATGAATAATAATATTATTCGTCTCGAATAATCATATTATTTACAACAACATAACTTCACGACGACTTCCATTACAAGGTAAGCAGAAAGTACTTAACATTTTTCTTGGGTGATTGCCGGATGCCGTACAGCAATGTTGATGCCCACAGAGGCACAGAGGCACCGACAGCGGCTGTTAGTAGCGGCCTCTGTTCTCGATGAGATGCCTTACTGTCTCCCATGATCTATTGCGAATCAGCGCCGCGAGCTGAACGGAACGGAGCTGAGGGCTACCAATAATTATATTTCACTACAGTAAATACATTTCCCATAGTTTTTAGTATGGATTTTAGTACCTTATAATGAATTCAAGCTGTCACAAGCAATTTCTAGATAAATATACTCCATATTTTATATCCTCAGTTACGCAGTTAGACACCGGAGGCTTAATAGGGGTTCATCAAAATGGCGAAAATTTAAAATACTGAACTAAGAAACAAATTTTGTGAGAGCTATAAGACCGCCCATTGTATAGCCAATAAGCAAATGTACGATGTTGTAAATTATATATATATATATATATATATATATATATATATATTGTAATTATATGGTGTACAATAAAGAAATCAATTAATAAATAAAAATGAATATTATCCCGGTTATAATTCAAACCCCGATGTGTGCACAAAAGGTAGTTCATTGACCAATACCTCGAATCCTGTCGTTCTACTTATGCACCTAGTAGTACGTACATAGTTCAAAACAATATTAACAGGTAGATAACCAGGTCTATTAAAAAACATGGAACTTAATAAGGACACTTGATAATGATTGAATTGATTAATTTGACTGGATTCCTTAAATAAACAATTTCATTTGTGGTGTGGGACCACAGTTTAACTATAGAGTTGGCAGACTAAAAAATATGTTATCATTTTATCTTCTTACTACCTAAATATTATTACTGGTACAGCCCTAAAATTGGACCTGAGAAACTGTATTAAATAGAGGACTCAGTGCCAATTTAAAATTGTGGAACTATTCCTGTAATAATTTCGTAACACTAAAGTGTATTTAAGTATGTCTCTCTTACATACATGCATACATAACTTCACGCCAAATCCCTTGCGGGGTAGGCAGAGAGAACAGAGCGCCATAGGGCACGATTCTTACACGCCTCACTCGCTTCGTTGACTTTCATAACTCTTTTCATGCACGCGCGTCGGTTTTTGACGCTCTTAACATCACCTTCCTCCAGAACACGTTCTATTTGGTCATGGAATGTGTGTCTTGGCCTTGGAATGTCTCTCTTACGCTTAATATTAATCAAGGTATTTAGACTAGAGTCCTTGTTAGAAGATGATAAATTAAATAAACATACACATATTTACAGTGTAACATTTATGTCAAATGATACAACTTTTAAATCAATAGTCAACTCTTCCCGAGTTGAGCAAATACTCATTGGTGACAACCCTGTTTGGTAATTTACACAGACTCTATACAGTTACAGAGTCTGACACAAGTCACGCGAGCCGATCCACCATGACGCCGTGACGCCATGACCAGCTATGATGGGATTCAATACTTAATTAATATGCTAACAGAACAGTTCCACTCACCCTTGACTGTGCAGGAACCACTATAACGGCAAACACTAAAAGTAAATACACAACTATTCTGCCTACACCATTTCACGATTTCTAAACAATTATATATTTGAGATGATCTCGCTTTAAGAATCCTAAAATTATGAAGAAGTCCTGGGTTCGAATCCTGGCTCACACCAATGATTTTCGAGATCATTTCTGGAAGTTATAAAAATATATTTATAAATATCAATGACTGAAAACTTTGTGCTCGTAATGCCAATAGGTTCGCCGCAGGTTGGGACGTAAACATAACGGCGAATCGAGGCTTAACAGCCACTGCCTACACCTTCGGGTAGAAAAAGGTGTGAAGTTATGTTATGTAATGTTTCATCCGTTATTACCTACTGTTGTAATTGGCTTTTTTATATCGATTGCAGTAGGAGAAGGGTTATATTATGGTTTATATTTTAACCTTGGTAGAACCCCGCAGTTTATTTTATTAATTAAGAGAGGTTACCGGAGACTTCCTTCCTATACTCTGCACCCTATATTAAACACCGGCAACAGAGCTGTAACTTTACCTTTGTTGCAGGCGTCCATGGGCGGCGCTATTCACTTACCATCAGGTTACCCTAGCCCCTTATCCCAAAATAAAACCCAGCATTCATATTTCTTTGGCACTCATCTTCATGGTTTTTAAATATGAGAAATTGAAGTAACAATTGTAATTTTTATTTACCTATAAATCTTTTCCAATACGGATATTAGTGTATTTTGTAAAAACTAAAAAGTTAATTCTGATTGGATTTCAGCGACAGTTAAGTGATAGCACAGTCTTGAATATTTACTTGGTATTGTGATTTCCGTAAAAAAAAGCATCTGATATTGTATGAGTTCAGTGCTTATGTTTGACGGACAGACCTGTGTAGTGGACCGCAGAAGAATCAAGTACAAGAAGATACAGTCATTCTTTGATATGTATTTAATTTAATTCATTTTTTTATCGTTACGGTAGTGTTGTACGAAAACGTTATCTATTCGAAGCCAACCAAATAGAGTTTATGTTTTGGAACCAGATTACGATGATTTTAATAAAAAAAACTAAAATACAAGTCATTGTGACTTTCATCTTAAAAAAATATTAACGAGTTTTAAAAAATCTCCTTAATTTAGACTTATATTGTTAACAATATATTTTTAAATACTATCTGATATCAGCAATTGTAACATAAATAAGATGATTTAAAATATCAATTAAATAATGCTATAGATACTACAAATCTTAATTACTACACTAAGTGAATAAAATCGATTAATATTACTAAACATATTTTTACATGCAATCGCTGATTACCTATATGAATTTCTATAATTTTCAATTAGTTGATAGCAAACAACGTTTTTAATCTACCGTCATTAATTTTTAAAAAAAAGCAATAACTACTCGACTAAAGGCTGCACACGTCGATACCATCAAAAAAAGTTGAATATATTTTAAAAGTTAACTTAGCAGTGGTACCTACCACCTGTCATCATTACGACCATTTTGTATTGTAAGCACTTACAGAAATAAAAATAATATGATGATATTTACACCCTTGGAATGGGTGATATCCAATTACAGAACCTAATAAACAATAATAGGGTCCTGTTTATTACTAAAAATTTGCAATATTATAATATATTTTTTTTTACTATGTATTCGTATTATATACTTAGATATAAATAAAAATATTCATTTCCAAGTATTTTCCGTGCCATCAATTTATATTTTTGTGAACTAAAAACCCGTCATGAGTAAATCTTGTAATTATAGGGCTATGTGGTGGTCTTATCACTGGGTCATTTTTCCCACCATTTTTTTTCAAGTTTTTCCAACCTATGATCCAGTCACACTTCAGATAAATAAGGTTTCTACTATTACCGCCTTCTATGGAAAGATCTCACATAACCACGTTAATTCTTGGATTTTTGATCTAATCTTGAATGGACTCAATGCTTCTCTTCTCGATGCTCTAGCCATAAGAAAAAAACGTAACTTCACACCTTTTTCTATCTGAAGATATAAGCAGCGGTTGTAAAAGCCTCGACTCGCAAATTCGTTATGTTACGTCCCAAATGGAATAGGTGGCGAACCGATTGCCATACACCGGGCACGAAGGTGTCAGTCATCGATATGTATCACACATAACTTCCGAGAAATCATTGGTGCGAATCCAGAAGAGAACTCACGACTTCTGAATCAGAAGCGGTGAGCTCGACCACTGGACCACTGACACTATGAAGTGAAAACATTAGATAAGAATGTTCTACTAATTGGAGTCCGATACTAGTACAATGGACCTTAAGTTTTGTTAGATACGTAATAACTGCTATTATTAGTAAATTTTCCATGGTAATAATTTATTCGCGGTCTACAAATTAAAAAAAAATAAAAATTCTTTATTGGCAAAATAATGTTATTCAAGTCAGCTGAGGCCATTTAAAAAGGGTAAATTCGTGAACTAACAACCTGAACCTGTCCCTATTGTATGTAAAACTTTATGAAATTCGCCGTTATGGAAGTGTCGTGATGTCAATAGTGACATTGTTAAAATGCTACAGTTTATAGAGAATATTAAACTTAGCATGATTTCACCTGATGTCAAGCGACAGTAGGTCGTTATAAACTTGCTAACAACTAATTGAATATGTCACAATAATTATTACAATGCCTTCAAAAGACAAACAAAGGAAGGAGAACCTCCTGCAGTCTGTCTCTCTTACGTCGATGTTTAGAGCTCTTGCAGTCTCTACTAACTAAATTATAGACTGACTTAATCTTTCTATCTCGGTATATAACTATGGATTGTATAATGTATGTCATTAATAGTATACATTTCCAACCTTAATATAACATAATTTAACGCCTTTTTCTACCCGAAGGTGTAGGCAGCGGCTGTTAAACCTCGACTTTTATGTTTACGCCCCAAATGGAATAGGTGGCGAAGCTATGGGCATACACCGGACACAAAGTTTTAGTCGCTATGTATCACACATAATTTGCGAAAAGAATTTAGAATATCATTGCTGTGAGCTCGGATTCGAACTCATGCCTTCTGGATTCAGAAACAGAATGCTCTACTACTGGACCACCAAGAAAAAAATGTAAAAAAGTCGTTGCAAAAATAGGCCGAAATGCTGATAAAACAAACTATCAATCGAGCATTTGATTTGTTTCAAAATATTGTCAGATTCACGTGACGTCACGCGTCACGCTGACAGCGTATCGCATCAATGTCAATCTCTCTCTATTTAAATTTAGAACACCGCTTGACTGGCCACCCGATTTTGACAGCAGACCTGTCAAAATGACGCGCGCGCGAATTGACGGCTGCCGATAACGTCAGTCGGTTCGAATTCTAAAATGGCGATAGTATTTTGTTGGGTTTAATTTTCCAGCGTGGAGTTTAAATGTCATCCTGTTTTTGCATGCCTAGTGGTGTTGTATAGTTTCGGAATTACGAAATGTATTTTGTTATTTATTCAAATTTTCTCCTATTGTATTTATACATTGTGTAACGGATGATGTTACTGGTGATTATTCCACTGGATGACGGTATATCGTGAGTGGTGCTTCTTCCATGATGGTGGTTGAGCGGCCGGTAAATGAAAGACGTAATTAGAATCTTGTCATGTTTATTCGTGTCAGCGACAACTGTGTGTCGCTGCACACCGACCACTACAGCATACTGTGCGTACCGTGGTTATATACTATTGATGGCACGTACATGAACGTGCCACGAGGTGTAGTATCCCTTACAATTGCAAAATTATTACTACAATTTCATGTTAAAACTTAAGCTATGTAACATAACAGCATACTATTTCACTTAAGCCGTACAATTTTAGCTACTAGGTGTATGGCTAAATTGTCAGGTAAATAAAAAACATAGACTTCCTATGACTTTCTACCTCCTGGCACCAAATAAAATAAGTATTAGATGCGATAATTATTTCTAGATATACACAGTTGACAGTTCAATACACCAATCAACCTTTTTTTTTTGGTACTGCATAAACCAATAACTACACAATTTATTTTATACAACGTTGTAAAACATTACATCCTATGTGCCTTTAAAAATGAAATTAAGTTGCTTATAAATTTATTACATCAGAACATGCAAGTAAATTTAAACTTAATTTAAATGTTTAATATTAATATGCAGATTTTAATTACGTAAAAATTCTTATTTAACATTCTAATTATGTAAACTGGGATGTAAATTTCAAGTGTCATTACAACAGTTACTAATTAATTGTATTAAAGGTCATGCATTCAGTTATGTTAATTTACATAGCTGAGTGCACCCCGCTCGTGAACACGCGTGAAGTTACATGCTTTATTTGCCATTATAAATATGTTTTACTTTGCATATCAATGCTTTTTTAATTTTTTAATGGGTAGGCAACTTCATAGTCACACAGTACACTGGAACCAGCCTTCTAGAGAAGAGTTTTAATCGCTATCATATTGTGGGTGAAGTAAGAGATTATTAAAGGTTTAGACCGGATGCGGATAGTCTCCCAGTATCTTAAGTAAGACCACAGTACAACACACAGTAACAACTAAAAGAATTGTGCCCCATATATTGTACAATAGAAATCGGTGATTATACAAAAACAATATTTGGTGCCACTTTCAAATCATTATTGTCCTTTCCTTATCCCACTCTATGTGAGATAGGCACAATGTCATCCTTTCGAACTATCCATGTTGTCAAAAGATTTTACTGTGCTTTTACGACCGCCTGCTTGATTGACGTCAACAGTCCTTAGGAATGTTTTCGTTGGTGGTTTATCCTCCTCCTTAATACATGATATTGGACTCTATTTTTTTGCGACACCTTCAAATATTGAGATATACATTTACAGATAGTTCTAATCAATGACAAGATTTTTATTAAATATACGATACGAAAACTTAACGCCGCATCACGATACAGCCTACTGCCTACTGGTATTGTGCTTCAGATAGAGCTGACTTGGAAATGTCTAAGATACTATTAGTAATTAAACCGTGTTTATCAAGGCTGGTATCACGTGAGCGACATGCAACACGGCCGCTAAGGGCGGCTCCACACTGCGCTCACCCGACCGAACAAAACGAGACGACACTGTGTTGTGATGCTGATTTACGTTCAGCGCCGTGCTCTACTGCTCCTCGCTGACCACCGCACAACCAGACAGAGTAGAGTCGTTATATACACTACATAATATTGCTTTTTCTATAATACTCTTCGCACGCCGATTGAGTTATACTCCTATGGAATAGACCACAAATTCTATCGCCATACACCACGCACAGTTTTGTATAGTGTATATTTTTTTAAGAAAAGTCTTCAAAGATCATATTCGCATTCTCAAACTTGCCGTACCTACGCACGCCTACATATTTAATGGGCATGGATTCAGGAACTGACGCAATTCGTTCACATAGATCTGTTTTCGTGGTAGATCTCGCAAATCTACAACAATAATAATATATCCCAATAATACTCTGATTTAACCGCTTTTATATAACTCAAATGGTTTTATAAACTTTCGATAAAAACTGAAAGTGAATGTGGAGGTCGACTCCAGTACTTGACCTGTGCTATTATTTGAGACAGGATCGCGGGCTGCAGATAGCGCGCCGCCAAACATTTTTTCAATCCTTTTTACGTCTCGTATTTTTGTTTTCTTGTTTGTGTGTTTGCCACATACACTAAACACAACTACGACCCTCACAATAATATAGCTTTACTTACTAATAAGCATAAAAATAATAATTAATTATACGTGTATTAAGTCCACAATATTACACTTGGTCAGAAATCTGACAATACAAATTATTTCTCGCTGTTTGACGAGCATCTGCTAAGCAGGTGTGTGTTTTAATAGTATTCTTAATGCGAATATAACTCTGTCTGTATTCACATTTTACTTAAACTACTGTTCAGATTTTAATGAAATTTAGTACATAAATATCGACGAATGAAATGATGAACGACTCTATGCTCGGTATGGCAATAGGTTCCACCTATTCCGTTTCGGACGTAAACATAACGGCGAGTCGAGGCTTAACAGCCACTGCCTTCACCTTCGGGAAAAAGGCGTTATGTTAGGTTATGTTGAGTTATTTAGTAAATCAGGTTAATATAGAGGCTCGAGGAAGAATACAGAATTGTTATTACGAAGAAAAGAAAGTGAATGTTTTTATGAAAGATCAGTTAAGTTAGTAAGATATGAATTCAGTAAATTCGATTGATAGTTGATTGAGATTGACACAACAATACATTAAAAAGTAAAATCACTATTCTATTGCAATGAAAACAACTTATTATTTCTTTCTAGACAAATGCATATATGTTCAAAGTAAATGATTAACCAAGAAAAGATTATTAACTACGTAAGTACACGTATCGGGCGAGTTAAACAGCGCTGTGTACTAAAATTAACCTAAACAATTGGCAAACAACCCGGCTCCATGTTGTGTTCACAAACAAACATAATATGAACCACTAATTGTTTCGCTCAACATTTACTTCTCAATACAAGACATTAAGTAGACGTGTCGACTCAGATACTGAACTCACTGAGCGCTCACCTGCTCATTATGGTGTTTCAGCGAGCGCTGCGCGTGCGCACGCATGCCCGGGTTCCAATTTTAAAATTTTAAACGTATTTCGTCGCTATCTGTCATCGGCAACAGACGCGTCGGTCGTATTGCCCCGCGCTCGGATCGATTAAATCTGCCACAATGCGGTGGTCATTAAAATAAAATGTCCCTTAATAGTCTCTGATAAGAGTGAAACAATTTTATTTTCATCCACAGCTGTACCTACCTACAGCTACACGATAAGTTTTGTGTTATCTTACGAAATATCATAATTTGCATACGTCGGTAATGTTGTAGGTGGGGTATTAATTGTCCGCCAGAGCCTTATTGAGCATTAAGTATTCGATTTCATAGTACATCAATAAATAAAGTCCGTATATCTGTCTGTATACGCGACTATTTTATACAACATAGCAATCACGGAAGAGGGCACAGAGCGGCATGCAATTATTGCAACAGATCTTTACTAAATTATTATCTTTCGTGATAATGTAACGGATGACATCCTTGTGATGGTATTTGCTGTTTAGAAACGAGCCTACCAAAGAAATTATCAACAAATTAAAATTCAACTAACTAACCTACCAACCTACCTACCCAAGCTACCTTTTACAAAAAATAATAATAAGCCCATAACATTTAGGGGTATGAAAAATAAATGTTTGCCGATTCTCAGACCTACGATGAGGCTCAGATGTGGCCTGCCAATGTCCACTTCGACGTGCTAACTTTTTGGCATATGTCTGTCACGGATTGCGGATTTTTTTTTCGCACAAATTCTAAGCACATAGCATTCCGCTTCATGACACGCAGAGCAACCTTGAGCGTCGTCATGCCAACATTCAAAGACCACGTCTCAGTTACGTATGTCATTATTGGTAACTCACATTGGTCATACCTTAGACTTAAGGTACTGAGAGATTTTGGACGAGAAGATTTCTCTTAGTTTCAGCCAAACCGGGTTGAATCCGTCGATTGACCTGTTTCTCGAAATTGGCTCTACCTAGTTTGACCTCGGTAAAAATATTGGTCAATAACTTCGAGGATCGCAACGCCAACAATAACCGGTGCATGAATCACATGAGCATCTGACATTGCTTTGGTCATGTCCATGTTCATTCTGAGACCTACTTGTAGGAAAACTCTGCTGATATAAGGATATCAGGTAGGCTGATATAAGGATGTCAGGCATATCTAAGTAAAGAAAAGTGGCCCTCTGTGACTCGGGTAAAAAAAGGTTAAGGGCCTTAATGAACGTAAAACACAAAAGAGCCGTTACGTTAGGTTCTCCTTCGTTTTTAGCTGCTCGATCCTCACTGCTACCTCGCAGGGGACTTGGCGTGAAGATATGTATGCAAGTTGCTACAAAACAAGGTCATGTGAGTTAAAAATAACTGCACCATCTGTCAGGTAACAATCGATCACAACATATATAGATTTCCAGTAATATCTACGTTGATTGAAGCTATGATTGACAGCTGATAATCAATGTGATTGACGTGAGATCTGCAAAGATATCTGACTGGAACTCGATGTGCATGCCGTAAATAAATGTTTAAAAATGTGTATTTATTACTTTCTTATAGATTTAGGATTTAGAGAAAAAGGTATGAAAATAAATATAAGCAAGACGAAAGTTATGGTTGTGGAGTGAATGTGAGTGGCAGGGTCAGGATCGGGAGACCAAGACGGGTCTACCACGACCAAATAATTGGTCAGTTTAAAAAAGGCAAAATGCGTAGTACCCGAAACCGGCGCGAAAGCATGATGAGATGTATGACTGTGGATGAGGCGAAAGAAGTGTGTCAGGACAGTAGCTTGTGGAGAGCCAAAGTGTCTGCCTACCCCTTTGGGATACAGGCGTGAGTTAATGTATGTATGTACTTATAAAAATCTGGTCTATGTATAGCAATGTATTTTTTAGAAACACATTTATTCAAGTAGGGACAGCTCATAGTTACAAGGTTACGTTTTAATAGGAAAGTGTGATTTACCACGTGTAAAAGGATAATTTGAAAGTATTTTATACTTTACTACCTGACCCGGCAAACGTTGTCTTGCCGAAAAATAAAATTTTAAAAATAGGGGTTGATCGTAGGGGATAAAAATTTAGAGTTGTATGTATTTTTGTATCCCGTTTTATAAAAAGAAATAAGAAACAGAAAGATATCGAAAAATTAAAAAGAAATATTGAGGGGTGGGCTACCCTTGTGATTTAGGGGGATGAAAAATAGATGTTGTCCTATTCTCAGACTTACCCGATATGCACACAAAATTTCATGAGAATCGGTCAAGCCGTTTCGGAGGAGTATGGGAACGAAAACTGTGACACGAGAATTTTGTATATTAGATTAATCATCTCCAGATGCCTTAAGACGTTATCAATGCCCTCAGGTGAATACAGTAGTAGTCAATTAAATTATTTGCTCGTATAGAATAGTTGGAGACGCCTATTACAGCACCTACATCAGGCAAAAATCTATCACTCATCAATATTTATCACACATACGTTCTGAAAAGAGTGAGTTCCTAATGTGTAAAGGCCAAGATTGGAAATCGTTTAAATGCCATAAATTTATTCAAACAAAATTGTTTTCATGTCAGCTATTTGACAGTTCGCACATACAATAGATATTTTATCTTCATATCTCTGAACCCAATCTATTGAAGCGGTAATATATGGATGATGAATAAAAAAAATGGTATTCCTATGACAAAACCCATATTCTCCATAAGGCACGGAGACCAGACGGCAGTAGTACATATTCTTAGAGTGAATTTATTTGATTATAACACAGACAATTTATGAATCCTTCCGTTCTATGTCAAGCTAGTGGAATATCAGATTAAATTATTCTGCAATGCCGACCTTGGTGTCTTGGTACCGAAAAGAATAGACAACCCCGAACTTAGCTGAATGAATGGAAATTAATCATTGTTATGTTGTATTAATTCAGCTGCTATTCTCTAGGAGCTAGCTACTCTGTCAAGTTATCAGTCAAGATAAAGAAAGACATTGTAATATTTGAGTGGTGGTACATAATCAGAACTCTTATATTTTTTCAGAAGGCAGGATACTAATAATCTAAATCTCCTTAAAAAGAGACATCACATATAGTTTGTAAATAGAAAATTGATTATAGGTATAGGTACCTAATTTAACTGATTATTTGATCAAAAGGTTACCAAAATGTCATTATCATTGGGTACATGATAGAATGCCGCTGTCGCAGAAGTCAGAAAGATTTAGTACGGGTGCTTTTGTTTGGAAGTTTTTGGATTCAATTTAGTGTCATATGCCACACTTTTTTAATGCTCACTTTCATGTCGTGATTTAGGTACACACTCATCGATAACAACGACAATAACAAATTTTGTATCCATTGCAATAAACATAATTCACCTATATAAAACATTTCTACTAAAACTTTTGCAAATAAAAATAAATTTAAAATTATATTTCCGTACTGTCATGGAAACACTATTTTAATAAACACTTGTATTTAACGAGTTTCTTCAATCTCCCAAGTTTGGTTCGTTCATAAAAAAAAAATACTGCACCGACCCTGACGCACGAACGCTTAACGGAATGAAGCAAACAAAAATATCTACGTCTGATGCCAATTCATTAAAACTTTCCCGCTGATGAGCTCACTGGCAACACCTACTATTTCTACTGTGATAGTAGAATTTGTTCGAGACTGGCAACACTAACGGCGCGACAACGAGCCAAAGTTAGATTGCAAGAGACCATAACCTCGCTCCTCCACTTCAATCTCCCCGGAATGAGAGGTGTTTTTCGAGATGGCAACATTTTTTTCATACGCGGCTAATCTAATTTAGGTAGTAAATGGTTTTATTAATAAATAAGGCGGGGGAAAAAGGAGATGTGGGGATTTGAATGTATAAGTTAAGCGTGAACCGGGATCATGTTAAGCCTACCTTTATAATATTATAAGGATGAAATTTCTTTGGCGCTCTCAGAAATGTAGAAATATCTTACGTTTGTTACTGAACGATTTTTGAACGAATTTTGAACGATGTTTTATCTTAACATGTCAAAACCACCACTCTTCCCCCGGACTCCGCCAAATTAGTATATTTCGATTGGCCAAATGATATACGGAATAGATTTACGACTGCGTTAAATTGATTTTGTTCCAATAGGAGTCTGTCGCCAAAAAAGTTTGAGTTATACCTACCTATACCTAGTTATACCTATACAGTACGTAACTAACTACTGACTGCGGATTCCTTATATTTTTGCAAATTGTATGTATTGCCTACAAAATCATCGTGCCTACCTCTGCAGCGACTTGGCTGGGCTTAATTGAGCTGGTTCAATCCAACAGCTTGACGAGTTTTGACAAAAAAATAATAATATTAAAATGTTAGGTGCTTATTATTTTTCGTTTGTTTTACATTAATACTTGAAGAAACATTCAGCGGTGATTATGTCTCAGGATATAGCGAAAATATAAGGATTTAAACTCGAGCCTTCTGAATCAGTAGCAGGGTGCAATAGCACCGCACGAAACTGAACATTTTATGTTAGATATTAATTATAAGTATAAGGCACTCAAAAAAGGGAAAGAAGACTGGCGTTAGGAAACAGCGTAAATGGGGGGTTGGGCAGTTTCCTATGCGCAAAGAACGTTAGCAGAAAAAGCCGAGCTAGCAATCCAGAATGCGGTCGGTACTGATCCGAACACTAATTTATGGAAGCGACGATAACGGCGATAACAGTGGTAGAGCTAAGCAGTTCTCTGCATGAATGGGCCGGCTCGACCGGTGAAAAACCACCACCACTCAGAAGATCGACGTAAAGTGGCACATGCCGCGTTTCGTTCGGTGAGAGAGGTACCCGGAGGCCCACCCCCCTTCCCCATCCTTTCCTATCCCCTATCCCTTAAAGGTCGGCAACGCAACAGTAACACTATATGTGTTGCTGGTGTCCATGGGCGGCGTTGGTTGCTTACCATCAGGTGACACGCCTGCTCGTATGCCCTCCTATCCCATAAAAAAAAGGCCCACCTCCCCTCCTCATCCTTTCCAATTCTACCCCCTTAAAGGTCGGCAACGCAACTGTAACACTATATGCTCGTTTGCCCTCCTATCACATAAAAAAACGGGAGCTGGGTATGGCAGAGTGTGCACGAAAGCAGGATAAACGCGGTCGAAAAGACGGCGCTGCGCAAAATCTACGGAATGATTCTCGCTGACCGCGTCGAAAGCAAGGTTTTATGGAAGGAAGATGGATTGAAACAGAGTGTCGTTGTAAAAGTAAGAAAAGGCATGCTCCGTGGGTTCGTTCCGTGGATGTAGGAGTCGAGGACGGCCAAGACACACATTCCATGACCATGTGCTTGAAAACAGTTATGAAAGTCAATGATGCGAGTGAGGATTCCATCATATCATCGATATCAGTTTAAGAGTAAAATTGAGTGATTGTTCTCTGATTGCAAGATACTAAGTTTTATTACATAACATAACTTCACGCCTTTTCTACCCGAAGGTGTAATCGGGTGTAAGCGGGTGTTAGGCCTCATCTCGCCGTTATGTTTACGTTCCAAATGGAATAGGTGGCGAACCTGCTGCCATACCGGGCACAAAGTTTTCAGTCATCTATATTTGTCACACAACTTACGAAAATAATTTCGAAAAGTCATTGGTGTGATTCGAACCCACGATTAGTTATATTATTTTTGAGAATAAACTGAAAGTATCAATGAACGCTTTGATGAATAAAATTGTAACTCTCGCATATTAACATATTGTTTAACATTTTATGAACCTTGTCTTGTGCCTATAAATCCTATATCTAATTATAATTCACCTTTTATATATTAATTAATATTACAAAATTACTGACCTGTTGTTATTAAACTTAATTACAGTCTTCATGAACTATTTATTAAGTATACTTTTATCAATATTTATTGGATTTAACATATTAATATGTGTGATGGTAGCTGTCTGACTTTTACAAAAAAAAAACTATCGAAATAAAAATTATGTTGCCTACATCTTCGTCTGATAAGAAAATGCAAATAGTCAAAAACTATTTTGTTTTGATAAAGCTGTCGGGAATCTATATATATAAAAGAAAGTCGTCTTTGTTACAACACTTATAACTGAAGAACGGCCATACAGATTTAGCTGAAATTGGTGGAGAGGTAGCTTAGAGCCATGAATCACACTTAGGGTAGGAGAATATGGATAAATTGCGAGTAATATACTAAAAATACAATTTAATTTTCCCATACAAATAACATAACAACTCATATAACGCTTTTGAGGGGAAACAAAGTTCGCCGGGTCAGCTAGTATCTATCTGTATAAAAATCAAGTAGGTAGTATTTATTTTTTAATTTTCGAAGTTGGTTTTCTACTAATGTCGAAAATGAAGGTAAATTTATGATGGGTACTTATATTTTAAGTATTAATAGGTATATTAACTGAAACATGTTATCCTATATTCATAAATCTAATCCATAAAACATAAATAAACTGCATGCCCAAAATTCAAAACTCTTAGCGCCATCTAGTTTTTTCCAAGTGCACTACAATGTCATTTTAACTCTGAAGTTGCTTAGCTTAAATTTTATTAAAGAAAATGCATAATTGTAATTTGTTCTACGATTTCTGGTTCGAAAAGTGTAAAGATTTAATTATAATATTGATTGACATCAAATTACAATATATTCCAAAAAAATAACGCGTTTTAGTCATGTTAACTGTAGATATATTTGCAAATCATATAAACTTGATTATTTGATATCCCGGGCATGGTAGATGCTTGAAAATAAAGCTGAAATTACTTTTTTTAGTAAGCTATTATATTTTTCAAATACTGATGGATCATAAAAACATTTAAAAATAACCTACTATATTCATATTACTAATACAAATACTTATTACAAGTACACTTTTATTTGTTCTTGTTGTTATAACTAAACGAATCGTGGCTGGATGGCCATTGTCCAACTTACCTGTTTGCTTTAAATCGCCCGCAACCGGTTACCGACCTGTCATCCGACCTTTCTATTATTTTGCTTTTTATTTAAAATACTCAATAAAATAAATATCACGCCACGACTCCTCCCTCACAGTAACTACGGTCACCAAATATTCATCATTTGCAATATCCTACACTTCTCTTAAACTTTGCACCGTGTTATCAAAAGTTGTTAAATGTTCTTATATAATTCATCACCGGTAATAGCCATACTCCCTTATTGAAACTTTCATTTACAATCATGATAAAAAGTACTATTGATACCTACGTTCAGCCTAAATGGTACATTCCGTTTCGATTTCAACTCGGTTTGGCGACCTTTGAATTTCCCGCCGCGCGTACTATTCATATGGCGCGTGTGACGCGTCTGCTGTAACACATCAACGACCAACGTTGTCCGTCAAACAATAGGGGCGGGCAACCGAGGGACGGGCCGCGAACTTATCTCGCGACTATCTTCAGAGTGCACCTTTCTGCGGACTGCGAAGTGAGCTGAGACACAACTACTTGTTATCGTACAGTTTTATTGTGTTTTTAAGAAATAACTGAATACTGGTAAGTCATTTTTGTTGTTGTACATTGTATTTTAACATGAATGACCAATTCTAATATTTTGTATACAATAAAATGGCCGATAATATTATTCAACTTTATTCTGTTATTGTTGACAAAGCGTCTGTACTTTAAAACTGTTTAATTGAACTCCACTGCGCGGTGTGGTCTTTGGATGATTATATTTGAAATATGAAAAATATATTTATTCAGTTTAGTAATTTATATGTATTTGTGAAGATCTTTTAACAGTTTCAATTCAATCTCAACCAAACATAACCTCAACTTGTAGAACATTTGCAATTATGACTGTTTACGATAGATGGCGTTACAAGGGGGCGGAGCTTATTGGCTGGCACACTAGTGCTAGACGTATGTCATTTTGCGATAAAGGTTAGGTCAGTATTGTCGAAAATTTTAGATAAGCGTTATTTATTTTATGATCTCCCCTATATTTCCCCCCACGATTGTAAATATGGGGTTCCGGATTGGTAGTGGAGTATTTTTAATCCTTTTATTTACTGCTAATTGCTCTAGTTTCTTAATCAAAAACGGCTGGTTTCATAACATTTTAACGAGTACTGGTTTATTCACTTTAGTGATTTAGATAACTTAAAACTATAATTACTACCAAATAAATATTTATTAATGCTAGTCGCTTAAAATACTCGAAAGGTCACTATTTTTTTCTACTATTAGTTGTTATTTTTTTAATTTATCGGCAGTAGTTAATGCGGAAACATAAAATGTAATGGTAAAGTTTTCAAAGTCTGTGGATAAGAGCTTTATCGGTAGAGCGTAATAAAATTTACTTCATTCATATAACATTTCATATAATCATATAACAATAATTAAACAGGAAAATATATTATTACTATAATTAAATGTACCTACACAACGGACAAGTTGTACTTACACGTATATTGAAACATATTTTTAGTTTGTACCTAACTTTAAGTTTTCTATCTATTATTTTTTATTAAATTAAATATTTTTGATACACATAGATTAAATATTTTTGCAGTTGGTGCTTGTGTGTGTGGTTAACTGGCTACTTTCTTCTACACTATACAAGCACCATCTGTAATAGTCTTGGGATCCTTCATTTAAGTACCTATTAAAAATACCTAATATGTTATTATTATCATTAATAATGTTTGTCTATAGTCTTGAAGTTGAATATAAGAAGTTGTTAGACCGACTACTGGCTCACATCAATGACTTTCCGGAATTCTTATCTGAAGTTATGTGTGATAAATATCTCTGACTTACTGACAATAATTACAGCTTCCCGAAGAAAATAAAAGATTTTTTTCTATGGGAAGCCAAACGAGCATGGTAAATAACCTGATGGTAAATAACTAGCGCCGCCATGGACACCTGCAACACAGATAGCGATACTGTTGCGTTGCCGACCTTTAAGGAAGAAGGATAGGAAATTATGGGGAAGGGAGTTGGGCCTCTATCACCAAACGAAACGCGGCATAAGCCACTTTACGTCGATTTTCTGAGAGGTCGTGGTATTTCACCGGCCCATTCTACCGGCTCTACCACTGTTGAGCCTGAAGTCTTAACAAATAATCTAATGTATAATCTGAGCGCATTGTATCTATCTCTTCGTTCACAAACCACAACTACAAACATAAATAATACCTAGTTTACTTACTAATACCAACAACATCTAAAACTTTTATTTTCCAATACCTTTTTTGTAGCTATAGGTATAGGTTTTGCTATCAATTACATTTAGAACTAATTAGCGAGTCGTGACGTAACTACCCTTGCCTTCGCCAGACTTCGCCTTCGGGTTAGAAACATATTTTCTTACTCCTTTCACAGAAGCTCTCACTATTTGTGAAATTAAAAAACCTATATTTACCTTAAAGTAATCCAGAAAGAAATTGGTGTCTCAATTCTCATAACATTATTATTTAAGACCCAACCCAGATGAAGTTGGTTCAATAAAAGAGCAACATGTCACCCGGCTGACCCAGCCGCAGGTAATCCCGAACATCTTGATTATTTAATCCAGATATAGAAATGATAATAATATAGGTATATTAAACAAAAAATCTGTCTGTTGCTTGCGGACGGTCGAAGGCGTTGTTGGGGGCCGTCTCTTGACAGATTTATGGCGTGCGTGGCTGTTACTCGTACGCAGCTCACCCCCGCGTCTCCGCAGACCCCCTCCGCGGGAATGGACAAATGTTGGATGTACTCAAAATTGAAACGTTCTATTTTTGAAAATTATGCCAATTCCTTTATTCCCTGAAAAATTATTACATTTGTTTTATGTACGTCTGTACTTATGATTTCAATAACCTCAAAATTAAAAGTTTTGAGAAAATCATGCTCTTTGGGTGGATTTTACTAATTTGATAGCCGATATTGTAAGCCGCGGCTATTTTGGATGGACATACCGATTTTGTTCATCATTTGTCTCAATCGCATAACTTCCAGAAAGTCACTGATTTATTACGCGGAAGAATGTGCGAATGTCATCTATGAAAGGCTTCTAGTATACAAACAAAGCCTGAAAAAAAAGCAATTAGATTTTAACTTAAATTATGTCACTAAGATAACATTGTCACGACTCAGTCCACCCCAAATGTAAAGATTTATTGCACAACCTTTTGGAACTTTCTTAGATACAAAAAAATTAAAACTTTTTGTAGTGAAAACAAAAACTCTAAAATGTACCAGGACAAACAATAATAGTAATGCATCACTCGTCATAATGGACAGATTATATCTGTCACCGTTCGACAGATTTACGAGCGGTTTGCATAATAGGTAACTGTTCTGTTCCGTTCATAGACAACATAGACGTGGCTCCATTCAAAACTCAAGCGTTCTTAAAAAAAATCTGCAATTATAATTTAAATTTCGAAGCGGCGTAACGGTCGCATATTTAATATTGAAACTTGATGTTTAATGTGAAATTAATGCAAATGTTATATTTTAAATGAAATAATTCATTCCGAGCAGCCGGTGGTGTCACCTTTCGACCTGACGCCTGCCGGTCGTCATATTGTGACGATATATACCAGATTTCTTGCAAAGAAATATGGTTTTTTGTATTTTTTGGAGCTAAACATATATTATTATACACTATATTTATGAGACTATCGACCATTTAATAAGTTGATTGGCACATTCGATTTCAGATCTTCAGGGGTGAGGCGATAGAAAGTGAATTCCGCAATATTAAATTTAAATTTTAAAACGGCCTGTTTATTGTTCAGCAAGATTTTTATACTGATATGTTGCTAGCCTTTACAAAGGTCTCTTAAAAGATGCAAAGCATGGAGCTTGAATTTAAATAGCCCATGGAAAGGTATGGTTGTAGGAAAGATTCCGCGCATGGTGGTTAGGTCGGTTAACAGCTCACTGACTCAATATCAGTAATTATCTTTAAAATAAACATTTAGTAACTATAAACTATAAACCATTAAAAAAAGTTCTGAAAGTTGCTTCTTTTGCAAAGTATAAATTTATATAAGTATTAGCTATTAAATTTAAGAAAAGAATGATCCAAGTGTGCTAGAATATATTCTGAAGAATGAAATTAATAAAAATAAATCGAAGCATTACCGCGGCCTACCATATTTCAATCGACTTTTTTTAAAATTCGAAGGCTCGCCATCTTTTTGTTAAAAAAAATAATATCTCAATAAATCAAGCCTCCACACCACTACGGTTTTATTCAAAATTCTGTATCTAATACCCATTTATGTAGATATATATATGTATAAGGCTAATTAATAATAAATCCAATGTGCCCGGATTACGGTGACGCGCCTGGACAAATGTTTCCGGTCGCACACGGAACGGCTTTTATACATGTACGTCTATATATTTTATATTATTTTTATTTACAAAATAAAAATTTATGGTGTAGGAGAACGCCTTCCGTGAGATTTAGCGACTCTGTCATAGACTCGGGGAGCTGAAAACTCCCCGACTGAATTGAATTATGTACCTTTTTAATGGTTTCGCGGTTTGTGCGTCGAAAAAGGTTCCGTATAATGTATTGGCTGGATTGTGTTCTAGTGATTTAAATTCATATTATCGACAAAACAAGTGGGCTTTCGGGTTGGCTGTATAGCTATATTATTTTTTATTTGTTTTTGTTGCTATGATTTTTAATTTAATATGTACCTATGTGTTTTCTATATTTGAACAAATCAAAAAGTAATCATAGTATCATTGCATAGTATAAAACAAAGTCACTTTCCGCTGTCTGTCCACTTATATGCGCATATCTTTAAAACTACGCTACGGATTTTGATGCGGTTTTTTTTAATAGTTAGAGGGTGTCAACGGGGTGGTTTTGATCAATAATTCATAGATGATTCTGGCCCTTTACAGCATGCAATTTAAACTAATATTTTCGAACATATTGCAGTATTAACATAGCGGGACAGCAGTTATTACTTTTGATGCGGAACAAAGTTCGCCGGGTCAGCTAGTGCAGTATATGTACTAGTTTTGCGATGTTCTAAAATTATTGGCTGGTCCGGTGATATTAGGGTCTAGATTCTTCATTTATATTGAATCTTATCATTTATGGGTATACAAATACAGATGCACCGACAGATTCTTACACCTACCAGATATGTGCAAAATTTTCCATAACAATCAGTCAAGCAGTTTCGTACCCGTTTGGCAACAAACACTATGACATTTTATATATGTATTGGAAATTTTCGACTATATTTTTCGACTCAATCTTGGCAAAGAGCGTCTTGTATACCTTTACCGGTTGACAGCGATGCCCTTCTTGGGCTTGCTGAATTATAAAAGGAATATAATATTATTTGGCATAAATAGTGCAAATTATTATGTTTTGACTTTAAAAGTCTTAAATGAATTGTAAACATATTTATAAGACAAATTATTTCTGTCATCTTACACCATTATTCAACTCATCTTAGGTATAATCAGCTGGTCATGAACTAGTTACAAAACAAAAGTAGACATTACTAAGGGAACATTTCATAATTATTTTAAATCTAGTATTGACATAGGTACTGCCTGCTATTGAGTTTATAAAGCGTAAATGTATAGATAAAATACCTGACTTTTGGTTAATATTTTCAAAGACGCCCTTCATGATGTCGATATTGAAAATATGTCACTATCTATGTCAATTTATCTACAGCCGTTAATGCACTTGACAGTGACAAACATACGAAGAAATATATAGCTTGTATGACAAGTTTCAATACAAATTTAGTTGTAAAAACACCCACACCATTTTGTAAAGACAATAAAATGAATATCTACTATAATAAGATTATATCAAGAGTGCGTCTGTACGTTGAAACTATTTTAGTATGTATTGATATCGGTAGGTAGGTAAATGCAGAGTTCCGAAATTCGGTTACCATCAATAAGAATTTGATAATTTAATAAACTAATGATTGTATGACGTGCGAAGACAAGAACTGTGTCTATTTATCATGGATAGGAATCAAACACCGTAACTTTGCACAGTGTACCTACAGATACCCAATACTCTGTGTACATCATATACTTCTTCTATATTTGTTCTTGGCTTGCTTGCTATCGAAGCCTTAAAATGTATATATGTATATCAATACCAGTAGGTCACCCACTACGCCACGAGACAGAACAAGAAGATGTAACGGACGTAACAAGAAGTGACAATGTAACGGAATAAGAGTGACCATGAAGAGATCCGGATAAAGCCGCCTTGTTTTAGATACATACATACATAACTTCACGCCAAATCCTTTGCGGGGTAGGCAGAGAGAACGGAGCGCCATAGGGCACGATTCTTACACACCTCACTCGCTTCGTTGACTTTCATAAATCTTTTCATGCACGCGCGTCGATTTTTAGGCTCCTAACAGCAGCTTTCTTCAGAACACGTTCTATTTGGTCATGGAATGTGTGTTTAGGCCGTCCTCGACTCATACATCCATCCGCTTTTGCATTTTATATCTGCTAAGTCAATCTTGCATCATCCATCCTTTCTATATGTCTGAACCATCGGAGCATGCCCTTTCTTACCTTTACACCGATACTCTCTTTCAATCCGAATTCCTTCCTTATAACCTTGTTTTCCACGCGGTCAGCGAGGGTCACTCCGCAGATTTTGCGCAGTGACCTTATTTCGACCACTTTTATCCTACTTTCATGCACACTCTGCCATACCCAGCTCTCGCTTCCATAAGTTAGCGTTGGGATCAGTATTGCATTGTGAATTGCTAGCTAGGCTTTTCTGCTAATATCTTTTGCGCCCAGGAATCTGCCCAACGCCCCATTTACTTTATTTCCTAACGCTACTCTTCTTTCTACATCAGCGGTGTACCTTCCATCCCTGCTAAAAGCGCATCCAAGATATACAATTTCATTCACCTGTTCCAGCACTACATCGTCAACCATTATCCTTGCATCCGTTCTGGATTCCTCCCTTTCAAACACCATAACTTTCGTTTTCATCACATTCAATTATAAGCCTTTAATCAAACAATCATCTTTCATAATAGTGACTAGTGTTTGCAGATCAGACAGCGATTCCTCTGCGAGTCATCTGCGTAAAGCAGGCAGCTCACAACTAAGTCACCCATTCGCATCCCTACATTCGTCGATCTCTGGAGACAACTGTCCAGGTACAGAATGAACAGCCGAGCGGACAGCACGCAACCCTGTCTGACGCCGATATTGACGTCCAACCAGGGCGACAAGCCGCCGTCAACACGCACACACGCTGTGCAGCCCTCATAACTGCACGGCGCGCAGCAGTGCGCCGCTCACCCCGTAGCCTGGGAGTATGTCCCACAGATCCTTCCGTAACACTCTGTCAAACGCTTTTTCCAGATCCACGAAACCGCAGAAAACCTTCCGGCTAACAGCCAGTTGTTCCTCCACGATGTTGCGGAGAAAAAAATCTGATCCATGCACCCTCTTCCGCTTCTGAAACCACCCTGAGCCTCCCACAACACTCCGTCAAATATCACCCTCATTCTCCTTTCAATAATCTTCCCATACACTTTCGCTGATAAGCTGATTAAACTGATGGCCCTGTGACTTGCACACTGCATACGTGATCCTTTACCTTTATACAACGGCACGATAACAGCACGCCTTCAGTCCACCGTCTTACCCGACCTCCAGCATAGATTGCTCAAGTTCAGGATAGCATCCCGGATACAGGTTCCACAGTGTTTTGATCATTTCAGCTGACATCATATCAATTCCAGCTGCATTACCATTTTTCATACTTCGTATCGACCATTCAATCTCTTCCATAGCAATGTCCTCGTCAGATGTTGGCGCAGCGGCGTCAGTCGTAGACTCACTCGCGGCGCCCACGTCCGGAACATACTCATACCGTTCCCCAAAATATTCACTCCACCGACCCAATACATCGTTTGGGTTTGCAAGAATATCACCAGCCTTAGACATAATTTGTCCATTCTGGATGTTGACGAAGAACCCCGAGTCTTTCTAACTTCCCTCCAAAAGAGTTTGTTATTGGCCTCGAAGTTCTCCGTCAACCTCACTTCCTCATTCGAAACTAATCTTTCACGCTTCTCTTTCACTAAGGCTTTCGTAACATTCATGCAGCGCAGTAGCTCACATACTTTTTCTCTGTCATACTATCTGTATGATTCATTACATGTTATTCAAACTTGAAACATTTTCCAACCATGCTTTTTTCTTTCTTTCGACGCTGAATTTTACATTCGCGTCCCACCAGGCATCACCTCTCAGAATCTTATGTCTCTTTGCAATATCCACTATACTTTTTTCATTCTTTCCCAGCATTTTTCAACACCTAAGTCAGAAAGACTCATGTCATTGAGTCTTTTACTGACTAGGTCTACATAAATACTCCGTACACTTTCATCTTCTAATTTCTCACACTTTATCCTTTCAAGCTCTCCAAAATGGGTACGCACTCGCCAGTGCCTTCTTAAATAGGCCCACAAAGCGGCTCACCCCCAGGTAGTGGTCCGTATCAAGAGTAGGGCCTCGGAGGATTGTCTACCAGAATCAGATCAATCATACTCTTTTGTTCATTCCGTCTCTACGTATACGTGTGAATATCTTTATGATGGAATAATGTGTTATACACAAGGAGTTTCCGTTCCAAGCATACGTCCAAGATCGGCTTACCAGCATCATTCACTCTCTTGTCACCTTTCGGACCAAGGACAGCCTCCAGGCCATCTCTCTTGGTTCCAACCAATCCGTTAAGATCACCACAGAGAATTATCCTTTCATTGCCTTCAACCAAATCCAGAATATCCCTAACAGTTTCCCAAAACTCTTCGAGTTCATGGGGGTCGGCGGAGCTGACTGGAGCCTAAGCTGCTACCAGGAAGACCCGCGTGATCCCCAGTTTTATACGAACCCAAAGGTATCTTGGGCCTACCAACTCATAGTCTTTCAATCCAGAAGCAAAGCGGGAGGAGAGAACGACCCCTACACCCTTACTGGCACGGACGTCCAGGTCTACTCCGGACCATAGGGCAACCATGCCATCTGGGAGGTCCTCGGCGTCATTCCCCTTTCGCTTGGTTTCCATCAAACATAAGGCATCCAGACATCTCTCATTTATTATATCAATTATCTCATTCATCTTTCTTGTCATACTACCTTTAACATTCCACGTGCCTATACGGCACTCCCCTATCCTCGTCCCGCCCGGTTTGGCGCTGCGTGAAGGGTGGCGGCCCCCTTCGCCGCATGCGCATGCACGTGCAGCCGCACAGACGGGGGCTAATCGGTGCCCGTCGCTGTCGGGGCACGCCCTAGCAGCCAACGCGGCTGTATTCGATTCGGTCAAGATTGCGTCCCTCTGGGACGGCAGGGATCGCGACGTGCACGCTCTTGACATGATCCCCAATGTTCTAGATAGTTAGAATTAAATCGATTAGCAACACATATGAAGTCACGGACGAACTACTAGTTTTTTTTATTGAAACGATATATTTTTTGATTTTGTTTCGGAATCAACATAAATAATATGTGTTATTTAAAGCCAGTATATCACCTGACAGGTGGTAGTAACCACATATGACTTTACACATCATTTTAAACCTTAAACGCTTTTATTAAAAGTAATATTTGCACGGCCTACATGAGCTTGGATTATTTTACACAGTGTTTCTCAACATGAATGTCTAAAATGTCCCCATCACATGCTCGGATGTAGACGACAATCTAAATTCAGAGAAAATAAACAGCACGTATATTTATGCAACAGTTAAATTAAATTTACAAGTTAAATTTATAATTCGTAGGTAACATGAAGACACAAAATATAACTTGTAAAATGATGATATAGACGGTCCTGTGCCACTTGCATCCTAATGGATGGACCTAGTGGGGGATGGCCTACTCCGCGTTGACCAGTTCATAATCGCCACTATGGTCGGTTCGTCGAGCGATGTGGCCTGCTCATCTCTACTTCAGCGCGCTCAATTTTTGGTCTATATCGGTCACGTCGGATCTTCTGCGAAATTCCGCATTGCGGATCTAGTCTCGCAAGCTAAGCGACACTGAGCTTCGTCATGAGGCCAACATTCAAAGACCATGTTGTAGTCCCGTATGTCATGATTTTGGCATTATTTACATATTATTGATTATCTTGAGTACTATAAAAATCCAAATGCTGAGAGTGTAGATTTTCATGTTTTAAGGTACTCTTAAAGAAAAGAATAATTTAATATGAATTAAATTTTATTACAAAGGCATAGGTACACCGATACTTAAAACAATGTATGGATTTTTAAATAATGAGCCCTCTGTGCTAATGAAGTTGAGAAACACTGTCCCATACAAATAAATTAAATTGAAAGGTCCTTCTGTGATTTCCAAATATAGGTTTATTTATATGGTTTTTGCACTTTACCAAGACTCAATTCATACAGACCGGAATTTTATAGTTATTATGATTTACTTTACTGGAGGCTTTATCTGGGAAAAGTTGCACTCATTTTAGTAAATTCCGTAAAATCTAAGTACTTATTTTAAGAAAAAATAAGTACATCTCTATGTTTATGTTACTAAGAAAATAATTCATAAAGAAGAGTTTGGATCAGAACGGAAGGAAGAACACAAGAGAAAAATAATTAAGCAGTTATATAACGCCAAAGCAGAAGTTGGCTGAAGTCGAGAAGTCCAACCATGAAAATGGTTGTTAGTGTTTTGTCACGGGTACTAAAGCCCGAATACTGAACCTCCACTCAAACATATAAGCGCTACTTAAGCGTTTAAGTAGCTGGCACATTAGACAGATTACGTGAAATTTGAGCAGTAAGTAGCACATATTGATTGTCAGATTTGCGTGGCGGTTCAGTATTCGGGCGTAAGAGTCATAATAACCGATGACAATCCATTAAACAGACTTATGAACGACCACCTATTGCCGCTCAGTTCTTTCTATCCGCCCCACAAGGGACTTGACGTGTATTGTTAAAATATTGTAAACATTTCGAGAAATCACCGTTTGAGAAATATGCTAGAACATTTTGTATCCGAAAGTATTTTATATGATAACAGTACAACTGCTTCAATTCATAAAATAACTGCCCGTACAAACTAACGTATTAACTAGCGCCATCTACTATCGCAAAAACAAACTAATAGTTTTGTAGAGTTGGGACATCACATTTGATTAGTTTTATGAATTTTACTCGATTAAAGCCATTGTGGAATCGGTAATTTTTTGTCATAATTTAGGTGAGTATATTATATAGTATTTTGTGTGTGAACGTGTTCTTTATTTGAATTTGGAGGATTGTCAGTTAAGCGTTGCGTCGGCGTCTGACGCGGCGGCGAGCGCTAATCGATGCGCGCCACTGCGCTGTCTTCCGACGGCGGCCATTACGCACCTTTATGGGCACCCAGCACTCCCCGCGCCGCCCGCGCCCCGCGCGCGCCCCGCTCCTCAGCTCTAAGGCGGCACATGACGAATCAATATGCCGCCAACCGACTCAACACTTATTTATTTGACACGATTTATTAGCCGAATGCCTGTAAACTTTTATGCGCCCCTCACTCCTCGCGCCCTCATCCCCCACGCCTCGCACCCCGCGATGCTTTATGATGGACACAGCAGTGATAAAATTCTATGTTTCGGATGCCGTCTATTTTTATTGGGAATTGGAACAGATGTCTAGATGATGCTTGAGGGAACATTACACTATTCGGTCTCGCTCGTGTTTCGCATAAAAAATCTTTTGCATAATATACTAACTATGTTTATACTTTTAATAAGCAGCAGTGTCTGGGACGATAACAATATCTTTTAACAGTTTCGCTTCATTAATTACCATTTTATTTCGCCGGGCGGTGCAATTAGCATTAGTTACTTTTTTACCGTCGCAAGCGCTCAGCGGAGTGCGGTGCAGAGACAAAATGTCGGCAGGAAATGTGTAATTTTTTTCACAAATATTACGGAAGGAAGACAACGACTTCCTCTCGCCTGTTTAGATGGTTTTTATGCTAATCGTGGAGATTTTCACGGTTTACTTTTAGCAGGACAATTATTCACGGTCTGCGGTCGCGGTTCGGCCTTTAAGAAATTAGCGGTGGGGAGAGCACCCTGGCGGCCGGAGCGTGAACTGTGAGCGGCGCACAGACGATTATTACCCTTTCTTGTCATAAATTGACTAACTTACTTACTCGGGCCAGGCTTATTTACTCCAAAAAATATAAGCATTTGTTTTATTTTTGAAGAATTTTTATTATATCATTGATTTTTTTTATAATTCCAGTATTGTAACGTATTAAATTATATTAACATCGTAATTTATTTATAACCAAGTACTTGTTAGCCCTATTTAATGTCGTTATTCCTGTTACTTAGGTAATTAAAGAATAGTTACAAATTAAACCTCCATTCAAATAACGTATGCACATAAAGTGAATTGTTATTTCTACTTTTGGTTAAACGTTACAATTAATAAGTATTATTTGAATTAATGACCACAACATACTCATTATAATCAAACTCACTGGTGCTTAATGACCCCGAAGCATTATTAACATAACATAACATAACATAACTTCACGCCTTTTGTTACCCGAAGGTGTAGGCAGCGGCTGTTAAGCCTCGTCTCGCCGTTATGTTTACGTCCCAAATGGAATAGGTGGCGAACCTATTGCCATACCGGGCACAAAGTTTGTCAGTCATCGGTATTTATCACACATAACTTCCGAAAACAATTTCGAAAAGTCATTGGTGTGAGCCAGTGACTGGAATCGAACTCCGGACCTCTGGATCAGAGGCCGTGCGCTCGCCCACTGCGCCACCGAGACTAATTAGCATTATTAAAATTACAATAATTACATAAAAGAATTATTAAAAAGCATTATTAAAATTACAATAATTACATAAAAGAATGTCCAAAGAAAACTACAACTTAATAATATAAAAATAATCATATACAGGGCAATACTTAAATATTACATAACGCACAGTTTATATATTTGTAATATAAACTCAGAAAATTACTGGGTGTACGGTTGCTATAACTTTTAATGGCCGATATACATGCATAACAGTGCTTTTACATGTAACTAAGGACAAAGCTAACAAATTAACGCTAATAAATTAATTTACCAATAAACTGGCAACATTGCCGTCCGATGTTTCCAGCCTCCTCGAAGGGAAATGTGTGCCTTAATTAAAATAACCATCGCAACAATGACCATTGGGAATTACATAAAAAGTCGTAAATTATAATGTTTATTTTTTACTACCTATATACATATAAGTCAGTAGGATAGGTAGATACTATATGAATGAATCTACGAACACATAAAATTAATTAGTTCATAGTAATAACTTGCCAAAAGTTATGTGTAATAAATATGACTCACAAAATTGTGCCTCTTGTATGGCAATAAGTTATACCACCACACTTGGGACTAGAAAATTAATCCAGCATCTGGAATCTCTCCTATAAAATGTATTCCTACTACTAATATACATTATAAATTGATAATTACATTTACAAAAGCAATTTCTGAGTTTTTTAAGTTTAGTATAAGAACATAGTGTCATATAAACGTACATCTATTGACCTATATCTTATACAGTTTTGACAATGAAGAAGCAAGGCGTAACGTATATTTGATTAAACATAAGATAAGAATGAATGCAGAAACATTCCGGGACCTTTGTGCAAGCTCCCCGTTATGAGAGCTGGTGTCGTCTACATGTAAATGTGATACATTTTCATCCACCCGCCTCGGGAGCCGACGAAGGACTGTGACTGTCGACTGTCGAGGAAGTCGTTCCATTTCACACGTTGACTCGCTACGTTCCATATTCGAATGCATAACAGACAAACAGGCTAATCCCGACTTTATCGTAAATTGTCAGTTTATGACGTGCGGAACGACCGCGGTGTGCGGGAGCGGGCACAGCGCGGGACCAGGGGAAGAGTTTTCTAATTTCGAACACCCCCGCCCCCCGCCCTGTGGACCGTTTTGATGCGCTAATTCGTGTAAGCAGTTTCTGAACGTGCTTGTTTCGACTTCACTTCAATTTACCAACAATAATTTTGCACCTCAAGTCGCTCTTATCTTAAAGAATTAAAGTCGCTATTGATCCGATCGCAAGTTTCAATTACTTTGCGAGATTATCGTCGGCTTTTACATAGAGTTGCGCAATTTACATACATTTGTTTGTTCGGTTTTTAAATTGGCGAATTAACCGTGTTAATTGCAATGTTGCTTCGCTGAAGGTCTGCGCTAAAAGTCTCAAACTTACATTAGCTAATATACATAATGTTATTTATTCATGGTGTATCGTAAAAGATGGACGGACAGACGTTCAGTTAATATTACATTACGAGTTACAAGAGAGGGTGGATATCAAAGCGGCGCGCTCGCGATGGGATCTCGGCCGCGCTGCGCAAGCGCATCAGCAATTAATACTCTTCATTTAATCGATTCCTTCAATTATTCCAAGTTGATATATGTTAATCCTTTTCGGTCTGTGCCTCCCCGGGATATTGTTGGCTATAATTACGTGGGAGGCGACCTCTATTGACAAGTATTGATGTTTTTAATCTGATGTTAGGATAAGACGTTAGTATGCGCTCATCCGTCCGTCCGTCCGTTGATTTGTGGCCGGTCGGCTCATTGGCTCGTAATTATTGGATTTCGGCGCGATATTTATTGGCATTTCTTCTCACAGTCACCTTGATTTATCATTGGGCTGTCATTCCTGAGAGAATTATTGCGATCCGCGCCCGTCCTGGGAGCGTTCCACCTCCATAATCGAAATGTTTTTTTTTCTCGTTATTAACGTTGAATCCCCGAAGGTACATCTAATACGTCATATTTCAATACGTTACGCGTTAGGACATATGATCACTTCCATTAAGGTTCGTCGTCTCCCGATGGATTAGCGCCGTCGCTTAATGAGATGGCGAAAAATATTGGGAACAACGTGCGACAATAATAAACGCGTAATAGGAACACGCGGCGCAGCTGTGGCCCGCAGCCGCCGCCAGGGGCGCTGCGAGCGCGCCACTCTCAACGAATTATGATTCAAATTGATTACATATTAATGTCGCCTGTGCATCGATTATATGTAGGTTCATCATTTCGATTATTCATTTGTCACCATAATTTAAGACGAATTATAAAGTAACTAAAATCTATACATCTTTTGAGTAGACAGATATTACTTGTACCGGTATTGTAATTAATGAAATTTTAAATTGATTATGCAATGCTTAAGTTCATCTTGATTGTAACATAAACATATTTTAATCAATAACCGATAGGCGATAAAATATAACACTGAATATGTAGTGAAACATAATAAACTAAACAATTTTGATGAAATCATTATTGGCATTAAGTAGTTTACCGCACTACTAGCGCCATCTTGTTTATGGAGAGAAAAGTGTTTTATTTATAAATCCAAAATCATTTCATCATTCAGTCAGTTTAACGATTCATAGTTTATTATTTTTCATCGTTTACTTTGGTGTCCAACTATCTATCTGAACCAATATTAGTTTCATGCCAATCTAGGAATTATTTCTGCTATTCTTTTACGTCAATGAATTTTCCCGCGCTATGTCGTTGGCGCCAAAATGATGGATTAACGTCACACGGGGTATTTTCTTTTTAAAACACAAACAAAAGCAAGCCTGAAGCCAGCAAAATTGCATCCAGCTAATATTCCCTTGCCAATCATGGTGCTGCTCAGTCACTTTTCAATTTTCCCGGGTTAATAAGCCCGTCAAATGCCGCCTTCAACAATATCAGTTGGTTTTTATTTGAGCTTCATTGAGATAATAGAAATATATGTATGTGTATTATAGAATGTAGGTTTATTATTGATTTTAATTATTTAACACGCTCGGTTAGTATATTTCGTTAATAAATAACGCCGTTTTTAGTTAGAATTACAATTTATACATTTATATTTATCTTGTTCCATTTATTCAAATGCAAATGTTAAAGTACAGTTAACAAAGAGTCTTTACTATTATAATGAATTATTATTTGAAATATAATATTATTAAAATACATAATGTTATGGCTTTTTATAAATTATTATTAATAAAATAAATAAATATTTACCTGTACCTACTACATATTTTTGACATATTATGAATTTATTTACTATTACCAGCTGACCCAGCAAACTTTGTTTCGCCTCGCATGCAATATATAAACAAAAAATCGAAATAAAAGTCCCGGCAAAATCGGTCCAGCCATTTTAGAGATTAGCGGGAACAAAAAAAAAATATGTGGTGTATTATTGGCAGGTAACAGTAACCTAGGCTACTTTTAAAAAAAATCTTTTATTTATTACTTCCGAGGCGAAAACAAGTTCGCCGTGTCAGTTAGTGTAAATACATAACATATATAAATAACATAACATATAAAAATACATAATAATAACTTCACGCCTTTTTCTACCCGAAGATGTAGATAGTAGCTCGACTCGCCGTTATGCTTACGTTCAAAATGGATATTGGTGGCGAACTTACAGCTATACCGATTACCGGGCACAAAGTTTAAACCTACAAAATATATAACTAAAGAAAGAAAATTTGTGTGAGTCTAAAAGAACTATACGCTAATTTTGATCACCAGTCAACAAGCAGAGTGGCGCAGTGGAAGCGTGCTGGGCCCATAACCCAGAGGTCCGTGGATCGAAACCACGCTCTGCTAATGGTACTTTTTGTTTGTTCCAATTATTTATTTTCCTGAATTCTGATATCTTTATTTATTTATTGCTTTGTTATGTTGTATATGTTTTGTGAACAGGTTTTTCTTCAATTGTTTGGAATATTTTATTCATAATTGGTATGTTCAGAAGAAAATCGTTAAAAATATATGTATTTAGAAATTAGAGCTGTGTTTATTGAAACACATTTAAATAGAATAATATTTAACTGATATATGAGTAATAATAACCAAAATTTTATCTAAAAAATAATGCAATGTAGGGGGACCAGTAGACCACCCGTCGTTAGAACATATAAATTACTCAAACAAAGTAATTATTTTTTATGACTATGTAAATGTTTATATACGCGAACACAAGTATTATACACATACAGAAAGACGTATCCAGTCAATTAGGTGCCGGTCACAAAAGATTTATGTTTAATTGAAAATCTTGGAGTTATTGCGCCACACTGATTTATATTATACGAATGTCGGACTGTCGGAGTGTCGGATAGGCGGCGGCGTACCTATACTCAATAGCCATCGCTCACGGCTATACTCAATAACAATGGACATTATTTGATTGTGCTCATCAAAACTTTTATACACATTATTGTTTATAGTAATAACTATATTTTCATTTATACCCTCACGACCTTAACCTTCGAGTCAGTGTTCCGTGTGTTCTCTATGATCTCCGAATGTTCCAAATACATATGTATGCAATACCTACCACCTTTTGTCAGATATCTATATTAATATCAATATCTGGATGACCGAGCTTTGCTCGGTATTTTCTTTTTTTTTATAAACAACGCCATCTGCTGGAATAGCTTTAGTGTTGTTGTCGTTAAAGCAAGTTAGTTGCTCACAATTTAAAATAATTATAGCATTCGCCAATAGATGTCAGGAATTCCAAAAAGTAAGTTGATGTTTAAGTTGATTATCGATAAAACACGATAAAATGAAATTTTCTAAAAATGATTCCTAGCTAGATCGATTTATCGCCCCCGAAACCCCCTATATACTAAATTTCATGAAAATCGTTGGAGCCGATTCCGAGTTCCAATTAATATACATATATATATACATATATATATATATACAAGAATTGCTCGTTTAAAGATATAAGATATCATAAAGAAGAAAGAAAAAAGAAAGAAATATATTAATATCATAAAGAAATTTGTTAGTTTATAAACAACTAGCTGACCCGGCGAACTTTGTTCCGCATCAAAAGTAATAAATTAGTAAAATTTTGATATTAAAATGTTCAATTTGTGCTATTTATCGGCACGCGTAGTGACCGGTACTAATGTCCCGCTATGTTAATACTGCAATATCTTCGAAAATATTCGTTTAAATTGCATGCTGTAAGGGACCAGGATCATCTATATTACATGCACAATCTATTTAAGATACTTAATTGGATGAAAATTATTGCTGTAATGTTTAAAATCGCTTCATAAATACACCATTATTTCTCGTAAAAAATAAAAAAACAAAAATGGTCATTGTGGGTTATCCATAAGAGATAGACATATGCCCTCGCGGACTTTTTTGTACACCTTCTGAAGGTGTTTAATAATGTAAAACATTGTTCTGATCTATCACTTAGGGTTCAGCCAGCGTTTGCAATTAAGGTGCTAAATCTCGAAAATTATCATTTTTTCTTTACAACATCATATAGAATCATAGATCAAAACAACCCCGTTGACACCCTCTAACTATTAAAAAAACCGCATCAAAATCCGTTGCGTAGTTTTAAAGATATATCTTTAAAACTACGCAACGGATTTTCTGACCCCTTATATGCTTATAAGCATATAAGGGGTCAGAAAGTGGAAAGTGACTTTGTTTTATACTATTTAATGATTATGATAATAATATAATAGTATAACTCTGAATCAAAATCAAAATCAAAATCTCATTTATTCAATTCAGGTCATTAAAGACACTTATGAAGGTCAATATTTTCAATCCGCCAATTCGATTACTCACGTCCTGAGAAAAAAAAAACAAAACAAAAAAAAGAAATTAGTAAGCTTGCCGGTGAGAAACGTCATATTGCACACAATCTTACTAATTGACAGTTATGTTTAGTTAGCAGATTAACAATATTTTGCTACAGCAAATACAAACAATATAACACAAAAGAAGCAATTCAATTCCAAACGGTTTTATCATTGATATAATCTGCGATACAGTAATAAGCCCTTGAATATAGTCTACTTTTAACATATTTCTTAAATTTACCTAACGATAATTCAACCGCGTCGTTTGGAAGCTTATTATAAAAGCGTATACATTGACCTGGAAACGCGTTAGAAATTTTATGGAGCCTTGTAGTGGACACAGCAAGTTTGTTTTTATTTCTTAAGTTTAATTGATGAATATCACTGTTTTTCTTAAATTTAGTTATATTTTTATGAACATATATTAAATTATCATAAATATATTGTGAATGTAACGTCATTATTCTTATCTCTTTAAATTTACTTCTCAGTGTATCCCTGGGACTCATCATATAGATAGCACGAATAGCTCGTTTCTGGAGCACAAAGACCGAGTCTACATCCGCAGCACTACCCCAAAGCAATAGACCATATGACATAATGCTGTGAAAATAACTAAAATAAACTAAACGTGCAGTATCAACGTCGCTCAGTTGACGTATTTTCTTTACAGCGTAAGCGGCTGAGCTAAGTCTACCAGATAACGTCTCTATATGTGGGCCCCACTGTAGTTTAGAGTCTAATGTTATACCAAGAAAGACAACCTTATTGACCAATTCCAGTCTTCTGTTGTCCATCACGACACTGGTTTTTATAAAAAATCTAACATATTTGGTTTTGCTACCATTTAAAAGCAAATTATTAGCACTAAACCAGTTTACTATCTTTGAAAGAGCATTGTTTACATCGTCAATTACTGATTGTTGTCTCTTTACCTTAAAAACTAAAGAAGTATCATCTGCAAACAAAACTATTTCATGATTGTCCTTTACAAGATAAGGTAGATCATTAATGTACAAAAGAAACAGGAAAGGTCCCAAGATAGAGCCCTGCGGCACCCCCATTGCTACAGCTGATCCATGTGATCTCTTTCCGTTAACATCTACTGTTTGGATCCTATCACGTAGGTAAGAAGTAAGAAGATCCAAAGCAATGCCCCTTATGCCATGGTAATGTAGTTTTCTGACCAGAGTCTTATGCTGGACACAATCAAAAGCTTTAGATAAGTCACAAAATACCCCATAGGCATCCTGCGACTCCTCCCAAGCCTCAAATATACTTTCGAGTAATTTTACCCCAGCATCACATGTTGACCGTCCTCGAGTGAAACCGAATTGTTTATTATGCAGCAGACTATTTTCATTAAAGTATTTAAGTAACTGAGCGAGGATTAGTTTTTCGAAAATTTTACTTAATGTAGGTAGTACAGATATTGGTCTAAAGTTAGTGGGATCTAATGTGCTACCTGATTTATGCAACGGAATAATCTTGCTTAGTTTCATCAGGTCAGGAAACACACCACAATCAATACATCTATTAAAAATCACAATTAAAGCGGGAGCGATAGTGCTAAATAAAGATTTTATAATATATACAGAAATGCCCCACAAATCAGCCGTCCTCTTAATATTAATTGATTTAAGCGCGACATTTAGATCAAACCTATCGACATGACGAAAATTAAAACCGTTATAAAATTCAGGCACGTTTTCTTTAAGTAACGAGTCTGCAATGGAGGTGGAAGAGCCTAGAGCACTAGTAAGATTGACGGGGAAAACAGAAAAAAAAATTTCAAAGGCATTGGCCACCTCATAATCTGAGTTGGTATCATGGCCATTGACACATAACTTAAATTCTGAATCCCTAGCTGGACTCTTACCAGTCTCTTCACTGATGACTCTCCAAGTGGCTTTGATTGTGTTACTACTATTTCTTATTTTACATTTAATGAAAATAGATTTCGCCACTTTACAAACGCGTTTGAAAATCTTTGAATATAATTTTACATAATTTCCAAACTCTTCACTGCGGTTGAATTGTCTTTCATAGTACAACACGTACAAAGTTTGCCTACTTTTATGAATCCCTGTGGTTGCCCAGTCGCCAAAGACAGGGCTATTAGCAACAGTGATCTCCTTGGGAGTAAATATTTGGTTAAATTCGCGAAGAAAACAATTAAAAAATAAACTATACATTGAATTCGGTTCTAATTCATTATCTAAAAAAGGTAAGTTATTGGCTAAGTGAGCTTTCATACATTCCAAGCGACCAGCTGTTACTGGCACAAAAGTATTTTTTTTAATTCCCTTCATTTTTATTTTTTTATTTTATCGTAATCATTTGCCCAGAATGATCAGAATCTAATTTATTAATTATACTTTTACTGAAAGTACTGAAGTACTTAGTAATGAACTGAATAACTCGTTCATGATTAGAAATCTAATTTCTTTTAAGTAGGTGACGTATAGGTTCTTTTAAGCAATTTTAGCATAACATAAACATTCAAAAACAACTTAATTGGTATCAAACTTTTGTATTCACCTCTTTACACACAAAACCTTAATACATTTTCTTTTCATATAGGTAAGTACATAACTACATAAATACATAACTTCACGCCTGTCGTTACCCGAAGTTGTAGGCAGCGGCTGTTAAGCCTCGTCTCGCCGTTATATTTACGTCCCAAATGGAATAGATGGCGAACCTATTGCCATACCGGGCACAAAGTTTTCAGTCATCGATATTTATCACACATAACTTCAGAAAACAATTTCGAAAAGTCATTGGTATGAGCCAGTGTCTGGAATCGAGCCCGGACCTCTGGATCAGAAGTCGTGTGCTCGACCACTGCGCCACCGAGAGATGAAGGTAAGTAAAATATTAATAAGTCTCTTTTTTTATAATTTTGAACACACAACTTAAGAATTTTATTCATAACACGAAGGAAGATATTGATGTCTTGTACGCTTGTAATTCAATCTTGGCTCTTCTCATCCAAGTCCCTTGATAATCTCTTACTAAAAGCAATAATTTATTCAGTACAACGCATATCTATATATCGACATCTCTTTATTACACCTACATGAATAATATTAATATGATTCTCACAAGAACAAACATAAAACAAGAAAACAAACCGTCTGCTTTACAAATCAAACACTTAACACTGTGAGAATAACAACCAAAATAAATGAAAAACTATTGGTAAAATCAAAAAATATATGGACTCGTAAGGTTTCCACAAATCCGTGTCAAGAATCTGAGTTGGAATTGAAAAAAAAAGGACATATCATACTCTGACACGAACGTTTAATAAATAATTTCTTTTTCACATGTTATTATTTATTGGACGCCATCGCGCCGGGCGAACCAGCCTCCGTCGGCAATATAACGATGACGAATACGAGATATGTTTGTAAAAAACCCTTTTGAATGTTGACGCGTGATATATTCCCGCGCGAGAGCGTTATAAAGAACACTGCGGGGCGCGCGCGCGCCGGCCGCTGATTGGCTGTAATAATGACTTCATGCGCAGACGTTCCATTTTCAAACTAGCAGTGTGACGTAGACTAATGACCGTTGTATGGTAAACCAATGACGGATAGGCACCTCTGAACCTATTGTGTATCTTGTGTAGTATCCTATATACTGTATAGTCGCGATGCAGTTGAGATATTGCAACCATTTGCCATCTCTGTTCAACAACTAACTCAAGTCAGCCGAAGACTAATTCCTGGCTATAAATTGTAAGGATGTGATTGTAACTTTCTTACCCGAAGGTCTTTGCCTGGATCAAATTACTTTATATTTAGTTCTTTGAGGCTTGCTGGAAAACGTTTCACATTGTTGCGCACTGCACACAAGCCATTTTTGCGTCTTCAAAATTAAATTTGCTTTATATTTTGAAATATTAATAGTGTATGTGCCTTGAAAGCAGAAAGGTCGAGGTTTTGATTCCCTTCGTGCATATACTTTAAGTGCCATTTGATATACCCCAGCAGTTTACTCCCAGCGACAACGGCCAAGGCCCAATAGCTCAGAGGCAATTGTGCTTACAGAATCATACTACATGTCACCATTTGTTAAATCCAAGTCGCTATATAAATTGAACGTTTGCTAAGAAAAACCTGTGAAGCGTAAATTTGAACGTAAACAACAATTATACCTCATATTTGGCTCATGAAAATCCGCAGAGCAACGCAGCGGTTACTGGTTACGTTCAAAAACACGTACGTGATCGTTCAGTGAGTGCTAATGAATCTATCAATCCCACGGGAGGCATACATTGTCCGGGCCGGACTCGGGACGTGTGGCCAACTTACCAACAAGATGGATTACTTCACAAATTTGCTTGTATTTTAATTGATTAAGCATACAAGTTGAAATCCCTGCGTGATTATATATTTTCTAATACATACAGGAAGGACATTCTAATATTGGTGTCTAATAAAATTTAGTCATGAAAAATAAGTGATTTTTTCTGAAAGATTTCAGTGTCAAGGTTGGAAGAAGGTTTGGTAGTTGACACAAATAAATTGAATAAATGCAGAATAAAAAATGACCAAACAGATATACAATGCAAAAGATGAACAAAAAGAGAACGAAAAGTTGTTTGCATTTACAAACTAAGAGCATTTTTTGTTCAAAGTTTCGAAAACAAATAAATATAAAGCCAGACATTACTATCACAAAAACGTACCTAGACTGGGAGGGAATCAATTATAATTCCCATTAGACAGGGGCGGACCAATTGATTTATGCTGATACTTGGAAAAAAGACAAAATGAACGGAAACTGCATCTTGTACTGAAGGTACACATAATTGCTTATTAAGACTTTACTTCCTGGATTTAGTCTCAAGAAGAGACTTATCTACTAGTAGGTGCCTGTGTGTGTTTTTTTTAATATTGGCTCATGAAAATGATTTTAGTCATAATTTAATAAACATTCATCGACCCATTGAATGACTATATAAGTATCTATTATATCTTTACTAAAGTGCCCACGAGAAACAAATTTCAATTGCGCTTATGCTTCAAATTTGTTAATATATTTCCCTCGAGCATTATTTGTTCACTCAACTACACAAATTATTTCGTAAAAAAATAAATAGATAATAAGGGGTTCAAGCCAGGACCTCCCAAACATAAGTCCGCAAGCTAAACCACAAATTATCTGAAACTATGTTTACTCCCCACGTGATATCAACGGATGCTGTAGTTGCAAAGTTTTAGATATCATGCATAACATATCCCCAGTTGATAATTGCCAGAAATAACTAAAGAAAGATAACACTCATGTTAATTTATCTTCTGTCCACACCTTGGAATTGAATAAAGCATGATGTTATAACAAACACATGTCACTCCTATCACTACACTATTCGGCTATAGAAGAAAGTACCGTGTCATGCCAGACTCTCTTAAATCATAAGATAACGCAATCAAATTAATACATATGAGATCTTGTTTCTATTAGGCAAATTCTGAGTCAGATACTTACCGAAATGATATGATATTATCAAGGAGCTGTTGAAGATGATTATAGTCCAAATATCTACTTCATCTTACATAGCGGGTTCGAGTCCAAACTAATGACCGGTGAGATAAAAGTATAAGGACAAACTTACTGACTGACTAAAGGTCATGTTGTGTCAACATGTATGACGTCACAACTAATTCTAAATTTAAAAGGTGTTGGAAAAATGTTTCGTTTGTATTGCACGTGTAAGGTGACAGGCACTGGGGTGCAGTGTAGGGTTAGGGGGCTGGGTGGCTCGCACCGGGGGGCGGGGGGCAACTCGATCGATGGCGACGTCGTTATTCGGGCGACAGCCTTTGACGACGTCGCGGATATGTTCCGTTTTGCGCCCGTTTTTAATTTCTTCATTTGTATGATGATTTGGGAATTAGCAGTCGGAATAGCTCCAGCAGGGTAGTCTATGTTTATCGCTGTTCCAGTTGTGAGCCTTGGATAGAATATAATATGCTTATTATTGATTTCGAGGAAAACATGCATTTTGTTATTTAATTAATAAGTCACTTAATTGGTGTTTATATATAGCGATTTCATTGATTTAATTATATTATTATTAGACAAATAAAATCTAGCCTAGTTGCAGCCTAACTGTCTTCAACTGCGCCCACACATCATGTTTTAGATTGTCCGTATTAATATCCGTTATCTAGTATCCATAACACAAGCATTTAATTGCTTAGCTTGGAACTAAAGGGCGCTGTGCGTATTGTGTCCAAGATATTATTATTATTACAATTTCTTAGACTATTAAATTTGCCATATCTTTAGTTAGAACCGACTATTCCTTACAAAACGTCTCTTTTTCTGCCTTCATTAACTCTCATGTTCGCCTCTCCTGATCACACTTTTCGTCAAGCATTCACCAACTTTAACTTTCAAAGTCAAGTGTGCGTGTTGAACTTTCGCTTAAATTTTTTTTTTGGGATAGGAGGGCAAACGCGCAGGCGTGACACCTGATGGAAAGTGACCAGCGCCGTTCATGGACACCAGCAACACATATAGTGCTACAATTGCGTTACCGACCTTTAAAGGAGTAGGATAGGAAAGGATGGGGAAGGGGAGTGGGCCTCCGGGTACCTCACTCACCGAACGAAAGGCGGCATGAGCCACTTTGCGTCGATCTTTTGCGAGGTCTTGGTATTTCACCGGTTGAGCCGGCCCATTCATGCAGCGAACTGCTTGGCTCTACCACTGTTCAAACATAATTACAAAACCTTTTTTAGAGCAATTTATGAAGTATTTATTCATTTCGGACACAAATGGAACCAACCTGGGTTAGGTCCACGCCTCGCGGACGTGTGACTGACGGACGTCCGCACACATATACATTGGCAATCACACGTACATGCACGTCGCATATACATAAACAGTTTTGGCACTTGACAGAAATGTATATGTGTGTGTACTGCGATGGGTGAGTGAGACAAATGAAATACGTAATAATAAGTAGGGGTAAGTAAGAGAAGTTGCACTCTGAGAAAAAATTAAATTTGAAAATTGATAGAAACCACTTTGAAAAGAGACGGTACTTTATGTAAAAAATATAATGTCGCATGTTTGGAGAAGTCGTGTAAAATATTGTAATAAAATGAGAATGTTAACAATTTCATCTTGACAAAAGAAATGTATGTTATTTTGGTGCTCGCGACTGGATCTTCAGATAAAAATACACTCTGATGTGTATGTGCCAAAATAATTAAACTTCAACCATATTACACCTCGTCTTATTATTGAGATTAATAAATACAATTTCAAATATACCTACATACATATATAACCGTGCAATATACAATCTTGGCTCTTAAATTAATGTAGCGATATAATTTATGCCGATATGTTTCATTTTGATGGAGTTAATTTAATTTAGTGAATCGACCTCTGTGGTTTCAAACCTGACACATTATTTGGTTCAATCAAGATCGATTGCCATAAAAAACAAACAAACTATTAAAAATTGTCTCTAGCTTTTCCATTATTCCAAATTTGAAATAGGTAAGTATTTGAATAGTATGTGGAACACGTTCACGTTTAGTTGTAATGAGTGTAGTGACGTTAACGACATCGCTGACGACCGCCATTTGTCAGCCGTCAGCTGTCAGCTGTTTGTCAGCCACAATGGTGTCAGGCACCGCGCGGCCGATTGACAACTGTCACTCATAGTCACCTTATCACGAACAAGTTGAACTTTTTTACTATTTTTCATTTGGGTTATCCATTTATTTCATACAATGTAAGTAATTGCAGACTTTGACTTCGTGGCAATTACTTGTCAATATGACGAATATTGCACAGCCATATTTTCGGTCCATTTTGGGCCACCGTTTCCAAAATAGCCAATACTGATTGAATCTTGAAACATTACTCATACGGAGGAATACATGTATGCGTGTTTGTCCTTTTTCCAAAATTTTTGTTGAATATTTATTTTAAATTATGTGCTGATATTTTGGACGCTATACACCCTCCATGTTCGCAGGTACTGACCCGTCTACCTCATATCCATATGCTCCGAAAGCGTCCAAAACTTTGCAATAAATTACTTAAATAAACGCGATAAACTCGGAAAGCGTTTCACTTGAGTTCCTTTTAGTGCTATATTATATGTTTAAACATTATCTCAAATTAGTTTGATGAGATGTCTCTTAGACATATAAGGATAACAAACTTAAAATTTTGAAGAAAGAGAGAGAAAGACAGAGTGCGCTACTTTAACGTGAATTCTAAAAAGGTAGAGCCCAATAGATCCTCCTTTTATAAGGTAGCGTTTTAGAAAAAAAATCCATTCCTAGGACGTAGTACCTACCATCTTTGTATATTGAAATAAACATATTTCTACGAACCCCGTTAATGTCGTCAGTCGACCGCTCGTCATTCACAAGTTATCAGTCGTTGGAAGTTTCAAAAACGTATTCATTTACAACAGTATTTTTAAGACTATTCTTAGTTTTTTTTTATGGAATAGGAGGGCAAACGAGCAATGCGATACACCTGATTTTAAGCAACTACCGCCGCCCATGGACACCTGCAACACATACAATGTTACAGTTGCCGGCCTTTAAGGGATTAGGATGTGGAAAGGTATGGGGAAGAGGTGTGGGCCTCCGGAGACCTCCCTCACCTAATGAAATGGGGCATGAGCAGCTTTGCGTCGATATCCTAAGAGGCCGTGGTATTTCACCGGTCGAGCTGGCCCATTAATGCAGTAAACTGCTTGGCTCTACCACTGTCTTAGCTATGTAAAAGCGGCTTTTCACTATATTTATGAATGTACTTAATATTATGAACAATGGTAGAGCCACGCAGTTCGCTGTTTGAACGAACCGGCTTGTCCAGTGAAAGAACACCACCACCAGGTGAGAGAGGTATCTGAAGGCCCATACCCTTCCCCCTCCTCCTCCGCATCCTAGTTCCGATTCCTTCCCTATCCCGCCTCAAAACCCGGCAACGCAACTGTAACAGTATCTGTGTTTCCAGTCGTCCTTACCATCAGATGGTCCATAAAAATAATTTTCTTGCTGCAACCTAATAGCAAAAGGTAGTTGTTGTTATGTCAATGTTGCTATAATGACGACTGAAAGTAACATGTACGTAGCCGAAGAAAGGAAGTTTATTGGTATCAGCCAGTCATTAAACTTTTAATAAATATTAATATCGATACGTAATTAATGACTCCGTCGACTTGTCATTGATGTTGTCCTCGAATTATTTAATAGTACATATTCAGTTATCGTGATTCAGTGATAGTCAATTTGATTTAATATCCTCATCAATGATTTCAAAATTATCCAGTAAATATCAGCTTCATTTATAAAAAGCAGGTAACAAATTACAGAGGTTAGGTACCTACCGAAACAAATCGTATCGCTCTAATCTTAAATAAAAAAGGAACTTTGAAATGATGGCTTTAATCAGCATAAATCATTGACAATCCTTGAATTAGAATACAAATACTTAGTTATCGGATCGAGAATGACTCGTTTCTTAGAAGTAATGGTAAATCAGTCCGGTGTGTGATCTGACAGCTGTGATATGGCGCGAAATATTAATGACTCTATGGTTCACACCTCTATGGCCCGCAACTAGTGCATTTACCTCCATGTCACCGACATTACCTCGCTGTTAAGTAATGAATATTTTATATGTATGTAGTTTTAACAACAGTTTTCGCTCCCTTTTGTTAGGCAATAGCGGACGCGTGTTTTCCACGAATTCATTGTAAAGATAATATTATTATAATTAGTCTTACAGAACGGAGTTAGGGTGTACACTGCGACGGACGTTATTATTAGTAATAATTGTGCACAATATGATAAGACTTTTTTGTAATAATTAATCTTGCTAAGTCATATTCTAACCCAGAAACCTAGATTCTAGATTAGCAACCTATTATTGAATGCCTAGCCCACGTAGTGGTGACATCGTGGTTGATCGCGTGATCAGCAACCGTTTGCCTCGCCGTCAACTGTCATCAGAAATGCTCATAAATATGGTACACCACAAATACTTCATCTATAACATTGCAACAAAGTCCCAAGTTCTGAGTCGATTGAGTTATAAAACTATTTCCATTGTTTTAGCAAACTATAAATCATTGTTTCGAAACTAAAATTAACTAAAAATGTTTTGGACTCCTGTCCAACCGATACTTGGGTTTATTATACCTGATTATTTTGAAGTTCCTGTATAATTTCAATCTCGACGATTTTAAATTAAATATATTGTGCAATAGATCATTTATTGGAGGCTTTCCATCAGCATGCTGTGATACAACAGGAGCAAGGGGACAATCAAAAATATTACGGAGAAAAATAAAATTAAATTAGGTGATAAATTTAATTCTGTCCGCTCCCTATATCAATAAAAATACCTTTCTTCCTTTTCAGATGTTATCTCCCAGGGAAGACGACGATGATGATAGTCATCTCTGCATCAAGTGTAACGCAACCATAATTGGGTTGGAAAATTACGTTAAACATAGAAAAGAGAGATGTAGAAAAGTAAAATCTCATGGTCCGAAGCCTGAACTACCAATAGACCACTTAGAGCCTGGTGACAGTCTCGGAGCAGACGTATTCTTTCAATCTTTAGAATTACAGAGTAGTTTTAAGAAACCTTCTTTATCGAGACTGACTCCACCTATATCAAAAGACACCGGAGCCGGTTCAGAGGTGAAGTCATCTCTGGTGGTGTCAACTTCTTCTTCGGTAGTTTCTAGCTCTTCAAGTATTATTCCAAGAATAAGTCCCTTAGAAAGCGATCTTCGGGGTGAAGGTTGGATCGGTGGCCATAGCCTACGAATAGGGACTAGCGAGGACAATCAAACAAAATTAATAAATGCTGTTGCTAGTATAAGTGGAAACGTAAAGAAAGATATAGCTACATCATCTTACAATATCGCCTACGATTATAAGGGTGACGATGATAGTGATGAGTCAGAGGAATCAGAAGAGGATGAGGAAGACGATCAACCTACTGGTGGTAAATGGAAACCGCCATCTAATTACACAGGAGGCAAATGGCATCCGGCATCGCCAGAGCAAGAAGAATGGGATATAAGAGACGATCAGGAACATACTGGTGGAAAATGGAAACCATTTCTTGGTGACAATAATGAGAGAGATGAAGATTACGATGCTCCACCACCTGGACACACCAAAGGTAAATGGATTCCTGGGGCCAATGACAAAACGCAAATTATGCAGACAACTATACAGACTAAAGGATCAGTACAATATTGGTGCGGACCTTGTAACCGACGACTTGGCTCTAGAACAATATACGATAAGCATCTTAGGTCTAGTTTACATTTAAAAAAAGTACTGCCAGAGCATGAATTGGAGTTCGCCGGACATATAGTACCTATGAAAACCGTGACTGATGTTGACAAGCGGTCCTGTCGTACGCTGCGATTAGTAATTGATGGCCCGCAACCATCTCAAAGAAAACGAAAAGTTGACAGAAAATTTAATGTTAAAATAGAAAAGAAGAAGAGGAGACGCAAGCCCAACTTTGTACACTGTTCTGGATGCAAGTCGCGCGTTAGGCAACATTTGATGGGCAAGCATTTAATATCTCATTACCACTTCAGAAAAGCAACAAACACAAACACAGTTGCTTATCAGGATCTAATTCTAGGTAATATTCACGCAATCGTCCACCAATCCCCGTTCCAATGCAGTCCATGTAAATTCTATACAAATTGGCTTTCAACTTTTATGCAACATTGGTTCTCTGAAGAGCACGAACAGAAATTAGAATCTATTGAGGGTAAATGCTGGTGCTCCTTCTGCAAATATGAATGTGAGACTTCTGAACAAATGCTCCAACACATATCTGGCTCGGATCACAGCGAAGTTGTTGCTGCTATAAACAGATCGATGCCTATTATTATAAGAAAGAGAACGGCTTTTATGTGTGCCAGTTGCAAAAAGGAATTTCGATATAATATAGAATTGAAACGCCATTCCCAGGTTACAGGACACATGCTGGCATTCACTGCAACTGATGAATACCAGGAGATGCACGTGTGCCAACATTGTCCAGCAAAGTTTAAATCATCCCTGACTTTGGCCGCTCATTTGAAATCAAAACATAAACACAAAGCCTTCCTTTGTCTAGTCTGTGCAAAATCTTTCAATTCCTCAGAGGAAGCGAAGCGTCATCGTCAGACTTCGGAGCATAGGATTAGAAGGAAAGAGAACATGAGAGAACAGGGAATACCTACAAAAGACATGAGTAAAAAATGTCCTTACTGTACTGAAACTATTATTTTGAGAAATATTTTACTACTGAAAGATCATATCAGGAGAGTGCATCCCAACATCAGGAAGAAGTAAGTAAATATAGTCGATTATAAATACAGCCTATTCGAATCGATTGTGTGCTGACACCAGAAACAGCCCGGACATTAGACTGAAAATTAGTAATTGCACATTTTATTAAACTTCAACTAATATATAAAATACAGTCATTGGCTACTTCATTTATTTAAAAATATTTTATTCTTTACATTTATCAATTCATCAATTCTGGTGTTACTTGCAGGTGCCCCAAATGTGGAATGTCATTCATTCTCTCCCAAGAAGTGACCCGTCACGTTAGAGATAACGCGTGCGACTTTCAGTCTGCGAGCCAAATGGATTCTTCGATCTTCTGGAACTGTAGCCAGTGTCTTTTTACGACCGATTCGCAAGCTGAATGTTTCTTTCACGAGGTTTTGCATACAAGACCAAAGGAGGAGCTTCAAAAAGTTGGAGATTCAAACAAGATTATTTTAAAATATCCCTGTCCTCTTTGTCCTAAGAGTTACAAGAAGGCTTCTCTGCGTCAACACCTGAGACAACACACATTTGAAAGGCCTTATGTCTGTTCGATTTGTGGTGCTAACTTCACCAGACAGGCTAGTTTGGCGAACCATTCAAAGAACGAGCATGGAGCTGACGTGAGCAAAGTTAAATTGCCAACAATTGCAGAAAGTATTGAGGATTGGGAATGTGATATCTGCAAGAAAAGATTTGCCAACAAGTGAGTACTCTTTTTGAATAATTTATATAATAAGGCTCTTTATTAGTTTATGTGATCTGTCTAAGTATTTGGACTCCTTTTTCTGGCATAAATAAGATTCTATTCCAAGACTAGAATAAAGAAACTAGGGTTTTACGAGATCAAGATCGAGAGAAAATTTTGGTACCAAACTCATCATAAATGTCTGGTTGGGATGAAACCTGCTTACCGTCCTGGCGCTTGGTGCTCGGCTTGGTGATTTAGTCAAAGCACCACGAGGTCCATCAATAGTAGTATTTTGTTAAGTTTTTAGAATGATTGCATTTATGACACGTAATCAAACGCATGACGGAAGCGCAAACCGCAAATAACAGAAATAAACATTATGCGCATGTAGAGCTCAGTCAGATGAGCGCGGAGATGAGCGTGGTGATGTGAGCGGATGCGCTGCATGTCACATGTCACACAACTCCTTCACAAATATCGGGATACATTCATAATTTGACACGAGGGCTTTGATTAAACTCGCGCGCATTCCCGCCCGAGGTGTTGCCAACGATGACATTTTTATACTCTATGGTAATAAATTTCTGCCCGGATGCATGGTATTTCGGGAGAGTGCTGGATCAAAATATTAGTGTCGGTGTGAGATAGTTGGCGTTTGAATTTTATTGTTAGCACGTGTTTCTGTAATGTATTGGGATTTGCGTTTTGATATGTCGACCGGTTTGATGGCGCTAAATCGCATCTGGTTTATTTGTTTTGACACTCGCGCTCCGCGCCTGTTACAATTTATGTTGCTAATGTCTCTCTATAAATAGTTCCAATCACTCACTAACGATAGACTGTCCCGATTTTAAATTAACTGTGGATCGTCAAAATTAACTACTGATCCTCTTGCATTCTGTGTTTTGGCAAAACAATGAAAGTAGCCAATTCATTTACAGTAATTTAGAGCTAAGACACAAATGGAAATTTGTTTTATTACTATTGGATACAAGTTGCTATAATGCATGCTGCTGATATTTGTTAATAGAGAATGAATAACCGGAGTACGGTGTCATAATTTCCGAAAAGCTTTCTAAGAACAAGGTATTATAATTTCTGTCTAGCATATTTTACATAGTCAATAGTTATCAAACTTTTAAATCAGTATACTTATAACTATCGTTTAGATATAAGCTTTCTCCATGACTCGATGCGATTAAAAATATGAAGGACAAAGTACAAAAATTAAATCTAATATTAATGACATCATACTTTTGCAATTTAATTTGAAACGAACATTGTAGATGTATCAAGTGTGCACATCATGAACCCAACTTTCAACATATCTAGACAATTGTTAGACGTGGATGGCCATTGGAGGGAGTCTGAGAGCTCTGATGATCTAACTTGTGCAATATCTTATGCGTTATAGCGACGCCCTGCATTAATGCAGTGTGCGGTTGTAATACGACTCGCCGCTAACGTCTCTGCGGTCCGACAGTGTTGCCAGATTATACACAAAATTATTACTAAAATGATTGTTGTTGTTTTAGTTCACTGTTCATGTTTAGATGTTTTGCTTTTCTCTCGTCTCACATATAGGGTTACAGTATATCTCTGTTGCCTTATATTATATTATTTGTCTGAGTAATGCTATTTTTTAAAAATGTTGTTTTTACATTGAAATATAATAAATTCTTAGCATATCGGGCTATGTGTAAAACTATGAAAATATTTGAATATATTTATTACGAGAATTTATGTTTTAGTTGTATATAGTTAATAGCTTTTGATAATTATTATTAATTATTGTCCCCATGATCACTTGATATAGCTCGAAGTTAATACTGCTTTTACAATAAATGTAACTACATTAAAAATAGTCTATTTAGAGTTATTATAATATTTTTGTGTTGTACCTGATTGATATTTGCTAGCAAATTTTATTTCACTACCTGCCTTGATTGATTTTACAGCTTGTATGGCAGAAAAATACCTAAGCAATCACCTTGTCATTCGACCAAGATTAAGACCATAATTATATTTTAAAAGATTAGGCCTGAGGTTTATCGTATAAAAATTTACGGAATCTATAAATAATACAATAAAATAACTGTCCCACAGGAGCGCTCTGTCCCGCCACTCAAGTACTTGTAGTCGCACTTCATCGACAAAGAAATGTCCGCACGAGCACTGCGCTTACATTGCATCGAGTACAGCACAATTAGCAAGGTAATTGCCAAATTAAATTATGAGTCTGTCATTGTAATAACAAACAAACAACCAACCAACAGCAAAATATGTACCTATTGCAACTGAAACAGCATCATCACGAATAATATGAATATGATGCTTTCAACATTAAACATTTCAATGTCTGCCTACCCCTATGGAGTTTGTGAGTTTATGTAAGTATGTAGGTAACAGTTTAAATTGATTACTAGTCCCGGTGGTCCAGTGGTCGAGCACACGGCTTCTGATACAGAGGTCCGGGTTCGAATCCTGGCACTAACTCGCACCAATGACTTTTCGAAATTGTTTTCGGAAGTTAAGTATGACAAATATCGATGACTGAAAACTTTGTGCCCGGTATGGCAATAGGTTCGCCAGCTATTCCATTTGGGACGTAAACATAAAGGCGAGACGAGAGTTAACAGCCGCTGCCTATACCTTCGGGTAACAAAGGCGTGAAGTTATGTTATGTATGTAAATTGATATTTGAATTGTCGCTAAGCTGTGGTCTTTTAATTCCTACTGTTTTGGGCGTTTATTTGATGTCCTGAAATCTTATTTTTCCATTTAAAATAGGAACAATTGAATAATAACATGCATATATAAAACTTATAATACATAAAATAATATTTGGCTTACCTAGTTTATTTACTTTTGTTCTCCGTTGTCGTTTGACATTTTCCTTTCTTTATTAATCTACAAGTGCTGCAATCTGTTGAAAATAACGGAAACTACTTCAAGTTTTGAGTTCACAACGAGCCACATTGAAACAACAAACCTGCTGCCTGCAGGCCTTGGTAAAATATTTTCAGAATTCTTCTTACATTAATGACAACCCGAGGATAGCACATAAGATTAGTCTATTAACATAACATACCTTCACGCCTTTTTCTACCCGAAATTACTTTATGTTTACGTCTTAAATGGAATATTAATATGGTGGCGTACCTAATGCCAGACCGGGCACGAAGTTTTCAGTCGTCGATATATATATAGCCTAATAATGTATATAATATAATACACTTTTAATTAGGTAATATTTACAGTATATATCCGTTTTTCAGACATCGCCGAACGCACGGAGAGCGGATAAAGCATCACGAATGTAGCATTTGCTCATTTAAGAGTGACCAGGCGAGCCATATGAAAAGACATATGGTTTGTCATGAAGGACTTAAGCCCTACCGTTGTCCACATTGCTCTTTCACTTGTGCAAGCCTGGTTAGTGTCCATTGCTTTAATAAAACCAACGCAATAACTAATAATGACGCAAACTTTGAGTTTACTATTAGATAAATTTGAATTAAAGTAATATATTACATAAATGCATATTACATACTGTTTACTTATATAAAGAGTTAATAATCCATTGGCGCCGAAACACCGCCACCTATTAGGTAATATAACACCTCCGACAGACAGTTACGTGTAGTATATTTAATACAGAGATGGCGTGATTTAACATTTTATTTTTATTTTAGGAGAATCTTCGCAAGCACGTGCTTCGCAGTGGTCGTCATTCTGGACTGTTCTTATATCATTGCCGATTATGTCCTTACAATACAAATACAGCTACTGATCTCCGAGTACATTTAACAACAGTACATTCAAACAAATATAATGCTAAATCGGCTGTCCAAGCAGTAAAAAAACATCTCATGGTTGATGTCAAAATGGAAACGAATATTTGAAATTGAATCAGAAGAGGAGGACAAGTAGATCTATTAAATTACTAAAGCTAATGGGAAATAATTGTTTTATTTGATATTTTATTTTTGCGTGCAGCTTGTAAAAACTAAAACACAAGTAAAGAGCTCTCTACAGAGAAAAAAGAAAAGTGTGTTTCTTTTCGAAATAGTCTTCTCCTATTAATATTACACTAAAATACTAGAGGTCGCTTTTATATGTCTTCGAAGAATAAAGGGGATCTATTTTATTAGATAATCACCGTTGTAATTCTATATTTTTATGACATAATAAGAGACATTATAAGGCATTATTTAACAAGATGTTAGATATTAATAAATATTATCTATGGTACAGTCTACTACGATTACCGCAGCTATCTAATATCAATTAATGTGAAAACCTAACCAGTTCATTCAGATGCTGCTATACGATAATTGCTTCAATTGCTTTTACACTTATAAACAAAAACACAAAAAGCAAAAAAAACGTGTGTTTGTTACTTTCCTAGTTGACGTATCTTGTAACGTTTACTGACTAATAGGGAATACTTCTAGAAACTGTTCATAAAAGATAATGTGTATGCTAAATTTACTAAGAGGCTGTCTAACAGAACACTAGCAAGAAACATAACTTCTCAGTGGAATGACAATATTTACCATTTTTTAGTTTTTAATTTATTTTTAGTTCTTATTTAAACTCAGTTTAGGATACGCACTCTCAAATTTTAAATTGAGCGTGTTTCTAAAATCGTAATTTTATTGACAAGTCTTGCTACTATACTATTTTTATAATTAATATTAACGTAAGCTTTTATTGTAATGCAAAAAATTTAAAGCCTTGATGATGGCTTAATAGAAACTTGCCATTAATAAATAACTAGGTACTTGAAGTCAAACTGCCAACACGAATTTCGTGCGCGGAACGGAACGTTTTGTAATGATGAAACGAAGGCGGAACTCAGCGGAAGGAGGGAAAAACAGAATGAAATTTTAGCGCAGTGGAGCGGTTGTCTCTGTGTTTTGTTTTTATATCGCCTGAAATAAATTTGTATTTATTCTATAACCGTAAATCAGAACACTATAATCACTTAAACATTTGTATTTGTTATATGAATATTTATTATTAGATAAATAATGCATGGTTATTTAGGATTGAACAGTGTGTGTGAATTGAAATTCGCAAATAAATAATAGTGCAGTGTTTCTGTAAAAACTCGTAATATTTGTGTAATGTTTCTATAAGTTCACGTGTTGTGATCTACAAATCGCACCATGTCTTTAAAGGTGAGTGTTATTTTATTGATTAAGACCTGTTAAACAATTTCAATTTTACATTTTGGCGAGGGTAGCATTCGCTTCCAATTACGATTTTTGTAGTTTTTTATTATTACTGTATTATAATTGTTTTTCCTTTAAACACATATTTTTTTTTATGTGTGTCTTTAAATTCATGACCAAATATAATCCCACAACATAGATATGAAAAATTATTAATATTTTGAAGGTGAATATATACCAACAAATATTAATTAAAAGCACTGATAAATAATCAGTATGCACCTAGGCATATTACAGCACTACTTATCAATATATTATAGCCATATCCTGTGCATCTCTGAACACCCAGGTAGGTCCAAAATTCATTTACACATTTGTATAATGTTATGTTCTAAATAATGTAAACCAGTAATAGGTTTACAACACCGTGCACCATCCAATTTATCTTTGTAAGTTGGAGATTCATGATTAAGCATTGTTATTAGGAAATCATAATATCTTTCTCTCCACTGAGCCTATTTGATGATGAAGTGCACAATTTTGCACTTCATCATCAAATCCCTTAAAAATCATTAATTAAAATCTGCAGTGTTATAAATATAAATATCTTGGACACAATACACCCAGCGCCCTCTAGTTCCAAGCTAAGCAACTAAATGCTTGTGTTATGGATACTAGATAACGGATAATAATACATATATTATATCTTTCTTTTGTAAATACATACTTATAATACATAGAAAAACAATCAGACGCCACACAAATATTCATGTTTATCAAAAATATTTGTGGTCAGGTGGGAATCGAACCCCCGACTTCAATTGCTGCAACCGGTACTTTTGCCAATGCGCCACGAGGCTCGTCAATTTATCAAGTTTAATTTATAATTTTTAAATACAATATAACTTATAAGTATAACATATGAACCTATGATAGTTAGATGCTATAATGAATTAAATAAGTCATTTAGACCTCATCATTTACGTTTTTCAGTCAATATTTAAATAATTTAATTATATATGTATGTGGATGATTAAAATCTTATTTTTCCATTACCTAAATTGCCCATAAAAATTTAGTAGCGGCTGTATGCTGGGTTCAGTAAAGATCTCTATATAATTAAGCATGTTGTTATTATTTAACCTGGAGTTTAATTGTGTCTATGAATAGCTTGGTAATTATCACATTTCATAATTCAAATATGTGCCTACTGCCTACCCTAGATGGAGTGCCAAATAGCAAATCGATACCCTAATTCGCAAACCTAATAACTCCACATTTTTTGAAAATGGCATTTTGATACCGGCAGAAACTAGACATTATCTAGATTCTATCGTTATCAAAATTTTCATTTTCGAAAAAAAGTGGAGTTAGTAGGTTTGCGAATTAGGGTATCGAAATATCCTTATTTGACCAACAAGTCCTGAAACTAAACATGTGGGATAGACTTTTTTCCTTAGACTGTTTTATTATAATTTAGACAAAAAATATATTTATTTATTATCCAATATGTAATGTAATATATCAGCTTACATAATAATGTGACTGGGCAGGTAATGCCTACATCTAGCACAAGCAACATATATGTGGCTTAAAAATCTGTGCTAGCTATATATAGCCTAGACTTTGTCCCTTTCTAGACTGTTTACCTAGCAACATGACTCACTTTGAACTAGAATATAAACTGAGCCCAATGGTACCTGTCTACCTTGGATTGAAGTCAATTAAAATTTGTTTACTTAAAAAGAAAGAATCTGGAGTCACTGAACTATATTGATCCATAAGTTTTTCGTATGAAGTATGCGTAAAATGCATTAACTCTAAAAGTTTTTTAGCTCTCCGACCTTGGCGGAGTTACCAGCACTGACGCAGCATTATGGAAAGGTCGACTATTTTTGCTACTACCGAGTCCCGAGAGCACTATTCAAAGCCGTTTCTTTTGAATAAGAAATTACCTGAAATAATGTCCGTTTTTTTGTCTGTTTAACTGGAGAACATTGTCAGGTACTTAAACCACATACAAACTAAAACGGAATCTATGCTAATCTTACGCTAAAAATGTACATTTCTCATCTGAAAGGCCGGCAACGCTGATGTGATGCCCCTGGTATTGCAGACGCCATGGGCGGTCATTGCTTTCCATCAGGTGACCCGCAAGCTCGTTTGCCCGCTTCTATCATAAAAAAAAATCTTTTCACTATAGCTTCACGACTTTTTAACCCGAATGCGACTATGTCAAAGGAAATTAGCTACCCTGTCCACACTAGTATTATAACATAACTTCACGCCTTTTTCTACCCGAAGGTGTAGGCAGCGGCTGTTAAGCTTCGTCTCGCCGTTATGTTTACGTCCCAAATGGAATAGGTGGCGAACCTATTGCCATATCGGCACAAAGTTGTCAGTCATCGATATTTATCACACGGAACTTCCGAAAATTTCGAAATGTCATTGGTGTGTTCCAGGATTTGAACCCACTACTTCTTGAATCAGAAGCGAGGTGCTAGCCACTGCGCCACCGAGACTGTTATAAAGATAAAGTATTATAATGATAAAATATTTGCATTTTATTATTTTGTACCTATTTTCACACCACCTATTCCATTCTAACGCCAGACATTTCATTCATTATAATTGTGCAGTAGCTACCCTAAGATGAATGTATAAAAATTTACGCAAGGCTCATTTCAGTCATTTTTAATCTTTTTCTTGGAGCATTAATACCTATTCCCAAATTAATCGTGCGAAGCTGGGGCGTATCACTAGCTTTGGTAAACGTAAATTGTCACACCATAAGTCTATATTCCCATTTAGTTCAATGACACTATGGAAGTCGTAAACTGGTCCAGCCAAGTCATCTGCTGGTGGAGCCCGCGGCAGACCGGTTCGGCATTTATATAGGTTTCAATTAGCAGACGCTACGTGGAATTGTCAAGGTGTTGCAAAATACTGTATATTGTTTTATTAGTCTCGGTACGTTAAGTAAATACAAATAAATTTTATTAATAAAATTTCCAGCTCCGACCTTCAATTTTTCTAAAATATAATAATTAGGAAAAAATTAACTCACATTTTAGAAACACTTGTAACTAATAAGCGACTGACTTCAAAACACACACAAAAGGTTATTAAAACAATTGGAATGGTTCTCGTTGAGATGTCCAAGAAATAATAAATAACAACACTTTTAACAACATCAACGTCACTCATGTAAATATTATGTTTATTTCATTGTTTTAAATTGGACGTTTTTACTACCCAAGGACCATAATTCCTCATAAGGTAGTAGGCGTTACCTCATTTCCCAGAACGAAACACTTTATCCCTTAGAATAGGCAAAAATTGTTTAGTCCTTGATAAATTCATTAGTTTGTATCAGGTTTCGAACCCGGCTTTCAAACAGAAGTCCGACTTATGCATTAAAAAAATTACCATTTAGGGTCGTGGCATGATTACTCAATTAACAACATATGTTGTCTTTCCTTGTACAATGTGCATCCCACAAGTTCGGACAACGGAAGAAAGTGGGTCGTCTGAGTCGTCTCCACGCGCACATGTCGGTGCCATGGACTGCAGCTACGTATTTATTTATTAATGTCCCTTCTAAAGTCTGCAGTGACAGTTTTTTTAAGGAGGACAACGGCGTCCTAATATTAATTTGGTCTACTGCCTACTTCCGAATACTTAATCGTCATATATTATATATATATACCTATATACTACATGTTTTAACTTTTTTTTAAATATGTCGTCTTCAATACTTTGAACCTTTTCGTGACCTGGCCAATCTGGTCATGGAAAGGTTTAAATTTTAATACGAATAACAATTCGTTGGACGCATTTATAAACATTAGGAGGTTTTAAAAAATGTAGTTAAAAATCCTTGAATATGATTTTTTATTTTAACAATTAATTAACTAGTCAGAACGTAAATTTCGTTCACCGTAGTGATTGGTTCGACTGCAGTTTAAGGCAATTTTATTTTTTGTTTTTACTTTTAATTTAAATTTTTAATCATTATCATCATCAGCCTATTGCAGTCCACTGCTGGACATAGGCCTCTCCCAATGTGCGACACCCGATTCTCTGCCTTCCGCACCCAGTCCTTTCCAGCAGCCTTTCTGAGGTCGTCTGACCATCGGGCTGGTGGGCGTCCTACGCTACGTTTACCAAGACGCGGTCTCCACTCTATGACCTTCTTACTCCTCCCTCCAGAGAATTGGTGAAGAGTTTGGGTGATATGACATCTTCCTGTCTTACACCTCGATTCATCTGGATGGAGTTCGTCACCTGGTCCTGTATCTGCCCAGCCATCGTGGCGGTGTCATACAAGCATCTCAACACCTCGATATAACGCCAGACAATCCGACATCGCTGCAGTGCATCTAGAACCGCCAAAGTTTCGATGGAGTCGAAGGCTTTTTCGTAGTCCACGAATGCGGCTGATTGTACTCTTCAGTCTTCTGTACAATCTGCCGAACAGTATGGATGTGGTCTACGGTACCAAAGCCTTTTTAATATTATTTAATAACTTCAATATCATTTGCAAGTGGAAAAAGATTTCAACAAATAATATTATTTTGAATATACCTACTTATCTAATAAACATACATTCATTTGTCTAATTTTACTAAAAAATCAATAATTGCAAACGGTCTTCGAAAATTTGTCGCCTTCTGTGATCTAAATATAGAATCGTCTGTTTTATACCGTCCAGACCCACATTCAGTCTGTCTGTTCTCTGGTCTAGACGCTATAAATATAAAAGTATTTATACAATTACCATATAGCAAAGTATTTCGAATGCACCTACTGGCACCTACCGACTGCGCCAGAAAGAGATTTTACTTTGACTTTTAGCTTTACCTACCTCGCGCCTCGTACCCATCTAGTTTACTAAAATGTAAATACCCGCCACATTTTTGTATCGAAATTCTCACGGGAACAAATATTACTTTATTGCGTAGTCAGGTTTAATTAATATAAATAGTTGTTGTTATTTATTGATTATTATTTTTATTTTGCTGTATCGTTTCTAATCAAAATAAGTGTATATTCGTAACACATAATATGCTATTTAGTATGTTCATATCTCGGCCAATTGCCCGGGAATTTATTGATGCTGTAACGAATCACATACATCTGGATAAATACGGTAAAATAAAGGCAACATTATTTGCAGCACTCGTCGCCATAAAGAGGGGTTATTATCAGGGTTGTTACTGGTGTGGTCATCCCTTGATTGTAATTTATCCTGTTGTTCTGGGGGATTAGATTAAATTCAAGAATCCCATAGACTAATCTAGATTTATCTTAAAAAGTATTGAAAAGTATTTCCCAAGTAGGTGTTCTGACAGGAAACTGTGAAATAATCTTGTAATACATTTGCGACGATGAATAAAGAAAGGAACAAAGTATAAAAATTGATTTAATTTAACAAAAACATCTTCGCAAAATTAACGTTGTTATGTGATAATTATCAAAATTAATTAGCCTTGAGTTGCGAGTTGTTGTATATTGTTGGGTATGTTTGTGAATTGCGATGGTATTCTTGTGTGTTTATAGTCTTATATCTACGTGTTATGTAATAATACAATTGTTTTGTACCAAAACTGTTTCATTGTACTTACATAATTATTCACAGTCAAATGAGGAAATGCTTAATCATTTGTGGTGAATTTAACTGACTTCCTTCTTTTGACAAAACATCATACCAATTTTTCTATTTTGTTTATTTATGCAGACTGGTACATTAAATTAGAACTTAAATTTGGTCTTTCACATCAAATTTCTCAGTTTAATTCTCGATCATTCATTTCAAGAAGCAATTAATAGTGTCAGGACTCTAAGTCGTCTTCTGTGAAACAGAATGATAGAATACTCTTAAATACTCCAAAAGAAAGAAATTATTATATGAAACAAAATCACCATTTTATTTTTCAAATGTGACGTAATTCACAGCTGACATAATTTCAGTCAGACAAGTCTTATATAAATCCTTGGCGTCACAAAATATATTTGTATGCAAATAGACAGATCGGCTAGTTGTTTACCACGAAATCGTCGACTATCTTGACTGTATGTATAATTTACATACATTTTCCCCCGCACATTTGTATAAATAAATAATACACACAAAATATAAAACAATAATATTCAAACACATTGTAAATCAATGTTTATAGGATAATGCTTGTGAAAAAAAGTACGAGGGAGATGAGTGTTCAGTTTCTTCAGTTGGGATTTGTGAAAAGAGAATAACAAAACATACTAAGAGACATTTTAAATTATTTGTCTTTCGCCTGAATGTTTTGTGTAGACTGTCCATCGGATGTATTTCTTCTCCTAATTTAAAGACTGACTGACCTAAGCTTGAAACATGACCCAGTAAATATTTTATACATTAAAAATAATCTATCTCGCATTGTATAATAAATCTTTTGAGGAGAGTATATCGGTCTAACAAATCACTGACGAATTCAGCACGAACATCCCGATTCCCAGTATCAGTTCAGAGGGTTGACATTGCCGTTTCTTACACACAGAGACAACGGCAACCGCGTCAGCCCTACTCACCATCAGATAAGTTATGGTCCAACGCTGGCAAGTGTAAATCGTTTATGAAAAAATCTATATTGCTGTATAGCGGTCCATATATTTAGGACAGTAGACGCACATAACAAACAACAGACACTTGTTCAATTATTGTAGATAACTATTGTATGAAGTCATGCATCTGTTTCGTTAATATATTAATATATGTTAGTGCCTCTGCTATTGACCTGATTACACGTGGAGGTTGTTCTCGCACTCTGTGCAGTTAAACAGGCGGATTTGTGTGTGTGACGGCTGGGTTATTAGTTGTTATGTAGATTACGAATTAGGACACAGTCAATCCAATATGGCGACCTACTGAAGATTCCAAAAATATTTCTTTGTCATTTAAATTGAATTAAAAATATCCAAATTTCTGATTTCTGCTTTTTTATATACAAGCGGTCAATTGTATTAGGTTGCAATAACGTTCTTGTGTAATACGATCACTCGGTGATGTATAAGGTTATTTTTAACGTCGTCGTTTGACCTTTGCAATGACTTCACATATATATATATATATATATTACACAGGCATATATTAAGTGACTGCAAATACAAGTAATTGAATAGATAAGCCAATATTACATATTGTCACGTCAATATTAATTAAAGCACGCTGTTCGCTGCATCAATGGGCCGGCTTGTGAAATACAACGGCCTCTCTGAATATCGATACGAAGTGGCCCATGCCATGCCGCGTTTCGTTAGGTAAGGAAGGTGTCCATCCATTCCACATCCGACCCCATATCTATGCCCTCTTAAAGGCTACCAACAGAACTGTATCACCATCTGGATTGCAGGTGTGTATGGGCAGCGCTAGTCGCTTACTATCAGTCAGGTGACTCGCTTGCACGCGTTTAATTTTTCTAATAAAATCTGTAGTTCCTGAGATTAGCGCGTGTAACCAAAGAAACAACATTTTCAGCGTTATAATATTTAATTAGTATTCCGACTAATTACCTACTGAGCTTCAATAACGGAATTCCTGCTGTAGTATGAAATTCCCCGGTTGAAACTTGCAAGTAAATAAATGTATATTGTAAACGAGTAGATATAAAGGTCACATTACATCTGCTGACCCCCACCTGTTGTTCGTTAGACATGAAGGTCTTCCTTCATGAACAAGAATACTAGGTAGATAGTGTTACACCACTGTTCGTGTTTTTTTTTAATTCTTTCTCAGTGAACATGGGTTTTTGGATAAAACCACTATTAATTGCTCATAATATTATTATATTTATTTGTAAGACTTTCACGAATCGTAACATTAATACAATCAATCTTTTTGTTCATCACTCGTGAAAATGATCTCTGTAAAGAGTTCGAAACGTCGGGAAATAAATATAAATAAGTAATAAATAAACATAATATTATAAGTAGATTTTTTAGTTTATGCTTTTCTTTCTAATTGATCAAGGTGCACACTTTGTCAAAAGAAAAACATTTTGAATTTAAACGCACATATACACAACTTCACGTCTTTTTCTACCCGAAGGTATAGGTAGCGACTGTTAATACTCGACTCGCCGAATCGTTAGATCGTTACGTCACAAATGCAATAGGTGGCGGAGCCTATTGCCATATACCGGGCCAAAGTTGTCAGTCATCGATGTTTATCACATATTGCTTCTCAAAATAATTCCGAGAAACCATTAGTGCCCTATTGAAGCGAGGAGGTCAACCACTGAACCACAAAGTCTATTTTGAATTTGATGTCAGGAAAGTATCGTTTATTCATCCTACGAGATAAACGGCTTATAATTTAAAATATACACACATACATAATCAAACAAACACATACTCACACCTGTCTCTGTCTACTATATTAGTAACATACGTACTAGCATTCAATTGTGTACATGAAACCCAACTGAAAGTCTGTCTGTCTGGCGCAGTATTGACCCGCCGTTACTTACGCTAGTTCACCACCCACTACTTACTGCCTTTTACGTTTCCAAGGATGCCATGAAAACTACGTTTTATGTTGGTTAAAAACGTCCCGTTAATGCATGTTTGCTGTTTTTAATGAGCTCGCTCTATAGCTGGCTAGATATATATTTATATGGCTAGATATATGGTTCAGACGTATATTTACTAAAGTAAATAGGACTGGAGTAGTGAAGTAAAATATAATTTCGGTTTTAAGAAGTTTTGAACAGCTTTCGACACATTTTTATTGTTGGTTCATTAAATAAAACTACAACTGGCTGTCTCAGATTACTCTCAAATTGCAACACTTTTAAGGACTTTTGTTATATGAATATTAACTTCAGAACCTTTATACCCGCCGGTGTAGGCAGACACGCCAAATGGTTGTAAGAAGCAAGTTATTTTAAGGAACTACTCTACGTCAGCCAATTTAGGTAATATTAGAAAAACAGGGGAAATATCTTGTATGAATTCCTATTTATTAGCGAATGAAATATATAAGGGGAAATATATGTATGTAGGTATATATTTTGTCTATCTATCTATGATAGACGTATTGGGAATGGTTGGAAAAGATTTTGGAGCCTAAAGGAAGTCATGAAAAACAAAGATATAAAGATAAGTATTGAGCAGAAACTTTTTGACACCAGCATACTTCCTATACTTACTTACGGCTGCCAAACCTGGGCACTTAATAAAAGTCATTTAAAAAAATTAGAAATCTGCCAAAACAGTATGGAGATGAGCATGTTGGGGAAAAAACTAACAGATAAAATAAGAATGAAAACTATTAAGGAACGGACAAAAACAAAAGACATCATAAAAACAATAAAAAAGTTGAAATGGAAATGGGCAGGACACACTATCAGGGATAAAGATAAATGGTCAAAACTAGTAATGAACTGGTTCACCAGGCATAAGAAAAGGAAAAGTGGAAGACCACTTAGAAGATGGGTAGACGACATTAGAGCCGTAGCAGGACCCACCTGGACCAGAATTGCTAAAATCAGAGATGAGTGGAAGAAGTTGGAGGAGGCCTTTGTCAGCAAATGGCACACAGACAGGGTTGTCGTTGCAGATGAATAAACATAGCATTCAAGTTAAAGTTAAAAAAATAAAATGTAATATAAAAATCTTAAAAGAGGTAAAAGAAAAAAAAAATATTAATACTGTCTGAAATAAAGGCTTATATTATTATTATTATTATATATATTTTGTGAGTTTTTACGCGAGCTAAGCTACGGTCTGAAGATAGTTTCCACGCGAAGTATTGAACGCAACTGGATATTTATTTGCTATGAAGGTCACACATAATGATGTATGTTTTCCTTTCAAATTAAATTCTCTTATCAATATAACAATCTATCCAAACAATATACTTGACAGGTGACCTTGGCAAAAGTCATTTGTCAAATGACTCGAGTTTGAGAGTGAAATTAATCTGTTTTTTTGGCATATTGTATGCAAAAACTTGTGAGACATTTAAATCGGTCTCAGTAGTCCAGTGTTCGAGCTCCCCGCTTCTAATTCTTTTCGGAAGTTATGTGTGATAAATATCGATGAATGGCAACTTTGTGCCCGGTATGGCAATGGGATCTTTCATGTATTACATTTGGGACACAACAGCGAGTCGAGGCTTAATAATAACTTTACAACTTTGGGTAGAAATAGCGTGAGGTTATGTTGTTATGATTTGTGACTGTTGTTTGGAGGCTGTGTTTTTATCGAGGACGGCTATTTATTTATTATTTAAGATTAATTAATTACAGATTTTATTGTACAAGGTTGTTTGGTGATTTATTGTACAAATTATGTTTATTATTGTACACATATGATGATGTATGATTGTCAAATAAAGACTTTAATAGTTTACATATAAATACATAGTAGGATTGTGTCATAAATTGACGTTCCTTTGACTACGGAACCCTAAAAATGACCAGCCACCATTACCACATAAACGTAGACATAACACAAACACCGCCACAATTCCTCCTACCATAATGGCACTAATATTTTCTAGTTTTATAACGGGAAGTGTTTCGGCGATTTCCTTGTGTGAACTTTTTGTACTATTTATAAATATCCTGCCGACTTTAAAAACCGGACAGTTTTAACTCTCTCCATATAGAGAATAGAGGAACTTTTAGAGATACTTTCTCGGCTATTTAAATGGACACGGGTATAAAAAGATATTATGATAAATTAAAATGAAACGTTTTGCCTACCCTTTAAATACTATAAACTTGAAGGAAAGGAAAAAACCTACGAGTGTTGTCTAAGAAAATATCTAAGTATCCGGGTACAAAGTGTTTTATAATAATCTAGCATAGCTTTTTATTATTTTTAAACACTGAACCACTAATTAGAAGTACTTTTTTGTTGCAGAAACCGCAACTTACCTATTAGGAAAAATACGAAACATCTTTTATACATACTTAATTTGTTGTTTTTTTTTTGTATATTTTTTGAATCTTCTAAATATGTTTACATACAATACACATATTCCAGTAGGTCATTAGTGAGAACTTGTAACCTTGCACCAGAAGTCGGAAAAGCCATCAACGCTTCAGATCCTCAGGTCCTGGATTTGGCTCGGTATAGACCAGGCCTATCCAGGTACATATATAGGTATATCTACACCAGACCAAATCCCTGAGCCTCCTCATGTGACAGAAGTAGACGTCACCAACATAGATGCACGTTTTTTTACCAGCTACAGAAAATAGAATAATCAGAAGTGGGATCACTATAATGTGTTTGCGTAATCTATAAGTGGTTCAGTTTACTATAACATATCACTCCGCACTATAGCATTATGGAGCTTTGAATAATTTATTGATATCAGCAAGTAGATAGCAATATTCATAGAACATTTAATTGTCCTAGTTAATCTCAAAATAAACTTGAAGTATTGGAATGATGTATTTATAGTAAACTAGACCAAGTTAAATTTCGGATTAGGTACGGTATCAATGTTGGCCGTGGGACTGGAGTACCAAGCAGATGGAGCCGCAATAGCTCACCACCAAACATTAATGTCGGCAACATTGTTTATGAATTGATCTCTGTTCAATGTGGGGTCAACGGCCTTATACGCAGGCTGGTGGTACAGAGCCCAACTTTTTGTCCAGCGCATGGCACTCAGTTGCATAACCCCAGGTGCATTGTTGATGCAATTGTTCAAGCTTGAGGAATTCGATGGGAATTGTATTTGTACCTAATATGTGCATACAATAACGTTCCCGGTATTGACCAATAGTAATTTTAGTTATTGCAAGTATTGTTATGTTTTGCATTTATTTACATTTGGTAATAGAGAATCATAGTGACTAGCCTGAACATATTACTCTGAAAGTACACATTAGTTACAAGTTAATACAAGTTCAGTAATATTTTATAGTAATAATAGTAGTAATACTTTATTTGTAATAATGACCTTGTAACGTAATTTCATTGTAATAATAACCTGATTCTAACAGGCGAAACAATGACAGACCTCAAGCTAAAACTCATATCGCCATTTAGGCTACAGTGCGGGAGAAATAAACACAATATTCGATTTGTAAATATCTTTGCAAGTTTCCATTTATTTACCCAATTTTAGACATATATTGTGCGGAAACAACTAATTAATAAAAATAAATAAACAAATAATCCATACATCTTACTTATGAATAAAGTTGCTAATGGTGAAAGAACTCATTATTTTCAACATATTTCGTTTACAAACAAACCAACAAATCTTTCCTCTTTATAACAGTAGTATTGATAATAATGGTTTGTCATACAATACACTAGAAACAGTTATATAATATAAATCATATACCACAGACAATTTTGCCTAGTCACTCGCATGCACTATCGTCGTAGTTCATCTACCTACCCACGTCTATTAAGCGGCGTGATTGTATCAACAATTCTATGAGATGATTATGCAGCTTTCTCGTGACTCATCTCATCTGTAAGTGACCTCAGACTCCAATGTAAAATGAGTCTTGCATAAATTCTTTGCATGTCGTGCTGATGTGGTCCCCTCCATTGGGAATGATTGGCTTTTAATAGAGAAGCCAGCAAATATACATTGTTAATTTTAAGGAGCTTGGGTACTTCTCGAATCCATAAAGACTGGTGGGAGTCGCTAGGTAAAAAACCGACTGCGCTGGAAAGACAATTGGTCACATTTTACTCTGTAAGCCTTCAGCGAACGAGTATTTAATGTTCATATAATAGCAGTCATTACGGCTGAAACAATAATGACATGTCTGCCTACGCACTCACCTCACCGGCCTCTACAACGGAGGATGCTAATACTCACATTTGACGAATAGTAAATTGCTGCAATTTAAAGAGTAATTCTCTTAAAACGGTAGTACCGAAACTCCGTAAGAAGAATTATTTATGTGAAAGTTGAAGTGACAAAATTACTTATACTATACGACGATATTAGCCGTGAAGTTACAAAATATTAATAATATTTTCAAAATTGTAGTGGCAAATTGAACATGGAAACTCGCATACGGTAACTTTCTAAGGATGGTTGCATAATTTGCACATATAATTTTAATGGGAGCTGATGTCATCTGTGGAGAAAGTAAATCCTGCCGATGCCACTGAGGAGATAATGCTGTTTGCGATGATAAGATTATAAGTAGTCTCATAAACACGATGATTTCGTGCAGGAATGTTGAGTGTGTTTGTTCGTGTATTGTCAATATACCAACAGTTTTCGTCCCAGATTTCTTTCGCGCGAAATTGTGCTCTGCATTCGTCCGCTGTCAAAAACATCTTAAAAAAATTGTTGGCAGTTCTTAGTCCAGACCACCCAGTAGCTTAAGATATAGAGCGATCCAGAGAAATATATATTCAAACACTCAAAATATATAAACTCAGTTTCTTGCTCAGCCGGATTAAATTAATACGCAATAATAATATAATTTTTGGTTAGCTTTATTTTATACTTTCCGGTAGCCGCGCTGATACATGACCCAGTAGAATTTAACAATCGCTTGCTCAACTGTTAATTATCTAGTAGCTGATTGACTGATGTACAGCTAGCTCTTAAACATAGTTTTATTTTAAGTGCTGTAATTACAGATGATTACTAGCTTCACAGAACTGGTATAGAAGGAATTATACTCGTATAATGCCCCACGTTTTTGTGGTCGATACAATCTGTACACCGCAACGGACTCGGTGTGAAGTTATGTTGCTGTTATATTGGGGTAATACATATATTACTGTTGAAGACAAACAAGAAAGTCGTTTATAAATCACGGAACAATATGTATTGTAAAAAATATCGAATGAATGTAGAAAGTGTGTAAGTACTGTACTGTTCTGGTATTTGATATCTGTTCAGTTGCTAATCGCGTGATAATTTCTTATTATTAGCCTTTTATTAGCTTCACCTGTATGTTTGTTTGTAGGTTTGTATGTTTGTAGGTTTGTATGTTTGTATGTTTGTTTGTAACCGACTTCTTTTTTAGTTTCCGGTGATTGCCACTAGATGGTGCGATTTGTGAACTATGAAAGTTCTAGACTAGAAAACCGAACTAAAAAATAGAAAATAAATAATAGTTTAAAAAAACTAAAAAACACGCTTTTTATAGAAAACCGAACTAAAAAATAGAAAAATAAAAAAAAATATTTTATTTTAAAAAAAGCGTGGGGTGCATGGTGTCAATAGTTATAAATATTTTATTGACAGATATGAGTAGAGTGATTATCATTTCGTTAATATCTAAAAAGCACCCCACGCTTTTTTTTAAATAAAATATTTTTTTTTATTTTTCTATTTTTTAGTTCGGTTTTCTATAAAAAGCGTGTTTTTTAGTTTTTATTAGCTTTTTATTAGCTTCACCTGTATGTTTGTTTGTAGGTTTGTATGTTTGTTTGTAACCGACTTCTTTTTTAGTTTCCGGTGATTGCCACTAGATGGTGCGATTTGTGAACTATGAAAGTTCTAGACTAGAAAACCGAACTAAAAAATAGAAAATAAATAATAGTTTAAAAAAACTAAAAAACACGCTTTTTATAGAAAACCGAACTAAAAAATAGAAAAATAAAAAAAAATATTTTATTTTAAAAAAAGCGTGGGGTGCATGGTGTCAATAGTTATAAATATTTTATTGACAGATATGAGTAGAGTGATTATCATTTCGTTAATATCTAAAAAGCACCCCACGCTTTTTTTTAAATAAAATATTTTTTTTTATTTTTCTATTTTTTAGTTCGGTTTTCTATAAAAAGCGTGTTTTTTAGTTTTTTTAAACTATTATTTATTTTAAACTATTATTTATTTTTATTAGCTTTTTATTAGCTTCACCTGTATGTTTGTTTGTAGGTTTGTATGTTTGTATGTTTGTTTGTAACCGACTTCTTTTTTAGTTTCTGGTGATTGCCACTAGATGGTGCGATTTGTGAACTATGAAAGTTCTAGACTAGAAAACCGAACTAAAAAATAGAAAATAAATAATAGTTTAAAAAAACTAAAAAACACGCTTTTTATAGAAAACCGAACTAAAAAATAGAAAAATAAAAAAAAATATTTTATTTTAAAAAAAGCGTGGGGTGCATGGTGTCAATAGTTATAAATATTTTATTGACAGATATGAGTAGAGTGATTATCATTTCGTTAATATCTAAAAAGCACCCCACGCTTTTTTTTAAATAAAATATTTTTTTTTATTTTTCTATTTTTTAGTTCGGTTTTCTATAAAAAGCGTGTTTTTTAGTTTTTTTTAACTATTATTTATTTTAAACTATTATTTATTTTTATTAGCTTTTTATTAGCTTCACCTGTATGTTTGTTTGTAGGTTTGTATGTTTGTATGTTTGTTTGTAACCGACTTCTTTTTTAGTTTCTGGTGATTGCCACTAGATGGTGCGATTTGTGAACTATGAAAGTTCTAGACTAGAAAACCGAACTAAAAAATAGAAAATAAATAATAGTTTAAAAAAACTAAAAAACACGCTTTTTATAGAAAACCGAACTAAAAAATAGAAAAATAAAAAAAAATATTTTATTTTAAAAAAAGCGTGGGGTGCATGGTGTCAATAGTTATAAATATTTTATTGACAGATATGAGTAGAGTGATTATCATTTCGTTAATATCTAAAAAGCACCCCACGCTTTTTTTTAAATAAAATATTTTTTTTTATTTTTCTATTTTTTAGTTCGGTTTTCTATAAAAAGCGTGTTTTTTAGTTTTTTTAAACTATTATTTATTTTAAACTATTATTTATTTTTATTAGCTTTTTATTAGCTTCACCTGTATGTTTGTTTGTAGGTTTGTATGTTTGTATGTTTGTTTGTAACCGACTTCTTTTTTAGTTTCTGGTGATTGCCACTAGATGGTGCGATTTGTGAACTATGAAAGTTCTAGACTAGAAAACCGAACTAAAAAATAGAAAATAAATAATAGTTTAAAAAAACTAAAAAACACGCTTTTTATAGAAAACCGAACTAAAAAATAGAAAAATAAAAAAAAAAATTTTATTTTAAAAAAAGCGTGGGGTGCATGGTGTCAATAGTTATAAATATTTTATTGACAGATATGAGTAGAGTGATTATCATTTCGTTAATATCTAAAAAGCACCCCACGCTTTTTTTTAAATAAAATATTTTTTTTTATTTTTCTATTTTTTAGTTCGGTTTTCTATAAAAAGCGTGTTTTTTAGTTTTTTTAAACTATTATTTATCTACTTACACTCCGCCCCGCGGCTCTTTCTCTTGTTGGAATATTAGTTTTCGTGAAATTATTTCCAAGTCTTCCAATCTATCTCACGTGTGATTATAAAGATGTATATTTTTATTAAAAAGCTTTAATTGATACTGTCCCTTAACACTTTCAATAAGGTTCTAGGCTTCAATAAGCTTTCTATTCATAGGTGTGAGTTAGATTTCCTCAAAGGACTCTGCGTATGTGATCAAATCTCTTGTTCTTATTATCACTATTGTTTTATTAAGACTCTCGTGTTTGGGTTTCAAGAGTGGTCTCCATTTAATTTTTAGTCTAATCTTCTGCTCCTTCAATATAGCTCGGATAGCTATTCAATTTCACCGATGTATTTACATTGGTTAGGGCCCAAAAAAAATTAAGTGATATGTATCGAAACTATATAAGATGTAAAAATAGGCGATGTACATGATATAGGTACTTATATAAAAACATATTTCCGCAGTAGAAATGTAAGAAAAAAGCAAAAATACTATAATACGAACAAACGTTAATATTTTTTTACTATTGAAATCGAACTTTTTTCCAATTTAAAATTTAATTATTACTTGTACACTTGGCAGCAAAAGAAACAATGCCTTGATGATGTCATGGACTAATGAAATAGAGAGTTATTTACATCGGCGCTGTACAAAAACTTCGGAGTACCGTACAGTGTTCTGGCATTGCGCAACTGTAGGGAACTGAACCCACTGTTACCTTACTGAAGTGTACAACAGTCATGAACAGTGTCGTAATTGTTTATGTGAATTACAATAAGGCAATATGAAGTGTACATTGCGATATTGTGATCGTTGGACGAGATGATTTGGTAAAGAGAAAGAAATGTGTAAAATGATTTCGCCACGTACGAATAAGGGTACTTGGCGTTCCGTTTACACAACACTCATTAGTTATCCTTTACTCAAAAATTACTAATACTCTGATAATCCTTAGTGCAACAATAAAATATGTCAAAAAGTTTTTAATTATTTGAACTGATTGTCATGAAGTTTTACACATATGTGAGCTTGAATGCTGATTTGATTGGATATTCACTATAAGGAAATAAAAAAGAGTTTTAAGGAACTCAAAAAGAGCCTTATATGTATTTACTTTGAGGCTTATAAAAGACAGTAAAACATAAAAAAACAACTAAAAACTGCATCATTTTTTACTTCTATGGAGTGCATAGTATTTATTTACTCTCACTAACAAAGAAGATTTGAAGCACTTTGCGTTACTAATCTGTTAGTTTGTTTGAATTGTTTTACGTAACATTACGAGTTGCCATAATATTAATCTGATTTATGCCGCGAAATACACCATTAGATTCGCTCTAGTAATTATTATATTTCTTTTGTAATACTTCCTTGTTTTATGTAAATAAATTCCATAATGGTAATACGATGTTATTATGGCAATTAACTAAACTATAATGTTACCCGTAATTGCTATTAAAATGTTAACGTGTTCCATCTTAATAACAATTATTTATGTTACGTGTGAAAAATTGTGTTGGTGTTTAATGAAAAAAACGTTTGTTAGAAACTTAATATTCAGTAAAATAATTAACTAAACAATGTAAATAATTGAAGGAGACATCCATCTATTTCTTCGCTGACCAGAGGACGGATATCTTCATCGAGAATATTCGCTTGAATTTCCTACACTCAATACTGGATATACTATAACTATACTGTAATGATAAAAGATGCTCGCGAATACCGTTCGAGTTAAATTTAATGATACTTACCTACAAAGCGGATGGGTGTAAGAGTCGAGGACGGCCAAGACACACAATCCATGACCAAATAGAACGTGTTCTGGAGGAAGGTGATGGTGAAGTGGTGGTGAAGGTTAGGAGCCTTAAAAATCGACGCGCGTGCATAAAAGGAGTTATGAAAGTCAAGGAAGCGAGTGAGGTGTGTAAGAATCTTGCCTTATTGCGCTCTATTCTCTCTGCTTACCCCGCAAGGGATTTGGCGTGAAGTTATGTATGTATGTACTTGCAAGTTTAATATTGAGCCATTAATACCTGAAGGTGTAGTGGTGTGGTGGTGTGGGATGTTGTAGCAGTAGTTGTACCTCAACATGCTCTAGAAGTCTAGATCTAGTCTAGTTCTAATTCTAAATTAAATGGTGAAACCTATTGCCTTACACCACCTTAGTAAATAAGATGAAAGTCTTGTGATTTGCCTGTGCACGCCTTTTGCTACCCGAAGTTGTAGACAGCGGCTGATAAGCCTCGTCACGCCGTTATGTTTACGTCCCAAATGGAATAAGTGGCGAACCTATTGCCATACCGGGCTCAAAGTTTTTCAGTCATCGATATTTATCACACATAACTGCCGAAAACAATTTTGATAAGTCATTGGTGTGAGCCAATGTCAGGAATCGAACCAGGACCTCCGGATCAGAAGCCGTGTGCTCGACCACTGGGCCATCGGGACTCACTGAGATCTGACCTCTTTTGAAGATAGGTATATTTTATTACAATACATCCAACTTGCTTCGAGAAGGTGGAAAAGTCCACCACACCAGTGATCCAAGGGGAGGAAGAGGTCGTCATAAAATTACTGAAGTTATGACGTGATCAATGGAATACTCCATAAATGCGAACAAGTTATGCGGTTTAAGTACATTACTAGTTTATTGTCATGACATGGGTTACGATCATGATTCAGTATAATTGTGTTAAGTACCTAGCTGACGACTTGGGTTCGACACCCACCCATGTGCAAATATATCTCTAAGTCCGCGACCTATTTAATACAAACTCTGCCTATACCTTGGGATATTAAAGCATAATTATATAATAAAAAGTTTACGATCCGTTCAAGTATTAGGTAAAAACTATAGGGAAAGACTCCGCCGTCTTTGCTTTGCCATGGGGTTTGGGGGTTCATCCTGATGATTTCGTCATCGGTAGTTCTTTACTTTTTTATACACATGGCAATAAAATGGTTTAACAAAAAAAAACAATATACCCATTATTTGAAAAGTGCTTACGTATTCTTAGGAGGAAGGGGGTAAGAGCTTTGATTACTTTTGCTGACAAGAAAATAATTGTTATAAATCTGCTTACGTTACTTGAATGGCCCCATAGTAATTTTCTCTACAAAGCGAATGAACATTTGTGTCTGTCGGTAACACATTAGCAGTTAACATTCTCATCTCCACAAATAGAAACTGTCTGGTCATCAATCATTGTGACGTTCAGCCTGACTGATGATGTAGTATAGTTATTGTTTAAACATTAGGAAGTGTAGCGGTCACTAGCGGTGCACTTTCACGACAAGTATACTGGTTAATGTATTTTTTGTGTGTTTTTGTATTTTACCTGCCCAGTGCCCAAGTTATGATTTGTCCACTGTAAATTTCTACTTAAAATAATCCTCCTAAGTTAATCCTATAGGTACTTTTGAGATTTATTTCATATGTATATAGATATACTGATTATTTCTTAGTCCATTAGTTCCCTTAGATAATTTTCTTCACAATAGTAAGTTAATGATGAACTGCGACGCGTTCAGATAACAGCATCCCGGAAAATCAGTTGGAGCGGCACGAAGTGCACCGTTACAAACTGTCGATGATGCCTTCATTGCACTCGACGTGTGAGAACTGTAATTATAACTGGCTGTTGTCCGCGACTTCACTCACATTGTACATATCGTTCACGATTAAAAATTAATATCCAATAGCAGGTTTTAAAATTATCTATTCATTTAATTCAGGTCTTGTATATCGTTATTTACTCAGCTGTGAAATAATAAAAGATATTATTTATGCGCGCTGGACTAAATATAGACAATGCCGCCACCCCATGTCTGTACGTCAGAGATGACCTACAAATTTACTCAAATTGATACAAATTACACATTAATATCAAACATCCCAGTCTTGTATGGTCTGTAAAGAAATTAGGATATTCTTGTATATTAAATCAGGTGTAACATGTTACAACCTTTCCAATAATATTTCTATAGCGTCTGGTGTGTCCAAGATTGCAATAGGACCATCTACTCCATATCAAACTATATTTCGTTATGTAAACGAAACAAAAACGCAATGGAAGCAAACAAGCAAGCGTGTCACCTGATGATAAGCAAACTCCGGCTATGGATAGCTGCAACACAAATAATGTCATAGTTGCGTAGCCTTTTTTAGAATAGGATAGGGAAAGGGCCGAAAGTGGGATGGAGAGGCGAGAAGGAAAGGGGTTGGGCCTCCGGATAGCTCTGACACCGAGTGAATGTTGTCGTGGTGTTTCACTGGTCGTGCCCTCCCATTCATGCCGCGAATGCCTCTACTGTTAAACGTTATTTTATATAAAGCGTGAAGATACAGACTAATAATTGTTGACTAATAATAAAAAATATACATTGCAAAAGCGGATGGATGTAGGAGTCGAGGACGGCCAAGACACACATTCCATGACCAAATAGAACGTGTTCTGGAGGAAGGTAATGTTAAGGGCCTCAAAAATCGACGTGCGTGCATGAAAAGAGTTATGAAAGTCAACGAAGCGAGTGAGGTGTGTAAGACCCGTGCCTTATGGTGCTCTTTTCTCTCTGCCTACCCCGCAAGGGATGTAAGATACAGACAGTAAACTGACTCGCACTCAAATCACGTAGTCACATAATTATTCAGCAAGTCAGTCGTGTATAATGTGATTGAATTGTGTGTGTCGGTATCACATCGGCCGGAGCACGTGAGCCACACTGACCTAATTTCACCGGATTTTACGCGAATCTTACCGGCAGACATTCAGAAAAGAGATCGATATACGACGACCTTTGTAATAATCGCTTTTGTCCAATCGATCATTACTACCCTTTTCTAATATTAATAAAGAATTATATTCTAATGACAGTGGCTACTTTTCCTGTGGATGTCATAAAAAGTGACTACAGTTTGACCAACTCTTGGTGGCCAACTCCTAAATCATAAGTCCTGATAGCCTACTGCTTCAACTCTATGATTTTTAGTTCAGTGAAAGTTCCAAGTTCGATTTGAATTTTATTGATAAATGGTAATCTAGTATGGTTGTAACATGATCGTGAGGCTTCTGTCTGTCTGACATCCAATATCCAGAAGAAAATTGTTATGCGTCCCTGGATTGCATCAGTGACTTGCTTCGCTCACAAATAATTCAGGATGTCAGAGCATGCAGAGCTAAGTATTAAAGAAATCATGAATTGTGACTACCAAAACGAAGGTGCTTTATTGAAAGCTCAGGAAACATAAATCTAATGGGCGTATATAACACATATCATGAAAGTCAAAGAAGTAAGTGAGATATCAAAGAATGGCGTCTTGTAGCGTTCAGCGGTTTCTGCCTACCTTTCAAGGCGCGTGGCGTGAAGTTGTGTGTGCATTATATTGTGTGAAAACTCCACATTACAATATTTAAGGCCGTGCTGATAATATTAACCTTATTAATAATGGCATCCGTTTGCTTGGACATAAGTTTTTTATAATGACCATATTAGCAATGTAATTTAAACCCGGTTTTCCTGTTCGAAAGTCAAGGTCTAATTTAAATTAATTAAAACAAAATCAAACTATTTATTATGTTAAATTAGTTAAATATATACTTTCGAGCAACACCCACTCGCCATTTTTGAACTCACGTAAGGACACAGAGATCGCAAGAACCAGTAAACATAAACCTACTTGTAATAAAAAATATTTTCAAATTTTATTACTCTTGAGTTTAACTACATATATTGCATGCGTTTATTTAACATAGTTAAGTATGCAGCCATTAAAATGAACAGCTATGTTATCAATTAAAACCTAAGCGTGACAGAGTGTCACGCGATTCACTCGTATATTACAATAATAATAACACTACGTTTTATCTTCACACCAATATTGCTTTAGGTATGTATATTTTATTGCAGCGTATGTACATAAATATATAATTATGAATAAAAAATCACTAAGTTTCATTTCTATCGGGAACTGTGTTCACGCGATTGCTTGGGTTTATATTTTAATAGTTATTATATTATCTAATGCGCGCTGTCCAACAACCGTCTATATAATCGATCAAATTATTTCCCCACTATAATTCTTAACTAGCCTATTTTAAATATCCTATTTTGTGTTCACAGAAAGAATCTCGTACGGACGTACAGTTCCACTTGGCGGCCCTGAGGGGTGACTGCGACAGATTACGGCAACTTCTGGATACTGGCAAGGTTCACATAGACTCCAGAGACAGGGTAACTAATACCATCTGTTCATTGATATTATGGCTTTGTAGGCTTCCCTGCTCAAAGGGTAAAAAATTACTTGGTATTTTTGGCCTTTTAAGGCACGGTTTTACCAAGTCCTACTGGTATTAGATCGCTTTTTTAATGTAACTAAATCTTATTGCTAACTACAGATTCCAACTGAGAGACTTGGAAATTTGCTGACATTTATGATTATTGCTCCCATGGACATAAACAGACGATGTAAAGCATCCTTCTTTAATTATCCAAATATTCGACGAAAAAAAGTAAGCAAATAAACAAATTTTTTTTTGATCATCCCTCAATTCCTTATAAAATAAAAAAGAGGAAAGATTTGAATGACTGGTGTACACGTTTAGTGGCTCCTTTTATAAGGAGAAATGATGACCTGACGCAAAATGTCACGCTCCACCTCTAGAGTCACGCGTTAGGGTTACGTTACGATATCTTGCATAGGTGCATTTCTAATTAACTATTACCCATTACAATATTCTTCATAATCCCGCTGTTTAGTACCTTAGTAACAGTCTCGCTGGCACAGTGGTCGAGCACACGGCTTCTGATCCAGAGGTCCGGGTTCGATTCCAGGTACTGGCTCACACCAATGACTTTTCGAAATTGTTTTCGGAAGTTATATGTGATAAATATCGATGACTGAAAACTTTGAGCCCGGTATGGCAATAGGTTCGCCATCTATTTCATTTGGGACGTAAACATAACAGCGAGACGAGGCTTAACAGCCGCTGCCTACACCTTCGGGTAACAAAAGGCGTGAAGTTATGTTATGTTTAGTACCTACTACTACAATATGGACCTAAATATATTATCATTTATTCGGAGAAACTAGGTACATCTGGTGTATAAAATAAATAAATATTACTTAATTTGGTCCAAAAAATCCAATTTAATATTATTATATATATATTATGAAATAATTAGTTTATTTCATAACCAAAAGAAAACTTAATAAAGAGAATGTTTTAAAGCAGCGATGTTGAGCTTTTATATTAAATGGTGGTCCACTTTCAAACTATGTATTGTGCTCTCGTAGTTATAATGCATTTTCACTGACGAGTTTTATAAAACACAGGCTGAAGCGACAGCCAGTATAAGCATATGTCACGATACAAGTCTTAAGCCTGAATGTACTATGTATTTTCTTTTATGTAATGTTTGTTTAATAACATAGATTACTTGAAAATATCTAAAATTAACTCTATCTACATGTTTGAGCTATTTTTGGACACTTGAAAATCAGAATCGACTGAGATCTGATGCTTAGCAGCCACCCGGAGAATAAATAGATAATATTAGATGTAGGTATTGATAAATAATATACAAAAATAAACACAAATTATCCACCATTAAAAAGTCTCAAATATTAACATTTGTAGCAATGGTGCGTTGCTCTTTTTGTTACTTTGATAAGTAAGAATTCAAGGTTTAATAAAAGTTAGCCATAATAATAATATCTTGGACACAATACACACAGCGCTCTCTAGTTCCAAGCAAAGCAACTAAATGCTTGTGTTATGGATACTAGATAACGGATATTAATACATATATACTTTTCTTTTGTAAATACATACTTATAATACATAGGATAAATAGGAAATATTATAGCATAACTAGCTGCTCACCAAAAGTCCGCGTAAAATTGTAACAGCCGTCAGGCTAACAATTAGAAGTCACTCAAAAAAAAAAAAAAATAACTAGCTGACCCGGCAAACGTTCGTGCCAAAAAATAAAATTTAAAATATAGGGGTTTATCATAGGGGGTTGGAAATTGAGGGTTGAAGGTATTTTTGAATCCGGTTTTATAAAAAAAGATAAAAAACAAATATATCAAAAAAAATTTAAAAAATTGAGGGGTGGACTACCCTTGTGATTTAGGGGGATGAAAAATAGATGTTAGCCGATTCTCAGACCTACTCAATATGCTCACAAAATTTCATGAGAATCGGTCAAGCCGTTTTTGAGGAGTATGGGAACGAAAATTGTGACACGAGAATTTTATATATAAGATTACGAAAAACTAGGAACTACTTTTAACAGTGGTAGAGCCAAGCAGTTCGCTGCATGAATGGGCTGGCTCGACCGGTGAAATACCATGACCTCTCAGAAGATCGACGTAAAGTGGCTCATGCCGCGTTTTGTTTGGTGAGAGAGGTAACCGGAGGCCAACCCCCTTTCCCATCCTTCCCTATCCTCAATTCCCTATCCCTTAAAGGTCGGCAACGCAACAGTCACACTATATGTGTTGCTGGTGTCCATCGGCGGCGTTGGTTGCTTACCATCAGGTGACACGCCTGCTCCTTTGCCCTCCTATCCCATAAAAAAAACTAGAAGAAAACTAATTATTGCTTGCATTCGAGTACAGATGGGTACAGGTACAAGGTACGGAAGATATTACCCAGAATGGTTCGACACTGAATGAAATTACTATTATTAATTAATAAATAGAACTTGTAATGGTTTTAAATGGTAGTGTCGAGAGTACCAACCTACATATATTGGCATGTAAGGCCGCTTCTGTCTGTCGCTTGTACCACACAAGTTGGTGAATCAACAATAATATTATTAGCACATTTTGTGATAGTTCCGAGCGCGTCCCTTCACGTCATGTAACGTTACGTAACAATTAACTGCGTACAGTGACTGAGAACATTGTTGGGGTATGGTAAAGATTATGTTGATGAATTTTATGATTTTTTTTCTCTGAATAGTGGTTTTTATTTGGTGGCCATTCGAAATCTACTATTTATAAGACTAACCCCCCTTTCTCTGTACATTTGTCTTTTGTGAAATATAGATGATAGTAGTATTTTTCAACTTGCGATTAAGAAATAAACAAATGGAATGAAGTCACCTAGATTTCGTTGTCGTCTCTAGCTTAAACAGCGCCTTGAAGTGTGTCGATACTTTAAATATAATTGATTAATTATATTATTTTATTAAAGCGTTAAGTGGCGACGTGACTAGGCTCACTTATATGGTACTGGAAAGTGTCATTTTAGTGTGGTATTACTGTCAATTTAGGTACAACAAATAAGCCGTTCTACGTGGTTAGACTTATAATTTTCAAAACAGTTCTTGTCTTTCACTTTGTAAAAAGTACAACACTTTTAAAGGTATCGATATAATTTATTAGTATCATAACATAACTTCACTCCTTTCTACCCAAAGGCAGCGGGTGTTAAACCTCCACTCGCCGAATTGTTACGTCCTAAATCGAATTACCATCCAATTACCATTCACCTAGAACAAAGTTGTCAGTCATCGAAATTTATCACACATAACTTCTGAAAAGAATTCCGAGAAATCATTGCTGTTCGGAATCAATCCCACGACTTCTGAATCAGCTAGGCCATTGGACCACAGAGACTTAACTTAGTACATATTAATAAAGTAATGTTTTAATAGGATGGCACAACTCCCCTCATCCTGTCTGCCGCGATGGGGCACACGGAGTGCGTCAGGGAGCTACTCGCGCAGGGCGCTGATCCGGCCTGCTGCAGGACGGTGAATACACTTATTTATTAAAAAAATTTACCCACGACTTCTTTCGCGTAATAAATACTACCAATTTAACACTGTGTTGTACCTGAAACTAAACTAGTATTTAGGCTGGTTGAGTCTACGATATATGCGATGTGGCTGGCAGCAGTTGGAAACGAAAGACTGACGAGACGTGACAAAGAAGGATGGATACCTATGAGATGAAACTGACCCGTAACCTTTGTGAAATTCACGTTTCAAATATTTCTATAGCCATAACAAAAGGAAACCTTCAATTTAATATATCTAAAACTGTACCCTGACACCCACACACTCCACGCTATTGATCTATCTATATTTAATTCTGTTTGGTATAGGTGTTTATATGTGTGTTTGTGTCGTGTATGTAGACAGGTACGAGCGCGCTGTTCTTCGCTGCACAGGGTGGGTTCCTGGACATAGCGAAACTGTTGCTTGACTCGGGGGCGGCCATCGACGCACCTAGCGTGGTATGTACTGATATACCTACTGTATAATACAATCATAATAGTTATTAAAACAACAGATTGTGATCGCTCTTAAAAGTCATTAAAGAACTAACTAGCGTAACTGAACAAGCTTTATGAAATAGTTAGAAATTATCAGATTAACGGCTTGTATCTTATTATGGATATTATGTATCCATAATAGGATTTCAGCCGTTATTCTAGCAACGTGTTTACGTCAGGACGGCGGGACGCCATTATTTGTGGCGTGCCAGTGCGGACATCTGGCGGTGGTCGAGGAACTAATACGCAGAGGTGCTGACGTCAATTCTTGTATGAAGGTAGGACATTAATTCTTGAAATTTTATACTTACTGTAATTTTATTTCGTATTGTTTAAAATCGCATCATCCATATTCATGTTATACTTGAAAAATCGGAATGAAAATAGAAAATGATAAATAGGCCTTGAACTATTATTTTAATATAAATCTGTGCTTTGGACTAGAGATGTAACGGATAGTAGTTTGGTCGGATACCGAATATTCGGCCAACCATGTGGCCGAATAGCCGGATATCCGGCCGCCGAATATTCGGCGGAACTAAGCCGTTTGGTGCATTGAACACTTGCGCATGCGGCGCGCGCGCGATCGGGTGGAGCCGGCTAGATTCGGGTTTTTTCGTGAAGAAAGAAACCCGATAACATGTGAGCTGGATTTTTATCTCAAGTCAGTGCGAATTGATCGCAATCGTGCCCCTTATTCTTGATGGGCAGCTAATGGCAAACAATACCGAAATTTAACAAAGTTTGCCAAGATCTATCTTTCAGCACCTTATAGCAGTGTGTACAGCGAAAGGCTTTTTACTGAAGCTGGCCTTAATAATGAAGATAAGCGAAACCGCTTGCTACCTCTCAATGCAGAGAAATTATAGTCGTATTTTTATTTAAACAAAGCTAGCTGACACTAGATAAAGTCACTTTGTTAAATAATGTTTTTTTTTATGGGATAGGAGGGCAAACGAGCAGGCGTGTCACCTGATGGTAAGCAACCAACGCCGCCCATGGACACCAGCAACACATATAATGTTACTGTTGCGTTGCCGACCTTTAAGGGATAGGGGATAGGAAAGGATGGGGAAGGGGGTAGGCCTCCGGATACCTCTCTCACCGAACGAAACGCGGCATGAGCCAGTTTACTTCGGTCTTCTGAGAGGTCGTGGTATTTCACCGGTCGAGCCGGCCCATTCATGCAGCGAACTGCTTGGCTCTACCACTTTTGCAATTGTGTGATTAAAAATTTAAACTAAACAACCTTTAGGATTATATCGCGTTTATTTCCCATTTATTTATATTTATTTCCCGACGTTTCGAACTCTTTACAGATATCATTTTCACGAATAAAGATCTCTGTAAAGAGTTCGAAACGTCGGGAAATAAATATAAATAAATGGGAAATAAACGCGATATAATCCTAAAGGTTGTTTTGATGAGTGAGATTCGCGAAAGTCTTAGAAATAAAAATAAAAAAAAATTAAACTAATTAACGCCCGAATACTGAACCGCCACTCAAATCTGACATTCAATAAAGTGCCACTTACTGCTCAAATTTCACGTATTCTGTCTAATGTGACAGCTACTTAAACGCTTAAGTAGCGCTTATATATTTGAGTGGCGGTTCAGTATTCGGGCTTATGTTTCTTAAGTTAAGTGATACTAAACCTAACTAAATAAAGCAAATAATTTCTTAAAAATATTTTTTCTATCCCGATTTTTTTATTCGGCCGGATACCTATCCGGCCAAATAATAATTATCCGGTACCACCCGGATAGTATTAAGGCCGCCGGATAGGCCGGTTACCGGATAGTTACCGGATATCCGTTCCATCTCTACTTTAGACTACGATACATTACTACTATACTTAGTCTGGCCATAAATACTGTTACAACTAAAAATATATTACATTTGAATTTGGAATCTGTCATTTTTATACGATTGTTCATTGTGTTTTCTCGTTTTGGCGCCAATACATTGTACAATATTTTGCGATATTAAAATGGAGTAGGGGTGATAAAGAGAACCGAATCGCTGTGATTGCATTACACAAAGTAGGTATGGAGCCAAATGAAATTTTTAAATTCTCCATACACTTGGTATTAGGCAAATGATTGTGTACCGGGCTATTAATAGGTACAATGAGACCTCCTCTGTTTGTGACAGAGGAAAACCTGGCCGTCCACGTAGTGTTCGTACGAAAAAGGTGGTCAAAGCAGTAAGGGAAAGAATTCGAAGAAATCCTGTCCGCAAGCAAAAGACTTTATCTCGGGAGATGAAGATAGCACCTAGCACTATGTCGCGTATTTTTAAAGATGACTTAGGACTTGCAGCCTCTAAGAGGCGCACTGGTCATTTATTAACTGATAATTTAAAAAAGAATAGGGTGTTAAAATCTAAATAACTACTGAAGCGGTAGGCAAAGGGAGGTCACAGAAAAACATTGTTTACGGATGAAAAAGATTTTACAATTAAGCAACATTTTAACAAACAATATGACCGTATTTATGCTCAAAGCTATAAGGAAGCTTCCCAATTAGTTGACAGAGTGCAACGTGGGCATTATCCGACTTCAGTGATGGTTTGGTGGGGTGTTAGCTACGAAGGTGTGATTGAGCCATATTTTTGTGAAAAAGGTATCAAAACATCACAAGTGTATCAAGATACCATTCTTGAAAAGGTAGTCAAGCCCACACACACAACACCACGTTCAATAACGAAGTATGGTCCTTCCAGCAAGACTCGGCACCGGGTCATAAAGCTCGGTCCACGCAATCTTGGTTGGAAGCGAACGTTTCGGACTTCATTAGAGCTGAAGACTGGCCGTCGTCTAGTCCCGATCTTAATCCACTGGATTATGATTTGTGGTCAGTTTTAGAGAGTACGGCTTGCTCTAAACGTCATAATAATTTAGAGTCCCTAAAACAATCCATACGATTAGCAGTGAAGAATTTTCCCATGGAAAGAGTGCGTATTTCTATTGATAACTGGTCTCAACGTTTAAAAGCCTGTATTGCAGCGAATAGAGACCACTTCGAATAAGCTTTTTATATTTTATATCGTTTTATATTTATGTATTAAAGTAACACACTGTAAAAGTAATAAATGTTATTTGCAAAAAAAATTATTTTTCTTTGTTACAATATTTATGGCATGACTAAGTATTATGTATGCCTGTCTTAACATAGCTGCACTCCTTTTTCTACCCGTGGGTAGCGGCTATTAGGCCTCAACTACAAATATATATAGATAGATAGATAACACTATATTTGCACACCATAAACATTAAATCTCTTGTAATATATTTATGTTATTTATTTACTTATGTATGTATATCTTTATATATATATATATATTTCTTGTGTGCGTGTGTATGATACTGAACTCCTCCTAGACGGCTGGACAGATTTTTATGAAATATTTTGTGCGACTTTAGGGGATTAGAGGATGGTTTAGATTCACAAATAAGCCCGGCAGATGGTGCGACTGTCGGTATCTAGGTTATTTATCTATACTACAAATGAACTGCCGGGCTTATTTGTGAATATAAACTCTCGACAAATCCTCTTGAACACCCATAGAAAAATCAATTTTAATCGCTCCAGTGGTTTAGGATAAAATAAAACACACATTACTGACTGACAAATTGATTTTAGAAAAATTGATGTAATTTAATTTATATTAACAACTGAGAACAATATCTATTAGTAACATTGAGTCATTTTTGAACATTTTTCAATAATTCTATTATCGTTTAACTTTAACTTCATCATGAGTTCCACAGCTTATAAATGTAAACACTTAAATGCCATCAATCGGCGTGAGTCTATGGCCCAAATTAGTAAAAGTCTATACTAACTAATACACTGTTAGCATCTAATTTCGAAAAAAAAATATCTACATAGGTCTGGGACTCTGTGTACTTTACAGTAGGGTTACTCTATTCGCCCATAGATGGCGCATGTTTATTGAATCCAGCAAGCGTTGCCATTGTAGTCTGTAAGACGTTTCGGGATGTTTGTTGATAAAATAATTCATTACGAGATTTGACGTTTCATTTATCATTCAAGGCGCCCTCTTGATTGTAGGAAGTACAAACAATGAAGGCGCCCTCTAATTGTGGTGAATCGAATGTTGAAAATTGAAATGATTCAATGCTGGTTGTGAAGTTAACATAAGAAAAAACGTGTGGCACACGAGGACTGTCGTATTTTTGGTACTTTTTCCACCTTAATACCTATTACACCTTAAATAACTATTTATTTCTTTTTAATTTAAGCAGTATTTTTATTATTTTTTATAATAATTCAAGTTACAGTTTTTTAACGTGGGCACCGATAAGAAATCATTTTTTATCTTTTATTATTTAACAAGTCTCGGTGGTCCAGTGGTTCGAATCCTAGCTCACACCAATGACTTTTTGATATTAATTTCGAAAGTTATATGTGATGCATATCGAGGACTGAAAACTTTGTGTCCGGTATGCCAATAGGTTCGCGTATTCAATTTAGGACGTAAACAACGGCGAGTCGAGGCTTATCAACAAATGCCTACAACTTCGGGTAGAAAAAGACGTGAAGTTCGTTAGTTTATATGAATCGGTTTATGTTCTGGTTTATGGTTGATGTTACTTATTATACCGGCGAGGGGGCGTTAAACGCGTTAAACGCTTTTGTAAGAGATATAAGAAGTTCAAAAGAAAAAAAAAATTATAACTAGCAGCATTTTACATCTCATTTCATTTCACATATGTCGCATAACATCTGCTGATTACGGACGCGACTCGATTTTGCTTTAATTACCAAAATTAACTAAATTTTAACACAAACTAAATTTGATTAGTTTGTGTTAAAGACACAGTTAGCGCGTCGACAGTTCTGTGCCAATTGATCGAGTCTATTTAACCGGGATTTATTTAAGTTAAATGATGCATTGACAACATATTTATTATATATATAAAATGATTCACTGATTTGAATTTTCAAATCAGTGAATCATTTTATTCACTTCAGTAAACATTAAACAGCAATAGACGTATGATTTGCGGGCAGGATAAAGCGAGCCCGCTGTTCATCGCGGCGCAGAACGGACACGAGGATGTCTGCGCCGCTCTCGTGGCCCACGGGGCCAAGGTTGACGCCGCACGGGCCGACCGCGCCTCGCCGCTCTGGATCGCGGCGCAGTGCGGCCACCAGCGCGTGGCGCGCCTGCTGCTCGCCGCCGGCGCGCAAGTGGACCACGTGCGACAGGTAGCGCCACAGCACACAGACACACACAGAGACAGACACACACACACGACACACACACACGACCGCGCCTCGCCGCTCTGGATCGCGGCGCAGTGCGGCCACCAGCGCGTGGCGCGCCTGCTGCTCGCCGCCGGCGCGCAAGTGGACCACGTGCGACAGGTAGCGCCACAGCACACAGACACACACAGAGACAGACACACACACACGACACACACACACGACCGCGCCTCGCCGCTCTGGATCGCGGCGCAGTGCGGCCACCAGCGCGTGGCGCGCCTGCTGCTCGCCGCCGGCGCGCAAGTGGACCACGTGCGACAGGTAGCGCCACAGCACACAGACACACATAGAGAGACACACACACACGATACAGACACACGACCGCGCCTCGCTGCTCTGGACCAAGTGCGACAGGTAGCGCCACAGCACACAGACACACACAGACGATACAGACACACATAGAGAGAAACACACAGACGATACAGACACACATAGAGAGACACACACACACGATACAGACACACGACCGCGCCTCGCTGCTCTGGACCAAGTGCGACAGGTAGCGCCACAGCACACAGACACACACAGACGATACAGACACACATAGAGAGAAACACACAGACGATACAGACACACATAGAGAGACACACACACACGATACAGACACACGACCGCGCCTCGCTGCTCTGGACCAAGTGCGACAGGTAGCGCCACAGCACACAGACACACACAGACGATACAGACACACATAGAGAGAAACACACAGACGATACAGACACACATAGAGAGACACACACACACGATACAGACACACGACCGCGCCTCGCCGCTCTGGATCGCGGCGCAGTGCGGTCACCAGCGCGTGGCGCGCCTGCTGCTCCACGTGCATCATGTACTGCCATAATTATAATACTCACTGTTTATTAAACGTTGTTATTGTATTGCATACGTTCCAGGACGGTGCGACGCCGCTGTTCAAGGCGGCGCACAAGGGCCACGCCGCCGTTGTGTCCGAATTACTCAAGTATCGGCCGGAACTCGGCCTGTTGCCGGTCAGTACTCACTGTCCCATACTCGCATACTCACATACATATTTCGATAGTGCTACCGCCGTTCGTAGATGGCGTCCAATCAACTCTAGCTTTGTAATAAAATACATTAAAAGTATCTTAAGTTACGTATGTATACTTTCCGAGAGTATGTGTACAAAGTTTCAAGTCGATCAGCTGAGTAGTTATTGTGTTGCGCAGAACGGTCAGTCTGCGCTGCACGGCGCCGCCATGTTCGGGCAGCTGGGCTGCGTGCGGCTGCTGGCGCGCGGCAGCTCGCTGGCCCTGCGCAACGCGGGCGGGCTCACGGCGCTCGGCGCCGCCGCGCTGCAGCGCCGCCACGACGTGGTGGCCTACCTGCGCCGCGCCGCCGCCTGCAGCGCGACCACCACGCGTGAGCCGAGCTAGCTCCATCTAGCGGAAATATCCGAGACTTCTGTACAAACCTAATTATGCTACTGAACAACAGATGGCGTTACCAAGCAGCCGCTCAACAAGCATTTAATATTGTTTCCATTAAAGTTTTGAGTTTTATTGATCTATTCTAATGTATATAATAAGGTCGATGTGTCCATTAATAATTTATATCATTTATAAACTGAAAACTCCAATCGGAATTCCGCAAATTCATGCGAATCGCTTGACTATCGGGGATCCAGTATCCGTAAAAAAATGTGATATTTCACATTATTTTATATATTGTAAACATGTTATACATAGTTTATTACTAAAATATGAGCTTGTAGCATATTTGTTATTCATCCTAAATCAACTTTATTTTTGTTTAGAGCCAAATTTATCTTAAATAAAAAATTTTTTTAATACTTAACAATGACTAAAACAGCCATAGCATGTATTTTAATAAAAATGAAGTTGGTGCGTATTATCTCATGTTTAACGATCTGAACACAAATCTTGTGTATTCCTATTATATTATACCTAACTTGTACATATACAATTACTATTTTAATAATAAATTTAGTCCTAGGTGTATATATAGTAACTAACCGACTATTATGTATGACATCATATGGATGCCATACTTAGCTATATATTTCACACGCCTTTTGAAAATACCTCACGATTCAGATTATAAAAATAATTTTGAATAACAGCAGTTATGTTTTAATCACCATGTTCTGGCTAACTCGATAGCACGTAGACATAAATAGATGTCACCATACTTGGTTGAATAAATCTTTTAAGTAAGAATGCACTAAAAATATATTTTAGTGCATTCTTAATTATTTATTTATTCCATTTGACAAATTTAAATGAAATGTGTTTAAAGAAAAGGCATACTTTGCCTTTAACTAAGCTAAATTAATAACCTAGTAAAAGTCTCAGTGCTGTTAACTATGCACTTGTATGAGATCTGTTATCTAAGTAAGATCTGAGTTCTTGAAAATTCTTGAGAAATTAATCATAATTATTATTGATTATAAACTTTTCAATTTATTAAAAAGTACATTAACTGGTAATATGTTTTATTATACAGTTTTTATATGTTAAATGATCACTGTATGTTTAAAAAGGTAGCTTTCAATTATTTATTTTTTAAATCACCATGTAAAATAGTTTATGTATGTATGTAACGATAGGTATATTTAGAGTGTGGTATTATATTAATTTATAAACAAACGCACACGAATTTTTGTGTTAGATGTTAAATTTTCTGTACTGTACTGAGGTTGTTTTGCGTAGCAAAAAGATAATGAAAGTATTATTTTTATACCTATATTGTATGAGGGTGTAAATATAATGTAAATCTTTTTAGTACCATGGAAAGCTCCATAAAACTACAATGTAGTAATAAATTCTATTGTGGGGTATTATAACTGCACACAAATTCTAGTACAATAAAAAACTTACGAAGTACAGTGTTTATATTTTTTTTTTTAATTTCATTGAAATTAACGGTAACTTGTCAATTGAAAATAGTTTGTATATTTTTAAAAAAGCTTGTGTTTTTATTTATTTAAGTGTACAAATATAATTGTACATTTTAGTAGATCTGGTGTTCAGTAAATTTCTGTTGTGTTGTTATTTATTGAATAAACATTATACTTAAATATAGTCTTTCATTTACTTTATCCTTACATGGTATAAAACAAAGTGGCTTTTCATTGTCTGTCCACATGCTTAGATCTTTAACTACTTAACAGATTTTGATGCGGTTTTTTTTAATCGATAGAGTGTGTCAACGGGGTGGTTTGTAATGCACTACATTATACCTTCAAAAGGCCTACAAAGAAGTCTGCGAAGTCTATCTCTTACTCACAATAACTTTTTTTTTGAGCTGGGTGAATTAGATTAAAATAAGCACAAAATTTATTTAACTTCTCAGCACGACAACGGACGGCGCTTCAAGCTTTAGTAACCATTTTACGTGCGGTTACTTCTTGAATGTTTTGTAAAACAAATTAATATTTAATTATTGAACACTCAAATATATGCAGGTAAAAATTAGTCCACTCAAAAATGATAATTTTACTTGTCATTTAATAATAATAAAAATATAATATATAATTAGTTAACTCTACTAAATAATTATTTCTGATCAATAGTCATTGGCTGAGGCCAATCTAATCACAATCACTTATCACATTGTTGCAACATGTCATGAGCTGCAACAGATAGATGGTGTGCACTGGGTCTCATTGCAGGCATTGTCTCTGTGCAGCAGAAGAACAGTGCCAGAGGATGTTCATATAACTTCTGTGGTATACTTGCTGGTATAGGGGGTCTTGTACCTGAAAATTTTAATTATCAATGATTCTGTGAGTAATGACAATCTGTAAAGATACAAGATCCTCTTTTATCCATTGTTAAAATAAATGATCTTTTCTAAAAACCCAATAGTTTTTTGAGTATTATTCACAAAATAACTTGCACATCATCAAAACCAATTCACAATAATCCTTTTTTTGTTATTTCGCAGACGTACTAACCATATCTGTTATTGAAATATTCATCAACACTGGAGCTGGTATCATCAAGACACTGAACACTGTCATCCATGTTACTATCCTCATCTTCATCCTGACAGTGTGGTGGCATAAGTGCCATCATCTCCCACATAGTCAATCCAAGAGGCCATATATCTGTCTTGTTGGTTATCTGTCCACCATTGATAACTTCTGGGGCACTCCATGCTTCAGTACCTGCAATATATTACAAGTAAATTCAGTGTGTAAATATGTCTCCTTCAGGTCTCATTGACCCTGAGTGAAGTTGATGCCAATAATTTCCTCAGTAAGTCTCCATACTTAATAACATCAGTAAATCACTGAATTGAATAATTTTCCATTTTTTTTTGGTAAACTTAAAGTAGTTAAGGCTCAGAGAGAAAATAGGGTGGCATAGTAAAAGTAATTCATAGTAAAAGAATTACATTAGTCGGAATCAATTACTCATTCCCTATGCTAAAATAGAAATGATGCTTTGAGGAAATAAACTCCATATTTAGTCACAAACTATAAATTGTCTCTAATCACTAAATCAATCATCTATTTTATGTTGTAATAAAGAAAAAATAAGAAAATGTATACTTTGACCAATATCAGAAGTAGCTACAGGTAATGTTTCAGCATGAATAAGTTTTTTTAGCCCTATAGAATAGATTGACAATTTGCAAACTATCCATGACATACCATAATAAACAGCTTTCCCTGACTTCTGTTTATCAAAAACTCCATTTTCATCAAGAGGCAGTGTAACACCAAAATCACATAATTTGCAGATGACAAAATCTCCGTTCACCAGTATATTGTATGATTTCATATCTCCATGAAGAATCTGAACTTTGGTATGTAAATAATCTAATGCACTGGCAATATCAGCAGCAACCTGATAGCAGAGAAAATGACATTAGACACAAAAATATATTAGGCATACAACAGGTAATATTACCATTTTTTTTGGAATAATGGTAGAAGTAAATAAAAGAAAATCACTGAGATAATACTGAAAGAAAATCCTTACTTTCAAAATCTGTCGAGGTAGAAACACTTCACCAGTATCTTCAATCCTATTCTCTATCATATCACCAAGTGATAAGTCACAGGCCTCCATTCCTAAGTATAAGATCTTGGTTTTACTGAAAGCTCGAAAACCAACGATATTGGGATGTGACATCTGTTGAAGTAGTTTAGCTTCAGCTTGCAACCGCTCTGTGTATACTTTATTTGGTTTGACACGTTTATTTAACATTTTTAACGCCCATGGGGAACGAATCTGACCAGCCCTGGGCGATCTCACTAATTGCATTACATTTACACCTACAAACAAACATTTAATTTATAGTGGCTTATCTATTGATATTCTTAAAATTTACTCACCATGGAATATTGTAATATAATTAACCTGTTCCATATCCAAGTCTATTTAGAAACGGTGAAGGCGGTATCGTTATTTTATCATTCAAATCTTTGTTTTTGATGGGAGTTTTGAATTCCGACATGTTCTTTTTCGATTAATGAGTGTATTAACTGAATCGTTTCACTGGCGTTGTGATACTATGATTTCAGAAATTTATCAATCCACCGTGCAAGAACTATCACAGAGATTGCAACTTTATTTATTTAAATCTAATTCAGTTTCTTAGATTTTGCGACAATAAGTCACTTCAAATTCAAAATAACGTATATCCGTCAATATCCGAAAAATAAACTTCTATTCGTTGCCCCAATTTAGACAGGCTAAAGCTTAAAACCCTTACAGCCATACATTTTCTGGAGTATTACTTATTGTGTTTTCTATAATTAGAATTAAACACTATCTAACAGTAGATTCTTTATTTTTTAAAAACATTTTCAGCTATTCGGGACGCCGGATCACGGTTCAGCCAGCAATTATACGAATTCAAAATATATTCTTCTAATAGCCAATAAATAAATCATAATCAAACTTACATAATCACAACTTCAGATTTTTTATTAATTATTTATGATTTAACATTATATCATTATGATTACTATCACTACATAGTATAAAACAAAGTCGCTTTTTCTTTCCCTATGTCCCTTTGTATGCTTAAATCTTTGAAACTACGCAACGGATTTTGATGCGTTTTTTTTTTAATAGTTAGAGGGTGTCAACGGGGTGGTTTTGATCTATAATTCATGAATAGTGTAGTGAAAAAAAATGATAATTTTCAAGATTTAAAACTTTAATCGAAAACGCTGCCTGAACCCTAAGTGATAAATTAAAACTATGTACTACATTATTATACACCTTTAAAAGGTCTATAAAAAAGTCCGCGAGGGCATATGTCTATGTCTTAGGGATAACCCACAATGACCATTATTATTTTTTAACTTTTTACGAGAAATAATGACTTATTTAAGAAGCAATTTTAAACATTACAGCATTAATTTTCATCCAATTAAGTGTCTTAAATAGATTGTGCTTTTAATATAGATTAATATAGCCACTTACAGCATGTAATTTAATCTAATATTTACGAAGATATTACAATATTAACATAGAGGTACATAGCAGTTGCGTTTGCGCGCCAAAACGCGTGCCGATAAATAGCACAAATTTAACTTTTTAAGATCCAAATATTACTAATTTATTTCTTTTGATGCGGAACGAAGTTCGCCGGGTCAACTAGTTACTTTATTTAAACAGTGTGTATGAAACAGAACTTTTAATATAGCGCCATCTTTTGAATAATCCAGTCAACAGATAGGATCAGCACCATCTGTTCGTAATCGATTGGAGTTAAAAATAAAATCAACAAATGATTAGCAATAAAGTAGAATCGTGACTATAAATTGATATATAAACTATACAAATTTGAATAAAATCGGTTACGTAGTTTAGGCGTCACTCGCTGACAAACAACGTGACACGTTACGTATATATTAATTAACATGCAGTCGTGCATAAGAATGCGTAGATGCTAGAATTTTCGACTTACAAAATTAAGATAACACCAAATCAATGTCCTATAAAATAACTGTACTGTAAAGATTATTGTATGCAACTATTTTATTGAAGCACAACTGACGCAACATCTTTTATTTAGAGTGGAGACGTTGTGCAACTAATGCGGAGAATTATAAAATTGATAATATAAAAATAACAAGATTAAAAGTAATAGCAGTTGGTAGGTATCACAAATAATTACCGAACGCCCCAACTCGCAAGATAAGTGGACACATTCCAAAACGCAAACTATATCAGCGTTAAGAAAGCAACTCGACGGTCCCAATACGAAACGACAGTCATGAAGTTATTGATGGCACTCACCAAAGTGACCAACGATACGTTTCTTCACAACACATACTGTTAAATAGTGTAAGCTCGAGGTCAATATTTTTTTTTAAATTTTCGACCCCCTACTATAAACCCCTATTTTTAAATTTTATTTTTCGGCAAGACAACGTTTGTCGGGTCAGCTAGTATATTGATATATATTGATACTAGCTGACCCAGCAAACGTTGTCTTGCCGAAAAATAAAATTTAAAAAATAGGGGTTGATCGTAGGGGGTTGAAAATTTAGGGTTGCATGTATTTTTGTATCCCGTTTTATAAAAAAAATGAGAAACAGAAATATGTCGAAAAATTAAAAAAAAAAATCGAGGGGTGGGCTACCCTTGTGATTTAGGGGGATGAAAAATAGATGTTGTCCTATTCTCAGAACTACCCGACACGCACATAAAATTTCATGAGAATCGGTCAAGCCGTTTCGGAGGAGTTCAAATACGCACATCTAGACTCGAGAATTTTATATATTAGATGATGAATATATTGACTTTATAAAAATCGTATAGTGTAAGTACCAGTTGCTAATTAAATTAACTAATGGATTCAAATTCATTGCTCTTGATGTAAGATAAATAGATAGCTGATGATGCTTGCCGACCTTTAAAATTAGATAGAGACCCGAGGGTGAACACCCCCTCGCGACAGAGGGGTGGCAACGGCGGGGTGGACCAGAGGGCACTGTCCTGGGCCACCCCAACCTCGGAGGAAGGCCGCCGCGAGGTTTTAGTGGGTAACCCTAGGGTCGGATTGCAGCTTACTGTTTTGGGAGTCCCACACTACCTCCTGCCGTTCCCAGGCGGGGGGTGTGCATAAAGCATTTCCTCGCGTAAAAAAAAAAATAGGGAGCGAAGGGAGAAGAAATAGGATGGGCCACCGGGTATCTCCCAAGGCCAAAGAACCTATAAAACGATGCACTTTTGGTCCATTTCCTAAGATTTCGTGTCCTTCACCGGCCACAGATTATTTAATATTGGAAATTGGATGAGCCATAAGAGTGTAAAGGACTGTAACTGCCATTATTGCCCTAATTGATGCGATGAGTGTGGATGATTAATTAACTGATTTAACCACTGGGTGCGTATAAATACAATTTCAACTGAATACCCTGAAGTATATGCTCGGGTGCTCGGTATGCATCCAAATTTTTAGCCCCTGCTTATATGACAAAATCTATTGCCGTGTATCTTGCACAGCTATATGTATTATGTATATATTTGTAGAAGTCGATTGCTAAACCACGAGAAGCCCAGCTAGGAACATACAAAAATACATACAACCCTAAATTTTCAACCCCTATTTTTGAATTTTTATTTTTGGGCAAGACAACGTTTGCCGGGTCAGCTAGAATTACATATTCATATAAACTTTTAAATACAAAATACTGTACATATCTTAAGAGAGGAAAGAATAAATTAAACGTGTGCAAGATACTTATAATTATTCGATCATTTTATTATTTAGTTGATCACAGTTGAAGTTAACTTTCATCGTAGACGAGCCTTGTTGTGTAAAATAATTGCGTGTGCTACCGGTTTACGGCACGGAGGATACGCAGTGCCACTACAACTCGGCCCGCAGGTGATGTAACGGGTGAATAAGGAATTCGAGGAACATCTTCCATATGTTATGTCTCGATACCGTTTTTTTACTCCTTCGGCCAGAGGGTGGTGGTTACACGCTCCTCTATTATGACAAATTATGATCAATATGTCATTGTGATTACGGTAAAGATTAATTAATACGACCTGATGTTCAAACCATTTAGCGAATATACTTAGATATATTGATACAACTTCAATGATTTCTGTGAAATTTTGGTGTGAAGGACTTGGGCCGGAACTGTGCGGAAGTTGTACATCATTGGAAGAGATCGATTACTGTGATTAGTTGGTACTCAACGGGAGGAAAGAGTGACGGACGAATGTTTTGAGAAATTTTTGTTGGCACTCAGCTGCAAACAGCTGGCACTTGGCAGTTCTGCAGCGGACATCACGCTGTGCGGTCGTGCTGGCAGCCATAGACATGAAGTATTACAGATCAAGGTAGGACGAGTTACGGGTACTCCTTCACGCGTGAATGGATGTTAAGTTGTGATGTGTTCGTTGCGTGTGGTTGGTCTAGGAAGGTTGGTGCCTGGTGATGTCCTACGTAAGTACGAGTAAATGGAATATATTCGAGAATTCTAAGGATCCTTGGAGCCTGGACTAGCGGTACAGGAGGAGAGAAATTTAAAATTTTATTTAGACATTAATATAAACGTTGCCTCATGCAACAGTGATCAACGTCTCTATGTAAGAGCGGGCAGTTCGATTCCTACCCAGGGCAAATGTTTAATATAAATATTGATGTTTGTATTGTATGGTATGGGTGTTTTTTTTTTTAATAATCATTATTCAGGTATTTTGTACAATATATTATGAGTTGTTATGTAAAAAAAATAGCTTTTTCGTATGACAAGTACACGACAGGACTAAACCAAGACTATTCATTTCATTTTCACTAAAATATAGTACCTTCTATATTACTATATTACATTATAATAATCGGACACAATACACATAGAATGAGTTGATAGAATTCCAATATTGGCCTATGAGCGAAAGGCTCTTGTTTACCAGGAAACCTGCCAAACCGAAAGTTCTATGTTGTAAAGATCAACGAAACAATGATTCTTCCACTTATTCCTACACGATGTACATCAAATGCGATATTATCATGTTCATTGGCCGAGTGGTTACGACCTTTACCTACCTCTAACAACAAACTTACCACTTTCCCTTATTACAGTGTTACTAAGTTAAATTGATAATATTAATCAGGTACGTTTTAAATTTAAGTAAAATTATCAATAACCTACCATCCTGCACAGTGCACGCCATCGGTGTTTTGTTCATTGTTTTGAAATTTGACCTTCCCTAACTGGTAACACATCAGTTTGACCTTAACGATACAGCCGTAGTTACATCCTATTTTTCTCTAATATTTTTAAAAAGTTCCGTTTGTGACGGTTGCATAGGATTGTATGACGACTGGACGGTTTTTTATGTATGTATTAACAAAAAAGTTTCCATAGCAGACTTTGCATTATTTAGCTCTTTATTTAAAAGAGGCTTGTTGTAGCCTCCTGCCCAAAAGAACAGCGGTGACAGATATATAAAAAAACTTAGCAGTACTTTATTTTTCAGGCGATACTTCTTCTTAACGAGACCTTAAGTGTATCATAAATTTGACAATTTTTAATTAATATTTCATTTGCATATCCACACCTAATGTTCATTCAAAGTAATTTTTCAAAGATTTACCCAATGGTGACCCAGTAAGAGTGTTCGTAGTCATTTAGTCGCGCTCCACTGGCTACACAATACAGCCTTCTTGATTTGTGGAGCATATACATATGCCATGTCATGTCATATGAAATTCATGATTGAACGACTAGTTGATGTTACAATTGTAATTAATTCAAAATGCAACTGCGGTAATATTTATTTCATTTATTTATTCCAAAATGTAGGCAGCGATAATAATTAAGTTACGTTTATAGTTAAATTTCGCATTGGAAACTTAAGAGTCTAAAATAGTGCACAAAATGTCTTAGTTTTAATCACTTGATTAATGTATAAGAGAATTGTCTTGAAACTTTTTGAGATACGATAGATATGGAACAAATAACATAATATTGAAGTTCCATAAGAACAATTATTTTTATTGATAGCGATTACACAATAGCTGGGCAACTAACATCTTCACGTGGATATTGTTCATGCAAATAAAACAATTATTACGGTTCGTATCGTAGAATGTAACGTTTCTAAACCGGGATTAGAAACGTTTACTTGAAGGCAATATAATGCGTAAATGTTCTGTTATTACAAGAAACGAATAAAGTGAAAAAAAAGCAAACATTTGCTGTGTTTTTTACAATTACAGATTATTACAGACACATAAAACATAATACATATTATGTATGTTGCATGCCGCGTGGTTGTTATTATTACGATAACTTTTAAAACGGATATCAGATATTAATAACATATAGCTTATGTCGTGCTTCAAGCTAAGTTCAAGCAAAGATGGAATATCATACCATCTGATCCCAGACAGGACACACAGAAACATGGATAAATATTTTCTATATTCTTTTATTTCATTTTAACAGTCTATGGAATTATCTTCTAATTAAATATTTTAAAAAGTCTCGGTGGCGCAGTGGGCGAGCGCACGGCCTCTGATCCAGAGGTCCGGGGTTCGATTCCAGACACTGGCTCACACCAATGACTTTTCGAAATTGTTTTCGGAAGTTATGTGTGATAAATACCGATGACTGACAAACTTTGTGCCCGGTATGGCAATAGGTCCGCCACCTATTCCATTTGGGACGTAAACATAACGGCGAGACGAGGCTTAACAGCCGCTGCCTACACCTTCGGGTAACAAAAGGCGTGAAGTTATGTTATGTTATGTTATGTTAAATATTTTAATTAGTTTTTAGCAATAACTATGGGATAACAAATGAATAATGTTTATACTATGATCTGCGGTACAATAGAGAGACGGCAGAGCCATAAGAATTTACTTATACAATAGAATACACTACGTCAGTTATTAGATTTAAAATTAAAATTGAAGAACGAGAAAGTTATGCGAACATTATGTGTTTTAAAATGTACGCGTCAACAAAGCGATAATCTGCGTGTCGTCTTGACACAAATGGTTTATCACTTCGGTTTATGATTATGTAGTCCCGAGTACGAGTCCCGGTACATGTCGATTAATTGACCTATTTAATATATGATTTATAATCTATTGCATGATTATGTATCATGTAATCAATGATGTATCAATAAAAATGGCCAAAGACGGTAGTTGTCCACCGTCTTTGGCCATTACTTGTTAATTAGATTAATCCCTCGAAAATTTTGCCTGATAAATGGCACTGCAAGCATGTTCAAAATCTGACAGACCATCCCAGTAGTCATCCCATTTTCCAAAAGCCCAAAAGTAAATAATATTACTTTTTTATAGCGTTCTGTTTCTGTATACGGATAAGGTTCTAGGTTTCTGTGAAGATAAGCTCTTTTGAGACTAGGATGCAGTGTGACTTGAGTTATTAAAACTGTAAAATACATAATATGCATTTAAAAGAACGCTGAATATATATAATGTTGAAAATCTCGGCAGTACACGTAATTTACTTCTAGTATTTGAAGTTAAATAAGTAAAGCTCAGGAAAACCGCTTACCAGAAAGCGTACTGTTTGATGTCTTCCATTGCTGCAGTTTAAAAAACTTATAACGAATCCTATTATATAATATTATCCATATTATGTGATTACTAAATATTAAAATATTAATAAATTCCTTTGCGGAAGCAATAATTATATTATTATCCAAATAATTTTGCTTAATTATAAAATTTTCGCAAAGTCCAATAAATATATGTTATTGGTGAGTGTTACGTTACGCCATTACATATGACAATTTAATTTCCTTTTTTTTAAACGACTTCAAAAAGGATGTTATAAATATAATTAAGTATTTCTAATGTCTTTGCTTGTTTACGACATATTAGCGCCGAACTTACACATATTAATTACAGTTTTTATTACAAGTTTCTTATTGATTTGATTTAAACTCTTACCTTTACATATGGCGTAAAATCAGAATTAAAAAATAATTAATGTAAAAAAACAATCATTATCATTACATAGTATAAAACAAAGTCACTTTCCGCTGTCTGTCCCCTTATATGCGTATATCTTTAAAACTACTCAACGGATTTTGATGCGGTTTTTTTAATAGTTAGAGGGTGTCAACGGGGTGGTTTTGATCTATAATTCATATATGATGTTCTAAGAAAAAATGATAAGTTTCGAGATTTAGCATTTTAATTGCAAACGCTGGCTGAACCCTAAGTGATAGATCAAAACAATGTTTTACATTATTAAACACCTTCAGAAGGTCTACAAAAAAGTCCGCGAAGGCATATGTACCTCTTAGGGATAACCCACAATGGCCATTTTTATTTTTTTACTTTTTACGAGAAATAATGGCTTAATTACGAAGCGCTTTTAAATATTACAGCATTAATTTTCATCCAACTAAGTGTCTTTAATAGATTGTGCATAATAATATGATCCTGGCCCTTTATAGAATGCAATTTAAACGAATATTTTCGAAAATATTGCAGTACTAAAATAGCGGAACACGGCAGCAAACACAAATTGAACTTTTTAAGATCCATATTTTACTCATTTATTAATTTTGATGCGGAACAAAGTCAGCTAGTACTTAAAATAAAAGCAGAAAGCCGATAACCATTGTGAGCATCAACAAGCATCTAGACATATAAATAAAATTTAAGTGTCTGTTTGTTGTATTCAAATAACTGCTTTCTACTACATTCGTATATACAGTATATTCGGTACATACAACTTTTGTCTTTACAATTTTTTTTTGTCTGTCTGTTTGTACCGGGTAAGCTCTGAAACGACTGGACACCGGCTTAGGCCATTTTTTTTAGTTTTTTTTTTTAATTTATTGCTTCCGAAGCGAAACAAAATTTGCCGGGTCAGCTACTTATTATTTAAAATATTAAAAATCGATACCGAAATGAGTTTTAAATATTTATTGGCGGTGAAAATATTTTTTTTTATTTATTTATTTCCTTATTATATAACAAACATATGTATAATTCATTATTATTCAGACTTAAACCTGCCTAGGCAGTTTTGTATTCAGTTCGCGGTATTCTAATGGAACAATATAAATGTGAAAATAGTAGAATTTAAAATTTATGAATAATATCTGAGCAGAAGTGTAGGTGGATGTGTGTTAGGAATCTCATTAGCAGAATGATCTAATTCAAGATATACTTAATTTTATTTGATTAATTTTAAATACATTAATTAGTTAAACACGTGGATATCGGAAGTTATAACTTGGAACTAGTGATGAATAGAAATAACATTTTAATAATCACTACTTCGTGTGCTAAATTCATTGGTCAATTAATTAAAATATGTAAGTGCATCAAACAGCATTACTATTGCCATTTACTAAATGCTAAACTACATAACATAACTTCACTCCTTTTTCTACCCGAAAGTGTAGGTAGTGGCTGTTAAGCCTCGACTCGCCGTTAAGTTTACGTCCCAAATGAAATAGGTGGCGAGCCTATTGCTATACCGGGCACAAAGTTTTCAGTCATAGATATCACACAACTTTCGAAATTAATTTCGACAAGTCATCAGTGTGGGCCAGGATACGAACCCGCGACCTTATGATTCACAAGTGGGGTACTCGACCACTGGACTACCGAGACTGATAAAATATTATTAGTTGTGTTTGTATTCCCAAACTACCAATAGATGGCACTATTACAATTTGTAACAATTTTTTTCTTCTTAAATAATTATGCTAATCTATACATTTAATAAAATCGTAGAAGATTCAAAACTGTACATTGAATATTAACATACATAACTTCACGCCTATTGTTACCCGAAGGTGTAGGCAGCGGCCGTTAAGCCTCGAAAACAATTTCGAAAAGTCATTGGTGTGAGCTAGTGTCAGGATTCGAACCCGGACCTCTGGATCAGAAGCCGTGTGGTCTCCCACTGGACCACCGAGACTCAATTGAATATTATTTTTTTAGAATACCGAATACCTGGGGCTACCGAACCAAAAATATGGTTTTTAGAATTTTAGTCTATTTGTCTCTATGATTGTTACGGATACACTCTAAAAGTACTGCATGCTTTTATGTCCCATTTTGTATAAATATTCCCAAAAGGTCGGCACAACACATAGGCTAAATAACATCACGCTATGTATCTTTATTTGGCGTGAGCCATTGCTCAACCCCTCATGGTGGCACAGGCATAGTATTTTGCCTGCTTTGTGGCATCCACGCAGACGAAGTCGCGGACAGCAACTAGTTGTGTAATAAAATTGTATATTTTATTTTATAATAAGCGTAGTCAACTATAATTGGATCCTTTTCGTTATTATTTATGAGTGTAGACAGCAGTTTAAATTATTTATTTTTTTTATATATTTATTTCTAAGATTTTCGCGAATCCCACTCATTGATCAAAACAGCTTTTAGGATTATATCGCGTTTATTTATTATTTATTTATATTTATTTCCCGACGTTTCGAACTCTTTACAGAGATCATTTTCACGATTGAAAATGATCTCTGTAAAGAGTTCGAAACGCGATATAATCCTAAAAGTTGTTTTGATCAATGAGTTTAATTATTGAATAAATAGATCGCGAAAGAAACTCGTGTTTTGTCATTGATCTGAGTAGGCACCTACTATTGCCAAACTATTTTATCATCAAAGTTCCAGAAGGTGTCGCAGTACGAAATGTGCTGTAACTAGGGTAACGTACCCAGTTACTAAGCCCAACCATTAAATAATGACAATGCAACGTTAGATTTACATTTGATCATTTGTTATTATTAAAATAATATGTGTCATGAAAACTTTCATATGAAGAATACTCTGTGCGATTTTTGAAGTTTCCATTTGAATTCAACACAATAAAAAAATCGAAATTAGTCATTTTAAATTTTATTAGAAAATATTTAGGTATTTTGGTCTCTGATAATGAGCCATTTCATTAAAATCTTATAATATTTGTGTCATTGATTAATTATCATATCCAACATCTAAATATAAATACGACAGTGTTACTACACCCCGCTTTTGAAACCATAAATCTTGGCTGCACACCAATAACATTTAGGAAATATCTTCGTAAATTATGTGTGATAAATACAAAAGACTTACATAATTTGATTTGCTTGTATATGTCGTTAGGTTACTGCCCCAATTAGTTGCATGCTGCAAAAAAGTATGTGACGAACAAAGAAACATGCAAACAACATTACCGAAAAATGTGTACCAGAATACCAGAATTTGATTAAGGGACCATCAAACTCCCTAGTCAATCGAAACGATAAATAAATAATGTATATTCTCTAAAAACATAAGTTGTATAACTAGAACAACTGGCACGCAATTATTTACTTAAGTATTATAATAAAAAAATGTATTAACAATATGTATTACATGTTGTGCACTTAGCACATCGCACACTTAGCCGTACAATATCGTTGTTGTGTAAATAGTTACTTAATGTCTACCCTAACTGGTACAACTAGTTCATCTATTATCCAAGTATTAGTTTGTTGATTCTTAGAAAAAAAATATTATTCAATTAAATTGTCGGTTGACCGCGTCTTCGCACGCTTCAAATTCTGCTCCCGAAACCCGCACAGGATCAAGTTATTCAGATTTATCATAATTAAAGACAATTTAGAAAATACTCAAGTCTCGGTGGTCCAGTGGTCGAGCACACGGCTTCTGATACAGAGGTCCGGGTTCGAATCCTGACACTGGCTCACACCGATGACTATTGGAAATTGTTTTAGAAAGTTAAGTGTGATAAATATCGATGACTGAAAAACTTTGTGCCCGGTACGGCAATAGGTTCGCCACCTATTCTATTTGGGACGTAAACATAACGGCGAGACGAGGCTTAACAGCCGCTGCCTACACCTTCGGGTAACAAAGGCGTGAAGTTATGTTATGTTAGAGAAAATACATACTGTTTGATAAAAAGTGTCACAGAATGCGAGATGAAGTGATGAGTAGTTATGGTAAGCAGATAACATAAAAATGTTAGTACCTATCAAATTGGCCGCCTTTTCATAACATAAAGATTGGACATGACGAATAAAGAAGTATAGAAATTTCAATAAATAAGAGTAGGAGTAGGAAAAAGAATGATGACTACCAAAGTAGCTAGTGAGATGTTAGGGTGTTTAGTTTATACTAACTAACTACTGCACTAAAGAGTAGCCGTAAAGACATAGGTATTTGTACGTCCTGCCTGAAGGAAGTAATTAATTATTTTCGTTCAGGATCTGCACCGGTCCAGCTAAGTAGTAATAATAATTAACAATTGAAATCGTATTTCCGTTTAAATAATTACTACAAGCCTGAAACTAAAACCAAAACATATAGGAAATACAATTGAATGATAAGTAAGGTTATTATCTAAACACACGATATTAATATAATAACATGTGGGTGAATGGCTGACTGTTCTTCATGAAGCTTGTTTGATAACACACGCATTGTGGATGCACTCGACGATATCTCAACACAGAATCACATTCGATCGCACTGCATCATTAATTCCACATTATGCATGGGTAAGAAGAAATAAAACTAAATATAAAAAAAACATTGTTTTTTTTCAGGTCTTAGCTTCTAAATCTTTTGATTGATGATCTTTGTTGCAGATCACTTGCAGTGATATTGCTGGTAATATCTACGTCGTCAACTAACGGTTTGGCAGTATGGAAAAGAGATCATTCATACTTGACACCTGATCGGGAAACAGCCGAGAGCCATTTGTTGGAAGTAACGAATCATGCGGCAATAACAAAAGATGTGAAATTTCCTAGCAGCGACGGACCAAATATTGTTACATTCACGCCAAACCTTTCGAAGAATATTAATCAGGAAACATCTGAAATTAATAATCTTAAGATAAAGTCAATAGCAATACAAGAGAAACCACCTGAACAAATAAAATTACAAGGATCTGCAATATTTGATAAAAGTGTAACAGAGACCAGATCGGATGATTTGATGAAAAACAAAAACAAAACTTCAACAATAACAACAACAACTAATCTAATTATAAACAAATTACAAAATAATGATTCATATACAACATCTCCAAAGATTTTTTCATCAAGAAATCATAGATCAAACACAAAATATGATACTTTTAATAATATTATTACATCTTCAATAACTACTGAGTATATGAAAAGACATATCAATCCATCAAAGACAACTCAAATATTAGTATTACAACATATTATTAATTCCATGGACGATGACATCAAGGATGGGACTGTTTCCAGAAAAAATCGTGACTCTGATGAAAGTTTAAAGGAGGCAGGCAAAAATTATGATACGCTTGAGAATTCTACAGAAATTGATGAGAACTTTATTGTTCACCGGGACAATTTACAAAACCTAACAGAATCTGCGGCTAATACCTACGATACAAGCACCACGATGTCGCAGTTACTCACAACTGTTTCCCCAATACTAGACATGTATTCTATGGAATCAAAGAACACCACAGAGTCTTTTCCAGTTTCAGACCAAACAAACTATGACATCACTCATAATGACGGTATATATACCTCCACTAATACTGAGACTTATTTAAGCAATGAAGAGCAGCATACTATTATGACAGAATTAATGCAAACAATTAACAATGATAAAACGGCAGATCAACAAGTGATTACGAACAAAATAAACACTAAAGACGGTGCTCATCTTACGACAGTGTATGATTCTGATTTAAAAAGTGCTGAAACGGTGCAAATATCAGTAGAAAAAATACCCGACAGTACTCCTGCATCATCAACATTGCCCATGGATTTTAAAAAAGATATCAAAACTGGTTTAGAGAAATCATCGAGTCCTTTTGACTTTACGATCACGACTAGTTCTAATAAAAGTCCGAATGAAAAATCATACAGTTCTCAAGCCAATACAAATAGAAAAGAATCACAGATGGCGAAACTAGGGATTATATCTTCTAAGCGTGCAGGCTTCATAGACAACTCAGAAACTATTAGGTCGAAAGAATCAACTACTCAAAAATATGTGGATGAATTGTCTGAAAATCATGCAGACAACTTGGGAATTATGGGCAAAACCAGAGTTAGTGACATTGGTGAAAAGGTGGTAAACAGAAACTTAATCGTCAAAGAGTCACAAAATCATATGGTGAGTTTTATATTTATTACTCAGAATAGATATCCTGAAATTAGAACGATTTTCAGAAATCAAACAACAATGTTTATAAACGTTTTCTTAATTAGAAAACGGTTATATACAGTGACTGGTAATTTCTATAGAGTCTACGAAATTGGGTGAGATTGGCAACATAAAATGGAAATTTCAATAGTGGTAGGCAGCTCCACCGCAATCCCACACCATTCCCTCCCTATCCGACCTCCGCCCGTTTCCCTATCCAATTTTAAAGACCGCTAACGCAACCTTAACACTGTCCGTGTAGCAGGTGTCCATGGGTTTTTTTATGGGATCGAAGGGCAAACGAGCAGGCGTGTCACCTGATGGTAAGCAACCAACGCCACCCATGGACACCATCAACACATATAGTGTTTCTCTTGCGTTGCCGACCTTTAAGGGATAGGGGAAAGGAAAGGATGGGGAAAAGGGGTGGGCATCCGGGTACCTCTCTCACCGAACGAAACGCGGCATGAGCCACTTTACGTCGATCTTCTGAGAGGTCGTGGCATTTCACCGGTCGAGTCGGCCCATTCCCATCTCTCCCATAAAAAGAAATTGAAAGAAGCGACAAGTAATTCTGTAAATTATATGCTGCTTTTTATCATTATAATTTTTCTTAATTATTTCAGACAGCAGACGCTATACAAGAAGAATTATTAATTGAAAGGATGGTTAGAGAAAATGAATTAGCTAAATCACGGCAGGAACTTTCCCAGCCAGATAAAGTTACAACTAAAGATATTCTAAATACGACAGAAATAGTCACTATGGACACTCTTAACGTAAAACCAATTAGCAGTGATAAAAGAAAAATCACTACTTTATATACACCGAGTTCTAATTATAAACCTATGAAAAAGTTAGACGTCCAGCCTTTAAAACAATTTGTTCGAGACCCTGACGACAACAGCTGGCGAAATGAAAGTATCAGTTCACTAGGTATTGTATTTAAACCCAAAAACGCTTCAAAATCTTTCACAGAGGTTATTAAAAACAAAACCACCGAATTAAGTAGTGCTATAGGAAGATATGACAAAGATGAAGTGCCGGACTTGAGATTGAGACTGGAAAAAATAGCAGAGAATAGAAAATCCAAAAAGAAAACTATAAATAAGTATGGCGAAACAGCTTCTAATGAATATGAAGAAAGCTCTGAAAACAATAATGTATCTAAGGAAGATGTTACCTCACCAATGATTCCTTTCCAAGAACAAAACCGCTCAACTACCACCACCACTACAAATGCACCAATGGAGCCATATCAAATAGTTAATTCTATCCAGAAAGAAAAAAAAATCTTTTTTAAGAGTGATGTCACGACATCAAAAGGCATAAGTAATTTAGCAGATTATTATGATGGAACAGATGAGTATGATGATTATTTAACATTTCCAGAAATCGAAATAAAAAAATTCAAAATTACAACTCCACCCCCAAGAAAAACTTTTGCTACTTCTCCTTTTAACTGGGAGTATATGCCTCCTCCTGAATCAAAATACCATGTTGATAGACAGCCTACTGTTCAATACTTTCCGCCTACAAAGAAAGTAACAGTGCCAGCCATTAAAATCGATAACCAAAAAAGAACTGAAAATAACAACATTTCTAATAAAAATAAAGCTAATTTGAACGAGTTAAGCAGTTCTCAGAAAACGACGCATGCCTTTAGTTTTAATACAGTACCATCGGTTCCAGAAAAGTTTCAGGAATCAGCTAAACAGGCTGCAATACCACACTACATTATGTCTCACAACAGCAATAAAGAGAACAGTAATTCGTACGTGACAGATCCAACAATAAATCTAAAATTAAAGGATGCCGATGTCAACAGAGCTACATACCTAATAAAACATTACAAAGATTTCATCGACGAAGCTACAAAAGATACAGAAGACGAGAAGGATTACTTACCACTGACTAAACCTCCAGTGCAAGGAGACACACTTACCGAAACTGATAAATTTATTAAACAGAAAGAAGAAAAGTTAATTGGTGACTATGATTACGATTCACAATTCCGTAAAAACATACTGCACCGATTTGTTGACAATTTCAATGAGAACAGCGACAGATTCAAAGAGGATTTCCCGGTAATATATAATAACAGTGTGGTGCATACGAAGGCGATGGAAAATGGCAAAGTGATGGCGTCCTCCAGCGCCTTTATGAAGAGATTGTATGAGACGAAAGGAACAAAATCTATAAAGTGCGATGTAAACTGTGAGCGCATGACGGTGGAGCTGTCGCCTGCGTACGAGCTACACTACTACGTGCCCGACCAGGAGGAGACGGAGGTGATAGAGCCGCGCCTCAACCCTGGACCATATAAATTTACATTATGAGACAATTATGAGTAAGTCAGTCAATTGTAAGTATGTATAAGAATATTTATAAACTACTTGTGCATTACCACAAGTATTCCAAATAAGTGGAATACAATCAGTTCACTAACGAGTAAATGTCTCATTGTGCGCCTGTATCGTATTACTGTCAAAGACTGTCAGTCAAAGTTTTCTATCTGAAATATTTATTTATGTATTCATTTCTGTATTATCAATTTTGCTGAATGTTGATTAGTGATAAATGTATGTATGTATAGTAATAAATATGTAGTATGTTGTCGAGCGGACCGCAGGGTTGGTATTTTAAAGGTTATTTAATGGTTACCTGAATATAGGAGCCATAGCCGTTAATACTGTATTTAGGAACTTTGATAACGTTGAATGAAATATATTTATAGCTTTAACACATAGCGTAGCGTATAGCGACGAATCTAACATTTAGAATATGGCACGCAATTATAGCATCACATAATGTAAATGTAAGACTTTTGTGATTACCTTTAAACGTAGCCATTATGATGACTATGCTTTTTATTTGGTCATTAAATATCTATTTATTAATTATATTAATTATGGTTTTAGGTAAATTTGTGTTTAGAGTAATTTCTAGTTAATTGTGAACAAAAGAAATTGTTTACATTGGTAAATTCTTAGTAGATAATATAAAATACATAAATGCCATATACATATTATATTTGATTGAAATATCAGTTTATCGCTTGAAGATCGAATTTTTAAATATTAATTTAATGTTATTCGTGAATCTATATTAATATTGTACCTAATCACAATATTATTGAACAAATTACATGTTAGATATAACGATACACCGATATTGATAAAACCACGGGCAAATTTAGACGCGTAAAAGACTTTGATAGATTTTTGAAAGCTAACTTAAAGGTAATTGTAAAACACTTTAATCTGTTAGGTTAATTAAGTAATGACATGTCCATTTGTAAGGATATGTGGGAAATAATTAAAATAAACCCTGTCAATGGCGTACACACTGTCCTATTCTGTAGTATTATGAATAGGGTTTCTAAAGGGTAAGCAACGCGTGTTGTTGCATCAATAGGCCACGGATGTGATGAGCCAGGCCATATCTATGTCAGTGTTGTAGTTTCTTTAAATTTTAGGATGTATATATTACCATTAAATTATCTACATGAATTAGTAGCAAATTGTAATTTTTTAAAGTATGTTTTGTAATAACTACTTGTACTGTAAACATATTAGCTATAAGTAGTTTTAATGAAGGTTTTTTACATTCGTTTCATATGTATAAGGTTTAAACTAATAAATAAAGATTAAAGGTCTGTTTAAAAAAACCTCTTCTAATATTCAAAAGTGAAATACTTTAATGCCACATCTTGTAATCTTGCGTATAATTACTAATTTTTTTTATTAAATCTCAACAAAATGGAATAGTAACCAACAAAATTTGTGACTTGTGATGATAAGAGTTCGATTTCAACCCCGCACATTCATGAGTTTTTAAAGATATTAATTGCTATGCGTTAAAAATCATGCCTGTATTGATTTAGTTTATTAATTGGGGGTTAGGTGGCGCTGTTTGATTTGTAACTAAATTTTAAGTATTTACCAGTATTCCTCGCGTATTACAATTGTTATAAAACATAAGATATTAAATAATTATCTATATTTTAAATACATTTACCCAAGCATTAAGAATCTCTAATGTCCATTGCTCATGTATTCTGAACCTATTTCTCTATAATAGTGGGTTCTAATTTGTGATGCGTATATTTATACAAAAACAGTTTGTTAAATACTGTCATGCCGCGGCGTAACAGTTATTTTGCAACTTGTTCACTTTAAGATGTGTTTTGCTTTACGGTTTCTTATACGGATGTCACGGGATATCTTTGAGGCGTAAAATGTGTGCTTAGCAACTGTCTGGAACTGGGGTGTTACATAATTACAAAATGCCGAACGGTTCCGTTCTTAAAAGCAGTGCAAAAGTAGATCAGGTAATACTAACTTGAGGATAAGTGACGTATTTTATCAGCAGTAAATTAACAATTAACTTACTATTTTGTAGTTAGAAATTATTTTAAAATACAATATAATAAGTTAATTTTATAAGAGTTAAGTTTTAAGAGTGGTAGAGCCAAGCAGTTCGCTGCATGAATGGGCTGGCTCGACCGGTGAAATACCACCACCTCTCCGGAAATCGACGTGAAGTGGCTCATGCCGCGTTTCGTTCGGTGAGAGAGGTACCCGGAGGCCCATCCCCCTTCCCCATCCCTTCCTATCCTACTCCTTTAAAGGTTGGCAACGCAACTGTAACACTATATGTGTTGCAGGTGTCCATGGACGGCGTTGGTCACTTAACATCAGGTGACACGCCTGCTCGTTTGCCCTCCTATCCCATAAAAAAATAAATAATAATATTTGGTAACGTAGCAACCGTTTTGACCATAGTGATTTCTGCTTGTTATCGGCAAACTTTGTCGATATCGATCAAATAATAAAAAATCCTCAGGTTTTGAAGATTTTATTTTAGTTTGTGATTGTTTTATTTCAGTCAGTCAGAACTATGATAAAATTGTATTTAAAATAATAATCGATGAATGAATCTAATACTAACTAAAACTAATTAGATTTGTAGTTTGTGGCGACACTACGATCAGAGCATATGTTTTGTAGTCTTTTGAAGTCCTCCCCTCCCTCTCCTTCTGGTATGAAACTGTAGAGTGTATCGTGTATTAAATATAAAATATTATAAATATCGTTTTGGTTACTTCTTTTAAGAATTTTAATTACCGGCATACAGTGACAGATGAAATTTATATATTATTATTATATTCTCCTGACTTATAGCTTGCGGTGAATTTTATTTAAGCCTTATACTTGGTAATAAACACTATATTATTAAAGATTTAGATTTATAAAAAAACTAATAAATGTGTGTTTCATTATTATAATATATCCGCTTTCTTGTTACAACGTAAAATATTTTACCTCCTATCACATTCTTAGGATATGGTCATATACTGGATTACCTCAACAATATTTGCAAATTTGGATTCAGTATAGTCTGTGAAACATAAGTCTAGAATCTATTTGGTCTAGTATTTCAGAACTCTGAATCCTCACACTTTACGGAATTCCTACCGAAAATTATGTGTGATAAAAACCTGGCATAATCACTAGCAAATGATAGAGAGCAATTATTAATAGCAATTGGTGCCATCACCGCTTACTATATGGGCTCGAAAAATCTTACCTACACTAGGTGCGGAACCCTAGAAGTAAGTTGTTAGTAGTAGTTAACTAGTTTCAAATAAAACTACATCCAATACAGTTTTTTAAAATACACTTTATTGACGTTCTTTATTTTAGTATAGTATATAGTATAGTATGCAAACATCACTCGACAGTTCGTACATTCTGTTATGGTATTATTACAAGTCATTTTGAGCATAATAATATATGTTTAATAATTATATGTTTATTTAAAACTAAATTGACAATTGTCGCCGTTTAGAGAACGACCCGACCCGTATGTGTGAGTGCGCACTAGGGCCGGGCGCTGTCTTCACGCGCAAGTATTGTATAGTGATGCGACTCTATAAATCAGTAACTCGAACGAGTAATTTTTGAGAACACTACTTTTACTCTGTGTTAAATCCATAAGATAAAAAAGTTGATGAAAACATAAAATTTTATAACTTTTATAACTATACAACTTTAACTTTTTCGAACAACTGACAAAAAAAGAAGACGTAACAAAATTACTCGAGTTACCGATACTCACTCGTGTCGCATCACTCATAACGAACTAAAGTTAACTCGCACAGCTGTATAGGAAAAATGATATTATAATCGAGTGGGGAAATGCAACTCTGGCTCCAATAAATAATTATATGTTACAATATCATAACTCAAATTAAACATTTTTTCAATACATGAACACATTCTCTTTGGACAAACAAAAAAAAAAGAAATAAAAAACATATCGAGAACACTGATTGGGTAATTATTTACAACCACAAAAAAAGAATATCTTCATTGAATGTCACCAATTTATCGTTAAAAGCAACATGTATGACATAATATATATCTTTATAAACAAAATTAACTAACAACACAGATTATATATTTGAAATAGTTGTAAGTGTGTGTTGCATCTCATTAAATGTGAATTAACTTATATCGCGAACACTGGAATTGAAACGCTTATTCACATCCCAAGAACCTGGTATTATTTTATTAATTTCAGAAATACTCAGGTATTTTGAAATATTAAATCGGTGCCGATATTACATTGGTAGATATTTACTAGTAAATTACTGAGCAAAGAAACACTATAAAAACATGTAAATTTTAATTTTAAAGTGTTCGTTATTCAATAAAGTCACATTATACAGGGTGTAATAGATACACGCACTCCGTACAAGTTATTACATTTTACATGGGAACACTGATTACTGCAATATGTACATATTAATGTTTTAATAAAACAAATCGTTTCTTCAAAAAGGCTGGGGTTGTAAGGAAATTTAAGCTGTTTTTTACCCATTCTAATTTATATTTTAACTGACCGTAATACATCACAATTCATTCGTTATTGATTGAACGTTATTAAATGTCTACTTGGATCATTTAAACAGCTCAGTGCGCCCAAGTTGATTGCTGTACATGCACACGCACACACACACATACAATAGGAACATAATAAAGTGACCGTTACACATAATGATATAATATATAACAATAGCGATGTAGGTAACGTCATATATGCTGGTAGTTTTGTGCAACATTTTACAAAAAAAAAACATCTTTCTATAGCGAACGATAAAAAATTGCAAATTCATTTGGCCGTCATATCATTGTCCAATAGGCATATCACATTTTTTTTTCTTATTTCTTTTCTACATTCAAAACTATTGAAAAATTACCACACATATATATATATTTAAAAAAATACCAAACACTAATTCGAAAGCTACTTTGGGATAAACTTGGAGCCTTACACACATAGTACACAGCACAGATATGATATGACATTGCCAAACTTATATATTGAATAAAATAAAAGAAAATGCGACATTTTATATGTATATAAAACAAGCAAAATTAGTACATTGTGTTCGTATGACATATGACAGGTATATACGTACATAAATCAGTTAATATTACAATATAGTATAGGTTTAGACTAAAAGCGAATATTTACAAGACGACCACTTTACTAGCTACATACCTCAACCTCCCGACAGCTCCCGTGCGGTGTCCGACTCCGTACACTCAGTATATATATATATATATTTATTTACTTTATAATTATATAACACTCTGTATAATTTATCTCTAACTTCTTTTAACTACGCGCGTTCGTCAAGACTTATCAAAATCCATCGAAAGCATTGAACTACAAATGATGTCGGCTTCAGCGAAGATACTTGGACGCAACGTATATTGTTCCTACTTAATTTCAATATATATAATTCACGAATTAAACTCACTGTTTCATGGCAATCTTTGGCCTAGCTTTACACATCTTATTTTTAAATGAGTATAATTACAATTTATATTATTTATTAAATAGTATTTTAAATGACCAAAGTGTACATATTTAGATAATTAAATTACTAATTAATTATTCTTCCTAATAATAAAAGAAAGAGCTCACATTTTATTTGGTACCGAATATATAAATTACTAATTTTATTAACAATAAATTTGTTATTTACATAAATTCGAAAGCCACTACAGATAAAAAAAAATTTAACATTTAGACGATTTCGGAAGAATGTTCACGTTGAAAGTCTGCTACTATAATGTACAGGATGATTATGAAATATGAACAGGTAATCATATATAAATAGTTATTATTGCGCGACATCTACATAATATTTTATTATTATTACAGGATCTCACGAAATTTCAAATTCAATTATTTAAATTTAATTAAATTAGGAAACTCATTGTACGCCATTAATTATGTACAGTAAACTCAATAATTATGGTCGATATCGATAAATTATTACACAAAGTAGAGAGAGAGAGAGGAGATAGAGGAGTGACACCGCACGCTGGCCGCCCCGCTCGGACGACAACCTAACTCGTTACATTAGCCAGTCTTTCGTTTCAACTACACTACACTATAGCGCTACTATACTTCTAGTCTCCGACGCCGACGCAACTGTCGCATACGACACGTCCATGTTCTCCCCACCGTCCAACCACGCATATTGCATGAACTACCGAGTGTCCTACAACATTAACGAACCTTACCGGAGCAGTATTTTGAGATTTGTCTCAATATTAAAGCATGTAAAAGATGTATCGTATACGACAGTTTTTACAAAACCGTGCCATAATTACGCATCAACAACCCAAACGCACGCAGTGGGGTCATCACAGTGGCATGCACGAGGGCGACACACACAGATGGGGTTCCCACTGTCGCTTTCTTAAAGTGACCTACAGGCCTTTGGATTTTGCTACGGCTTTATAAAATACAATGCCAATTAAACTAAGCGAAGGGTTTACTATTCTGGGTTATCACAAAATATCCACAAGACGTTCATCGCCTGCCCACGAAAACTTTGTTCTTGGTAATTCAACAACAAATATCTGTGCTATAATATTAACAATATTTCTCGCAAACGGAAACCAAATACATTTCACATCGACAATGGCTCTGTGCCCATGCAATCCTCTGGTGGTACATTTATAAAATAATCTTAATAAATCATAATATAAGTATTATTTCCTTTAAAAAAAATCTTCGCTACAATTGTATTGTTAATGGCAAGCTGTTAAACAAACATCCCCTGAATGAACTTATACTTCAAAATATTTTTTCTGCTAATAAAATATCGTCAGAATGAAAAATAAATACGAATCATTGGCACCTTTCATATTTGGCACCATTAACGTTAACCAAAAATTACAAATCTAGCACGATGAGGTGTGACGGACTTGGCGCGGTAAACTGCCGTGCTACTTAAGGGCGGTTATACACTTCGACTTCAACGATACACTTCTGATAATGTTTTATTAAATTATTGTACACGAAAGAAAATATGCATAAAAATGGAATATGAACACCGGTCATTTGCGAGTCGGACTACTATTGGACGTAGTTAAGATTATAGGAAAAATATTATAAATTACACAAAATTACATACATAATTACATTTAAAATGCAATATTATGCCATAACAAAAACCTTTAGATTTTGGTATATTTAACTCCAGCAATGAAAAATGACCACAACATTTCAAGTGTATCATTGAAAACCCGAGGCATGTGAGTGCTCTCAATCAAACAAATAAACCTGTACTAACCAATATGCAATTCTCAATATGACAGACGTAAACTGTTATACGTGTGACAAGAATATTATATCATGGTATCTCTACACTCATCATATCATTGTACATAGAATAATGTTATTTATACAAATAACAAGACATATACAGTTGTGTATATATATATATATATATATGTGTGTATTAAAATGTCATCATTAATGTGTTGTCGGGAATGTTGTATGTTCGTCACACCTCAAGACCGTTTCGGTATAATGCTCTCTAAGCCGACCGCACATGCACAGATTACTATGACACACAGTAGTCGAAACTTCGAAGAAATATCAGAATCTAGGTTCGAAAGAAGAAATAATCAGGAGCAGTATTTTCAAAGAAAAATAGTTAATAAAAAAAACTGTGAAATCGTGCACCTGCGGTAAAATACTTAGGCAAAGTTAAAAGTAATGTTCACGAAATTGGCAAACATCAATTACTTTAATAAATATACAAAAAACTAGGAACCAGATGGTGTTGATACATTACAACATACTATAATAGCAATTTTAATAAGAACAACACGTGCGAACTAACAACTTCATGAAAGATGGCGCCGTCAGCAAAGAAACCTTTAGGTGTCGTGCAAAAATTATATATATCATGCGACATCCAGACTGTAACTCAAATCGTCATAACGGACAAGGTAAATTTAAACAATAGACAATTTATAACACGGTCAGTTTCAGTGATTTTCTTTGCACTTCCCTATTTTGAATATTTGTTATAACTTATGTCATGTAATTGGCGGCCATTGATTATAGTCTATTAGTTATTGAGAAGAAAACAGTGACATTTATTATATCATAATTGAAAGAGTACATTGTTATTTTTATGCAAACGGTACACATACTTAGCCGGAGGCTATTCCCCAGTTGTCAGTTCGCGCGAGTTGTTCAGCACACACAAGTACTAGCACCAGCGTGCAGTTTCGCGCACAGATAACACAAATTTTATGATTGATATATACCATATATTAGATGATCTAGACATAAGAAAATGTGTGTAAATGCAATTATTTATTTATTTTTGGAAATGTGATAAACAAGATTTATGCCAATGTTGCCAACTTCTCTTTAAACTTCAAACGACCCTTGATATATTTTCATTATTTTGCGATAAATAACTAAAATGATGCATGTTTCAACAACCAGCTTCACATTTATATGAATGGCGTTATGTCTTCTGTGTTCAGAGCTCGAAAGAGTGGTTACGACTTTACTAATTAGTGAGAAAATCGTTTTCATCCCTGAACACATAAAACGTGCACGTCACATAAGAGAATTGGAATAAAAAAATCTGTTGACTGTAGCAATAGAAAGGACGTGGTCGTAATCGACGCGGGCACAATATAAATTTCAACCTTAACATCATAGTGAGTATGTTCAAAATTCCGTATACTTATTTTAATATAACCACATCCATAAAGCTCTAAGAGGAAGCCTCACTATACATATTATAATAATTACAATTAAACGTTTAATTTAATATGTTTTTTATGTAATTTAATTTAAATATCATTTAACATATACACATTCATACAAAACTACATCACTAAACCGTACTCGATGTTTCCAAAACTATAAACTTAACGAATCATTCCGTGTCTTCATTAAACCTTTACAATTTATACATGTGAACAATATTTTACTTTTTTTACAATTGCTAAAACACATTGGTATAATTTTTTCCGCGAATCGATTCGGTCAATCGGATTCAGATTCACATTCGACTAGTAAGTTTATTTTATTTATTTGGGTAGGAAAATGCAACATCTGGATGTATTTATACAACATCCCCCAGAACGTGAACGATTCCGTCTTTAACAGCAATATCACCTAGAAATTGATCGGAATCTACTCCTCATACATTAATTACATCATGTCATATCGTAAGCCACATGACATGATGGCAAACTGACAACATCGATGATCGATGTTTGATGATCGCTACAAGGGATCGCGATGGCGGGACGCTTCATGTTATGTACACTTAAATAATTTTGAAATTAAATCTAAAAAGAACTAGAACACTCGTATGTTATCGTATTATTCGGATGTTTTATCGTGCACCGAAATCGAGAGATCATCATCGTAATCCATCATCGTGTTTGGGATATCGTTCTGTTCGTGCGATCACTTCACGAATCATATCGGTCAGCATTCAAACGCCACACGAAATTATACCGCGATGCTTCTCCTTTACGTGACCTAGTCTAAGAGTTAAAATAAATAAACGCGTCGGAACTATATCGATATTCGCTACTCGCCTCGTCGCGGAACTACTCGATCGGCACGACGGCAGCGCACGATCTCATCACAGGACCCTCCCTACGTATTAATATGTCGTAAATCTAACGCATGACGCGCGGCTCCGCCACTGGCTGCGGCCGCGGCCGGTTCACTACGATCCGTTAAATACAATAGAAGCGAGGGCCCGGAGGCGCGGCCTCACCGCCGGGGGGACTCACCGTGCGGCGCGGGCACTAGCTGGCCACGTGCTGCGGCGCGCGCAGCGGCAGCGCCTTGCCGCCGGGCGCGGGGCCGAAGCTGCTGCGGAGGGACTCCTCCATCAGCCGGCAGATCTTGTCGCGGTCGGCCTGCGGGAGGACAAGCGGGCGGTTAGCGAGGGCCGCACAGTGCCGGGCGTGGGTCGGGAACAGAACGCGGGGCGCACCTCGTGGATGAAGCCCAGGTGCACCAGGTCGCCGGCCAGCGCGGCGGCGTCGTCGCGCGGCCCCACGGCGCACGTGAGCTGGCGGTTCATGTTGTCGTCCATGCGCAGCAGGATGGTGAGCTGCGGCTCGTGCGGCGCGGGCGCCACGCTGCACAGCATGGTGACGGCGCGGCGCGACTCCAGGTCGCGCGGCTCGGGCGACGCCGGCGCGCTCTCGGGCCGCTCGGCCGGCGACACGGCGCGCCCCCCGCGCCCCGCGCGCCCCGCCCGCCCGGCGCCGTACGCCGTGAGCGGGTAGATGCCGTACCTGCGGGCGGGAGAGCGTTAGTCGGCGCCACCGGGGACCGCACGCCGCGAGACGCGACCACTCACTTGACGTCCTCGACGAACTTCTCCAGCTTCTCGGCGTGCGGCTGCAGATCCTTGGCCGTCACCTCCGCCCGCTCCCCGTCCTTGACGCACCACGCGAGCGCCTCCCCGCCGCTGCCGCCGGCCACCTCGTCCGTTATCGTCTCCGATATGTTCGCTGGAATCGATCGAACTGCGCGTCAGTCGAGTAGCAGAGAACGAGCCGTCGAGATATCTCGTTTCGGATCTCTCAGCTGCGCACTTTTCGCGACTCGTGTTTCGTTTGTGAATACACTCATATAACCCGATATTGTTAAGAATCTATTTAAAATACGCGCAAAGAGAGTATAATAATTCATTAACTGATGACGGACATACTAAAAAAGGAATAAAAATCCCATACATCTCTATTGCGAGACCGACGAGACGAGATAAAAACTATAAACAGACGGACCCTTACCGTGTTATCTTGCGACAGTTGGCGATTGCCAGAAATATCCGACAGATTGATATCTCTGTCCTAGTTTCTCATATACAGTAAAGACGTCACTTAGTCGAAAACAGCTATCGTTGCGCACTTCGTGGTAAATGATAGCAGTTGATACCGTGGTTGTTAACAGTTGGTCCGCAATTTTATTGACAAGTAATAATAAGTTAATTCCTGTATGAAGAGTTCTAGGTGACTCGTATTTTCGTTTCCCATATTTGGTTGTTTTATTCTTGTTATAAAACCGTTACTGTTTTAGTTCTCTGGTTAATGAAGAAATGATAAATGTTTTGAACCTCTGAAACTTTGTTTATATTTTTTATCTCGTCTCGTTGGCCTTACTTTAATTATTAATAATAAATCTACTATATTTCATTGGAACTCGCTCACCGAGGATTCCATATAAACCTGAAGGTATAGAATATGTTTATTTTATCATAACCGATAGTCTCATTTATATATACTAGAAAAGTTCATACCAATTTAAAATTATAATTTATATCTCCCAAGCACCCCTGAAAAAAGGTTCTATAAAATTATTACATTTCAAAGACATCTATCTATCCATCTATCTATCTATGTTATAACAATATGTACCAATCGTAGCATTATTTGAATGTTGTCTTTAGATGCATCTATAAAAACTAAATGGTCTCTCACCTGTCGTATTCACAAGGGTGTGTGCTGCAAGGAGCTTCAGAGAGTGAACTTCGAAGAGCAGCGGATGGAAAAGCAGCTCTCTCGCGGTGGGCCTCTTCGCCGGATCCTTGTTAATACACCTGGGAACCACAGAACAAGGTCATCATCTGGGCATTAAATGTAGGGGAGCACAGGCGAGCGTCACCCAATTATGGCAAAAGTAAATCGACTTACCGCCGATGACCTGCAAGTAAAAGTACCTGTATATAAAGTCCTTTTGGCGGGATTCCTCCAACGACTCGACCGTTCGTATGATATGTTCCTCGGTGACGTGGCAGCCAGAGTCTCCATTGCCCTGTATCTCTAGAGCTGCTGTCTCCAGAGCGCACATTCCGAACGAGTAGATATCCATCGCTGGCGTCACCATTTGTGATGCTAATACAGGGGAAACAAAACTGTCATCAATGTGCGTGGAGGACAACATAGTTTCTGTCGCTTCTTGCACGTATCCTGCTCTTTCTGACCAACCGACAAACAATTATTTTTAAGAGAAAAAGCAAGAAACGCTAAGTACTGAAGCATGGGAAACTATGGTGTCCGTCCAATGTAAGAGGGCCGTGACAGTCGGGGTACTTACATCCGTATTCGGGCGCTATGAAATGCATATTTCTCATGTTCTCGCGACAGGTCTTGACATGATGGTGGATTGCGTCGGGTGCGACGGATCCGATCTTCACCAGGCCGTTGTGCTGGATGAAGATGGTGTCACACGTGAGGTTGCCGTGGACGATGGGCGGCACGCAGCCATGTAGATAACTAGAAACACACCAACCAACTAGATTTAAAGACTGTTTGTTGTAAGAATGACTTTCTTCAAACGTATGTTTCTTACAATTATTATAAATATTAAAAACGATTTTAGATACATTTTAGATTACGACCACTTTTTAATTGTTAACGAACACACTAATGCTTTGTACGAAAGTGGTTTTATCATCATGAATCCTTTGCAATTGACACAAGACTATATACGCGTAATAAGTCATCTACTATAAAAAAACCAACTAAACTCTACTATTCTAGTAGTAGAATACACCACATAAGATAAAAAAGGTACCTGAGCGCGGACAATATCTGCGTGCACCACCTCTTCCACGCCTGCAGCGGCAGTCGCTTCACATTTCTCTTGGTCCTCTTGAGAAACTGTTTCAACGAGCCACAAGACATGTACTCGGTGATGAATATTACCTGGAAATGGCATTTTTAAAAAGTTACAAATTAAAAAGTTTTTAGTCTTATTAATACCAATTTTTTTCAGACACATCCTAAGTAACTAATTTCGAAAATTAAAAACTGGCGATTTTGTATCAAAAATATCAGTTAATTTAGAACTATTATCATATAAGGTATTGCTAATGGCGAATAAACCTTGGTTGTGGTTTCATGGTTCGATATTGTGAAACAAAAGAGAGAGGGAGATAGAGAGTGCCTTACCCTGGGCTTATCGTTGTGTGTGTCCGTCCAGTAACGGTGGAACTTGACGATGTTCGGATGTTCAAGCCGGGTGAGGTTGTCGAATACCATTTGTATCTTGTCTTCCTGCGCCTTGAAATTTTTCCGTTCGGAGAACTGCACCTCGTTCCAGACAACCTCCACACCTTCCTCGGTGTCCATGGCGAGGTTCGCGCAGTCGATGCCGGGAACATCGCGCTGTTCCACCTGGAGACAAACAAATGGTATTGTCAGATCAAACTTGCAGAACATAGAATTATTCATGAACTTAGAATTAATTTGTTATGTGGCTTTTTAAAAAATAATCGATTCTAACCAACATTAGTAGAACTACTGGTGATTAGAAATGATGAACTAACATAAGCAGTCTCTAAAACGTAGGGCTGTATCAGCAGATAGCGCCTTCGAAATGTATGTCATAATAGTGTGAAGGCATATTCTCCACATTCTAATTAAATAAAAGTAATAATAATCAGCACCATTATCAATTATCACATCACAATTGGTACATCACATACCTGACACTAACTTATACCGACTTGCTAATGGCCGAGTATTTGTCACAAGTCATCTCAACAAATAACCGGTGAACTGCGCAGTAGAGTTACATAATTAAGTCAATTTGCAATAACACTTAGAGCGCACAGAGTGAGGTATGCCAGAGCAAACTGTTACATCCTTTATGACAACACAATGGAGGATCAATCATCCAATTGTTTGCCCCTCGCGCTCACAGAAATAGCTACAATATGACCTCAGCTATACACATCTGCGACATTGTTATTGTTTACCTCTCAATCCTCTAACACACGAGTATCAGACGAAATACAGGAATTTTCTGATATTGGCCGAAAGAAATACATACGGCTGGAAATACTATTTTTTTGGGCACGTTATCGGTATGACGTACCAGCACATTTGACGCAAAAGATTGTCCGAGACCCGGAACAAATATTTCAGTACCTGACGAACAATATGTAAAAAGTACATGTACGTCTTCTGATAGAAATTATCGAGCAGACATGAACCACCAGCTTGTAGGGAAACTTGCAAATTAATATATTTGAAGTTCATATCGGAGGCGGGGCAGGCATAGTCGGATTTACCTGGCACCAAAGTGGATCCATACAGGAAACTGTAGTAGTATTAGTGAGTGTGTTCTGAGAGTTTTTCAAAGACTCGTCATCAATATAGTCAAGGGCAAGGCCCAGAAGGAGCCAACCACATATTTATTTTGTTAATTTAGGTAGGCAGACATATTTCAAACGCATACGATCGTCGGCAGTATGATACATTACATTGTCGTCGGCATTATAGTGGTAGGTAGATACTACATGATGTGTGTTTATCGTTCGTTCAACTCAACTTAATCAATTAATAGTTCACATGTCATGCACCAGGAATACATATCACGTACAGTGGGTGCATTATAATAATAAACACTGAACATGTGGACAACTACATAGTCACTAGTGTGGTGGTACCTACCACAATGATTGATTGTCGCTCACAATTAGATCGCAGAGTGAATACACAACACAACCAGACACATTTACTGATAACATTATATATATTTAGTATTTTTATGTAACGATTTTTATGTATCAATTGAGTATGTACTTATGGCGCTCTATAGTTACTATGTTTAGGAGTGGAGCAAACATCAATAAGACGAACACTTGGATACAATTACGTTTAACAGTATTACACAATAAAGATGAAAACTGATAAGGAAAGAAACGTATCAGGTTTTATGAAACATCATTCACACTCTCGATTATACATATATCCGGAAAATATTTCAATATATAACTACTATCAGTTCTTAAGTGATCAATATCAACTCGAGATATTTTGTTATGCGATATTTTAAGAAGTTTCACTATTATCTATTTTAAGTAAATACAATATGTACACAATACTAGCTGACCCGGTAAACGTTGTTTTGTTTTGCGTTTTGTTGGAACATTATTAACATTAGCAAGTACGAAAAATAGATGCTTACCGATTCTCAGGCACACAAAATTTCATCAAAATGCATGCCTACTAACAAACTTGTTAGTGATTATTATCACGCCCAAAATAATGAGTTTATCAGGATTCATAACTATAAAAACAATTCTTGAATAACGTATTTTTAACTCTTCTTTAATCATCTATGTTGTTGGAGTTTCATGAAATCCGTACATAGCTAACCCTTCCACCTCGTAAGGAATACTCTTACCAAATTTCATGCCAGTCGGCCTTATAGGTCCTGAAGAGTCCATTTACAAATGGGTGATAGATAGCTGACCTGCACGTACCGGCTAACAGTCGATTCTTTATTTTTAATAACCGGTCACGGGTCAGCCAGCAATTACATAATGTCAAAACATATTCTTCTAATGGTCAATAAATAAATTCTAAAATCACAACTTTACATTTTTTAAATAGTTATTCTGCTAATCGAGATGAAGGGTCCGCTAGTAAGAAAAAAATGATAATAAACTAACGAGCAAGTTGTATCAAAAGATGTAAAATATATCCAGTCAGTAGAAGAACACAACAAATGATTACCATTCCTTTATTTTTCTACTCTGTAACTTCTTTTAAAAACATACTTAACCCAATCAACAGATAGTAACAGCCCCGTCTGTACGCAATCTTTTGGAGTCAACAAATAACATAACATAACTTCACGCCTTTTGTTACCCGAAAGTGTAGGCAGCGGCTGTTAAGCCCCGTCTCGCCGTTATGTTTACGTCCCAAATGGAATAGGTGGCGAACCTATTGCCATATCGGGCACAAAGTTTTCAGTCATCGATATTTATCACACATAACTTCCGAAAACAATTTCGAAAAGTCATTTCGAAAAGTGTGAGCCAGTGTCAGGAATCGAACTAGATTTTTGATTTTTTGATTTGATCGCTTTAGGCGGGCTGTGAAGGGTCGTCTCATTGGTGGTGCATACTGCACCATCAACGACTTCATGACTGACAAGTCGGAGTGGGACCGTCAAATTGCTTGCTCAACGCGGATTTTGTGGTTTGTGTATTGGAATTTGTTCACTTTTTCGGAGTGGAGGCGTTCTGTAATAATTCCTGATAGCTTTTTAATTTTAAATTTGCCTTGATATTGTGTTCCATATGTGATACTTAAATTTTATTATTCGCCACAATTTTTGCACAACGTTACCACTCTAATTAAAAGATATCGCGTCAGTTGTGCTCGACTACTGTGATCGCATAGAATTTCTTGTTAACATGTAGGACGTTGATTTTAATTTGGTTGGATCTTATTTGTGACTGTCGAGTATTCTGTTTGCTACACCTTGTTTTCCTTCACATATGTATACCTTCACATTTGTTTTCAGTAGTTGTAATAATATTGTTATTTATTTCAAATGGTTTCAAAAGAGTATTTGGCACATGAGTTTCTTGCCCGATTCTTCTCATGATAGCCCCTACACTCGGAATCGGGCCGCTCGTGGCGATTGCTTTCGTGTATTTTTTTGTTCCACGGAGGCACTTTCCACAAGCGCTCGTGTTTATATTTAATTTTAAATATTATGTTATCTGTACTTGTTGACTATTTTTAAGTGTCTGTGAAGACCTATAAAAATGAAGTTATTTTGACTTTGACTTTGAACCCGGACCTCTGGATCAGAAGCCGTGTGTTCGACCACTGCGCCACCGAGACTATAGACTAGAGTCAACAAATAATTTGCAATAAAATAAAATCGCCACTATAAATTCAGATATAGACTATCCTATCTTTTAAGTTGGACCAAACTGCATACAGTGTGCAAATTTGAATAAATCGGTCTAATAATCGGTTACATAGTTTAGGCGTCTATTGCGGACAAACAACGTGACACGCAATTTATATATATTAAGATTATATTGTCGATACAAGAATCGCTAAAAAAAGTTTTGTATGTACATATATATGAGTCACGAGAAAACTTGAGTAAGCAAACTAGTAGGAGGGCACAGCTCCGTCAGTGGCCTTTTTAATTAATTTTTTTTTTATAAATCGTCGGCCCATACAAAAAAGTTATATAATCTTTCTAGTCCATATAAAAATGTCTTAGAGGATAATTAACATAGTAGTACACAAGTACTAGTGAGATTGCTCAAGTCAGCGCCTTGTTCAATATTAGTCCTCTATTCCAAAACAACTGCGCACTTACCTTTCGCCACCGGTTATGCAAAACCTCATCATAACGGATTAATCACATAAATATCCAACTAACAAACCCCGTTGGAATCCAGGTTAAGATATTATCTACTTGTGAAATATCAAAGAAATATTTGTTGACGCATATTTAATTCTAGAAATACCTTCTTCCCCAGTGAGCGTCTCCTTCAGAGAAATAATATGACAGTCACTTCAATTTACTACATAGCCGATTTGTAAATATTATAATTATTATGATTGACTTAGCAGATATACAATGCAAAAGCTGATGGATGTAGGAGTCGATGACGGCCAAGACACACATTGCATGACCAAATAGTACGTGTTCTGGAGGAAGTTGTTAGGTGCCTCAAAAATCGACGCGCGTGCATGAAAAGAGCTAAGAAAGTCAACGAAGCGAGTGAGGTGTGTAAGAATCGTGCCTTATGGCGCTCCGTTCTTTCTGCCTACCCCGCAAGGGATTGTGTGTGAAGTTATGCATGTATGTATGTATGTATAATTATTACGAATGATTCCGTGTGACGAAATATATGTGATATCTGATATGTTGTAGGTACATGTCATTGCGCAGTCGAACATCCGCATACACAAAGTTTAGTGCGCAAAAGTACAACTTATCTATTACATCTTTTGAATACTAAGCCAAATAGATCAAGAGATATTCAACACATGTGGTAAGACACTACACACACTAAGACTTTCCTATGCACACTTCATTTAGAAACATGTAAATAAAAATTAAAATATAGTACAATGAACAGCTGACCTGACCAGCCGGAATTGAAGTACCGTTAAATATCTCGATAGTTCACTATATCTAGTCTATTGATATTACAAAATAACTTAAACTAAATAGAAAAAAAAAAAGAAAACAATAAGATGGTAGTTGTTCAAAAGCTATTTTCATAAAAAAACATGAAACAACTACCATCTTTTTGTTCATCACTCGTTAAAATAATCTCTGTAAAGAGGTCTGCTGTGTGGCGCCGGCTCTGCTGTGTGGCGCCGGCTTAGAATACCGCCACCCCATCTCTTCCCGTGGGTGTCGTAAAAGGCGACTAAGGGAAAAGCAGCATTCTCTCTCAAGAAAATACAGCCTACTGCGATCGCCAACCCGCCTGCCAAGCATGGCGATTATGGCAAATTCCCCCCATGATTGAGCGGACCGGCAGTTGTGGCGCTCTATGGGGGAGGCCTATGTCCAGCAGTGGACCTTGAAAGGCTAATGATGATGATGAAAGAGTTCGAAACGTCGGGAAATAAATAAAAATAAGTAATAAATAAACGCGATATAATCCTAAAAGTTGTTTTAATGTTATTAGAAAAAGGTAGCTGAAAGATGAATATACCCTTTTGTTAATGTTCCTGGCATTTCATTTTATTTCATCATTACATCGTATAAAACAAAGTCACTTTCCGCTGTCTGTCCCCTTATAAGCTTATATTTTTAAAACTACGCAACGGATTTTGATGCGGTTTTTTTAATAGTTAGAGGGTGTCAACGGGGTGGTTTTGATTTATAATCCATGTATAATGTAGTAAAAAAAAAGTGATAATTATCAAGATTTAGAACTTTAAACGCAAACGCTGCCTGAACCCTAAGTGATAAATCAAAAAAACGTACTACATTATTATACACCTTTACAAGGTCTACAAAAAAGTCCGCGAGGGCATATGTCTATCTCTTAGGGATAACCCACAATGACCATTTTTGTTTTTTTTTACTTTTTACGAATTATAATGGCCTATTTACAGCATTAGTTTTGATCCAATAAATTGTGCATGTAATATAGATGTTCTTGGCCCTTTACAGCATGCAATTTAAACAAATATTTTCGAAGATATTGCAGTATTAACATAGCGGGACAGCAGTTATTACTTTTGATGCGGCAGTTTGCCGGGTCAGCTAGTTATAAATAAAAAAGTATAAAAAGGTAAAAATGTTTTATTAGGCACCACCGAAAATGTTTCAAATATTTTGAATATCGTTTATTGTAATCTCGGTGGTCCTTAACAGCTACTGCCTACAACTTCGTGTAGAAAAAGGCGTGAATATTGTAAGAGTAGGTTTTTGTGCTTGTTGAACAATGGAACATGTGCACTAAAAGAAAAGTCGACGTTGTCAGTTTAGCGAACTCCTGATATACAGCAGCATGTTACGACCAGATATAAATGTGTGACGTTCATTGTTTACGAGCTCGCCGGCTCACATAATCATATGATATTTTTATGTTAATGCGTTAACTGTTTGTGCAAACCTAATCTGTCAAAGCCTGTTATTGACGTATTTTTTATTAGTTTCCCTAAAAATTTTAGATATCAAAGTACATATACTAATTGTACAAAGAATGTAAAACTGACCGACTGAATGAAGAGGCCTGTTTGTGAACACACCTATTTAAAACTAGATTTTTATCTGACGAATACGAGTGAATTTTTTTACAGCGGTAGAGTCACATAGAGCGCTGAATGAATGGGCTACCGGCTCGGCCGGTGAAATACTACATCCTCTCCGAATATCGACGAAAAGTTGCTCATGCCACATTTCGCTCGGTGAGAAAGGTATCCCGGAGGCCAAACCCCATCTCGCCTGCTTTCTTTATTCCACTTCCGATCCCTCCCCTATCCCATTTTAAAGGGGCCCATAGCAACTACAACTATCTGTGTTGCAGGTGTCCATGGGTGGAGCTGCTTGCTCCACCCATGGACTGGTTTTCCTCCCTATCTCATAAAAAAATCATGAACATGCAATACTAGCTAGTACCTATATGCAATGTCGGTTAGTTGATGCGTGTATACACCGGCACTGCACCAGACACGGCCAGCGGTGGTCATAAATCTTAGAAGAAAGCGGTCCGGCAAAACCGCTAGTTACCGCGCCGACACTCGACACTCGAGTGGGCGACTTCCACTGCTGCAATAATTCACCTTGCACATTCTACCGACGCAATCTGTACTTATGATAACATTGTTCCTTACTACTATATAATATCTATATGGTATAGTACACAGATAGACGAGAGAAACTAAATATTTTTCCCATTCTTATCCGTCCGATGTTTGTAGGATCACCACGCAACACGCAACTGCATGGACTTTGATAGAACTTTGAACAATTTCTTTTGATAGAGATGTTAACATAGGCAGCTATACCATATAGGTTATACTATAAGAATACCAAATAAATCCCAGCGGGAAAATCTTTGACTTCTGAAAATACTCAATAATCTTCATGCGGTTTTCATAGTCAATTACAATTTGCCGGAAACATAAATAAAATGTATTTCAGTAAAATCTGATTGCCGCGCTAACAATAAACGAATAGAACTGCGTCCAACAGTAAAGATTAAGATCCAAATATGTGTAAAAAGCTTTCCTAAGTTTCCTTAGTAAGAACTTAGTAGAATCCATGACAATAGGCTCTGCCGCTTAAAATATGAAAACAAATCATTTAAGTATTATCATTTAAGTCTTGAAGTATTAAATGCTAGAATATTCCTGGGCGCATACATAGAAAACGCAGTGAGATTGCGTCTAATAGTTGAATATCACAATGTTACATAATTACAGGTCGACATCCGACCGGAATCCCTCTGCTACGTGACATTGGAAAAGACCAAGTGTATTCCGGAACAGACTCCTTGTTACATAACTATCTCACACACAAGTAATCACCGGACACAAGAGTTAATGTTTTTGTATTATTCCATACAGAACTTCATCTTTATAAGACTAATAGCGGGGCGACATCAGTATTCAATTGCTTTTCACGTTACTGAGATCAATTTAAAAGTTCCCGATTCGAAATTCAAGGGAGATCCCTGAAATATCTATGGAACATACCATGGTTACCATTAAAATAATTTTCATTTTTTTCTTATTATGTTCTATGCAGGGTTCTATGTTAAAACAACCATCAAATGAGAAATATTACGTTCTTGTGACATCTTCCGCTAAAAATAAGGTCGCATTTGTAAAACCGATGTTGGTCTCTATTATCTGTACAATAAGTTGTAATCTGTGTGTATATTTCTGCGCACAACAATTAGTTACCAACTACCATCGGTATGTAGGAACTGTGCGCGTGCGCCGATAACACTCAATGCAAGTAGTAGAACGAGAGACGATAAGGGGAATTGTTTCTTGGTTGTTGGTATAGATTTTCTGTAAACTACAAGTACTACAGTAGACGTACATTTCAACATCTCGTTGGATGCTGTTGCTCGGACCAGTCTAGGGCATTTCACAATAAAACCAACTTGTTGAAGAAAATATTAAGAAAATTACGATAATAAAAAGACATAAAATATGGATGAGATGCATTTTGGTACACCTTGAACGAAATCACAAATGGAATGGAAATGAAACAATGTGCCAATATATCCGAAATATGTGATACTCAATTTGGAGAAGTCGAGAAAGAGCATCACGATGATCCACTTAGCAGTGGACCTTGCACATAACACTTATCAGAGTGTCCGAAGTCAATATTGGAGCACGCGCCTATCACACTCCGAACAGTAATCAGGTCACGATCAAATATTATAATTTAGAACGTCAATTAAGATGGGGAATAATTCTTATAATGAAAAATTAATTGAACTTGTGAAAAGTGCCGAAATTGGTAAAAAAAATATGTAGGTACTCTGTATACATATTTGTAGAGTCCGACCGAAACTGGTTTTTCGGCCGAAACCGAAACCGAATGTTCGGCCTCCTCTTCAGTTTCGGCCGAAACCGAAACTCACGTGTTCGCGTATAAAATTCCATAAAATACTGAAATTTGATGCTTTTGCCCATTATTGTGTGTCAATTAGAAGAGGAAATGGAAAACAATGGGTATATGTATTAATTTTGTTGCAATCAACAATATAACTTCACACCTTTCGCTACATGAAGATGTAGGCAAAATGTTTATTAGATATAAAAAAGTAAAAAAATATATTATCCAATATTCAAATCGCTAATTATTTTTGTTTAATGAAATTCTAAGTATTGGTATGTTGAGATATAACTATCTATTACATTGTTTTGTATTTTGAAATACTGCTTAACTAAAAATAATTATCACTTTCCTGTCCTTTTCCCATTATGTGGGGTCGGCACAGTATGTCATCTTATATAACTATCCATGTTGTCAAAAGATTTGGCTGCGGTTTTATGACCATCCGCCTGCCTGACGTAATCCTTCGGAATGTTTTCGTTGGTGGGATAGGAAAGTAGTTAGAAGTGGAATGAGGAGGGGAGAGGGTTAGGCTTTGGGCCTTGAGATCCTTCCCTCACCAAGCAAAACGCGGCCTGAGCCACTTGACGCTGGTATTCTCAGAGGTCGACCCGGTCTATTCATGCAGCGAACTGCGTGGCTCCATCACTTATCTACATACATAACTTCACGCCAAATCCCTTGCGGGGTAGGAGAGAACGAAGCGCCCAAAGGCACGATTCTTACACACCTCACCCGCTTCGTTGAGTTTCATAACTTTTTTCATGCACGCGCGTCGATTTTTGAGGCTCCTAATATCGCAGGATAAACCTTCCTATAGAACACGTTCTATTTGGTCATGGAATGTGGGTCTTGGCCGTCCTCGACTCCTACATCCATCCGCTTTAGCATTGTATATCTGCTTAGTCAATCTTGCATCATCCATTCTTTCTACACATCCGAACCGTCGGAGCATGCCCTTTCTTACTTTTACAGCGACAGTCACTTTCAATCCGACTTCCTTCCTTAAAACCTAGTTTTCTACGCGGTCAACGAGGGTCACTCCGCAGGTTTTGGGCAGTGACTCATTTATCCTACTCTCATGCACACTCTGCCGTACCCAACTCGTTGTCGTTGGGATTAGTACCGCATTATAAATAGCTAGCTGGGCTTTTCTGCCAACATTGTTTGCGCTCAAGAATCTGCCCAACTCTCCATTTACGCTGTTTTCTAACGCCACTCTTCTTTCCACATTCATCTCACTTCATAATAAGAATTACTTAAATTACTGCTACACCGGGAATGTAGAAAGCAAGTAAATTTATAAAAGAGTGTTAAAAGAGCGTTGGAGGATACTTAGGAGCAAAAAATCTGAGCTACAAAACCCAGCTCGCTAACAGTACGATACTGATCCCAACACTAACTTATGAAAGCGAGAGTTGGGCATGACAGAGGGTGCATGAAAATAATGATAAAGCAGTCGAAATGCTGCGCAAAATTTGCGGCATGAGATCCACCGATCGCGTGTTATAAGAAAGGAAGGTTCAAAAGAGGATTGGAAGAGAGTGTCGGTGTAAAAATTAAGGAAGTGCCTACTCGGATGGTTTGGACACGTAAAAAGAATGATTTATGCAAGATTGACTGAGCAGATGTACAGTATAGAAGCAGAAGGATGGAAAGTATGTGGCCGCCCTCGTCGAGTCATTTTGGAATCGACATACTTTCCATCATCAAATTAAACGTGTCCTTAAGAAAGATGATGCCAAGATTCTTAAAAACCGGCGAACATTGGTATCTAGTAGTAAATCATCGAAATAAAAATAATTTATAGAAGAAAACCTATACGCAACTATGCCATTTTCACAAACTTACAAAGGTATACTTTATTAATGGCGCCCAATTGACAGCTCTCTTACTGTCAAATGGCAGTAAGAGAGACAGTGGCCGGAATTGTTCATTTATCACCAGATGAGCCGCCGGCATCTCGCCCACCAGAATATTCACTGACACAATATGGTGCGTTAAATTACTTTTTGCGAACGTTTAAAAGAATCACCACATACCGATGTTCGTGTCAACATTAATCACTGAAGCGATGCATCCATACAAAATATATATATAAAAATATATATCGATACGGTCGTATATCGAGTCGCAATAAGGTCACTCAGCTTCATTTGCATCGATGTTTCGCTTTCGAACCTGTCTCGCTAAATTGTCTGTGAAATTTCTTCAGTGCGCTGTACAACCCGAGATATTCGCGTTCTTACATTGTATGCCGCATGACGGGCGGTTGCTGTCTTATACTCGGTTGGAAAACATGACGGCCATAATATCAGACCATTTATGGAGCGAAAGGGTTAAATATTGAGGTAGTTAAATAAAGATTCACAAGGATTTGCTATGTTGGTAACGGTGGACCCAGTGCATCATTATTGCAAAGGAATGGACGCCCCGCAACTGTATTTCAAAATGTAAAACCCATCCTGGCAAAGATTGGGGATCGGTTATTGGAAACATGTACTAGCGTTTTAAACTTTGATCCTGCATTTTTATAAAATATTCCACTGATATCTAGTATTATGATTCAACCTTAACCTTGCTTATTAAAAGTAAGATTTTCGAAAACTTAGGTTGAAGTGACTGAGTAAATTATTGATAGTTACATATTGAAGTCTCGGTGGCGCAGTGGTCGAGCACACGGCTTCTGATCCAGAGGTCCGGGTTCGATTCCTGACACTGGCTCACACCAATGACTTTTCGAAATTCTTTCAGAAGTTATGTGTGATAAATATCGATGACTGAAAACTTTGTGCCCGGTATGGCAATAGGTTCGCCACCTATTCCATTTGGGACTTAAACATAACGGCGAGACGAGGCTTAACAGCCGCTGCCTACACTGTCGGGTAACAAAAGGCGTGAAGTTATGTTATATTGTTCACGAAATCGATGCAAGAGTTAAGCCCATAGCACACCGCGTATTTTAAACGCGCAGACGACGCGCGTTTCAGGAACGCGCTTCTTCGGCGCCGTAAACGCTGATTGTTGCGTTTGCATTGATAATAGAAACGCGCGCATGAAGCGCGTATACGCGCATTTGAAGCGATACAAACGCGCGTACAAAGGAGCGGAGTACGGGCAGAGGGGGTGGGGGTGCTCACGCCACCACTGCCGACGCCATTGTACAACTGAAGAAGAAGAGTCTGATCAAAACGCAAAAGCTACGAGCGACTACAGCGCGTCTGTACCGCCGTATACGCGCAGTAGAGGCGCGTTTTACAATCGCCCCGTGTGCTTAAGTTACAAGGTTGCGATCAAATCTCGTTTAAATCACGTATACGCGCGTAATTTGCGCGTCGTCTGCGCGTTCAAAATACGCCGTGTGCTAATGGCCTTAGTCACAATAAAAAGGGTATGAATCTAAATTAACGTTTGGCTATTTATAAACATTGCTACAAGGAATCAATAAAAACTAATAAATCGATAATTAATGAACTAATGAACAATTTACAAGGAGTGTGTAAAGGTGTTGCCAAAGAAATATTGCCAACGTTAATGTAGGTGCGGCAAATAACTGTGAAACACAGACAGTCCCAGTAATACTTATTATATAGGCAGCAGTAGACTAGTGGCTCAGAAGACCTAAATGAGTTTATTCACGACACGAAAGTCTCTCTAAATTGGATTATTCCGGGGAGTCTAATTAATGCTGTATTATCACGATGTAATTAAGTTCTAACAAACTAATTGCGAGTGAAGATATTTTCTAGTATCGAAAACAAGTTCGCATAGATAGCTGTTAAGTTACTTTATGGAACGAATTGTCAATAAATGTAAGTTTATCTACACATTTGCATAAAGATTGATATTAGAAAACGGTTGTTCGGTTCATCAAATCATCAATCCAAAGTACTGAAGGTTATCAAATAATACAACAAACATTTCCCCGTGCAAGTAGCAACAAAGTGATAGCATACTGTCCAATTAGTAACTTATCAAAAGAATTCTAAGCTTTTAAACAACAATGACATATTATATATTATAATCATTACGATAATGTTGTTTAGAACACGACAGTCGACAATTAGTAGTGTTGGTATTCTCGTAAAGATAATGTGTTATCAAAGAACACCGTGAGCTCATAATATCTGTTCAACAGCCGCAGTCACTTGTGGGGGGCATATAAAGTTTGGAAAGGAAAAAGTACAAATGAAGTGTCCACAACTAACCTTAGCTGACTTCGGTTATGAAATTGAACAAGAATAACTTGCAGACAGAGTTTTTACTATACCATTAAAATCAAGGAAATAACTTGGCGGGAGAGAACAATATCAGCATAGCGTAAACGTGCCAGCAACCCCACAGCTTCCTATCGGACACAGTATCGGTACAGCAGCACTGTTAGCATTTGAAATATGTATATCGGAACTAGTACGTATCTATGTAAGCATAGTACGAGTATGAAATATTTTACAAATAAAAATACTAGTCCAGTCTAAAATGTGAGAGCGACCTGCATCCATTTGATGATTGAACAATAACTATTAGCGTCTATTATGACGTCTCCCATTAAAATGATGGTAATTGTTTGTTCCAAGTAACGTAGACAGCCGGAGTCACCTTCACAGCTGAACACAATATTTGAACAATGTGCCTGTTAACAAGCGCGTGTTTTTGCAAATTTCACACCTAGCTCAGATTCAATTCAATTGTATCGGACAAATTATAAGATTGACACACGTGACGCGTCGCTTCACACACGTCACTCAACAACCAATATTAGTCCCGTCAACATACAATATTTTACTAGCCGATTCGATGAAAAATAAACATTTTGGTATTTTTCATCCCGTTTACGTATATTTGCATTCGGTCGGACATATTGCAATGAAATAGTATATACATAGATCTGTATGTTTATGTGGTTTCCTTAGCGCTGGTTGTCGAATTTGTATCAAACATGCCAAAAGTATTATGTGTTAACTGATACTTCTCAACACGACGACCAATCGGAACAAATTAAATGGTACTACTCGTGATTGGTAGCTACTTGTGATCTACAATTTTAGAACATGTGAACACATTTTTTGAAGTCGAATAAAAATCCAAATGTATTTCGGAAAAGCACATGATTGGTATATTTATATCGCAAGATGAACACGTATCCAGATGAATATAATTACAGCTGCTTGGCAAACGCTCGTAGCGCATAAACGTTAGGCTATTAACTATAATAGTGCATGCACAACTAAACGCTAACAGACAACATACGCCAAATCTATATATAACGGCTCCAAGTATTTACCACTTGTACATCACTAGATGTTCCGTTGCTCCGGCCGCGAGCTCACTTTATGACCATAACTATTTCAAAGACCAAACCTCCAACCAAACGACTACTGTTTTAGTAAAAGATAATTATATACAGACAGGAAGAGAGTAGTAAAGAAATGTCTGTTCATAATTGTGAAGGTCGAGACATTAACCTTGAGATGAAAACTACGATTGATGGAACCCAGAAAGAGGTGCGGGCCGATTTGAATGTCATGTTGAAGGTGTACCGGATAACGTAACTATAAGTACGTACGTCAGCTGGAGCGTCATTCTCGGGAGCGCTCCACAACGCCCACGGTCATATCACGGCGATATACAATTAATAGAACTATATTAGCGCGGTAACGTCACGGCCCAGTGACGTGCGTGCCGCGTCACCAGCCCATGATGAATGGTACCGCCGATGGGACAAGTTCGCATGAGTCTTATTATAGCCACTAATTGTAGCGAACTTCGTCGATTCTTCCAGAAGTATCGTTGCCTAAGCTATTGATACGATTTTTGTCACAGGTTCGACTCCTATCATTATGTGTTATATAGACTATCACATCGCCATTCGCTTCGGGTTTTAAATGTTAGTAAAAATATTACATTTGGTCTCCATTAGAATCGACGCAACATATATTATCCTAATCATTGGGGGTAATACATTCAGTGAGGGTGCTAGCTCTAATGGGCTGTTAAGATATCTGTCATGTTGTCAGCGATATCACATATCCGTGTATTGCGCGGATCATTACCGGAGGACGTGTCCGGTGTCGTCGACCCGTCGCACTCCTGACGCTAACATTTGCGACAGCACTCTGGCATCACTCCAAGCGCCGGATGGAGTCGATACGTTAACTGCACATGCAGCAGGACAACTTCAACACCACTACTCCACAATACGCCAAGTGACCAAAATTCGTCTCTAACATATAGGCCACTAGTGTTAATAGCTGCTTGGCCCGGTGGCAAATACATGTTGGTGAACGGGAGAGCTAGCGAAAACGCCCGAAGTGTTTGCACCTTTGATGTCGAGCTCGTCGTGGAACTCATCTCGAATGGCCCCACATAATAGGTACTGCGGTGTGGCACCAAATTCGCATTTATATTGCGTGCAAATGGAAATAGTTATAGCGCCCGCGGTAATAACACTTGTGTCATGAATAAAATGTGTACATCAAAGATATTATGTGAAGTTCATTCTCTGCAGTCTCAGCTTGAGGGTTATAATATAGCGAGTTTATGGCGGCAGTCTATTCCTGTAAGATACGAGTTAGTTTATGAAATGTGTCGATGAGAAGTATATTATATAACAAGTTGCTTCAGTAGCCTAGTGATAGAATTTAGAGAAAAAATCATGACGGTACTATTGCAGCTCATCACCATGTTCCGAAGATAGACGTTCAAAAAAAAAACTATAACATAAGAATAATCCCGGCATCAAATACATTACAATTCTTGGATGGCAATTTCTACAACATTAAATCCGCACGGCATCTAAATAGAACGTTGCCAGTAAATGAGCTGACTCATAAATGATTCTGTTCATCTGCGAGGTATTCAGAGAAAATCAAATGAATTCCTCCACTAGAGTGACAGTTTATTTACAAATGAAAATGTCTCATGATCTTCAATTTGCCAGTCGATTTACTTTAGACTCTGACTTGGCTTGTGGCTGTGTAAAACATCATTGCTGATATAGTGTTAATTATACTCTTACATTTTTGAGGGTCGAAAAGAAAGTACTGAGACGGTCAAGAGATTCACCAATGGTCCAAACATGAACGCCCTGGCGACAAGAACCGTACTTCTTACTGCCTACCCCGCAAGAATTTAATAATTTGTATATGAAATTGTATATTTGTATAATCTGGGAGGTGTGATTATTATTAAAGTCTGTCTTTCACCTTTCAACGCCTTATTTGTTACATTGGTGTTTCGTGATAGATAGTTGGATTCTAATTTGGGATAGCCAGTACACAATAGGAGCAAAGAAGTGGAATGTTCTGATGGAATCCCACTTCTGAAGTTGCACTCCTTTGAGAAAGCTTTCTAGACAGACATAGTTGACATACCAGATTTAAAATAGATTTGTTAGATGTTTGTTGGTCTGCAATGTCTTTGTTCTATTGAGATGAGAATCACTTCTAACGATTGCCTTGATAATGAGATGATAAAATTAAATATTATGGTTTAGACTCGAGATAAATAAGTGATTCACCGGGAAATACGAACAGTCACACCTAAGTAAAGTAATAAAATTGTTTATGAAATTATTAATTTCAGTTGTTATTTAGTCACAATAATAAGATTTAATTCAAATGAGTGACAGCGAAAATATAATTTATTCACTTGTTGTTCGTAAAAACACGAGGTTGTGCCAAAAATAATAAAGCTATCGGAAAATTACACATGTCGTTGGGAAAATTAAGACCAAACCGACTCGTTCAATAACAAGTGTTGAAATCGAAACCGCAAACAATATGTTCACGCGTGTTGTTAGGTAGGTAGATAACACTTTTTTATTTGTTTTTATTTAATTTTATTCTATAAGTTTTCGGTATACCTGTTCGAGAGTATAGGCAGTGTGTGTTACCATCATTATTAGTTTACCGAATCACACATAACACCCAACATTTATTGGCGGATGTCAACATTGGAACAGTCGGTATGACGTATCAATATAAAACAGCAATACCAATTTCATAACCACACTTTGGAATCTTAACGGTGGATTGATTCATATAGTTTCCTATTGAAATTATGCAATTTTATTTCTTTGTGGTCGGGCTCGCTTCGGGGCAAAGGTCCCGAGGGTATTGGACGTACCTGGTGACAGTTAGGATGTTATAAGTAGTTTCAACATCATACAAGTATGTATTGCAATAAATAATAAGCAATTATCTGTACGGCAGGTCATCACCGCATTTGTGATCGTTGAAAGTGCGCTCTGAACGTAATTTCCGTCCGGCCTGCGTTGCGGCTGGCCGCCACCACACCAGCTCGTGCGGAAATTATACTGCTTTGTGTATTTATTTTGGCGACTACATTGTCTCTATATACATATATTGTTTTCGTTTCATATTGTCGTACATAAAAATCCAATTTTATGTTTTTACGTAAGCACTGTGGGTGGATTTTATAATCTGCTGTTACTACTTTACGTTATCTTTAAGACAGCTGATATTATTCTAGTTGCCATCAAATGAGATTTTTATCTGAATCTAAAAACACAATCCACTGTCATGATTAATAGCTTTTCAAAGGGTCTACAATTCAAGAGTGGTAATCCTTACCATCAGAAACTCCGTGCCTATCTTCACAGTTCAAATCAAAGTGTACTAAATTCAGATCATATAAACTCTGCCAAACTGAACTACTTCCATTATTATAATGATGACAAATATGTCTACGTTCTATTATATGTTGGAGTTTCCAAAGTACATGCTACATTATCACAATAATTGAAATATAAATATTATTAAATATACATATGTCAATAATTATTTTTTATTATATAGCTAATGATTCAAATAAAACATGATTTCAGAGGTATAAGGTATCTTCTATATATCTATATAAGAGATTTCCACCTATATATTGACTCATCACGATATCTCTGGAACCATAAGGCGTAGCGACTTGAAATTTGGTAGGATTATTCCTTTCGCCGAGTAGAGGTCAGCTAAGAACGAAATTTTAACCTATAGCTGCTATCGACTTCAAATTTGTCGAAGATATTGCAGTATTAACATAGCGGGGCAGCAGTTATTACTTTTGATGCGAAACAGAGTTCGCCGGGTCAGCTAGTCATAATATAATTATTCAAAATTACTGAAACTGAAAAACTTGGAATGAGACCAAAAGTAGCAAACTACACGACACAATTAAAACCTATCCAGTTGACACGAAATCGATCAAACTAACAGAAAACGAATAGCACAAGCAGAAAGAACTGATTTTTTTAAATAAATAAATATAACTAACATAAGTGCATATTGCAACAAAATTATGTCAGAACTTAAGGAAGGAAGGCTTTATGTATGTGCTTATGCAAATATTCATCGGCGGATGTGGATATCCCATACAAGCTCTCCGTCAGCGAGGCGGCTATCTGCGCGCGGTTTTTGCACTTGTCAAAACCAACCAAATTATTTTCTGTTTGTACATCAAACGTAATACTAATAGCGATATAATTGTTTTCCTCCAATTAACAACCTAATTAGATAATTAGCATATTATAATTTGAAGTAATTCACCGCAACACTTTTTTGTTACAAATTGATGAACGAATTGTCTATTTATATAAAACACAAAGTTCCTATTCTGTTGCGGAATTTAATTATTTACCCCAACATGATCATGTAACGATTACTGAGGATCGGGTGGTTGACCGATTATTTTTTATAACATTCAAACAAAAATTGTTCACAGAAAGATACTAAGTTGGACATTGCTGGTGACATCGGCCGATTCTCAACAGCCTCAATTATAATTTAATAAAGAATGATGATGAGATTATGCTAGCGATTACGTATGAATTAAACTAAACGAAATGTCCGTTGTGTGGCTTCATTACATAGGATAAAACAGTCACTTTCCGCTGTCTGTCCCCTTATATGCGCATATCTTTAAAACTACGCAACGGATTTTGATGCGTTTTTTTAATAGTTAGAGTGTGTTAACGGGGTGGTTTTAATCTATAATTCATGTATAGTGTAGTAAAAATAATAGTTTAAAAAAACTAAAAAACACACTTTTTATAGAAAACCGAACTAAAAAATAGAAAATAAATTTTAATGAATTTAAATTAAGAAAATAGTGTTAAAAATTTCAATGAATATAAATTAATAATAGTATGAATAAAAAAAATATTTTATTTTAAAAAAAGCGTGGGGTGCATGGTGTCAATAGTTATAAATATTTTATTGACAGATATGAGTAGAGTGATTATCATTTCGATAATATCTTAAAAAGCACTCCACGCTTTTTCTTAAATAAAATATTTTTTTTTATTCACACTATTATTAATTTATATTCATTGAAATTTTTAACAATATTTTCTTAATTTAAAGTCATTAAAATTTATTTTCTATTTTTTAGTTCGGTTTTCTATAAAAAGCGTGTTTTTTAGTTTTTTTAAACTATTATTTATTTTATATTTTTTAGTTCGGTTTTCTATAACAAGCGCGTTTCTTAGTTTTTTAAACTATTGCTTAACTATTTTAAAGCGTGCTAACAACGGATATCAAAACCGAATTTGAGGAATAGCGCCATCTGTGACTTATACAAGGAACTCGTTTCAAGTTGATAACGTAGACTTTCCGCTGATTGCCACTAGATGGTGCGAGAAGTGAACTATGAACACTAAAAAATTAACAAAAATCATATTTTGCAAATTGAAAAATGGAATAATTTTATCAAATTAGTGTATTGTCATCGGTCCTCAATAAATCTACAAAGTTTGAACGAAATCTGGCCGTTTAAAGTGGGTCAAAATCGCGCCCAAAGTAGTCTGTTACAAACATACAGGTGAAGCTTAATAAAAAGCTAATAAAAAAGTGATAATTTTCAAGATTACTTAAATCACAAACGCTGCCTAAGCCCTAAGTGATAAATCAAAACAACGTACTACATTATTATACACCTTTAAAAGGTCTACAAAAAAGTCCGCGAGGGCATATGTCCTATATCTTAGGGATAACCACAGAAATAGATCAAGATAGAACGGCGAATAGGCGTGGCAAGCGTGCCAAAACCCTGCACTATATTGCATGCTTTTCGAAACTCGCTCTTATTACGCAACGAGCGTTCCTGCCATGCGTTCAGGACGTAAAAAAATAGATAAAACGTCACATATATGCCTTATTGTGCTGTGAAAAATTGTAAAAACAAAAGTAGTGAATGAAATATGAAAAAAGGAAATATTTCGTATGATCAGTAAGTACAGAAAATCAGTAGAAAGTATTTTTTTGAGATTATAAATTATTGTTTTACTTTTACTATGTTCAATAATTACGATCACAAGTTGTATATTTTTTCGTTATGATAAATATCCATTGCTGTTCGCATTCAACGCTCGTATACAAAAACATTGCGCGTATAAATTATACGGTAATGTACGTCGAATCGAACGAAATACACAATATACCTGCCAGTTGATCGCTGCGTCTGTTAATCGCTGTGATTCGAATGTTAGAGATGGGCACTCCATGTATCGTTGAGTCTTAGTACTTATCGATAAATTAATTCAATAATAATTTGAGTATCAGCTCATATCTTGCTTTGTCCCTACTTTATTCTAACACCACAAATTTCAACCAAAGTGTTTCGTAATTACATTGGCAGCAGTTTATTTGACAGTATAAGTTTTCACCAATTTGACCAATCGCCGATGGAAAATCATCTCGTTCTTCTCAGATGGGCAGTAACCGAGGTATATGTAGACGTTCGGCTTCGTTATTTAACCAGGACTGTGAGGCCAACCCTTACAAAAAGGCAAATATTTAATAAATATGTATAGTTTCAAGGACAGTAAAATATTTATAATTAAATTTTATATACTGTTGGAAAAATATGTTTTAGGTTTTAATAGAATTGAAGTATTTAACATGTTTTACTTTCTATGATTATCGTTACAGAAAATCAATAAAGTTAGTAAAATATAAAAATAATAAAATTAACACACGTTGCCGATATTAACATCGATAATCTAATGTGAGTGTCTCCTAACTAGTCGCTCCGCTCACAATGAAAATGACGTCACGCTGAGGGCGTGGTTTTTAAAAAAAGTGACACGCTCGAAATGTATGGAAATATGCCATCGCGGCCGTTCTATCTTGATTTATTTCTGTGGGGATAACCCACAATGACCATTTTTATTTTTTACTTTTTACGAGAAATAATGACTTATTTATGAAGCGATTTTAAACATTACAGTATTAATTTTGATCCAATTAAGTGTCTTAAATAGATTGTGCATGTAATATAGATATGTAGATAGATATAGATACAAAGTTCGCCGGGTCAGCTAGTTGAAATATAAATCACTAGCTGACCCGGCGAACGTTGCTCCGCATCAAAAGTAGTAACTGCTGTCCCGCTATGTTAATACTGCAATATCTTCGAAAATATTTGTTTAAATTGCATGCAGTAAAGGGACAGGATCATCTATATTACATGCACAATCTATTTAAGACACTCAATTGGATGAAAATTAATACTGTAATGTTTAAAATTGCTTCATAAATAGGCCATTATTTCTCGTAAAAAATAAAAATGGTCATTGTGTGTTATCCCTAAGAGATAGACATAAGCCCTCGCGGACTTTTCTGTAGACCTTTTAAAGGTGTATAATAATGTAGTATGTTGTTTTGGTTTATCACTTAGGGTTCAGGCAGCGTTTGAAATTAAAATTCTAAGTCTTGAAAATTATCACTTTTTTTTTACTACACTATACATAAATTATAGATCAAAACCACCCCGTTGACACCCTCTAACTATTAAAAAAACCGCATCGAAATCCGTTTCTTAGTTTTAAAGATATGCTTATATAAGGGGACAGACAGCGGAAAGTGACTTTGTTTTATACAATGTAATGATTAGTTGCTTGTATTACGACTAGATGGCACTGAGTGTGTGCGTGTGTTGTGTCCAATGAAGGCGACGGTACAATGCAGTCGGACAAACAGAGTAAACTAATCAGATTTACATGTGTATCGGTTGGGGACAGTTCCCGGGAGTCCTGTGCACACAATTGAATCACTTCAATTGTTGCCTGTGTTGGATGCACGGTGTCTACCACCTCAGGGCTGTTGGCTGGTTAGTGGTCACACTCACTCATAGGTATTGTCGTGGTGATAGCTAAACATTCTTGGTAATCTGGAAACAGCATGGTGCCGAATGGTCGAACCTGTTTTTCCGGGATTTGGAAGTGCTGTCGTGATTAGGGTCGTCCATTAATCATGTGAGGTTTGAAAGGTGGGGTGAGGGGTCCGACGAACATCACTAAATATCATAAGGGGGAGGGGGGCGGGGGAAAGTAGTAAGATGTTAAACACACGTGGTTCCTCCTTGATTTCAGAATAAAATAAGATACACAGACACTTTATCACACGTAGCTTCCGAAAAGTTATAATAGGTGATGATGATGGTTGGTGTGTGAGCCCAGAATCGACGCCACGGGTTTCTGATTCGGAAGCGGGATTCCCTTGAGTATTGGACCAGCGAGATTGCCAGTGAAAATGTAATATCTTTAGTTCATCGGTTTGGATATTATGAAAGAAGATTTTGAGATTTTGTTGATACTAAAAATACACGTGATGTTGGATAGGGGGTCAAAAATGAAGGTTCACAAACACAAGCGTATTGCGACGTTTTATTATTTACCAACAATCGTTACTCAGAATCTTAAAATATCTGCAAGTAGTAAATATTTAAACATTAATACAAACTTTAAAAAAATATAGCTAGTTTAGCAGGAATACAAATTATGGTTTTGAGAAAAACCTTCAAGCCAAATCCGCAACTAAAAATGTAGAAGTAGCTTGTTAGTTCATATATTTATTTTAAGCTGAAGTGTTTTCATGTAATTTATCCCCGAAATTTCCCTTATTTAGGAATAAGACGAAATAAATTAATATTCGCTGCGAAGCACCTAGTGGACTAGCGCCTTCCCGTTCACCTTTAGTCCAGAGGGCGCAATACTTTAGATCTCCATCAAACATAGAAAGTGAACGCTTTCAAAGCTATCTCTTCATAAAGTCTTGATCGCTTGTCCCTTAATGATACAGCAGACGTGGCTAATACCAGCTTACCGTTCATCATGCTAATTGAGTAATTAATTAGAAGTGAGAGTACGATCGTCAAGTACAAACACACACAGACACACACGTACATACAGACGCAGTGCGGCACGCGATATTTTCCTTCAAAGAGACCGTTCACATTACAACATGTGACGCGCGAGTCTGATGATTGTTTGAACATAAAATTAGGATGAGCCTTCGCACTTTCAGGGCAATTATTTACATAAATAATTCTATGATTTGTCGCTATACTACAAAAAACATGAGACTAAATGAGTGGTCACATGTCCACTACCAGGTGAGCAGATACGTAGCCGTTCAGATATCTTATATCTTTAAACGAGCAATTCTTGTATATATATATATATGTATATATATATGTATATTAATTGGAACTCGGAATCGGCTCCAACGATTTTCATGAAATTTAGTATATAGGGGGTTTCGGGGGCGATAAATCGATCTAGCTAGGAATCATTTTTAGAAAATTTCATTTTATCGTGTTTTATCGATAATCAACTTAAACATCAACTTACTTTTTGGAATTCCTGACATCTATTGGCGAATGCTATAATTATTTTAAATTGTGAGCAACTAACTTGCTTTAACGACAACAACACTAAAGCTATTCCAGCAGATGGCGTTGTTTATAAAAAAAAAGAAAATACCGAGCAAAGCTCGGTCATCCAGATATTAGAAATGAAGACAGCATTACTGAGATAAAGGAGGATTATAGGAAACGATGGAATGCGATCACAAAGGCTTAACAACCATAATCTAATCAACTGTTGTTGATTATTCACGGCTTTGTATTTCTTTTATCCAGAATCTGTGTGTACGTGTGTAGGCTCGTGGTCATTTATCGCTGCGTGTTGTTATGCCATGTGAAAGGTCCTTTAGAGATACATTACATGTAAGTATGTATTTATAAAATGTTATTAATCGACTCCAATTATTTAATATTTAAGATTTTCACCAACATGTTAAGTGGAAATCTCAAAATATAATCACTCTGATCGCGTGACTACGGTACACATTTTAAAACATGTGTCTGATATTTACTACACTGGACAGTAGAATATAAGTGCTTAACCGCATTATACGGATTTGGATATACAAGTAAACACACGGTTTTTGAAGAAATTTTCTCTGGTCTTTTCAGACAACAGTCTGTTTTTTGGTATTACCGTGTTTATATTCTAAATAAATGTTGTGGTCACTTTTGTGTGGTCAGTCACGGGGACTGTCCTCACAAAAGACCTAGGTAAGTGTCCCGCTAAGTCATCAACTAAACGGCTAAATCAATTTGAATGAAATTTTCCCCGGTCCTAAGGCAGCACAGTGCGCCAGTGCTGATTTTAAATACCTATAGATAAAAACCAGTAATATACATATAAACAAATATAAGCAATTGTATGTAAATAAAAGCCCGGCCAGATTGTGTATGCGTCTGTGTCTAGTTGCAGCGGATGTGCAGCCATTGATACTGATAAGTAACATTGAAATTGTAAACAATGGAGATATGACATGTGTAGAATTTAACATCACAATCACGTCTGCTATACCCCGTTAGTACGAGCAGGTGTGGGCAGAAACACGTCACAGACGTTTGGAATAATATGTTTCTGAAAGTCTCGGTGGTCCAATGGTCGAGCTCTCGGCTTCTGATCCGGAAGTCCGGGTTCGATTCCTGACACTGGCTCACACCAATGACTTTTCGAAATTGTTTTCGGAAATTAAGTGTGATAAATATCGATGACTGAAAACTTTGTGCGCGGTATGGCAATAGGTTCGCAACCTATCCCATTTGGGACGTAAACATAACGGCGAGACGAGGCTTAACAGCTGCTGCCTACACCTTCGGGTAACAAAAGGCAAAATAATATGGTCTAAAGTAAAAGGCTCATAGGCATTTTGAGATATTAAAGTGTCAATACATAAAAATAAGCGAGATGTACTAATTGCACGCAGTACAGTGCAAACAATGTGAAATTAGTAATTTCTGTGGAACACAGAAAGCCATGTTGATTGTTCAGTAACAATACATCAATAACAACAATGGCGGGGTTGTGCTGCTTTCATACGGCACACATTACACATGAAATGATTACTATACACATAGTTTCACGCCTCTTATTCACTCACATATAGATAGTGTGATTGATTGTGAGCCGAGTGACACATACAGTGCATATACTAAAACTACTAAAGTTTTGAAAACTCGCAGGGTAGGGTGGGGTAAATAAAAGAGAAGAACAAGGGTACACCAATACCAAGTTGTTAATGAGACGCGATATAAGTAAATATAAACTAATATTATAAAGCTGATGAGTTTGTTTGTTTGTTTGAACTAATCCAAATAAACTAATGATTGGAATTGAAAAACCTTTTTTTGTTGGATAGTCCATTTATTTTGAAAGGCTTTAGTTTTGTTCGCGTGGTCAGCTAGTTGTATGGTAAATAGTGTCATATCCAGATGAGTGGTGGTGGTAATCACGTGGCAGCGCCCAGTGCCCTGAGTGCAACCGGATACTGGCAAGTGCACGTAGTACCGAGTGTTGCGGTACACCGATCATATCCAATTTCACGACACATACACAATACACACATAGCCATACCTAGTAATTATTTGTGTGGCCATTACCGCACAGAACCATGTTTGTACTTGGTGGTGATAAAACGTCGCGAGCCTGTGTCATGATGCTCACCGATTCAATGTAACACAGCGCCATCTGGTCTTGTAACAAAAAGTTAGTGACGGCGCAGTCTCTTCATACTTATTTACATAGTACTAATAAATGGCTACATTTCTAACTCAGAACGTAGAACTCTAGTCACTTTAGTTGACCATAGGTAAACAATTCAATCCCGTGGGAAATCTCCGTAAGTACTGAACAAATATCATTAAAATCTGTGCAAAAAGTAATCGTCCTTAGATACGCCACATGAGCGGTGTTGGGTTCTTAAGTAAGGTTTAGGTAGGGTTTGTTTCCAGAAGTTCTCGAGTTGAGAATTCCCGGGATTTCGTTGGGCTTCAAGTTGCTTAGTTGGGAAAACTCGAGAACGTGAGAAATTATCACAATATTATTCATATTATTACTAATTTCTACCTGAATTTCAGATATTAACATTTTCTTTCATGTTATTTTTTGTTCGTTTTGTAGAAGCTATTTTTGTTTATAAGTTTGAAGTTGATTTTTGTTCTAAATCACCAGCCAAAATTAGTGCTGTCACTAAAATTATGTGTCTAAATAATATTATTTGTGTATCTAAAGTGACTTAGTCTATTCATGAGATTAATGTTTTTGAATATCATTACATAGTATAAAACAAACTCACTTTCCGCTGTATGTTCCCTTATATGCTTATATCTTTAAAACTACGCAACGGATTTTGATGCAGTTTTTTTAATAGTTACATGGTGTCAACGGGGTGGTTTTGATCTATAATTCATATATGATGTTGTAAAGAAAAAATGATAATTTTCGAAATTTTGCACTTTAATTGCAAATGCTGGCTGAATCTTTAGTGATAGATCAAAACAATGTTTTACATGATTAAAGACCTTCAGAAGTTCTACAAAAAAGTCCGCGAGGGCATATGTCTATCTCTTAGGAATAGCCCACAATGACCTGTTTTAGTTTTTTACTATTTGCGAGAAATTATGGCTTATTTACGAAACGAATTTAAACATTACAGCATTAATTTTCATTCAATTAAGTGTCTTAAATAGATTTTGCATATAATATAGATGATCCTGGCCCTCTACAGCATGTAATTTAAACGTATATTTACGAAGATATTACAGTTTTAACATAGCGGGACATAGCAGTTGTGTTGCGCGCCAAAAGGCGTGCCTATAAATAGCACAAATTGAACTTTATAAAATCCAAATTTTACTCATGTATTACTTTTGATTCGGAACAAAGTTCACCGGGTCAGCTTGTTATAAATAAAAGTTTTATTTGAGACGAAAACCACGGAATATTTTGACGTTATTGAAATCAAATAATGTGAGAAAACGAAACGAAATGAAAACGAGAAAAAGTAAATTACTCGACAACCCGAGAAGCTTGAGAAAGCCGCCTCGAGAATTCTCTGGAGACGAGAAATTGAAAAGCTCGAGAAACAATAAACTCCAGTTGGGGTCTTTCATCTTTACAGTATGCGTTATGAAATGAAGCACAGTATTATTGCTGGACGAGTGCGGGGGAGGTGCGGGCAGTGAGGGCGCTCTGATAGGTATCGGCGCGGCGCCCTGTCACCCACCACATGATAAATAGCCCTCACACTAGTACACAACACCACTCCAAGTACAAAAATGTTTAATACCATGTCTACCACCAATGACTAGGTACTGTAATGCGATATTAAGATACGATTATGTACACGCACCACTTACCACTTAGCCTGACTTCTCCATCTCTACTGTGAAATTAAAAATCTCATTTGTCTTGTAGACGCCGTTTCAGTCTCTGAAACGAGATGCTCAACAAGGCTTTCGTTTGGTAACTCAGCAGCAAGTAGATATTAAATATTTACAACATTCACAGCATTATTCATTACTCTCTAGAACACTTGTTGAATTGAGGAACATCTCGTCAAACATTGAAATCTGCCCCGCATTTACTCGCACTCTAAAAAATATATCCGAGAACGGAGTAGTACCTACTTGTCCGAAAAGAAGAGTGCCTCATATGCAACATGGATTTTTCACAAGCAAGGAACTTTAAATAACAGCTGTTTTAACAAAGATGAAAAAATAGCGGAAAGGTAGCAAGTGTTGCGGAAATTCATAAAAGAAAAAAGATTCACATTTCATGACGATCATAGGGCAACGGTCAAGAAAGTGAGTAATGCGTGTATGAATCGTGTGTAGGATTAGAACTCAGTTCTCTTTGCCTACCCTGCAAGGAATTTGGGAAAAGATATGTCCCATGTACGTAAGTCACCGTACACGACGGTGACAATGTGACATGACATTTATTTGCTTATTGTATTATTCATGCGCGGGAACAGATATACGCGTGGAGCCGCGCGCAAAACTAGTTTTATGCATAGCAGTTAAATTACAAGTCAGTAGTAAGTATTTATGAAGAGGCTGTCTGTTTGCATGACGTTAACTGAAAAACGTGGGTGAGAGAGTCAGCCAGTGGGCGTCGACTAAAAATAGATATGAATACATCACCATTCCTAGCGCGAGACTTAGTGACATGATGGGCGTCAGGAGATTAAAGGATCAACATCGGGATGTGTGTTTATAATTTAAATTGTCTCTTGTTCTCAACGATTATTCTTGTTGCTGAAATATTGGAGGTCAACGACCACAGCATTGAGCTATGAGTTGTTTTATGGACGACGCCTGAGTTGAAGGCAGAATCAAGAAGAACAGATCAAGACGTCACTCAAGTGCCGCAGGTATGTGGGGCAATTTCTGTGGGCAGCTTCTTCAGTTGTATTATCACACTTAAATTCGTTTCAAATATGGGACATGCCAAGAAGTCTATGCTATATTTTGCAAACGTTACTAAAACGACTTCAAAACTCATGTGAAGGTGACAGCTAAATGTTGAATGTGCCAGATGAACTTGAAGTTAGAAGATGATCAGTGTTATATTTTTCTTGTAATATTTTATCCTTTTCGCCCACAATCTAACGCCTGCAGCTACGATATCGATCGTGGTGTTTTGGAGACAGATTTCGTTAATCGATTCTCTGGGTAAGTTTGATTCACGCAAACGCCCACCGACCGTCGAGCGTCGTGTCAACTGGAACAGTGATTCACGGAATCGAACTCACGCAAAATTGTGCGAGACTCGCGTGCTTTGTGGAATTGCGATTTATTGTTAGGCAATTTGCGAGATACTAGACATGAACTGTGAATAACATTAAAACAACTTTTTAGGATTATATCGCTTTACTCTTTACAGAGATCATTTTCACGAGTTCGAAACGTCCGGAAATAAATAAAAATAAATTCTAAATAAACGCGATATAATCCTAAAAAGTCGTTTTAATGTTATGAATGTGATTCGCGAAAATGTAAGAAATAAATATGAACTGTGAATATACATTCAGGTAGGATTTGTTAATTCATGGAAGTCTTTAATACGCGGTGATGAAGGCAGTGAATCCTCGTCAGGCCGAATATAATATTTGACCCAATGTTGTAGAACTAAGCATTAATTCAATAAAACAACAAGAGTAATTGGTGTCTCGTAGGGTTCGAACCTAGAGAAGAGATATGGTAATCCCCACTGTGTAACGTGATTCATCACATAAATTGCACTAGATCTAACTTTTTAGTGTATTTTGTAAATTCAAGCAACCAGAAATTTAAAGGGTTAGAGTTACGTAGCAACTAAAAGTTGTCGGTCTGTTCTGTTACTTTATTTACGAATAGTCTCATATATCAGTTTGTTTTTCATTACGGATTCTCGGAATGCAAATGAAATCACTGTAATGATTTGTAAATCCAGCTTAGATCATTTGATGTCTCCATAATGCAAAGCGAATATACCTATTCTGAAATTAAAGAAATATATTTTTATACGAAGTCCCTCGAAAAGCGAGCAGAGAAAACGGCGCAAGCAGATCACGGCCTGGTTTTTTTTTATGGGATAGGAGGGCAAACGAGCAGGCGTGTTACCTGATGGTAAGCAACCAACGCCGCCCATAGACACTAGCAACACATATAGTGTTGCTGTTGCGAGGCCGACCTTTAAGGGATAGGGGATAGGAAAGGATGGGGAAGGGGGGTGGGCCTCCGGGTACCTCTCTCACCGAGCGAAACGCGGCAAGAGCCACTTTACGTCGGTCTTCTGAGAGGTCGTGGTAATTCACCGCAGCCGACCCATTCATGCAGCGAACTACTGGGCTCTTCTATATCTAGTTTACTTACTACACCTTGACGCAATTGTGACCGGGGGGGACCTTACTATAAAAGGTGTACTATGTCGGTTTTTGATATCGACTACTAAACAATTCGCTAATGCAAATATTTTTAAAGGTAATGCGAAAATGTAAGACGGATTTAATTGATTTCTAACACGCACAAATTGCTAATGATAAAATAAAAGCATCTAAACTTTTGTGACCTCGACTGTACCTCTGCACGCACACACTGTCACCACTATACAATCGTAATAATAATGTGTGCGTTTTGATAAGTGTGCATTACGCAAATGTACTGGCGAGGCCATTATAATGTTTTGCTTGCATTAGTTATGTATGCAAGTGTGACGTGCCGGTGCAGAGGTGAATGTACACATTACCCTTCTGTGGGAATAGTCGCGTGCAATATCGCCAATCGTAATTTACTTAAAGCTTGATAACATTTATTACTATTATGAAACTCGTTATTACAAGTGTAACCAATCATATTATTATCGTTTCTTAGGAACATAATATAGATGCCGCTGAAGACAAGAGAAGACAAGCAAGGCAGTTACTGGGACCTCAAAATAGGAATTTTGATAATTAATATGAAAACATATGTCTTCTAATTGCATACAACGAAATTACAGACATTTGAATGATTTTTTTAAAATTTCATATCTTTTCATAATTGTCATTAGTCATCCGCTCAAATTTTTTTTGTTTTTTTTTTTAGGTAGGTTTAGGTTAGTTTAGGTTTTTTTTCTATTTGTAAGAGCCTTGCTTACAGAAAATTTAAAATAGAATTTCCTACTTTATTTTTCTACCAACAGCTTTTACTGTATTAAAATAATAAAAGCACAGGTTTTAGGTTAAAATAAAAGAAATTATTTATGCATATATATAAAATTTCAAAATAGCCGGATAAATAAAATAAAATAATTCGTACGGTATCCGGATAAATAATAACAAATTATTCGTACAGTAACCGGATGAATAGAGTCAGCCTAAAATAAAATTATTCGTACGGTATCCGGATAAATAATTACAAATTATTAGTACAGTAACCGGATAAATAATAACAAATTATTCGTACAGTAACCGGATGAATAGTCACCCTAATATAAAAAATATTTATTACGAAATATTATTATTGTCAGTGTACGGACAGACTCCTATATATGTATATTGTTTAAATATAGCCATTTAGATTATTTCTAAATACCACGACATTATCAACATGTACATATGAATATTTCGCTTACAGCGTGTGTTGTAATTGCACGTATTGTATCTAAGCAATTTCGCCAAGCGGGACCACAACGCAGATAATAAACAGAATATTAGGTCGATATAACAATTGTAAGTCATTTAAACGCTCCTTAGTAACAGACAAGTAATCGTTGACAGCGATCACTAACCATGTGGTACATTTATAACGAGATCAAAAAGAAATTTAAAACTTCGACAAAGGCCAAGCTCTTTTTTACCAGCTAACTGTTTGCACCGGCAAAAGGCGAAGTGTTTAAAAGTTTTTTTGAAGGATTAGAAATGACGACTTCTGACAGAGAACTAGAGTTATTGTATATAGCCCAAAGATTAAGAAGCTGAAGTGGCTGTGGGCACGTCACATTTATCGCAGATCTGATTCCCGATGCGGGAAATGTGTTCTGGAGTGGAGTGTCTCGGAAAATGTAGTGTAAGGCGCCCTCAGGCTAGGTGCGCCGATCTACGCAATGCGGCTGGCAGCGGTTGGAAACCAACGGTCGAAGATCGAGCTCAGCGGCGCGCCAATAAAAGGAGAGAACTGTAGCAAGCAGTGGACGGAGATAGGTTGATATTGATAATGATGAACCCTTCGCACGGAACGGTAAAATCAAATAACTGAGGAAAATTAAACTGAAAGACGTCGCAAAAATGTACAGCAAAATGATAAAAAACAAATTACTTTTCTATGACAAGTAATGCCATAAGAAAATAAATATAACACTATACTATAAATACATCAATGTTTGCATGTTCAGTAACCTTCATCAAGTTCATTGCAATATAAGACAAATATGTATAATAATAGGTCACGACATCATTCATGACTGTAAACTATTCCGTTTCGTTTCATTTCAAAGTACGAAACATTATGACGCCGCTGATACAAAAGTAACTTGACTGCTAGTAAGTGCTTAGGATAGCCAACATTTCACTGCTATAATACAGACGCAGACCAATCGATAGCATGAATAGCTGCTAATTTAGTAGCGAACTGTTGGTGCAGTTACAAATACATATAGAAAATTTCCAAAAACGATTATAACCATTTGCTGTAATTATATCCGATAGTCAGCCAGTTGTTATGAACAAAACCGAAATTCTGTTTATTGTAATTTTGTCGGCGTGGTGTGACGTGCGCGCGCGCAACATGTTATCTTTGACGTCACCGATCTGCATAACCGCTGTGTGTGCCGGCGTTATGTTGTTTATTTATAAATAACAACAGCCTTATTGTAATACAAGTGTAACAACTAAATACATACTAATCAGACGGACAAATATGATAAAGTCATAATTTTGACGTTCTAATTGTGAAGTACTGTTTAAAAAATGCATCATAATACAAGATATCATCCTGAAATAAATGAGGTAGTCTCAAGCTACTGTTACACATGCTCATTACTAGCACGAAAGCATGCTACTATCGAGTACTTGCTACTTAGTGGCATGTGTGTACATACATTGCTAATAATGAGCATGCTAATCTCGTGCATGTTTTCTTCTGCCCGGGCGGTAATTTTAATTATTTGTTCAAATACTTATTGATGTAGATCTATCTGCTCACAAATAATTCTTCACAATATAATTTCAAGTATACCTGAAACAAACAAAAAAAATTATGTAGAAAAATATTATAATTAATCTTTTTGTTTTAAATTGTATAAACAGTTTTCATGTAAAACTTTACATCGTAAAATTAGTTGAATATGGATAAAAGAAAAAAAAATCTTATTCAGCACAATACAGACAAGAGACATTGTTATACTGTTGTCATACAAAATGGCTACGGATTGAAAAGAAAAAATATTACAATAGGCAACGAATCGCCAGAGAGGCTATTGTTTACACAAATATACAAAATCTGACCATTCATAGGCATGTTCGCTACCATCAACTAACTTGATTAGTATTTTAGTTAGCCCGTACCGTACGTTACCGTAGTATGTTCCTACCTAGCTCCACAGCGTCTTGAAAAATCTTTCTCAAATATAAATTTACATATTATAATTATTAATCATATAAGTGAAGACTTAATTTTACGTTTAATTTAAACCACAATAGATATTTGGCTATTTTCGAGTGAAGTCCTAGGCATGTCGTGAAGCTATAGTAAGTCGTAGTGCGTGCAATCAATTAATATTCAATGAACAGTGTACACAACAGTAAACAAACAGCTTGTAACACAAAACGTGACTATGATATAATGCGCTCAAAATAAATATAATATCATCACCACCAACTACGACTACCTACTCACATATCGGCACTGGGACGCAATGTTTCACAGATTAAAGAGAACAATCAAGAAAGTGTCACAGATTAGTTTACAATCCACCATCTTAGCTGTAGATACCAAGTGGTAAATGGTCTCTACCATCACATACAAGTGTAGATAGGTGATTGTTTACTAAATACGGTCCGGCTGATGGTACACCGGGGTATCGGAAATGTGTTGGACACCATTTAAAAAAGTAACCATCCTTTGAACAAGACTTTTCAGACATATTGGAGCCTCGACTCGAGTTTGAATGCCACCTATGAAGTGATTACGCTCAAGATTCTGATTACTCATTTCATATTACAAGGGGTACGAGATATTTTTTTAATAATTACGCAGCACTGTTATTCAGAACGCAACCGATAATCTGTTCCACGTAAACATAACGCCACACACGACACCCGCTCGTTGCGATAACAATCTGACAGCATCGACATACAAACATACACGTACTATATATATACAAACTTATAGCTCATTCATTTCACAAAATCTGTATAATCCTCTTACGTCCGCTGCTTATACCGCACCACACTGAAGGATTAAAATTAGAACACGTTATAAGGGGTCTGATAGACGAGCCGAAGTACTGCCAACATACAAATAATACGGAGTAAAAAGTATTTTCAAAAATATTTGACATATCATCTTTCATTAATTTATTACTTTTAGGGACTTTGCATAGTCCTTTGTTTATGGATGACGCAAAGTTATTATTAATTTAAGATATGATATTATTAGATGACAAGGTAGACATTAAATCAATCTGGTTATTAGACGGTCTAACAAATATCAAGAGCTAGTTATTTAGACCAGTGTCGAAGCCGATGAAATTGGTAAAAAGTGGTTAACTATTTAAAACCCAAACGTCACTTCTCAAAATTCTGAAAATGCTTATAATTTCCTTATGCCCTACGTCTACAGTGGCTTATGGAGAATATTACAAGTCCCATTAAGATTTGACTGTGACATCGATCATTGTGCATTTTACGATCGCAAGTTATTTCGTTGTGTTGTGCCACATTATATGTAGATAGTTCCGACGAACATTCAAGATACGACCGTCTATTACATTTAACTTAAACACATAAATAAGCGTTTAGTGGCGAATGTCTTCCTCCCTCTATCTCTTTCTCTATGTTTGTTATCTCCTAGCCACGAGCATATAGGCAGTAATAGATATTTGATTATGTATGAACTTCCAATACGCAATAGAACGTCTGTCTGCTCGTAAATGTTCACACTATTTGCTTAGCTCAAATGTTATTTCATTTCCGTCATAATAATATACATACGTACTTAACTTCACGCCTTTTTCTACCTGAAGGCGTAGGTAGTGGCTGTTAAGTCTCGACTCGACGTTATGTTTACGTCTCAAATGGAATAGTCGGCGAACCTATTGGCATACCGGGCACAAAGTTTTCAGTCATCGGTATTTATCACACATAACTTTCGAAATTAATTTCGAATAGTAATTGGTGTGTTATGTATGCATGAGAAATAATAAGAATGTAACGAAAAAATATAGATGAATTCTTACGAGAGAGATAATTCTAAATATATTCATGATGGATCTCATTAATATCTAACAGTGGGTGACTATTAGATATTAATGGGATCCATTCAATACTCGCGCTATGTTAAACAGCATGAAAAAATTCCGCGATGTCACCGTGCAGCCGGTCACGTAGGGCCCACACCGTGGGGCGTGCAGTAACCGTGGACCTTGCAGCCGCGCACCACTATCTACTACACAGTCAACATCGTTTGTCACTATCAACTTCGTTCAGAGGAGGGGCGTACTTCACCGTCTGTAAGACTTCCCCGACGTGCTCCGAGTTGGTATCCTCTAAAAGTTTGTTTATATTATCTGAGACGTTGACTAATTGACAGGCGACGATCACCAACACTGGGTTCAAGTATTTAGATAATAACAGCTGCCAGAGATTTTACATAGATGGCGCTGGATTAAATAGCTCTGCTTTGCGACCACAACTACATATTAGGTTTATGTGCAGATTCTTAGCAATTATTAAAGAAATAGCATAAGTAGCATAGTATTACTAGATATGACCACATGCCGGCTAACAAGTTGGTCGAGACATATAGATGGACACATTTTCTAGATCTAACTTGTCATTCATTTAAATGATTAATAATATAACCGTGTCTGTATAATGATTTCATTATTTATTTGTAAAGACGATACATCGTAGAAATTAAATGAACGCTTAGAGATAACATCGTGATTAATACTCTCTCTCCTCTCTGCCTCATTAATATATTTTTTTATGGAAGCGTACTTTTAAAGTTTGTTAATAACTGCTGCCAACTGACTCGACTCATCTGAATATATGAGTGGTACAGCAACCCACCCATCCGATCGAATCAGATGTACCAGCTGGGGATGTATCTTAAAGAAAATAGGAGGAATACATCTCATTCGCGAACTTGATATGAATGAAGCTGTTCCAAATCATGTTTATTCGAAAGAAATTTGATTACATAGAATAGCTATATCTATTACATTAAAATATACCCGGCTCTTGACGATCGTTGAAATGTCGAACCAGTATTCTCCCGAAGACGAATCCACGTGATAACCTACGAGGCAGTAGACATCTTGACTATTTACGGTCTATTAGAATACAAGACAAAAAAACAGGGGTTCCGTGACCCAATTTGTTGGGACCATTCTGATCTTCGAGTGCCCTGCAAGTGTGGGACCATCATGAATAATTCACGGGACACGTACGTCATAAACAGATGAGGTATTGGCAGACGGCGGCAAACAGCTTCCAGTCGCTAAGATTATTGATTATGTCGAGAAATAATATCTAATACATATATAAAATTCTTGTGTCACGGGGTGCGTTATTGAACTCCTCCGAAACGGCTTGACCGATTCTCGTGAAATTTTGTGTGCATATCGGGTAGGTCTGAGAATAGGACAACATCTATTTTTCATCCCCCTAAATCACAAGGATCAATATTTTTTTAAAATTTTTCGACATATTTCTGTTTCCTATTTTTTTAAAAAACGGGATACAAAAATACATACAACCTTAAATTTTTAACCCCCTACGATCAACCCCTATTTTTTAAATTTTTGGAGTTTACTCCTTAAGAATCGATTTACATATATAGGCCCGGGGTATGAAAATTATGGGGACCAAAATCGTACTAGTCACGTGAGTGTCACACGAAATGCGTTATGCGCTATAGTCACAGAGCATATAAATAAGAGTCGGCACTCCATACAATGTCCTGAGCTCTTTATAGAAACACTCTTTATAGCGATACGCCATTCTCTATTACGAAGAAATGTGTTCATATTTGTAGACAGTAAATATTTATTTTTGTAAATAAATACCGTAAAAACATGTAGAAAAAAACACCCCCAGACGAGGGATCGAACCCGCCCCGACCTTGTGTTATCGGTAGTGCGGTTTACCGATGCACCACGAGGGCCGTATGTATAATCGTCTAATTACCGTCCTCTTTACCAATTTCGACACATTTTCTAGGATCGGGTTTGTTTGTTTGTTTGTTTTTTACATACATACATATACGTAAGTACGTATTGCAGGCGGAGAAAAAAAAAATTATATTATTTATAAATTGTGTTTTTATAAATTGTGTTTTTTGAAAATTATATTTAAGTACGAATTACATACTAATAAAATAATGAAATATCAATAATATTTTTCGATCTTTGGTAATGAAACGAGGGGCGCCACAGTAGCATCGCCAACATCGTACTCCTAATAAAAAGTGTGTGAATCTCGGAATCGGCTCCAACGATTTTCATGAAATTTAGTATATAGGGGGTTTCGGGGGCTATAAATCGATCTAGCTAGGAATCATTTTTAGAAAATTTCATTTTATCGTGTTTTATCGATAATTAACTTAAACATCAACTTACTTTTTTATTGGAATTCCTGACATCTATTGGCGAATGTGAATTATTTTAAATTGTGAGCACTTAACTTGCTTTAACGACAACAACACTAAAGCTATTCCAGCAGATGGCGTTGTTAACTAATTCCAGCAGATGGCGTTGTTAACTAATTACTATTTGTTTCTAATATAATATGTTAGTACATAGTATATATTAGTATATATTTATTATTGGAGTTTACTCCTTAAGAATCGATTTACAATGTATAATAATAAGAGTCGGCACTCCATACAATGTCCTGAGCTCTTTATAGTCACAGAGCATATAAATAAGAGTCGGCACTTCATACAATGTCCTGAGCTCTTTATAGTCACAGAGCATATAAATAAGAGTCGGCACTCCATACAATGTCCTGAGCTCTTTATAGAAACACTCTTTATAGCGATACGCCATTCTCTATTACGAAGAAATGTGTTCATATTTGTAGACAGTAAATATTTATTATTTTATTTTATAATCGTTCTTGAGGAGTAAACTCCAGTCGTGCGTCGGAGCGGACACACACTTTTACTTTTTATTTTTCGGCAAGACAACGTTTGCCGGGTCAGCTAGTTAAAATTTATAAAGTTTTGTAACTGTAAAAAGAAACAAACTACGGACCCAAATTAATCACTAAACGTGCTGGCTATAGTGCAGTCATCAGCTGATTCGATCCTCATGCTCAAACATTTGCATATGTAAGTAATATCACGATGGGTGTGTCTATCTACGTCTTCGGGTAATGAATTAGTAAATATAATATGAAATTATCAATTGCCAAAAAAATACCAGAGGAAAACATAGAGAATCATTTTAATATTAAAACATCTAAAATATCCAGTCGTCGAGCACCCCGCTTCTGAATCAAGAGGTCGAGGTTCGAATACTGGCTCACACTAATGACTTTGCGAAATTTATTTCAAAAGTTATGTGTGATACATATCGATGACTGAAAACTTTGAGCCCGGTATGGCAAAAGGTTCGCCACCTATTCCATTTGGGACGTAAACATAACGGCGGCTCGAGGTTTAACAGCCACTGCCTACACGTACAGAAAAAGTCGGGAAGTTATGTTATCAAAACATTAAACAGAACCATCGCTGGCGTGTCCGTCTGGCTCTTGACTCTTTGTTTTAAACAATCACATGTATAATAGCCGCGATCGTGTTCCGTCTCGTTGATAATATTAAATGATTTGTTGACACATCAACATTGGTTTGTAAATGAATCATCATTAAAATGTCATCACTTGATTGTCGTTTGGTGACACAAGTCTGCACGTGCACGTGACCATTAGAATGGGCCTGAGCAATTTGTGGCAGCAGAATAGACCATTTCTATAAAGGAAAATAAACAGTTTCACACATACACCGTGGATAAAATCGCTGATTTTGGATCTTCAAAAATAAGCATCTTTTTCAGCAGATTAAAATAGTGTTAATGATAATAATATACATACATACATACATACATAACTTCACGCCAAATCCCTTGCGGGGTAGGCAGAGAGAACAGAGCGCCATAGGGCACGATTCTTACACACCTCACTCGCTTCGTTGACTTTCATAACTCTTTTCATGCACGCGCGTCGGTTTTTGAGGCTCTTAACATCACCTTCCTCCAGAACACGTTCTATTTGGTCTTGGAATGTGTGTCTTGGCCGTCCTCGACTCCTACATCCGTCCGCTTTTGCATTGTATATCTGCTTAGTCAGTCTTGCGTCAACCATTCTTTCTACATGTCCGAACCATCGGAGCATGCCCTTTCTTACTTTTACACCGACACTCTCTTTCAAACCAACTTCCTTCCTTACAACCTTGTTTTCTACGCGGTCAGCGAGAGTCACTCCGCAGATTTTGCGTAGAGCCCTCATTTCTACCGCGTTTATTCTACTTTCATGCACACTCTGCCATACCCAGCTCTCGCTTCCATAAGTTAGTGTTGGGATCAGGACTGCATTGTGGATTGCTAGCTGGGCCTTTCTGCTAATATTTTTTGCGCCCAGGAATCTGCCCAACACTCCGTTTACGCTATTTCCTATCGCCACTCGTCTTTCTACATCCGCGGTGTACCTTCCATCTCTGCTAAAAGCGCATCCAAGATATACAATTTCATTCACCTGTTCCAGCACTACATCATCAACCATTATCCTTGCATCTGTTCTGGATTCCTCCCTTTCAAACACCATTACTTTCGTTTTCGTCGCATTCAACTGCAAGCCTTTAATCATGCAATCATCTTTCATAGTAGTGACTAGTGTTTGCAGGTCCGACGGCGATTCGGCTAGAAGCACGGCGTCATCTGCGTAAAGCAGGCAGCTCACAACTAGGTCACCCATTCGCATCCCTACATCCATCGATCTCATTCTCTGGAGACAACTGTCCAGGTACAGGATGAACAGTCGAGCGGACAGCACGCAACCCTGTCTGACGCCGATATTGACGTCAAACCAGGGGGACAAGCCGCCGTCAACACGCACACACGCTGTGCAGCCCTCATAAGTGGACTGCACAGCGCGCAGCAGTGCTCCGCTCACCCCGTAGCCCGGGAGTATATCCCACAGATCCTTTCGTAACACTCTGTCAAACGCTTTTTCCAGATCCACAAAACCGCAGAAAACCTTCCGGTTAACAGCCAGTTGTTTCTCCACGATATTGCGGAGAGAAAAAATCTGATCCATGCACCCTCGTCCGCTTCTGAAACCACCCTGAGCCTCCCACAATACTCCATCAGATATCACCCTCATTCTCCTTTCAATAATTTTCCCATACACTTTTGCTGCTAAACTGATCAAACTGATGGCCCTGTAACTGGCGCACTGCATACGTGATCCCTTACCTTTATACAAGGGCACGATGACAGCGCGCCTCCAGTCCATGGGAACCTTACCCGACCTCCAGCATAGATTGCTCAAGGTCAGGAAAGCGTCCCGGACACAGGTTCCACCGTATTTGATCATTTCAGCAGACATCATATCAATTCCAGCTGCCTTACCATTGTTCATACTTCGTATCGACCATTCAATCTCTTCCATAGTAATGTCCTCATCAGATGCTGGCGCAGCGGTGTCAGCCGTAGGCTCACTCGCGGCGCCCACATCCGGAACATACTCGTACATTTCCCCAAAATACTCACTCCACCTGCCCAATACCTCGCTTGGGTTTGCAAGAATGTCACCAAACTTAGACATAATTTTGTCCATTCTGGATGTTGACGAAGAACCCCGAGACTTTCTAACGTCCCTCCAGAAGAGTTTGTTATTCGCCTCGAAGTTCTCCGTCAACCTCACTTCCTCATTCGCAACAAGTCTTTCACGCTTCTCTTTCACTAAGGCTTTGGTAACATTCCTGCAGCGGCGGTAGCTCTCATACTTTTTCTCTGTCATACTATCATTCTGGTTCAAACTTGAGACATAATCCAACCATGCTTTTTTCTTTCTTTCGACGCTGGATTTCACATCCGCGTCCCACCAGGCGTCACCTCTCAGAATCTTATGCCTCTTTGCACTACCACATACTTCTTTTGCACTATTCACTATACTTTCTTTCATTCTTTCCCAGCATTCTTCAACACCTAGGTCAGAAAGACTCGTCTCATTGAGTCTTTTACTGACTAGGCCTACATACATACTCCGTACACTTTCATCTTCTAATTTCTCACATTTTATCCTTTCAAGCTCTCCGAAATGGGTACGCACTCGCCAGTGTCTCCACTTCTTGAAAAGGCCCACGAATCGGCTTACCACCAGGTAGTGGTCCGTATCAAGAGCGGGGCCTCTGTAGGCTCTTGTATCCCTTAAAGTATTTCGGAGACGACTATCTATCAAAATCAAATCTATCATACTCTTTTGCTCATTCCGTCTCCACGTATACGTGTGAATATCTTTATGACGGAATAATGTGTTAGACACAAGGAGGTTCCGTTCCAGGCATACGTCCAATAATAATATAATATAATAATAATATGCGGTACGCGGTAATTTTCCTGACCACTGTAACAGATGGGTATAGCCGTATAGGCTATGTCTATCTATTGTATGTGTGTTAACATTATGCTCGAATTAAAATAACCGTATGAATCGAAGGATGGATTTTAAATAATTATACAAAATTTTATTTCATAAACGACCATTTATATACTTATATATGTATACTTACTACACTTACAGTGTGCACATAAAATGTTATAAATTACATCAGTAAATATTTGAAAAGTCTAGTCATTTGTTAGCCGATAGCTGTGACTCTGTGCGATGTTTTAATCTATTAAAAACATACAAAATAATGTAGCCACCGATGAGAGTGGCTTGTTTGATTTTGCCTATTGGAGTACGTGGGGCACGGTTCAATCCAGCAAAGTTTTAATTGAAGTTTAAATTTTTGAACGATCTACCTTCAAATTCGATGCCAGAGAGCATTGATATCGGCAGGCTTTTTTCATTGAGCAGTCAAAAATACAAATTCTGGTATGAAAATTCACAAAATAACTAATTAGTAATTAGGTAGATATTATCATACAAATCATGACAACATGCCATAGAAGTATATTTAACACCATTACATATATAGCCGACAGTAAAAAGATACTCTATATACCGTACTTTAATATTATGAAAATGTATTACGAATTATAATTGATTACCATACAATCACGAGTGTACTGTCAGTGTAGACCCGTGTAATCTTGTGCTGTGTCGGTTAAATTAAGTGCAATGAAATGTAAGAATATAATAATAATGATTGTAACAAGATATACAATAATACAAAATATTTACATTAATTTTACAATGGTCTCCCGGTAAAATATCACCCTCTCTCAGAATATCGACATTTGTGACTCATGCTGCGTTCCGTTCGCTGAGAGAGGCATCCAAAGGCCCAATCTGTATCTGCACCCCTCCCTATCCACTTCCGACCCCTTTGCCCCTAAAGGCTGGCAGCACAACTGCAACACTATCTGTGTTTCAGGGCGCCTATAGCGGCGCTAATCACCTAAATCCTAAAACAAAATATTGAAATGTGATTGTCAATGTCAGTGTCCACTTCTAGATGCAACTGTGCCAGGTACTGCAAGGTCTTACTCAACGTAATTAGGTAGATACTATAAGATACAGTTAGCTGAGTTCTGTCGAAAGACGACTTCTCAATGAGCTCCGAGTCAATGAGCGATCATGATTAATGACTCACCACAATGAGTTGGTAGTCAGTCGGTACACTTGGACAGACGCAGGCGCCGCTGTTTTTGTGTCTGGCGTTATCTTATGCTCGTACGCACAAAAAAACCAGACTCGTTTATATGAAACTTAGACGCCAAGCTTTTAATATGACAAGTGAATTTATAGCCTAATATTTTATTGCAAACTCAAAGCCAGTAAGTAATGTCAGTATTGAATACATGAAATATAAGCTTTCTTATACCTTTACGCTGTAAATACTACAGCGTCATCAGCAGTGACATTAAAGTACCCATCCACGCGAGCACCAAAACATACATAACAGATATACTATATCTAAGACGATACTAACAAAATGATTGAGTAAAGTAACAGCAATAGTTTACATACAAATTGCCAATGATTACTAATACCTTAAGATTATTCACCGTGTAAAGGCACATAAGTACACACATGTAAATATAATGTATATGTTGTTAGTGAATCACAACGACTAGTGGCCGTATATTTTTGTTTGGGACGTATACGTTGATACTATCTCCGTAATCTTCGTAATAAACGAGCCGCAAATAAGCGAAATGTGATCCGACGCGACTGATATTCAAGTATTACTTTCAGATTGGCATCACACGCTAATTTTGGAGCGAGATGAGCAAAAGGAAATAAAATGCACCGGGCCCACAAGAACTCTTTAAATGTGCCATCGCGACCAGCTGCTCGCCCCTTTGGGTACTCGAATGCATGATGATACACAATTATATCAATTGAGTCAACTCATTTTGCACTATTTTTCCCCCCTATTACGTTTTCTACTTAAATTCTTACATAAAAAAATATGAGTGTTAAGCTGTTCGCAAGTTATATAAGAGTCAACGTAGCAACGAAAACAGCTTGTATATGAATAAGCATATTTTCTGTGAGTTATTTTTTTTCGGAAAATCAAAGTAGCGTTTGTTTGAGGGCATTAACCTTTTATATAAAATCTTCAAGCTCGCTATTACACAGCATTTATACTGAACGATAAAATCCATTAGAAAAACTATATTGTAGCAAAACTATAGGTTCAGGTCTGATAAGGCACTGCCGTGAACTCTATTGGCGCCGTCGAGTGCCGAGGCCGCAGCGCCTATAAAATATTGTAAACGTTAAACGTAGCTTAATTTAGTTTTAGCAATTAACATAAAGAAGATGTCCATAAAATTAACCAACGATTATTTTAATTTTAATGATTTCTGACACAATTCACACATTTTAATACACACACGTAAATTTATATTTAGGAAAACAAATATATAAATCACCCAAACAACGAAATCATACGAAGATCTTTTTTCTCAATTACTTTTGTAGTGGAATGAGTGTGGATGAACCGGCCTACCGTTTAACTCGTCAAATAGAAAGTATGGATATTTTTATTGGAATCCTACTGTCGTATGTATACTTTAACTTTCAATACTATACGGCATCTGAGTATTGCATAATACTGACGAGGGTGAAACTGTTTTCTATGATTTGCAAAGCGAAAACGTGCAGCGAAAACTCAATTCCATAAGAATAGTTTATTTGATAATTAACAGTTGTTTTAATCTTGTAAAGTGAGAGACGCTTGTCCAATTCGCCGGAGTCAGGAGCGAGTCATATTTAACTCACTTGTCCAACTGTCACGTAATGAGTAATAAGACTTATGTGCGCGAGTGATTCATGCGGTGTGAGGAGGCGCGCTACCAGCGACGACAGTGGGGTCAGTGGGTACCTCTACCACTTACTCACACCTCCAGAGACGGTGTCACCTGTCACCCATCTTACGCATATTTTTAAGATAATAAAGTTAATTTATACATGCTTTACTTTACTTTACTGACTGTGGTGGTAGAGCCTCGCAGTTCGCTGCATGAATGGGCCGGCTCGACCGGTGAAATACCATGGCTCATGGCGTGTTTCATTGGATGTTTCTCATCCTTCTTATCCTACTCCTTTAAATGCCGGCAACACAACAGCTACAATATCTGTATGGCAGGTGTCCATGGGCAGCGATAGTTGCTTACCACCAGCTTGATCCTCTGCCCTCCTAAAAAAGTTACGCAAAATGAACTGAATGCTCGTCGGTTTAAAGGCTTAGTTGCCATGAAAATACTTTTTAAATTTGGAATATAATTTCGATTTCTGCGTAGTCACTTCGCATTAGCCTACATTCCCGAGACACCATCTATGCTATTATAGACTCGTGTAATTTGACCACTCAAATAATAACTACAACAACGAGAGACCCGCGCAAAGGAAAATGGAAGTTGGAACGATGAAAGCATCGTAACGATGAGATAAATAAATAAAATAAATTGAATAGATACGATTGAATCCATAAGTGGGTCTTTCATTGTTATGAGTGTTGTTCGGGATAACTGTAATGTCTTTTCTCATTAAAACCCGATCGATGGTAAGCAGTTACCGTGGCCTTGACAATAGGAGCATAGGGAATGCTCTTCCAACCCTCTAGACACTTTGTACATTATACCAGGCAAACAATACAAGACAGATATATAACGCCAACATTTCTTCAGTAACGTAAAATTTACATTTACGTCCGTAATTACTTCTTAGATAATATGCTTTCGGTAATAAATAATTAATAGTTTACAAAACTAAAAAACACGCTTTTTATAGAAAACCGAACTAAAAAATAGAAAATAAGTTTTAATAAAATTAAATTAAGAATAGTGTTGAAAATTTCAATAAATATAGATTAATAATAGTGTGAATAAAAAAAAAATTTAAAAAAACGCGCGGGGTGCATGGTGCCAATAGTTATAAATATTTTGTTGACAGATATGAGTAGAGTGATTACCATTTTGATAAGATCTTAAAAAGAACCCCACGCTTTTTTTAATTTTTTTTTATTCACGCTATTATTAATCTATATTTATTGAAATTTTCAACACTATTCTTAATTAAATTTTATTAAAACTTATTTTCTATTTTTTAGTTCGGTTTTCTATAAAAAGCGTGTTTTTTAGTTTTTTAAACTATTAATTATTTTCTATTTTTTAGTTCGGTTTTCTATAATTTTATCAAATTAGTGTATTGTCATCGGTCCTGGATAAATCTACAAAGTTTGAACGAAATCTAGCCGTTCAAAGTGGGTCAAAATCGCGCCCAAAGAAGTCGGTTACAAACATACAAGTGAAGCTAATAAAAAGCTAATAAAAAAAAACAAGGTAGAAACAGGCAATTTTGTGTGTAATCCACTTTCACGGTCACAATCCACGGTTTAGCTCACGTGCATGTATGTATTCCGATCATAATTATTTAAAGCAAGATAAAAATGGAACTAATATTGCAAGAAAAGCATCACTGTAATTTTCGTATTTTAGGGACAAAGTCTCGTCATAATAACATTAATCAACAGTTTATAACTTAGCGTTGACATTAAGTTTACCGATTTTCATCTAATTAAGTTCAACAGTTGACCCGCGATTAAGTGACCAGCATCTTTATAAATTTTCGCATTTATAATATGTATTATTAATGATATACGTGTAGACAAAAATCTAGGTCGCGTAACAAACATATATAAAATCAATTTCCTGTTGACTCAACCACTATTTATGTCTAGATACGTATATAGGTGTAGGCAGTAGGTATCCTCGGCCGGCCCAATATCTAGGCGACCATGAATCACACGCGCCTCCATTTTGTTCGTTCGTTGTAATTGTCAGAGCATTAGGCATTCTGTGCACGGTATATCGCTGGGCGTTGACTGTTTAATGGTTTCTATACTTAGACAACAATTACTTGACTTGTAAAAAGAATCAGTAAAATGTAAATAATTTATAAAGCCATACAGTTAGTTGTAAACAGCGATCTTAGTCATTAGCCTGCGTGGCCCGATATCCAGAGCGTGGCTCGGATCACGCACGCACTCAAAGTGAGGCCTGTTTCCGCACACACATATCGCTGTTCACCCCCGTGTCACTCAACTTCGCACTGCTAATTTCATACGCGGATCAAAAACCCAATTTAATTGCAACTGGACGGAAAATGAGGTTTGAATTGAAATAACATTTTGATCAATCTTACTCTTTTTTCATGGGATAAGGGGCTAGCGATCGAGCCGCCTGATGGGAAGCAAATAACGCCCATGGACACCTGATTAACGGACACATCTCTCAGCGAACGATTCGCGGTATGGACCACTTTACGTCGATTTGAGTGGTCATGTGATATTTCACCGGTAAAGCTGGTATATTCATGCATCGGTTTGCGCGGCTCTACCACTATAAGTAAGTAGTCGAAATCTAATAATTGATTTAAAATCTAATAATTTCCGAAACTATTCGCACAAGTAAAGTTGGTTGGTATACTAAATATTAAATACTGTTCGTGTTTACCAAACGTGTTGGCATCGTCACAAGCGCCATGATCGCTGGCGGCGCGCGGCGCTTGTAACAATGCCAACACGTTGTAAGACTCACTACGACATGGCCACTGTCACTGAAATTAGAGATTAGAGAGACCTAAGAAAATATCGATGGATTGTGTGAAAGACCACATGATTATGAAGGGATAAGGAACGAAGGGGAAGTGGCAGGGCAGGAAGGTGATGATGATTACAGTTATGTACCTATTTAGATGTCACGTTTTCTATAGCTCTAATAAACAAACATCACCATATTGTACACGGGGGTGTTATAACGAAGTTACTGCTATTTATTGTATCTAATCATTACAAAGTATGAAATAAAGTCGCTCTTCGCTGTCTGTCCCTAATATGCTTATATCTTTAAAACTGTGCAACGGATTTTAAAGGTTTCAACAGGGTGAAAAGTAGAGATAGTTTGATAATGATAATTTGCGAGGTTCGGGGTGTACGTGCAAACGCTGGCTGATTCCTTTGTGATAGATAAAAATAATGTGCTACGTTATTATACACCATATGTGTAGGTCTATAAAAAAGTGTGCAATAGAGTATGTCCATCTCTAAAGGATAACCCACAATGACCATTTTTATTTCTAATTTATTACTTCTGAGGCGAAACTATGTTCGCCGTCTAAAATAAAAAAAAAATAAAATAAAAAAGCCTTTTATTCCATGCAAATAAGTTAACAACACTCTTAATCATCTCTATCTTCTTTCTCTTTATTATTAGGTAATAAAAAGTTAAAAAGGCTTAGAAGCATTCAAATGAATTAAAAATTAAATTAACATTCTTAAATAAATTAAAACATTAAAAAATATGTAATAAATTATTAATGTAGTTGTTTGAATTAATAATTATTATAGGGGTCCATGAATAAAAAAAAAATATTAATTCAATTTAAATTATAACATAATACACAATGTATGTATGTTATGTTTATAATACACAATAATAATACTACATAATAGGTCGGGGAAAAAGTCTTTTCGCATAACGTAGGTATAAACTTATTATAAAATTTCTTTGACTGTACTATTTGTGTCTGGCTGGTTTTGGTAACATTAAAAAGGTTACATTATAAAGAAAAGAAAAAAATAAAAAAAAGTTGTTTCCCGCTATTTTTCATTTGTTTTTCTCTCCGTAAAAATGAGTGAATCTAATGAAGAAATTCGATACATTTTTAAATTTTATTATAAAAAAGGCAAAAATGCAACTCAAGCAGTGAAAAAAATTTGTGATGTTTATGGACCTGATGCAGTGTCAGTAAGAGTAGCACAAATTTGGTTCAAACGTTTTCAGTCCGGAAATTTTGATGTTAAAGATGCACCTCGCTCTGGTCGCCCTGTTACGAATAAAATGGACGCCATTTTTGAAAGAGTGGAGCAAGATCGGCATATTAGTAGTTACGATGTAGCTGAAGAACTGGGAATTGACCACAAAACAGTTTTGACCCATTTGAAGAAAGCTGGTTATACAAAAAAGCTCGATATTTGGGTGCCACACGAGCTCACTCAAAGAAACTTAATGAACCGTGTACTCATTTGCGATTCATTATTGAGACGTAATGAAACCGAGCCGTTTTTGAAGAGATTGATAACTGGCGATGAAAAGTGGATCACGTACGACAAGAACGTGCGAAAAAGATCGTGGTCGAAAGTTGGCCAGGCTTCACAGACTGTGGCCAAACCTGGCCTAACACGAAATAAGGTGATGCTGTGTGTATGGTGGGATTGGAAGGGCATTGTTCATTATGAGCTTTTACCGTCCGGCAAAACCATCGATTCTGATCTTTACTGCCAGCAACTGATGAGATTAAAGGAAGCAGTCGAGAGAAAACGGCCGGAATTGATCAACAGGAAGGGTGTGGTCTTTCATCACGATAACGCTAGACCACACACATCTTTAGCCACTCAGCAAAAATTAAGAGAGTTCGACTGGGAGGTCCTAGTGCATCCACCATATAGCCCTGACCTTGCGCCTTCAGATTTTCACCTGTTTCGGTCTCTTCAGAATTCTTTAGGTTCTGTAAGGTTGACCTCAAGAGAGGACTGCCAAAACTATTTGTCCCGTTTTTTTGATCAGAAGTCCCAAAGTTTCTACAGTAACGGGATAATGTCTCTGCCCACAAAATGGCAGAAAGTTATTTAACAAAACGGTACATATATATTGTAAATAAATGTAAATAAACTTTGAAAAAAATGTCTTGACTTTTCATACAAAAATACGAAAATACTTTTTCCCCAACCTATTATTTAAATTATCTAAACATTCGAATTAGTTTTTTTTTTCTATGGGATAGGAGGGCAAACGAGCAGGCGTGTCACCTGATGGTAAGCAACCAACGCCGCCCATGGACACCAGCAACATATACAGTGTTACTGTTGCGTTGCCGACCTTTAAGGGATAGGGGATAGGAAAGGATGGGGAAGGAGGGTGGGCCTCCGGATACCTCTCTCACCGAACGAAACGCGGCATGAGCCACTTTACGTCGGTCTTCTGAGAAGCCGTGGTATTTCACCGGTCGAGCCGGCCCATTCATGCAGCGAACTGCTTGGCTCTACCACTGTTGACAGTTATATTTTTTAATTGATTTTGACATTTTAAATTATTTTATATACTATATACATTTGTTATATAACAATTTTAAAAATTATTTCCAAAAAAATTTAACCTTATTTATAATTTACTGTATCTACTAATAACTAATTATAAATGAACAGCGGTTCCTCTTAATATGTCCTCAATGAGATAATGATACAAACTTAGCTTTGTTTGTTTACCTCTTGTATAATTATAGATGTGAAGTTTGTGATCGAGACGTGCGGTGTATTACAGCCGCAAAGAAACTTCATCAACATCGTAAATACCGTCAAGCCTTTTTCTATGCGAAGGCGTAGGCAGCGACTGTTAAGCCTCGACTCGCCGAATCTTTACGAACGTAATGTGTGTTTGTATCTACTAAAGAAGAAAATACCGATATCTATATGGAAGTAAACTCGAAGAACAAACCTTCTTGGAGTCAAAATAATTTTGAAACTCGACACAGACAGTTGGCCACAGACTAGACACAGACAGTTTAGTACCTATTACATAAGCACTAGCATCAGCTATAGCTACAGTGTAGTGTTACGTCTCGTCCCAAATATAAATGTCAGCGCCTAAAGGTTGTGGGGGCGCTCCGTCCGATAGTTAAGAGCTTGGGAAATATGATATAACTACTTACGGTGCACATTAAACGTTCTTTGTACAGGCCACGACAGGCAGACAGACAGACACTAAGCCAATAAATACACGCTTGTCTAGATATTAGACGTGTGTATCTCACAGTAAGTGCTGTTGACTTTTCGCAAATCTTTTTGTAGGTCATAGGTAATAGATTGTAGTGTATAGAACAAATTGTGGCCGACGTAAAGTATTCGGCTCAAGATATTACATGGGAACAAATATATTATTATTATAATTCGGCGACATGTGTTATCGGCGTGAAGGTATCATAAATAAAAATAAATCAAAATTACTACAAATGTCAAGAGTAGATAGAATAACCTCGACGGTTTTCCAGCTCAGAGCTTCCGCTACAGATGGTACACTCGAGATCTTTGGAACACACGAATAACTTTGAGAAAATTATTGTCAATTAGTAGTGTCCGACCGAAGGTCTATTATTGGCAGAAGCCGAAGCCGATTAATCGGCAATCTCCACAACCTTCGGCCGAAGCCGAACTCTTAGTAATTGAATATTTTTCTCCAATATTATCCACAGCTAAAGAAAAATATCGGCGTAAAGTGGCTCATGCCGCTTTTCTCTCGGTGATAAAAGTATCCGCACTGAACTAAGTGCAGTGCGGTCCGTCAGTCACTCACTCTTTCGTAACAGTTCGTTTAATTCTGACTGTTCTCGGACCTTCGGCTTCAGCCCAAAAAACGGCCGAAGCCGAAGATCTCGCCGAAGATGGATTTTTGGCCGAAGGTGGCCGAAGCCGAAGCTTCGGTCGGACACTATCAATTAGTCAATCATTAAATAGTATAAAATTAAGTCGCTTTCCTCTATCTGTCCCCTTATATGCTTAGATCATTGAAACTACACAACGGATTTTAATGTGTTTTTTTTTAATAGATAGAGGGTAGACAGGGTGGTTTGCATCTATAATTTATGTATGATGTAGTAAATAAAAAGTGATTAATCCAAAATGGACTTATTTATTACCTTTGATACGGAACAAAGATCGCCGGGTCAACTAGTAAATAAATATTTTTTGATGACTGAAGAAATTTAGTTTGATGTAAGAACGTTGCAGCAATTGGCTTGCCACCTATTTTAACATACCAAAGGATATTTAGTTAGGATTTCGAGTTTCGTTAACTTATTGATAAATTCAGTTCTGCGAGTCTCACACAAAATGATTGATCGTAAATCATTATCAATCACTTCACATCACCTCCTGGCTACGACGATGGAACCCGAGACTACTTGTCACGCCATCCAGTCACGACACCGACAACGTCTGATGTCCCATAATGACTTGCTAATCATGTTTTATACAACAGATAGATTATTCGAAGGATTCAAATATCATTATTATTGTACTTTGCAAGAGGCGTGAAATATAAACAAATATATAACATCAGAATATTGGAGGTTATTATTCAATGAGGGGTTATTTACGGAGCTGTCCGCACGGTATCATACCATCAGAATTTTTAAATAGAAAACTAGCCACCCGGTCTACAGTATTCCCAACTATCAAAAATGTATGTATCCCCCAAAAAACCCCAAAAATTCGACTGCTTATAAAATTCAAAATGTAATATTTTAAAATAAGCAATGCATTAAAAATAGTAAACAAGCAATAAATCATCATGAAACAAATAATAAAAGACATCTTTTTAAATTCTTTAAGACAAAGGATCAAAAGCTTCAACCAGCAAACAATGTTCTTCAGCTGAATTTGTATAAAAATAAATAAGGATTTGAGTTATTAAAATCCCAAAAATACCCCTAAAAACACATCGCACCCCCCAAAATATGGGGGGAAAACCCAAGTTGGGAACCATGCCGCCCTAACAGCGTATGATAATGACTTTATATATTCGTCTTGACCTGGTGAGTGACATAGGTACGTTATAATATTTCCAGAACTTCCCGCGGTGAATGAATTTACCCTTTTACGTGCAGTAAATTTTTGTTTTCAATATTTTTAAGTATTTAAATTTTTATGTCCACCTTGTTGTTGTAATTAAATATATTTCTTTGTTTAAAGAAAAAAAACGTTAATTGATGTGTAAATATTATATTGACTAATACAGACTAATAAAGAGCCACCTTGTGGGAATATTCCAGAACAACATACATGAATCAGGCGAGACACCAGGGTCGCAATATTAATTGCCAATTAATTAATATATATATATAATATATACGCATCACAGATTTCATTAAATTAATTATATACGGCCACACTTCCGGTGTATTTGAACTGCATTATATAAAATATATTGTGCGTCGTTTACATTTCCGTATTGCATAACAAAATGCAAATACATGCACCGGATTGTTTTAACTTTATTTCATTATCATTATGAAATCCTTAATAATATAACTAATGCGAAATTCTGTCTGTTATCTCTATTAAACAGTGCACGATTTCCAAGAGAAAGATTTAAAAGGACTTTTCTCACTTACAGGGGCCAGTTGCAATATGTCCGGGAATATTATAGCATGCATTATACTCCGTAAATAACACAATTGGGGCGATCAAAAAATATCTTAAATTGAGTACTTCTGGTAATAATTTGGCGAGTGAAGTCGCGGACGACACCCTTGGCAATACAAGGCTGCAGTCTGGCAATACAGATGTCATAATACAATATAGAATGCAATCTATTCCATACAATACTGTAAATCCTCCATTAAATAGAACAAAGCGTTCATTCAAGGAAGTGGACTAAACACATCCTCGGCCACTTCCGGAAGTTATACGGATGCTGTGGTATCTATCACTTGCCCGCGGCTTCACTCACGCAGATAACATAATGAGTGCGCTGGAGGTACCTATTCTTGGAGACATATCAAAACGTTCAGAAGAATATTCAACCATTTATTTAAAAAAACCCTTTTTAAAAAAAGTAAAATACCAAATAGTAAATCAAATAGTGTCACGGATTGAATGACCTTTTACTCTTTGATATCACAAACAGACAATAAAAATTAATTTACAATATAAATAATACAAGAAATTCAAATAATAATTAATAATATATACAGGAGGTTTCAAATATGAACATAAATGTATCTACAAGTTTACATATGCAGTACGATCTTTGTTTGTACACTGAAAAAGGCGATAATAGCCGTGTTATAGAGCTGTTAAGGCTCTACAGTTAGCTGGATAAAATAAATTCCGGTTGCATATCAAGCTGCCGTATATTCAATTATAATAAATTGCATATTACGCCAGAGGAAAAAAAACTTACAAAAGGGTTTCCTAGTTCCGGAGATTATGGTTATAGAACAAAGAAAGTTTGTCGCCATATTTTGTTAGAATAGCATATTTCATGTCAATGTCGTCTCGCGTGGAGATGAAAACACGTTTCTCGGTTATGTATACGAAACTCATAAACCCTGTCTTATGAAACACAAAGAAATTGTCACTTTGCATGTAAAAAAATATATTTAATAACATTCTAAGAATGAAGGAGAATTTCATAATCGTATCATGAAATTTTTAATATCATATTGTGAGAAATATTTTTATAAACAACTCTCGTATAAGTTTTAATCTTTTCCGCTATCTTCGGAACGTCTATAGCGAATGCGTTTTTTTATTTATCTAACGTTTCCATTTTGAATAATAATATTCAATTTAAAAGTGTCTATATTTCCTTATTAATTTATTTACGGATATTAATTAGCAAAGCTTTCATAAAAATGAGTGGATGTAATAAAAAAGAGAATATTAACGAGATAAAATGTTTATAGTTATAACAAAAAAAGCCATAAGTCCCGTTTTAGATTTAGCTGAAGATTTGTTTGCAACCAACGACCCATTCTCTACAAAAAAAAGCCTTGATATAATGTTTCTGTGGTGCTGAAAGATACTGAAAGTAGTATTTAATAAGCATTAGAATGGCGCATCGTAGGCAATAAATTAATAAATGTATAGAATATCCGAGCGAATTGTATAAGTTGGCGTATACACTGAACAGCACTGGCGCGACGTCGGCGGGACGGCGGCGGTGCGACGTAGACGTGGGCGTGCCCGTTCCGCAACATTCTATTACATTAAATTATAACTTCGACAAACAATAATTTGCACAATGACAATATTTGGGAATGAACGTAGACGAAACTTATAAAGAAACGGCTTTTATTTGTAACTAGCTGACCCGGCGAACTCTGTTTCGCATCAAAAGTAATAACTGCTGCCCCGCTATGTTAATACTGCAATATCTTCGACAAATTTGAAGTCGATAGCAGCTATAGGTTAAAAATGGGAATTTTCCAATGTTAACACCCCCGCAACCCCCCTTGTGGGTGGAATTTCGTAAAATCCGTTCTTAGCTGACCTCTACTCGGCGAAAGGAATAATCCTACCAAATTTCAAGTCGCTACGCCTTATGGTTCCAGAGATATTGTGATGAGTCAATATATAGGTGGAAATCTCTTCTATATATATATATAGAATAGACTAGCTGACCCGGCGTACGTTGTTCCGCATGAAAGGTAATAAATGAGTAAATTTTGAATATCATGAGGTTCAATTTGTGCTATTTATTTTTAAATGCGGTCCCGCTATGTTATTACTGCAATATCTTCGAAAATATTCGTTTAAATTACATGCTATAAAGGGCCATGATCATCTATATTACTTGCACAATCTATTTAAGACACTTAATTGGATGAAAATTAATGCTGTAATGTTTAATATCGCTTCGTAAGTAAGCCATTATTACTCGTAAAAAGTAAAAAAAATAAAAATGGTCACTGTGGGTTATCCCTAAAAGATAGACATATGCCTTCGCGGACTTTTTTGTAGACCTTCTGAAGGTGTTAAATAATGTAGAACATTGTTTACATGTATCACTTAGGGTTCAGCCAGCGTTTGCAATTAAAGATCGAAATCTCGAAAATTATCATTTTTTTTCTTTACAACATCATAAATGAATTATAGATCAAAACCACCCCGTTGACACCCTCTAACTATTAAAAAACCGCATCAAAATCCGTTGCGTAGTTTTCAAGATATACGCATATAAGGGAACAGACAGCGGAAAGTGACTTTGTTTTATACGATGCAATGATGATAAAAAGTAAAAAAATAAAAATGGTCACTGTGGGTTATCCCTAAAAGATAAGATAGACATATGCCCTCGCGGACTTTTTTGTAGACCTTCTGAAGGTGTTAAATAATGTAGAACATTGTTTTGATGTATCACTTAGGGTTCAGCCAGCGTTTGCAATTAAAGATCTAAATCTCGAAAATTATAATTTTTTTTTCTTTACAACATCATATATGAATTATAGATCAAAACCACCCCGTTGACACCCTCTAACTATTAAAAAAACCGCATCAAAATCCGTTGCGTAGTTTTAAAGATATACGCATATAAGGCGACAGACAGCGGAAAGTGACTTTGTTTTATACTATGTAATGTTACTATAGTCTCGGTGGTCCAGTGGTCGAGCACCCCGCTTCTGTATCAAAAATTATGTGGGATAAATATCGATGACTGAAAACTTTCTAGAATAAAACTAGGTTCGCCACCTATTTCCTTTGGGACGTAAACATAACTGACTGTCTAATATGGCGAATCTAATCTGACGACCATGGTCGTCATACAAACATGCACATTCCATCAGACCAATATTTTTGCAGGGCACCGAACAGTATTTAACGGCGAATACTAGGAAATGCTGCCTGTTTATCGGTTTATGATGTGAAAATACATCTGAAACCCAAATTTAGAGGAAATTACTAATTTAACTAAATTTCCTATTGCTTACACTATCGGCTACCTGCACATGATCGTTCCCCCAAGTGCCCCCAACACTGGTAAAGAAATCTGTGTTTGAGATTACCTGGAACAAACAGAACAGAAGAATGTTTAAACAGCATTTTATTGAGTATATTATATATTATGTGCATTCAAGAGGAGTTCTGTTTTTATGAAATTAAAGATGGCATTACAATTTTAATTTTTTTTAATTTCTATATAGATATTGTTGACCGTGAATTGTGATCGGAATGCCACCAGACATTCGGACACATACATGGCATATGAATTATATATTATCATTTATTAAAAACCTGATATTGCAAGTATGAACATTATCTATATGGCAATCGGACAAATATAAGAATGACCATTAAGCTACTTTTGATAACTGCCAACATTAGTTCACCGTGAAAGTTCTCAAAATATTAGACAACTCTAAAATATACATAACGGATATTTAATTACTGTGATTAGCGATTAATATGCGCACTGGCCAATACTATTTTTATTCATACAGAAAGAAGTGCTTCGCGATACTTGTTTCGTTGATGTTTGACGAAAATATTACAACGGAACTGATTATAATTATACATTAATTTATACCAAAATGTATTTTTCTAACGACTCTACTCGTATGAGTAATTAGAGTATTATTAAAAACGAAATACTGAGTATAATAAAGAGGATATTTCTATTTATTGACGTTGATTGAAACTTAATTCCCATGTCGCTTTTGGCAATAGTCACGATCCTATTCATTCCCCGGGACCTGATATTCCTGTCGTGGCATACTTGGTTCGTGGAAATGTATTAACCGGATTACCGGATTAGTGTTCGGGCAACGTCTAATATAGAGGGTTCTTTACAGATCGATCGTACTTCACACACTTCACACTTAAGTATAGTAATTAGTAATCACATATATATATTAAAGTACGTGCCACGTTGTTTGTGCGCGATGGACTCCCAAACTACTTAAAATAGCCGATTCTTATCAAATTTGGAGACCGTATGCAGTTTGATCCAACTTAAAGGATACGATAGTTTATAAAATTTTATTTTGTAACACTCCAACCGCAACTTGGTCAAAATATTCTTTTCGGCACGATATTAATCACTTACAAACTCCACCGAAATGGGCCTAGAAGTGATCAACATCAATTTTATATACCCTAAATGTTAAGGGTCCATCGATTATTTATTTATTTTTTTTGCAAAACAATGTTTGCCTGGTCAGCTAGTATGCCATATATGTATGAAGGATGCCGTATTAACAGCCGGTTCCGGTTGGAATGGCAAGTCCGTATATAGCTCACCGCATCACCAGGTTTATATTGGCATTTCTATTAGTTTCCCAAGGCCACGGTACACATTTATATTGGAAATTGGATAACACGTAGGATGGGTGACTTGCGATTGATTTTTCCATACCCCTCGCTGCAAACTGATGAGTTTTAAATGCCACCGAGTGAGCTGAACCAGAAGGTTTTTATTTTTTTAGTTGGGAGATTAAATAATTTGCGGGATAAAGTAGTTACAGCGCATGTTCGAGTTAACGATACCCGATGTACTTATAATAAGCAAGTTTCCCTTGGAATACTCGTACATTCTAAGCTACAGCGTAGTTCTGAGAAATTATGTTAATATAGTAAGTATAATTATATTTACAGCATACCATAAATGGGATAACGGGGCCGGCAGCGACAAGATTGGCAAAGAGGAAAAATATGCTAATTAATAATTTTTTCTACCTGACAGACCCCCTGGTCTGTCAGATAAGAAAACATTTGTAATTATATCTAACATAATTATACACGTTTAACAAGACGTAGTATCTTGAATGTATTCAATAAAATAATAATATTGTATGCAATATTATGCCCTTTATTCCTATTATATTTATCTCTCCCAGAAAGATTCTCCCAGAATTGGTGGAAAACAACACTCAGATATGATGACTTTTGGATAGAGTTGTGTATTGATTGATATGTATCGTACGACGTCTGTACGATGTATTGTAGTTGTGTATTCTCATGACGTCTTATAATAATTGTCCAGGGGTACATGTTCACAAGTGTGAACATGTACACACTTATCTCAGTGGTGAAGTCACCACTGAGTTAAGTGTCAAAACAGTTTAAACGTTTCTTTTGCTAACCCAATTGGGATGAAATTCTAGAGTCTGGTAATCACGCTAATCGGCAAGCGAGATCGTCGTGAGTTCACTCTTCGCACTCCGCCCGGGCGTCGTCAGCCGGTTGCCTATGGGAGGATACATCGTAACCTTCAACTTGATCTGTAATGTGACCGTATGGCTGGCTCGTGTTTCAAATATTTATGCCATCAAGAACACTTATAGAGAAACGACACAGCGCGGCCACCCAATAGATATATATATATATATCTATTTTAAGTGGTAGAGCCACGCAGTCTGCTGCATGAATGGATCGGCTCGACCGGCGAAATATCACGACCACTCAGAATATTGACGTTAACTGGCCCAAGCCGCGTTTTGTTTAGCGAGTGAGGTATCCAGAGGCGCAACTCTCTCTCTCCCCCTTACCCACTTCCTTAAAGGCCGACAAGTGACAACGCCGCTGCACCATTATTATCAGTGTTTCAAATGTCTATGGGCGGCGCTAGTTTCTTACCGTCTGGTGACCATGGTCGTTTGCTCCCTATCCCAAAAAATCTAAAGTTATAATGTATAACAATCCATAATGACTCATGTTTATTATCCATACATTCACAACCCATCTCAAGGAATCCTGTTTGAAAAGGGTCGTGTGAATAGTTTTTCAAAAGGTCGGCAAGCGTGTGTGATGCCTCTCTCATAGCATAGGCTACGGTAACCGGTTTACCAAAAATCCCTTTAAAGAACCTAATAAATTCACATACTTCAAACACAATTTAGTTTTATGAAATAACTCCAATTCAGGTTCTAAAAATTAATATCTCACACTCAGATAAATTAGTGGCATTATTGTGAAAATAAAATCAATATCGATAATTATAATGTCTATTTTCTAATCTAGAACGAATGATTCCAATTTGCAAACCGCTATCCGACCCACCTCGCTTATTTATCTCAACCGTGGTGTGAGTTCAGCACTAATGATTCTCTACAATCAGATAGATGCCATTCACATAATCACAATAATAATCGTGTCAATTTTTATCACTGCTAATCTATCCTAAAGTCGTGGGATCGATTCTGGGCTCACACTAATCTATTTTATTCTAATAATAAGGTGAAAAAAATAAATACACGTGATATCTTACTACACATCCCCCTCCCCCTGATATTTCGTGATTTTTGATAGACCCCTCCCCCCCTTTCTAACCTCACGTGATTAATGGACGGCCCCTAAATAGAATACAGTAAGTACACCCGGCCTCCAGAAGGTACGACTGCCCCGAATAGGTATTCTTTACTAATGCAAAAGATGTGAAAGAGAAATCTTCCATTAACAGTGTCTCAATCAACAACCGCGCTAGGTACACAACAGATAATTTATCAGACTCCTAACATAATCTTTGTTTAAGGTCGAACAAAGGTCATGCATACACAACACGTCACCTACTCGGTACATATTATACTTCATTCAAACTGATAAGAGATTTGATGGGTGTGCAATGTACTCTCTCGTCGTGTTGGTACCTGCTTACCTACCTACATGTATTGATAGCGCGATGATATCAGATCTGATTACAATGCACACATGCACACAAAGCGCCATTTATCCATGCGGCCGCATCGTATCGTGATTATGAGTACCTATTCTACGTTTCAGTCTGTGTCTGATAATTATTTTTTTATGAGATAAGGGGGCAAACGAGCAAGCTGGCCACCTGATGGTAAGTAGCTAGCGCCGTTCATGGATGGCCTGCAATACAGCTAGTGTTACAGTTTCACGCCGGCCTTTAGGCTAGTTAAATGGGGCGGGCTTCCGGATGCCTCTCTCACCGAACGAAACGTGATAAGAGTCAGTTTACGTCGATATTCTGAGAGGTCTTGAGCGCTTCCAGACAATTGCCAATCGAACAGCAATTGAACATATCGGTGAGCCAATAAAATGGTGGTTACCACAACTCGAGGCTGGTATGTCTACTTGCGGTACAATCGACGGTGTAGTCACAGATCAGTGATCACGTTCAATGTCGCTCGCCGCCTTCATCACAGCCGTCTATATCTAGGTAGCTCTCTAATAGATGCCTAAACGTATCTATCCGGTTAGCGATAGCTGTAGGAGTGACCAAGTTTTCGTTTCTTTACAGGTTTTCGCATGTGAAATTCGTAATGATTCTGAAGATATATAAATCAAAATTCAATTACTAACGCGATTCTTCTTGACGTAACAAATAAAGAGCCATCACCTATTCGAGCCAAAACTACAGCTACCTTCATTTTTCTATTAGAAAACATTAGCATCATCATTACATAGTATAAAACAAAGTCACTTTCCGCTGTCCGTCCCCTTATATGCTTATATCTTTAAAACTACGCAACGGATTTTGATGCGGCTTTTTTTAATAGTTATAGGGTGTCAACGGGGTTGTTTTGATCTATGATTCATATATATGATGTTGTAAAGAAAAAATGATAATTTTCGATATTTAGCACTTTAATTGCAAACGCTGGCTGAACCCTCAGTGATAGATCAAAACAATGTTCTACATTATTAAACACCTTCAAAAAGTCTACAAAAAAGTCCGCGAGGGCATATGTAACAGTCGTAACAGTGGTAGAGCCAAGCAGTTCGCTGCATGAATGGGCCGGCTCGACCGGTGAAATACCACGACCTCTCAGAAGACCGACGTAAAGTGGCTCATGCCGCGTTTCGTTCGGTGAGAGAGGTACCCGGAGGCCCACCCCCCTTCACCGTCCTTTCCTATCCCCTATCCCTTAAAGGTCGGCAACGCTACAGTAACACTATATGTGTTGCTGGTGTCCATGGGCGGCGTTGATTGCTTACCATCAGGTGACACGCCTGCTCGTTTGCCCTCCTATCCCATAAAAAAAAAAAAAAAAAAAAAAAAAATGTCTATCTCTTAGGGATAACCCACAATGACCATTTTTATTTTTTTTACTTTTTACGAGAAATAATGGCTTATATGCGAAGCGATTTTAAACATGACAGCATTAATTTTCATCCAATTAAGTGTCTTAAATAGATTGTGCATGTAATATAGTTGATCCTGGCCCTTTACATCATGCAATTTAAACGAATATTTTCGAAGATATTGCAGTATTAACATATTGGGACAGCAGTTAAAGCCGATAAATAGCACAAATTAAACCTCATGATATCCAAAATTTACTCTTTATTACTTTTCATGCGGAACAAAGTTCGCCGGGTCAGCTAGTAATATATATAAAAACTAGTGCTGCGAAATAAGACGAAACAGGACCAAATATGTTACCCAAGTGTTTTAACCATTAGGTTATCCAGACCATTCAATATTGGTATAGTTAGTGTATTATAACTGTACGTTCGAGAACAGGAATGGTCGCAAGCACAGTCGTTTAACTAGTAATGTAAAATATGTAAAAGTAATGTTTAAGTACCTATAGTCCTATAGTGGGGGCTGGGGAGAACATAAATCAATTTACATATTATGAGACAATCTCACGGAACCTCGTGTGTACTTATCTTACTCGGTATCTGGAACGTTTAACATTGAACTTGCCAGTACATTTAACATCACGCCAACTAATAAACGTTAGATTCTGGTGAAAGTTGTTAAGAAAATAGATTTATACACATATATATATTTATACACTTGTAAATATTTAGCTGTAGCCCGCGACTCTGTAAATGAAAAAATTCACCTCTCGGCTCGCTGAAATTCGTCCCCTTAAAACATTCTCAATTTTTTCATACAATTACGAAAATCTTAATTAATAAAGAAAAAAAAGACCCCTCGAATCGAGCAGCCGATTAGGAAATTACCATTAAAACTAATTATAATTAGAAAATGAGTGACTGAAAAGTTTGTGCCCGGTATGGCAATAGGTTCGCCATTTGGGATGTAACAATTCAGCGAGTCGATGAAGGCTGTAATGTAAAGCATTTGGAACAAATACGTTCAACAAACGAGATAATACATACATATACGCGGCCATAATAGCCTTGATACACAAAAGGCATTGAATTGTAGCCCTCTATATATCTCGCTGCCAAGAGTGTCAATATCAAATATGATGATAACTACACGCTAAAACTTATCGAACAAATATCAATATTGGTTACCACAAACCAAAAGTTTAATTATAAACGTTACTTAATCGTTACGTATTATTTGAAAGTAAAACAAAATCAATCAATAAATTTAATATTATTACACTGCCTAGGGTCCCATACGTCGTTTACAAACATTGCACTATTGATAACTACAACACTCGCTGGGTACAGTCGGAGAGAAAATTGTTTATAATATTTATGTACACATTTCACAAAAGAGGAGAAAAAAATGATAAAACTTGTCGAATATAATCGAATCTTAAATTTACAAATCATGACGTACATTCAAGTACTAGTTTGTTAAAACTTGTTTTTCAGTAGAAAGCTTTTGTGAGAACTGAGAACCATACGGTCTACGTCATTCATTCAGTGTCACACTAAAGATTTGCAGTTCGGCGATACCTCCCACTCTCACTCCAGGGGCACAAAAGAAAGCTTAGTGCAAGAGCCATATGCTCCGGTAAAAGGTGGTGGACGTTCGGTTTAATTTCCATGTATTGTTGACGAATATTGGTAGACTGGGCTTATATAATTATTAACCCATGATTATTATAACAATAACGTGTGTACGTGTGCGACTGTACATCAGTTACAGTGTAGCCTATCACGTAACAAGATCACTGGGATCAATGCACCGTGGCCAGCTCCATCGAATCACTCACGCCTTTCTCTCCGTCTGCCGGCCGTCTGGCTGGGCTGGCTGGTGTGCACGTGACCACAAGTACCTACACTTACCAAGCGCACAGCGCACCAGGAAGTATGAACACTACTTATTACATCGTCATATCCAGTGGTCGAGCTCCCGCTTCTCATTCAGAGGTCGATTCCGGACTGAACTGGCACCAATGATTTTTCGAATTTGTTTTCGGAAGTTATGTGTGATAAATATTGATAACTGACAACTTTGCAACTGGCAATAGGTTTCCTTCACCTATTCCATTTGGGACGTAACGATTCAGCGAATCGAGGCTTAACAGCCCCTGTTTACACCTTCGCTCGGTTGGAAAATAGCGTGAATTTATGATATTTCACGACGACGTGGACTGTCACGAGCGTCACAATGGTTCCCACATGCACCTACATCGCTCTGAGGTTAAAAGTATGATATATATGTATACATGTATGATATCTACAGGAGACGCCCCAGACATGGATTTAGTCAAAGCGTTATTTTCATATAAATACAGAGATATTTATTATTATTGTTAAATTCCATATTAAAACTCGAGCGCTTGAGGAAAGTGCCTTCGTGGAACAAGAATATACGCAATGTAACTACTATTATTAACGCCAAGTACTAAAGTAACCATTGAAGGGTGAAGCAAGTAAGGAGGAGCTTAAAACCCAAACACTAATGACTTTCCAGAAATTATAAATGTCGATAGCTGGCAAAATTGTGCCAGATATGAAGGCAATAGGTTCCTCCACATATCGACTATCGTACTAGAAAATTAATACGCCGTGTCCAGACAGTATTGCCTACACCTTAAACAGCAGGTGACTCGTGAAACAAATGCCAAAGAACTTGATCTTGTAGCTATATATCTCGCGATTCCTATTATTGAATGTGTCACTACGCATTGTTTTCAATATGTTATACCGAGCGTATATTTTATTTTAAGTCGTATCCTTTTTCTTTAAAAATATTACAGTAAACCATACAATTATGTTTTATTTTCAAATAATTTCTGAAGTTCATTTCCAATCTGACATACAGGTTAAGCGTACATTATTCCTCCCTAGAATATTTTTTTTATGGGACGGGACGTTACCGGTCTTTAAAACGGGATAGGGAATGGGTCCATGGGTCCGAAGTGGTATGTAGAGAGGAAACGGGAAGAACATCCGACTGTGGAATCGACGTTCACAGGTTAGATTACCGCCCGAGTCCAAAATTAAATATTTATGACAAGCATAGATGTTTGTATGATGTTTAGGTGTATTACTGTGTATAATAATTATGTATTTATTTACAAAAGAACATATTTATTAATAGTAATAGAAAAGTATATTTTCCATAACACGAGCATTTAGTTGTTAGTTTTGAACTAGAGGGCGTTCTGTGTATTGTGTCCAAGATATTATTATTATAGCTAGCACTGCACTCGTCCCTTCGAGCAATCTCGGGCCTATTCGTTCAACTGTACCACTAACTGCAGTTAAATAAACCATTTACTAGTAACTAGTATTAGTTCCTCAATAAGGATTTAATAGTCAACTCTATTAATAGCACAGCTCCGGTTTCACTTTATATGTTCTCACAAACAGACAAGTCTATGCGTCTATGCCCATTATTGTCTACTATAATAATATATAGTTGAAGTATAGTTTTTGCTCAGACGGACACTAAGGACAAGGCGAACGAGAAAATGTACCGCTCTCAGTGGACCGGGTGCCATAAATATAATTGTATACTATTTTTTTTTTATATTTACTTCTCAGACTTTCGCGAATCTCACTCATGGATTAGAACAACTTTTAGGATTATATCGCGTTTATTTATTACCCATTTTTATTTATTTCCCGACGTTTCGTACTCTTTACAGAGATCATTTTCACGAGTGATCAACAAAAAGATGGTAGTTGTTCAAAAGCTATTTACAGTGATATAGAGAGCACCCACTTTTTGGGAATAAAAATCAAAAAGTTGATGTTAAAAATATGATTTTTACTATTAAGTAACCCACATCAGACCATGAGACAAAAAATTAAATATTTATTTATAAGATGTATTCTAAAGAAAAAACTCGTAAAGTAATAAAATCTTCACTAAAGTCACCTTTGTTGTATAATTTAATAGGTAACAGTTGTTATTTTTTAATTATTAGATAATTATCTTATTTTTCTAAGTTAGTTGAAATCAGAGTATAACTATTATTACATATTGATTGATTTTAAATTTAAAGGTAAGTATTTGTTAAAAAAAATCTACCACTGGGTCAAAAACGCGGCCAGTCCTGAGAAAGACCCAGCAAGAAAACTCAGCGGCTGTTCTTCAAAACTGATTATTATTTCATTTTGGACGGGCTATTATTTGTAATATTTTGAGAAAAAAATAAAAAGAAACTTGATTCCAGGTTAATAAAATTATTTTGATTGTATACTGCATTACTTAAAATTCTACATTATTTTGGTTTTTGATGTGGGTCTGACCTGCAAACTATACTAGTATCTCGCTGTCTTGAGCTGTTTGATTGTGGGCTAGGTTTGATGAGGCTTATGACTGGGTTCCAGCTAGGTGATAGTTTCCAGCCATCTTCTCTAATGAAATTCTTTGGATGTTTTTTTGATTTCAATAGCCTCGCGTATCACCCTGGGACGATAATGTTGTTCTTTGGCGAGGATTTGTGGTTTGTCAAACCTGATGTAGTGTTTTGGGCCCGTCCTACAGTGTTCACAAACAGCAGACTTATTATAGCGGTTGTGTTTCACATCAGCTATGTGTTCTTTGATCCTGGTTTTAATAGACTTCTTTGTTTGTCCGATATAAGAGAATCCACAATCACGAAACGTCGGGAAATAAATAAAAATGGGTAATAAATAAACGCGATATAATCCTAAAAGTTGTTTTAATCTAATTGTATACTAGTTGTTGTCCCAGTTCCAGCGGTTTCTTTCAGCCTTTCTAATGGCGATAACTTTTTGCAAAGACATTAGATCTTATTGGGACAAAAATCTATCGTACTCATTGTTCGTCAGGATGAACAATGTTTTGAGTTAGACCTCTAGCAATGAAACATCTAATCATCACATCCAATATTACATAATATACTGAAAATGGACGAGTTTAGATGCTATTATTGAGTACTATTTAATGTCGTAATATTTAATTGAGTTGTGAACTAAACTCAATAAGTAAAATAAATAATTTGAATAAATCCGATAAAATCAATAGTAAGTGTTTCATTGTAACTTTCTCTAATATTTCTAATGTCATTCAACATCAATAGAGCGATATATATAATACATATTAATAAAAGGACATAATAGATTCGCCAACTAATAAATGTAGCTAACATGCTCTGTACTGTACTATAATAAAACATTAACAACGCATAACTGCACGCCAGGCCTATTGCGGGGCAGGTAACAAGGACTGTGTGTCACAATTCTTACACACCTCACTCGCTTTGACTTTCATAACTCTTGACATACACGCTCGTCGAATTTTAAGAATTATAGTATACTAGCTGACCCGGGGAACTTTGTTCCGCATCAAAAGTAATAATTGAGCAAATTTTAGATATCATGAGGTTCAATTTGTGCTATTTATCGGCTTTAACTGCTGTCCCGCTATGTTAATACTGCAATATCTTCGAAAACATTCGTTTAAATTGTATGCCGTAAAGGGCCAGGATCATCTATATTACATGCACAATCTATATAAGACACTTAATTGGATGAAATTAGTGCTGTAATGTTAAAATAGCTTCGTAAATAAGCCATTATTTCTCGTAAAAAGTAAAAAAATAACAATGGTAATTGTGGGTTATCCCTAGGAGATAGACATATGCCCTCGCGGACTTTTTTGTAGTCCTTCTGAAGGCGTTTCATAATGTATAACATTGTTTTGATCTATCACTAAGGGTTCAGCCAGCGTTTTCAATTAAAGTGCTAAATCTCGAAAATTATCATTTTACTTTACAACATCATATACATAGGTGTACCGGTATAAAATGAGCGTTTTTTGTGAAAATAAAATATTAATTTTGATTAGATAAAAAAAGTTAATTTATTCAAAATATTGTCCATCATTTTCTACACATTTTGTCCACCTTTTTGGTAATTTGTGGATACCATGCCAATATAAATGTTCTTCTTTTGAAGCAAACCAATCAGACATCCAATTTTCCACTTCCCACTGTCCACTGTCCCATCGATGAAAATAAATGGTAATCGGAAGGAGCCAAGTCTGGTGAATACGGCGGGTGGGGTAGCAACTTCCAGTACTTTGATTGTATCCTCAACCGATTTTGCTTTGTGTGCAGGTGCATTATCGTGTAACAAAATTACTTCGCCGTGTCTTCTGGCCCATTCTGGTCATTTTTCGATCAATGCGTTGTTCAAATCGATTATTTGTTGTTTGTAGCGACTAGTATTAACAGTTTCACCAGGTTTTAGGAGTTCATAATACACCACACCCTTCTGATCCCACCAAACACAGAGCATTGCCTTCTTCCCGAAACGATCTGGTTTTGCAGTCGATGCTGATGGTTGTCCCGGATTAACCCATGATTCAATTCGATGCAAAACTGATTTTATTTCGTGTCTTTGAAATGGAAACAAAAAATTTATGCTTTCCGCAAATCATCACTTTCCGGCACAAAATTTGTCATTTTTAACACAATAAAAAAATATGATGTTGTTTGTTTACTAACTGTTAGGTTAATTGAATGTTTGACAGTTGTCATGGCAACCAAACAGAAAATAAATTAAAAGAAAAAATCCTCTTTAAAGAAGCTTTTATTTCAGCGCTCTAAAAATAAGAAAATAATATTTCCTTAAAATTTTCTAGTATCAACTTAGAGCCTCAGTATGTACAATTTATATAATAATTATATAAGAGATTTCCACCTATATATTGACTCATCACGATATCTCTGGAACCATAAGGCGTAGCGACTTGAAATTTGGTAGGATTATTCCTTTCGCCGAGTAGAGGTCAGCTAAGAACGGATTTTACGAAATTCCACCCACAAGGGGGGTTGCGGGGGTGTTAACAATGGAAAATTCCCATTTTTAACCTATAGCTGCTATCGACTTCAAATTTGTCGAAGATATTGCAGTATTAACATAGCGGGGCAGCAGTTATTACTTTTGATGCGAAACAGAGTACGCCGGGTCAGCTAGTATAATAATAAAAGCTTGTCGCGCGAGTTGTAAATAAACTGTACTAATTTTATAATGTCAAATCAAATCAAAATAGCTTTATAATCTTGGGTCTTCACACACAGTTAAATATAGTCCGTAAATACAGATATTTAACTTATTATTATATTTAAAGCATAACATATTAAAACACGAGCGCTTGAGAAAATTGCCTCATTGGAACAAAAACGCACGGACGATTCTGAGTGTAATGTTGTCATGAGAAGAAATGGGCAAAACATTCATGTAAATTAATCTACTAACTTTACTATATTATCTATTGCAATTTAATTACCTACTGATAGGGAGTCAAACCTCGCGACAAGCTTTTATTATTATATAAATTGTACATACTGAGGCTCTAAGTTGATACTGGAAATTTTTGGAAAGATTCCACCGAACATACATACTTACATACATACAGTGCAAGCTAAATAAAAGCTTTTAAAAAATTAAGGCTTATTCACAACAAATAACCCCTACCAACACATTTTATCTTAACGCTCATTTCATACCGGTACACCTGGTATAAGTTATAGATCAAAACCACCCCGTTGACACCCTCTAACTATTACAAAAAACTGCATCAAAATCCGTTGCGTAGTTTTAAAGATATAAGCATATAAGAGGACAGACAGCGGAAAGTGGCTTTGTTTTATACTATGTAATGATTATAAATTTGATGCAAGCATAAATATTTCAGTAATTTCTTCAGATTACAATAATGTTGATGCTGTAATTGAGGCATTTGCCGCACGCCTCTCGGGTGAGGGGTATATAAATTGTTAAAGCCACTGACACTTACATAAACTTAAATAAAATATATGTATACAAATATATATTTAAGTAATATGTTTATTTATAATTAATTACTTACATTTAGTTTGCAAGATAAAAATAATATCACGCTCGTTGTTACATAAACGGTTAGATGCAGTAATTAATATAAGTAATATTTTTATAACATTTTTATTATTTTTATTCGTAATAATTTTATAGACGGCTCATCAATTCTATATCAAATATCGCACCGGGAATAAAACGTAATTTCAATAAACACTCATTGAATGTAATCCTGTTAAAAAAATAACTGTATTAGTTTTGTCGAATAACTGGTTTCGATGGTTCAGTGAATCAAAAAGTCGACCAATGTCTTTCCGGAAATTCTTATCAGAAGTTATGTGTGATAAATATCGATGACTGACAACTTTGTGCCCGGTATGGCAATAAGTTCGCCACCAGTTGAGACGTAAACATAACAGCGAGTCGAGGCTTTTAACAGCTACTGCCTACGCCTTCGGGTAAAAAAAGGCATAAGTTATGTTTATTTATGATGAAAAGTCATCTTTGGTTCATCTCTTGGTAAATGCAAATTGTCTTCATTCCCTAACATACGAAAGGAGTTTAGCATACCTATAGTATATATCAACTTTAGTACATACCTATCAAGAGCACCGTCGTGTGCCCAATTTATGGCAATGGGTTTCGTAACCTCATTTGGTGTAGGTACTAGAAGACTAATCTGGCGTGATGGGACATAAATATTACTGTCTACGTGAAGTTAAAGTTGATAAAAGAACTTTTACTCCGTTCACCTCTATTTTAGTTTGATTTCCAAATTCAAATTGAGTTGTAATCTAAACGCATGGATGTACAAGTAGCAAAATCGTAGTTAATAGTAAGTTAACAAAAATCAACAGTATATATGTTTTTAAGTGATCACAAACATTGGTCTGCGTGTCCTCACAGCAGTGAAATGCTGTGGAGGAACCGATGACGCTATTGAACATCGGACGCAATTATCATCATTCAGATAAATGTATGTTAAAGTGGCACAGATTATATATACATATATGAGTCGTACTGAGATACTGCTACAATAGATATAATTATATACCTAGTAATTATAATCACTCATAGATAACACTATCAAAACATTTTTTCTTCTAATCATATCTATCTATTACTACGATGTGAATTTTCTATTGTTTGTTTCTTCTGATAGTAACTTTTTTAAATAACTAGAAACTTCGTCAACAAATATAAATACGCGCGTATTCGTACATACAACCCAGAGTCCATTAGTTGCCTGTTCTTAAAAACGTATGTTTCGAAAGTTACGTCGAGTGCGAGTCTAGATGTCGCTGTGCGAATTGTCACAATTAAAGTCCAATTCCATGGCTTAAGTCCAATTAAACTCAATTAACTGTGCGCCATCATCGCGTGCAGATAATATAACACACACACACACACACACACACACACACACACACACACACACACATATCATTTATTTAATTAATTAAAATCTTCATAACCGCGTGGGAATATATTTTTAATGAATGTTGGCAGCGGCCACTGGCACTCATCATTCTGCTTATAATTTATAATTATTGCATATCCGCTAACTATCACCCGCAGCATCACTCGCATACATATGAATATCTATGATTATGAAAAATAAAGGAATATTAAGGTGAAGTAAAGCACTGCACTTAAAACTATTTCACTCTCCGACCCTGCAGTTGCGCTCCCTTTTCAGTCTTCAGTGGACCGCACCGCGGGTTTAAGTTTTAATTATTGCCCTCGCGCCGGTTATCCAGAAAACAATCTATCGCTTTCTTGCCTAAACTGCGAGCTATTTACAATATCTGAATCTATTTGTACATTCCCAATTTTAACCATAAACATACACTTAACAACAGGGTTTCCTGGCATTTATCTCCACAGATTATGTCCTGTGGTTGCGGATTTGTGAAGATAAAACTTTCACAAGCATTGCTAATTCAAAGTAACATTAGTAAAATAGTGATAATATAATAATAGAGTAATACATTGCAAAATTGCTTTTAGCCGTAGACATTTTGCAAAATAATATAGAAACTTTATGTGCAAAGTGAACAATCAAAGTGTTATCATCAATATAGCCTGTTCACGGCACGCAGACATACGCATCCGGTGTCCGGTCACCTCGCCTCAGGTCAATGTTTGGCGTCGTCCTCCTCCTGCTGCGGACTGCGGTGGTGGTGATTACCCCACCAGCTCTGCAATTGTGTTGTCAGGTGTACCCACTGCTCTGATAACGTACCTCATTTTAACACGTTCAAATAGCTTCATTAGATTAACTTATTATCTGTTCGTTATACAGTCGGTAGGCACTACAAATTTAAAGTACAAGCGCCAAATTAACATTCTCCGTGTTATAAGCCCGAATACTGAACGGCCACTCAAATATATAAGCGCTACTTAAGCGTTTAAGTAGCTGTCACATTAGACAGAATACATGAAATTTGAGCAGTAAGTAGCACTTTATTGATTGTCAGATTTGAGTGGCGGTTCAGTATTCGGGCGATAGAGTTATTAAACGTTGATTTGTTTGATTATAAACCGATGAGGGTACTTTTTTTACTAACGTAGGTACACCAACATAAAGATATGTATGTGTAGTCCGCCTCTTTCTCTGTATACATTTTGACAGACAATTCACATTGTAAGCTAATCCAAAGCTTTTCAAACAGAATTCAGCGTACTCTTCAAATGTAAAAAAAAGTCAACGTATACCCATGTCTGTTATGAATGACGTCTCAGCTTCACACTTGGGAAGCAGAAGCAAATCAATTCATAGAGATGACACAAAAAGCGTAGGTAGCCGTGAACCGGTCCTGTATGTCCACGTACTCTCTATGAATCACTCGCGCATTCCTCTAATCAAGATTAAAATATATGTCACACATAATCTTCTAGAAGTCGAGCTATGGGGCTTCTTAATCCCAAGTCGAGACGAGACTAAAACCACCAGAGGCAACTGATTGGAATTACACAAACTCCATAGTGGGACATCGACAAGTTAGTTTATTTGACGGTTTGCCATATTATTGTAATCGTTTATACTGAGGACTTGATGTTCGCATCGGGGTCTCTTTAATTACGACAAATTCTTCGAGAGGCTTGCTCCAAGCTAAGTTAAGTTCCACCAATACAGAAGAAAAGGTAGTTTTGGAGTATTATTATATTCTAATTCCGCTGAACTTGACCCTTTCCTAAATCGATGTCTTGTGATTTTTACAAACAAGTCTACTTGAACAGCATTATTAACAATTATGGCGTAGTGACTTCTGCATAGAAGTCGACAGGTTCGATCTCACACAACAATAAACATTAATGCAACTAAAATCGGTTTTTGTACGGCCTTTTCGGGGAAACACATTGGTATAATAATAGTAGTAAAGTGAAAATGAATTTTAAAACCGAAGTCGAAGTTTTTTTTGTAATGGCAAATGCGAGATTCTATAGAGTATAGACACAACCACTTTCACTGCATGAAAAAAGCTGTCGGTACACCAACTGTCCTCCTACACCTACATGTGAACTGATTTTCACTTTCGAACAAAAAACTAATGAAAAAAATAGCCACCATAGAGTTTTAATAACTATGCCGATGACCCCGCGATGAAAGTATGTTGACTGAGTACAAGTCGAGACCCGAACAGAGCCGATACAAAATGAACCTTATCGCTTCATGATAAATATTAATTCCAAACAACTGTGACAGCATATCGGACACAACTACAAAAAAAATCGGTTGTAAAAAAATTGGATGATAATTTGTATTATGATAGATGATTCAGACGGTTCCGCTATGACAGACTATCTTGAACGTGATCGTGCTAGAGAGGAAGACGAGGTAATCGGCACGCCAATAAGGAAAATATATATTAATTGAGATCCGATGTCAAAATGATGACACGATGTCAAAAGAGCTTCAGCTTCTCATTAATTAAACTCCCACAATAATACGAGGTTGAGTTGAAAAAAATGTGGCACAGATTACATAAAAGAATTAGGATACAGTGATTTACAGGGTCTGTTAGAAATGAATAAATCATTTTCCAATAAAATATAACCGCCTTCAACAAATACGCTCATCCAAATTCATAAATAGTATTAACGTACATTTGTAACGTATGTCTTGGCGACGATTGTTGGAAATACATTACCTACTTGGGTTTTATAATTTATATAGATATACATATTACTGGTCGACCCAGCGAACTCGCCTCAGAAGTAATAAGAAAAAATAAAAATGGCCATTGGGAGTATCCCATACGCCATCGCGGATATTTTTCTAGACTTTTAGGTGTGTATAACAATGTAACACAAGTTATATTTTTTTTACTACATCATACATACAAACCACCCCGTTGACACCCTCTATCTATTAAAAAAAAAACACACAGCAAAATCCGTTGCGTAGTTTCAAAGATCTTAGCATATAAGCGGAAGGATAAGAGAGTGGAAAGCGACTTTGTTTTATAAATACTATGTATTATGTAATGATTGCCCAGAACCTACTTTTAGAAATTATTAGCGTTGGTTAATTGAATGTCGTGTGTCCCTTCCCGACACAGCTGGGCACTGGTGCACAGAAAATGGCCATCAGCAGTGGCAGACTTGACACTGGGACTAGATGTTTACTCAATTTAATATCTTTCAACGTAACATCACATTCTGAACAAACGTAAGTAAATACACACGACCTTACTTGTGTATAGAAATAGCCATATGTTTTGTTTCTCAATGAATACATTTTGTTTATCCCCAAAGGATATTAGCTTAAAATTAATATTAGTATAAGTATGTAAGAGCTAAGTCTTAATATCTCTTTTTAACTTTTATTATTAAAACTTAAAACTCCATTTTAACATATAGTTGATAAGTACCATAATAGTCTCAGTGGTCCAGTGGGAGAGCACACGGCTTCTGATCCAGAGGTCCGGGTTAGAATCCTGACACTGGCTCACACCAATGACTTTTCGAATTTGATTTCATAAATTAAGTGTGATTAATATCGATGACTGAAAAACTTTGTGCCCGGTACGGCAATAGGTTCACCACCTATTCAACTTGGGACGTAAACATAACGGCGAGACGAGGTTTAACAGCCGCTGCCTACACCTGCGGGTAGAAAAGGCGTGAAGTTAAGTTATGTGTTAAGTACCATAAGGATAGTCGTCGTTAAAGACCAACCTTGAAAAAATTAACAATTACCCTTGAACAATTTAAGAGTCGTAGACAAATCAGTCACATTGAAAAAAAGAACATTTCGATATTTTCGCGGTCGACATCGTTGTCAACAGGTCATTTAGCAGCAACTGTCACTCACTGTCTCGTTGTTTATTAGACTTGTTCCACACGGAACAACTTGATTGACCAATTAAATTGAAGGCCTTTGTATCACCCAATCGGCAAGTAATGTTTGCATGTAGCATTGTGCATGACAAATGGCTCATCGAGTTGTGAGGTCTAGGACGGGTTTTGAGAAAATAACATCCCCTTAGTAAAACGCTAACCGATTTCCCCAAACGAAAAGGAAAATGGGAAAAAATTGAACGGAATCCGGAATTATTTTTTTCTGTACAAAAAATACAATATCGTAGATTAAAAATACATACATGAAATTTCACAGGAAAAATGAGCACGCCGAAAATTAATTACGAAAATACATTTGTACACATTGAATGACTGGGCGCGTAACAAGTGCGACATTGAGCGTCTTTCCGATTGTAGGTCATAGCATTTTGACAATTGACGGTGTATAAGAGCCGAGGTCGTTCAGAAATAGAATACCACTTTAAAAAATCACTATGCGACTGCGACTTGTTTGTGACTTATTTTCGAACGAATTCAAATCGACGTCCTCAATATTATAGGTAACATGTATACCTTATATCATAAGCTGGGTAACGCTAAGTTTTAATTATTTGTTTTTAGGAACTCATTTTATATTTGACATCGTTGTGAATTATATCTAGATTTATGTTCATTGTTATTATTCTACAAGTAATATTAGTACAAGTATTAACAGTGGTAGAGCCAAGCAGTTCGCTGCATGAATGGGCCGGCTCGACCGGTGAAATACCACGACCTCTCAGAAGACCGACGTAAAGTGGCTCATGCCGCGTTTCGTTCGGTGAGAGAGGTATCCGGAGGCCCACCCCCCTCCCCCGTCCTCTCCTATCCCCTATCCCTTAAAGGTCGGCAACGCTACAGTAACACTATATGTGTTGCTGGTGTCCATGGGCGGCGTTGATTGCTTGCCATCAGGTGACACGCCTGCTCGTTTGCCCTCCTATCCCATAAAAAAAAAAATATAAGGTAGGTGGAAGTCAGATAGACTACAATAAGGACCGAGGTATCTGCAAATTAAAATTCCTATCGTATTCCGGCAGAACAAAGAATGCTCGGTTGTATTTATTGCACGAACGAGCGCCACCCTCATAAACCTCTAATTAAACAGTTCAATTCAATAATCGTAATACATTAAGTACGTACGTAATAAAATAAGAATATCATTATATTACGTTCGGAAACATATCAATCGGTAACATTTGACATGTTTTTTTTTTCCGAGCGCCAATAAATATAAACCGTTGCCAAATCATGTGTAATAAGATCGTTCGGGCATTGTAATGTCCAGTAACGTTCGTAGAGATGTTACGAAAATATGAGTGTTATTATGTAAACTTTGGAGTGTTTAAATTATGAAGTTGGCAAAGAAGAACAACGATAGTTACCTAGTAGTCTAAAGTCATATTTAACAGTGAGAAGAAAAAAAGAAATGTAACGTTAGGGAACAACGTTATTAGACCTTGAGATAAGGTTCTGGGCGTTAAGAACTTGAATGAGAAAGCCCAGCCCATCAGGCGGTGTGATTACAATGGATGAATTACGCAATAAATCGGTAGGGGATTTGATTCAAATATTACGAAATATGTAAAATTCAGTTTTATGATGAAATAATAATGTCTAGACTCATTGCTACTATCCATCATTCAATCGCGGAATCAATTCGAATTGCCTCGTAGTTTTGTTTTAGAATACTCGTTTCAACTGATGATTTTTCTGAAATTTATAATTACTGTTCTTCTCACATTAGATGTAGCGTGACGATATAATGCCATTTAAAATTCCAGGTACAGGATGAACAGCCGAGCGGACAGCACGCAGCCCTGTCTGACGCCGATATTGACGTCAAACCAGGGCGACAAGCCGCCGTCAACACGCACACACGCTGTGCAGCCCTCATAAGTGGACTGCACAGCGCGCAGCAGTGCGCCGCTCACCCCGTAGCCCGGGAGTATGTCCCACAGATCCTTCCGTAACACCCTGTCGAACGCTTTTTCCAGATCCATAAAACCGCAGAAAACCTTCCGGCTAACAGCCAGTTGTTTCTCCACGATGTTGCGGAGAGAAATTATTAGTCACAGGTAAAATAATGGATGGATAATAGGTGACATAAATTCATATTTCGATTCGCAAGCACTTGACAAAAGCGATCATGAACTGACAAATCACATCAAAATGATATCTGTTCTGTCCAACCCTGGAATAACATCAGCTCTTTACATGGCAGATGTTAGTCAGTCAGGCAACATGCCGTGGGAAAACTAGTACAACAAAAGTACTATTTATAGTTAATAAATTAATGGAGTTTTAATGCAAATGACTCATGAACCAGACATGACGGAGCATGAATCATGATGATGTCGGTTTTTGTTACAGCGGTTTAGTGGGCAGGTACGCACTTGACCGTGGAATATCATACTTCTAATTAAACACGTAAATTGACACTTGCGTATGTCTACCTGGGAAACGTGATGTGCTTATTAAATAACGTAAAAACAACAACTTTTATGATGACAATTATGATGTCTACACTCGACAAGCATTGCAAATTGCAAACTAAGCCTCCATATAAATGTTTTTCTATAATATTTCGGAGAGGTCAAAGAAGCAGGAGTGCTATAATTGCGTTAAATGACTATTGGACTTGCCTACTCTGAAAGAAACAAAATATTGTTTTTTTCCGGTTTATAGTGGTAATAGTGGAAGAGCCACGCATTTTGTTACATGAATGGGTCGGCTCGACCGTTGAGATACCACGGCCTCTCAGAATATAAAGCCTCATGATGGTGAGTGGCAACAAATGTTCAACTAAAAATAATGAATACTAAAATGCTAACCCTGTAGCGGCGTTATCTTTATACTAAATTATGTTTTATTATTAACTGACTACAATTAACACTACCATCATAAATATAAAACAAATCGGCTGAATGTGAACTTTCAAACTGGCTACAAAATTTATTTCTCAGATTTTCGCGAATCAAATTCATAACATTAAAACTACTTTTTATGATAAAGTCGCGTTTATTTATTACTTATTTTTATTTATTTCTATAATGATCAATGATCATGAATCTATATAATGATCTCTGTAAAGAGTTCGAAACGTCGGGAAATAAATAATAAAAATAAGTAATAAATAAACGCGATATAATCCTAAAAAGTTGTTTTAATGTTATGGGTACAAAATGGTGATGTTCTGCTTCTGCGAGCTTACCCACCTGGCACCGTGTAATTTGTATTCAAATAGGTCCATAATTTGTAAACATTAAGCATGCAAATATTTTTCTCTACTAAAACGTTTTTTCTGTCTGCTTACCTAACAAGGAACATCGCACGATATTAAAGAAGACAAATTCTATACCTTCGGATGCGCTAACAACTGGGTCTACGAATCCCAATTGAATATAACACCGGAAGAAAGCCGCCGCGAGGTTTTAGTGGGATTATGAAATATTACCATTTTGATCGGTATTTGGCCTTGGTTTAAATGTAAGCTCTATATAATCTATCGGGTGAAAACAAGGACTGCGCCCATGTATAGCCGAGTCATATATACCTGATCATATATCCTTACACCGGCTGCTTATACATAGGGTGGATGTCATTAATTCCGTCCCATCACCCTAAAAGCTAGAAAGTGACAGTGATTAGTTGCGCAAGCGCCGAATCGCAGCCGCGCGGTCATTGACCACCGCTCGCGGCGAAAGTATCCTACCAACTATTGATGTTTAATTAGATCTCAAGTACACAATGTACCAGTATGTCTGTATATGTGTACATTACCTTATGTCCAGAGCTATTCGCAAATCATTCGGTCCGACAAATCAAATACAAGCTATAGTAAGCCTGGCTGTAATGGATCGATTTACAAATGATTTGCTATTGCCTGTCTCGAATGCCTATCTCTCCCAATAGTAATAAAAATTTGTTAAAATTATTGCTCATCGTAAAAGAAAAATATACCCCGGAGTATGCTGGATCATTTCATTCATGCATCTCTTTACAGAATTTTATTGTGGTTGACTCTCAAGTCTCCCTCAAGATTCAGCAAAATATATTTTTTTTAAACTGTGATTAACTTGCATATTGGCTTTACACGAAATTCGCGAACTAAATATATGAAATATATTCAATAAGGTATTTTTATACCGTTAGTCCTAAAATACTACATAGAGTAGATTAACTTTATAGCACAGTAATCTTTAATGCCCTAAACATTTGGTTATATGAACTAGGTAATAGCAATATCGGAAATACCCAAATGCCACATAAAAGCCCGCGTTATTCACTCAAACATTTTTGGGGAATATAGACCGAACCCGCCTACCAACGCCTGAAATCTCCGCCAGCAGTTACACCCACGACACAGCCAGGACCCTCGTACATAATTATAAATAAATAATAATATATTCACATCTTTTGTAAGATCATGCATTAATGAATCAAATTACTATTAGTCAGTAGGGTCGATAATAGATGCACCCGCACTCTGGTAAGAACAGAGTCCCATACATTAACAGAACTATTGAAGAGGAACAATCCTGTTTGTCCTGCATTGAATTTCTGGACGTATCTATAAATAGAGTGGGTTGGGTATATGTATTTATAGTGGTCTAACTGAACAGTTAATTGCTGACGCCTACGTACGTCTATTTTTGCCAGTTCACTTGTAATTCGCCTGTCAATGCTATTTGATGTGACTGCTACTGTAACTTCACGACGATGATACGAATGCCGCAAGATGTATGCATCTTGCGGCATTCGTATCATCGTCGGAAACTTGGAAAACAGTGCTTTGGTATGCCAAAGCACTGTTTTCCAAGTTGTCGCAGATAGAATATGCATTAATAATATGCGCGTGCATCAATAGCGGTCTAAATTTGTTTTCCAATATTCTTCTAGAATCATTGTTATCAGTTCGACATATTGAAGTAAACAATCAACTAACATAATGATATCAGTAGATCTAATCGCGGTTTGAAAACAAAACCACACACTAACTATATATGAATATTGACTACTAGATGTTCCCAAGATATCATATTCTCCAGTTTCGATCGTACAAAATGTATTACCCACTCAATATCCAACCATTACAAACTTCAAAGAGAGTAATTTTTCATCTTTAATAATTTATAGTTTGCTGCTGCTCTGTCGATTTATATGTTAAAGCTTGCAACTCGTAAATTTCTATATAAACTGGTCCCTTATCGCAAAAAGTAGGTAATCGAATTTTCACAGTACGCAGAAGCAGATTACCATGTCTGGTTTAAAAACTTAAAGCCATACTGTGTATTACACATATACTTTAAAACAACTTCACGGCCACAAAGTTTCTTTCGTAAAGTAAATGAGCACATAATTTAGGTATATTCAGTAAAAGTATTACAAACACTTATTTATAATCAAACTAGCTGACCCGGCGAACTCTGTTTCGCATCAAAAGTAATGACTGCTGCCCCGCTATGTTAATACTGCAATATCTTCGACAAATTTGAAGTCGATAGCAGCTATAGGTTAAAAATGGGAATTTTCCATTGTTAACACCCCCGCAACCCCCCTTGTGGGTGGAATTTCGTAAAATCCGTTCTTAGCTGACCTCTACTCGGCGAAAGGAATATTCCTACCAAATTTCAAGTCGCTACGCCTTATGGTTCCAGAGATATCGTGATGAGTCAATATATAGGTGGAAATCTCTTATATATATATATATATATAGATAAAGACTTATAGACATTTTCCGCGCCCCCAACAATGCAGCGAGGTCATGAATTTACTTTCGCATGGTAATCTCCACTTAGGGATCATGATTGTTACAACCTATTGCTATTATCAGTATGGTAGATTAAATCTTTTTATATTTTAAAAATATATTAATAATTAATATATTTATATTTTTATATTTAAATTAGCCACTCTTTAAAAATTTACAATAACTGCTTACTCTCTTAGTATTTTTAAAAAACAATATTTTTCAATCCAAACCCACAATATCAAACCTGGTGTACAATGGTACAGAAATATGTAAGCAATACTGGCTGTACAAAATATCGAGAGTAGTTAGCGTTGATGCCGTCATTACTGCCTATTACAGCCTTGCTGCATCAGTATTGCGTTATGGTGTCATATTTTGGGGCAGCTCCACAAATTTTATGGATGCATTTAAAGCCCAAAAACGCTGCATAAGAGCAATGTTAGACCTGCAATCAACAGACACCTGCAAGCCATATTATATAAAGCATAAAATTTTAACACTCCCATCATTGTACATATTAGAAGTAGCTCTATTTGTCCACAAGAATCCCTATCTATTCCAGCGGAAGTCAGATGTGATAAAAGAAATAGACGTGATGATACTAAACTATGTTTACACAGTGCGAAAACAGCTCTGATGTTGATACATAGAATATTAATTTTTTTAATAAATTACTAAATTAATAACATATTAAATAAATAAATTATGAACAAAACATACAAATGAGCAATGTAGATAGAAAACCAGTTTTCATATCTGTTCTAAATACAAATATTTGTCCTCAGTAGGAATTCGCAGCCTCTGTGCAAAACATTTGTAGGTATTGATAGCAGCTAATCCATTGGGCTAACTGTATATGTTTGTATGTTTTAGTAATTTCATTAATATTCAAACGTAGCACAAATATACTTATCTAAAATGCTTTGAGACTGTGTGTTAATGATATGCAAAAGATGGGACCTCTATGTGATATATCGGTTTTTTTCTAAGGTATTAATTGATAGATTTATGGTGGCTGCCATTAGACAAGGAGGTATACCAATACAAATTTCAATTTTAAGTTTATTATGTATGGCACCTATCATTTATAATAAAATTTCCAATGTGTGCAAAACATTAAACACTACATTATTTGTTAAAAAGCTTAAAGAAATATTAATCCAGAGGGTCTATTATAATATCAGTTACTTCTTGGAAGACACATTATAATGATCTAACTTTAACATATTTATTGACTAGAAGATGGATTCTTGTTTCATGGCTGATTTTTATCGGCTATTTTAATTAAATTGTTGTTTTTGACTTAGATATGTATGTATACTTGTAGATATTGACATAGTTTACTTTTATAGATATTGACATAATAATAGTTTAGAAACATTTTAATTGTCTTTTTATGAATCCTTATATTTGTACGCCAAACATGGTAAAGCATGTTATGTTTATAAAAAAATATACAGTATAATTGTGTATAATACAGTATTTTTAATAAATTAATTAATTTGAATTGGTGGACATAAATAAAATTAGTACATGGCAGATATTTTTAGATTGTGGCAGGTTGGTTATAGATACATACTTGTGAGCAATAACTGGCAATTAATAGTAAGCAGACCTGCAAGTTGCCGCTATTCAGATAGTAATAAAGAGCCATATATTACAATTCAGTTAAGCACTGCCTAGATCTATAGACATAAACTTTCACTAGACAGCAGATGGTGGCGGCCGGTACAAGTGAGAGGCGAGTACACATCTACAAACAGGTATTAAAAGCTTTCGATTTTCCTTTCATTAATTTGATTGTCAATAAAATATTCAGGCTTTCAGCTGTTTTGATAGAGATCCTCAGTTCAAACCAAACTTTTCAAAACATATGTGTTATTTTATTACTGACATATATTTTTCTAGTGTGACCAGCCTGGTTCGACAATACCTGAAACATGAGATGCTGGCCATAACTCTGCTTTAGAAAAATTAGATGAGTCAGTTCACAAGATTAACATTTGTAAGAAGTGTACTCTTTTGAAACCACACAGTTGTTTCAAAAGTACAGTACTACACACTACCACATCACTACTGCACTACCACAGAGAGTGGGTTATTTAGGTTCAAATATATAAACATGAAGTTGAAACACTTTTTGAAATAATAAATATGAAAAAAAAAATAATTGCACAAATGCAGAATTAATAATCACTTAGGATATGATATTTTGTAATGAGTTTTTAGTAGACATATTTTAAAAAATGACAAACAAATGACAATTATATTTAGTGAAATTGCTATTTCAATTATATTCAATATGCCATTAATATGTACCATTGATAAAATGCAGTTATCAATTTGTTAATCAATTTTGTTTTACTTTTATATCTCAAACTAATTCTACAAATTTAATTTGTAACATAAGCCAACCAACAATCGATGTCAATTCAAAGATACCTTCTTTCAGTCACAATATTAACATTATAAGCAGCTAAGTAACTATGTAGCTGCTTGCTACTACTATGGATACCATGAAATTATAATAAAGTAAATATAATATGATACACTAAAATATTCTAATTATTTCATTTTCATATTCTATGCAACAATATTATTTTTCTGATCGTAGTGTATCATGCCAGGAATTAATAAATTTCATATACATGAGTGAAATATTTCACTAAATCACTGTTTAAGAATGCCAGCTATGTAGAGGAGGATGACTGTAACTTATTACAAGAAGTACAATTATATACAAAATAAAACAAAATAATTGATATGTTATGGTTATAAAAAAAAACTAAGTAAGAACTTTTATATTAAAACCAATATTGAGCATTTGGATGTATTCTAGCAGATTGTGATCAAACTTGGTATAACCTATTGTCATTCAGCATAAAAGATATATTTTAGTTTAAAAGCCAGTATTAAATACAATTTCATTGTATTTCCTTAAACTAAATTAAATACTTTATCCATACTGTCTAAAATGCTGCAAGACCTTGAAAAATTCATTGAAAGAAAAATAAAGAATTCATACATAAAATACATCCCCTCAAATAGAACATTTTTTAATGAAAACACTAGACATCACATTGAAAATTTGTAGTAGAAAGTATTCAATTATGATCAAAATTTCATTTTTTATATTTTTTGTGAAAAATTTTTAATTGCCCAACTATTGCTCAATGATTTTAGGTGGAAGTAAACTAAATAATGTGTAATAGACATAAAAACTGCGTCTTATTTATATTTCATCAGCTAACCTTGTACAGATCAGCTGACGACAGTCTTTGTTTCAGGTGGCCTAAATTTATCCAATAAACGAGTCAATTAGTAAAAATATTATCGCTTACCTCTTCCCGGCGTTTTAGCCAGCGACCGCAGGGACTCTCCTCGAGAATCTCACTCTCATCTTCCGAATCCTCACCGCTTTCTCGAGGAGACTTTCGCTCCTTGTCGATGCTCCTGCCACCCGACATAACACCGATATAACACACCAAACGTTGAAAGGAAACACAACACAATTGATGAAAATCTCACAAACGTTTTGTTTTTACAAGAAAACACTTGGTATATTTTCAAAATACACTTTTTCTCGTAACCATAATATCCAAGGCTGAATCGCGAGACGTCACTATCGTTTCTTCCCAAACCATTATTCGTTGCACGGCACGCGCAATGAACTTTTGGTATGCGAATAATAAAGTTAATATATTTCTCTAGAGCAAGCAATAACACACTGTGTCTCTACTGAGCTTATTCATGATAATTGAAATAAATTGCCTGCCGGCGTAGCTCTCGCCGTTTTTCTATTCGACATAAATAACAATCCATAGTGCAAGACTTGTTTTTTCTACGAACCATAGACAATTTCTATCTGGGTTAAAGTATGTATGCAAAAGACAATATATTTTAAATTAATCTTCTTGTCGTTGATATTTCCTTTACATAATCTTCATACTTATTTTAAAATAATATTATATTAAACAAATAGTAAATTAACAACGCGAGTTTATATAAAGAAGACAGATATTACCGCGCCATCTTTAGTTCAAATTAAGAAGTTACAGCTTCGATTTGACTTGTAATAACTTTTCACGACTGGTATTAATTTATTTAGATTAAAGTACAGGCAAAACAAAATAATTTACCTATTTCTTCTTACGATGCCCTTATAACAAAATACATCTAGCCTACCATAAATTCAAGATTGCAAGTTATTTCAGCGCCATCTCTTGTAAACTGCATTCACTATTAAAGTTAAGTAGCGACTAACTGGATTGCTAGTTCATTAGGTAACAGTTTGAGATTAATATAATTTCAAAATAATTTGTTAGATGTCGTTTGTTCATACTTACACAAGAACTTATTTATAAACTCGATGATCATGAAATCTTTGCAACTATAACGCCGCCGACCGAAGTTATTGCTAACTGCAGACATGGCTTATTACAGGAAAAAAGAAACTAAAATCGAATTACTTAAGTACATTTTTTTTGTAATTCTACAATAGCTTATATCCACTTCGAGTCGCTGAGCAAGTGAAGTAAGTAAGTATAATAGCTTATGACAAAATATGGTAGATAAGACAGTGCCGAGCCGCCCCTGTGTGCGAAGTGTGCCGCGCACACAGGCACCAGGCCAGTAGGGGGCAGGGGCGCCGGCGCTGCTATCGAAATTATTTTTGCTAGACTTACACAACAGCATATTTCTTTGTATTACATAATAGGCTCAACAAATGTCTGGTTAATAATAAAACATAATATTGCGCTTATTGTACAAGTCTCCAAAGATAAATATTCTTGTTTAATATGTAATTTTACCCTTTTCATTTCTAATAGTTGAGCGTTAAAAGAGCCGCCATGAGTTTGTTTATATCACTACATAGTATAAAACAAAGTCGCTTTCTCTTTCCCTATGTCCCTTTGTATGCTTAAATCTTTGAAACTACGCAACGGATTTTGATGCGGTTTTTTTAATAGTTAGAGGGTGTCAACGGGGTGGTTTTTATCTATAATTCATTAATAGTGTAGTGAAAAAAAATGATAATTTTCAGGATTTAAAACTTTAATCGAAAACGCTGCCTGAACCCTAAGTGATAAATCAAAACAATGTACTACATTATTATACACCTTTAAAAGGTCTATAAAAAAGTCCGCGAGGGCATATGTCTATGTCTTAGGGATAACCCACAATGACCATTATTATTTTTTAACTTTTTACGAGAAATAATGGCTTATTTACGAAGCAATTTTAAACATTAAACAGCATTAATTTTCATCCAATTAAGTGTCTTAAATAGATTGTGCTTTTAATATAGATCAATATAGCCATTTACAGCATGTAATTTAAACTAATATTTACGAAGATATTACAGTATTAACATAGCGGTACATAGCAGTTGCGTTTGCGCGCCAAAACGCGTGCCGATAAATAGCACAAATTGAACTTTTTAAGATCCAAATATTACTAATTTATTTCTTTTGATGCGGAACGAAGTTCGCCGGGTCAACTAGTATTTTATAAACACAACCCGACCGATGCTATGATCGACTTTATGTAATGAGAGAGCCAAAACAATTGATTAAAATAATGAACAGTCATTTAATCAAAGGTGTGGGCAAGGTGCGCAATATTTTTTTATAATAAGAAGTTCTGTCACTAAAATCAATAAATAGTTAGTGTTACTGATTGTTTTAACGAGTTTTCACAATGAGCGATAGTGATCAAGATAAAAAAAAGAAATTATCTCGTTACCAGAATTTAATAACGAAAGAAATCAAGAAGAAAAACGTAATAAAAATACAACTAAAATAAGCAAATATCTTACGGCTCCACCATCCACTTCCAAAAAATCATTAGAGACGGATCCAGTCATTTCAGCCATGAAGGTGTTGTAGCAAATTCAAAAAGCGCTTTGTATAAAATAAAGTCGTTTTCCGCTGTCTGTCCCCTTATATGCTTAGATCATTAAAACTACGTGACGGATTTTGATGCGGTTTTTATAATAGATAGAAGTCAACGGGGTGGTTTTTATTTTTAATTTAGTATAGAAAATACGCTTATTTTCGAGATTTAGCACTTTAATTGTAAACGATGTAAAAATTATTTTTGATGCGGAACAAAGTTCGCCGATTCAGCTAGTAAATATAACTCTTATACACACTTGCAGCGCGACCCTGCGTGGATTCGATTCCGGGCTCACACCAATAATTTCTCGGAATCTTTTTGGAAGTTATTTGTGTTTTTAATATCGTGTGATAATAATTTTGTGCGGGGTGTATGGAAATAGGTTCGCCACCTATTCCATTTCGGACGCGTAAAGTTATTTTTTGGCCATTAACGCCGATGATTTGTATCATGAAATTATATCATGTCAGTCTTTTTATTAGCTTTTTATTAGCTTCACCTGTATGTATGTTTGTATGTTTGTAGGTTTGTAGGTTTGTAGGTTTGTAGGTTTGTTTGTAACCGACTTCTTTTTTAGTTTCCGCTGATTGCCACTAGATGGTGCGATTTGTGAACTATGAAAGTTCTAGACTAGAAAACCGAACTAAAAAATTTAAAATAAATAATAGTTTAAAAAAACTAAAAAACACGCTTTTTATTGAAAACCGAACTAAAAAATAGAAAAATAAAAAAAAAATACTTTATTTTAAAAAAAGCGTGGGGTGCATGGTGTCAATAGTTATAAATATTTTATTGACAGATATGAGTAGAGTGATTATCATTTCGATAATATCTTAAAAAGCACCCCACGCTTTTTTTAAAATAAAGTATTTTTTTTTTATTTTTCTATTTTTTAGTTCGGTTTTCAATAAAAAGCGTGTTTTTTAGTTTTTTTAAACTATTATTTTTTTTAAATAATTATGTGGTGAGTAAGCTTGAATTTATCTAATAAAATTATTTACATCTGTATGTCCTAACATCACAATAGCGTTACGAATTTCACTAACTGTGCCAGTAACCGTAGCTGGCGCAGAAAGGTCATTTTCTAAATTAAAATTAATAAAAAATTACGCAGGTATTTTTTTAATAATTCTACCATGAGCTTCTTAATCAGCACAACAGCATCAGATGTAGATTGTGGCAACAAGCGACACGCTAGCCCTACATACTACCATATAGATAATATTTACCAATTGTAGTAGGTACTTTCTTCTAACTCCTAACCGCTTACGAGTTATGTGGCTTCGTCATCAGCACAGCAGAATCAGATGTTGACACCCTAAAGCATATCCCTAAGACATCACTATTATGTAACAAAACTAGCATACAATTTTCGGTAGTTGCATCGATTTCGGTTTCCACCATCAGACCTGGTGAAAATGGGTCTATCTCGGAGGGGAACAGTGGTAGAGCCAAGCAGTTTACTGCATAAATGGGCCGGCTCGACCGGTGAAATACCACGACATCTCAGAAGACCGACGTAAAGTGGCCCATGCCACGTTTCATTCGGTGAGAGAGGTACCCGGAGCCCCACCCCCTTCCCCATCCATGGGCGGCGTTAGTTGCTTACCATCAGGTGACAAGCCTGCTCGTTTGCCCTCCTATCCCATAAAAAAAAAATGCGAAATCTGTCCATAATTGAAGAAAATATCGGTGAACAGATGTAAAAAAAATATTATACACAAAGACCAATAGAGAATCTGCTCCTGTTTTCGAAGTCGGTTAATAAGTTGAAACATTCAGATTCGTAAAAAAAAGAGCGCTCCATAGATTTCGCATAGAGGCGCTATGATGGGTCGGCGCGGCACTGAGATAATGCACAAGCAAAACAAAATTATGTCATAGTAAAAAATATCAACAAGTAAAGTTCGTTATGTCCACTGTCATTATAATTAACATTATCATTCGTACAAAAAGTATGTATTCAACAAGTTTCGATACAAATACTGAAAATACTTGCTAGAATCTAACTAGCTGACCCAGCGAACTTTGTTTCGCATCAAAATTAGTAAAAAAGTAAACTTTGGATTTTTTTACTACATCATACATGAATTATAGATAAAAACCACCCCGTTGATACCTTCTATCTATTTAGTAGCTTTAGACATAGCATTTAGACATAAGCATAAAAGGCAAGCATTTAGGCATAAGCTTTTAGACATAAGCGTAAAAGGGGACGGACAGTGAAAAGCGACTATGTTTTTTATGTAATGAAATAATGATTCGGCACTAGTCGACCCGGCGAAGTTTGTTTTGCACTTCTGACGTTGAACCAACAACATAAGTGTAAATTTTGGATGTTATTTAAGTTTAATATAGGTAGGTACCTACGAAAATATTAATTTAAATGACATGCTGTAAAGGGCCATATCAATCTAGGTATAATAAACACACAAAGAGTTTAAGGTACTTAATTAGGTAACGATTAATGTATTTTTGTAAGTTATGTTTTACAATACATATTCTAAATCAAATCAAAATCCGTTGCGTAGTTTCAAAGATATTAAAGCAGACAGACAGCGGAAAGCAACTTTGTTTTTTATGTAATGATGATAATGTAATTGTTCAACGTCAGAGTGTTTAATAGGTATTTTGACGAATAAAATTATTTTGTGCAGTGCTCTAGTTGTAATATAATTGCATTAATTATAATATAAACGCATTATGCCCTGCCACATTGATTCTTGCCAGTTAAGTCGTCAGTTGTAGGTAGGTAGGTACTTTTATCCACGTAATTGTTGCGAGTGAAAACAAGCTATAAAAACTTGACATTTTTAATAACTTTTTTAAGTTTTGCACTAAGCAAGAAAACACATACATACATAACTTCACGCCAAATCCCTTGCGGGGTAGGCAGAGAGAACAGAGCGCCATAGGGCACGATTCTTACACGCCTCACTCGCTTCGTTGACTTTCATAACTCTTTTCATGCACGCGCGTCGGTTTTTGAGGCTCTTAACATCACCTTCCTCCAGAACACGTTCTATTTGGTCATGGAATGTGTGTCTTGGCCGTCCTCGACTCCTACATCCATCCGCTTTTGCATTGTATATCTGCTTAGTCAGTCTTGCATCAACCATTCGTTCTACATGTCCGAACCATCGGAGTATGCCCTTTCTTACTTTTACACCGACACTCTCTTTCAAACCAACTTCCTTCCTTACAACCTTGTTTTCTACGCGGTCAGCGAGAGTCACTGCGAAGATTTTGCGTAGTGCCCTCATTTCTACCGCGTTTATTCTACTTTCATGCACTGCACGGCACTCTGCCATACCCAGCTCTCGCTTCCATAAGTTAGCGTTGGGATCAGGACTGCATTGTGGATTGCTAGCTGGGCTTTTCTGCTAATGTTTTTTTGCGCCCAGGAAAGATTGAAGAAAAATTGAGAAATAAAAAGATTATTACGGCCTACTTACTCCAAATATTAAAACCAAGATAGTGATGATTATCACTATATTCGCCGGAGATGGCGATAAGGCCGTTTGACTTGAAATTTGGCGGGAGTAGGCATCCTTACGTGGTGTAGTGGTCAGCTATAGTAGTGAATTTTATGAAACCACCAAGGGTCTACGTGGGGGCTTAAAATTAAAAATTCATTCTTTTTAGCATAATATTAGTCACCAACTAACTCCTCCCAAAATTAAATGGCTCGACCGGTCTTTATGTAAAAAATTGTGCCGGTAAACATAGCCGGGTAGGTAAGCTTTGTACAATAAACTTAGATAATAAAATTGGTTTAACGTTACCTAATAGGAGATAGTCTTTTTATATTATTGTTAAAATGCATACACACACGAACAGATAGCATACTAATATTGTTTAACGATCTTTAACTAACAATTAAATATGTAAATAACTTATAATAGTGTGTTGTGTGTTCAGGCTCATGTATCGAAATATTGATACTTTTGTTTATGTTTACTTAGAAATGAACAAGAAAAAAAATATTTTTGAGGTAGGCACAAATCGAAACACCTCGTCTATTCCTCTAATAATAATAATAATTACCATCGGTGGATACTATCAAATCGATCATGAAAAATGCGTTGACAAGCTTGATTTCTCCGTTCTGAACGAATGATCGAGAGCGTTTATAGTATCACTATAATAAATATAAAGTACAAAAGCTCCTCATCTCTCATTCCTTTTGAATGCCTGAACTACTGAATTGTTTTAGAAAGTTTTTGTAGCGAACGTATATAAAAGACGATAAAAAAAAAACTAATTTAAACTCTAAAATAAATTCTTGCTCAGTTTGTTTTATTACACGAACATGCGAACATCTTTGAACTACCGTGTAGGTAGCTATATACTATAGTAGGTATACATCAATACCTACTCTAGTACCTAATTTAAATCAGCATGTCACCATCTAATTTACGTTCATATTGTTGAGGAAAATTGCGTAAAAACTTGTCGTAAATTGAGAGCGGCTGGAGCCAATCTAACTTTGTGGAAAGTATTTTATTGCTCATAACATTATTTCCTTATTTGTTGTAAGGGGTGCATTTACGTCTTGAGAATAAATTGGAATATTTATGAGCTAATATTTATTATACGAACGGGAACTCCACTCAGCTGTGACACTTATGTTTTTGGCAGTTACAAAAAGAAAACCACAGTTCATGTGGCGTGAACTTTCCCCAATCAATGTATATTTCATATGAAACTAAGAATTTGATCATAAAAATTACATCGCGACATTATTTTTGGGTATAACAAGCAACAGGTCATATGACAGAAAATGGAAGCAGCACTTACGAGTATGCACACGTTTTTGAAAATAAATTAAATGTTTATAATGGTAAGGCCATGCTATTTGCTGCATGAATCCTCCTCCTCCTCTGACTCCGACTGAGACCGTTTAAGTATCGCGACATTTGAGAATGTTTAAGCAAAGTGGCTCACATCTTTTACCCGCACAATCTCCGATCTTAGAAACAGGCAACCCACTGTGCTCCTGGAGTTCATGGACGGCGCTAGTTGCTTACCAGCAGGTGACCCGCTTGCTCATTTACACTCATTCTTATAAGAAATAAATAAAGAATAGGAGCAGCTATTTATAATAAAGATGAAAGATGTTTAATGTGCGCTTGGTAATAAGGTATATCATTGCTTTATATAAATATACAACACAGGCGAGGTCATTGTATGGATGAGCTAGTTGTGATATGCGAGGGACACGAACGACACTGGTAGTATTAGTTCACAACAGTACAGGGTGTGGTGCACAGTGTGCATCATAATGTTACACTATATATATCGTGGAGCTGTGAGTATAGGTGTATTGTCGTGGTGTGAAGATATTCCCAGCAGACACATATCGTCTGCATCTGCATTAATATAATGAATTAAAAAGAGTGCTGGCAAAATTACAAGAGGAGCGGACTCACATATTTATTAAAAAAATTATATTTGTTCTATACGTGGTCGGTGACGAAATCCTAATCATCCTGGTCTTGAATAGGGTGGTTTTTTGATATTTCGGCAAGTGAATCACTCGAACCCTGTTTAAAGCTTTTTTTATTAGTGTTGATATTCACCAAGACAGATCAACTGTCAGGTCTGACATTTCGAATTCGTGGGATAGATATTCCCCCTTTCTTAATAAAAGCTTTTATTTAACTTGCACTGTATGTGTGTATTCAACTCAATTTTGAAGTAGATATCTTCAACCGATTGAGCTGAAATTTTGTCCACACGTTTACTTTGGATGACAATGCATGATATTATATGTGACATTATTCTATATCCAATATGGCGGACCACCCAAGATGGAGGAATGGATATTTTGAATGCATTTCTGCAATATGGGTATCAAATGAAAGGACTTATTGAGTGTAATTAAAAAAATAATATGCCGTCATTCTAAATCCAATATGGTGGAATATCCAAGATGGAGGAAACTATATTTTAAGCTTCTGTACAATATGGGTATCAAATGAAAGGGCTCATTGAGAGTAACTGAAAAAATAATGTGACGTCATTCTAAATCCAATATGGCGGATCATCCAAGATAGAGGAACAGTTTTTTTTATGCATTTCTACAATATGGGTATCAAATGAAAGGACTTGTTGAAATTAACTCAAAAAATAATATGACGTCATTCTAAATCCAATATGGCGGATATTCCACCATATTTGCATTTCTACAATGTGGGTATCAAATGAAAGGGCTTGTTGATAATAACTCGAAAAATAATGTGACGTTATTCTAAATGCAATACGGTGGACCATCCAAGATGACGGCATACATATTTTTGATACATTTCTACAATATGGCTATGAATTAAAAATCATCATTGAGATTAAATGGAAAAGAAAGCTCCAAGCTGAAATTGAATTAGATGATCTCCTTATTGAAGAGCTGGACTGTTTGAAATTAAGCGGTAAACTAAATTGCAATAATGATGCGATGTATGAAATGACACTAACCTAGCATGCTATAAATAAAAATAAAAAATAAATTAAAAGCAAAAATCCTTTTTAACGAAGCTTTTTAACGAAGCTAAAAATAAGAAAATAATATTTCCTTAAAAATTTCAAGTATCAACTTAGAGCCTCGGTATGTACAATTTATATAATAATAAAAGCTTGTCGCAAGGTTTGACTCCCTATCAGTAGGTAATTAAATTGCAATAGATAATATATTGATCAAAACAATTTTTAGGATTATATCGCGTTTATTTATTATTTATTTATATTTATTTCCCGACGTTTCGAACTCTTTACAGAGATCATTTTCACGAGTGATGAACAAAAAGATGGTAGTTGTTCAAAAGCTATTTTCATTGATACAGAGAGCACCCACTTTTTGGAAATAAAAATCAAAAAGTTGATGTTAAAAATATGATTTTTACTATTGGTAACCCACATCAGACCATGAGAACAAAAGTTAGATACTTATTTATAAGATGCATTCATATATCCTGCTTCTAAAGATCCTTTGTTGTATGATTTAATAAGTAAAAGTTGTTATTATTAAATTATTACAAATTATCTTATTTTCTAAGTTGGTTGAGATTAAAGTATAACTATTATTAAATATTCATTGATTTTAAATTAAAAGGTAAAGTGTTTATTAAAAATCTACCACTGTGTCAAAAAACGCGGCCAGTCCTGAAAAAGACCCAGCAAGAAAACTCAGCGGCTGTTCTGCAAAACTGATTATTATTTCATTTTGAACGGGCTATTGATATTGCTATTATTTATAAAGTTTTTGAGAAAAAGAAAGGGACTTGGTTTCTAGGTTAATGAAAATTAAATTAAAATTATTTTGTTTTGATTACTGATACTGCACTACTCAAAGTTCTACATTATTTATTTTGGTTCCTGATGTGGGTCTGACCTGCAAACTATACTAATAGTATAAAAACTTTTAGGCTTTCTGTCTGCTTGTCTGCTTGTGTCCACGGCCAGTGCAACCTGGCCGAAACGTCAAGCTAATCAAGGTAAATATTTGTTTACCTAAAAAAGTGTCGCGTTAATTCCCGTTCATCATTATCACTAAGTATACTAATAGTATCTCGCTGTCTTGAGCTGTTTGATTGTGGGCTAGGTTTGATGAGACTTATGACTGGGTTCCAGCTAGGTGATAGTTTCCAGCCATCTTCTCTATTGAAATTCTTTGGATGTTTTTTGATTTCAATAGCCTCGCGTATCATCCTGGGACGATAATGTTGTTCTTTGGCGAGGATTTGTGGTTTGTCAAAGATGTAGTGTTTTGAGCCCTCCCTACAGTGTTCACAAACAGCAGACTTATTATAGCGGTTGTGCTTCACATCCGCTATGTGTTCTTTGATCCTGGTTTTAATGGACCTCTTTGTTTGTCCGATATAAGAGAATCCACAATCACAGTCCAGCTTATATACTCCTGGGTCTTACAAGGGGATGTGTGTGAACAAAAAGATGGTAGTTGTTCAAAAGCTATTTTGTTTGATACAGAATGAAAATAGCTTTTGAACAACTACCATCTTTTTGTTCATCACTCGTGAAAATGATCTCTGTAAAGAGTTCGAAACGTCGGGAAATAAATATAAATAACATATAACATACATAACATAACTTCACGCCTTTTGTTACCCGAAGGTGTAGGCAGCGGCTGTTAAGCCTCGTCTCGCCGTTATGTTTACGTCCCAAATGGAATAGGTGGCGAACCTATTGCCATACCGGGCACAAAGTTTGTCAGTCATCGATATTTATCACACATAACTTCCGAAAACAATTTCGAAAAGTCATTGGTGTGAGCCAGTGTCTGGAATCGAACCCCGGACCTCTGGATCAGAGGCCGTGCGCTCGCCCACTGCACCACCGAGACTGTTAAATATAAATAAATAATAAATAAACGCGATATAATCCTAAAAGTTGTTTTGATCAATGAGTGAGATTCGCGAAAGTCTTAGAAATAAATATAGATAATATAGTAAAGTTAGTAGATTAATTTACATGAGTGTTTTGCCCATTTCTTCTCATGACAACCTTACACTCAGAATCGTCCGTGCGTTTTTGTTCCAAGAAGGCAATTTTCTCAAGCGCTCGTGTTTTAATATGTTCTGTTTTAAATATAATAATAAGTTAAATATCTGTATTTACGGACTATATTTAACTGTGTGTGAAGACCCACGAAAATAAACCTATTTTGATTTGATTTGACATTATAAAATTAGTACAGTTTATTTTCACCTCGCGCGACAAGCTTTTATTATTATATAAATTGCACATACTGCTCTAAGTTGATACTTGAAATTTTTAAGGAAATACTATTTTCTTATTTTTAGAGCGCTTAAATAAAAGCTTCTTTAAAAAGGATTTTTGCCTTTAATTTATATACTATCAAGTGACAATCCAGTTTAAAAACGCTTTGAGCACATCTCACGGGGTCAACCTAACACTCCATAGTATTCAATTCAAAACTATATTAATATATTATGCTAACTGCTGATCTCACAAAGTCACTAATTATAATGTCGTTGAACAAATTGGAATTCGCAAAGCAGCTCCCTGCTATTTGTAATCATTAAATTACATATACCGAATGTCACATGTTTCTTTATTTTTATCCCTTTTCAAATGTCGGATGGCGTGGCTTACCAGTGATATAGCAATGGCTTTGCTTACAACAAAACTTATAAATCCAGCCTTTTATTATCAAATAATTCAATGAAGCACCTTTTGTGTTCAAATTTTGGGAGGATTTCGTTAGTACTCCATCTTGCGAAGGTCTCTGGCAAGCAATCTCCGAGAGGACCCTCATTCGCCGGAAGATTAGATTAAATCCTATTTAGAACTGTAGAAAGGTTCTCTAAAACTGTTTCATTCCATTTGTGTAGAGAAAAAAAGCGCGGTAATAAATAAATTTAATGAGTTTATCATTATAATAGGTTGGGGAAAAAGTATTTTCGTATTTTTGTATGAAAAGTCAAGACATTTTTTTCAAAGTTTATTTACATTTATTTACAATATATATATGTACCGTTTTGTTGAATAACTTTCTGCCATTATGTGGGCAGAGACATTATCCCGTTACTGTAGAAACTTTGGGACTTCTGATCAAAAAAACGGGACCAATAGTTTTGGCAGTCCTCTCTTGAGGTCAACCTTACAGAACCTAAAGAATTCTGAAGAGACCGAAACAGGTGAAAATCTGAAGGCGCAAGGTCAGGGCTATATGGTGGATGCACTAGGACCTCCCAGTCGAACTCTCTTAATTTTTGCTGAGTGGCTAAAGATGTGTGTGGTCTAGCGTTATCGTGATGAAAGACCACACCCTTCCTGTTGATCAATTCCGGCCGTTTTCTCTCGACTGCTTCCTTTAATCTCATCAGTTGCTGGCAGTAAAGATCAGAATCGATGGTTTTGCCGGACGGTAAAAGCTCATAATGAACAATGCCCTTCCAATCCCACCATACACACAGCATCACCTTATTTCGTGTTAGGCCAGGTTTGGCCACAGTCTGTGAAGCCTGGCCAACTTTCGACCACGACCTTTTTCGCACGTTCTTGTCGTACGTGATCCACTTTTCATCGCCAGTTATCAATCTCTTCAAAAACGGCTCGGTTTCATTACGTCTCAATAATGAATCGCAAATGAGTACACGGTTCATTAAGTTTCTTTGAGTGACCCGTGTGGCACCCAAATATCGAGCTTTTTTGTATAACCAGCTTTCTTCAAATGGGTCAAAACTGTTTTGTGGTCAATTCGCAGTTCTTCAGCTACATCGTAACTACTAATATGCCGATCTTGCTCCACTCTTTCAAAAATGGCGTCCATTTTATTCGTAACAGGGCGACCAGAGCGAGGTGCATCTTTAACATCAAAATTTCCGGACTGAAAACGTTTGAACCAAATTTGTGCTACTCTTACTGACACTGCATCAGGTCCATAAACATCACAAATTTTTTTCACTGCTTGAGTTGCATTTTTGCCTTTTTTATAATAAAATTTTAAAATGTATCGAATTTCTTCATTAGATTCACTCATTTTTACGGAGAGAAAAACAAATGAAAAATAGCGGGAAACAACTTTTTTTTTTTCTTTTCTTTATAATCTAACCTTTTTAATGTTACCAAAACCAGCCAGACACAAATAGTACAGTCAAAGAAATTTTATAATAAGTTTATACCTACGTTATGCGAAAAGACTTTTTCCCCGACCTAATAATTTATTTTTGTTATACGTTATATAAATGTCATCTGAATTTGTAACTAGAATTGCGTATTTAACGCACTAAGAAACTAAGTTAAGAAGAGGACGTGAGCTGTTAACACAAATACTGAAATAGTTTGTCAGTTAAATAATTTATGAACATATAAGGAGTGTCTTATCATAATATTGTCTTAAATGTAAACATCTTAGGATATTTGGTTTTTAATTAACATATCATAATACTTGGCGTGGAGTGCCACACCAGTATGAATTCAAATTCCACATTTGTTACAATGTTATTCAAACAAGTGTCGGCCTTATTTTGATTCGCGAGTATCATACTCGTTCAAATCATTGCAGAAATAAAATAGCACTAAACTTATTGTTTATAGTATGAGGCCCATGAGGTTATTAGATATATGTGGCAACATTTACAGCTGATAAGAGTACCTACCTACTTCATGTGATGCCACTTCATTTAATAAGGCTTTAGTTTTAGATTTTGATAAAATGGTTATATATTTCTTAATACATATCTAAATTCCCGTAGTGTGATTCAATGTAAACTAGGCAGTACAACTATTGAGAACATAGATGAACTTGTTATACTAATTCCATCTCAGACAATGCCAAAGGGCCTAATGCTTTCAAAATGGCCACTCAAAACAGAACAAGTGCAGTAAAATGTTTCATTTGCTGAAATTGCATGTATAATAAATGTTACTTATAAGTTTTAACATTAAGCATTTTAATATCACAAAATTACTTTCAACTGTATTTCAACGGTTGTTTTAATATGTATGAACAAACATATTCGACTGAGATTTATAATACCTTAGAGAATATTAACACACTGCTAAATAAAACGGCCGGTGACTTACTGAAAATATGGTCATGTGGAGGAAGTGTGCGTGCATTCCAAATATCTCAAAAAATAGACAGTACTAAAGAACGGCAGCCACCCTTTTGAGTACCTCGCAGTACGCCCTGTGAAGAGTTTGACGTAATACAGCTGCAGCTCGTGTGCCATTTTGATTAACAGATAAATGAAGAATTTTGCTGGAATATTTACGATATTTTTAATTATTTTGACACATTTGACGCGTTATCTTTTGTAGTCAGTTTGGTCAGGTTTGGGGTCAGTGTTCGTGGTGTGGGGTACCTATGTCGTGTAAGTGTGTGCACACAAAAACTTACACCTCTTGCATTTTTTCCTCATGTGTTGCCATTGTTTGTTTTAACGTAACGTTTGAAAAAGATACTTAAAATTAAGAAAACTAGTACAAAATCATCTGAAACTAAGAAAAAAACAAAGTCAAGAATAGGACTCTTAAGAAACCAAACTTTCTATGTTTCTGTTAATCTCATATTATATTGAGTTAAAACGATTTTTTTATTACATAAGTAACTACGTTGAAAAGTTTTATAATTATAAAATAATATTGTTTAATTTGTAAAATATATTATATTTGGTTGCTGCATACATTTACCCTGATACTGGGGTAAGAGTCCGCATATGAAAGGGTTTTTGTTTTCTATAGTTTTTTGACCAAATAGAACGTGTCCTGGAGGAAAGTGATGCCTCAAAAATCGACGCGGGTGCATGAAAATAGTTATGAAAGTCAAAGAAACGTGTGAGGCGTGTAAGAATCGTGCCTTATAGCTCTCTATTCTCTCTATCGACCTCTCTGCCTACCGTATATGTATATAATTTTACAGTTTTTGAAGCATCAAAGTTTAAATGCGCAAACTTGCCCCACGCATGACTCTATGTGCTGAGTTCGTCCGCTGCATAAAGCTCACTATCAGTTGATTCTCTTGCCCGTTTGACCATTTCCAAAAAAAAACACGCCGGTCAAGTACCCAATTTCTGAATGAAAATTTCTCGGATTCGAATCCTGCGAGCAACTGTCGAAATTGTGCCTGATAATGGTAATCGGCGAAACGTAGCGTTAAACTTGCTCGTTAACTTTCAAGTAAAAAAAGTTGTCAGTTTATAGAGAAAAACATCTATAATAGCGTTCTAAGTGAAGGTATCTACTCCCCTCTTACCCATAAGAAGATTGTCACCTGTAACAACCTGCCGTTACATTTGTATAGAAAAAAAATCTCATGACTTCATAACATGAAGTTATAAATATACCATAAAAAACCCAGATGGTTAGCGACTGTAAGTCGTAGATGGAGCGGTATACTCCTCTCGTAACAGCAGATAAATCTGATATTTGTGATCTTGGAGACATCTGCCTTAGAGCTCTTGGTATCTATACTGTATTTACGAAACACAGGCCTTACATAAATATAGATTTGTGTACAATTATAATTTACCTTAAAATTGAAGTCTCTTTGATCTAAGGTTTGTTAATTTCTAATTTGCAGGCAGCTGATCTTGAAATTTGTCTTCAAGATCAAAACTCTTCATGAATACTTAAGTAATTCAGTACAGTATATCGTAAAATAATAATAACTGTTCATGTTGTTTTAATCTCACTTCATCTAAAAATATCAGGAATTTGTAATAACTTTGTACTGTAACTTAGGTACTGAATACTAGAACATGTATTTTTTCTGAACATTATGAATATTATATTTTTCACATTTTGTGCAATGTATATTCATGTATGAGTTGCCCCAGTAGCTTGAATGTGCCTGAATGTTTACAAATAAAATTGAAATGAATGTAATTTTTTTTCAATTTTTGTCTGTCTGTATGTCTAACCATTTGTTTCCGGTAATCTCTGAAATGGCTGGACCGGTTTTGATGCGGCTTTATTGACAGATAGAGCTATTTTTTTGACTAAATCATTTATTTATTGCTTTGGAAGCGAAACCAAATTCACCGGGTCAGCTAGTAACAAATAATATTGCATTCAGTGATATTATATGACATACCTACCGTATTAGGTAGTTTTTAGTGCATGTTTATAAACGCTTTAAGATTAAAAAAATAATTTTTGGGAGATTTATGAGTTAGAGAAATTATTACAAAGAGTTTGAGGCCTTTCATGGTGTAAAAATGACTTTTAAGTTGCTTGCGAGTCCCAATATGTCATTACGATTAGGTATCCGAACACAACCTGGTTATTAATATGAAGCGTAAAGTTGTATTTTATTTTCATCAGAGTGACATTGATAGAAAATTCATCATATAACTACACGCCCTTAATATTTGAATGTATAGACAGTAGTAACTGTGCCTCGATATTACCTCATTAATTTTGTAGTCTGAAATGTAACCTATTGTTTATCAGTTGCAATTTCGTTAGAAATCGATATTTATTAATCATACACATGAAAGTTATTGTTATGAGCTAGGATTCGAAATCGGAACTTTTGATCTAGAAATCGCATTGCTTAAGCACCAAGACTTCGAGTCTTATGATACGAGAGATTATTTACAGCAATTCAAATCCCTTAGTTGCCTCTTACGACACCACGGGAAGAGAGGAGACACTATTTCATCACGCATTTCAAAATGCGATGATGAATCGCAAAGTTAAGATTTGAAAAACCAAAAGCAATAGCAAAAATTCACAATAATAATGTTTACATATTTATTTCTCAGACTTTCGCGAATCTCACTCATAGATTAACTTTACAGAGATCATTTTCATCTCATGATCATGATCTCTGTAAAGAGTTCGAAACGTCAGGAAATAAATAATAATCAGTAATAAATAAACGCGATATAATTCTAAAAGTTGATTTAATCTACAATAATAATGTTCTTATATTCTTATAATAATGTTCTTATCCATACTGCAAATTCCAGGAATTTTATTAATGTTCCGGTTACAATATCGTCTGAATATGTCGTACAGATTCGTGCTACAAAATAACTGCGCTGTACGTAATATGGCGCACATAGCTAGCACTGAACAAATCATTTCATATTCTGCCATCGGAATCCAATAAGCTGGAGCCAGGGCACAATCAATCGTCTCCGTGGTCTGCCCACTCAGCCGAGAAACGTATTACATTCAGATACCACTACTAGTCGTTGTGCTTTGCGAAATATCTCATCTATATGCTGGTGAATAATTTTGAAATTTTCTCCTTAATAATAGTTTCTTTTTGCAGTGACTCATCTCCCTTTCGGCATGCGTTATGTAAACTTTTGTTCTGTAATATTACGCGCTTAGCTCTTAAAGATGTAGACAGTGGCATTGATGCGCTGTGTTTTTTTCTAAACATGATGGGGTCAAAATGATTTTTATGTCAGAGATTTAACCACTTTAATATAACGAATGGAATTAAAATGTCATAAAAGCCTAAGGTAGGTTTGAAAATATTCACATATCAGACATTATGCACAAAGCCGCAGCATATCTCATTGTAAATATTCCGATATCAAAGATCGGGAATGCTGGGTATTTAGGTCAAAGGTCGCATTAACATAGAGGCAACTGTGTTAGTAGGGGAACCGTCTCTACCTTACCGTTTATTGTGTCTAAGATTTATTGGATTGGAATATATGATAAAGTAGCAGATGTAGTGCTTGGAGTAAAGTTTGTAGTTTCATACTACTCAAAGATTAACGCTGAAAACTACTGAATCAACAGTTAATTAGAGCCCACTAGATTGTTCTTCATCCCGGCTTGTCTACTTAAAGTTTTGAAACACAAATGAGAGAGTAGCTTTCTTAGTTTAAAGGGTTCGTACTTGATGTGTCATACGGGTCGGTTAGTTTCTCTGAATCTCCTCCGAAGGGTGGCCGACATTAGTTGAGGTCTAAGCTGTACATCTATCATACACTCACAACAAGTCCGTATCAAGTCCCGTGCGCGGTAAGTAGAAGGAAATTTGTTTAATTGTTTACAGCGGTAGAGCCAAGCATTTCGCCACATGGATATGGCTGTAAGAAAATTAGCCGTAAAATGTCAATCCATATTTATCCCAGCGTCCGCGATCGCTGCGAAAAATATGGATTATAGAAAAAAATGTTTCACAATATTACGTTATTATTAAATACTAAGAAGTTCTCAAGACCATATGACTATTGTAGTCACGTTACTTTATGTACTTTTACACATTTTTAAAATTTCGGTGGTCCGGTGGTCGAGCACCCATCTCATACCACTGACTTTTCGAAACTATTCTTGGAATACGTACATATAAGTACATAACTTCACGCGAAATCCAAACGATTTCGGGTAGGCAGAGAGAACAAAGCGCCATAAGGCACGATTCTTACACGCCTCATTCGCTTCTTTGACTTTTATAACTCTTTTCATGCACGCGCGTCGTTTTTTGAGGCTTCTAACATCATGGTGAAATACCACGACATCTCAGAAGATCGACGTAAAGTGGCTCATGCCGCGTTTCGTTCGGTGAGAGAGGTACCCGGAGGCCCACCCCCCTTCCCCATCCTTCCCTATCGTTCCCTATCCTTCCCTATCCTTCCCTATCCTTCCCTATCCCCTATCCCTTAAATCCCTTAACGGTCGGCAACGCAACAGTAACACTATATGTGTTGCTGGTGTCCGTTGGTTGCTTACCATCAGGTCACATGCCTGCACGTTTGCTCTCCGATCATATATAAAAAAAACTTCCTCCAGAACACGTTCTACTTAGTCGTGGAATGTGTGTCTTAGTCATACTCGACTCCTACATCCATCTTCCATCTGCTTTTGCATTGTACATCTGCTTTGTCAATCTTGCATCATCCATTCTTTCTACATGTCCGAGCCATCGGAGCATGCCCTTTTTTACTTTAAAAGCTTTTATTTAACTTGCACTGTATGTATGTATGTATGTATGTAAGTATGTATGTTCGGTGGAATCTTGCAACTCAATTTTGAAGTAGATATCTACAACCGATTGAGCTGAAATTTTGTATACACGTTTACTTTGGATGACAATGCATGATATTATGTGTGACATTATTCTATATTCAATATGGCGGACCACCCAAGATGGAAGAATGGATATTTTGAATACATTTCTGCAATATGGGTATCAAATGAAAGGGCTTATTGAGTGTAACTCAAAAAATAATATAACGTCATTCTAAATCCAATATGGTGGAATATCCAAGATGGAGGAAAACATTTTTTTTATTAAAAGCTTTTATTTAACTTGCACTGTATGTATGTATGTATGTATGTATGTATGTATGTATGTATGTATGTATGTATGTATGTATGTATGTATGTATGTATGTAAGTATGTATGTTCGGTGGAATCTTGCAACTCAATTTTGAAGTAGATATCTTCAACCTATTGAGCTGAAATTTTGTATACACGTTTACTTTGGATGACAATGCATGATATGATGTGTGACATTATTCTTACAGTAATCGAGTTCTGTCTGACACTGTTGATATATTGATAGTTGTATATGATATTCATGCTCCTGAAACCTTATCCAGACGTAGTAGCATAAAGTAGGGTTATATTTGATTGTGTTTGTTATAAAGTTGTAAGTAGTGCAACAGTCTGCTTGGTTGTTCCGTTTCGGGCGAGATAAACCCCGAACTCATTCTACTGCATCATAAAAGTTCAGAACGCCACCAGTTAGGAGGATGCAGTTAATTAGTTAGTTAACTGTGGCCGTCAGAAGTTATTGCATTCTCGCAATAAACAGATTCAGGTGTAAAGCGATGCAAAGCTTCATTTGCACTGCAATATGTAGCTACTGTTAATATTTCATGACGTGGGTAAACGACATGAAATATTAAAATCACATACAAAAAACAACACGTTGTTGGAAACAATATAGCCTTGACTATCTTAGAAATTGACCAAATAGTTTAGGCGTATAACTTAACATAACATTTTAAACCTTCTCAAATACTCTTATAAAATGTTAAGTTCTTGAGGTCATTCTCTACTAAAAATGGCAAATTTGCAGTGATTGTTGTTAAAATATACTTTTCGAGATCTTTCTATTTTGAAGTAAAATTTAGCACGGACGCAGTTGCGATAAGCAACTAGTGAGCTCCTCAAGGAATACTCCAAAGACGCCAAAATAAACATCGCGTTGTACTTGTGTAGCTTCTCCATCTCATCAATATTGAATGTGAAAGTCAAATACGTAATTAATGTCATTGAACGATATTCAATGTTTTCTTTGTGAATGATTGAAACCTATAATAATATTACGTTTCGTATTCTATTCAACATTTCATCATCAGCCTTTTGAGGTCCACTGCTGGACGTAGGCCTCCTCCATAGAGCGCCACAACTACCGGTCCTGTGCAACCTGCATCCATCGGCCTCCCGCGGATTTCACCAGGTCCTCGGTCCACCTAGTGGGGGGACGGCCTACTCCGCGTTGACCAGTACGTGGTCGCCACTCGAGAACCTTTCTACCCCAGCGGCAATCGGTTCGTCGAGCGATGTGGCCAGCCCATCTCCACTTCAACGTGCTAACCTTACGGGCTAGGTCGGTCACGCCAGATCTCTTGCGTATCTCCGTATTGCGGATTTTATCACGCTGAGAGATTCCAAGCATAGCCCGTTCCATAGCACGCTGAGCCACCTTGAGCTTCGTCATGAGGCTAACATTCAGAGACCACGTCTCAGCTCCGTAAGTCATCACTGGTAACACACATTTGTCATAGACCTTAGACTTCGGGCACTGTGGGATTTTGGACGAGAAGATATCCCTTCGTTTCCCGAACGCTGCCCAACCGAGTTGAATCGGTCGGTTTATCTCTTTCTCGAAGTTGGCTCTACCTAGCTGGACTGTTTGTCCTAGGTAAACATAGTGGTCGACAACTTCGAGGATCGCATCGCCAACAGTAACCGGTACTTGAATGACATGGGCATTGAACATTGCTTTGGTTTTGTCCATGTTCATTCTGAGACCTACTTGTTGGGAAAATCTGCTGAGATCCTTGAGCATTGTACCAAGGTCCTCCAGTGACTCTGCCATGACCACGATATCGTCGGCAAATCGAAGGTGAGTGATTTATTCGCCATTGCTCTTGATGCCTAGTCCAGACCGATCCAGGAGCTTCAAAACGTCCTCCAATGCACCGGTGAACAGCTTCGGGGAAATTACATCCCCTTGTCTGACACCTTTCTGCAATGGAATGGGATTCGTACTCCCATACCCAATCTGGACTGACATAGTGGCGTTTCTCTACAAACACTGCAACACTTCGATATACCGATAGTCAATTTAGCATCTCTGGAGGGACTGCAGCACTGCCCGAGTTTCGACGGAATCAAAGGCTTTCTCATAGTCCACAAAGGCTGATTATACTCCTCGGTCTGTAGTATTACTAGATTATATCGAAAATATTTTCTAGCAATCAGTTTGGTCTGTCTATCTAGTAAGGAACGTGGCGTGAACTTGTGTTATAGTAATATTATAACAATGATATCGGTGTACGTGACTCCCTGCAGTGCAAAACGTTATGATAGGACATCTCCATAATAATGCAGATTGTTGCGAGCTGTGAGTAGATTGGCACCAGATCTGGGTTAATTTGATCACATGCTAATGTCACGTGGCTCGTGTTCAGCATCTGTATATTACATTATCATTTCAGTATCTGTTCGTATATTCTTATATGAATTACTCAAGGCGGACTAGATGCTGGATCTTGCGAATAGGACAGAACGCGTGCGGACCTGCCGGCAGTACCAGGTATCAATCAATAACAAGCTGCTTAGAGCGCCTAGCAAAGAAACAATTACTGGTTGCTTCACACTGGATAAATTTAACCCACTTTAGAGAACGGTGACGATCTAAAGAATGGGTAAAACGTGCAAATAATTATGCAATTATTTATTAGTTGTTCTGAACAAAGTATGAGCCGAGTGTTCACTCGAACTGAACAATATTATCTGATGCTTCCAGCACATCGAGCATTACCGGTTCGGAACTATTGCTTTAAAGCACCCTCTGCATCACTCTTTGTGTTCAAACAAATTGTAAATTTAAAATATAATAAACTTCTTGTATAGTAATATACTGCAGAAATGGTAATCGTTACTAAATCTTTAAAGGGTTTGTAAAATGGGATAGGGAAGGTATCGAAAGTGGGATGGAAAGGGGAGAGGGGGTAGTTCTTAGTCATTATCCGGTCGTTGATGAAATAGTACTGAATACTCACACAATACTATTAAAAAAGCTTAAGATCTTTGAACATTATGTAACAATGTACTCTACTGAGCGTGGTGCGGCGAGCCCGCTGGTGGGATTAGTATGAGTTAGACAACTGACGTTACTGCTGTAGATACTTGCAATCTTCTTTCAGGCCGAGAATACTTGCATGTCGGAAGCTACTAATTGTGTTGAGATTTGGAGAGACGTGTATTGCCCGGTACTTATATCCTCAAAATCCCCTAACAACTACTCGGTAAAAAATAAAAAGCTTTTTTTAAATATATAAAAATAAATAAAAAGATCCGTAGACGATCAGATAGGAGTTGTACTGAAAACCTTACATGCTATTGTTATCGGCATATTTGAAGATTAAGCGCAGTTTTTTTTAAAGTGAAACTTTTATTACATCGTCTCAAACTTTTTCGTCTGCGTGTTGCATGTCGCGTGACGGTCGGCCGCGGAGTAGGGATAAAGTGAAAGGCGCTCGTCAGAGCGCCTTTCACGTCTATTATCGTTTATTTATTTATTTATTATTAATTAATTACCCAAATATACACTTTATTTTTGTAAATAAATACCGTAAAAACATGTAGAAAAACACCCCCAGACGAGGGATCGAACCCGCCCCGACCTTGTGTTTACCGATGCACCGATGATTGTGTGCGGTTTACCGATGCACCACGCGGGCCGTATGTATAATCGTTTAATTACCGTCCTCTTTACCAATTTCGACACATTTTCTAGGATCGGGTTTGTTTGTTTGTTTGTTTTTTACATACATACATATACGTACGTACGTATTGCAGGCGGAGAAAAAAAAAATTATATTATTTATAAATTGTGTTTTTTGAAAATTATATTTAAGTACGAATTACATACTAATAAAATAATGAAATATCAATAATATTTTACGATCTTACCGACAGAATAATAAATATATACTAATATATACTATGTACTAACATATTATATTAGAAACATATACTTAATTTTTTGCAGTGATAAACTGTAATAAAAGCAAAGCAAACACACATTGACTTCGTGTTAGTTAACAACGCCATCTGCTGGAATAGAAATTTCATGAAAATCGTTGGAGCCGATTCCGAGATTCCAATTTTATATATATATATATACAAGAATTGCTCGTTTAAAGATATAAGATAAGATAGTGCTCTTTATATATGTATTTGTCACATTTTCATAATAAATCGAAATATCATATTTACTGGAGGAAAAAATATCGTTTTGTTTTGTAAAGATCCTTTGTTGTAATGTTGTTAACGTTTAATAGGTGTCGCGTTATCCCTAGTGCCGTAGCTGGAATACTTGTCGATTCGGGCGACATCTATCGATATAATACGATATTACGGCAGAATCATCAATAGTAGCAACCTAGTAGCGCCATCTAGGAATTATTGTCGTGACCACGTAAAATAAAAAACATTTATTAAACCCTATTAACAAATACAAGATGGCAAGTAAATTAAAATAGCCCTTATCGCACAATCCCCTGAAAGCCGGTGACGTCCGGTTCGATTTCAAATTAAACTAGTTTTCTCTCTCTTTGCAAAACTGCCACTGACTTGTAACTAACGAATTAGTGGAGGAAGCAGACTGCCTTTCTTACTTTACTTAAGTTTCCAATTCCAAAAAGTGTGCCAGGATTCGAACACGCGACCTATGCGATTCGGAAGCCGTGTGCTCGACCACTGGACCACCGGAACTACATATATGTGACACAGTTATGTTCGTCAATTTATTAGCGATAAGATAGTGCTCTTTATATATGTATTTGTCACATTTTCATAATAAATCAAAATATCATATTTACTGGAGGAAAAAATATCGTTTTGTTTTGTAAAGATCCTTTGTTGTAATGTTGTTAACGTTTAATAGGTGTCGCGTTATCCCTAGTGCCGAAGCTGGAATACTTGTCGATTCGGGCGACATCTATCGATATAATACGATATTACGGCAGAATCATCAATAGTAGCAACCTAGTAGCGCCATCTAGGAATTCTTAATCTTCAGTCGTTAACTTCCAAAGAACTTGAAAATGATGAGATTATCGAATTAATTGATTTAAATCTTTAACTTAAAGTTAAACGAAGCCAAAGCAAACTTTTAAAAAAATTGCTGTGAAGTAACTGTTTTACACTGTTGCACTCTAAAAAAATATAAATGTTAATCATTTTATCAGAATCATCAATTTAAAAAACTTACTAACTAAATTATTGAAAAATAATTATTGAAAAAATATTTTGTTTATGTATATTTAAAAAGTAGATTTAAAAATCAATAACCTAAATAATAAAAAAATAAAATGTCTATAATGTGAAAAAAAGTTTCACTTTTACGGTGGTTTCATAAAACCACACAATTTTGTTCTACATTCCTATCTGACTCTATGAGACATATCATAATCAGCTCAGTCAAGTGTTCAATTCTTGAGAGACACCTAAAATGGCCAATAAATCTATGAAATTTTAGTTTGTATCAAATATTCCTACAAATATCTTGAGTACGAAATTCAGGCATAAAGAGTTAAGTGCGATTAGTAGTAGTAGTCCTGTAGTTCTATAATTGGAATGATTGACATGAAATTTATTTTCAAGTATTTGCAATTAATATATTTGGATTGAGCACCCGCGACTAAATCAACTAAACAGAACACGAGCGAGGCGCAGTGCGCATCATATTTACAAAAGAATGTCGTAAAATGCATGTCATAGCATAGAATTTCGTAACTATAAACGATAAAGTTAATAAAATAAAATGTCTGAAAGAAATCTCTGAAGTTAGTTTACCATATTGAAATCAGTTAGTTTTCAAAGTCAAAGTCAAGTACACGTACTAGCGCACCCGGCGAACTCCGTTTCGCCGCCAGAAATTGAAAAAAGATTTTCCCGCTCTTCTGTTGAAATTTATGCTGAATTTTCTTTGCTATAAACCTCACGGAGCCCGAGATCTTTCCAACGAATGCAAAACCGTGGAAATCGGTTCGTGCGTTCTGGAGTTAAAGTGTCAGGAAGGAAATCCCGACTTATTTTTATATAGTAGAATAGCGGACCCGGCGCACTCCGTTTCGCCACCAGATGGAAAAAAACACATATTATATACGTATTAAGTCATTTTTTTATATTTTTACACTCCACATACATTTTTTTTTTAATTTTCTTGGATGTTCTCCTTTCTGGACTGTGAACGTGATAAACAACTCTTTGCTTAAACTAAATACAACACAGTTATCATCATCATGATATCGGCCAACAAATGTCCACTGCTGTACATATGTATACAGTTTATTAATATAGTGCTTTCTGGTAGACAATATTTTTAGTTTTTTTTTGCGGTGCGTAAATAAATAGGGATGTTGGTTTTCCGACGCGCGAACACGCAACGTATAATTGTCCATGTGCAAAACAGGGAAACTCTAAGTTTATTCCGCAAACTTGCAACGATTGACCTTGCGATTTCTTTATAGTCATTGCAAAAGTTAGCGTACGGGAAATTGCAACCTTTTAAAATCAAATGGCATCCGTTTCTGACATCTTAACTGTCAACACCGTAGTAACAAACTCCGAGTAAAATTAAGCGAAATAAAATAGTAAACACAATTTCTGGTTGTTGATACTCGTTTAAACAAAATTGGGACATCCTTGAAGTGATTAAAAACATACAGTGAAGTGCATACTGGAATCCGAAACCAAAACAACAACTACCTATTGGATGGAGGTTAGGAAACACAAAAACAACAAATCGGCTACTCAGTGTCACAAACGTCAACAACTCCGATTCACCAAGAAGTGTTGCCAATTCTGAGAAAAATAATTGTACCATACTTTAATATCACATCTCGTTACACGCAGATAAAAATATAGAATGGAAGGTCAATTTCAAATATTATTTGAAAAAATGAAATTAGAGATGCAAAGACAAAATGCTGAACTGAAGGAATCTATAACAAATAGTATTATGGATAAGATTGAAGATAAACTAATCCCTATTATAGAAGAAAACAAGATCCTGAAAACTAAAGTAGAAAAACTAGAAAAAGAAATATATTATCTTAAAAGGGCTGAGAGAAATAATAATATTATAGTTTTTGGCCTAGAAGAAAATGAAAAATCTTCTCGTGAACTAATATTAAAGCTCAAGGAAACATTTAACCAGGATTTGAGTATTAAGATAGAAGAGCATGATATTAACAAAATTTATCGCTTAGGAAGTAGAAAGAGAGACAGCAAAAAACCAAGACCGGTTTTGTGTTCATTTATTAACAACTGGAGAAAAAACGAAATTATTAAATGCAAAAAGAACCTGAAAACTATTAACATTGCGGAGGATTACTCTAAAGAAGTGTTAGGGAAGAGAAAGGAGCTGCAAGCAAAACTAACTGAAGAGAGACAAAAGGGCAATCTAGCATTTATAAAATATGACAAATTAATTGTTAAGGAGAACAACTACAGGCAAGAGAAAAGGAAAAGGGAAATATCCGCTTCACCCTTTTCAGATAATAATCAGCCAAAGATAATGCAAACCATAAACACAACCAAGATTGACAGAACCAATGCTTTTGACATAATGCGAAACAGATCCAACTCTCTTACAAACCTGCCTAGTACTAATAAAAATCAATAGCTACTGTACTTCTGATTAACTTACTTCTCCACCAAGTTTCCAAGTTAACAAGTTTATTTTATTTGGAATCTTCACAAATTCAGTTGTGACATGTGTCTGTTAATATTCATCTAGAGCAACCAGTAGCTACTGTCCCACTACCTCCTCTACGAGGTTGCTCAACGACTCCACATAAGTCCATTTAACCCTAAAATTCCTAATGTGAATGTTTCGTACTGTTGTTTTGTTCGAGTCGTTTATCCCCTGACCTCGACTATGTTCAATTAATGTGTATTTTATTCAAGCCATTACATTTGCATATTGGATTCGTTAACATAAATGTGAATGTGGATCTCTACATTTCTAACAACAATTACATTTAAAAATAAAACCTACGCAATATACTTACATCGGCCTGATTGTAAATTTGTGTGAACCTAAAACTTGGAGTTTTAGAATATATAAGTAAAAAATGTTGCAGTTGAATTTGATGTAGAGAACAATATGTACAAGCTTTATTGTTATTAAAAAAGTTTTAGAAATGCATATATGAAAATGAACAATATATATCGTGAGATTTTGACAGGGACGTACCCTGTCAAAATCTCACGATAATTTAAGCAATCTCACGATATTGTCTATACTTATATTATAAAGCGGAAGAGTTTGTTTGTTTGTAAGAAACCACCGGTCCGATTTCAAAAATTCTTTCACTGGTGCGTAGTCCATTTATCGAGGAAGGCTTTAGGCTATATTATATTTTCAAATAAATTAGGGATCCTTACTATAAGTCCAATAATGTAACCCAAGGTGTAAGAAAAATACCCGAAAAAAAATCTTACATCGCGAACGCTGCAAAAACTATTGATTATAGAAAAAAACAATGTAGTACAGTTTCACAGAACATATAATTTTCGACAGGAAAGTCCGCGACGCTATATGTCTAACTGTTGTAGTTATCGAACAATAAGTGTTTTTTGAATTTTTAAAAATAATTATAATGAGGTCGTTTTAAAGTTCTTTAGTTTGTATCTTGGTATGAACTCTCCTCAAAATAAATTATTTCAATATAAAAATAGATTCAATATCTTTCTAGAACTTTTTGAATGATTCAATTCGGACATTTAATTCAAAAGATGTCGCAAAATACAAAATGCAAGTTTTCGTTTCTTAGGCAAATATTCCGCGCACATATATATGATCGGGAGTCCCGCCCGACTCGGTCATGAGCGCCGCTCATAGCTGGCAGGTAATTTTTTTTTTAATTTTCTTAGACATTTTTTTGTTTATTTTTGTCCTAATGAGTTTGTAGTATTTAATCGTCTTTTGGGGTATATATATATTTATTTTGTAATAATTAATAGGTGATGTGAACATATAACATCTAAGACCCCGTGTCTATTTAGACACATAGATTAGAATTTGATCTATTTAAGAGTATAATAAACGGGAAATAACGCGACACGTTTAGGTAAACAAATACTTACGAGTACTTTTATTATTAGCTTGACGTTTCGGCCTGGTTGCACTGGCCGTAGTCACAAGCAGACAAATAATTTGTCTACCTAAATGTGTGGCGTTATTTTCTGTTCATAATATTTATGTATTAAACAACGCGAATATTAAAATATTTAAAAATATTTTCATACTTAGGTTCCCAAGGGGATGATAACCATGGTTCAAAGCTAGAGTTAGTTTACTATTAATTCTGCAGATATTATAATATTTTTTATAATTCTTTACAATATTGCAACTTCATATAAATGGACGAAGCGCAAGATATGCCCACGCATCTCGATCTTGGCGTCTTTTGCTAAAATATAAAGACTTTGCGGGTTTGTTACACGTCTGCATTACACATAGAGTTGCCCATCTATATTTACCTTTTTAATATCGTGATCTCTTTTAAAATTTAGTGAATTTATATTGATAAGATTAATACCAAGGTGCCAAATCGACATCATTTAAATTATAAAAAAAACACTCACTGTGAGTTAGCCATACTGGTAAGAACATGTGGTGACCAAGATTTTTTTTAAATCGATGACAATGACCAAATAAAAAAAAGGTTCAAATAGTATTGTATTAAAAAAAGCTAAAGATTGACAAAAAAATTCTGACAAAGTCCCTGGTATTGCTATTGATTGAAGTTGATAATATTTTTTTTATGGGATAGAAGGGCAAAGGAGCAAGTGGGTCACCTGATGGTACGCAACCTGCGCCGCCTATGGACACCGGCAACACGTATAGTGTTACCGTTGCGTTGCCGACTTTTAAGGGAGAAGGATAGAGAAGCGAGGTGGACCTCCAGGTACCTCTCTTACCGAACGAAACGCGGCATGAGCCACTTTACGTCGATTTTCTGAGAGGTAGTGGTATTTCACCGGTTGAGCCGGCCCATTCATGCAGCTAACTGCTTATTATTTTAACTGCTATTATTTTCATCATATCTAGGTTGTTAGTCGCTAATATCAACAGCTAAGCAAGTAAGGTGTGTAATAATCGTGCCTTACGGCGCTTTGTACTCGCTACTTACCCCGCAAGGGATCTGGCGTGAAGTTATGTATGTATGTATCAGGAACTTGAATTGAAAAAAAAAATAGTGTTAGTCCATTATGAGGAAATCTTTGAGGTATTAATATGATCGCGGCACTAATCTTTTAAGTGGAAAATGTATAAAATATAGCGGTACGAAATTCGCGCGGTCTGCTAGTCTACAATAAAGCAAATGTCAAAGCAAATATCATTGTCAAAGCCGTGTCATTTCTCCGTCGTAATAAAAAAGAGTTTTGATGGACTTTGATGGAAATGTCGCGACGCGAGAGCATGCGTAAGCTACGTGACTGTTTTGTTGATGACGAGATGTCACCACAATCTACGCGTCTTCGAACACATTAGTTATTCAGCAGCGAGTGAAATTGGAAGAAGTAACTAATTTCGTGAAATATTAAATACTAGTAGATCCCGCCAACTTCGTACCGCCTTATTATTTATCTTTACAACGAAAAAAGGCTAATGTTTTACTTCTATAATATATTTTATGTACCCAGTCGTTTTGGTGTATCATAATATTTTTGGAATGGAATGTCCAATTTCAATAATTTAAAAAGTAATCATCTGGTATTGAAACAGTTATACTTAAGAAGCGATTTATTTTTCTAAAATTCAATACAGAGACATAGATATAGTGGTCTGATTTTAATGGGCATTTTTTTCTAAATTTTAACATACGTAACTTCTGGCTAGTTTGAAAACTAACTGAAATGTCTAAAATGTCTGTCTTTAACTCGTGGCTTTCAAGATTATATTATATTAATAATCATTATTCAATATGCCAAGCTAAAAGCTAAAGTTAGCAATGATAAATGAACTTGTAACCTACGTAATATGCTGACTAAAGTCGATACAAATTAAAATATCGAAGAAATGTCTTTGAAGTAAATACGTGTACTGAATATTGTTCGTTTTCTTAACTTTATACCTTTTATACGCTGAGAGTAGACGGCGGAACCTATTGCCATACAGGTTTTAGGCACAATTTTGTCAGAAATATCTTAGAATATTCCACATTTATCAAGTGCCAACAGACTATTTGTACTACTCTTAGCCTACCTCGACCATGAAGAATCTATCTTGTTTAATTTACGATTTATCTTTACTACAGACGTTCAGGCGCAGTGGTTAGTGGTTGTCAGCTCTACGAAGAGTTCTGTGCTTATCTTTAAAATATATCTTAATAAACTGTTATATACTAAGTCCACAATCTAATAAAGAACATAGCAACACAATTTGAAATATATCACTATGATACTGTCTGAGTGTAATTAATTAAATGTATTATACAGTTCTACGGCACCACTTCACAGAGTACTACTCGCACTTGTCTAATCTACTACCGTCTATTCCTAAATATCTTAAAGTTATTTGCAAATAAATTCTCCGACCAAGCTTGTTCGTACATGTACTTTTACATCAGAAGTTCCTCTACACAAATAAGGCTTTTTTTCCAATACGAATGAAGTATTTTCCGAAAGTTTGAGTGTTTTTTTTTGCCAAACACGTCTTATAAGGCGATTTTTCATATCTTCACTCTATATTTAGCTCTATCCATATATTAAGAAGCAGTGTATTAAATTAGTTCTTGTTCATAAATTGCCATAGGACACGATTCTTACACGCCTCACTCGCTTCTTTGACTTTCAAAGCCCTTATCATACACCCTCATCGGCTTTTAAGGCTTCTGATATCACTTTCCTCGAGCACTCGTTCTATAGAATTTATGTAAATTTAGCAAACTTTTAAAGCAAGCGGTCAGAAAGGTAAATATGGCTTCTATAAACAACAGCTATAAACTAGAACATACTCTTTTTTACTTTAACCACAAAAATCACATAACAATGCTATATGCCGTAACAACATCGAGAATAGAAGTTATATAGCACGAAATCTATATATATATAAGAGATTTCCACCTATATATTGACTCATCACGATATCTCTGGAACCATAAGGCGTAGCGACTTGAAATTTGGTAGGATTATTCCTTTCGCCGAGTAGAGGTCAGCTAAGAACGGATTTTACGAAATTCCACCCACAAGGGGGGTTGCGGGGGTGTTAACAATGGAAAATTCCCATTTTTAACCTATAGCTGCTATCGATTTCAAATTTGTCGAAGATATTGCAGTATTAACATAGCGGGGCAGCAGTTATTACTTTTGATGCGAAACAGAGTTCGCCGGGTCAGCTAGTTATATATAATTATGTGTTGTGTGTGTGTACCTACGTACATACGATAGAGGTTGGGTTTTTCATGCTACCTTTATTATTGTATCATAACTGACTTCAAAAAAGGTCCTTGTATCGACAATAAACAAAAAAAAGATTGTGCGTGGAGTGCCTCCGCGCTAAAGAAGTGAATCTTTGTAACAAACATACATTTATAACACACAAAATTTAAAAAGAGCACATCTTATTTACTTTACCATGGGCCTCGTGGTGCATTGGTAAAACTACCGGCTGTGGACTGGCGTTTGGTGGGTCTGATCTCCACTATATATATAAATCTTAATCTGGATCTGGGTAGAATTTGGTAGCTACTCCTCTATTTAGGAGGATCTGCCATTTTCGACGTTGCATTATTCTTTGATCTACTCCCCCAAGCTCAAGCCCATTTATACCCATAGTGTAAAAATGCATTAAAATACTTATTCTACTACACTTAAATACTTATATTGGATTTAGAATGCCGTTACAATTTCAAGGTACTATCGAAAAGCCCTTTCAATTGATACCCTTATTTTAAAAAAGCAAAACTGTCTCTGAACGAGAAGTAAAGGTATTTGACCGGCCGAGCTGGCCCATTTATGTAGCGGCCTACGTGGCTGACTGTTAATAATATCAAATTAAATCAAAACTCATTTATTCAATTTAGGTCTTGTACAGAAACTTATGAAGGTCACTTTTTAAAATTCGCTAATTCCATTACTCTCGCGCTGAGAAGAATTGGCAAGAAACTCAGGGAGGTTTTTAATTTATTTACTTAACAGTACTATGCACTAAAAATACAAATTAATAGAAAATACTGAGAGCAAAATGAGGTCTCTCACGTTAAACTTAGGACACAGTACGTTAATAAAAGGTCTTTGGATGCTTGAGCAGACCGTACCCCACAAACAGCACCCGTTCACGAGTATGACGCATATCTCAGTCATCGCCTCCCTCACCATAGTTTAGGGAAGGTGGCGACCCGTTCATCGACGCCGCCGTAAGGTAAGACCTTTCAGTGAGCATGAAATATTCAAGAAACCAGACAAAAAAATAGTATTTATTAGTTTGCCTTATATTTGGTAACATAAATTTAATGCATTTCGTTTTCTGGGCATTCAAGAGTAGATTGTTAATATTAAACCAGTCTACAATAGTTACCAACGCGGCATTAACATTGTCATAATTATCTTCTTTCCTACCTATATTAAATATGAGTGATGTATCATCCGTACACAATATCATGTTTCTCCTTCATAAGATGAGACTGATCGTTAATATAGACTAGAAACAGGAAAGGACATAATATAGAACCCTGGGGAACATCCATGGCAACAGGAAATCCGGATGATTGTACTCTGTTTATTTCTACTCGCTGAGTTCTGTTTGATAAGTACGATACATTTAGATTTAAGGCGCAGTTTCTTATTCCATAGTGCCTCAATTTACGAGCTAAAGTTCCATGATCGACACAGTCAAACGCTTTAGATAAATCGCAAAAGAATCCTACTGCGTCCATAGACTTCTCCCATGGGTTAAATATATTTTGTAACAATTTGATACAAGCGTCGGTTGTGGATCGACCTTTTGTGAATCCAAACTGACTATTATGCAAGAGTTTATTGATGCTAAAGTGAGTTAAGAGCTGGTTCAACATTATCTTCTCGAAGATTTTACTCAGTGTAGGAAGAATAGATATAGGCCTGAAGTTTGTGGGGTCTGCTTTTACACCTGATTTGAATAGTGGAATTATTTAACTACATTTCATCAAATGTGGAAACACTCCAGCGTCAATACAACAATTAAATATGTTAGCTAAGTAGGGTGCAATTGAAATAATGATCGAGCTAATTACTTTAGTAGACACACCCCATAAATCTTCTGTCTTTTTGATGTTAAGCATCTTAAAAGTTTTGATTATTGTTCTGGCACTTACATAAGAAAACTGAAAGCATATATCACAAGCATCTACATTATTCCTTAAGAATGATAGGTACAGCTTCGTCAAGATCGTATGGACCGAGTAGTTTCTAGAGGAATATTTGTAAAGAATTTTTCAAAGGAACTTGCAACTTCTAGTTCATTCGAGACTAGTTTATCATTAATCAATATGTTAAGTTTTGGGTCTCGCTTTTTGGATTTACCTGTCTCACCGTTAATTATTTTCCAGACTATTTTAATTTTAGCTCGAGAATTCTTAATTTTATTAGAAATAAATGCGGCCTTGGCGGCAATATAAACTTTTTTGAACATCTTTGAATAATTTCTTACATATTCCAAAAACGCGACATGATCCAAATCCATATCATTCAAACCATCCAAACTTAGCCTCTATAAAAAAAATCAGCTCAATCGGTTGGAGATATCTATTTCAAAATTGAGTTTTAAATATTCAAGAACTACATAGTATATATTTATTATATACATAATTTAAACATACTCCCAGGTGGCATGGTCTATGGTCCTATGGTCCGGAGTGGAACTGGTTGTCTGTGCCATTGGGGGTGTGGGACTCATTTTGTCCTCCCAGTTTGCTTCCGGAGTGAATGATTATGAGTTGGTAGGCCCAAGACATCTCTGGGTTCGTATAAAACTGGGGATCATACGAGTCTTCCTGGTCGCAGCTTATGCTCCCGGCAGCTCCGCTGATTATATGTTTTTTTTTTTTTTTTTTTTTTTTATGTTTTACTGGGCAGCGCTTGACCTCGTTTCACCTGATGGTAAGTGACGACGAGGCCGATGATGGTGAAGCGCACTGTCCAGTTAGTAGCCTATTCACTCTCCTTTTGAAGAGACCTATGTCATAGTTAACGGGGAACACCGAAGCAGGTAGTTTGTTCCATTCACCAGCCGTGCGGATGATGAAAGAAGACCCAAAGCGCTTAGTTCGTACAGGTGGGATTTCAACAACGTACGGGTGTAGACGGTAAGTACGTCGGGTGGTTCGCCGATAGAATGGGGATGGAGGTATCAAGTTGTGTAACTCTTGCGCACACTCACCAGAATGTAGCCTATAGAACACCGAGAGGCTGGCCACCTTCCGCCTGTGCTCGAGGCTTTGCAGATCATTGTCGACCATCACAGGATCGCCAATTAATCTTTTAGCCCGCCTCTCCATCGAATCCAGCAACGATAGGTGACATTTGGCAGCACCAGCCCAAATGTGACTACAGTATTCCACGCAAGACCGGACTTGAGCTTTGTACAGTGTTAGAAGCTGTCCTGGCGTGAAATGCTGCTTCACCTTCGCAAGAATTCCAAGCTTCCTTGCTGCTATCCCTGCTTTGGACTCGATGAACCGCCCGAAGTTAAGGTTCTGAGATATTTCAACACCCAATAACTGTAGGCGGTCGGAGTATTCCAATGCCACACCCCGGAAAGTAGGAGCCAAGGTGAAAGGGCTCCTTTTGGCAGTGATAAGACACGTTTGAGTTTTGGAAGCATTGAAGCTCACAAGATTGGCATCGCCCCAATCGGAGACTGCCTTGAGTGTGAGATTCATTCGCTCTACCAAGGCCTCGCGCTCAATCCGTACCTGCTCCTGACTGGCCCGAGCTCCCAATTCGTACATATCAACGATGGTGGTATCGTCCGCATATCCATAAATACCGGACTTAAGCAGGTCGTTGATATGTATTAAAAAGAGAGTTGCAGATAGTACTGACCCCTGAGGAACACCAGCGTTGGTCGACAAAGGCTCTGATGTACAGCCGTCGACTACAACACGGAGTGATCGTTCACTCAGGAAGTCCCTTATCCATGTAATCAGGCCAGAGGATATCCCGAATGCTGCAAGCTTGCCAATAAGGCTGTCATGCCAAACACGGTCAAAGGCCTTGGAGATGTCTAGAGAGACAGTAAGGGCCTCCCCGTTTCTCTCCAAGGTTTGAGAGCATGTGTGAATGGCATACACTAGGAAATCTCCAGTTGATCGATTTCGGCGGAATCCGTATTGTCGGTCACTGAGAAGGTCGTTATGCTCTAGGTATGCCATTAGGTGCTGGTTCAATATACGCTCCATAATCTTGCAGAGTATAGAGGTAATTGAGATGGGACGATAATTGGCTGGGTCAGCTCGATTACCCTTTTTGGGCACGGGTTGTACATTGGCAAGCTTCCAGGATTTCGGAACAGTTCCGGTCTTAAGTGAGAGGCGAAACAAACGTGTCAAAACAGGAGACAACTCAGGAGCACAGGTTTTCAGTACTACGGCTGGTATACCGTCAGGTCCGCTGGCCTTGTTCACATCTAGACTCCTTAGAGCTCTCAGTACCTCCTTATTTTTGACGGTGAACTCAGGTAGTGAAAAACCGTAGTGAGGTAATGGTTGTGGAATAGCAGAGCCAACATCCAGACGGGAATTGCTCGCGAAGAGAGATGCAAAAAGATCTGCTTTCTCCCTTGCTGCATGGGCCAATGTTCCGTCGGGTTTAACCAGCGGAGGTGTTGATGCCTGACAGGAGTTTGCCTCAACCGCTTTGGCAAGTGACCAGAAAGCTCTGCTGCCAGATGGAGCGGCAGAGAGCTTTGCGCCAATGTGTTGAATGCGATCAAGACGAGCCTTCTTTAGCGCCTTTTTTTGGGACTTGGCAGCACGGTTAAAGGCCCTCTTCTTAGAGCTAATATCCGAGGCTTTTCGATGTCGAGCTTCCACCCAGGCCAGGTACGCTGACTGTTTCTCTTGCTCAGCAAGAGTACACTCATTATTGTACCATGGACGAGCTTTGCCTCCAATTGGTACGTCAGTAAATGGGATGAAATATTCCATTGCCTGACGGACCACTTGGGTTAGTGCATCAGCGCATTGCGTCGGATCTTGAGAAGAGAAGCAAACCTGCCGCCATGGATATGCAGCAAAAAAATGCCGCATTTCATCCCATTCTGCCGACTTGTACCGCCATAGTCTCCTCGTTCCGTAGAGGTCGTGCTCTGGTGGAGAATAGGACGATAAAGACTTCACTAGACAATGGTCAGAGGTTCCTAATGGAGATGTGACTGTCACCATGTATCTGTCTGGGTCTGTTGTCAGCAGAAGGTCCAGGCAATTAGCGGAATGGCTTTCAACATCTGGCACCCTAGTGGCTTCATTGACTAGTTGGGAGAGGTTTAATGTGATGGCAAAATTCCATGCTTCTCTCCCCGCAAAGTCAGTTTTTTGGTACGGGAACAGCCACTCCTGATGAAGGGCGTTGAAATCCCCCAAAAAAACCAGCTCCGCAGAGGGATGCCTTTGTTGGGCCATATCAGCAGTCTCACTGAGATGTTGAAATAGCCGAGCTGTCTCCTGATCACCCCGGTGCGATCTGTAAACACAGCAATATAGAATTTTTTTTATACCAGTGTCTACCTCCATCCATAAGGTAGAGAATGTAGGGTCTTCAAAATGACGGAGACGCTGACAGCAGATATCATTGCGTACATACACACAGACTCCTGCTCGCTGTTGAAAATTGTGTTCAAGTAAGAATCCGGGGTAGTTGAGGTACGCTGTATCCGCAGGGTTTCGAATCTGCGTCTCCGTCAAGAAGAGGAGGTGCGGCTTATCAGTCTCCAGGTGGTGATGGACTGCATCGAGATTTGAGTGCAGACCTCTGATGTTTGCAAGGTGCACTTTTAATGAGAGGGAGTGCTGCCGCTGTCCTAACTTTCTCTTCTTATTTTTCTTCATGTTATGTTGTTTAGGGGTGAATAGGAAGGAAAATGGCAGTTAATAGCGACGCTATACTACTAACCCAACAACGCGAACAGGTAAACAGTATCTTTGGGATCTAGCATGGACACTGCGGGGACGCCCGAGCCCCCCTGAAAATCGCCACCTGGCCCTCTCTTCCGGTCGCCAACCGGCATGGTGGAGCCATTCCAGGATTTTTCGCGAGATGGCGGGGCAGCCGTTCGTGCGTGGCTTTCACACTACTTGGGCCCCCTACTGTCTGCGGTCGGCCAGCAGCAAACCGTGCCTCGGATCCCGCTAGTATCCAGTACTAGACACCAGATACGTTAGGACTGTCACGCTTCGATCAGTACCCGAGTACAGCGTCACGATTAGACCCATCCTCCTTGTAACTGGGCTTCACCTAGCATCATACCGGAACACGACATAGGTCGCTTGGCGGTATGGCTTTGCCAGGTGGGTGGTAATTTGCCCGCGGCCTTAGCCTACCACCAGATGCAATAGGTAGTCAGCATCGGATTAAAGATCAAACCCTTAGTCGCCTTTTACGACACCCACGGGTGGAGATGGGGTGGCAGTATTCTATTAAAGCCGGTGCCACACAGCCAAAATGTGTGTTGCAGGTGTCCATGGGCGAGAGAGTACCAACTATAAAGAACATGAAAACGATGTGACTTCCCCGTGATGGAGACAAGGGAGAGGAAAGTGATAATGGGCACATTCTAAGTATTACTCTACAGAGCAATTTAAGTTATATTTAAATTACCTATTAGATTTTATCTAGGAAATCTGAAATAATTCCTTTAAGGAAAAAAAATGCAATAAATTTTATAAATAAGGGCTACCTAATTACTTATAATATGTTAATACTAACATTATAAATGATGAATACTATACCCTAACGATACTAACTTCAATATTCAGTTACTACTGCCAACAATTAATAAGTAAAACTGATAGAGACAAAGGAAAGCCTTCGTCAACAGTTAATTAACAACATCTAATAAATAAACGATGACCTGTTTATTTATTCATCAGCAGCGAGTTAATGAAACTAAAATACAAAGTCTGTAAATAATAATTTTATTCTGCGTAAATAATAACATTTGAACATAACACAAGAAATGCAAGTAATAATTTATTTTTGAAAACAATAACTATTTATTATTGAGTCAACTCACTGCGTTTGTCTGTCCGTGTCTGTGTGGGTTTACAACGAGATTATATTTCCAACATATTTTTGGAATTACTGTACCAATTATTATGAAAAATTTGTGCCCAATCTTATATACTCTCGAGAGCAATGAATCCGGGTCACTTAAAGAATGTTAAAAATCTCGGAAACTAAAAATGATAGGTTAATGCAATAAATTGTATTTAATAGACAATGTAATACTCCTTAAATGAAAGTAAAAAAAATATGAGTCACCATACATTTTATTAACACAAAATTACATAAAGAAAAAATCTGCTGATCTCTCCTTAAAACAAAAATAGGAAACATGAAATTTTTGAACTTTATTACGATTTTCTTGAATTTTAATACTTCGTATTGCCTCCTCGTGCTTCCATTACTGCGTTTACGCGGTTTGGCATGCTGTACACCAAGTTCCTTATACGATTTTGGGGAATATTCTCCCATTCCTCTGTGAGAGCAATTTTGAGCTCACGAAGCGTGATTGGGGGAGGGTTTCGTTGTTTTACGCATCTGCCTAGCTCGTCCCAAGCATGCTCGATCGGGTTGATATCCGGGCTGCGCGCTGGCCACTCCATACGAGTAATGTTCATCTCTTGAAGGTAGTCATTCACAATCCTACCTGTATGAGGTCGGGCATTGTCATGCATAAATATAGCATCCTCACCTAAATTGACCATAAATGGACCAACGTGATCATTGAGGATTTCTTCCACATATCTTACGCTAGTTAAAGAGCCGTTTTCTATGATCACCAGCTCTGTGCGACTTTCAGAAGAAATTCCGGCCCACACAAGTACAGACCCACCACCGTAGGCTACTTTTTCCTCGATGCATGCTTGCTTGAATCTTTCCCCTGGTCTTCGATACACTCTGTGTCTTCCATCGTGCTTGTAGAGCATAAATTTTGATTCGTCGGAGAACATAACTTTTGACCAATCTTCAATACTCCAATTTACGTGGCTCTGGGCATATCTTAGTCTTGAAATACGATGCCCACGCTCCAGTTTAGGGCCGTTTGCAGGTCTAAGGGGTTTTAAGTTAGATTCAGCAAGCCGACGTCTTACTGTCCATGCACTTGGGTTACTTCCTCCGAGGCGTCGAAACTGATTGGTGAGTTCAGTTCCTGTGAGAAAGCGATTTCGAAGCATGGTGTTCACCAAGTATCGGTCTTCTCGTGCTGTGGTATACCTGGTTCTGCCCGTTCCTGGTCTGCGTAGGTTAGAACCAGTTTCTTCGTAACGTCGGAGAACTCTTTGTACTGTTGACAGCGACACACCAACAGTCCTGGCTGTATCGCGCTGACTCCGGCCGGTTTCCAGCATTGTAAGTATTCTGGTGCATTCTTCAGGCGTAAGCGACATAATTTCAGCTTGAATAATGAATATAGAGCACTATCAACATGGTTTATGTACCCACATAAATGACAGATTACAAACAAAAGCAAAACCAAATGCTGTAATTTCGTAGTTCCATCTTCGAAAGTGGCCCTTTTTCAAATTTGATTTTTTTATGATATAACTTTACAATAACTAAGAAGTTTTAATACCTTCATTTAAGGAGTATTACATTGTCTATTAAATACAATTTATTGCATTAACCTAGCATTTTTAGTTTCCGAGATTTTTAGGATTCTTTAAGTGACCCGGATTCATTGCTCTCGAGTGTATATAAAAGAAAGTCATGTTTGTTACAACACTTATAACTCAAGAACGGCCATACAGATTTGGCTGAAAATTGGTGGAGAGGTAGCTTAGAGCCAGGAATCGCACATAAGATAGGAAAATATGGGTAAATTGCGAGTAAAATACTAAAAAATACAATTTAATTCTCCCGTTGTAACGCGGTCGGGGGTATATAAAATAAAAATTCACTCGACAATTAAAAGTTTATTTTAACGACGAGTTGCTCCTCAATTTGTGGCTACCAAATCATAAGAGGGGAGCAGGTACGACCTGATGCCGAGTGACCCGCGAAGGCTCACTGCAGGGGTGTCCCGGTGCTCCACCGAAGTCTCCTCCCAGATGTTGGCAGGCTGCCTTTACACTGTCAGTTGGTCGACAGGAAAAGGTTGAGATGATAGTAGAGGTGAAAGTAGAGATGAAGTTGAGATGAAGGTAAAGATGAAAGTCAAGATGTGAAGGTAGAGGGCAGCCGATCTGGAAAATAGCCAGTAACAGCCCCTGAGCATCCCCATTCACTGGCATCGACAATCAGTGCCACCACCGACCCCCATTTCTCAGAATGGGTAGACAGTGGTGTTACATGCCAGTAATTTGGAAAATGCCCAGGGTGGATCAAGCATATAACCCTACAATATATAAACATAAATATTAATTTGGAAAAGAGTTATATTAACAAACTATTAAGCAACATAATTAATAATGTAGGTAGGTTATCACTACCTACTTGATTTGTAAAATTATCTTAATTGTACAGAATAATTTATATAGGAAATTACTGTAATATAAATATATAAAAACAATATGCTGCTATTAGGAGAATCTGAACGTGATAAACTTTAAGATGTGATTATACTCTTTACCATGATAAAGTAAACTACATGAAATAATTTTAATAAATAAGGCACATCAAGCTCACGGCACTGCAGGCAATAATATCTTAGCTATTAGGGTGAAATAAATTGGTTAAACCACTCACCAATAAGATCAAAAGTTTAGTTGAAGGTTTAGGTTATTCTGGCTCCTTACTCAGGAAAAGCTTCAAATGAAATGGCCGAATATCCTTTCTAATTTTAAAATGTCTGGCCAGTCTCTCATATTAAATAATTACCTACCTACTTTATATATTAAGATTAAAATTATTAACTTTCGTATACTACCTACAGTTGTATTTTTATTTATGACCCGGAAACCGTGTCTTTGAAGCCTAAATTTATTATGATATAAATTGACATTGTCACTCAACGTGACACCGTGCAAACGATCTGTAATTCACTTCACTTCACTTCTTGTTATTGGCTTCGCATACTAGCTAATGCGTCTTAGCCACTCTCTTCATTTTCTACTTTGAACGCTTGAGACAGAAGAATTTGCACGGTTAGGAGGAGAAAGTAACGATCTGTAATTAAGGAAACTGCAAAACAATGAGATGAATATTGAATATTGATGAATATTTTTTTTAATCAAATGTCAAAATTTGTTGTGTCATGTAATATGTTTGAAGGTTTGCGATTTTTAATTAATATAGTCATGGAAATATTTGGAAAAGTTATTTTTGAAGTAATGAAACTATAATTAAATTTAAATAATGCATTGGTTTCGAGGGAGCATCGCAGTGGCGGTAACATTAGCAAGCAACGGAATGCCATTTTTGTCTAAGTTGTTGAAGGTTACCACGAAGAAGGTGACGATGATTTATCAGTTCAGATGGCATCCACTATAGATTAAAAAGATGTGGTGAGTCGTCTCTCTCCGATCAGTCCAACTTTCTCATCGTGAAACTCAAGAACGGATCAACAAATTACGAGTACACACATTTCACACAAATTTATCAATTTGTACCGATACCGTCACTATTCTTCAACAGAAGGAACGGTACTCCTTTAGAAGTGTTGTTTTTGTTGAAGTAGTACGTTGTGCAACCTATTTGTATACTGTATTTGTTGTAGTATTTAATTTAATGAAACTACAATGGAGAAGTTGTGTATCTGTACTATATATTTCGAGGAGAACATCTTCATCTTAAACTGAATCTTTTACATACTTGAGAAATAAAAGAATTAGCAACAGTAACCTAGCAACCACAAAGTCTACTATTAGAAAAATAAATACAGTATACAAATAGGTTGCACAACGTACTACTTCAACACCTTCTCTCGTTGTAAACCTATATCAATTATTAAACTTTGGAGTCTTGGTCTAGGTAGTGCCTTTGTGAATAGATCTGCCAGATGTCGCTCAGTAGGCACTTTTTCTATTACCAGCTCACCGGCATTGACAATTTCTCTCACAAAGAAATGTCGTATTCGTATGTGCTTCGTACGACGATGAAACTCTGGATTTTCAGCCAGTTGTATAGCCGCTTCATTATCAATTCGAAGCACGGGGAGATCACGCAATTCCATGATAAAACCAATAAGCCGTTTTAACCATATTATTTCCCTCGCAGCTTCACTAGCAGCGACAATTTCTGCATCAGTAGTGGAGGTTGCTACGCTAGACTGCCTCCAACTCAGCCATGAAACAGCTCCTCCTGCATACTTGCACAATACCCCAGTTGTTGATCGTCCAGTATTGACATCACCGCCGTGATCAGCATCGGTATAACATTCCAAATTTTATATACGATACCCATATCTGGAGTGTACTGCAAATACCTTAAAATTCTCTTCAATTTTAAACAGTCTGTATGTGTCGGATTCTCTAAATTTCTTGACACAACACCCACAGCATAAGCAATGTCTGGTCTAGTTGCGACCATCAAATATGCTAAAGCTCCAACTACTTGTCTATAGTTCTTCAACATATATTCATCCGTTTTATTATTTTTCAGAGGAATATCTTCTTTGACCATTGGTGTAGATACTGGTCGAAACGCTGCAATATCTTCTTAACATACGATGTTTGATGGATCTTGATCTCATCTTCTCTGGTTTGTATCTCTATACCCATAGAATGAAGCGGGCTTGACAGTTATTTTAAAGCATCCCTTCAGTTCATTCAGAAATTCGTCAATAATATCTCTGTCAGAAGCTGCAACAAGGCCATCATCGACATACAGAGCCACGACTAACTTCTTGTTACCCTTCTAACGCTTGAAAAGACAAGGGTCTGCTTCGCTAACTTCAAATCCAGATTGCTTAAAGAAATCTAATATTTTTCTGTTCCAGCACCTGGGTGCTTGTTTTAATCCATAAAGACTTTTCTTAAGTAAGCATACTCGTCCAGATCCATCATCAAAACCTTCTGGCTGCTTCATATATATTTCTTCATCATCAAGAGAGCCATAGAGAAAAGCAGTAGAAACATCGAATTGACACATAGATAAATTTTCAATAGCAGCAATGCTTAGCAGAGTTCTCACTGTCGACATCTTTGCCACTGGGCTAAAAGTCTGATCGTAATCTTCACCTTTTATTTGACGAAATCCTTTTGCCACCAGTCTAGCCTTATATTTGTCAACAGACCCGTCCGCATTATGCTTGATACGAAATATCTACTTACATGGTATTGCCTTGCGATTCTTTGGCAATTTTACTAAATTTCACGTACTATTCTCTTTGAGAGATTGAATTTCACTCTCCATAGCTTTAAGCCAAACTTCTTTCTGAGAAGAACTCGTTGCCTCTCTATATGTTTCAGGTTCTGCTGCTGCTGTCATTATGAAATTGTTGAATCGCTCAGGACGTCATAATAATGACCTGTCTCGCAATAGTCTTTCATTTGCGAGATCTTCTATGTTATCGCTATCATTCCCCCCAGATTCAATCAATTCTTCATCAATCGACTCAGCGTCTTCAAACTCATTCTCATCTGAAACATATTGTTATCATAACAGGTTACTGATGTTAATTCTTTAATTGTCAAGTATGTAGAAGATTCTGTTTATTAGCGGTACTACACACAGCTATTCGCCGTTCGCGTTCGAGTAGCTGCGATGTTGTCATTTCTGGCCACACACTGTTCTACTCGCGCGAATATTAGCGCAAATATTCGCGACGCGCCGAACTTGGATATTAGGGCTGTCGATATCTTTCAAAATATCAGTTAGTCGAGACATCGATATTTTTAAATATATCAATTACGGGCTTTGATGTATCGAAAAAGTACGTAAAAATCTAGGAACATGTGGTGGTACTATACTACTCATAATTGATTACAAAGTTAATAAACTCAGTGATTTTTATTTTGCATTGTATGTCCGTAAGTGTGTATGTTCTGGAATCTTAGAACTTAATTTTGAAGTAGATATCTTCAAAAGATTAAGCTGAAATATTGTATACACGCTGAGTTTGGGTGATAATATTATTAGTGGCAGAGCCACGCATTTCGCTGGATGAATGGGCTGGCTCGACCAGTGAAGTACCACTACCTGTCATCCGGAGATATTTCCAATGCAATATGGGTTTAAATGAAAGGCCTATTGTAATTCGAAAAATAATATGACATGACGTTTTATTTTTGATGTCAGAGCAGATATTTTTAAAGCATTTCTACAGTATGGGTATCAAATTGTAGGGCTTATTGAGAGTAACTTGAAAAATAATATTACGTCATTAGAAATCAAATAGGGTATATCACCCAAAATAGGGTTGTAATTATTCTACTAAATTCTACCCAGATCAGGATAATAATTTATACTCGAGTGGTGATCGAACCTGCCAATCTCGATTCCACAGTTGGTAGTTTTGCCAATGCACCGTCATAATGTAAGTAAGATAATTGATATATTTAGAAATATGATATGTCGAGAATCCGATATTATAAACAGCCCTATCCGACTGCGCCGCGATCGCGCGAATAATGTGGTCAGCCACTCGCGTTCACATTGCCGGAATGATTCGCGGCATGACGAGTAAAGTGTCCATACTACGTCCCAGCCTCTTTCCCTCGCTATTCTAAACTTGTCTTCTCTATCATGAACTGCTAATTGCGCGAAGGTATAGTACCTGAAAGCAAACAAATCTTTTGAGGAAACACTGCTAAAGAAAACCTGTGGTACACACTTCAGGATTTTAAAATTCAAAATCGATTTATACAAATCGATAATAAATTAAAAACATAAAGTCTACCAGACTACCAAATTTGCTAAAACATTACAATATCATCTCGTATTCACAATTAATAGTGTTGTAGTTGTATCCTGACGGTCGAACGATCACGTTTTTTACGAGCTCGTACTTTATTCGCGTGCGATAAAACTTCAACCTTTTCTGAATATGTATGAGAGAGGGTTATGCACATATGTATATATATATATATACATACATTTATTATGTAAATAAAGGCCATACACTTTACTATCAGGTTTTTTTCAAACAAAACCCTTTTTTAAGATACATTGATTTTATTTTATATGCTTTTTTTATTGAAAATGTATTTTTTGTGTTGAAAGCTAACCATTATTTGATGTTTTATTTAATCGATTTAAAAGTTCCATTTTTGTTATAATACCTCAAGCAGCACGTTGCTTGATGAAATATCTAAATCCATAGAATTGTTGATGCACCTATTACTGCGCGGTATCAATCACAATCGCCGTAGAAACATCTAAATGGTTCATTTCATCACATAAATGTTCTCAGGTCGGGATCGTAGCATCCTCCTAAAAGGATGTATGGCGGTATAGATGTTTTTAATGCATTTTTACAATATGGGTGTCAAATAATCTCGGTAGTCCAGTGGTCAGGTACCACGCTTCTGAATCAAGAAGTAGTGGGTTCAAATCCGGGCTTACACCGATGACTTTTTGAAAATCTTTTCGGAAGTTATTTATGGCAAATATCGATCACTGAAAACTTAGTGCCCGGTATGGCAATAGGTTCGCCACATATTTCATTTGGGCCGTAATGTTATGTGTTATGTTTGCTAAAATTGCTTGTTATTTTTATCTTACGGTTAATGTATTTGGATCGCCACCTTTTTAAAAGAGAATAGGTACGTTTCAGTTGGCTTGACGAGATAACGGTTAGATATTTTATTATTTCTCTATCTCTGCTTATCCCCACAACCTATATTAATGAACTGTGTTGAAGAGTATTCTTTTCTCTTATAATATTTTTAATCAGTACCGCAACAAACTCACCCGTACACATGCAATACAACCTTATGAATTAAAAACTTGTGTCTTGGAGAATCACAGAACTTAGTTGTATTTTTTAATCTGAGAAGCAAATCAAAATAAAAGTTCTTACCATAGATTTAGCATAGACATAGATGGCACATGTCAATAAAAATGTACTAATAATAATCACTGACAGCGCAACAGCGTATATTAGATTTTCAGGATATTTACATTTCAAAATATGAATAATAATTTTGTAAAACGTTTTACTAGCCAATAAGAAATTTATAAACATATAAATATATGGATACGATGGTTATGTGTGCAGTGCTTGGATGTAACTCCTCATCAAGTCGTAGTCATCCAAAATATTCGTTTCACAGGCAAGTTTGTAAATATGGACTGTCGCTCTTATCAACCAAAATACACATGAAATTAATTTACTTTAGACTTACTATTATTAGAAATGTTGTGTGTGTCCCTGTGAAATGTAATATAGTAAACAAACCACTTTTTTTTTACGGGATAGGATGGCAAACGAGCAGGCGTGTCACCTGATGGTAAGCAACTAACGCCGCCCATGGACACCAGCAGCACATATAGTGTTACTGTTGCGTTGCCGACCTTTAAGGGAAGGGGATAGGAAAGGATGGGGAAGGGGTGGGCCTCCGGGTACCTCTCTCACTGAACGAAACGCGGCATGAGCCACTTTACGTCGGTCTTCTGAGAGGTCGTGGTATTTCACCGGTCGAGCCGGCCCATTTATGCAGTAAACTGCTTGGCTCTACCACTGTTGAAACTACCACTTATTTAAAGAAATTAACAAATACAAACATAATTACAGCCACTAGTCTAATTTATTAGTGAGTTCCTCGAGGTTTGACTGTACTATCGATAAGTCCGATATACGGACAGTTCGTGTTGTGTTTTTGTGTTCATATTTTTTCGATCAAAGTTAAATATTAACAGGAAAGCCATTGCTGCATCTGTCCAAGAAATTATTTTACTGATATGTAACAATAATAATGAACAAATAAACAAAGTTACACGACAAGTTTCTTGTGGGTAGGCAGAGGGCATAGTTCGTCCTGGGTGATTTCAACGCCCACTCGAGGGAGTGGAGGACACTCGGGACGACGTCACAGGGGAGTTACTTCTGGAGTGGGCGGCAGGGCTTGACCTCCGGCTGCTAAACCGGGGGTGGCAGGGGGAGTCAATAATCGACCTATCGTGGGCGACTCCCTCTGCGGCGGGTGGCGGAGGAGGTGGTCAATCTCTCTGACCACCGACACATCTATTTGGATGTGTCGCTCCGCCACCCCAGCCGCCCGCGCCAGTGTAGCGGCCCTCCGCAGCGCTGGTCTCTCAAGCGGCTCGACCGGGACATGGTCGTAGCCGCCGCCAGCGTCGCGAACTGGACGGAGGAAGCAGAATCGCCCGATCCCGAGGCGCAAGCGGCCTGGCTGCGCGGCACGATGACGTCGATCTGCTTCGCGTCGATGCCCCGAGTCGGGCCGCCCCGGCGGGGCTCTGTGTACTGGTGGAGCAAGGAGATAGAGCGGCTTCGCAAAGCCGCCTTTATCTCCCGCCGCCGGTACCAAAGAGCCAACAAAAGAAGGCGAACCACGGTCGAGGAGGCTCTCAGAGCCAGACGGATATACGGGGCCGCCGCGCACGTCGTATGCGTTGCCATCGCTGAGGCTCACGAGCGGTCCTGGAACGAGCTCGTCGAGGGAATGGACACCCGTACAAAATGGTTCTGGGCAAGCTGACGGCTCGCCTCCCGCAGCGCCCTGGCGCTGCGGCCTGGCGCTCGCTCTGGGAGTCCTGGGGAACAAGGCGAGGCAGCTGTTCCCCAACTGCCTCCGCCGCGGGGTGTTCCCCCTCGACTGGAAGTCAGCAAGGCTGTTGCTAATCAGAAAGCAAGGGAGGACCGGAGACGCTCCGTCGTCGTTCCGGCCGATATGCCTGCTGAACGAGGCGGGGACGCTCTTTGAGAGGGTTATCTCAGCCCGTATCAGCAGCCAGGTGGGCCCGGACATATCGGACTGTCAGTCCCGCCGGTCGGTAAGGTAAGGTCGGTCATCGGGGCCTACCTTTTTTTTTTTTTTTACGGGAGGAAATGCTTTATGCACACCCCCGCCTGGGTGCGGCAGGGGGTAGTATGGGACTCCCAAAACAGTAAACTGTAATCCGATCCTAGGGTTACCCACTAAAACCTCGCGGCAGCCTTCCTCCGGCGTTGGGGTGGGCCAGGATTCGGATAAACCCCTCTGGTCCACCCCGCCGTCGCCCCCCCCCCCTGTCACGAGGGGGTGCTCATCCTCGGGGAGCCTCGGCGAGGCTCCCCCGGGCGGGGCGGCTCCGACCGCGCGCTGTAAAGAGGTACGCGGCCGGCGGCGCCCCCGATGACCCTCCCCGGCCGCACCGGGGGAAAATCCTCCCCGGGCCCCGACCGAGATGTACGCAGCCACGTACGATCTCGGCCGGGGAGGTGGGGGCCCGGACGCGCGGGATCACGAGGTGCGGGGGCGGGAGGCCTTCCGGCGGGCCCTGGGGGACTGGCGCGACGCGCTGGTCCTCCAGGGCTCTGCGCGTTCACGCGCCGTCGGAGCCGTCCTGCCCCACCTCGAGGCCTGGATGCTCTGTAAATGGGGCACTGTCACCTACAGGTTGACTCAGATACTCACCGGGCACGGGTGCTTCGGTGAGTATCTGAGTCGAATAAAATGTGAAGAAACGGCGAGATGCCACCATTGCGCATCCGACCTGGACTCGGCCCAGCACACGCTGGAGGTCTGCCCGGCCTGGGCGGCCGAGCGCCGAGTCCTGGTCGACGGGATCGGGCGAGACTTGTCTCCGCCGGCGTTGATCGCGGCAATGCTGGCGGGAGAGGAGGAGTGGAGGGTCGTGGTCTCCTTCTGCGAAGCAGTGATGCTCCAGAAGGAGGCCGCCGAGCGGGGTCGGGAGGGAGCCGATCCCGCTCGAAGGCGGCGGCGGCGAGCTCAGTGATCGCCGCCGCCGACGGGCCGCGAGGGCGCACCCCCCGGTGCGGCCGGGGAGGATCGTCGGGGACGCCACCGGCCGCACGCCTCTTAGAGTGCGTGGTCGGAGCCGCCCCGCCCGGGGGAGCCTCGCCGAGGCTCCCTGAGGATGAGCACCCCCTCGTGACAGAGGGGGGGCGACGGCGGGGTGGACCAGAGGGCTTATGCACTGTCCTGGGCCACCCCTACGCCGGAGGAAGGCCGCCGTGAGGTTTTAGTGGGTAGCCCTAGGATCGGATTGCAGTTTACTGCTTTGGGAGTCCCACACTACCCCCTGCCGTCCCCAGGCGGGGGATGTGCATAAAGCATTTCCTGGCGTAAAAAAAAAGAAGGCTTATTTATATCCCTGTATCATGCCGGCCAAGAAGGATATATCTTAAAGAACAGGAATTAGTTGAACAGCAGCATTCAGCTTTAATGCCAGAGGGCAACGGTGTGTTGCCGTGCAGCGCCGATTTTCAATGCGAGCCCTGATGACGCACAAATACTCAAAACAGCAGACACATACATATAATGTGAAACGAAAAGAAAACAAAGTATATATAAATAAACAAGTACTACAAACTTTAGAGGTATTTAGGAAGAATATAGCTTCTTATAACAAGCTAAATTGGATAATTATAATATATCTAAATTGGATAACGTCGTAATGTTTTGGCGAAATTATAGACTGCTGCATAGAGAAATGCCCAGATACAATAAAAACCGGCGGCTGGTTCACACCCAAGTAAATATGGTGTAATGTTGTGGATTTAAGGACGGCCAAGACACATTTCCCATAACAACATAGAACGTGACCTTGAAAAATGTCAGGGGGCTTAAATCGTGTGTATGACAGGAGTATGTAAGAATCGTGCCTAATGGCGCTCTCTTGTCTCTGCCTACAATGCAAGGGACTTGGCGTGAAGTTATGTATGTATGTGAATATTATTCTTTGATACTTTGAGATAAGAATATTAGTTACTGAGCTTGAAGCTGTATGCACAAATGAAAGATTTATTGTATATTTAAGAAAAATGTACGTTATTCAATAAAACAATGTTTTCTTTTGTTCTATAATTACTAATATTTGTTCTATTTTAGTCTATGACCATTCCGAATTTGCAATGTCATAATCATTTTATCGATATCGAAAATTATTTGTATTTTATCGACCCTTGGATGCTATGTTTAGTCATTGATAGCACATTGATTAGTCACTCACACATCAACAACCCATTTTTGGTCTCGTTGTTTGGGTGACTATTGCCGATCTATTATTTTTATATATCTATGGTTCTCACAGATATTACGAGTACTATTACACTGTGAAACTATCCACTGACAAGATATGCCTTTGGAGCCTATACCTTTGGAATCCTCTAACATAAGAGCATCACAAACCACAGCATATTTACCACCTGTAAAATATCTGGCATAGATTGTTTTAGAACCTATTTTGGTTGTGATTTACTATTTCATATATAAAATATAAAGCCTTAATATGAACGCCAAACATTATATGCTTTTCAGTGAGATATATGTGTTATGTCCAGAAAACATCAGCCGATGTAAGCGAGCCACATTGTCTCAACAGTAACTACTGAAACATTACATTTGTACATTTGTATGTTGATGTGGCACTTGTATACAAGTTTTGCGTTTGGTCTTAGCCACGCAATCTTATTACATATTAAAATATAACGGCTTTTGATGCGCTACAAAGTTCGCCGGGTCAGCTAGTAAATTATATTATAGAATATAATATAGAACCTATCTTAATTGTTTAGCACAAAGCCTCACAACAATGGCAATTAAATAGTTCTTTTCGATAATTGTTATTAAAGGAATAAATTGTGTACGACGTATTACAACCGGCTGACCACATAGTAACTGCTCCGTGGTATTCCTTATATCACCGGGTCTTGAAGGTTATCAAAGAATGTGTGTATAGAGAGATAGAAACCTTAGTTGTATCTTTCTCGTTCCCTCTCGAAAACAAGGTTAAAGGAAGATTGTTGGATTGAAAGAGTGTCGGTGTAAAATTAAGAAAGGGCATACTCCGATGGTTCGGACATGTAGAAAGACTGACTAAGCAGATATACAATGCAAAAGCGGATGGATGTAGGAGTGCCAACACCCACATTCCAAGACCAAAAACAACGTGTTCTGAAGGAAGGTGATGTTAGGAGCCTCAAAAATCGACGCGCGTGCATGAAAATAGTTATGAAAGTCAACGTAGCGAGTGAGGCGTGTAAGAATCATGCCGTATGGCCCTCTGTTCTCTCTGCCTACCCTGCGAGGGATTTAGAGTGAATTTATGTATTTATGTGTATTACTTATAGATAATCGTAAATCTTTTTATTTATATAAATAATATGATAAGATAATAAATGTTCTCACTTGAATTTAATGGATTCCTTAAATATATCCGTTTGTTCTGCACATAATTTATAGCTTTACCTCATGGGGACATATATATAATCAACATATTTGCATGAACATAACATTGTTTCAAGTTCCCATAAGAGTCGCATTTATATTTCATTATTACTTACAAAAACATACATACATAAACATAACTTCACGCATTTTTCCTTACGGCAGGGGTGTCCAAACTAGATGGGACCCAGGGCCAATAAAAAATACTAAATACATTGGTGGGCCGCAAAATATTTGTAAAAATAAAAAACAGTTTATAATGATTTGTTATTTTATTTAGTAGGTAGATAACCTACTGTTTTGTTAATTTGTCTTTTACAATTCTGTCAATATCAACATTAATATTAGTAGTAGCTAGGCGCAGTGCATGCTTAAGTGAAGTATCTGTCAATGAAGACCTGTATTTAGACTTAATAAACTTCATTGTCGAATATGCACTTTCACAAAGGTAGGTACTGCCCATCATCGAGCCCATTTTTTGTCCGAAATTCGTCAGTTTCGGGAAACGTTCAGCGAGGAGTTTAAAAAAATCAATGCCTGTTTCTGTTCTGCCCTTGTAAAAGGGGTCTGATTGCAGATCACACAGTTCCAGTTGATAATCAATGTTTACAGTCTCAACTGCGATTGTTAATGGTTGAGTGAAGAGTGCTATATCACTCTCAATTTTTTCAAAATCTGCGAAACGCCGCTCAAATTCGACGATTATTTCGTCCATGTATTTGAGGTGGTCCAAGAAATTACATTCTTCAAAATTTTTCATCTCTAAATAATGTTCTTTACAACTTGGAAAAAAAGAAAAATCATCTTGTTGTAGAGACGTCTTGAACAATTTAAGTTTATTTCTGAATCCATTCACATTTCCATACAGGTTGGCTATATTGTGGTTTTTACCTTGCAATTTTAAATTTAACTCATTCAAATGTTGCGTCATATCAGTTAAAAACGCAAGATCAGCCAGAAACTGAGGATCTCGCATTTTATCTTGTAGTTCAGAAGTGTCAGACGATATCTCATTTTTTAGAAATAAAGGTATTTCTTTTCGTAAGGCAAAAAAGCGTTGCAAGCACTGGCCAGCACTTAGCCATCTGATTTCTGAATGCAATAGTAAATCTCCATAGTTTGCATCGATTTCACATAAGAAGTCTCTAAATTTTCTATGTGTCAATGATCTGTTTCCACCTCTAATCAAATTGGTTATCCTTATAACAACTTTCATAGCATTCATTTGACGCAACGATTTTCCACACAAGGCTTCTTGGTGTATGATACAATGGAACAACGGGCAATCAATGCCATTTTGTATTAGAAGTCCCGCAAATCCTGTCACTTTTCCGGTCATAGCTTTTGCCCCGTCGGTCACAATACAAGAACACTTACGAAATCCTCCATATTCTACAATAGTTTTGTTAACTGCTTCAAATATATCACTGCCTTTAGTTGTTCCATGAAATGGTATTAAATCCAGCATTTCTTCCGTGATTGTAAAATCTTTGGAAATGCAACGTATGAAGATTATTAATTGACTGACATCGGTCTGGTCGGTACTTTCATCCAAACATATTGAATAATATTCGCAATCTACAAAGTAATCACATAAACTTTTCGTAATATAATTACCCATGTCCTCTATTCGTCGCGCCACCGTTTGGTGAGATAATGCAACAGATTCAAACTTTTCCGCTAATTTCGGCTGCATAAAGCGTTTAGCCATTTCAACTGCGCATTTTTTTATTAAAGCTCCATCACTAAATGGTTTTTTAGCTCTGGCTAATTGTAATGAAACTTCATATGAAGCAGCCAAGCTTTGTTCATTTTCAGTACTTACTTTTGAAAACATAGTTGTTTGCTGTATTAGTTTTTTTTTGTACTCAGCCACCATAACTTTTCTTGCTTCACCGACATGTTTTTTATACTTTTCTTCATGTAAAGAAGTATAGTGTCGCTTAACATTATATTCTTTACTTACAGATAAAACTTGCATACAAATCAAACACTGAATTTTATTGTTATTGTTGGAAATAAAGTAGTCTAACTCCCATTTCTCATTGAATGAACGTTTTTCTTCACTTAACTTCCTCTTCTTTGTAGACATGATGAGGTTAAAAGTTTTTTATACGCAAACACAAAGCGAACAAACTTTAAAATAATGTTAAAGTCTTTAACCTGAGAGTAACCTTGCGTAATCAAGACTTTCGTCGCGTTGAATGACAAGTGACAAACAAATGCCCAATGAACGATGCGCGGTAGTAGGTACACGTATCTTGCGTTCGGGGAATTCCCCGAATTCTCGAGTGAATAGTGATGTGAGCAGCGTAATCGAACATACCCAAAACATTCGATTTTGATGCGAGAAAAATAATTTGCTTGTTAATTTTGGAAACTTTTTTTGAAGTCAGTTAAAAAAGGTTCTACGGGCCGCAATCATGCGGCCCGCGGGCCATGGTTTGGACAGCCCTGCCTTACGGCGTTACCTTTACGCCCCAAATGGAATGGTGCACGTAAAGCCACACCGGTCACATAGTTTTCAGTCATCGATATGTATCACACATAACTTTCGATTTTAATTTCGAAAAGTCATTGGTGTGAGGCAGGATTCGAAACCGCGACTTCTTTATTCAGACGCGGGGTGCTCGACCACTGGACCACCGAGACCTTAAATTACAATCTGTTGGAATATGTACATAACAAGGTAGCGAGCAATAGTTGATATGACTTACAATTCCCTCAATTAATGGCACAATTTCATAAGGAGGCTGAGCTAAGTTCTGAGTATTCGTGTCAATGTTCAAAAGAAGTAAGCACTAAAATACACAAATTCCACACCAAATCTCTCTTCGAGTAGGCAGAAAAAATAAATTAATGCTGCACGATTTTCAACCAGCAACCAGATCCAGTAATGAAAAATGCGTCGTGGTCTTCTTTAACTTCTACCACTTTCCGGCCTTAGCCTATGTCTGCTCAGTTATTATTTTGTCACGTCACACTTCATTTCATCTGGCATGGATGGATGGAACTACGAGTTGGCCCCAGCGCTGACGAACACTCTTTTTAACCGACATCGAAAATGTCCCATTTTCACCAGGCCAGGATCTGATGATGGAGACCAGGAGAAATCGAAGGCAACCTCCGAAAATTGTATGCGAGTATGGTGTTTTTGTTACGTAATAGTGATGTCTTAGGGATATACTTTATGGTGTCAACATGTGATGCTGCTGTACTGATGAAGAAGCCACAAAACTCCTCAACGGTTAGGAGTTTCAAGACAGCACTGCAATCGGTCGATAGATACAACTTGGTAGTTTGTAGGGCTAGCGTGTTGCTTCTGGGGTATACTTGTATATACATCTGGTGCTGATGTGGTAATCAAGAAGCCACAGAACTCGTTATCGGTTAGGAGTTGGGAGACAGTACTGAAGTTAGTCGATGGAAACTGCTCGACCCGCTGCACGTTGACCACAGATGTAGGTTTTCTTGAGCACATACACATTAATCTGTAATTATTCAAAACAAACGATGCTACCAAGCCACACTTAATAGCCTTATTATTATTTTTTGCATTTAGACAGTTTCATGAACCGTGGGCAATTGTGATAACCGGGTTACTTTGAGAATTGAAACCGTGAGGAATTTTGTTTGAATGAAATCTTAAAATATTTAATTTTATACCGATACAGTGTGTAGCCAAAAGGGCTTGGTATTTTGGACAAAGCCTTTTATTTGATGAACAAAACGTTCCCACTAACGCCGAGTCAAGTAAGCACCAATGAAAAAAATTCAACATTTTTGTACAATTTCAATGTTATGGTTTATGTAAACGTCGTCATCTCTTTTGGGGAAATTGTGCAACTGCATTCAATGTTCATCCGTTCAATCTTCCAGGTATTAGAAAGTAATCGTCCACAAAATTCAGACTGTACCTATATAAAAGATCTCCAATTGTGTCTGTCTGTCTGGTGCGTTCCAACTGCTATCTACATAAAAACATATTGATAAATGTTTTATTTGTCTGAGACATCGAGTAATGTATGCAAGAATTGATTTTAGTAAATAACGAGATTCGTTGAGGAGTAGCAGCCAATAGGCCCCGACGATTGACTTATTGTGTCATAATGGCAAGATATAAGTTATTTTATTATTTGGCGATATATATCATTAAAATTTTTCGAGAAAGTCATTGATGTGAGTCAAAATTACAACTCGAGACCACTGAATTAGAAATAGAAGTGCTGAACCAATAAATCTGAATATTAAATGCAGTCGTTTGCTTGTTTTCACTAGTAGCTTTTTTATGAGATAGGAGGGTAAACGGCGATGGTAAGCGACCAGCGCCTGGACACCTGGAACACATATACTGTTACAGTTGCGATGTCGATTTGTAAGGGAGTAGGATAGGAAAGGATGGGGAAGGAGAGTGAGCACCTCTCTCACCGAACGAAACACGGTATGAGCAACTTTACATCGATCTTCTGAGAGAACGTTGTATTTCACCGGACCTAGACTACTAAAATGACAACACTATTATAATTGCATAAGTTGATAAAAAATGCTATGCTGCTAAGCTTTACCACGGCAGTCTCCGAGTGCCACGTCTTTTTTTAATTCATCATTAATCTCGCTGGTCGAGTACTCGAGCGGCCTACTTCTGAATCAGAAAGTCGTGGGATCGATTCTGGGCTCACACCAATTTATTTTTATTCTAATAATAAGGTGGTATTCTAAAAATAAATACGCCGGATATCTTACTACACCCCCCTCCCCACTCGTAATATTTCGTGATTTTTGTTAGCGGTTAGCGGTACAAAGCGGTACAAAGCGGGTACAAAGCGTTATAAGGCACGATTATTACACACCTTACTTGCTTAGCTTTTGATATTAGCGACTAACAACCTAGATATGATGAAAATAATGGCAGTTAAAATATTAAGCAGTTGAATGAATGCACGAATGGGCTCAGCCGGTAAAATACCACCACCCAGAAGATCGACGTAAAGTGGCTCATGCCGCGTTTCGTTCGATGAGAGAGGTACCCGGAGGTCCACCTCCCTTCCCCATCCTTCTCCCTTAAAGGTCGGCAACGCAACGGTAACACTATAAGTGATGCCGGTGTCCATGGGCGGCACAGGTTGCTTAAGACGCCAAGATTGAGGTGCGTAGGGATATCTTGCGCTTCGACCATATAAATGAATTCGCAATATTGTAAAGAATTATAGATAATATTATAAGGTCTGCGTGAAGAACTAACTATAAACTAATTCTAGCTTTGACCCATGACTTTGGTTACTTAAGTATGAAAATATTTTTAAATCTTTTAATATTCGCGTTCCATATTACATAAATATAATGAACGGAAAATAACACGACACATTTATGTAACCAAATTATCTGTCTGCTTGTGACTACGGCCAGTGCAACCAGGCCGAAACGTCAAGCCTATAATAAAAGTAAGTATTTGTTACCTACACTTGTGGTGTTATTTCCCGTTTATTATACTCTTAAACATTGAGTTATATTACTAAAGTACTTTAGTAATATAACTCAATGCTCTTAAATAGATCAAATTCTAATCTAATGTGTCTAAATAGACACGGGGTCACAGATGTTACAGGTTCACATTACCTATTAATTATTACAAAATAAATATGCAAATACCCAAGACGATTAAATACTATTAGGACAAAAAAAAGTCTAAGAAAATTAAAAAAAAATTACCTGCCAGCTATAAGCGGCGCTCATGGCCGAGTCGGGCGGGTCTCCCGAACATATATATGCGCGGAATATTTGCCTAAGAAACGTATACTTACATTTTGGATTTTGCGATATCTTTTGAATTAAATGTCCGAATTGAATCATTCAAAAAGTTCTAGAAACGTATTGAATCTATCTTTATATTGAAGTAATTTATTTTGAGTAGAGTTAATACAAAAGTACAAAATAAAGAACTTTTAAAACGACCTCATTATAATTATTTTTAAAAATTCAAAAAACACTTATTGTGCGATAACTACAATAGTTAGACATATGGCGTCGCGGACTTTTCTGTCGACAATTATACGTTCTGTGAAAGTGTAGTACATTGTTTTGTTCCTTAATCAATAGTTTTTGCAGCGTTCGCGATTTAAGAATTTTTTTCGGGTCTTTTTCCTACACCTTGGGTTACATTATTGAACTTATAGTAAGGATCCCTAATTTATTTGAAAATATAATATAGCCTAAAGCCTTCCTCGATAAATGGACTATACACCAGTGAAAGAATTTTTGAAATCGGATCGGTGGTTTCTGAGATTAGCGCGTTCAAACAAACAAACAAACAAACTCTTCCGCTTTATAATATAAGTTTATAAGTATAGATTACGTTTTGTATATTGTATTAAGTATACAAATGAGTAAGTTACATTATTTACAGCTTTTTTAGTAATAGAGGTACTGTTTTCATATACTTATAGATTGTGTGGTTTACGTTTCTAGAAGTCGGTTCAACTTTTTTTTAAAGTAATTTTTTTCAAGAATTTTAGTGATATTAATGATTTGTGAACTTCAATAGAAGTTAGTTCATTTACATGGCTTTCAGTTTAGTAAATATATTTTCATTAATTACAAGTCCGTTTGTTAAATGGTTGATATTTTTACGGAGCTATAATTGTCATAAATAGGTACTTAGATAAAAGACTATGATAATACTTGCTAAGTATTTAAATTTTTGTAATTATCATGGGTAGACCCGATAACACTACAGCCCGAATGAAGGCCAATCGTAGCCTGGAAACTATTACAAATACTAAAAAAACATTTCTATAGAATTGTGTCCTAACTCCTAACCGTATAAGAGCTCTGTAGCTTCATCATCAGCACAGCAGCATCAGACGTTGATTCAAGCATCCAAGCAATACCTTTGTCCCATATACTACTAAACAGTTTCCATCGACAGGTGTACATTCCAGCATACTTCACAAGAAACACGCTAGCCGTGTATACATACTACCAAGTAGTTTCTATCGACCAATTGCTGTGCTGTCTCCAAACTCCTAACCGTCGAAGAGTTTTGTAGCTTCTTCATCAGCACAGCAGCATCGAATGTTGGAACCATAAAGAATATCCCTAAGATATCACTATTCCGTAATAAAAACACCATACTCGTATACAACTTTTGGTGGATGCCTTCGATTTCTCCTGGTTTCCATCATCAGATCCTGACCTGGTGAAAATGGGATCATCTCGGAAGTAAACACTATACAATGAAAAAAACATTTTGAAATCGATCCATAGTTGACGAAAATATCGGTGAACATACATAAAAAAAAATATATATGTACAGACGAATTGAGAACCTCCTCCTTTTTTTGAAGTCAGTTATTATCAGTTAATATTCTGTACCAAAAAAAATCAGTGAATATGGTGCATCTTGACTATCTTTTGATGAGGGAATTATAATTTTATTTTACAAAGTTTCAAGCGAAGGTGATATTTTATAATTGTTACTAAATATTAATTAAAGTTAAAACGTTATCATATCTACATATTATTATGTACTTACTGTACACACCACTAACCAATTAAGCATAAGTACACCGCCATGCGCATGCATGACATCCAGCAGTTCGTGAAATTACTCTAAAACATACGGACCGGAATTCTGTATCTACAATATGCCATCACCTAGCCTTTCTACTCACAGATCACCCGCGCAAAAAGTAAAATATCGTCTAAACAAACATAATTTAATATGTTTTCTAAATATTACGTGTTCAAACTTCAATTTTGAAACATTTTCATTTGGATTTTAATTAATTGTGCATTAACGAAACCCCATGTATGTTTATAATCGTGTTTTTGTATACTTACTTCTCTCTGCCTAATATGCAAGGGACCAGACGTTGTTAAGTGTTTAGTTATATAGTATGGGTTTTAATTTTAACTATTGTCAAATTTTATTGTATTATGGCATTTAACCTTTTGAAGAACTTTAACTAACCCAGTTCATAGTTTAACCGGTTCTATCGTGTATTTTTAAAGTCGAAACTTCAATTCTAATCATATCGAGATAATATTATATACGAGTAAATTAATATTGTATTATAATATTCCCAAAGTACTCCCGTGTGTTTCCTTGTAACTACATATTGCAGTGCAAATGAAGCTTTGCATCGCTTTACACCTGAATCTGTTTATTGCGAGAATGCAATAACTTCTGACGGCCATAGTTAACTAACTAATTAACTGAATTCTGCTAACTGGTGGCGTTCTGAACTTTTATGATGTAGTGGAATGAGTTCGGGGTTTATCTCGCCTGAAACGGAACAACCAAGTTGATAGTTAGTTACACTTACTACTTGTAACAAATATACAAGTGCACTACATTGTACTACCTCGTTTTGTTAAGGTTTCTGGCACCTGGCTATTACGTACAATTATCGAATTGATAATAGTGTTAGCCAGAATTTGATCATGATCCTGAAAACCCGCTTCGGAATCAAAATTATGACATTATTATTCACACATTAAATAACATAACTTCACGCCATTTCTACCCGAAAGTGTAGGCAGTGGCTGTTAATCCTCGACTAGCTGTTATGTCCCAAATGGAAAACGTGGTGAACCTATTTGGCAATACCGTGCACAAAGTTTTCAGTCGTCGATATTTATCGCACATAACTTTCGAAATGAATTTCGAAAAGTAATTGGTGGGAGCCTAATGCCAAAAGCCTAAGTGGGAGATCAATTGCTCTGGTACTAATAATGTCATTTTTTTAATATATATATATATATATAAAATATATGTCTGTAATAAATAATAAACTGAATAATTACTTACAAACTAATAGAAGAATACTGTGTCCCGAACAAAAAGAATTTAGGCAAAACAAAAGTATGAATTTCTATAAAACAATAATAACGAATGTAGACTCTAGGACCCCTACTTGTGCTTTATTCTGTGATATGATCTGAGCGTTTGACTACATTGATCATAATAAATCAAATTCAAATTTTAAATTTGATTAAATCTTAGTTGACAGGTAGATCTCAAGTAGACTAAATAAAAACAATTTAAAAAGAAAACGCAAATTAGTCATTTTTGTCAAAGACCGCAGCCGCTTAGCAGTTTTAATATTAATTCCATTAATAACGTCATTACTTTAGCTGTCGTTGCTAAGTTTCTATGTTTAATTGTGGACAACCAGCTAAATTGGAAAAACCATATTTCTTACTTGTGTAAAAAAGTGAGTAGTTCTGCTTATGCGCTCTACAAAGTACAATCGGTTATCAACACTGATGCTGTTATCACTGCATATTACAGCCTTACTGCCTCGGTGTTATGAAACGCTCAAAAACACTTTATTCGCGTAATGATTGGTTTGCAGTCCACGGATAGTTGTAATATTAAAATATTTTTTCAATTGTCATTTATTCTTGGAGTCGGTGCCAGCCTTGGTAAAAGACCCTATTGTATTGCACCCACTTCAATAATGGGATTACTATAAAAATATTTACAATTGTTATTTATTATTGAAGTAGGTGCTGGTTAAAAGTTACCCCGTATTCTATTTTGCCGTGTGACTTTGACGGCGGCGCATATCATACAACACAATAGAGTACGGTACCCCGGCTGGCAACGACTCCAAAAATAAATGAAAATTGAAAAAATATTTTAATAGTTAAAGATTACTTTATAAAAGTATTACGTTTTGTATATTGTATTAAGTATACAAATTAGTAAGTTTCGTTATTTATCGCTTTTTAGTCATTTTTAGTCATTTACTTAAAGATTTTGTGGTTTACGTTTTTAGAAGTCGGTTTAACTTTTTTTAAAAGTAATTTTTTTCACGAGTTTTACTGAAATTAATGATTTGTGAACTACAATAGAAGTTCATTTACATGGCTTTCAGTTTAGTAAATATATTTTCAATAATTTAGGGAGCTATAATTGTAATTAATAAGTACTTAGTTAAAAGAGTTTGATAATACTTGTTAAGAATTTATATTTTTGTTATTATCATGGGTAATAAGATTTAAAATATAATAGAATTAGAACCAATCGTAGCCTTGAAAGTATTGCAGAAAAAAAAAAACAGTATTGTGTCGTAATTCCTAACCGTTTAAGAATTCCGTCATCAGCACAACAGTATCAGATATTGATTTAAGCATACCTCCCAAGCAACACGTTAATCCTATATACTACTTAACAGTTTCTATCGACTAACTGCAGTACTGTCTCGCAACTCCTAACCGTTAAGGAGTTCTGTGGCGTCTTCATTTTCATTATTCAGAAGAAATAAATTAATTCCATTATTTATAAGTTAAAAAACTTTAAAAAAACTACCTGAAATCAAATTTCTCCGCATTAAATTAATGTAATAAACATTTCGTAATTGCCACTGCCTACACAAACGTTTGCACGCTTGTAATCAGAAGCTTGTAATTGCCAACACTTGATATTTTATACAATAAACAAATTTTGCTTTTTCCTAGACGCTGCCGAGATATAAATATGTCTTAAGACCCACTGACGAAAGTTTTCGTAACTTGAGATACATATAAATGCTTGTGAAATATATTTAAGACAGATAGAGAGAGAGTAACTAACCTACTGTAACGGCTGGCGTTACTGGTTACTATACTGGTGGCTGGGTGTTATATCGTGAGCTGGTTCTTCGGTGTTGATGGATGAGCGGCCGGTAAATGAAAAACGTAATTATGATCTTGTCATCTTTATTTGTGTCAGCGACAACTGTCTGTCGCTGCACACCGACCACTGCCGCATACTGTGCGTACAGCGGTTATATACTATTGCTGGCACGTACATATACGTGCCATGAGGTGTAATATCCCTTACACTACCCTAACCTAACCTAATATCCGAAATATAAAACTGCTTCAAATTACTTAAAGTTCTAATTATTAACTTGTGTAGTTATTTTAGAAATGGTCTAAATGGAAGGTATGAAGTCAGTAGATAGTATAAACAATCATTATCATTGTCAAAGCCGTGTCATTTCTCCGTTGTAATAACAAGGAGTTTTGATGGACTTTGATGTAAATGTCGCGACGCGAGAGCACGCGTAAGCTACGTGACTGTTTTGTTGATGACGAGATGTCACCACAATCTACGCGTCTTCGAACACATTAGTTATTCAGCAGCGAGTGAAATTGGAAGAAGTAACTAATTTCGTAATATAAAAATCCGCATAGGTACATGTCATCCGCAGCGTAATGGTTTAGCAAATGTACTCCTGTAATGGAGGTCCCGAATTCAAAACTAACCCAAATTGGTATTAACATACCAATAAGTATCTCAAGTATTTGTACAGGCCAGACACTTATGTTTGGGACTGCTGCCTCACCTTGCGTCACAAATATAAAACAATTTGTCTGCTACTTACCACTCAAGGGACTGGGTACGGACTTATTGTGAGTTTGTACGAAAGATGTTCACGCAAGTTAGCTTAGACCTCAACTAATGTCGGCCACCCTTCGAATGAAATTTGGAGAAACTAACCGATCCTGATGACACATCAAGTACGAAACCTTTTAACTAAGAAAGCTACTCTCTCATTTGTGTTTCAAAATTTTAAGTAGACAAGCCGGGATGAAGAACAATCTAGAGGGCTCTAATTAACTGTTGATTCAGTAGTTTTCAGGGTCAACCATAATAATAATATCTTGGACACAATACACACAGCGCCCTTTAGTTCCAAGCTAAGCTACTAAATGCTTGTGTTATGGATACTAGATAACGGATATTAATACGTATGTACAGACGTTTCTTTTCTAAATATATACTTGTAATACATAGAAAAACACCCAGACACCACACAAATAGGTTTGTTTGTCACAAATATTTGTGCTCGGGTGGGAATCGAACCCCCGACCTCATTGCTGCAGCCGGTAGTTTTACTAATGCGCCACGAGGCCCGTCAGGGCGAGGGCGCCATAACCAAGTTTTATGCCCAAATCCAATAGAACTTAACATCTTAAACACAATAAGCGTTAAGGTAGCGACGGAATACCCTACTAACACAGTTGTCTCCATTCAAATGCGACCTTTTACCTATTTTTTTATGGGATAGGAGGGCAAACGTGCAGACGTGTCACCTGATGGTAAGCAACACATTGTGTTACTGTTGCGTTGACGACCTTTAAGGGATAGGGGATAGGGAAGGATGGGGGAGGGGGGTGGGCCTCTGGGTACCTCTCTCACCGAACGAAACACCGCATGAGCCACTTTACGTCGATCTTCTGAGAGGTCGTGGTATTTCACCGATCGAGCCGGCCCATTCATGCAGCTAACTGCTTGGCTAAATACTAAGAAGAAAATTTACAAAAATATGTGCTGCTGTTTTTAGAAGAAATCTTTTATTAAAAAAAACTCTAGGTTTTAAAGACATTTTAAATTCTATTCGTCATAATATAGTTGTTATTCTCTGACATCCAAATCATACTCAGAAAAAATATAAAAGGCTACCTACGACATCAATCACGTGACGCAAAAAATATTTGGCGTATCAAGGCAGAACTCTCACTGCCTACAGCTTCAGGCACAAAGTGTATGATATTACAAAACAAATATTTACATAACGCGTGCGGAAAAGAAGATATAAGTCGCTACGAAATAATCTATTACGAAGGACAGAATTTCAAAATATTCACAATCATATAGATGAGATATTTCTCAAAGCATCACCGACTAGTAGTGGTATCTGAATGTAATACGTTTCTCGGCTGAGTGGGCAGACCACGGAGACGATTGATTGTGCCCTGGCTCCAGCTTATTGGATTCCGATGGCAGAATATGAAATGATTTGTTCAGTGCTAGCTATGTGCGCCATATTACGTACAGCGCAGTTATTTTGTAGCACGAATCTGTACTACATATTCAGATGATATTGTCCCTGGAACATTATATCAATTCCTGGAATTTTCGGTATGATGAGAATTATATTTATGTATTATGTATTTATGTATTTACAACAAAAAAGTATATATGTATTAATGTCTGAGGTAATGCTTGTGTATGGATACTAGATAAGTGGTTGTTTTTGGATAAATCTGAATTGTAACAGAAACTTCGGACTTCTCAAACCGCTTAAAAGTCTTTATTACGCTATGAAAAGATCGGTAATAAAACTTGTTTCTTTAGGAAGAAAACGCCTGAAACTCTTCATAATAATTTCTCTAACTCACAAAATCTAAAAGGTATTTTTAAATCCTATTCTTTTTTAACATGTACACAAAATCACTTATATAATATCAAGAGATTGTTCAGCTACTAGATACTGGATCATTACCAACTAATTATGCTTTACATATTATTATTGTTTTTGTAGCGTTACACCCAGTTAGGTTGTCTAAAGTAGAGCTCGACCGATATATCTCGACTAACCGATTGTTTACGTCCCAAAACTCAGTCAGTCGATATTTGTCACATGTAGCTTCAGAATACCCGTTTGTTATCCGGATATGAATCTGTGACTCTAGAGGCGGCATACTGAACATTCAGGCTACTGAGGCCACTCATAAGTTAATATCTACAATGCACACACAAAACGAACACTCACTATTATTTTACGACATACTATACTGAATTACTTAGGTATTCATGAAGAGTTTTGATGGTGAAAACTAATTTGAAGATCAACTGCCTGCAGATTAGAATGTCACAAACCTTAGTTTAAAGAAACTTCAATTTTAATGAAAATTATAAGTACAGAAACCTATATTATGTAAGGCCTGCTTTGTGCCTGTGTTTCGATAATACGGTTTAGATGCCGAGAACTCTGAGGCAGATGTCTCTGAGATCACAATTATTAGAGTTTAAAAACCCAGATGGTTAATGACGTTAAGTCGTGGACGGTGCGGTACAATCCTCTCGTAACAGCAAATTGTTACGAGAGGATTGTACCGCACCGTCCACGACTTAACGTCATTAACCATCTGGGTTTTTTATGACATAATAAGAGGGCAAACGAGCAAGCTGGTCACCGCACTTACTCCATGGGCGGCGGTAGTTGGTTACCAATTGCGTTGCCTGTTTTTAAAGAAATAGGATGGAAGAGGAGGGGAAAAGGGTGTGGGTATAAGTCATTTTGACGGGCCTCGTGGCGCATTGGTAAAACTACCGACTGCAGCAATGAGGTCGGGGGTTCGATTCCCACCCGAGCACATGTTTTACTATGTATTATAAGTATGTATTTACAAAAGAAAGGTATATATGTATTAATATCCGTTATCTAGTATCCATAACACAAGCATTTAGTTGCTTAGCTTGGAACTAGAGGGCGCTGTGTGTATTGTGTCCAAGACATTTTATTATTTTACTTTGATATTCTGAGAGTCTGTGGTATTTCATCGGTTAAGCTGACGGTTTTATATAGCACTGTGTTAAGTTTTAATAACATAAAAACGGTTAAATTAATCAATTTTATCAAGTCTAATATGTTGTTCATATATTTTAAAACGATCGTTAAAATACAGTTTCAAAGTAATTTTGTTTGTTATTACTTTGCCTAAGGTCAAAACTTATCACATTTATTATTAATGCAATATCAGCAAAATGAAACAATTTACTGCACTTGTTCTGTTTTGAGTGGCCAGTTTGAAAGCATTAGGCTCTGTGCCATTGTCTGAGATGGTTATTAGTGTTACATGTTCATTTTTGTTTTAAATATGCTTAGCACCTAAGTTATATTGAATCACACCTCAGAAGTTTAGTAATGAATTTGTAACCCTTTATCAAAGTTTAAAACTAACGCCTTATTACATGACGTGGGATGAAGTACTCAGGGTTATTGGCTAATATAACAACATATATCTAATAACCTCATGGGACTCGTACTATCACACTATAAACAATAACTTTTGTTCAATTTTATTTCTGCAGTGATTTGAACGAGTATGATACTCGCGAATCAAAATAAGGCAGACACTTGTTTGAACAACGTTGTAACGAATTTGGAATATACATTTATACTCATGAAGCACTCTACGCTTGTAATAATTATATGTAAATTAGAAACCAAACATATGAAGATGTTTACATTTAACAAAATATTGTCAGAAACTCTAATAATAATAATAATGTTCATAAACTATTTAACAGACGAACCAATTTCAGTATTTGTGTTAGCAGCCCACATCCTCTTCCTAACTTAGTTTAGTCACAAATATTGATGAAATTTCGAACGTATAATAAAAATAAATTTTGGTGATATACTTATAGATTAAAACAACTTATTTGTTTCTAAGGTTTTCGCGAATCTCACTCATTAAAACCACCATCCTTCACAGTTAGCTGCCGTGTCAAAATCTTTGTTTCAGAGAGCACGAGGGATTTGTGACCAGGAACACATAGCAGAGGAGATTCAGCATGTGAAAAAAGTCTTACATGCCAATCAGCTTAAAGTTCCCAGAAATCATCACAAAAACCGAGTGAAGCAAGCCACAGTTGAGCGCCAACCTGCCATCTTGCCGTACATAAAGGGAATCACTGACAAAATTGGCTATATTTTAAAACGTGCTTCAATCAAAACATACTTTAAGCCATCCAAGAAAGTTAGTCAATTTCTACCATCTGTCAAGTGCCACATCCCCTTGCAAGACCCAGGAGTATATAAGCTGGACTGTGATTGTGGATTCTCTTATATCGGACAAACAAAGGGGTCCATTTAAACCAGGATCAAAGAACACATAGCGGATGTGAAGCACAACCGCTATAATAAGTCTGCTGTTTGTGAACACTGTAGGAAGGGCTCAAAACACTACATCAGGTTTGACAAACCACAAATCCTCGCCAAAGAACAACATTATCGTCCCAGGATGATACGCGAGGCTATTGAAATCAAAAAACATCCAAAGAATTTCAATAGAGAAGATGGCTGGAAACTATCACCTAGCTGGAACCCAGTCATTAGTCTCATCAAACCTAGCCCACAATCAAACAGCTCAAGACAGCGAGATACTATTAGTATAGTTTGCAGGTCAGACCCACATCAGGAACCAAAATAATGTAGAATTTTGAGTAGTGCAGTAATAATCAAAACAAAATAATTTTAATTTAATTTTTATTAACCTAGAAACCAAGTCCCTTTCTTTTTTCTCAAGAACTTTATAAATAATAACAATATCAATAGCCCGTTCAAAATGAAATAATAATCAGTTTTGCAGAACAGCCGCTGAGTTTTCTTGCTGGGTCTTTCTCAGGACTGGCCGCGTTTTTGACCCAGTGGTAGATTTTTAATAAACACTTTACCTTTTAATTTAAAATCAATGAATATTTAATAATAGTTATACTTTAATCTCAACCAACTTAGAAAATAAGATAATTTGTAATAATTTAATAATAACAACTTTTACTTATTAAATCATACAACAAAGGATCTTTAGAAGCAGGATATATTAATGCATCTTATAAATAAGTATTTAACTTTTGTTCTCATGGTCTGATGTGGGTTACCAATAGTAAAAATCATATTTTTAACATCAACTTTTTGATTTTTATTTCCAAAAAGTGGGTGCTCTCTGTATCAATGAAGAGAGAGAGAGAGCACCCACTTTTTGGAAATAAAAATCAAAAAGTTGATCCTTTGTTGTATGATTTAATAGGTAACAGTTATTATTTTTAATTATTAGATAATTATCTTATTTTTCTCTTTTTTCTAATATATCTAAGATAGATAATTAAATAGATATATAGATAGATAGACCTACCTGCAGGAGAGACGAGTGGACTAAGTGCGGAGGCAGGAGGCCTTCCGGCGAGTCCTGGGGCTGGTCCTCCAGGGCGTCAGCGCGCCGTCGGTGCCGTCCTGCCCCACCTCGAGGCCTGGGTGCTCCGTAAATGGGGCACTGTCACCTACAGGTTGACTCAGATCACCGCCTGCTGCCCAACCTCGGGGGACCGGGAGAGGGAGTTCGCCGCCTCTATGGTGGCGTCGTGCGGTCCGTGGCCCTGTACGGGGCCCCCGTTTGGTCGCGAGACCTCGCGGGGGCCTCCCGCTCCAGGGCTCCGCTGAGGGGCCTGGAGCGGATCATGGCCATACGGATCGTACGGGGCTACCATACGATATCGTACGAGGCGGCGACGGTCCTCGCGCGTTCGCCCCCCTTCATCATCCTGGCCGAGATGTACGCAGCCGCGTACAATCTCGGCCGGGGAAGTGGGGGCCCGGACGCGCGGGGTCACGAGGTGCTGAGGCGGGAGGCCTTCCGGCGGTTCCTGGGGGACTGGCGCGGGTGCGCCCGGGTCGCGGCCCGGGAAGGATGACCCCCCGGTGCGGCCGGGGAGGGTCGTCGGGGGCGCCGCCGGCCGCGCGCCTATTTACAGCGCGCGGTCAGAGCCGCCTCGCCCGGGGGAGCTTCACCGAGGCTCCCTGAGGATGAGCACCCCCTCGTGACAGAGGGGGGGCGACAGCGGGGTGGACCAGAGGGCTGATGCACCGTCCTAGGCCACCCCAACGCCGGAGGAAGGCCGCCGCGAGGTTCACAGTTCACTGTTTTGGGTGTCCCACACTACCCCCTGCCGTCCCCAGGCGGGGGGTGTGCATAAAGCATTTCCTCGCGTAAAAAAAAATAAAGGTTCCCTTGGAATGGAGGCGTGCTGTCATCGTGCCTTTGTATAAAGGTAAGGGATCACGTATGCAGTGCGCCAGTTACAGAGCTATTAGTTTGATCAGCTTAGCAGCAAAAGTGTATGGGAAGATTATTGAAAGGAGAATGAGGGTGATATCTGACGGAGTGTTGTGGGATGCTCAGGGTGGTTTCAGGAGCGGAAGAGGGTGCATGGATCAGATTTTTTCTCTCCGCAACATCGTGGAGAAACAATGGGCTGTTAGCCGGAAGGTTTTCTGCGGTTTTGTAGATCTAGAAAAGCGTTTGACAGGGTGTTACGGAACGATCTGTGCGACATACTCCCGGGCTACGGGGTGAGCGGCGCACTGCTGCGCGCTGTACAGTCCACTTATGAGGGCTGCATAGCGTGTGTGCGTGTGGACGGCGGCTTGTCGCCCGGTTTGACGTCAATATCGGCGTCAGACAGGGTTGCGTGCTGTCTGCTCGCCTGTTCATCCTGTACCTGGACAGTTGTCTCCAGAGAGTGAGATCGACGAATGTAGGGATGCGAATGGGTGACCTAGTTATGAGCTGCCTGCTTTACGCAGATGATAAAGTAAATGGGGCGTTGGGTAGATTCCTAGGCGCAAAAGTTATTACCAGAAAAGCCCAGCTAGCAATTCACAATGCAATACTGATCCCAACGCTAACTTATGGAAGCGAGAGCTGGGTATGGCAGAGCGTGCATGAAAGTAGGATAAACGCGGTCCAAGTGAAGGCTTTGCGCAAAATCTGTGGAGTGACCCTCGCTGACCGCGTGGAAAACAAGGTTATAAAGAAGGAAGTCGAATTGAAAGAGAGTGTCGGTGTAAAAGTAAGAATACTAATAGGCATACTCCGATGGTTCGGACATGTAGAAAGTATGGATGAAGCAAGATTGATTAAGCAGATATACAATGCGAAAGCGGTTGAATGTAGGAGTCGAGGACGGCCTAGACACACATTCCATGACCACATTCCTTCCTCCAGAACTTGTTCTGGAGGAAGGTGATGTTAGGAGCCTCGACGCGCGTGCATGAAAGGAGTTATGAAAGTCAAAGAAGCGAGTGAGGTGTGCAAGAATTGTGCCCTATGGCGCTCCGTTCTCTCTGCCTACCCCGCAAGGGATTTGGCGTGAAGTTATGTGTGTATGTTTTACTATTCTGAGTAGGCTTTATTTAATCTAATCTTCCGGTGAATAAGGGTCCTCTCGAAATGGCTTGCCAGAGACCTTCGTAAGATGGAGTATTAACGAAATTCTTCCAAAATTAAAACACAAAAGGTGCTTCATTGAATTATTTGATAATAAAAGGCTGGATTTATAAATGTTGTTGTAAGTGTAAGTGTTGGTGTCAGTAAGTACAGCCATTTCTATATTACATAAGTGATAAGCTACACCATGAAATGGGATAAATAGATACATGCTCATGACATTAGGTTTATGTTTGTGACCAGTAGCTATCAACAGCTATTTACTGACTTTAAATACTTTCTAGATCTACTGATCAATAATAAAACATTTTTATTTTTTCGATAGCCCAGTGATTTAACAATGTTCACTACAGTTCAGAAGTTGGAATTGTTACATACTGCAATGTCAAGTGACAAATAAATCCAATTATAAGCCTGTTTAATTCAAATTCAATTCAAATTCAAAAATATCTTTATACCATAGACTTTACAAAGTACTTAGAATCGTCACATAAATAAAACATTCACGGAGCTTAGATTCCCTTTCATCACACTGTCTTGAATGTGAAAGGGAATCTAAGTGCCAGTTCCGGCGTCAAGGCTTCTTGAGAAGAACTGGCAAGAAACTCAAGGCCGACTCTTTTCAAATATCCAGTTTAACAAAAGGAGCAGTTCAATTCCAAACTTTTTTATCGTTTATATAGTCTGCGATACAATAATAAGCCCTTTGATATAATCTACTTTTAATATAATTTTTAAATTTCCCCATGGATAATTCAATCGCGTCGTTTGGAAGTTTATTGTAAAAGCGTATACATTGACCCGGGAACGAGTTATAGATTTTATGGAGCCTAGTAGTGGGCACAGCGAGTATGTTTTTATTTCTTAAATTTAGTTTATGAACATCACAGTTTTTCTTAAATTTAGTTTTATATTTATGAACATAAATAAGATTTTCATAAATATATTGTGAATAAAATGTCATAATTCTTATTTCTTTGAATTTATTTCTTAGTGTATCCCTGGGACTCATCATAAAGATAGCACGAACGGCTCGTTTCTGGAGCACAAAAACTGAATCTGCATCCGCGGCACTACCCCAAAGCAATAAGCCGTACGACATAATGCTGTGGATTGTGGTTTATTATTGTTTATAGTCTCGGTGGCGCAGTGGTCGAGCACACGGCTCCTGCTCCAGAGGTCCGCATTCGATTCCAGACTTTTGGCTCACACCAATGACTTTTGGAAATTATTTTCGGAAGTTATGTGTGATGAATATCGATGACTCAAAACTTTGTGCCCGGTATGGCAATAGATTCGCCACCTATTCCATTTGGGACGTAAACATAACGGCGAGACGAGGCTTAACAGTCGCTGCCTACACCTTCGGGTAACAAAAGGCGTGAAGTTATGTTATGTTTATTAATGTTATTGTGCTAAAGTAAATTACGTTAGCGGCAGCTGAAGGACTTAAAAAAAACCAAAATTAAAATAAAACTATTAAAACCTAAATTACAATCTAAGTGATCCTAACTATTCGAAGTATCAATAATGAATACTAATATTACATTTACATTAACTTAAACAATAAGAATCGGTGACGCGGTGACAACTGCTTCGTCAGCTCTCTGGTTACCGCGACACGGCGGCGCCGATGCATTCCTTGCTACGTTCGTGGAAAGTAACGAGTACGAATAATAATTATATGTATGCTGAGTCCACGGTCTGCCTGGGATATTAATATATCACACCTCCCCCCGTAGATCTGCGACTATTTTAGAACGCTGAGTGAAAATGTCGCTGGGATGTTATCTGGAGTTTCTTGGTCTTTTGGTTTTTCCATGTTGGTGATTTGTTCATCTATTTGCTGCGAGGATGCTGTCAGGATACAATGTTTGCTCCAGCAAGTGTTACGATAGGCTGATGTGCTAAGTATGAGTAGAGCAACTAGTATAATTATGATGTAGAACGGTATAGTCGTATGGTATATGACGTCTATATCCTGGTTGTCAATTTGCAGTTTCTCTAAATTTTCTTTACTATGGGTGCTGTGCAGACCTCGTAGATCTATTGAGTGAAGATTGGCATGCTTTGTTACAACTATGTCTCGTGTTTCAGAATTATATGGAATGTCGATCAGTTTCAGCGGCTGGCGATGTATCTCGTTAATTTCGTTCATGATAGTGAACGCCGTAGTTTTCAGGTAGCAGTTGACCGGGATTGTGGTAAGGTAACTGCCGTTCAGTGACAAAAAGTTCTCTCTTCCACAGGCTATCTGTACTTTGGTTGGCTGTGGAAATGATAACACATAATTCTGATCATCCAGCTTTTCCATTGCCTCTGTAGATAATGAGATTGTGGTGAATTGGCAGGAGTCATGTATAACTTGTCTCGTGATGAGCTGTTGAACGCAATCTGGGCTGGCACGTAACTGGTGTGAAATTTCTTTATTGCAGAGATACCAACTCCCAACCTTCGGGCATTCAGCCTCCATGTACACGAATGTGTCCTTGTTGCTTGCGATGAAAGGATAGGAAGGTAAAGGGCCTGTCGTTTTTTATTAGGTGCTATAGCTAACCTGAACAGATTAAAGTTATGTTTAGAAATTACAGGGAATTTAAACACCATAACTATGGTTTTACCGGAAAAGTAAGAACTGGGTATAATAGCGTCATAATACTGTCTTAACTCTACTCTTAATATCTCATCTTTATTATAAATGAGTTCTAACTTATCTAAATGGACCTTAAAGTATCTATATCTATCATTGAGTGATGCATACTCGATGTATGCGTAAAAGCTAAGTCGTTTTCTATTCTAATTATTTCTAATCTTAAATCTTCTATGTTTTCGCTAAGTATAGTAAGAAGCTGGCTAAACCGGGCATCTTTTATTAAGCTTGCTGATTGGTAGGCATTATCGTTAATTATAAATTCTAAAGTTTCATTAATCTTATTCTGATTTTCGACTATTTGATTTAAGACTTTATTATGTTCGTCCATCCATTCTTTACTAAGACTTATCTGATTATTATATGCTGTAACTATTTTATTTTGATTAGATTGTAAATTTCTAATAGCTTCGTTATATTTTAGAGCATCAGAATAGTCTAAATATCCAGTTATGCTTTTAATTATGGAGCCAAGACCATCTACTAAACCTCTCTTAGTACGACTGGGTTCCAGGTATCGCAGTTGCGTTAATATTTCATCAATTTTACTACTTAGGTAATTTAATTGAAGTTCATATAGCAAGTAAGTATCATTACTAAAGCGAGCTTTGTAACTTTGAACCACAGTGACTTTATCTTCTAAATTTCCTAAATCTACAAACTGGAAGAAAGTGTGCTGGTGTGTTATCATTCGGGCGGCTCCAAGCTTGTATGGGAGAAGTCCTGGTCCTTCTGCTAAGCTTTCAAGTTTTATCCCGAGGGTGGTTGTCTCGTGAAGGATCAGTAATAATAGAATCCTGTAACAATTTAGGATCTTTATGGCCTCTTTTCAGCCTAGACTTGGTTACGGGACCACGTTTTTTAGACGTATAAATATGTATAGGGAGATCCGCCAAGACAGTGTCTTGAGTGAATCTAGGTGCAACTTTTTGACGACTGGCTAATGGATTTTTAATGAAAATTTGCTGTTGAGGAGTATATTCTATTTCAGGTTCGCGGTTTTTATTTCTTTGTTCTATGAGGGTGGTCCTATTAGCTAAAGATGATTCGTTTACCATTCTATAAACTTCTTTCATCTGAGTCTTATGGTTTTCACTATATTGTTGTAGTAAATGTTGCGTAAAATCTATATCTAACATGTCTCGTGGGTCGAAGTGTCCGTTTAATAGGTCAAACGGCCTACATCTTGTGAAACTGTGAATACAGCTATTGTAAGCTATTATAGCATAAGGTATCAAATTAATTATCGGTTCATCTTTATTTTGCAGCTTTAATATTCTAAGATGTTCGAGGATGGTAGAGTGGAAACGTTCTATATTTCCGTTATCATTAGGAGAATGAGGTAAGACACGATGATGATTTATTTTATGAATTCGAGTAAATTCTAAAAAGAGTTGGTTTGTAACCGTTATCCGTTATTAAGGTTAATGGTACTCCGTGGTGGGTACAGAATTTTAGAAGAGCCTGTAATATGCTTACAGCTATGCCATCAATAAGATGGTATGCTTGTCCATATTTTGTAAATACATCTACAAAAGTTATATATTTCTCGTTATGTACAGTGAATAAATCCATATGAACTATCTCTAGTGGTTTTGTTACATGGGGTACGATATTAAATTGAGGTTTGATAGGGTTTCTGTCATACTTAGCTTGGCCACATACTATACATTCGTTGATATATTTAGTAATTTGGTCTTTCATTCTGGGCCAATAGTATCTATGGGATAGAGCTAAATAGCATTCGTTAATTCCACGGTGATTCGTTTTACCATCATGATAATTGCGAATTATTTCTTGCTGACATAGATAATCTCTAACATTTTCGATTTCGCGTTTTGCTAATACAAGGTTTAATGAAGAACTTTTGAATGTGTCCTGTATAATAGAAATAATTGAGTACATGCTAAGTGATGGAGTTACTAAAATAGCGGTTTTAACCTTAGGGCTGACATATTCTTTAACAGCGTTAATAACATCTTGTTGTAAGTATGATTTAGAAATTTGGATAGCTATTCGCGTATGAGTTTCAAAAGGTTTGGTTACGTGGGGTTTTCTTTTTATGTCGTCTACTATGAAGTGTAATTGTCTGTGGAATTTATTCAAAGGTTCATCTGTAATTGGGATTTCTAATATAGGGTGTTCTAAGCTAGTGTGAATAGTTTCAGTTGAGGAGTTTGCTATGGTGGGTGGTTTTTCGGTTGCGTTTGGTAAGAGAGAACATAGTTCATCTATTACACTATTAAGATCTTCGTTGTGGATTTCAACACGAGATAAGGCGTCGGCATTGGTATTGTATTTGCCTTTTTTGTATATGACCGTGTAATCGTATTCGCCAAGTTTTAAATGCCATCTGGTGAGTCTAGAATTGGGTTCTTTAAGGTTTACCATCCATTGCAGTGGTTTGTGGTCGGTTATGATCTTAAATTTTCGACCAAAAAGATATGAACGGAAATATTTCGTAGCCCAAACTATGGCTAAGAGCTCTTTCTCGATGGTACTATAATTAAGTGCACTATCATTTAGTGTTCGAGAAGCGTAACATACAGGTTTATCAGATCCAATTGGACCTTGGGATAGTACGGCTCCTATAGCAACGTTTGAAGCGTCCGGGGTGAGATTGAAATCTTTTTCGAAATCAGGATATTGAAGAATGGGGTCATTACTTAAGAGGGTTGTGCATTTTTCAAAATAATTAACGTACTGGGGGTCTACAGTTATATTCTTACCCTTTTTTAAACATTGTGTGAGGGGTTTAGTTAAATTAGCAAAGTTCGGTATACATTTTCGATAATAATCTATGAGGCCTAAAAATTGTTTGATTTCTTTGGGAGTTTTGGGAATAGGATAATTTTCGATAGCAGAAATTTTATCAGGTTTAGGTTTCACTCCATTTCCACTGATAATATGTCCGAGATATGCAGTTTCAAGCTTAAGAAATTCTGATTTATCTAACTGTACTTTGAAATTGGACTCTCGAAGTCTCTGAAACACTTTTTCCAGGTTTACCATGTGCTCTTGGAGCGATGTGCTAAATACTACGATGTCATCGAGATAAACTAGGCATATATTATTCTGGAGGCCTCTGAGGACATTGTCCATCACCCTTTGAAAAGTAGAAGGTGAGTTCTTAAGTCCCATGGGCATTCCGAGAAATTCAAAGTGTCCGTGCTCGACATTAAACGCGGTTTGAGAAATATCGTGGGGATCCATTTCTACCTGATAGAAGCCACTAGCCAAATCGAGGGTCGTAAAGTATTGGCAGCGCCCTAATTTATCGAGTACATCACTAATATTTGGTATAGGGTATTTGTCGTCCATAGTCTTGTCGTTTAATTTTCGGAAGTCGACTACTAGACGCCATTTCTGCTTTCCCGACGCGTCCAATTTTTTGGGGACAACCCAAATTGGTGAGCTCCACGCCGAGTCCGATGGTCTAATTATACCCTGACTAAGCATTTTCGAAATCTGATCCCTAACTTCCTGTCTATGTATGAACGGATATCTGTAACTTTTTGTGTGGCACGGGGACTTCGTCCGTTGTATTAATTCGATGCTTAATTTTATTGGTAAAGGTGAGTGCCTCTCCGTCTATATAAAAAAACGTCTGCGTACCGAGAGTATAATGTGGTGAGATTTGCTTTTTCTTCTGGGCCTAAATGTTCCATACGTAAACGTGATATAACATCTGAGGCTCGCGAACATAGTTGTTCGGTGCGCGTGCACTCAGTATTAAATAATTCTGCGTGTGCATGTTGATCAAGAGATAGTATTATATCGTTAGGGGTAGAGTTCTCAATTTCTAAAAAGCCTCGATTATTTTTTACGTTGGTAATACATTCGTGGATCGTACAATTACATATGATTTGTTCAGTGACTAATGCTGCACCATCCGGGGTATCAATAGGAATTTTAACTAATTTAGCGAGTTGGCTGGTATAATATCTTCATATAAATTTACATTACAAGAATTGTACATACAAATTGGGTTTGTGGCGAATTGTGTTATTAATTGTTGGTTTTTTAAATCTATTTTAGCCTCCCACTTAGTTAATAAGTCTAAACCTATTAATCCATCGAAATAGTTATGAAAGCGGTATACGAATAATTTAAGAGAATCGGGGTCGTTAAATTCGGTAAAACTAGGCAAATTAATAGAATAATCATTTCTACTAACAGCATGTACGTTGGTGACTTCGAATGGGTCGTAATTTAATGGATAATTGGAATAATATAATTCTACTGCTTCTGGGCTAATAAACGACTGGTTCGCGCCTGTATCAATTAATAATTTTAATGGTGGGTCTGAAAAGGAAATATATGGTAACTGTCTCTGTGTCTGAAGGTTTAGTTCTATTTTGGCCTTTTTGATGTCGAGCCTGTTTGAAAATCCTGCGCCGGAGAACGTTCAGTAGTCTGTAAGTCTGTAGTGGTATCGTCATAGGCGGTATTATCTATGTACTCTAATGTATTGTATGGGTTATGTTCACTGTAATAATTATTATAATCATATTCATTTTGTTCATAATAGTACTCCTCTGGGTAGTATGACTCGTCGTATGACGCGCACTCGTTTACGTTCATTTCTCGCGGTTTAAATAGGTAATTATTAGGTGGTGGGTTACCTGACCTGCGCCAATCATGTCCAGTGCGAAACATCTGCTGCGTACGATTGGGTATACGATGTTGAAACGGTTGATTTTGTGGAGTATTAAACTTAAATGGTTGTGGAGACAGTTGGTGTGTTCTAAGACCTACTGGTGCTGGCCAGTTTGGTGAAGAAGCACCAAGATTTTGTAGACGTGGTTGGTTAAAATGTATAGGGGGTGGAACATAATTAAATGCTCTAGGAGTGTTTGACTGTTTCGGAAGATCATTGCGATGCTGCAAATACATCACATTCAACTCCTCCTGAACATATTCTAACGCTTTCTCTATGGTTTCTGGTCGCATGCACCGTATGCGGGACCCTAACGGTTCGTTTAAACCTCTGGTGAAAGACTGCATGGCAACTTTCTTATATAATATTCGCTTGGCTTCGATTGTGGTACTAATTGGTTCATGCAACGTTACAAAGGTCATTATGGTACTAAATAATGTCTGGCAGTGATCATAAAATTCCTGTGGCATCTTGGTACCCTGTCTAGATAAAGATAGGTCACTATAAAGAGCGGTCTCGTCTCGCTGGTCTGAAAAATTGTTAATCAAAGTTGTTCTAATACCTAACCAGCTATCTGGTATGCCGTTGGAGTTAATTGTACTGGCGGCAGGACCAGTAATTTTATTTAATATTCCGTTTAATAGACATAGGTTGGAAAGTTCGCTTCCTGGTTGGTCACATAAATATTGTACAACTATTCTATCACATATATTAATAAATCTAGTTAAAATATTTGGGTTACCATTAAATTCGGGCACTAGGCGAAGTGCCTTAAAAATAGTGTCCGGATCATGGATTGTCATTTCTAGATTACTTTGTGCTTGAGCCATATTTTCTGAACTCTGAACACTAAATCTAAATTCCTATTTAAATCTATAGTACTATGACGAGCCTGTCGCGATGAAGGTTCTCTGTACCTTGAATTTTTCGGATGAAAAATTTTGGAAATTGGAAAAACAACTTAGGATAAAGGAGCAAGCAACACAAGAACAATTCAAGTGTACTTACATATATTTCATTTTGGTCTCTCTCGTGAGTCGAGGTCTTGACTCTCCTTCAGGAACTGCAGCTGGTCCGTAGATTGAGGATCCTCGGTGACGGGGCTAGAAAACCACCCGGGCGGCTTCGCGACGCGAATTTCGATATGAGAAATTTCCTAATTATCGCGTACCGGCTCGCGAGAATCCTACCGACTGCGCCAATTACGTTAGCGGCAGCTGAAGGACTTAAAAAAAATAATTACGCGGAGTCCCTACGCGCTACTGAAGTGGAACTTTTTATCAGACGAACATTTATAACACGCTTAATTTATAAAGAGCACAACTTACATTCCACAGTCGGTAGTTTTACCAATACACGGTAAAACTACTGACTGTGGAATGGAGATTGGCGGGTTCGATCCCCACTCGAGTATCCCTATCTTAAGGTCTGGGTAGAATTTGGTGACTATTTAGGAGGATGTACCATATTCGATGTCGCATTGTTCTTTGCACAGAAATATTCCATACATTTCAAGCGTGTCACTTTTTTTAAAAACCACGCCCACAGCGTGACGTCATTTTCATTGTGAGCGGCGCGACTAGTGAGGAGACACACTCATTAGATTATCGATGATAATATCTGCAACGTGTGTTAAATTTATTATTTTTATGTGGTACCAAATTTATTGATTTTGTGTAACGAACGGTAATCATAGAAAATTAAAAAAAAGTTAAATACTTTAATCCCATAACATATTTTCCCAATAGTATATAAACTTTATTTGTAAATATTTTATTGTCCTTGAAACTATACATATTTATTAAATATTTGCGTTTTTGTAAGAGATGGCCTCACAGTCCTGGTTAAATAACGAAGCCGAACGTCGACATTATACTTGGGTCACTGCCGTACAAGATGATTTTCCGTCGGCAATTGGTCAAATTGATGAAAACTTATACTGTCAAATAAACTGCTGCCAATAAAATTACGAAGCACTTTGGTTGAAATTTGTGGTGTTCGAATAAAGGTAAGGACAAAGCAAGACATGAGCTGATACTCGAATTAATATTGAATTAATTTATCGATAAGTCCTAAAACTCAACGATACATGGAGTGTCCATCTCCTACATTCGAAGACCAATCACAGCGATTAACAGACACAGCGATCAACTGGCAGGTATATTGTGTATTTCGTTCGATTCGACGTACATTACGCGTATAATATAATTAAGCGCGCAATGTTTTTGTATACGAGCGTTGAATGTGGACAGCAATGGATATTCATCATAACGAAAAAGTATACAACTTATGATTGTCATTATTGAACATGGTAAAAGTAAAACAATTATTTAGAATCTCAAAAAAATACTTTCTACTGATTTTCTATACTTACTGATCATACGAAATATTTCCTTTCTTCATATTTGCTTCACTACTTTTGTTTTTACAATTTGCCACAGCACAATAAGGCATATATGTGAAGTTTTATCTATTTTTTTACGTCCTGAACGCAGGATCGGGACACTCGATGCGTAATGAGAGCGAGTTTCGAAAAGCATGCAATATAGTGCATGGTTTTGGCACGCTTGCCACGCCTATTCGCCGTTCTATCTTGATCTATTTCTGTGGTTCTTTGATTTAGTTAGGTACCCCAAGCTCAAGCCCATTCGATACCCATATTGTAAAATGCATTAAAATACTTATAGCATTGGATTTAGAATGACGTCACATTTTCAAGTTACTATCGAAAAGCCCTTTCATTTGATACCCATATTGTAAAAAAGCATTAAAACTATATTTGAATTAGTGGTGGAGTTTCAACGGTCGAGCCAGCCCATTCATGCAGCGAACTGCTTGGCTCTACGACTGTTAATAATATTATCCAAACTTAGCGTGTATAAAAACTTTAAAATTGAGTTCTAAGATTCAATACATTATAAATATTTATTACATACTTATTATATACATACTTACATACATTGCAAAATAACAAATATCGATTTAATTATCCTTATAATAACAAATATACGTCTGGCATGTTCGGTAGCCGCTTCGTACCTACTTGTTGTGTTACAAAAAAAAATAGAGATTAACAAAAAAAAATACTAGTACAGATAGCACAAAAAGAATTAATTAGAAAGAAATTGCAATAAGGTAAAAATAATTAAGACAAATCAAAATTTAGTTTATGAAATGAAATTAAATACAAAGAAATTAAAAAGCCCTTATTTTACTAGCTACATATTGCATTTTAATAACTATACTAGTTGTTGCTCGCTACTTCATCTGCGTGGACGCCAAAAATGCAGGAAGAATACTGTGCCTGTGCCATTATACGGGTTCATCGCTCACCCTCAGTTAGTGATAGCGTGATAATATTTAGCCTGTGTTGACCCGACCCTCTTGGCTATATTTAAGCAAAATTTGACGTAAAAGCCTGCAGTACTTTTACAGTTTATTCGTAACAAACATACAGACAAACAGACAAAAATTCTAAAAACTATATTTTGAGGTTCGGTATCGATTGTAGATCATATCCCAAGAATTATGCAAATGAAATATTCAATGAAACTCAATGAAATATTCAACTTTCCTACAATTTTATTACATGTATAGATTATTTGGCGGCACATTAGAAAGAAATTATTTATTTTACCCATTTTGTTTTTCATACTTCTTAAACGTATTTGTAATCTAATTGTACTTTTGTACATGTACACTAATGGTTGCAATAAGGTAACAATAATCAAGACAAATTAAAAAAATTACGTTTATATAATGAAATTAAATACAGTAATAAATACAGAAGTAAAAAAGCCATTATTTTACCTGCGACCTATTGCATTTTAATAACTAATATCTGGATGACCGAGCTTTGCTCGGTATTTTCTTTTTTTTTTATAAATTTCGATCTTACCGACAGAATAATAAATATATACTAATATATACTATGTACTAACATATTATATTAGAAACAAATAGTAATTAGTTAACAACGCCATCTGCTGGAATTAGTTAACAACGCCATCTGCTGGAATAGCTTTAGTGTTGTTGTCGTTAAAGCAAGTTAGTTGCTCACAATTTAAAATAATAATAGTATTCGCCAATAGATGTCAGGAATTCCAATAAAAAAGTAAGTTGATGTTTAAGTTGATTATCGATAAAACACGATAAAATGAAATGTACTAAAAATGATTCCTAGCTAGATCGATTTATCGCCCCCGAAACCCCCTATATACTAAATTTCATGAAAATCGTTGGAGCCGATTCCGAGATTCCAATTATATATATATATATATATATATATACAAGAATTGCTCGTTTAAAGATATAAGATATTATTTATTGACTAATTACTTAATGTTTTACAATTCTAATACTGAACTAGTTGTGTTACTCCTGTGTCTGTATGGATACTTTTTATTAAGGTTCCCAAGGTTGGTTTTTCAGTTATAGCGACGTCAAACTAATTATTATTTGTTATTATTATATAGCATTAAAAAATGCCTTGTTTGTATATTCCTACTAATGTTTGAATTTTTGGTTTTGTTCTTTTTTTTAATTAACATATAAATTTAAAAATTAAAAACAATACTTTTATTCAGTTAGTACTTTTGAGACACGGTGCGATAAAAATAGTGCCGCTACTAGCTACTAGATGTCTATGTACAGTTTTTAATCACGCTATGGAAATTCTCTTCCTTGGTTTAAATAAGCCGATTTATGTTTTAGTGTTTTATATTACCTATAATGGGTATTATAGGTAATACCTATGTTGACGGGTGCGAGGGGACGTTAAAAGCGTTAAACGCTTTTGCACGAGACATTAGAAGTTCCACTTCAAAAACAAAATTAAAATAAAACTATTTATTAAAACCTAAATTACAATCTAAGTGATCCTAACTGTTCGAAGTATCAATAATGAATACTAATATAATTACATTCACTTAAACAATAAGAATCGTCGACGCGGTGACCACTGCTTCGTCAGCTCTCTGGTTACCGCGACACGGCGGCGCCGATGCATTCCTTGCTGCGTTTGTGGAAAGTAATGAGTACGAATAATAATTATATGTATGTTGAGTCCACGGTCTGCCTGGGATATCAATATATAACAAGTATATGTTAGTGAAAATCATAGATATAAGAATAACAGATCGGCAATACTCACCCAACAGCCAGACCAAAAATGGGTTGTTGATGTGTGAGTGACTTGTCAATTTAACTTTTATTTATTTATTGTTCACATGTTAAAATGTAAACGGGCTGAGAATCGAGTAGTACCTTTTGATTGACATGTGCCATCTATGATAAATCTATGGTTAATATATATTGTGTAAATAATAAATAGGCCACAATTTATAATAACTACTCGTTTGTGCCAAAACTAGGTGAACACATTAACAGCTATTGCCAAAGTAAAGTTACACTATCCATCATCAGACGCCCATTACTTACTCAGCTCAATTTATTAGAATCCTCTAAACTGATCCCACGAATTCCCCACTTGAGAAGTTTCAAAGCATCCGTTGAAGAGATCTACTAAATCCAACTTCTAGCTTAATCATCAGATCAACCTGACAGTACTAAATAAAGATTTGGCAATATTAAAAAATAACTTTAAGTTAAAGTTTAAGGCTTGGAGTTATATACATCGAAATGTGAAATAAAAGGTAAAATAGATAAAATTTCAGCTTTGTCAAAATTTAATTCTTTGGCAGACAATATAAAAATAGTACAAAACAGTTCATTACGCCTCCTAGGGTCTCCAATCTGTGAAGATGCCTAAAACTCTTTCTTAGAGGAAAAAATTCAAAATTTTCATCAAGTTTCGGACCGCTTACTTAAAATTAACATGCATTCAGCTTTCACCATTATTCGTTATTGTTTTTTTGTTCCAAAATTTACACATGCTATTAGATCATCACAATTTTTTAAACATCCGGCACTTTTAGAAAAAATAGATGATATTGTAAAAACTACCCTTAGTAAAATTGTTAATATATCGCTAAACGACCGGGCATGGCAACAGGCGTTCATGGCAACCTGTTCGTTTAGGTGGTCGTGGTCTAGGTGGCATCTTTCAGGCACGGTAGAGGTGGCCGGTGCTGCTGCTGCTTCGGCAGAAAATCTCAAGCGGCACAAATACAGACCACCTTGTAGGTGATTATGTATTTGAGCCGTTTGGGGTCGAGACTTTGAGGACATGGGATCCGAGTGCTCGTGCAGTTTACAAAGATCTTACAAAGAGGCTGATCGAAGCCTCTCGCGACCAGACGGCTGGTCTATTCTTCGCACAGAAGATTAGCATTGCCGTTCAGCGTGGCAATGCGGCTAGTCTTCTAGCCGCACGCTGCCAGTAGACCGAGATGCGGAGAAATTTAATTTCAGGTAGTTTTTTAATTGTATATATTGTAAATAATGTAATTAATTTATTTCTTCATATTATTGTAAATAAAGTATTTTTACATCATAATGTAATGTATGTATTGTATGTATAATGTAATGTATGTATGTATGTAGTAGTAGTAGTAGTATGTAGTCTCGGTGGCCCTGTGGTCGAGCACACGGCTTCTGATTCAGAGGTCCGGGTTCGATTCCTGACACTGGCTCACGCCAATGACTTTTCGATATTGTTTTCGGAAGTTATGTGTGATAATTATCGATGACTGAAAACTTTGTGCCCGGTATGGCAATAGGTTCACCACCTATTCCATTTGAGACATAAGCATAACGGCGAGACGAGGCTTAACAGCCGCTGCCTACACCTTGGGGTAACAAAAGGCGTGAAGTTATGTTATGTTATGTTGTATTATATACTTGCAAAGCTTGGTTACGATTTAATTAATTATTATTATTTTATTTAATTATTACTAAATATAATTAGTAAGATTTATGCTTCACAATGGACGGTAAGTCTCTACAACTGCATAAAACTTTAACTTTGGTTACAAATAGCAGTGAGCTGCTCGCTGCTCGCTCTCATCACAACTTGTTCAACGAAATTATAATTAGTAACTTTGTGAGATCACCAGATAGTTTAATATAGTTTTGAATTAAATAATTAAATACTATGGAGTGTTAAGTTGACACCTGGGATGTGCTCAACGCGTTTTCAAAAAGGAATGCAGATGGTGCTGATCGTATATAATTATAATAAAAGGAGGCATTACAGGAGGCCTTAAATTTTAACATCCAAAGATTATATTTTGTGAAAATCAACACTAATACTGAGTAAGGTAACAGATTAGTTAAGGACAGGCTCCATTGTCCCTTGTCAAAATAACTATAGTCAGCCTTATTAAGACACGGATAATTAAGATTTAATATGACGCAAGTCTCATACGAGGTGTAATGTTGATGATGTTCCATACGCCCTTACGTGCACCTAATAATATAAACTAAACATTATGTATTTTGGCACGTTGTTAAAATTCTTTGATAAATGTGTGAGTCCGCTCCTCTTGTAGTTGTGCCAGCACTCTTTTTAATTCATTATATTAATGCAGATGCAGATGATATGTGTCTGCTGGGAATATCTTCACACCACGACAATACACCTATACTTACAGCTCCACGATATATATAGGTACGTAACATTATGATGCACTCTATGCACCACACCCTGTACTGTTGTGAACTAATACTACCAGTGTCGTTCTCGCATATATCGACTAGCTCATCCATATAATGACCTCACCTGGTTCTCTTAACTAACTTTATGTATAAGATATGGCAGCCCCGGATCCTCAATATTTTTTAGGCGGGACAAAAACTGAAAAATGCTGCCCCCGCCCACTAACATTTATTTTAACTTTTAGGCTTTCGCGTTGCATATTACTCAGCGATAATGATGAACGGGAATTAACGCGACACTGTTTTAGGTAAACAAATATTTACCTTGATTAGCTTGACGTTTCGGCCAGGTTGCACTGGCCGTGGTCACAAGCAGACTGAAGTGTCGCCCTCACGACTCCGTAGATGAGGTAGATGTTTGTATATCTACCCTCATCGCTTGGTGCTGTTTTTTCTTCGTTTTTATAGATACCGTCACACTACACTTATAACGTCCCTATTCTGTACGCCCTACGACGCGTGTCTATTCTGATAGATTAGCCGACTGTGAACTAAAGCGAGGTGTTACTATTTTATTAATCACTGGATTCCATGTTGCGGAGAGCTTGAATCCATCTTCCCGATTGAAATTCTTGTGTTCTTTAATTTCAATCGCTTCACGCACAGCTCTTGGATAATAGTGGCGATCATTGGAGAGGACTTCCGGATGGTCGAACTCGATCCAGTGATTAATGCCGCCGAGAATTATGTGCTCGGCTATCGCTGATTTGTTCACCTGTCGGTTTTTCACTGCGGCTTTGTGTTCCTTGACCCTTTCAGCTATTCCCGTTCATCATTATTACTGAGTAATTTATTTTAACGTTTGCCGCTCTACTCCGGTATCCGGAAACCCAATCCCAAAAGGGAAAGCCTTTTCTTCCCATCCCGCTTCCGATCTCTTCCATTTTCCAATTTAAGAGACAGCAACGCAAGTGCTGTGCTAGCTGTGTTCAGATGTCTATGGGCTCCCTCGCTGCGGGAGGCAATCGCGGACGTGGCAAGGGTAGTTGGCCGGTAAAACTGGCGGCGTTGGTGGTGATTAATCTAGATGATTAGGTCGCCAAGGAGGAAGTGGAAACGGCGATCGCAAACATCGGATGCTGCGAGGTCGCGGCGGTCAAGTGCTGCCCTATCTGACCCGACCGCGGCGGTATGGGCGCGATGCGCCTCGATTGCCTTGTCGCAGCGGCCCAGGCCGTCCTGACAAAGGGACGGATGTTCGGTCCCTGTTTCCTAGCAGGGCCAACTTTACACCGGCAGCTATGGACCCTCTACCCTCGGCGACTCCGCCGCCAGGAGAAGTCCAGCCGCTTACGAAGGAACAATTCAATGGGGTAACTCTCCGGCTCCGCGCTAAGGGCACAGCTCCTGGCCCTGCACGCGTATTAACTCTTGCCACCACCGAGATGAGGGGTAGGTTTCGGAGCCTCTTCAGTTCGTGCCTTGCGACTGGGAGGTTTCCGGAACTCTGGAAGGAGGGACGGTTGTGCCTCCTTCCCAAAAACACACCGCCGGCGGGTTCCGTCCCAGCATGCCGGCCCATCGTCCTTTTCGATGAGGTTGACAAATTGTTGGAGGGCATCATCGCCTTCCGCCTTAACGATCACCTTTGTCAAGTAGGGCCGGATCTGTCGGACGCTCAATTCGGATTCCAGAAAGGACATTCGACCATTGACGCGTTGCTCCTCTAAAGGGCCATGTGCGGGAAGCTGCGAGCGTGGGAGACGGGGTGCTGGCGGTGTCATTCCACATTGCCAAAGCCTTTAACTCCGTCCCCCATTAGACGATCTTAGAAACGCTCCGCTATCACGGGGTGCCTCTCTACCTACGGTGGCTCCTGGCCAACGGTTAGTTTGCTGAAGGGGACCAGATCTCCGGTACTTGCCTGGATAGCAAGTAGCGCGGTTTCGCTAGTGGTTTGCGCCAGTCGACTGTGCTAGGCTTCGGCTAATGAGTAGCTGCATGGATTTGCAACGTGAGATGCGCGTGCTTTACAGCTCCGCAACCAGCTGGATACTGGTAGCCGGCTAATCTGCACGTATTGAAGTGTCAGCTAGCTCAGTCAGCAGGCCTTAAACAGGACTTTTTAATTTACCGTTAGGACAGGAAACTATTTACCGTAAGGACAGGGAATTATGTCGCTCCCTAGCGTGGTATCTGCCATGCTGGCCGAAGGTGCGGTCTCGAGTAAGTTCGCCTTCTTCTGCGAGGAGGTGATTACAGAGAAGGAGGTGGCTGAGCGGGCGAGGGAGGACGATCTTCTCGCGGCGCCGGTCCACAGGAAAAGAAGTGGAGGAAGGAGGCGACATTTCGATCGCCGACAACAACTCCTTCCCAAGGTCGGGCGGATGACTGGCGCGGGGGCGCCCGCATTGCATTTACCGACACCGTCGCCGGACAGCGATGCCAGCGATCCCCGGCCGTTCCCGAGCCTCTCACCATCGCGAGGGGCGCGCGGAGCCTGCCGCTTATCGGTCCGGGCACGACATGTTCATTGAACATGACCTTTGTCTTGTCCAAGTTGATTTAAGAAGGAATTTAAGTAATTTAAGGGGCAAGTCGGGGCATGGGTCCCGGCTTGCCCGGCCCGGCTTGCTCGCCGGAGAATACGGCGCCTTTGAACTGGCAAAGGCGCCGTATTCTCCTGTTCAACGAGTACTACAGTCCCTACCTCTACCGGTTTATCTGGAGAAGTCCATTTTTGTCTGACTTGCAACGTATGCAAATACTCAAATGCCACTTTTTCCAGAACGATTGAACCATACTATCTAACAGCTTTTTACGTACATGTAAATTTACGCGTTCAGTAGATAAATCAAAGGCAGGTAAATATTGCAATGGCGTTGACATTAAAAAATGTGCGGGCGTTAAAACCTCTGGGTGTGGAGCAGATGATAACACAGTCAGAGGGCGAGAATTCATAATGCATTTGCGTTAGAACAGTTTGCAACTTTTCATAAGTGAGAAGTTGACTTCCTATTACTATATATAGGTGCGTCTTCATACTTTTAATGTTGCTCTCCCACATCGCACCAAAATTTGGAGCTCTCGGGGGAATCATTTTCCACTCTATGCGTCTTGACAATAATTCACGTGAAAGCGAAGCGTTAAATTTTGAACTCATTAAAAAACTGTAAAGTTCATCTAGTTGGGCTTTCGCACCGACATAAGTAGTTGCATTATCCGAATAAAGACAAGACACGGGTCCCCGTCGGGAAATGAAGCGTTTGTAAGCGGTTAAGAACATATCTGAAGTCAAGTCAGACACAAGTTCTATATGAATAGCCTTCGTCACCATACAAACAAACAGACATATATATGCCTTTTGTGCATGTTGACCTCTGCGGGGCGAGAGCGTAATACGTATCGGTCCAACGTAGTCGACACCTGTGTGAGTGAACGCCTTTGCTTCAGAGACTCGATATGCAGGTAAATTCGCTATCATTGGCGTCGGGTGCGTAGGGTTAATTTTAAAACAAGTATTGTACTTACGCAACCTTGATCTGATGACAGTTCTGGCATCTAATATCCAGTAGCGTTGGCGTATTATGGACATGAGTAGTCCCGGTCCAGTGTGACAATTGACAACATGGAAGACAACAAGAACAAATCTTATATATTTGGTAAAATGAAGACGTTGTACTGCACGTATTAGAGCCTTCTCAGCAGCTGCTATTCCTGCTACAGAGCGAGGGACAATTTTAACATTAGGTAAAGCGAATTTTAACACATAAGCGATGATGCGAAGCAACTTATCCCACGAAGAGACTCGTTGTGCTAATGACCATAATAACGGTAAGTCAGTTGTTGTTACAACAGTCATTACCTTTGCCTTGCGTTCTGGTAAATCATCAGAATGTGCGGGAGCGAATGGCTTGATAGGCCACTCCTCAGGAGCGCAGTGTAACCATCTTGGACCGTTCCACCACAGGTCATGAGATATGAGCTGTGACGGGAGCATACCTCGTGAAAGTCCATCATCAACCTTAGAAAATGTTTCACCCGTATCAAATTCAAGTGGACGGCAATGTGAATCAGGCAAACTATTGACGAGAGCCAATGAGTTGCTTGACCACTTTATAAGGTCAAAATCACCTGATTTGAACATCTTTATCAAGTCTTGGGCGAGCTGTATTGCGATTTAACTATCTGGAACTGAGTGAACCAGATCACCCATATACATGCGAGTCTCAGCCACATGTGCAGCTTCAGGATAACAAGGACTCATGTGTAAGGCCAGCTGTCGCACAGTGCGCATGGCTAAATAAGGACTAGACTTAAGACCGAATGGTTGTCTATTGAAGACATATGTGCGTACTTGTTCAGATTCGTTAAATCGGAACAAAATGCGTAAATATTTGCGCTGATTGGCAGGCACACCAATACGTAAATAATGTTGTTTTATGTCAGCGTTTATAGCGATAGGAAACAATCGAAAATCTAATAATAATAAAAATAGATCCGCTTGTAAGTTAGGGCCGACGTGCAAAACGTCGTTGAGCGACAATCCAGTGTGAGTCTTAGCACTCGCATCTAGGACATTACGTGGCATCGGTTTGTCTTGCCTCACCACAGCGGTATGAGGTATATAGTAACCTTCGGCAGTTAGTTCCGAGTCGACAACCGGACTGAGATAGCCGTTGTCAATATAATCTTGTATGACTTTATAATACGAGTTTCGTAAACTCGGCGTAGCGCGAAACTTATGTTCAAGTGTCATAAAGCGGCGATAAGCAGTGCTGTAAGAGCTGCCAATTTCTGAGCCCTACAGAAGGGCAGTGCTACTGTGTAACGACCCTGGTCATCACGTGTCACGGTGGATGTGAAAATATTTTTCACATTCTGTCTCCTCCGGTGATAATAAGCGTTTAGTGGGTATTTCTTCAAGTTCCCAAAATTTTTGAACAATATCACATAGAGCGATAGCGGAAAAGGCGATATAAGAAGCGGTTTGAGTAGACATAATGTCTTTGCGTGGGAAGTCTCCCATTAGAACATCACCAAATGTCGTTGATAATGCAGGTGGAGCCCGCGGATTACATTGTATACGTTCCCCTAAAAATATATAAGGGAAGAGCTGTGCACCTAACAACATATCAACATTTCCTGGTATATTCCAATTTAAATCAGCGAGCGGAATATTATGAAAATCTAGATTATTTTCACAATTAATAAATTGTGTCGGCAAATTATCTGTAATTTGCTCGACAACTAAAGCGTAAATGGAATACCTATTTATGTTCCGGATAAATGCGTGATTCAATATCAACATAAACATATCCTATAATAGGACGCGAAACAGAACCTATACCTTTTACAAATGAATTACATAATGGCGTTATAGGTAAGTTCAACATGCGACAACAATCTGCAGTAATCAAGTTATTCTGACTGCCATTATCTATAAGGCATCTCACAATTGACTTGTGCGGTTGATAGTAGAATAGCTGTGTCGGATCTCGAACCAGCTGTGAGCATTGTAGCGCCTATACAATCAGAAGACCGTAGCCGATCACTATTCTGAACATTCTGAGGTGCGACTGTCACGCCAACATAACTCTTATTTTCTTGGCTACAAGGTTGAGATGGCGTAATAGCTTCCACAATATGCGTAGAATGACTAGTAGCCGCGCTATGCAGCGGACTACGTGGCGTAGGCGTGTATACGTTATTGCATTTTAATATAAATACAAATAATAAAAATGTTAGAATACATAACAATGTATTCTAACATTTTTATTATTTGTATTTATATTAAAATGCAATAACGTATGATGTTGTTTATTACATAATCTACAAACAGACGACGAGTTACAATTAGACAGGTTGTGCAATACACTCAAACAATTAATACTACCATGTTTTGATTTTATGAATTGATATCTAGGTACTACGTTCGTCAAGCGCTTTAAATTTCTTGCAATGATATAAAAGCGTGTGATTTGAACTCTGACAAAAAATGCAATTCCGCGCAGAATGAATCACTGAGCGTTCGGGCGACGACGGTACGTAAGTACTTTGCTTGAAAGAATGTTGTAAAGGTTCGTTCACAATAAACGACTTACAAATATTTTTCTCGCGTGAGTTTAAATTAGTTTTATTTATATTACTATTCCGTGGATTTGAACGGTCAAGTATTTTAGCTTGATCTTGAACAAAGGATATCAGCTGTTGCGTGGTAGGAATTTCTAAATTTCTAACTGACAATTCAAATGCTTGAACTGTTTGTGCATCCATCTTTCTAAGTGCACATTGTAAAAATACGAAATCAGATAAATCTTCAATTCCAAGCTGTTTGAGAGCAGACATGGAAATGAATAAATATTTACTAATGAAAGTATCAAGGCCTTTTCCATTATGCGAGCAATGTTGCAAATCTAGTATATTATTAAGATAGTATGTGCCTAAGGCGCGTTTGTCTTGATATTTTTTAACTAAGCTATCCCATAAAATATGATAAGTTTCTCCAGACGGAACTATACCGGCGGTAAATTTTTGTGCATCTCCAATTAATTTTGAAATGAGATATTGCACGCGTTGCGAGTCAGACAGCTGTTTATTAGAATGAACATTAGCTTTAAATGATTGATAAAACAAATTCCAATTTTCAGGGCGACCATCGAAGGTTGGAAAAACCAAAGGTTGCAATTTCAAAACTTGTCCCGTGTGAAGGCTCCTTAAGATTGTTTATTAATTTACTTCGTATTCGTTTAACAAGAGTATACAAACCATCGAAAGAATCTAAGCTGGCGTAATCAGGCGTAGATTTTGGTTTTAATGTTAGTGTAATCGTATTAATTTCGTCTAAACAAATCTCGAATTGATTGCGTAAATCATCTATGATCTCCGAATCAGCTAAGAATTCTTCGTTCGATCTAGAATCAAAAGTACTTATTTTTGTATAAGTATCATACAAGCAATTTATGCGTTGAAATATATGTTCTTTTTTCCCCGTTAATACAACTAACCTTGTCTTTAGATCTGAGAATAATTCCGAAGATTTCTCAGTAATTTTGTTAAATTTAAATTACGCTATTTATTAAATGTGGGTACACAAAGATTTGAGATAAAATTACTAAGCGGAGCGCCGTGGTTCAGCTAAATAAATTGAAGGTAGATTTAACAAAAAATGAATATCTTTTGCTAGTATGTGGAATGAACAATGAAATTATGATAATAACTATACTTATGAAAATTGAATACTACCAATTATATTACGTAGGTAAATCTTAAGTATATATTATCGTAGAAGATAAAATTTTTACCAAAATTACGTAAAAATCTGAGAAGCGTTATAATATGAAATATTTTTTTATAAACATATAAATATACATACACTATATATATAGCCAAATAGGTACTATCCTTAACTAGAAGGGACCAATTTTAGGAAACTAGGACCAATAATTGGTCCAATTCTGGACTATCCTTGGCTCGAAAGGACCAACAATATGGGCCAATTCTGGACTATCCTTGGCTCGAAAGGACCAATAATATGGAGGGACGAATGTCCTTACACCATACTTTTTGATTGAAGCGTGTAAATAGCTCAATCTTATTTGATGCGATATTGCGAAGATACCAAGTACTAGGAAACGTATGCTGTGATTGTCGTAGGTATTGAAGTGAAAGCACTTACCAAGAATTCTTGTATTCTCCTCTGCAGAGTTTCATGGCACCACTTAAGATGTTAGGCAACCTACAGCATTCTCCATGCAATACTTGACGATTGATAATTCGATGATTTTAATAGCGTTTATTAAACACTAAATTGTTGCACATAGAAACACTATATTTTTAAGCGTTGAGAGTTTGATTTGTAATTATTGTTTGTTCACCACTCACGGCGACGGAAAATAGCGTTTATAAAGAATTTTATGAAATTATGCGTATGCGTTTTCACTCGATAAGATACAGAACTCACGAGGGCGGTAATTATTTTCTCAGAAGATGACATTAATCTTCTGGGCGAACGAGAGATAGCAGGTTCACTCTCGTGAAGATTATGCGTGACGAAGTGCGTGATGAGAGTGCGTGATGAGAGTGATGAGACTCCGTCCCATCGAGGCGGCGCTGCAAATCTTCTCGAAACTTCCACGAACGAGAATGGTTCATTTCGTAATCAACGCCATCTAGCGTGATCTTTGCGTAACACCTTGATAGTGCATCTCACAACAAGTACATACGATCAACCAACAGCGAAATATAATACTAATGAAATAATGATTAGGTATTACTAAATTTAAATAATAAATATATACATATACTATTAACGCGCGTCACCAATGGTACTGGGAAGCAAACGAGTAGGCCGTGCCGCGGATTTGCACATATTGTTTCACTTCAAACTGTACCCGTTCATATTGTGGCACCGCCTGTCTTAACCAGCCATGACTGTTGACATGGGTTGCTAATTTTATGATATATAAACTACCTTCAAAACATCCGTGTCTTTTCATCTACAAACGCATAAATAACAAAATTAAAAATCACAATCAAAATATCTTTATTCTTTGGACTCCTGGCGTGTTTACTTTATTTAACATCGACGAAGAATATTCTGGGGCCTTAATAGATTATCGAGACATTTTTATTTATAAAAAACCTAGGTATAGTAAAAATATCCGTCCCACAAACACTTGTTCTGAACGGAAATTAAAGTCAAGACGAGTTCTAGATATTTCTCTCGAGAAATCATGATTAAAAGCTCCAATAGACTGATAAAAGTACTGATTATTCACGGGCAGATTTCATATTTATTGCAATAAATATCTATGCATTATCATCCCGTATGTTTCCACATTAAGGGCTGTTCCACGTAGACAATAAATAATGCCGAAAAAATACAAAAGTTTTTATTCACAAACGCACCCTCGCAGTTACAAGTTTAACATAAGATTTGTTGGTTATTTGCCACATTGCACACAGCCGTTAAACGGTACGACAACTTTGTCTACTCCCTCTTCTAGAAGGCTTTATTTACTGTTTGGAAATGAAAGCTTGTTTGTTTCTTTTTATATTTGTTGGAAAATTTGAATTAAATTTATTGAATATGTAATTTATAAATTAATTTATTACTGAAAAGATCAATTAAAATCTATTCAGCAGGCAAAGTTCTGAGCAATCGCAAATTTTACTCAGGTTATTATCGTCCTGCCGATTTAATCAGCAACGAGCTGCCTATTTGCTACTAAGGGAATAAGTATAGAAAGGTAAACCGAATGTTACTCAGTGATAATGATGAACGGGAATTAACGCGACACTTTTTTAAGTAAACAAATATTTACCTTGATTAGCTTGACGTTTCGGACAGGTTGCACTGGCCGTGGTCACAAGCAGACAGAAGTGGCGCCCTCACGACTCTGTAGATGAGGTAGATGTTTGTATATCTACCCTCATCGCTTGGTGCTGTTTTTTCTTAATTTTTCTAGATACCGTCACACTACACTTATAACGTCCCTATTCTGTACGCCCTACGACGCGTGTCTATTCTGATAGATTAGCCGACTGTGAACTAAAGCGATGTGTTACTATTTTATTAATCACTGGATTCCATGTTGCGGAGAGCTTGAATCCATCCTCCCAATTGAAAATCTTGTGTTTTTTAATTTCAACCGCTTCACGCACAGCTCTTGGATAATAGTGGCGATCATTGGAGAGGACTTCCGGATGGTCGAACTCGATCCAGTGATTAATACCGCCGAGAATTATGTGCTCGGCTATCGCTGATTTGTTCACCTGTCGGTTCTTCACTGCGGCTTTGTGTTCCTTGACCCTTTCAGCTATTGTTCGCTTAGTCTGGCCTATATACGAACTACCACAGCCGCAATTTATATTGTAGACCCCAGGTGTTTGTAACGGCAAGACATCCTTCGGCGTGCCCAAGATATTTGTTACCTTTGTCCCCGGTGTGTATAGTGTCGAGGGTGATGGTGTGACGAGGCGTGTAGGTACCTATCAGTGTGTGTGGGTTTCCGGTATACACAGTGAGATAAGGACCCATCAGATTTATCTTGCAGATATCACTTGCAATCCGTTGTGACTTCTTTGAAGAATAGAGCCGAGGATCTCTGTGACTCTGAACATTTACAGCAAGAACTTGATCATGTTCAGGAGGTACTAAGGAACAACGGATATCAGGTTAACCGACGAAACAAACGACGGTTGAGACGATGCAAACATCCGGAAGTGAACCGACAGCCAGCCTACATGCCTTATGTCAAAGGAGTGACAGACAAAAGATAGGCACACTACTGAAAAGATATTCAGTCCCCACAGTATACACACCGGGGACAAAGGTAACAAATATCTTGGGCACGCCGAAGGATGTCTTGCCGTTACAAACACCTGGGGTCTACAATATAAATTGCGGCTGTGGTAGTTCGTATATAGGCCAGACTAAGCGAACAATAGCTGAAAGGGTCAAGGAACACAAAGCCGCAGTGAAGAACCGACAGGTGAACAAATCAGCGATAGCCGAGCACATAATTCTCGGCGGTATTAATCACTGGATCAAGTTCGACCATCCGGAAGTCCTCTCCAATGATCGCCACTATTATCCAAGAGCTGTGCGTGAAGCGATTGAAATCAAAAAACACAAGAATTTCAATCGGGAGGATGGATTCAAGCTCTCCGCAACATGGAATCCAGTGATTAATAAAATAGTAACACCTCGCTTTAGTTCACAGTCGGCTAATCTATCAGAATAGGCACGCGTCGTAGGGCGTACGGTATCTAGAAAAATTAAGAAAAAACAGCACCAAGCGATGAGGGTAGATATACAAACATCTACCTCATCTACGGAGTCGTGAGGGCGCCACTTCAGTCTGCTTGTGACCACGGCCAGTGCAACCTGGCCGAAACGTCAAGCTAATCAAGGTAAATATTTGTTTACCTAAAAAAGTGTCGCGTTAATTCCCGTTCATCATTATCACTGAGTAATATGCAACGCGAAAGCCTAAAAAAAAACTGAATCTTATCATAAAAACAAATTTATATATTTCCTCGCATAACCGGATGCAATTTTTAATTGCCTTTTCTCATAAATTATCCCTGTTTTTCCTTAACTTTTACGCCAGAGTCTTTTTTCTTTTTATTTTCTTCGATCCGCTTGATGGGAAATACTTTTCCTTCCATAACTTAGATACTAATAAAATGGATTTTTTGCAATCATTTACTTTAACCTTATAAAAGTACTTGGTTGGAGTTCATGAACTATGACATAACGATGTGTTAGCTAAATAGAGCTCTAAATATAATCGGACCTTTAAAGTTAACGGTGTTCACCAAAAATAAAATGGGGACTGCTACGTAATCAGTTGTAATTAGAACGAATGAATAGTAAAAGAATGAGTAGTATAATGCTACTTATTAAAATAACGTAAAATGTGTGCAAACTGTATACATTTACTTACATCCGAGCGACATCCAAAAATGTTAGGATAATAATATATACTGCAAAATGTGAACCGTGTTATGGCAATGCGATCAGTTACCATAAATGCCTTTGTTATTTATTAGCATTATGTTTTATTCTGTTGATCCCTGTTGTCATGGCAACTCATACGTTGCCATGACAACATGTTCAATTTTTTTTATTATTTTGCTTTTTCGTCATATTTTCGAAATAATTTTGTCATATTTGGAATAAATGGGGTGCCCGTATAATTCGCTTACGAGTGTTTAAAAAAGTCTAAAACATTATTTTCATCTAAAATGTAATTTATAGCGACTTCCATTATATTTTGTTTAGGGTAGAGGTTCCAATAATGGACTATAAACCAGCGATGGATATTTTTTTATTTATTCAAAGAAAACATAGTTTTTCCGATGGTTTTAAAGTTATAAACTGAATAAGGAATGGTTATTATATTGTTAAACTAGTTAAGTTTTAACATAACATAACTTCACGCCAAATCCCTTGCGGGGTATGCAGAGAGAACGGAGCGCCATAAGGCACGATTCTTACACACCTCACTCGCTTCGTTGACTTTCATAATTCTTTTCATGCACGCGCGTCGATTTTTGAGGCTCCTAACATCACCTTCCTCCAGAACACGTTCTATTTGGTCATAGAATGTGTGTCTAGGCCGTCAATCTTGCTTCATTCATCCTTTCCACATGTCCGAACCATCGGAGCATGCCCCTTCTTATTTTTACACCGACACTCTCTTTCAATCCGACTTCCTTCCTTATAACCTTGTTTTTCAATGGTGATTTTAAATTTTGCTATACCTTCTCAAATTTCTAAGAATGTATTTATTACAGATACTTCTACTAGGCATTCTCTAGAATATTGATATGATATTTTACTAATGACTCTTGGTCAGTGTTTTGTATTAATTTCTTGTATTGCTTTTATGATGAACACTGTAGTATAAATGTCCATTATTAGATCCTTCACCTTACTTTATTTATGAAATGTCACATTTGTTTACAATAACCGCCTGTTAAACGAGGTCTTTGAGGTGTAACGGTAGGTTGTTACTGGTGACTATGCTGACGTCGGGGTCACCAATGTAACGGTGGCTTTACTGGTGACTGTGCTGGTGGCTCTTCTTATGAGTGGTGCCTCTTCCATGATGGTGGTTGAGCGGCCGGTAAATGAAAGACGTAATTACGATCTTGTCATTTATTTGTGTTAGCGACAACTGTGTGTCGCTGCACACCGACCACTACAGCATACTGTGCGTACAGTGGTTATATACTATTGATGGCACGTACATGAACGTGCCACGAGGTGTAGTATCCCTTACACCATTCCCCCCTTAGTTGAAAAAAAAAATCCTTTAAATTAATCACAAAAGTAAAATAAAAATCCTATAGTTACACAGTACAGTACATAATATGTTTACATGTTCATGTTAATAAACAAGATTAATACAATAATAACTTATAATGCTTTGGCAAAAACGTGATTTTACAATAAATATTTGTCCATACCTCGGTGATGCGGAAACCAGGTCGCAATGTCAATGTTAATATGACATTCATTACAGTGTTCACCTTATAATTACGTGTTTTTAACAATTATGTATATCCGGTATTGTAGCCGCGTTTAATTGTCTATACTCTCTACAATGACGTATTTCCCAATTTTTAGGTACAACGTGTAGATCTATCTATCATAGACTTCTTGACGGCCTACGTATCCCTAATTCCTGGATAGCAGCGAATTTTGTTTAAACACAAATAAATTTATCGGGCGGTAAACGTCTGGCGCGCGGAGATATCCGCCTCTGCTACATGTATACCGCCACACCTAGTTTTCCTGCAGCCTTCTTCCGGCTCAGGGTAGCACACATCTTTGAGCATGTTTCTTACGTGATACTGACATACCTAATCTTGGCTTTTGGAGTTCTGGAGTGTACGCGTGTGGCTGCGAGGGTTGGAACGTGAACGGCGGCGTGAACTTTCTGTTGCGCTCGCTCCGTGTTTTCGTTACGGGAACTCGGCTTCCTTAATATTTCTTCTGTATTTGGCGCCTCTGTGATTCCTCGTCTCGTCTCGCATCTTCAACGTTTCTTATACAGCATTTCGTATCGGTCCTTTTTCTTGGAATTTGGTCTCTCGTTGCTGTGCTTTTGTGGAGTGAGTACTTTTAACTTCGTCTTACTTCTTCTGCCCTTGTAAACCATACGCGAGGCTGGTCCGTCCAAAATTTCGGAATTTGCGAATCGAAGGAAATGCTGTTGCGTTATAGGCTTCAGATTTCGAGTCATTCTTCGATAGACCTTGCGTAGGCGACGGCATTGTGCTGGAGCATGGAGTTTGTGGATTAATTTTTCACAAAAAAAAAATAGTGCACTCACGGTGTAACAATTTCTTGGCAGTCGGATTTTCTTGAAACGTCGGGGTTCACACGTCGGGGTTTCTTCATTGCGTGTTCGTCGGGGTCACCAGTGTAACAGTGGGTACAGGTGACTATGCTGACGTCGGGGATTCTTCATTGCGTGTTCGTCGGGGTCACCAATGTAACGGTAGGTTGTTACTGGTGACTATGCTGACGTCGGGGTCACCAATGTAACGGTGGCTTTACTGGTGACTGTGCTGGTGGCTCTTCCTATGAGTGGTGCCTCTTCCATGATGGTGGTTGAGCGGCCGGTAAATGAAAGACGTAATTAAGATCTTGTCATTTATTTGTGTTAGCGACAACTGTGTGTCGCTGCACACCGACCACTACAGCATACTGTGCGTACAGTGGTTATATACTATTGATGGCACGTACATGAACGTGCCACGAGGTGTAGTATCCCTTACACGGTGGTATATTAAGATAATCGGTCGATAACAGCACTTAATCAATGTTAAGTGCTTGGTGAACAGCAAAATATTGTTAAAGACCCGTTTACGGCGTAATCGCCTGAATAAGATTTAATCATATCTTGGTGAACACGGGGTAGTGTTTAATATGTTAAGTAGCGGGTTAGTTTATTTAAAATAACTGCAGAAAAAAATACGAGTAATTTAATTATTTTTAGGGATCCAAATTATATGTATAATTCTCTTTGCTAAAAAAGGCTTGTTGTTGTATTTAACAACAAACATTTTGCTACGAAATTAGCTTACGAAATGTAGCTAACTTTCAGAATTTATTGATGACTCCGAGTTTCTTTCATTTAACGATTTCAGTTCTGTTGGTGACAATGTCGTTAAAGCAAATTGACATATGTCAGGTCGTTTTGTGACTTATTATGGTTCGGAATGTGTATTTGCATACAGGATATTCTCCCGAAGAAGGTAGGTACTTACAGCCGAAAAGTGGTTATTATTGAGACAGGGAGATATTTTTTTAGATGAAATAATAATGTACTTGAGAACCTGATAACCTTTTTCGGTCAGTTAAAAACTTGTGTTGTTGTGAGGTCAGATCAAATTCAAGTGAGCCAACCACAGTGAAGGGACAAAGCCAATAGCGACACTCCGGGGATCACGTATTCGAGCGGCGGTCGGTACTCAAGTAGGGACTTGCGGGGGCTGATTTTAACTTTTTAATCCTGTAACATGTAATCCGGAGTGTAGCGGCTGAGCACTCGATACCCTTCTTCTATATTCAGGCAGAGGGGTTATTTTTCATTGAAAAAAAAAACCAAGGCAATGTGTGTGCAATAAAGTATATATAAAAAAAACCGTACGTGGAGTCCCTCCGCGCGAAAGAAGTGTAACTTCATATTATTGTAAAAAAAATTTGCATTTACTCCTGGGACCTCTTAAACCAGTGGAAGTGCTTGCCTCATCGTCTCGCCCGTAAAAATGTATTTATCTTAATAACTAGCTGACCCTGCGATCTTCGTACCCACTAAAAGTATATTCTTTCTTATTTAATACTTATTCTACAATTCGAGAACTGCATATTAGAAAAGAAATAACAATCCTACAATAATTTTATTGTTTGACTTAATATTATTATATCAAACTATAAAAAACACACATAACATTATATTTTATTCTATTTTGCCATTTTTTTGTTTGAGTAATAATAATAATAATATTCATCATCCCTGTTTATGGACCAACCTCGTATTTCAAGAAATATTAAAAAAAAATTAGCGAAATCGGTTGTTTTTCTCGAGTTTTGTACTTACTAACACATTCAGTTACTTATTTGCAGAGATGTACAAAATGGATTTAAAAAAGCATTTAAATACAAAATACTTTTCAGATTTACTATTTCAAGTGCAAAATACTAACGCAAACGCAAACGAGCAGGCATGTCACCTGATGGTAAGAAACCAACGCCGCCCATGGACACAAGCAACACATATAGTGTTACTGTTGCGTTGCCGACCTTAAGGGATAGGGGAAAAGAAAGGATGAGGAAAGGGGGGTGGGCCTCCAGGTACCTCTCTCACCGAACGAAACGCGACATGAGCCACTTTACGTTGGTCTTCTGAGAGGTCGTGGTATTTCACGATACGGTACGGGGCTATGCGGTACGGCGGATGCCATATATACTGGCCACCCGCGCATTTCTCGGGAAAACGTCGATTCGTTCCGGAATAAACTGTGTCTACAATCGAAACTCTGCCTAGTCAGATTTCGGACTAAGGCCGACTCAACTTAGTTAATTCCACCCTAAGAAGACACAGGTCTGCGCGTTTCCCGCTGAAAAGGCACACTTTGTTGCCTCCCTTTTTTTGAGGGCACTCGGTTACCCGCCTTAACCGATATCGGAATTTTTGGGGTCGACTTGTCCAGTTTCGCGGTTATCTGGAGGGCAAAGTAAAGCGCATTTCCGACCTCACAACATGGAATACTGTTCTCATCTTTGGGGGGGGGGGGGGGGGGTGACTCTGCTAAAAGATGAGTACCAGCTTACCCCATTTTACACACTGTTTCGTTGTGGAACGAGTTGTTGGTGTTGCAGATGTCCATGAGCGTAGTAGTAGTCGCTAGTAGGTAGTCGCTTTCCATAAGGTGACCCGCAAGCTCCTTTGCCTCCTTATATCGTTAAAAAAAAACAATTACGATCAAATAAGCGAGTGAGGCGTGCAAGATTCGTGCTTTATGTGCTCTGTTCTCTCTGCCTACTTCGCAATCGATTTGGCGTGAGGTTATGTATGTATGTATAACTTTCAAAAATCATTTCGAAAAGTCATTAGTGTGAGCCAGGATTTGAACCCACAACAACTTCTTGATTCAAAAGCGGTGTGCTCGACCACTGGACCACCTAATAAATTTTACCTATAAAATTATAATAACCTATAAAAACTTTAAAATTTTAATACATACGATAAATAACAAACTATACTAAAATTGTACTTACAAAAAGAAATGGCATGAATTTGGCTCAAATTAATCAGAAAGTATTTTGTATTTTGAAATGACTATTCAAAATACCTCTCGAGAGGTATTTCAAATAAAATAACTTTAACAAAATGCTTTCAACAAAAAGGTATTTAAATACAAAATAGGTATTTTGTATTTGTATTTTAAATAGAAGTATTTCAAATAAGTCACATCTCTGCTTATTTGTACATTGTAGATGTATGTGAATGCGTCAATATTTATTTTCAAATTAAAAAACAATCAAATAAATCTTCAAGACACGTACCTTGGCATTGTAACTATAAATCCGTCGCATTATCTCTTGGATTGTTATCACTCATTATTTATAAATCTTATCCACTAAATTCGAAAATAAAATCACTCCACTATTAAATTAAAAGTATTATATTAAATTTAAAAAAAAAACAAGCGATGATATAAATATTATAAACACGTAAACAAACTAATTACACACTGCTAACTTCGCTTCGCGAAAAATCACAAAAAACAATATTTTTGAGTGATATTGACTCACTCTATCTCTTTCCTCTTCTCTCTCTTTCCTCTTCTCTAACCTTTATCATTCTTTCTCTTTTCCTCTCGTTTTGTAATGTTCTGCTGTCAAAAGAAACAACTAACATTTTTTTTGCAAATTGAATTACATACATATTTGGAAACATCTGACTTAACAAATATTTATGATAATCATTATTGTTTGTTTGGTGTCTAGGTGCTTCTCTATGTGTTTTATGTAAATGTTTAGAAAAGAAAATTAGATAAAAAGTATTAATAGCAAGGACATCTATTGGAAACTAGTTCTACTACAACGAAGCGAGTGAAGTAAAAATCCGAGTGCTGTGGAATTATCATCAAAACAGTGACTATATAACTGGAAAATTACTTTAACCTCATAATTATAAATGTAGTGTATTTCACCGATGTCCATATTAGATTTTAGTAATATATTCACATAAATATCAACATGTAATTATGTATAATAAATCAATTAACTAAAATGATAAACGGCTATAGTTAACTACAGTTGCCGCTAGATAGCGCCCTGCGTCAATATTTGAAACTTTATTATTGAACAAAATAATGTTCGTTCTTAATTCGGCGAATATAAATTACTTTATCATCTTAGTGGTTGGAGCCGCGGCTGTGGCAGCATCTAGCAGCGGATGGTGGTACTATTCCACTAATAATTTATACCTATCAATTATGCGCTAATAGTACCACTATGCGCTACTAGATGTCTATATACTGCGAATAATCAGGCTTAAGCAATTTGCTTCGTGGATTTATATATAGACCGGTTCAGTTTCGCCTTCAGTATAAATATAAAATATATATATAGCGGCCGCAAGGGGGCGTTAAAAGCGTTAAATGGTTGCACGAGCCATTAGAAGTTACACTTCAATAAATAAATATCTACTCAATATTGAATTTTACATACATTTAAATACAAACTTTACTTATCTGAAATTTGATTAAGTTATGAGATATTCAAATGATAGACAATGGGTGGAAGATGAGTGAGAGGAATCCTAGATGTAGTCCTAGTCTCGTGCGTACTTAACTTAACGCCAACCTCTTTGTGACGGTTTTGATGTATTACTGATGTGCTGTCCCTTAGACACCTCACACGCGGGTTTTCGTGGGTCCTGTCGTCATCTTTCGCTAGGGTACAGACAATTTGGTGATAGAAATATGTCGCAGCCTTCCATGTCTCCAACATCCTTCCACTTTTGCACTGTGTATTGGCATATGTAGCAGTTGTACCTTATGTTTTAAGGGACTTCAAGCAAAGTAATTTATAAAGTTTAAAACAATGAATGATTTCTTAGAGAATCGTCTTATTTATCAATACTAAACATTATTACTATTGAACAAAACAACTTTTAGGACTATATCGCGTTTATTTATTATTTATTTGTATTTATTTCCCGACGTTTCGAACTCTTTACAGAGATCATTTTCACGAGTGACGAACAAAAAGATGGTAGTTGTTCAGAAGCTACTTTTACTGATACAGAGAGCACCCACTTTACCTTTTACCTTTTAATTTAAAATCAATGAATATATATTAATAGTTATACTTTATCTCAACCAACTTAGAAAATAAGATAATTTGTAATAATTTAATAATAACAACTTTTACTTATTAAATCATACAACAAAGGATCTTTAGAAGCAGGATATATGAATGCATCTTATAAATAAGTATTTAACCTTTGTTCTCATGGTCTGATGTGGGTTACCAATAGTAAAAATCATATATTTGACATCAACTTTTTGATTTTTTATTTCCAAAAAGTGGGTGCTCTCTGTATCAGTGAAAGTAGCTTCTGAACAACTACCATCTTTTTGTTCGTCACTCGTGAAAATGATCTCTGTAAAGAGTTCGAAACGTCGGGAAATAAATACAAATAAATAATAAATAAACGCGATATAATCCTAAAAGTTGTTTTGTTCAATGAGTGAGATTCGCGAAAATCTTAGAAACAAATTATTACTATTGTTGATATTCCACAGCACATGTAATTAATTACTCTTTACTACAGAAGTGAAGGCTCCCCCTCTCTGTCCCTCCCCAGTCACGTAATCGGGAGGCGAGCGGTCCGCGGTAGCCACTTGAAACAATTTCTGGAAACTCGGATATAACTTATTAGTTAGTATAGGGGGCTTCTAGTCTTCTATTACCCCAATGATTTTGAATGTTTTTTTTTTTTTTTTTTTTTTTTTTTATGGTAGAAGGGGCAAACGAGCTTGCGGGTCACCTGATGGAAAGCAATCACCGCCGCCCATGGCGTCTGCAATACCAGGGGCATCACATCAGCGTTGCCGGCCTTTCAGATGAGAATAGGCTCGTTTCTTGAAGGTTCCTAGGTCGTAGCGGTCCGGAAATACCGTCGCCGGCAACTGGTTCCATGAAGGAACAGTGCGTGGCAAGAAGTGCCTGTCAAAACGCACTGTTGTCGATCGCCAACCATTCAGCCAATGCGGGTGGTAGCGTTGGCGCGTCGAACGGTGGCGGAAGTCAGCTGGCGGTATTAATCCGAACAATTCCTCAGAGCACTCCCCGTGGTATATGCGGTAGAGGACGCATAAAGATGCCACCTCTCTCCGCAACGCCAGAGGATCAAGCCGATCAGTAAGAGCTTGGTTGTCGACAAGCCGAACCGCGCGTCGTTGGATGCGGTCAAATGGAGTAAGCTGGTACTGGGGTGCCCCCGCCCAAAGATGTGAACAGTATTCCACGTGAGGACGGACCTGCGCCTTGTAAAGTTGCAGGCGATGACCTGACGTGAAATACTGTCCCGCTCTATTGAGCACACCAAGCTTTTTGGAGGCCAGTTTGGCCTTGCCCTCCAGATGACCGCGAAACTGGACGTCACTCGACAAGTCGACACCAAGAATTCCGATAGCGGCTGAGGCGGGTAAGGGAGTGCTCTCAAAACAGGGAGCTACGACAAAGGGTGTCTTTTTAGCGGTAAACGCGCAAACCTGTGTCTTCTTAGGGTTGAATTGGACTAAGTTTAGTCGGCCCCAGTCCGAAACCTGACTAAGCAGAGTTTCGATTTCAGACACAAGTTTGTTCCGGTGCTCGTCGACGTTTTCCCGAGAAATACGCGGATGGCCGGTATATAAGGCATCCCCGGTACTGTCATCCGCATAACAATGAAGATTGCTGCTAAGCAGCATGTCATTGATATGCAGAAGAAACAGCGTAGGGGATAGCACACAGCCCTGGGGGACTCCAGCATTCACAGGTTTTAAGTCGGAGCATGACCCGTCGACAACAACTTTAATGCTCCGAGCCGTGAGAAAGCTGGAAACCCAATCGCATAATTTCTCGGGAAGCCCATAACATGGAAGCTTCGAAAGAAGTGCTTTGTGCCAAACCCGATCAAAGGCCTTCGCCACGTCCAAACTAACGGCCAGCGCCTCTCCTTTACTCTCAACCGCTTCCGCCCACCGATGGGTTAAGTACGCTAAAAGATCACCAGCTGAGCGACCTTGACGGAATCCGTACTGACGGTCACTTATCAACTGGTGCTCTTCTAGATACTTAAGGAGCTGGCGGTTGATGAGTGTTTCCATTATTTTGGAGAATAGGGAGGTGATGGCGATAGGTCTGTAGTTGGACGGATCTGAGCGGTCACCTTTTTTAGGGATCGGGTGGACTAAAGCAACCTTCCATGATGCTGGTACAGCGCCGAGAGAGTAGGAGTACCGGAAAAGACGCGTTAGAACCGGTGCCAACTCTGGAGCACACATCTTTAACACGATTGCTGGGATTCCGTCTGGCCCACTCGACTTGTGGACATCCAGGGATAAAAGTATGCGTCGCACAGTACTTTGCCGGAAACGAACCTCCGGCATGGCGTGACCGCAATGTGGAATTGTCGGTGCGATGTTACCCATATCGTCCAAAGTCGAGTTGGACGCAAAAAGAGTGCCAAGAAGGTCGGCTTTCTCTTTTGCGTCGTGGGCTAGTGACTGGTCCTCCCGGTGCAACGGTGGAAGTGACGGCTTACAAAAATTCCCAAGAACAGCCTTGGCGAGCGACCAGAAGGCACGGGTTCCCGAGGGAAGGCGAACTAGTTTCTCGCCAATTTTGCCTATGTACTGAGACTTTGCTACGGCTATAACTCTTTTGAAGGACCTGGAGGCAAGGTTGTACCTCTTCTTAAGAGAGCCGGTGTCAGAGTCCTGGGACGCCACTGCTTTTGCCCAGGCTTGATAGCACTCATGCTTAAAACGTAATGCCGTTTTGCATGAGCGATCAAACCAGGGCTGGGATCTGCCGCCGATTGGCACCACTGAGGATGGAACAAAGAGCTCCATTCCCTGCAGCACCACATCAGCAACAGAGTCGGCAACGACGTCAGGATCATCCGGCGAGAAGCAAACTTGCCCCCATGGGTAAGATGCGAAGAAATTTCGCATCCCATCCCAGTCTGCTGACCTATAGTGCCACACACGGCGGCGGCACGCAATGTGCGGTCGAAGTGGGCGCGTGAGTGGCACTGTACTCCTTATCAGACAGTGGTCCGAAGAACCCAAAGGGGTGTCTACAGAAACCACATATCCGTCCGGATGGGAGGTCAGCAGAAGATCTAACAGGGAAGGTATATGATTATCAACATCTGGGATTCGCGTGGGTGCGGTAACCAGTTGTGTTAGATCATATGCTAGAGCAAAGTCATGAACAGATCTACCCGCGTGGTCGGTGGTGCGAGATCCAAGCCAATCGACGTGGTGGGCATTGAAATCGCCGAGGATAACGATTTCCGCGGATGGGACCTGTTGAAGTACGGAATCTGCAGCCGTTTGAACGTGGTCCATGAGTCGGTCAGTTTCGGTATTACCGCTATGGGACCTATAAAGACATGCGTAGATGCGGGGGTGGTCGTCGCTATCAACACGCAGCCAGAGGGTCGATAGGTCCCTTCCTTCAAGGCTGCCGAGGCGTCGAGCACAGATATCCTCCCGGACAAACACACAAACTCCGGCCCGCGGTACAAAGGTATGTTCCAGTTTGTATCCGGGGTATAGGAGATATGAGGTGTCTGCCGGAGAAGATATCTGCGTCTCTGTAAGGAATAGCAAAGCAGGCTTTGCCGTTTCCAGGTGGTGGTGAATGGCAAGCAGATTTGAGTGGATGCCCCTGATATTGCAAAAGTTCACGTTTAGCGTGGCAGGGGGAGTCGCAATGCCCTTACGTTTGCCCCGGACAGTTTTTAGTGACGAGCGAGATTGCGCCCTCCCCAGACTACGAGGGGCAGCTTGAGTGTCCACGCCTTGGTGAATACCAAACCGTGGACGCTCAAGGGGGGATTCTCCAGTGCTGTGGCAGCTGGTACCCCCCTGGGGTAAATGATCTTTGAATATCGCTGCCATTAAGGGGAGGGTGAAGGGGATGGGCCTCCGGATACCTCTCTCACCGAACGAAACGCGGCATAAGCCACTTCACGTCGAAATTCTGAGAGGCCGTGGTATTTCACCGGTCGAGCCGGCCCATTCATGCAGCGAACTGCTTGGCTCTACCACTGTTGATGTGATTGATGTATATGAAATAATACGTAGATGTTTAATTTATTAGACGTTTAATTTGAATAGAGACGAGTAATGTTAACAATGTGTGAATACGAATACGATTGATGATTGAATGGTAAATACAAAATGAAGTTGATCGTTTATAAGGGGTTCTTTCTTCACGCCCCGCACCTCTCCCGACGCATGCTAGACGGCGTTAGGAGTATGCGGCGACATGCCCCCGGCCTTGGAAGAACCAGCTTCCAACTGTTTCGCATCAGGTGTCTCAGCATCCTTCTGCTGATTTGGTAGCGGGCATATTTTTGAAAACGCCCTCCTCGTTGTCCCCGTAGCTGTTCGGATATCGGCAACACGGGAGACTCCGTCGGCACCTGGAAACACTTGGATTACGCGTCCCAAACGCCATTTGAGAGGAGGCAAGTTATCATCCTTGATGAGTACCAGACTTCCCAGAGTAATATCACTTTGTTGCGATTTCCACTTCGTTCTTTGTTGGAGCTCCGATACGTACTCTCTGGACCACCTCTTACAAAACTGCTGCCGTAGCTGCTCGAGGCGATACCGGGTGAGTCGGTAAGTTTTCACATCTGTCAACAAATCTTCGCCCGGTGGGGCGGTCAACGGTCTTCCTATAAGGAAGTGACCAGGAGTGAGAGGAGTGAAATTGCAAGGATCAGTGGATAAAGGTGACATCGGACGGGAGTTGAGAACGGCTTCGATTTGCGTTAAAACCGTGCTTAATTCCTCGTAAGTTAAGTTCGCATTGCCCACAATACGTCTAAGGTGATGTTTACATGACTTTATCCCACTCTCCCATAGTCCTCCAAAATGGGGTGAATAGCGGGAAATAAAATAAAATTTAAATATTTGATTCGGGGCAAAATCAATTATTTTTTTAATCATCGTTTAAAAATGAAGAAAATTCGTTCTGTTTGCCTTGTTTGTTAATAAAATGGTTAAAAGCTAAATTAAAATCGTCAGTGGAGAGACTGGACAAGCTCTAAATGCACCGCTCGAGTTAGAAAACAAATGAACAAACAAACGTAACATTTCACTAACCGATAATAACGATACATGGTGGACTACAGTGCAGAATAGGGTGTTTCTTGTTGAAATCAAACTAGTAGAATTACATAATCTAACTAATAACATCGATAGATGGTGTTTACTACATAGCAGTATCGGATGTTATTAGTTAGATTATGTAATTCTACTAGTTTGATTTCAACAAGAAATTTGATTTCCATCCGGCTCGAAGGACCAAATAGTTAGTATAGGGGGCTTCTAGTCTTCTATTACCCCAATGATTTTGAATGTGATTGATGTATATGAAATAATACGTAGATGTTTAATTTATTAGACGTTTAATTTGAATAGAGACGAGTAATGTTAACAATGTGTGAATACGAATACGATTGATGATTGAATGGTAAATACAAAATGAAGTTGATCGTTTATAAGGGGTTCTTTCTTCACGCCCCGCACCTCTCCCGACGCATGCTAGACGGCGTTAGGAGTATGCGGCGACACTTATTGTATCTGTGTCTCGCTTATTTTACACTAATTTCTTGTTATAAATGTTATCAAGCATCTGTTAATTAATTTGTTTGTTAACAGATTAACGAGATTAATTTGATAAAATTATTCTAAATTGTTAAAACAATAAATTTATAGGATTACTTTTAGACGTATCCCAATAAATTAAGGGATTATTTAATAATATAACTTCTATTTATGTTTACTTTCGGCATATCGAAATAGCTAATTTCGTAACCGACTTCGAAAAAAAATTTGGACTGTATGTATAATTTATTTTTTATTTTTTTTTATGCCTGTTCACCTCAATCCAAAAAAATTTTTGTAATTGATGAAAACATTTTCATAAATTACAAAATTTTTTTTTTGATCGATAGTGTTTACTTTCGAGATGGTCCCATTTGCACCAGGTCAGGATCTGATAATGGAAACCAGGAGAAATCGAAGGCAACCTCCGAAAATTGTATGCGAGTATGGTGTTTTTGTTACGTAATAGTGATGTCTTCGGGATATTCTTTCGATGTCAACATCTGATGCTGCTGTTCTGATGAAGAAGCCACCGAACAACTCAACGGTTAGGAGTTTGAAGACAGCACTGCAATTTTTCGATAGAAACTACTTGGTAGTATGTTGGGCTAACCTGTTGCTTGTGAGGTATACTTGATTATACGTCTGATGCTGCTGTGCTGATGAAGAAGCAACAGAACTCCTTATTGGTTAGGAGTTGGGAAACAGTACCGCAGTTAGTCAAGGGAAACTGTTTAGTGGTGTATAGGACTAATGTGTTGCTTGGGAGATAAGCTTAAATCCATATCTGAAATTGCTGTGCTGATGATGAAGCTACGGAACTCTTAAGCGGTTAGGAGTTACGAAACAATACTGTAAAAATGATTTTTTTCTGCAATACTTTCAAGGCTACGATTGGTCTTCATTCGGGCTGCAGTGTTATTGTCTACCCATGATAATAACAAAAATATAAATACTTAACAAGTATTATTAAACTCTTTTAGCTAAGTACTTATTAATAACAATTATAGCTCCCTAAAATTATCAACCATTTAACAAACGGACTTGTAACAAGTGATAATATCTATGCTAATATTATAAAGAGGAAAGATTTGTATTTTTGTTTGTAACGAATAAACTCAAAATGTACTGGACCGATTTTAACAATTCTTTTTTCTTTAGAAAGCTACATTACCACCGAGTAACATAGGCTATGTGTAATCAACGTCGTCATCGACATTTTGTTTATACGTGAGTAACACCGTGAGGCGGGAGGCTACATACAATATAGCGGTACAAAGTTCACGCGGTCTGCTAGTATTTAATAAACTGAAAGCCATGTAAATGACCTTAACTTCTATTGAAGTTCACGACTCATTAATATTACTAAAACTCGTGAAAAAAATTACTTAAAAAAAAAAAAGTTAAACCGACTTCTAGAAACGTAAACCACAAATTTTTAAGTAAACGAAAACAGTACCTTCTTAACTAAAAATCGATAAATAACAAAACTTACTGATTTGTATACTTAATACAACATACAAAATGTAACACTTTTATAAAGTTATCTTTAACTGTTATAATATTTACTATTGTCACTTATTTTCGGAGTTCGTGCAAGCCCAGGTAACGTACTCTATTGTGTTGCACCGACTTCAAAAATGAGTGACAATAGTGACTTTTTAGTTAAGAAGGTACTGTTTTCATTTACTTAAAGATTTGTGGTTTACGTTTCTAGAAGTCGGTTTAACTTTTTTTTAAAGTTTTTTTTCTCTATTGCCATCTGTGTTTGTTATTGCCACATAAATAAGTTAAATGTATCCAGTGTGTTTTTTTATATTTGTCTGTTCACAGGAACGGTAAATGTTTTTGGATAGGACCTTCTCTAAAATATAGTTTACATTGTAAATAATTGAGGTTCATGTTTAAAAAGAGTATCGCATAATATTATTTACAAATTGTGAAACTTTTAATTGGCCTTGTTCTTTTAATTGGATGATACTGAAACTAGCATACGCCACGTGTGCTGCGGCAGATACTGTCTATAAGATTTTTTTTGGTTTGCTTTTGTGTATAATTTTTAATTATGTTTAAATACTTATTCTGGTATTCGAGCTATCGTAAATCATCACAAGAATACAGTAAAGGTACTGTAGTAGACCTGGTTCTACCACAACTCATACCTTTAACTTTCTATTCTATTATACTTAACATTTTGTTGTTTTTGCCTTTTCTAAGTAAAAAAAATAAATGTTTCATAAAATAAACAGAAGTGATTCTATTTGTTTTCTTTAGTAAACTTGTGTTAATAATTTGCTGTAAAGTTTATAAGTATATAACAAAACTAACTGTGGACGGAGGCGAAGGACACGACAAGTAAATCAAGTTATAGCTCTTGGTTGACGATAATTCTATCACTGACAGTGATAAAACAGTAAAATAAAATTTAAAAAAAAAATGGTGTATGTGCGATTCACACACGGCGGAAGTGAAACTTCAGTAAATCGATATATATATATAAACTAGCTGACCCAGCAAACGTTGTCTTGCCGAAAAATAAAATTTAAAAAATAGGGGTAATCGTAGGGGGTTGAAAATTTAGGGTTGCATGTATTTTTGTATCCCGTTTTGTAAAAAAAATAAGAAACAGAAATATATCGAAAAATTAAAAAAAAAATTGAGGGGTGGGCTACCCTTGTGATTTAGGGGGATGAAAAATAGATGTTGTCCTATTCTCAGAACTACCCGACACGCACATAAAATTTCATGAGAATCGGTCAAGCCGTTTCGGAGGAGTTCAATTACGCACATCTAGACTCGAGAATTTTATATATTAGATAGATATATATAATATAATCCATGATCAGTATAAAATAAAATCAAATTTATTGAACACACTTAAAACAGGATTAAAAAATATTTACACTTACCATTTATTACATCAGTCACATTAACATTTACATAGGTGTACCGGTATGATATGAGCGTTTTTTTGTGGAAAATAAAATATTAATTTTGATTAGATATAAAAATAAATTTATTCAAAATATTGTCCATCACTTTCTACACATTTTGTCCACCTGTTTGGTAATTTGTGGATACCATGCCAATAGAAATGTTCTTCTTTTGAAGCAAACCAATCAGACACCCAATTTTCTACTTCCGCGTAGGAATCGAACCGCTGCTCAGCCAATGCGTGTCCCATCGATGAAAATAAATGGTAATCGGTAGGAGCCAAGTCTGGTGAATACGGCGGGTGGGGTAGCAACTCCCAGCCAAGTACTTTGATTGTATCCTCAACCGATTTTGCTTTTTGTACAGGTGCATTGTCGTGTAACAAAATTACTTTGGCGTGTCTTCTGGCCCATTCTGGTCGTTTTTCGATCAATGCGTTGTTCAAATCGATCATTTGTTGTTTGTAGCGACTAGTATTAACAGTTTCACCAGGTTTTAGGAGTTCATAATACACCACCCCCTTCTGATCCCACCAAACACAGAGCATTGCCTTCTTCCCGAAACGATCTGGTTTTGCAGTCGATGCTGATGGTTGTCCCGGATTAACCCATGATTTTCTCCGTTTAGGGTTCTTAAAATAAATACATTTTTCATCGCCAGTTTTTTCGTCACAATTCTATGCAAAACTGATTTTCTTTCGTGTCTTTGAAGCAAAATTTCACAAATGTTTTTCTGGTTTTCCATTTGTCTTTCATTCAATTCATGTGGCACCCATTTTCTACACTTTAGAATTTTTGCCATAGCTTTCAAACGGTCTGAAATTGTTTGTTGTGCAACATTTAGCATAGCTGCCATTTGCTTCTGACTTAAAGTATCATCTTCATCCAATATGGCTTGCAGTTTGGCGTCTTCGAATTTTTTTGGTGGTCTTCCACGTTCTTCATTTCTCACATCAAAATCATTACATTTGAATCGTTGAAACCATCTCTTGCATGTTGCTTCTGATAGAACATGATCACCGACAAGCATTCAATGTGATTTTGCAGCATTTTTTTTCAAATGGAAACAAAAAATTAATGCTTTCCGCAAATCATCACTTTCCGGCACAAAATTTGTCATTTTTAACACAATAAAAAAATATTATGTTGTTTGTTTACTAACTGTTAGGTTAATTGAATGTTTGACAGTTGTCATGGCAACCAAACAGAAAAAAATAAGGCTTATTCACAAGATATAACCCCTACCAACACATTTGTATCTTAACGCTCATTTCATACCGGTACACCTGGTATATTTGAACATCTATTTTGATTGTTCAATAATTGTTTTTTACGTGCACAAAGCTGGCGACTACGTTCTGTTGAACTTTTTTCTGGATTTTTTTTCATTTTAATTTAATTTTTCTTTTTTTGCGTCGATATTGACGACACATTTCGGCATTCGTTTTCGGCATCTTATAAAATTTATTATTTAGCACAACAAGATATAAAAGTACTCACAAACACTCAGTTAAATAATAACACACATATACTTAAACATATTCTTTTGATGTGAACTCTAGTTTATTTAAAGAATGTTTTAAAAAGAAATGTGGAATGTCACGTTTCATTTATTTATATTGATGTGTTATTTTTCTCTGTACTAATTGCATATACGAGTATATCTCCAATACAAGCATTTTTTTGTATTATTCGCATAAAACGAACTAAAGTAATACTGGCTCATGGCTGACACAAATATTTAAAAACAACTAGTTCAATCGTTAATTATTATAATTATTCGTATAATCGTTATTGATAATTATTAATTTAGTTCATAGATGTCGCTAAACCTTAAATAAAGGTGAGGAAGTCTTTCAAATCTACATCGGTAATCTGTACCTATAGTAAGTAGTACTAGGTACCTGATGGACATAGATGGCAATATAATAAATGAAATCGCATTCCCAAGTTTTCGTAGTTAGTTTTTATATGTACGGGTAATTGGCGTTCACTGCAACTACCATCGGTAGCCTAGTGGATACCTCGCTTCGAACAGCCAATAAACGTAGTGACGAGTTGTAGGTTGGAGACTGGGTTTAGCCGTTAGATGTTTTTGTGATTAGAAAATTTGTTTTTAAACAGTTTGTTAATCAACAACAATGTAGAAAATGAAATTCCAAAAAAAACCTAATTAATTAATTAATTTACCTGTCGTATTTCCGTTGCGTCCGGTTTGAAATCACAACGATTCTAAAGAAGTTTCACTTCAAAAATCACTACCGACTGGGTAAAAATGTGTAATCTTTATTTCCCCGACCTACATGTACTTCATTACATCATCATTATCATTACATAGTATAAAACAAAGTCAAAGTTTCCGCTGTCTGTTCCCTTATATGCTTATATCTTTCAAAACTACGCAACGGATTATGTTGCGGTTTTTTAAATAGTTAAAGGATGTCAACGAGGTGGTTTTGATCTATTATTCATATATGATGTTGTAAAGAAAAAAAGATAATTTTCTAGATTTAGCACTTTAATCGCAAACGCTGACTGAACCCTAAGTGATAGATCAAAACAATGTTCTACATTATTAAACAATTTCAGAAGGTCTACAAAAAAGTCCGCGAGGGCATATGTCTATCTCTTAGATCCCACAATGTACATTTATTTTTTTACTTTTTACGTGAAATAATGGCTTATTTACGAAGCGATTTTAAACATTACAGCATACATTTCCATCCAATTAAGTGTCTCAAATAGATTGTGCATGTAATATAGATGATCCTGGCCCTTTACAGCATGCAATTTAAACGAATATTTTAGAAGATATTGCAGTATTAACATAGCGGGACAGCAGTTAAAGCCGATAAATAGCACAAATTGAACCTCATGATATCCAAAATTTACTCATTTATTACTTTTGATGCGGAACAAAGTTCGCCGGGTCAGCTACTATAGTATAAAACAAATTCGCTTTCCGCTGTCTGTCCCCTTATATGCTTATATCTTTGAAACCACATAACGGATTTAGGTGCGTTTTTTAATATATAGAGAGTGTTAACGGGGTGGTTTGTATTTATAGTTAATGTATTATGTATTACATAAAAAGTGATAACTTTCCCATTTTTATTTATTCTTCTTTCTAGTATATTGTGTGAATACCCTGCCACAAAGATTTTTGAAGTGAAACTTCTAATGTCTCGTGCGAGAGCGTTTAACGCATTTAACGCCCCCTCGCGGCCCTCGCGGGGAAAAAATATTATACTAATACTTTAAAATATCGAAGTATATATGAAGCCAATTTTCACTTTGTTAAGCTTGAATTTTAATATTACACAGACATCTAGTGGCAAGGGCAGGTACTAATTGATTTGGAATGTCAATCATATATAAACCCTACAGTAGTGAAACCATAGCGCGATTTAATACGTTGGCGTATTGCGACCTCTATGACCGAAAACGTAAAAACATATTATTAGTAAATAATCGTGACAGTTAGGTGCTCTGCTCTATTTGTTTGTTTTTAATAAATATATTCAACTATATACTCCCACTGTAACGTGTAAAGTGGTTTAGGAGTACTTTGTTCTGTGGTAAAGCTTATGAACGTAATAAAATAGTGCATAACGAGTGACGATGAATTAATTTTACTCCATGAAAGACAATACGGCAAAGAGCTTTTGCATAAACCAAAATTAGTCGTGATTTGAACAAATATATTACTTGTTACTGGATGTACTTACGAATATTTTGGTAATTATAAACTTATAAATTGTATTTTCTTTTTTAATTCATCACATTTAAAATATTGCAAAGCATACCTAAACAACATTAGCTATTTACAGTTTTCTTTTATATTACATAAAACTATGTTATTTATCAAGTAACTTGATGTATAATTTTCATTTATAATTTTTAAGAGAATTAATTTTCAAGTATAATATATTTCAAGAATAATTTAATGACAAACTGACTTCAATCATCACATGATAAACATACTAAGGGTTTATACTCATGGTTAACTAATCTTATAAAAATAAACATTTATAGGTTCAGATTATGGGTATAAATAATAGTCTATTTATGGTCCTCGGTGAAATAATTTCTATATTATGAAATACAAAGATACTGCTATCTACCCATCCAATTTTTACATATACATGAGCCTTGGTTGTTCAATTCTAATAAATATATATAGTTAATTCATAATTAGTTTGTCAATTACAAGTTACAAGATCTTAGAAATAAGCGCTGAACCAGAGTTATTTGGAATAAAATAAGTTCAGAGTAAGGGTATAAATAATAGTCTGTTTATGGTCCTCGGTGAAATAATTTCTATATTATGAAATACAAAGATACTGCTATCTACTCATCCAATTTTTACATATACATGAGCCTTGGTTGTTCAAGTCTAAAAAATATATATAGTTAATTCATAATTAGTTTGTCAATTACAAGTTACAAGATCTTAGAAATAAGCGCTGAACCAGAGTTATTTGGAATAAAATAAGTTCAGAATAAGGGTATAAATAATAGTCTGTTTATTGTCCTCGGTCAAATAATCTCTATATTATGAAATACAATAATATCTAATATTTTTATATTTGATATATATATATTATCTTTAATATAATCCCTTTGAACTTTGAAAATGTATAATGTGTTGAAATGTAAATTATAAACGGCATGGCACTTCAAATAGATGGTGATTAACAGACATAAAATAGTAGAATGGTCAACATTATCATAATGGTATCTGTATAGATATATAATCCAAATATCTCTGGTTAGATTATGATTAATCTACCTTTCAATTTTTTGGATATTATTCATGAGTCTTGGTTGTTCAAGTCCAATAAATATATGTAGTTAAATTCATAATTAGTTTTGTCAATTACAAGTTACAAGATCTTAGAAATGATGGCTGAACCAGAGCTATTTGGAATATATATCTATACAGACACCATTATGATAATGTTGACCATTCTATTTTAAGTCTGTTAATCACATTCTATTTGAAGTGCCATGCCTTTTATAATTTACATTTCAACACATTATACATTTTCAAAGTTCAAAGTGATTATTAGTTTTACTAGTGATGTAGTAATACCATTACGTTAATTCTCCACTCGAAAATGATAATAACAATTCAATTCTTAGTTTTTTATGGGATAGAAGGGCAAACGAGTAAGTGGGTCACCTAATGGTAAGCACCTTGACACCGCCCATGAACACCGTGGTGCGTTGCCCTTCTTTAAGAGAGTAGGAGGGAAAGGGGTTCTGGCCTTTGGATACCACCCTCACCGGACGAAAAGCGGCACGAGCAACTTTACGTCGATATTTTTATTCGAACCGCATGGATCGATTTTTTTATTTTGCCATGTAGTATGTAGGTATATATTATGAATGTAATAAATATGTATTACGTAGTTCTTGATCTTACGACTCATTTTTGAAGTTTTTAAACACACTAAGGATGATATTATTAACAGTCAAGGAGCCAAGCAGTCCGCTGCATGAATGGGCTGGCTCGCCCGGGAAATACCACTAGCTCTCATTCACAGATAGCTTTAATGCTTTTTTGTGTATCAAATAAAAGGGCTTTTCGATAGTATGTTGAAAAATGTGACGTCATCCTTAATCCAATATTGCGGAATAAGTATTTTAATGCATTTTTATAATGTGGGTTGAATGGGCTTGAGCTTGGGGGAGTACCTAAATCAAAGAACAATGCGACGTTGAATATGGCGTATCCTCTTAAATAGAGGAGTAATTACCAAATTCTACTAAGACCCATATTAAGATTTTTACTCGAGTGGGGATTGAATCCGCCAATCTCCGTTCTACATTCGATTTTACCAATGCACCACGAGGCCCGTCGTAATGTAAGTAAGATGTGCTCAAAGTTTCACTTCCATAGCGCGGAAGGACTCCACGCGAATTTTTTTTTATGATATAGGAGGGCAAACGAGCAGGCGTGTCACCTGACGGTGAGCAGAGCAACAATCGCCGCCCATGGACACCTGAACACATTACAGTTGCATTGCCGGCTCCTACAATGGGATAAGGAAGGGCTCGGCATTGGGATGGGAAGGGGAGTGGGGTTTGGCCTCCGATACCTCTTTCATCGAGCGAAACGCGGCAAGAGCCACTTTACGTCAATATTCTGAGAGGTCGTGGTATTTCAACGGTCGAGCCGGCACATTCAGGCAGCGAGCTACGTGGCCACTGGTTTAAAACAGTAAAAAACTGTTTAAAATAGTTATTGATCCGTGTTGAGGAGGTTCCCTGCCTACAATAGGAGGCTCCATAATGTGCGTTGTAAGCTTGTTGTCTCGCCCGGGATTTCGGAGCAGAGCTTTACGGTATCCCGGGGAATTCGTACTATTAATATTATTGAACCATTGAAGCTATTTTAATATGTACATGAATACATATGAATATATGTGAGTAATAAATTTAATTAGAAACCTGATAGACTCTCTTGCTCGAATAATTATATAATAATAATACTTACTTACAGATTTCAAGTATCGATTCAGATTTTCAATTGGTATTTCTAAAACATAAACATAAAAAAAACATAACTTCACAGACCTAAGAAAGTCATAGAAGCGAGTGAGGCGTGTAAGAATCGTGCCTTAAGGCGCTCTGTTCTCTCGGTCTACCCCGCAGGGGATTAGGCGTGAAGGAGTTACGTATGTATGTAAATTCTTTAATTAGAGATTTTTTTATTAATGACCGATTAAAAAAATAACTTGAAGACCAATTTTAAAAGTTATTCTGGCCAGTTGAACAGAACGATATATTTCTTTTAAAAGATTGTTTCAAGATATTATAGTGAGCACACAAAAAAATAATAATGATGTTGGATATAACAACTACAATATATTGAGTATATTATATGAAGATAAACAAACACATAACCAGTGCAGAGTGAAGTGCAGTGACGTCACCACCATCTGTCGAGGGGCAGACATGTCCAGCTCTTAATCCTTCTGCTTCATCACCGACCACGTACCGGAGACAATATTTCGATTGCTAGATCACCGTACACATATATTATCAATTATTAGTCTATTATCGTAAATTTTTTATAAGTGTGTTTTTCACAAAGTCTTGTTTCTCATCTAAACAATTATCTTTTGTTAAAGAAGTAAAATATACAACAGATATTCTTTTCAAAAACTGATTTGTTTTTTTTTTATGGGATAGGAGTAAGCGACTACTCACCGCCCATGAACATCGTGGTGCGTTGCCGTCCTTTTAGGAAGTAGGGGGGGAAGAAAGGGAAAGACGATCGGGTCCTCGATCGTCTTTCCCCGATCTATCACCGTAGTATATAGTGTAAAAGGTTAAGTAAAGTCGGGCGTGGTGAGCACTTGGATGGGTGACCATTTTTGTTCGGGTAAAATTGTTGTTTAAACAATATTTCAATCAGCAGTATTATAATAAATACGACTTTAAAAAATATCAATAATAATTGTATCAGCCTCCTGCAGGAGGCTGCACAATAATCATATGTTTATATATCAGTCCTCACCACACCATCACTATTTGAATAGCATTTCTGATATAAATACAGACCAATTTTCCTCCGAAAAACTGTTTAGAATTCTTTTTTAATGTGCAATAAAACTATCGTAATGTGGAAGGAACCGTTGTCTATAAAATCCTTAGATAAATAAAATTGTATAAATAGTTCAGATGCGATGTGGTCTAGAATCCGTTACGGGCGGTGAGCGGGTCACCGGAATAAATATATCCGTTTGTCGAACGATTACGTTCAGTTGTGGCGGAGAGGAGGGAGGAGGCTCACGACTTCATCACGTGTTACATCGTTATTGACATGAAGTCGGGACTATTTTGTTTCATTTTCAATTGTTTCTGTTTTTGTATTGTTTGCTGACTCAAGCTGCCTCAGTCTTTATTTAGGATAACTTATATGTAATGTACAATCACATTAGAAATTCTATACTCGGAGGACTTTACGACAATAATGTTCCGGAAATAAATCAGATAAATCATTGGTTGATTAGAAATACATATATACTATACGCTATCGGCTCTGTTTTAACAGTTGTCTCTAAATGCCTTAAAACCTAGGGTAGACTCTTAGGTAATTGACGGTATCTATCATCCTATAAACATAAGCCTCGATCTGACGCAAAATGTTAACATATTTTCCACAATTGCCCGAAATTATAACATTATATTCGTCTGATTTGGTGGTCGTACACATAAGTACTTACATTATTTACTTAGTATTGCAAACAATACAAACATTCGATTAGATACATTTGAATGGTTTCTTTCTTGTGAACTTGTAAAGTAAACACTCGTCTCTGTTTGTATTTACGAAATAACATCATAAATAATTTAATTTGGATCGAAGTTATTTCGGTTTAGTTTAGCACAACATTTAATTAAGATACAGTCTTGATTACCGGCGAGTTTTAATAGTCTGTATAAGACATTCTCATTTAACATCTGTACTTGAAGTTAATTAGTAAATACTTGAGCGAAAATGATATTAATAGTCGATATTGAATTACAACATATGAAGACAGGTTACAAATATACCGAGTCAATTCACAGGTCCTATAAAGTGTCCAGGAGTAACTTGTTAAAGGTCAACCTGGGTGACTTATTTACGTGAAATCCAATGATGTTATACAGGAGGGCCAGGTCTAAATCTTCTTTTCTATGAAGCAAGAGATGAGAGGCTAATCTAATTCTCATTATAAAACCATCATTAGATGTACTGGTATAGGATAGATTTCTTTTGTATTTTTTTGTATATATTTTTTTGTGGTATACGAGTATGTTTGTCCCCTGACGGTGAGCAACAAATGCTACCTGAACACATATAGTGTTACAGTTGCATTGCTGGCCCTTACAAAGTGATATGGAAGGTGTCGGAAGTCGGATGGGAAGCGGAAAGGGATTGGGCCTCCGGATGCCTCTCTCACCGAGTGAAACGCGGCCACAGCCACTTTACATCGATTTCCTGGTAGATCGTGATATTTCAATGGTTAAGCCGGCCTATTCTGCAGCGAGCTGCGTTGCTCTAGCAAGTACCACTACATACACACATACATAAGCTCACGCCTGTATCCCATGGGGGTAGGCAGAGACTTTGGCTTTCCACAAGCTACAATCCTGACACACATCTTTCGCCTCATCCACAGCCATACATCTCGTCATGCATTCACGTCGGTTTCGGGTGCTACGCATTTTGCCTTTTTTAAACAGACCATTTATTTGGTCGTGGTAGCTCCGTCTTGGTCTCCCGATCCCGACCCTGCCACTGACATTCGCTTCGTATACTCTTTTAGTCAGTCAGCTTTCATCCATTCTTGCAACATGCCAAACCATCTTAACATACTTCTCTCCACTTTGGTCACCAAATCATATTCTTCAATTTGCTTTTCTTGCTTATCACGCTATTTTTCATACGATCCGCAATGGTGACTCCACGCATACTTCTCAGAGAACGCATTTGCACTGCATTCGCCTTACTTTTATGCTTCGCCTGCCACACCCAACACTCACTCCCGTATGTTAGAGTTGGTACTAACACACCATTGTTACTTGTCAAGCGTGGCTTTTCAGACACAGCCTGATTACGCATCAAGGCGTGCAATGAACCATTTACTCTGCTACCCCCAGTCACTCTCCTTTCAATATCTTCCTCACATTTGCCGTCTCTTGTAAATATACTTCTCTAATATACAAACTCATTCACTTGCTCCAATTTCCCGCCATCCAATATCATATCACACACTGCTAACCGAGCACCGAGCTAAAAAGCCAATTAGTGGAGTTAGACATTGAGCACATGGACACACTGGACCAACTAAGGAAAGCACACTCTGAACTAAAGTCATTCCATGAGGGCGATGATTTATATGTTAGGTCTCTGAGTCACAATGCAGAGTTGCAACAAAACCTCAATATAGCATATTCTAGAATTGATGAATTAGAAAGATTGATTGAAGTGTCCAATAGTATTGAGACTCAAAACCAATTCTCACAATTATTGGGTCACAAAAAGTCTTTAAATAGTAAATCTATTAGGAAATTAAAATTTAAAACTAGTCTGAAAAAGAATAAAAGGTTCACTAAAATTAGCAAAACAATTAAAAAACTTGAGGCAACTATTAAATGGTCAGTTAAAACTAAAAAACTGCATCAGTTAATTTGTAATTTCCAATCAGAGTTGCTGATAGCTCAAGAGAGTTACAAAAAAAGATATAAATAATTTGATAAAAGCTTTAGAAGTCCTTCACAACAATATTGGTTGTAGATTCATTGTCTCTGCGTTGCCGTATTCATTTGCTCTAACTGCAAGACAGAATAGACACATTTATAATTTAAACCTACTATTATATAATAGTACATATTATTTAAAAGACAAAATATCAATTTTTGATATTAATAGTTTAATATTAGGTTGACAAAAGATACTGTGTATCTCCCAATTACTGATCGAAAAGAGATTGCTAGACTTCTAGCATTATATATACAAACTGACTGGGCTAATTGTAAAGTACCCAATTCAATTAGTTGTAAGGATCCTGACACTTCTATTTGTTTAAATTAATAGAAGAGACAAAGGATAAACCCAAATCATTGCTCACAATTGTACATCAAAATATGCAAGGTTTATCTGGCAAAGAACTTGAGCTTGACTTATTTTGTAAAAAGCACAATGTTCATGTATTATGTTTGACTGAACATTGGCTTAAAACTAGTGAACTTACTTTCAATAATGCTTCCTACTCTGTTGGCAGTGTATTTTGTAGAAAAAAAGCCAATCATGGTGGTGCCATGATCTTTGTGTCGAATAATATTAAATTTAAAAACAGGAGAGACATTACAAATCTCTCCATTGAACGCACTGTCGAACTGTCCTGTGTTGAGCTTGAGCAATTTATTGTGTTATGTGTTTATAGGCCCCCTTTGGGTGATTTTAATATATTTGAATTCACTATGGATGATATTATGCAAAAACTTATTGGCAGCGGTAGAAGTGTAATCGTGTGTGGTGATTTTAATGTTAATATGTTACAAGATTCAACTAACAATAGGTACTAGGCTCGTTAGTTTATTTACCTCGTTTGGACTACATCATCTGTTCTTAGAACCCACAAGAATTACATCTCACTCTGCTACCTGCTTGAACAATATTTTTTGTAACTGTAATTTTGTACAGAAAGAAATTTTATGTCACTTGCCATCGGATCATTGTGGTCAAAAGGCAGCTTTTGTGATGAATAGGCCTAAATTAGTTCGTAAGGCACTTGTAGACCCATAACCCAGAAAGGTACCAAACAATTCCGTAACGCTATAGCGGCAAGGGTTAGTTCGCCGGACATGTCGAGTAATCCAGATGACCATTACAACTCACTCTTAAAAACCATAGACTCTGAACACAAATCTATATTTAAAATCAAAACTATGTGTAAAAATGTCAATTTAACCTTTTGTGATTGGGCCACCAACGGTATTTACAAAAGTAGAAATAAGTTGTATGATTTGTACAGTTTAAAGAAGTGGAATCTTGATCCCGTTTTCAATACATATGTTAGAAATTACTCTAAAATATTTAAAAAAGTTTGCTTTACTGCCAAATCAATTTATTTAAGTAGGCGGATACAAGAATCTCAGAACAAGATTAAAGCAACTTGGAATATCATCAACAATGAGACTGGTCGTACTGGGAATCGTGATGATGATATTAAACTCTTAGTTAATAATAAAATTATCGAAATGTTTCCACAACAGCATAACTATGCTGTTGTGGAAACATTAATGACTTTTTTGCCAAAATTCCCATTTCTACTACAAATATGTTAAATTCGTGCCCCGTCAAAGCTGAAGCCCTGCTCAGGGATGGTGTGGACGAGTGCAACGTTTCTATTAAATTTGAACATGTCGACCCTTACGACATTATAAAAGTGTTTAAACAATTAAATTCCAAAAAAAACGGCTGATTTGTGGGGCATTTCCGTTAAACTATTAGATTCAATCATTGCCCTCATAGCTCCAAACCTGGCTGTGCTTTTTAATAAATGTGTAGATGCAGGTGTATTTCCTAATTTAATGAAGCACAGCAAATTGATACCATTATTTAAAAATGGTTGTAAGAATGATCCAACCAACTATCGTCCTATTTCCATTTTACCTGCACTCAGCAAAATTTTTGAAAAAATTATTTCAAATCAAATACTTTAACCATTTCAATTTAAATGATCTTTTTCACAAAGAGCAGTACGGTTTTACAAAAGGTCTTTCTACTACTGATGCTGGCGCTACTCTTATTAAACATATTTTCGATGCTTGGGAAAACTCATAGGATGCAATCGGCGTATTCTGTGATCTCTCTAAAGCTTTTGACTGCGTGGAACACAACACACTTTTGCGTAAACTAAGTCATTACGGTATTAAGAACACTGCACTTAGTCTTGTTGCATCATACTTGAGTAACAGGTTTCAGTTTGTAGATGTAAACGGAGTGAGATCGTCTGGATCGCCAGTGTCTATGGGCGTTCCCCAGGGTTCCATTCTCGGTCCACTATTGTTTATTATCCATATTAATGATTTGCCCTTTTTCGTACATAAATTTTGCGACATTGTACTGTTTGCCGATGACACTTCACTCCTCTTTAAGGTAGACCGTAAAAAAAACAGTTTTGATGATGTAAATTACTCTCTTACACAAGTCCATCATTGGTTTACAGCTAGTAATTTAGTCCTAAATTCGAATAAAACCAAAATAATAAAGTTTACTATGCCCAATGTTAAAGGTCAGGTTATAAATATATCTTTAAATAACAGAATTCTAGACCCAGTAAGTACAACTGTATTTTTAGGTATTACTCTAGATAATACGCTCCAGTGGGGTCCTCAAGTAAAATGTTTAGCTGGAAAACTTAGCTCTGCTGCCTACGCGGTTCGAAAAGTTCGACAGCTTACTGATGTTGCAACCGCCAGACTAGTTTATTTCAGTTATTTTCATAGTGTCATGTCTTATGGCATTTTGCTGTGGGGTAGAGCAGCTGAAATTCAGTCTATTTTTGTGCTTCAAAAACGAGCTATTCGGGCAATTTATAATCTGGGGACCAAAGTCTCCCTTAGAGAACGGTTTAAGGAAATTGGAATATTAACAGTTGCTGTTGATTTATATATGCCAATATAATGTTTGTTAGAAAAAACTTAAATAGATATACTAAACATAGTGATGTACATAATTTTAATACCAGAGGCAAGCATAAACTTGTGTTAAAGTGTCATCGCCTGCACAAAGTACATAAGTCGTTTTTGGGAATGGGTGTACAGTTCTATAATAGGGTCCCTGCGCTCTGCGCTTCTGGCTCTCTCTTTCGATCGGATTAGGCGGGCTGTGAAGGATCGTCTCGTTGCCGGTGCTTATTACACCATGACTTCATGACGGACAAGTCGTCTTGGGACCGTCAAATTGCTTGCTCAACGCGGATTGTGTAGTTTACGTATTGGGATTTGTTAAATTATTTTGGAGTGGAGACGTGCTGCAAATATTTCTATTTCTAATAGTAATCAACATTTCATATTATGAGTTTGCATTGATGTTGTTTTGATAAAAGCTTTATTCATAATTTTTATTATTGTACTTACTTGTTGCACAACGTTACCATTCTAAATAGAAGATGTTGCGTCAATTGTGCTCGACTAATATCATATAATTTCTCTCATTACTTGTACTACGATGATTTTAAGTTGGTTGGATCATAACTGTGATTGTCGAGTAGTCTGGCTACTACACCTTTTATGCGATATTTTACAGTAGCGTTGATAATACTATTGTGTAAATTTTCAATGGTTTTGAAAAGAGTATTGCCACATGAGTTTCTTGCCCGATTCTTCTCATGAAAGCCCCTACACTCGGGGCCGCTCGTGGCGATTGCTTTCGTGTTTTTTGTTCCACGGAGGCACTTGCTTCAAGCGCTCGTGTCTAAGCTTTTTAAATATTATTTTAATTTTAAACATTTTTGTACATTGACTATTATACTATATTAGTGTCTGTGAGGACCTATTAAAATAAAACCACTTTGACTTTGACTTTGAGTTTGACTGTGACCTCATTCTCTCTCTCCACAACCATAACTTTCATCTTGCTTACATTAATTTTCATAAGTCTTCCTCTAAACCCTGCATTCATCAAGATTTGCATGTCTTGTAACTCTGACGCTGACGGAGCAAGTAAAACCTGGTCATCGGCGTACAGTAGGCACTTGACACTCACCTCAACCATATTCAGTCTCTTTCAGATTTGTCAGGCAACTATCTATACAGAAAAGCCATGGTGACGCAACACATCCCTGGCGTGTAGCACTATAAGTTGTATATTAGCATATGTTTTATATTCGAACCCCACGCCTGGTGATTGATAGCGGCTATTATACTGTAAGTGGCAAAAAGTGTCCAAGGCTTTTTAAATATATTATCATGCTAACCTATATAACGTAAAATTATTTTAACAAAATGAAGATTTATTTTTTTCAATTTATACTCCAAAATCACGTTAACATTTAAATAAAATGTAAGTAGCTACTTAGTCTGTCTGAAATGTATTTTTAATAGAAAATTAACCTTTTGATCTCATTTTAATCCAAAATATGATAATCTCAAATTATTTCAAAGACATCGTTTGAATAATAAAAGTCTTTCAAAAGATAAATACATTAATGCCGCTACGATGGCCTAGTGGTTTATTATTGTTTGGAGAGTAATACGGTTAGGTTCTTGTACGTACGTACTAATGACTGAGCTGATATTTTTTCTATTCTAAAGTGGTATAGCCAAGCGATACGCATACGCTGCATGAATGGGCCGGCTCTACCGGTGAAATACCACGACCTCTTAGAAGATCGACGTAAAGTGGACATGCAGCGCTTCGATCAGACAGATACCCAGAGGAACATCCTCTTCCCCATCCCTTCCTATCGTTCTCGTTAAAGTCGGCAATGCAATGGTAACACTATATGTGTTGCAAATCAAAGTCAAAGTCAAAGTCAAAATAAGCTTTATTTTCATAGGTCTTCACAGACACTTAAAAATAGTCAACAAGTACAATTTTACTTTATTATTTTAATTAAACTACTTAACACGAGCGCTTGAGGAAAGTGCGTCCGTGGAACAAGAAAACACGGACGCAATCGCCACGAGCGGCCCGATTCCGAGTGTAGGGGCTATCATGAGAAGAATCGGGCAAGAAACTCATGTGCCAAATACTCTTTTCAAACTGTTAGACATAAATAACAATAATATTAATATCGCTACTGAAAACAAAGCAGTAGACTCGTGCATAAAAGGTGTAACAGCCAGAATACTCGACCATCACAGCAAATTAACATTGATCAACGTCCTAAAAAGAATAACTAAGCAAATATATTAGTCGAGCGCAACTGACGCGACATCTTTTATTTAGAGTGGTAACGTTGTGCAATAAATGAAACTTATATGTACCTACATATATTATAAACAATATCAAAGCAAATTATAAATTAAAAAGTGTATATACATAACTATCAGAAATTATTACGGAACGCCTCCACTCCAGAACATGTGAACAAATTTCAACACGCAAACTACAGAATCCGCGTTGAGCAAGCAACTTGACGGTCCCAAGATGACTTGTCCGTCATGAAGTCATTGATGGTGTAATAAGCACCAGCAATAAGACGATCCTTCACCGCCCGACTAAACCGATCGAATGACAGAGCCAGGATATGCGCAGGGACTCTATTATAAAATTGTACACCCATTCCCAGAAAAGACTTATGTACTTTGTGCAGGCGATGACACGGCAACACAAGTTTATGCTTGCCTCTGGTATTAAAATTATGAACATCACTATTTTTAGTATATTTATTCAAGTTTTTCCTAACAAACATTAAATGGGCATTAAACAAAAATGTCCATGGGCGGCGCTGTTTGCTTACCATCAGGTGAGACACCTGCTAGTTTGCCCCCATATCCCATAAACAAATAATGTTATGAAAGACAAAGAAGCTAGTGAGGCGTGTAAAAATCGTGCCTTATGGCGCTCTGTTCTCCATGCCTACTCCGCCAGGGATATGGTGTGAAGTTAATAATAATAAATAATAATAATAATATCTTAGACACAATACATACAGCGCCCTCTAGTTCCAAGCTAAGCAACTATATGCTTGTGTTATGGATACTAGATAACAAATATTAATACGTATATACTTTTCTTTTGTAAATACTTAAATACTTATAATACATATAAAAACACCCAGACGCCACACAAATATTCATGTTTGTCACAAATATTTGTGCTCGGGTGGGAATCGAACCCCCGACCTCATTGCTGCAGCCGGTAGTGTTACCAATGCGCCAAGAGGGCACAAATGCTTGTATTGGAGATATATATGCAATTAGTACAGAGAAAAATAACACATCAATATAAATAAATGAAACGTGACATTCCAAATTTCTTTTTAAAACATTCTTTAAATAAACTAGAGTTCACATCAAAAGAATATGTATAAGTATATGTGTGTTATTATTTAACTGCGTGTTTGTGAGTACTTTTATATCTTGTTGTGCTAAATAATAAATTTTATAAGATGCCGAAAACGAATGCCGAAATGTGTCGTCAATATCGACGCAAAAAAAGAAAACTTAAATTAAAAGGAAAAAAATTCCAGAAAAAAGTTCAACAGAACGTAGTCGCCAGCTTTGTGCACGTAAAAAACAATTATTGAACAATCAAAATAGATGTTAAAATATAAATGTTAATGTGACTGATGTAATAAATGGTAAGTGTAAATATTTTTTAATCCTGTTTTAAGTATAAACTAATATTTCAGTGTTTTTCAATCAATAAATTTGATTTTTATTTTATACTGATCATGGATTATATTATATATCGATTTACTGAAGTTTCACTTCCTTCGTGTGTGAATCGCACACACACCATTTTTTTATTCCTTAGAAGCTATTTATGTTTACAAGTTTAAAGTTGATTTCTTTCTAAATAACTAACCAAAATGGTGCTGTGATTGTATTTAATTAAATTGTAAGTCTGAGCCTAAGCTACTTCAGCTGCCTGCCAATAAAAGTCGCTTTCAAAATGGTCCAGCCATATCACAGATAGTCCGGTACAAAGAGACATACAAAAATGTTATTTTTATTTATTTACCGTTCCATTCATCATTTATGTTCATGTGAATATAGTAGGAAGCAGTTATTTCAGTGAGTAGTTGCTTACCATCAGGCGACCTACTTGCTGGTTTGTCTTCCTATCCCATAAAAAATATATTCAATATTATAAACTGACACTTCAATTTTATTGCATTGTATATCTGCTTGGTCGTCCATTCTTTCTACTGGTCCGAACCATCGGAGCATGCCCTTTCTCACTTTTACACCGACACTCTTTCAATCCGACTTCCTTTCTTGCAACCTTCTTTTCGTCGCGGTCAGCGAGAGTTACTCCGCAGATTTTGCGCAGTGCCTTCATTTCTACCGCGTTTATCCTACTTTGTTGCACAGTGTGCCATACCTAGCTCTCGCTTCCATATGTTAGCGTTGGGATCAGTGCAAAGTTAGTTTTGTGTGTTAGTTCATGTGATTAATGATTTGTATGTGATTAGTTTGATACTTTTGGTTTAAGAGGCAAAACACTCAATTGTTGACGTTATTGGAACCTAATAATTGGAGAAAACGTTCGTAAATGTAAATTTATCGACAACCCGAGAAGACGAGAGAAATTTAGAAAGTAAGAAATCATGAGCCCTAGTATCAATGCTCTATGACATGTATGACAAATGATAATGATAGCATCAAGGACATTACAGGACCGCTGTCAACCTTATAAAAACCAATCATTACCATTATTTGAATGGGATAGTGGGTTTGAAATATATCAAATGCGGGTCGCTATCCCTCATGGAACAAGAAAATCCTAAGCAAGTGGATGAAGACCCTACATCAACCAACCTTAGAAGGAAAACCTTCTCTTTTCTTTTACTTTAGAATATTCGAATTTTGCTGCCGCCCTGCCTACCCCTACTACAATTTTTGAAATGTATTAAAATAAAGTAATACAGGCAGTTGGCAATAAACGAACACAATAGCCGGTACCGACGCATATTTTTGCATTAAACGTTGTTTATATGCAAACATAAACTTTATGTTATCATCATAAATATGATATTTTTATCAGTGAACTGTAAATTATATTCTGCTATCCCATGTAACTATATAAGGAGTTAGTTATTACGCTCGGTTTCGCCTTCACTAAGTTCCAATTTAGCGACCCATGTACCGACTTTGCAAATCAAATCAATAGATCTTTAGCTACCTTATCAACAAATTCTCATTATATTATTAACTTTGAGGGTGCAGCCTTAGCTCCACCAGCGGTGTTTCACAGACATAATTTTGTAACGGTTTTTTTACAGTAATGAACTTTTAATTCAACTCAGCCTCTCTGCCCAGCTTTTCTTTGCTGAATTCAATCAATTTTTAATAGACGGGGAATAATTAATAGTGTAGTACCAAAAATCGGACAATACTATCGGACCCCGTCAGTATAATGAACTGGAAAGATCAAATACAGATACACAACATTTATCATGTTAATGGCTAATTACTTAGTCATGCCATAAATATTGTAACAAAGAAAAATATTTTTTTTTAATTGCAAATAACATTTATTACTTTTACAGTGTGTTACTTTAATACATAAATATAAAACGATATAAAATATAAAAAGCTTATTCGAAGTGGTCTCCATTGGCTGCAATACAGGCCTTTATCGTTGAGGCTAGTTATCAATAGAAACACGCACTCTTTCCATGGGAAAATTCTTCACTGCCCATCGTATGGATTGTTTTAGGGACTCTAAATTATTATGACGTTTAGAGCAAGCCGTTCTCTCTAAAACTGACCACAAATCATAATCCAGTGGATTAAGATCGGGACTAGACGACGGCCAGTCTTCAGCTCTAATGAAGCCCGAAACGTTCGTTTCCAACCAAGATTGCGTGGACCGAGCTTTATGACCCGGTGCCGAGTCTTGCTGGAAGGACCATACTTCGTTATTGAACATGGTGTTGTTAAGGGGCTTGACCACCTTTTCAAGAATGGTATCTTGATACACTTGTGCCGATGTTTTGATGCCATTTTCACAAAAATATGGCTCAGTCACTCCTTCGTAGCTAACACCCCACCAAACCATCACTGAAGTCGGATAATGCCCACGTTGCACTCTGTCAACTAATTGGGAAGCTTCCTTAGAGCTTTGAGCATAAATACGGTCATTTTGTTTGTTAAAATGTTGCTCAATTGTAAAAACTTTTTCATCCGTAAACAATATTTTTCTGTGACCTCCCTTTGCGTACCGCTTCAGTAGCTGTTTAGATTTTAACACCCTATTCTTTTTTAAATTATCAGTTAATAAATGACCAGTGCGCCTTTTATAGGCTGCAAGTCCTAAGTTATCTTTTAAAATACGCGACATTGTTCTAGGTGCTATCTTCATCTCCCGAGATAAAATCTTTTGCTTGCGGACAGGATTTCTTCGAATTCTTTCCCTTACTGCTTTGACCACCTTTTTCGTACGAATACTACGTGGACGGCCAGGTCTTTTTCTGTCACAAGCAGAGGAGGTCTCATTGTACCTATTAATAGCCCGGTACACCAACATTTGACTAATACCAAGTGTATGGAGAGTTTTAAAAATTGCATTTGGCTCCATACCTACTTTGTGTAATGCAATCACAGCGATTCGGTTCTCTTTATCACCCCACTCCATTTTAATATCGCAAAATATTGTACAATGTATTGGCGCCAAAACGAGAAAACACAATGAACAATCGTATAAAAATGACAGATTCCAAATTCAAATGTCATATTTTTTTATTTTCAGTTGTAACAGTATTTATGGCCAGACTAAGTATATTTTGATTACCAAACGTTATAAAGTTATTGAAGATATCTAACAAACAAAACAGATCTAATATACGTTTAAGATGAAACAACAAATGGTGCGTCCCTCGGGTCCCTCGGGCCAAGACTCGTGTTACATGGAAATTCCCAGGCAGTGTTCTACAATTGTACAAATTCGATCAGAGTATTACATGTCAGGAAATATTGGGTATCCATCGAAAATACTTCTTTATTATTTATTATTTTATAATAAGAAATAAATAGCTCATGAGCTTGTTTTACTTGTTGAACAAGTCGCTTTAGGGCAACAGGCGTTCATTAATTTTGTTCACTCAAAATATTTCTATTTCTTTTTTTTGCGAATGGGCCGGCTCGACCGGTGAAATACCACGGCCTCTCAGAAGACCGACGTAAAGTGGCTCATGCCGCGTTTCGTTCGATGAGAGAGGTACCCGGAGGCCCACCCCCCTACCCCATCCTTTCCTATCCCCTATCCCTTAAAGGTCGGCAACGCAACAGTAACACTGTATATGGTGCTGGTGTCCATGGGCGGCGTTGGTTGCTTACTATCAGGTGACACGCCTGCTCGTTTGCCCTCCTATGCCATAAAAAAAATATATGTACAATATAATAACTGCAACAAAAATTAATATTGTAAATAGTAATCTATACTTATATTATAAGGCGGAAGAGTTTGTTTGTTTGTTTGTTTGAACGCGCTAATCTCAGAAACCACCGGTCCGATTTTAAAAATTCTTTCACTGGTGTATAGTCCATTTATCGAGGAAGGCTTTAGGCTATATTATATTATCAAATAAATTAGTGATCCTTACTATAATTCCAATAATGTAATCCAAGGTGTAAGAAAAAGACCCGAAAAAATTCTTACATCGCGAACGCTGCAAAAACTATTGATTATAATAATAATATATTTAAAATATTCATATAAACTGTTGTTGCAACTGTAGCGTGGAGTTTGTAAACAGGTTGAGTTCAGCCAAATTGTTTTGAAGGATGAAGCTCTGTTACCCTTAATAGGTCAAAGACCTGTAGGAAGGAATAACAGTCCTTCTCCCACCGGAGTCTACATATGCGAGTATAATTAGGAAGTACATATACTAATTATATACAGTTAGGTACGATAAAGACAATAAGATATAATACATATCGATACACATGCACACGATATACATACATACACATACTATAATATAGATACATACAAACACACGACATATACGTACAATAGATATATACACAAGCATACATATATAAGGTACTCATGAAATATTGTTAATGATATATTACACATACATGCACTACACATAGTTGCGAACGTTACATTGACTCTAGTGATAGAACATTACAGCATTATTTCCTCAGTGTCATCATAGTTTAAGTTTATTAGGTATGATCGAACAACTTTTTTAAGTAAGAAAGGCGATGACCCGTGTATTGAACAAATCAGATTAATTTTGTTATACAAATACGGACCCAAATAGTAAAAGAATCTCTTAGTAAAGGTGTTATGTGGTATTGGAATTACGCAGGCTTTGTGTTTTCGACGTTCAGTTAATTCTTTGTATGGAGTGTTTCTGTGTTGTAAAAGAACAGAGTTTAAAATAAAGAGTTGCCGTACATTGAGAACCTGACATTTATTATACAATAATGTTGTCGGAAACATTATGGGTCTACAAGTTGAAACTTTTAGTATCGCTCTATGTGCTATTTCAAGTGGTTTCATAGTGGTTTTTGCGGCACCACCCCAGCAGGATATACAATACGTAATAATAGATAAACACAAAGCACTGTACACCATACGAACGACAGGCTGATTTGCGATATTACGTAAAGTTTTAAATACATATATCAATTTCCGGACACGACCCACGAGGGCATTAATGTGTGTTTTGAAGTTTAACGTTCTATCTAGAAACACGCCTAGATATTTAATATGATCAACAGGTGTCAGAAGAGGGCAGCTGCATGTAATTTGTGTTGGTACATTACAAGAATGTGCTTTAAGAGTTACAGGACTCTTAGGTTGCGAGTTGGAACTAACTGAAAAGGTCACATATTTGGTTTTGGTGGAATTAAGAGTTAGAGAGTGAGAATAAAGCCAAGACAACGCTGAGTTAAAACCAAGTTGAGCTGTACATTCCAAATCCAACCACGTATCCGCGACGAATGTTAGGGCCGTGTCATCTGCATAACACACAGTCTTGGAATTTGGTAGTTTCAAATTGCAAAGGTCATTTATGAACACAAGAAACAACGTAGGACCAAGAATGCTACCTTGCGGGACGCCATATTGTTCAACGAATAGCTCATCACTAGTGTGATTAGCAATTTTAACTATTTGTGAGCGATTGGCGAGGTAACTTTGGAACAGATTAAGTTGCGCCCCTCTGACTCCCATCCGCTCAAGTTTGTTTAAAAGTATGGGCACTGGAACTGTATCAAATGCCTTCGCAAGGTCAAGAAATATAGTTAAAACCTTCCTGCCTTTATTAATATTTTGAACAATAAAATTTGTTAGTTCATGTATGGCGTCACTGGTTGATCTATTTTGTCGGAAACCAAACTGTTGTGGCGACAATAATTTATAATGGTCGAGATAATGCACGAGTCGTTTGTTCATCAACCGTTCTAGGATTTTGGATAAGGTACTCAAAACTGCAATGGGGCGGTAGTTATTAGGCTGAGACTCATCGCCACCCTTGAAAATAGGGTGAACGATTGCTTTTTTAAATGCATTAGGGAAGACAGATGTATCAAAACAAAGATTAAAAATGTGGCTTAGGATAGGTGATAGTATATTAGAGTATCTTTTAAGAAAGGTAGGGGAAATGGAGTCCCAACCAGTAGAGGCATTACTACGGAGAGAGTTGATGATAACCTTTATTTCGTCAGGGTCGGTACGGTCCAAGACAAATGTTCTGTGAGACATAGCTGCTGGCAAATTTAGGTTCACCGGCTGTTGGTTAGTGATATTATCTGCAAGATTTTTACCAATGTTTACAAAGAAGGTGTTCACAATACCTATTACATGATTGTGTGTATGTGGTTGATGTGTCAAGCAGTAAAGCATTAGATTGTTTCTGCGCGGTAGTGTTAGTTACTCTCTTTATGGTATCCCACAGCATCTTTGGGTTATGACTAGATTTATTGATTTCTTGCTCATCATAAAGTCTCTTAGCCTTCTTCAAAATATTATTACAAAAGGACCTGTACCGTCTGTATGTATGCAGAAGTACTTCATTCGTTGGTGATTTTTTGCATTTTTTATGAAGTGCGTCTCTATGGTTTATGCAACGTAATAAGCCGGGAGTAATCCATGGCTTTAGAATTTTCTTCTTACAGGGGATTTTTGTCAGAGCAGTATTTTTGGCTATGGCGGTATTCAATAATTTTATCAGTTTTTCTGTTACCTCATTGGGATCCTTTATAGAAAAAATACAGTTAAAATCTATTTGTGACATCATGTCATCGAGACCGTCATAATCTATTTTGGTAACTAGGTTGGTGGTCATCGTCTTAATGTTTTTATTACAAATACATAGTAGTGTAGGGTAGTGATCAGTGACTGTAGATTCAAAGATGAAAGAAAGAGTTGCTGATTTTGTTCTTAAAATAGTGTGGTCTAGACAGTTTTTACCTCTAGTAGGGAGAGTATGAGCTGCAAGAAAGCCGTGAGATGCAAGAAGATTGAGGTATTCATGACACCGTGAGTCAGAGGTATTGGCTTTGATATCGATGTTAAAGTCTCCAGTTAGAACCACGGATTTAAAATTACCAAGTGAACGTAAAAGATCATTAAGAACTGCAAGAAAATTACTAATATTATCGTGTGCGGGTGAGCGATAGATGCAAATCACAGCTACGTCACATTTTATTTTAATTAAAAGTCCAGAAGCCGTGTGATGAAGATTCAATTCTTCACATAAGGCACCCAATTCCGACTTAGTATATACTACCACACCGTCACTTTGATTAAGATGATTGGTGGTTCTGTGCATAGTATAATCTTGAAGAAGAGGTACTGTGAGATTGCTAGAACATGGTAACCAGCACTCAGTTAGAACTATTAAGTCACTGTCAAAAGGTAGCCTATACATGAACGTTTGAAAGTTTAGAAGGTTATTATTTATTGATCTGATATTTTGAGTTAGGATTTTCATATATACACTCGGCTGCCGAATATATGCCGTAGTTTCTTCTGGGGTACAGGTGTAGACCTCTGTTACGGAGAATTGGTCCATACTATCACTGATGTTTTTAATTTCATCAATCATTTCGTAAACGAGTTATATTCAGAGAACAAAAGGTATGCTGAGGGTAATACCGTAATAAAATGATAATAATAATAATTGGCAAAACAACGGTGCCAGGGTATTTAATGCCTACAATTTCCACCAATGTAATTATAATGGGAATGGGCTTCAAAGTAACATTAGGTATACTAGTAAAAAGTTCCATTGATACAAAGCAGGATATGTTACCATCAGAGCAAGAGCATTCCTGCCATGCCATATAGTAATGCGAGTGAAGTCTGTTAATACGGTGCATAAATATAGGATATATATAAAAAATATTTAGTGTATATAAGACAGTATATGAATATATAAGATATAAAGCATTAGGTGTATATAAAATATGCAATAGAGAAAAGTATTTAAAATATAAACATAATATAGGTAAAATATAAATTAGAATAATACATGTATTAGCACAAATGTTAAAATATGCAATAATGTTTAACTTACTATTAAAATAAGAGCGCTCACGTGTTATCTTGGTGAAGACTTTTATCAGTGTTTTAAATTGCGATGCACACTCGCAGCTACCCATGCCCCCGTACAGCAAGGGCGAAATGCTACACACAAAAAGCAACAAAAACAAACTATTTACAATGTCCTCTGAAAACAGAAGGCTTAAACATACACCAAAGAACAAGATTATCAGTTGATTACTGTTGCGCACTCCCTCATACACTAAGCGCATAAGCCAACACAAATAAAAATAATTATTATTATAAAACGGAGCAGGTAGGTCACATGAACAACCATACAAGAAGCCGCAAAGATCAATATTAAAAAAAGAGTGATTGCCGCCGACCACATACCCGTGTGCCATGAACGCGAAATTTTGTATAAAAAATAAACATAGTGAGCTGTTATTAAGGAACACATACATTAAAACATTTCGGCTACTCATACTTGCACTTAACACAAGCCTGGGGTCATGAGTAAAAATAAAACATAATAAACAAAAATGTATGCAAAACTCCAACCTGTCAACACCTCCACTCACTGTAAGCTTGAAGTAATTCAAATAACACAAACATTGCAACCCTTCTGTATTCCATACTGTATCACAAGAACACAAGTTGCTAATAATAAACAAATCTACAAATAAAAACAATGCATTATGGCTGCACACCCCCACGCGTAGTGAGAGCGTGAGGTTATTTAAAAAATAGTAAAGGACATCAGTATAAAACAAAACCATTAACAACCCATCACAGAAGATAAAAAATATTGGAATACCCACAATTTCAAAATTAATAATTATGTACCCTCCCACAAAATAAGAATTATCAATTGTAAAATAAAATACAGCATGATTTAAACTAAATAACTTCAAGTTTAGTGGTCACTTGATATTTTTAATTTTTAAAAAGTCAGCTGTAGTATTTATACGAACTTGGGGCTCACCCTCACTCCGTCGAAGATACACAATGCCTCTTGAAGTCCAGCAAAACTTGAATCCATTTTGTCTAGAAAATTCTCGTGCCATGTAAAATAGCTTCTGAGTTCCGGTGGTTAGAGTCTCAGATATGTATACTGGTTTCGGGGACCCCGCCAAGTTTAAATGTTTTGTATTTAGTTTGCCATCTCTTGGTTTGTCGCCATTAAAGGTTTTTACCGCTTTCAAAATGCTGTCTTTCCTTAGTACACCAGTAAATTCTACCACTATTGGCTTTACAGACTCCTTGTTATGGTTGTATCTGTAAATATCACTGATATGATCATCATCATAGAATTTGATCTATTTGATTATAGAACAAAACAATGTACTACACTTTCACAGAACATATAATTGTCGACAAAAAAAGTCCGCGACGCTATATGTCTAACTATTGTAGTTATCGCACAATAAGTGTTTTTTGAATTTTTAAAAATAATTATAATGAGGTCGTTTTAAAAGTTCTTTATTTTGTACCTTGGTATTAACGCTCCTCAAAATAAATTACTTCAATATAAAGATAGATTCAATACCTTTCTAGAACTTTTTGAATGATTCAATTCGGACATTTAATTTAATAGATATCGCAAAATACAAAATGTAAGTATTCGTTTCTTAGGCAAATATTCCGCGCACATAATATATATATGACCGGGAGTCCCGCCCGACTCGGTCATGAGCGCCGCTCATAGCTGGCAGGTATTTTTTTTTTAATTTTCTTAGACATTTTTTTGTTTCTTTTTGTCCTAATGAGTTTGTAGTATTTAATCGTCTTTTGGGGTATATATATTTTTATTTTGTAATAATTAATAGGTGATGTGAACATATAACATCTAAGACCCCGTGTCTATTTAGACACATAGATTAGAATTTGATCTATTTAAGAGTATAATAAACGGAAAATAACGCGACACGTTTAGGTAAACAAATACTTACTTTTATTATTAGCTTTACGTTTCGGCCTGGTTGCACTGGCCGTAGTCACAAGCAGACAGAAAATTTGCTTACCTAAATGTGTTGCGTTATTTTCCGTTCATTATATTTAATATCTGGATGACCGAGCTTTGCTCGGTATTTTCTTTTTTTTTTATAAACAACGCCATCTGCTGGAATAGCTTTAGTGTTGTTGTCGTTAAAGCAAGTTAGTTGCTCACATCATCATCATCATCATTAGCCTTTTTTTTTTGAGGTCCACTGCTGGACAGGCCTCCCCCATAGAGCGCCACAACTGTCGGTCCGTTCACTCATGGGGGGTTTTGCCATAATCGCCACGCTTGGCAGGCGGGTTGGCGATCGCAGTAGGCTGCATTGTGTTGAGAGAAAATGCTGCTGCCCATTTTTCTAGCCTTTTCCCTTAGTCGCCTTTTACGACACCCACGGGAAGAGATGGGGTGGCGGTATTCTAAGCTGGCGCCACACAGTTGCGCACAATTTAAAATAATAATAGCATTCGCCAATAGATGTCAGGAATTCCAATAAAAAAGTAAGTTGATGTTTAAGTTGATTATCGATAAAACACGATAAAATGAAATTTTCTAAAAATGATTCCTAGCTAGATCGATTTATCGCCCCCGAAACCCCCTATATACTAAATTTCATGAAAATCGTTGGAGCCGATTCCGAGATTCCAATTACATATTTACATACATAATTACATATATATATATATATACATATATATATACAAGAATTGCTCGTTTAAAGATATTAGATGTAATATGCAACGCGAATATTAAAATATTTTCATACTTAGGTATTTTCATACTTATAACCCTAGCTTTGACCCTTGACTTTGGTCAAGGGTCAAAGCTAGAGTTATAATATTATCGCAGATATTATAATATTATCTATAATTCTTTACAATATTACACCTCGATCTTGGCGTCTTTTGCTAAAATATAAAGACTTTGCGGGTTTGTTACACGTCTGCATACCACATAAAGTTGCCCATCTATATTTACATTTTTAATATCGTGATCTCTTTTAAAATTTAGTGAATTTATTTTGACAAGAGTAATACCAAGGTGCCAAATCGACATCATTTAAATTATAAGAACAAACACTCACTGTGAGCCATGCTGGTAAGAACATGTGGTGAACAGGTTTTTTTTTTTAAATCGACGACAGTGACCAATTAAAAAAAAAGGTTCAAGTAGTATTAAAAAAAACTAAAGATTGACAAAGAACTTCTGACAAAGTCCCTGGTATTGCTATTGATTGAAGTTGATAATTTTTTTTTTTATGGGATAGGAGGGCAAAGGAGCAAGCGTGTGACCTGATGGTAAGCAACCTGCGCCGCCCATGGACACCGGGAATACTTATAGTGTTACCGTTGCGATGCCGACCTTTAAGGGGGAAGGATGGGGAAGAGAGGTGGACCTCCGGGTACCTCTCTCACGGAACGAAACGCGGCATGAGCCACTTTACGTCGATCTTCTGAGAGGTGGTGGTATTTCACCGGTTGAGCCGGCCCATTCATGCAGCTAACTGCTTATTATTTTCATCATATCTTGGTTGTTAGTCGAAATTTATCAACAGCTAAGTAAGTAAGGTGTGTAATAATCGTGCCTTATGGCGCTTTGTACGCTCTACCTACCCTGCAAGAGATCTGGCGTGAAGTTATGTATGTCTGTATCAGGAACTTGAATTGAAAAAAAAATAGTGTTAGATATTCCATTTATGAGGAAAGCTTTGGGGTATTAATATGATCGCGGCAATAATCTTTTTAATGGAAAATGTATAAAATATGGCGGTACGAAGTTCGCGCGGTCTGCTAGTTTAAATATAAAGTGTCTAGTTCTTACAATCTGGTTAAAACAGCACAGTATGACAAATTGTCAGAGGTACGGGAATCGAGGTAGGAATTGTACATATTTATGTATGTAATAACTTCATAATAACATAACATAACTTCACGCCTTTTGTTACCCGAAGGTGTAGGCAGCGGCTGTTAAGCCTCGTCTCGTCGTTATGTTTACGTCCCAAATGGAATAGGTGGCGAGCCTATTGCCATACCGGGCACAAAGTTTTTCAGTCATCGATATTTATCACACTTAACTTCCGAAAACAATTTTGAAAAGTCATTGGTGTGAGCCAGTGTCTGGAATCGAACCCGGACCTCTGGATCAGAAGCCGTGTGCTCGACAACTCGACCACTTCATAATAATTGTCTAATTATTGTAATTATTCAAATACAATACACACACCTTTGATTTAACATAGTGTTTAATAGCAACTTAAGATTTTATGAATTCTACACGTTCAGAGAGATGTCAGAATTTGCAGAACAGTAGTTAAAACGACCAAGAAGTTCACAACTGTACAATAAAAAAGAATCATCTCAATGGCCTAGTTGTGTGACACTGCGACTTCTGATCGAGGTCACGAGTACGAATGTGTGCCGGGACACCAATGACTGGTCGGAAGATGTTCTGTGCCTCCAGTAGGTGACACGACTGTTCAGCACTTAGAAGTGGGGCTTCTAAGTAAGAAAAGACATCATTTAATTCGGAAGACTAGAATAACTTTGCTACTGTCTTTTCGGTACTGGTACTGGTACATGTGTCAAATGTCTGCTGGTGTATTAATATTGTGATCGTCATAACATTTGTTTTACAACTGGCTTCATATCACGAGAGAATGGACAATCTGATGTTGGTTATAAAACAGTAAATTGTTGGACTCGTAGAAAAAAGAGAGCTCCATTCGATGTTTTCGCGCATAACTTTTATATTTGGGTATCGTAAAGTGATATTTAGGCGGCGTTTTATGTTAGTATACGTATTTTAGTGGTTTTCTACCATTTGGCTTCCATATACTCTAACATTTTAGGGTTCCGTAGGATTCAAAAGAAGAAAACGAATCTGCTACAGGATCACTATGTATCTGTTTGTCTGTCAAACCCCTTTCCTCCAGGAGCGAGTCGATGTATCGTGTCGTTCAACTCGTGAATTTAAAAATTCTTAATTCGACCTAATTTTTTTTTTCAGTAAAATTTCCTGTTTTCTGTCTACGTAAATGAGATCATAACTCATCGTTATAATCATCATAACTCCTGATAGGCCTTGTGGTGCATTGGTAAAAGTACAGACTGCGGAATCGAAGTGGGTGCATTCGATCGCCACCCGATATTTCTAACAAACATGAAACATTCATGTATGGCGTCTGGGTGTTTATCTTTGTACTAGCTGACCCGGCGAACTCTGTTTCGCATCAAAAGTAATAACTGCTGCCCCGCTATGTTAATACTGCAATATCTTCGACAAATTTGAAGTCGATAGCAGCTATAGGTTAAAAATGGGAATTTTCCATTGTTAACACCCCCGCAACCCCCCTTGTGGGTGGAATTTCGTAAAATCCGTTCTTAGCTGACCTCTACTCGGCGAAAGGAATAATCCTACCAAATTTGAAGTCGCTAAGCCTTATGGTTCCAGAGATATCGTGATGAGTCAATATATAGGTGGAAATCTCTTATATATACATATATAGATTACTAGCGGCCCGCCCCGGCTTCGCACGGGTACATACACACACACATACACCCTTTTTTTGCATCGGGTTTTAAAAAAAAAGTAAAATTATAAAGGAAGATTGAATTTTTTTTATTCATATTTTTTATTAATTTTTTGTATTTTTTTATTTTTAAATTTTATACATATATCATATTATTTACAAAACAAAAGCCATTAGTTTTAGTGAGTCAGAGCTTTCCTGTAAACGATATTTGAAGTAGTTTTATTTTGTGGCAGCAAAATAAATTGATTTTCAGGATTTTCCGACACGTGATAGGCTAACATACAGTTGGCCATGAGTAAAACATTCTTTTCGTAGGTCGATCCCTAATAATTCGAAGGTTTGGCCCTGGGACTTGTTAATAGTTAACTCGAAAGATGATTTCACCGGAAACTGAAGTCGTTTAAAAGGGATTGGCAGATCAGTTGGGATCATCGGTATCCTCGGTTTATGAGCTAGTTGACCAGCTGCTGGGCCAGTGATAATGGTCGCTACAATTAAATTGTCCTTCAATTCCTTAATAAGCAGTCTCGTCCCATTACACATGCTCGGAGGGCTTAAATTTCTTAAAAGCATTATTGGAATTCCAATTTTTAACGTCAATTCATGTGGTGGCAGTCCAGAAGGGGTTAGTGAATTTAAAAATTCCTGTGGATAATGGACTGCGTCTTCAATATTAGTCACGGTATCGATTGATTTGTATTTTTTTATTTGGCCGGAGACTTTTTGAATAATGAGATTGTTTATTTCGTTTACAGTATTATTCCTGGGTGACACTATTGCCCTTGAATACAACCAATGAAAGTCCTTTTCGTGCAAATTCTCGATGTCAGGGTATACAGCATCTATTAAATTTTCTAAATTATGGACTATTTAGCTTACAGACTCATCCAGCAGGATGTCACAACTGCTTCAATTTGGAGTGGGAAAAATTCCTTCTCCAAGTTTTAGCAGTTGTTGTGGGAAATTACTGTCTGTGATTCCATGAAGATGAGCTCTCATATTCGTCGGTAATTTTAAATTTTCTATCGAAGTCCATAAGGGAGACGATATCAAGCATGATTTGATGATATCTGCTCGCGTACCTCTGTTAATGACAGGAAGAGTCTGTCGGAAATCTCCAGCAAATACAAAAGTAATCCCGCCCATGACGGCAGAAGAGTTTCTAAGGTCTTTTAATGTTCTGTCCACGGCCTCTATATGCGCTCTGTGACTCAGTGCATTCATCCCACATAATCAATGAGGCGTCTTGTAATAATTTACCTAGAGGGCCGTTTTTACGGATTGAACATAACGATTGTTGCTCAAGATTTACGGATAGTGGAAGTATAAAAGTAGAATGAGCCGTTTTTCCATCCTTTAAGAGAGTTGCGGCAATTCCTGACGAAGCAACTGCAATCGCTATCTTCCCTGATTCTCTTATCTTAGCTAGTATCAAATTTGCAAGAAAAGTCTTGCCAGTGCCATCTGGCGAATTTTTTTTTTATGGGATAGGAGGGCAAACGGTCAGGCGTGTCACCTGATGGTAAGTAACTAAAGCCGCTCATGGACACCAGCAACACATATAGTGTTACTGTTGCGTTGCCGACCTTTAAGGGATAGGGGATAAGAAAGGATGGGGAAGGGGGGTGGGCCTCCGGGTACCTCTCTCACCGAACGAAACGCGGCATGAGCCACTTTACGTCGGTCTTCTGAGAGGTCGTGGTATTTCACCGGTCGAGCCGGCCCATTCATGCAGCAAGAAAAATATTTTTCCTTTGTTATTATTCACGCTATCGACTATAGTGTCAAAAGCATATTTTTCCGAATGAAATGTCCGAATTGAATAATTCAAAAAGTTATAAAAAGGTATTAAAGCCGTCTTGAATATAAAGTAATTTATTTTGATGAGGATTAATACCAAGGTACAAATGAAGAGCCTTTTCAAGAGGCGGCATATATAAATTAATATTTTAGAATAAACAACTGCTTACTGTGACATAACTATAATATTTAGACAAATGCTGTCGCGACACTTTTTGTAGATAATGATGAGTTCTGCAAAGTCGTAGTAACTGATTTTGTTCTATCATCAATAGTTTTCGCAGCGCACGCGACGTAAGGAATTTTTCAGGTCATTTTTTTACACCTTATGTTACATTATTGGAGTTTTAGTAAGGATCCCTATTTTTTTTAAATATAATATAGCCTATGTTACTCGGGAATAATGTAGCTTTCCAAAGGTGAAAGAATTTTTGAAATCGGTGCAGTAGTTTCGGAGCCTATTCATTACAAACAAACAAAGAAACAAATCTTTCCTCTTTATAATATTAGTATAGATAAGTATTTATTTAAAAAAGAAAAGTATAATATCCGTTTTCTAGTTTCCATAACTCAAGGATTAATTGCTTAGCTTGGAACTAGAGGGCGCTGTGTGTATTGTGTCCATAACTTCACGCTAACATAACTTCACCCCTTTTTATATCTGAAGGTGTAGGCAGTGCCTGTTAAGCCTAGACTCGCCGTTATATTTACGTAAAATGGAATAGATGGCGAACCTATTGCTATACTGGGCTCAAAGCTTTCATGCATCGATATTTATCACACATAACTTTCGAAACTAATTTTGAAAAGTTTGTTGGTGTGAGCTAGGATTCGAACCAGCGACCTCTTGCCTGAGAAGCCGGATGCTCGACCACTGGACCACCGAGACTTTTTGTATACATATTTCAATAATATAGTTGATAAGATGTATTATGTAAAAGAAGACTTAAATAAAGTTTATTTTTATGATTTAATTGATAAAGTCTCGCTGGTCCAGTAAGAGAGCACACGGCTTCTGATCCAGAGGTCTGGGTTTGAATCCTGACACTGGCGCACACCAATGACTTTTCAAAATTGTTTTCGGAAGTTTAGTGTGATAAATATCGATGACTGAAAACTTTTGCCCGGTATAAACTTAACTTTGTGTTTAACAGCCGCTGCCTACACCTTCTAGGCTGTTAAGCCTCGTCTTGCCGTTATGTTTAATGTTGTCCAAAATGGAATAGGTGGCGAACCTATTGCCATACCGGGCAAAAAGTTTTCAGTCATCGATATTTATCACACTTAGCTTCCGAAAACAATTTCGAAAAGTCATTGGTGTGAGTCAGTGTCAGGATTCAAACCCAGACCTCTGGATCAGAAGCCGTGTGCTCTCCCACTGGACCACCGTGACTTTAATTTAATTGATGATTCGTTTTAAATTAAGATATGATTTTCATTTGGCTGGAGCCACGGGCAGTAGCTAGTTAAAAATATGATAACTAACCCCGTCTGAGTGAAACCGAGTATTTATTGCGCTGTTTTTGGAGTTTACTCCTTAAGAATCGATTTACATATATAGGCCCGGGGTATGAAAATTATGGGGACCAAAATCGTACTAGTCACGTGAGTGTCACACGAAATGCGTTATGCGCTATAGTCACAGAGCATATAAATAAGAGTCGGCACTCCATACAATGTCCTGAGCTCTTTATAGAAACACTCTTTATAGCGATACGCCATTCTCTATTACGAAGAAATGTGTTCATATTTGTAGACAGTAAATATTTATTGTAAATTAATACCGTAAAAACATGTAGAAAAAAACACCCCCAGACGAGGGATCGAACCCGCCCCGACCTTGTGTTATCGGTAGTGCGGTTTACCGATGCACCACGAGGGCCGTATGTATAATCGTCTAATTACCGTCCTCTTTACCAATTTCGACACATTTTCTAGGATCGGGTTTGTTTGTTTGTTTGTTTTTTACATACATACATATACGTAAGTACGTATTGCAGGCGGAGAAAAAAAAAATTATATTATTTATAAATTGTGTTTTTATAAATTGTGTTTTTTGAAAATTATATTTAAGTACGAATTACATACTAATAAAATAATGAAATATCAATAATATTTTTCGATCTTTGGTAATGAAACGAGGGGCGCCACAGTAGCATCGCCAACATCGTACTCCTAATAAAAAGTGTGTGAATCTCGGAATCGGCTCCAACGATTTTCATGAAATTTAGTATATAGGGGGTTTCGGGGGCTATAAATCGATCTAGCTAGGAATCATTTTTAGAAAATTTCATTTTATCGTGTTTTATCTATAATTAACTTAAACATCAACTTACTTTTTTATTGGAATTCCTGACATCTATTGGCGAATGTGAATTATTTTAAATTGTGAGCACTTAACTTGCTTTTACGACAACAACACTAAAGCTATTCCAGCAGATGGCGTTGTTAACTAATTCCAGCAGATGGCGTTGTTAACTAATTACTATTTGTTTCTAATATAATATGTTAGTACATAGTATATATTAGTATATATTTATTATTGGAGTTTACTCCTTAAGAATCGATTTACAATGTATAATAATAAGAGTCGGCACTCCATACAATGTCCTGAGCTCTTTATAGTCACAGAGCATATAAATAAGAGTCGGCACTCCATACAATGTCCTGAGCTCTTTATAGTCACAGAGCATATAAATAAGAGTCGGCACTCCATACAATGTCCTGAGCTCTTTATAGAAACACTCTTTATAGCGATACGCCATTCTCTATTACGAAGAAATGTGTTCATATTTGTAGACAGTAGATATTTATTATTTTATTTTATAATCGTTCTTGAGGAGTAAACTCCAGTCGTGCGTCGGAGCGGACACACACTTTTACTTTTTTTCCTTTGTATTGAAGGTAATCATAAATTGCATAACTTCAACCCGGTTTATTTCGTCCAATAAATTATAATGTGATATGATTTTCTGGATTTTTTTAGCATGAAAATAACAACATATTTTGTGACAATAACGTATTGAAAATATGTGAAATTCTCAAGTCCCCAATCTCGGTAACAAACAAAACTAAATGACTTCACACTTACTCGAGAATTTATTTTCTGATTGTGCGCCGTTTTTTTTTTGCATTATTCTGTACTAGCTGACCCGGCAAACTTTGTTCCGCATCATAAGCAATCGGCATAAATGAGTAAATTTTGGATATTATGAGGTTCAATTTGTGCTATTTATCGGCTTTAATTAGACCCTCTTTTTATGGGATAGGAGGGCAAACGAGCAGGTGTGTCACCTGATGGTAAGCAACCAACGCCGCCCATGGACACCAGCAACACATATAGTGTTACTGTTGCGTTGCCGACCTTTAAGGGATAGGGTATAGGAAAGGATGGGGAAGGAGGGTGGGCCTCCGGGTACCTCTTTCACCGAACGAAACGCGGCATGAGCCACTTTACGTCGGTCTTCTGAGAGGTCGTGGTATTTCACCGGTCGAGCCGGCCCATTCATACAGCGAACTGCTTGGCTCTACCACTGTTATGCTATGTTAATACTGCAATATCTTCGAAAACATTCGTTTAAATTGCATGTTGTAAAGGGCCAGGATCATCTATATTACATGCACAAACTATTTCACATACTTAATTGGATGAAAATTAATGCTGTGATGTTTAAAATCGCTTCGTATGTAAGCCATTATTTCTCGTAAAAGTAAAAAATAAAAATGGTTATTGTGGGCGATCCCTAAGAGATAAACATATGCCTTCGCGAACTTTTTTGTAGACCTTATGAAGGAGTTTAATAATGTACAACATTGTTTTGATCTATCACTTAGGGTTGAGCCAGCGTTTGGAATTAAAGTGCTAAATCTCGAAAATTATCATTTTTTCTTTACAACGTCATATCATATTATAACTTTTAATCAAATGTCAAAGTTTGTTGTGTCATGTAATATGTTTGATTCTGTCCCATTCAAGTTTCAAGTTTTCGACTCATTTCAAGTCGCCAATAACGAAAGAAGAAGAAGTATGTTTGATTTTAAATTAAATTTTTAATTAATACAGTCATGTAAATATTTGGAAAAGTTATTTTTGAAGTAATGAAACTGTAATTAAATTTAAATAATGCATTGGTTTCGAGGGAGCATCGTAGTGGCGGTAACATTATCAAGCAACGGAATGCCATTTTTGTCAAGTTGTTGAAGGTTACCACGAAGAAGGTGACGATGATTAAATTTATCAGTTCAGATGGCATCCACTATATATGAGAAAGATGTGGTGAGTCGTCTCTCTTTGATCAGTCCAACTTTCTCATCGTGAAACTGAAGAACGGATCAACAAATTACGAGTACACAAATTTCACACAAGTTTATCAATTTGTACCGATACCGTCACTATTCTTCAATAAAAGGAACGGTATTCCTTTAGAAGTGTTGTTTTTAACATAGCAACCTGGCGACTAGGATCGATATGATACTGGAAAAGCACCGCATACACCACCAACTATTAAAACAATTAGAAGGAGCTAAAACTTTGGACAACATGGATAGTTGGAAACAATGACATGTTGTGCCAACCCCACTAAAAATGCGACAAAGGCAGGAAAATGATGATGAGTTTGTATGGGAAAATAAAAAAGTTATGAATATTGACATTAGTCAAATAACTACAAGTACAAATTGTAACAATATACGTTACGTGATTTATTTTTGTTGAACTTTTCTTACTATGATTAATTATATATTATTATACCGAGCAGAAGATGATGTTAGTCGCAGTCAATGTAATGTGCGCAGAGCCATCTCAATTGCTAACCGCATTGATAACTAGAGAGAGATTGATCAAGAGAAAAGTCGTATTGCTATGTCAGAATTGTGTTTTTTTAATATAACCATATCGGACACGTCAAACACAAAAACAGCCACATCACTTAAAGAAATTAAGTGATTCCGCAGACGCAGTACTCCAGTGATTTTGGAACGAGCTGCATTTCACTATGATCCGGCAATAGATTATTGTGCCGATTATTATCAGTAAAAATTGGAGAAATGATAATAGTTTATAAATATTGCTAGGCGTTGAAATACAATGATCTATAAACTACTTTATGTTGTGCCGGAGGCAAAGTAAAATTACCACAATTGATGGCACCAGCAGATCCTTTAACCTCTTTAATTTCTGAGATTGGAAATAATACTTTAAACAAAATCGGAGTGTCAGTTTAATTTGTGTGTAAAAACAAAGTGCATGTATTATATATATAAGTATGCATATTCATAAATGGTGGTTCAAATATGGTGTATACACCAAAACATATATTTTTTAAATTTTCGTCCGTTTGTTTGCTACGGCTAATCTCTGTAATGGCTGGACCGATTTTGACGGGACTTTTTAGTAGGTAGGTGATGTAATAAGAAGTAACTATTATTACTTAATTTTATTATGGAAAAAATCTTTTATTAACTCATAAAATGCTTTTGAGGCGAAACAAAGTTTGCCGGGTCAGCTAGTATGAAATAAAGATCAAAACCACCCCACCTCATTTATCTTTGACACTACTCCCATGTTATAAGATACGACTCGTTTTTCTCTCTGATGCACATTATATCAGCTTTGTATAACAGACTCACCGAACTCGAGGTAGAGCTGGGTTAATTGAACTGGCATATTCTAGGGCTATCTGAAGTCCGGCGAGAGGGGGAGGACACGATAACCCTACAGTCGGGCAGCTTGCTCTATTTTCGAGAAGGTGACCAGCTCTCCCAGGGGGGTGTCGGTTTCCTGGTTCACAAGGACCTCGTTGGCAGCGTTGTGGAGATCAGCAGTGTGTCGACCAGGGTAGCGTACCTTGTACTGAAACTCACCAACAGGTACACCCTGAAGGTGATACAGGTATATGCGCCGACCTCGACATACTCTGACGAGATAGCCGAGGCGATGTATGAAGATATTGCAAAAGCAATACATGGTACCGCCAAGGCTCATTACAACGTTGTTATGGGGGACTTCAATGCTAAAGTGGGAGTACAAGAACGCGGCGAAACGAAAATCGGTCCATATGGCTTGGGGTGCCGAAATCACAGGGTCCAGATGCTGTTCAACTTCCTGGAGTCTGAAGGGCTCTTCTTGATGAACTCATTCTTCTATTCTTCATTCTTCTCGGAGGTGGACTTGGCGAAGCCCCGATTTTGTGACACGGAACGAGATGGATTTTATCATAACGGATAGTAAGCATATATTTAGAGGTGTCTTTTATGATGTACTAGTTTTTACCCGCGGCTTCGCTCGCATTGAAGCCAATAAATAAGTATCAAAATCATTACCATAGAATTGAATCAATATAATAACTCTATTTTCTTACTTAGCTGGGATTATCAATTTTCAAAATTACAACATTAGGTATGACGTTTAAAAATCTCACAATATGCTTTATTAAAATGCAACAACAAACGGTAAAATATATTTCTCTGTAACAAAAATAAATAATTTTGGACTTTAACAATTTTATATGATATAAATGCAGAGTATTAATGTAGGATATTTTTGTAGACTATATTATAAGTTTCTCCTTAGGGTGCGAATATATGTTAATTAAAGAGAGAAATAAGAAAAAAGAAAGTATTCTATATTACTTCTAATACCCCCAAGAATATGTGTACAAAGATTCATGATGATCTGTTGAGTAGTTATCCCGTGAAAGCGTAACAAACAAACTTACACATTCAAATTTATATATTAATAAGTTAAGTATAAGTATAAGTATCAACCCTGAATACTGTAATACCGTCCCTCGCGAGGCATAACAGCCGCTGCCTACACCTTCGGATAGAAAAAGGTGTGAAGTTACGTTATGTTATCTAATTTACGGATACTGTAAAACTTCATTACTGAAGTAGCTAAATTTGACGATTTTTTGACAAACAATTGTTTTATCTTTCGTAAAAAATTTTTTTTTTAATGTAAAGTTACCCTATGTTACTTCTAATACCTTCAAGAGTATATTTACAAAGTTTCATGATGATCGGTTCAGTAGTTTTTGCGTGAAAGCGTAACAAACAAACTTACATTCGCATTTATAATATTAGTATAGATATAGATATTATAGAAGTAAGTTTGAAGTTTATATTGTCAGGGTGGGCGGCTTACTTACTATCTCAATTTTTATTTATTTTTTTTAAATCAGAACTGTAATTTGTTTGTTACATTTTGATGTTTAGGTTTTGTATTGCCGATAGTGCTTATGTATTTTGTGTGTATAATTTTGGAAGGACTAGTCCTTGGTAGGCGTGTTCAAGTTGGTATGCATTTGTTAATTGTTACGATAGATGGCGCTACAAGCGAATTAAATGTCACATTGAACATGCTCGTCGGCCAAACTTATATACTATAATGTTTTGATGTGAATTGAAGATCTTTTTAATGCTTAAAGGATTTAAAGTAAATGGTAACTATTGTATTGTGATGGCATTAGGGTGAGCTAAATAAAGTTTAAAGTATAATTGAGTTAGAGTCAGTGTTGTATGTTTCAAAGGATTTTGTACACGAACATATTCGAAGATATTACAGTATTAACATAGTGGGACATAGCAGTTGCGTTGCGCGCCAAAAAACATGCCGATAAATAGCCCAAATTGAACTTAATAAGATCTAATTTTACTCATTTATTACTTTTGATGCGGAACAAAATCCACCGGGTCAGCTAGTTTAGTATAAGTTTTATGCTTCCCAAAGATGTCAGGGGATTAGTATTTTCGTGAGATATATATTTTGAGTAATGAATTTATAAACAGGTTATTTTTCAACAGTATTATTAGTGACAATACAAAATGACATTATTTCTCGTTCGTAACTCATGTAATAAATTATTTTTGTGTTTCACAAAATGTCGCTCAAACAATAATGCTTCCTGCAAATAATAGATACGCGACGTTCTCAATTGTCGGGACATGTCCTTATCTGTGTATTCGAGAAGAAAAATGTAGGTGCTTTTTAAAAAGAAAATAAATTTTCTTTTTAGCCAAGGGTTGAAAGGGTTGAAATCTATTTTTTTTCTATATTCATTTTTATTGGAACTTAATAGTCTTGAGTTAGTTTGAAGTTTTAATAACCGACCAACTTTTTCATCAAAATTCTAAAGTGATCTATTACCAAACAGAGTTTATATATTTTTCTATTGTATGTAATTTATACTAATTTTTAGGTTTTTTAAGTTGTAAGAAAACTAGATGAGATCAAAATATGATCTGGTTGATGTTATAAAAAAACGGTTTGTTATTATTTCTCAATTTGTTATTCTATATCTATATCTTACGTGATATTTTAAAACAGAATGACATTGTTGATAGTTTCCAAGAATTTATATAAGCGTGCCCGTCAACGCAAGGCTTTGACGCAAATTCAATTTAATATGTATCTCATTCTGAAGCTTTGCACGATAACAGGAAATAGGATTTGCAATACACTAGTAGTGATGCCTTGGTACTCTTGATACTGGATACATTTAGTAATAGATGTTTTTAAGACGATACTGCCATTTAAATAATTTAACTACTCATTTTTAAAAGTTCAAGAACAATTTTAGGAGAAAATCACGTAAAGATAGAGAAGGGTCAAATAGTTTGAAGTATTTTATTTAACGACATTACATTTACAGAAATCTTTTTGGTCCAACCGCTTTCCCAAATGCCATGTTTCCGTATCATCAATTGGACCAGTTTAAGAGCCTTCTCTATCTATAAGAAGCAAGTTTTATTGCTGAAGCTTTCATGGCGTAATAAAGGCTTTTATATGGTAAAAGAAGAGCCAGGCTTGTGTCAACGTAACCCTATCTGTATACAAGGGATTTTAAAAAGCGTGTGTAGACAGACCAGCCGGCGTGAATCTCTCCAAATTACTGTAGATCAGAATTTTTAAAAGAGCTTTGGTATTTTTTCTATGAACCTTTATATAATTAATATGTGAAGTGATAGTCAGCGTAGCCTTGTGTTCCCCAATTAAAATATATTCAGTCTGATAGAATTGATGGCGAAACTGTTATGGACAGATAGCAACTTGTGTATTTATTTAAAAATAATATTTCCTCTCTACTAACGAGTACTGATTTGCAGTTATAAATAAAACTGTATAATATCTCCGCAAAATAATACCATATTTTTATTATTCGTTTTGTTCTAAAATATATATAAGGTTGTGGATTTTTATTGCCGTGTTATTACAAGTACGAGAAATATAATAATAGTATTTTTATGTGAAATAATAATACAGTATTGAAAGGATGTTAAGCGTTTCATTATAAAAACATAGATTTTAATATTTGCTTTCTGTGAAGTACATTTCTTCATCCTCACCTTTATGTGTTATCAGTACAGCTTCAAATGTTATGAATTAAATATATTAAATATATGCATCGCATTTCACTTAACATAAAACAAGGTTATAATGAAAAAAGAAAGATGTTGGTGTTAGAACAGAGAAGGCTGCTGCTGCAGTTGCTAGAAGCAGAAGGACGTAGGCGTCGAGGAAACTTTAACACCTAGGACAGGAATTATTTACGTCATAGAAGCGAGTGGAATTGGTCAATAAAGTTGTCGTTCTTGGTATAACATTAGACTCTAAACTACAATGGGGTCCACATATAGAGACGTTATCTGGTAGACTTAGCTCAGCCGCTTACGCTGTTAAGAAAATACGTCAACTGACCGACGTTGATACTGCACGTTTAGTTTATTTTAGTTATTTTCACAGCATTATGTCATATGGTCTATTGCTTTGGGGTAGTGCTGCGGATGTAGACTCGGTCTTTGTGCTCCAGTAACGAGCTATTCGTGCTATCTATATGATGAGTCCCAGGGATACACTGAGAATTAAATTTAAAGAGATACGAATAATGACGTTACATTCACAATATATTTATGATAATTTAATATATGTTCATAAAAATATAACTAAATTTAAGAAAAACAGTAATATCCATCAATTAAACTTAAGAAATAAAAACAAACTTGCTGTGTCCACTACTAGGCTCCATAAAATTTCTAACGCGTTTCCAGGTCAATGTATACGCTTTTATACTATACTTCCAAAAGACGCGGTGCAATTATCGTTAGGTAAATTTGAGAAATATGTTAAAAGTAGACTATATTCAAGGGCTTATTACTGTATCGCAGATTATATCAATGATAAAACCGTTTGGAATTGAATTGCTTCTTTTGTGTTATATTGTTTGTATTTGCTGTAGCAAAATATTGTTAACCTGCTAACCAAACCTTACTGTTAATTAGTAAGATTTTGTGCAATATGACGTTTCTCACCGGGCAAGCTTACTAGTTTCTTTTTTTTTTGTCTGGGATCTTGATTAAGTCATGCTCACTGAAAGGTCCTTGCTTATGGCGGCGTCGTTGATCGGGTCGCCACCTTCCGCAGTTTGACGCGAGGAACCTCATTTTGCTCTATAAATTATTCTAATAATTTGTAATTTAGTTTACTTATAATTAAGTAAAAAACAAAAACAAAAAGGACTCCCCTGAGTTTCTTGCCAATTCTTCTCAGGACATGAGTAATCAAATTGGCGGATTGAAAATATTGACCTTCATAAGTGTTTTTAATTACCTGAATTGTTGAATAAATGAGATTTTGATTTTGATTTGAGTAAAGCGTGTAAGAATCGTGCCTTATGGCGCTCTGTTCTCTCTGCATACCCCGTAAGGGACTTGGCGTGAAGTTATGTTTGTTTATATGATAGAAGGGCAAACGAACATCTGCGTCACCTGATAGAAAGAGATGAGCCCCGCCCATGGAAACCTGCATCATAGATAGTGTTACAGTTACGTTGTCGGCCTTTATGAAGTAGGATGTGAAAGGAGGAGGAAGGAAACCCTAGTACTTCCGGTCGAGCCGACCCATTCAAGTAAAATTACTACACTATTTAGGCACTACATTGGGCATAATTTTCCCATAAAGCTGTAAATGTACTCTCAGATTAAAATTAGAGACTTCTCAATTCGAAGTCGTCATACAACTTTATTGGAAATAGATTTATCGTGAACTGCAAAATATTCAATTTGACAAGGCGCACTTCAACGTGAGTACAATAGCGGCTAGCGTTATTACATTCCACAGCCAACAGAATATTGAAACAAGTATATTGCCACTCCAAAGTATAAATGGAAGCTACTCTATAAATAGTTCTAATATATAAACTAAGTATAAATTATGATATTGTACTGGATATAATAATATTTTGAATCGCGTAAAGTTATTTCGAACTCTAATTAAAGATTCAGTGTTTATTAAACACGGAAAAGTGTCAAAAATCGTTAATCAACATTTATACTTTTATAGATAATAACGCATAATTACTCGAATAGATCTTACTCTGCCGAGTGATACCAAGTATCAAAATTTTCGCTTAAAACTGTTGGAACTTCCTTATCAGCGATGAACTAATTAACTAACTTGGTGTGTATTCTAAGTCTTTGGTTAGTTGGGAAGTCGTTAATCATTGGAAACTTTATTTCATGGCGTCTAAGCCTACTTTTATGATTAATTATATTGAAGCTACTATCAGGAACTTTGATGTTTTTTCAGTTCCATAAAAAGTTTCCTAAATATTATTTAATAAATTTAATGAAATAATCACTGTATTAAATTGAGGTGGACCATCTAGTATTGATTGGTACCTGACATTGTTCATTAGTCACATAACTCGTCAGATTCCTGATGCATTTCCGGAAAAGCTGTTTGTGAAAATTATGTTATAGCTGCTCGACTCCTTCATCCTTCCACATTTGCACACGTCAGCTTACTCGTTGATGTCATCTTGCATACTTTGTGCATGCCATATGAATCTATTTTAAGATAAACTTATTACGCCAATGTCACTTGTCACTGTACTTATTTTATTTAGTATTTTTAGACTCGTTGATGGAGGTGACATTTATTGAGTTGATTCACAATTAAGTCACGTAATACATAAGTGTTCTCTCATCATCTGAGTTTCATCAAAGTGTTCAAAATTTCACTTGTAACATCACTGGGATTATTAAGTTGATTATGTAAAGCACTTAATAACACAGCAACCAAAGGGCTCTTATTTTTCTGTAATGACTTCAATTAATTTTCAATTTGCTAGGTCGGCAGGTTTATAACATAAAGCTGCTAAATCCATAATACAAGACTGATTGTAAAAATAAATATCCCTTCCAGAGAACACAATGTGTTTCAAATGTAATATTGGCAATCAAACATTCTAAATGTCCTGTGTATAGGAATTACAATACCTTGTGCAATAATTAAAAATTTTCGGTTTATACTATTTTCACTAACAAACGTTAATCGAAGCTATGAAACACAAAGAAAATATATTAAGCGTTGAACAATAATCTTTTGTTAAAATATAATGTTTCCCCTCCAATGGTTCCGTACAAAAAGATTGCGTAAAATAAACACAACACATCAACTTTTCTTCTCCGACGCCACAAACAGATAATGAACGATTTTAATTCTTTTGTAACCAACATCTCGACATCTCTTCTGTAGACTTTATTTTCAGAGTGTGCGTTAAATGAGGTGTGAGTGAACGTGAAATGGTTGACGTTGTTTATTGTGGCGTACAATGTGGCTCGCCGGCTCGGAAATTTGAAGTTTTAGCTTTTGTTGTTCATAAGAATCTGGAAAATATGGACAGTATCTGACCCAGTGTTTGTATCGCTTCACATCAATAAGTACCTGTTGCCCAACTTGATGACATCACAGGTTACTGCTGCTCATCTTCGATAACATTGTTATGATTTTATTTTACGTAGTCTGTTTCCATAGATATATTTTTTTTAATTTTCTCAACGCCGCTATACCTGAAAGTGTAGATAGCAGCAACTATTAGCTGTTTCCACTATAAAACCGTCAGCATCATCACGTGATTGTCTTGTATCAATAACAACTCCTTCCAACTTCTCAGTAAGCATCTTAATTAATTTTCTTTTGTTAAATCGATTCGATAAGATTTTTTCTTGACTGACAGGAACTTCCATTGCTTCGCTGAAGTGCACTTCACAAGATGTTGAAACGGCAGTGGTTCGTCTTTAGTTTGTTTTTAGTTGTTCCATTGCTTTGACATTAGAGTATACGCCTTGGTATACGGTATACAATACCGTGTGTGAGTGCATTCTAGCCTCTTTTTTATGGAAAAAAGGCGAGCGGGCGGGTCACCTGATGGAAAGCGACCACCGCCGCCCATGGACACCAGCAACACATATAGTGTTACTGTTGCGTTGCCAACCTTTAAGGGGTAGGGGATAGGAAAGGATGAGGAAGGGGGTGGGCCTCCGGGTACCTCTCTCACCGAACGAAACGCGGCATGAGCCACTTTACGTCGGTCTTCTGAGAGGTTGTGGTATTTCACCGGTCAAGCCGGCTCATTCATGCAGCGAACTGCTTGGCTCTACCACTACCATCGTATTGCCCATTGACAATTTTACCACCTGCTCCAGACGATTTGCTAAATACAATTTTCTGGGATAATTCCACGTTTAGGTATAATTTCAAGTTATGTAAAAATTGACAAATATTTATAGTCATTGATTTATCGATAGTTCAACAACTATAATATATGGCGCGTTTTCGAGCGGAGGCACTGGTTCACCTGAAGTGGTCCTGTGACTGCGCGCTCTCCGCTCTTTTTGACCCAGTGGTAGATTTTTAACAAATACTTACCCCCCTTTTAATTTGAAAAACAATCAATATTTAATAATAGTTATACTTTGATCTCAACCAACTTATAAGATAATATTCTAATAACTTAATAATAACCACTTTTACTTATTAAGTCATACAACAAAGGATCTTTACACACAAAAATATGAATGCATCTTATAAATAAGTATTTAATTTTTTGTTTCATGGTCTGATGTGGGTTACCAATAGTAAAAATCATATTTTTAACATCAACTTTTTGATTTTTATTTCCAAAAAGTGGGTGCTCTCTGTATCAATGAAAATAGCTTTTGAACAACTACCATCTTTTTGTTCATCATTCGTGAAAATGATCTCGAAACGAGTTCGAAACGTCGGGAAATAAATATAAATAAATAAGAAATAGGCGCGATATAATCCTAAAAGGTTGTTTTAATGAGTGAGATTCGCGAAAGTCTTAGAAATAAATAATGTAGATATGTCATGATGACTGACTTTAATTACGTTATTTTCAATGACAGAACTTAATACAGTTCAGGTGAAACATAATCATGCCACGACGCTCGTAGTTACCAAACAAAATGTTATTATATTCACCGCCATATTAATTATTTAGAAAACAATGTAATTATAATGAGCCAAGAATATGTATTCTTTATATATCTCTATAAACTTTACTAAATTATAAACTATACTTGATATATCGCTCCTCCTACCGTTTAATATCGTGAATATGGAAAATATGGAAAAGTTCCAATTTTACAGGAATAATAAAATATCATTTTACGATTTAACACAACGGTTTATACAGCAAATGTAAGCTATTTTTTGTAGAATCTTTTAAAATTTAGTTTATTATTTTTTCTTTAGTCAAAATACAGTTATTGCAGGCAATACATTTGACTAGAAATGCTAGATCAAAATTATTTCCCAAAGCAATATTACCATATTATACGCATAAAAACAAACAAACGGCGTAAAAAATTCTATTTGAACACAATGTAGTTAGTTAAACAAAAACACCATAACGTAAACAAAGTAGATTATAGTTATAATCTACTTTGTTTATTTTCTTTATTATTTATTATATATATTTCAATTTTTTACATAATTGGTACAAAGGCGAGCTTAACCCAAAAATGAGTTATCTACCAGCAAACCCTTTAGTCGCAGAGGAAAGGTAAAACTATTAAAGGAAGAGCTGAAGTGTACAACAGATATTATATAACGTTATACTAAAAAAAAAACAATAAAATAACTTAGACTAATAAATAATACAAATTCGAAAAGAGTAATTTGCAGGCGATACGTCACACACAAAGCGGAACAGGCGGTCAACTAAAAGCAAAATTATTGGAAATAAAAAATCTGTCGAAAATCATAGGTAAATAGGGTAAACGACCACATTTATGTCAATGCGCTTTAGAGAAATTATAATTACATTAGAATAAGAATATTTGTGTTATTACGATTTTAAAAGTTATATCATAAAAGAAATGATAATAAAGGGTTTTTTCACGATTTATCTTATTCTACTATGTAACCTACCTATGTACCTACTGTCTATTGAGATTTGATTTGTCCAGGGGATATTTCCTTAAATAACATTGTCATAAATACAATTTTTTAAACTGTTCTCCTTTGTTCAGAAATATCATAACAACAAATAAATGTAAGCTTTTAAAGTTTTGTACTTTAGTTAGATATTTAGTCAATTCTTTAAAATGATTACAATTATAATATTTCTGAAAATAAAATGTCGTAACTAAAGCTATAAATTCCACTAATTATAAATTGAATGAAAATCCCAACACATAAAACTACTTCAGTATTTTTTATTAATTTCTAAGGTGTGACGGACGATAATTGTTTCGTGCCCCTAATTTCAAAACCCCCCCCCGTACTTCAAGCGGGGGGGGCCACGCACTTCAACCCGCGCCCGCCTTATGCGCACACGGCTTCTTTGTGAATTATTTTCGTTTATGACAAAGTCGAAGCGGCCTTGACAGGACGAACAGCTGAGAAGAGTATATTCCAGTTCATACATTTATAGGGAGTGTTCAATTACATGAAAATGAAAACTGTCGTTATTGACCTAATTACTGTACCGATCGTCTTAATATTTTGTACAACGTTTACTGAAATTATGATCTACATCTGGTATCAATTATTACATATGAGTGGATTCCACCCTGTATAAATCAGTTGATTATACTTGTGTAAGATCCTCTGTACATCTTGGATTATTTCGCGTCTCAGTCCATTAAAATTTGTGCATCGTTGATCAATTTCTTGTTCTTCATTTCCGATGAAATATACTTGTAGAAATTTATGGTCTTCGTTAGGCATTGGCAGTAACGATCCTATTTTGTGATAAATTTGCCCTTGAATTGAAAATACATATTCAAATTCATTTCTATTAGTGTTAGTCGAAGTAGCACCGAAAGAAGTCATTTGAAAGCAGGAGTTATATGATCTTATATTTTGAAGAAAGTGTTTTGATTCTAGTGTTTCCCCGAGCATGTAATGCAGAAATTCCTGCGGAGGTGCTTCAATTGGTGGTAATCGAATTTTTCCATTCATGCAACAGAGACCTGGTGTTTCTTTACTGAATTTTTTTGCGTGGCAAAACTGGCAAACGTTATTCATTTTTCCAATAACAACGTATTTATGATTGTAATATTTTTTCGTCGGTTCGTAGTGGAATGCTTCCTTTGTTAGATTATCTTTTAAAATTCTCGACTCTTCAGTACTTTTATTTGCTGTTCTTTCTTCGCTTCTTCTGCTTCTCAGGTTACTCATTCTGGTCCGTTGATTCTGTAAACGTGCTTCGTGCTCTTCTTCCGTTTCATTTCTTCGAGATTCTTTTTGTTTTCGCCGTTTCGCTGCAGAACTGGCCAAATCTCCTCCTCTCTTACGTCTGGGCATTGTATTCTATAAAATATAAATTATATAAACATTTTATAGATAATTATTTTGTAACGGAAACGTGGGGTATGTTGAGACAAAAAAAAAATTTAACCTTCAAGCGGTCGAGCGATATTTTGTTTACGGCCAAAAGTATATAAAAGGCATCAATTCAACGCCGCGCGACTTTTTGAAGGTTAAGAAAATTACAATTTAAAGAAAAAAAACCATTAGAATTAATTAAACACTATTAAAAATACTCACATTTGAAATTTCACGATAAAAACCCACAAATAACTTTTTTCTATTTCGTTTCAAAATCGAGAGTTAATTAAACACACTATTAAAAATACTCACACGTGATACTTCTAAATAAAGGCTCACAGATAACTTCTCTTCTTTTCGTTTTGAAATCGCTCGTTTCGCTGTTCAAATTAAACTAACTCTGGTGAGCGACACCGGGCTCTTATATATTCAGAGAGCTAGGCTCTAGAATATTCGAGAAAATTTGAAAATATTTTCTCTCTCACACCTTCTAGAGTATTCTGGTCATTATCGTCCGCCATAATAAAAGGTTCTATAGCGGTAGCGTTTGTAGTAAAAGCGCGAAATTTAAAAACCTACATTTTTTAATGTTTTGAGAACTAATTTGGATAACTAAAATTATGTCGCTTTAACTCCAAAATATAAGTTAGCTAATGACGTATAAATACACAAAATTTAATAACTTTATTATAGCAACAAATTAAATTTAAGACTTTATTGAAATTGGAATTTTAAATTTCGCGCCACTACTACACATGCTACAATTGCTCGCAACGCTTTTGGAAATGCAACCCAAACAATCGTTGCCCTGAAAGAAGTTCAAATATTCAATAACAGATGGCGCCACTATAATTAATTTCCAAGTTGTAGGGTTGGAAAGTTCCTTATATCTTTAGAAACACGCCCTTTAGATTAAAACGGGAACTTTCTAGCTTCTGTAGCGGTAGCGTATGTAGTAAAGGCGCGAAATTTAAAAACCTAAATTTTTAAATATTTTGAGAACTAATTTGGATAACTAAAATTATGTCGCTTTAACTCCAAAATATACGTTAAATAAAGACGTATAAATACACAAAATTTAACAACTTTATTATAGTAACAAATGAAATTTAACATTTTATTGAAATTGGAATTTTAAATTTCGCGCCACTACTACACATGCTGCAATGGCTCACAACTATGGAGACTATACACTATGACTATTGGAGTGTATAGTCTCCATAGTTGTCTTGAACGAAGTTCAAATATTCGATAACAGATGGCGCCACTGGACTTAATTTCCAAGTTGAAGGGTCGGAAAGTCCCTTATATCTTTAAAAACATGCCCTTTAGATTAAAACGGGAACTTTCTTGTTCGAGGAGGGATAAAGGGCTATCACACCACATAAGTCCCTTTATCGTGTCGGGACTCCTTTTTAAGTTTTATCGGCACGCACATTTTATCGACTTAGTTTTATTATATATAATATATAGATAATTAAAATAACAACTGTTACCTATTAAGATATTACAGATTACAAAGTATAAATTAAAGTTGATGTCCGCTGTCTGTCTCTTTATATGCTTATATCTTTGAAACTACGCAACCAATTTTGATTTGTTTTTTTTAATAGATAGTACCAAAGGGGTGGTTTTATCTATAATCGATGTATGATGTAGAAAAGAAAAAGTGCTAAAACCAAAATATAATTATTTATTATTTTTGTTGCGGAACAAATTTCGCCGGGTCATCTAGTATGCAATAAAACGCAGAAAACTATATTTGGTGGGGGGAGTGATATACTACTAGACTAGAACACTAGAGTTAGCAGTAAAAACTAATAAATATGGTTTTTGCGCAAGCAAAACAATATTTTATATTAAATAATACGAGTATTAAAATAATCCCAGTTGTTATATTATATTCCATACACATGGCGATGTATTAATTCGCTAATGTACCACCCGGAGATATGAATGTAACACAGCCGTGTGTCTTAATGTGCCCTCTCATTAGACAAGCAGCCTTGTTCTAACAAGTCTTGTGTTCAGACTGATGTTAATTTAAATATAAGTAGTCTAATTATTTTGTTTATATTAAGTCAGTGTCTATTAAAATGATTACAAAATAAATAGTTTTATTTTTATACGTACTATATATATGGATAGCAACACGATAATGATTCAGATTCAGACATAACTAGACTAGAAATCGGGAGCTTTTACTGTTTCAACACACCCATTTCTAGTTCTGCGGTCTTTATTTCTGTTTCAAATTAATGATTTTTCGGATATTTTATATGATAAATATAACGTAATAATAAGTTGACGATTAATAAATTAAGATTGTGTCTGATTAATCTTTCCCATACGGGATAAAATAAGTTAATCTTCGTGGAATATTCTATTATTCGTCAAAGAGCAGCATCTATGCTGCTCTTTGACGAGTATCGTCATTTACTAAAACTATTTCTTGGATATAAAATTTTATGCCTCACATTAATAAAAGTAACCGACACAGAAGTCAGCATGTTTTTGATTATTGGTTTAGACAGGCAGACACTATTGTAGATCGTTTTATAGCTAAAGTCTGCATTTTGTTGACGATTACATTTAACTTGCTAGTAAATTGAACGAGAGAACATTGAATGCAGTTGTACATTTACCAAAAAGAAAACGTATTATTCAGATAAACCTTAACATTGAAATTATACTAAAAATCTGAATAACATAATGTTTTATTGCTGTTTACTTGAATCGGCGTCAGTGGGTTTAGTTTATCGAATAAAATACTCTTATCTGTGAGAAATGCCAAGCGGTTCGGGTTTTAATTTTACGAACAATTTAAAACCACTTTTTTCTCCTGTATATTTATTTATTTATTGAACATTATTTTATGAAACAGGTAAATAGTATTGTTGTTAACACTATTTAACTGTTTCAATTAAGTTCAAAGCAGCAAAAATACACAATGCGGTACTGATCTCAGCGCTAACTTAAAAAAGCGACAGTTGGCTATGACATGCCCATGGATCATGCAACTATCTAAATGCAAAAAATAAATAATAAGGTAATTGTGATTCCAATGATAGGAGGAGGACGTGATCGTGATGGGCAATAGGAGACTGGAATTGGTCAATAAAGTTGTCTTCCTTGGTATAACATTAGACTCTAAACTACAGTGGGGTCCACATATAGAGACGTTATCTGGTAGACTTAGCTCAGCCGCTTACGCTGTAAAGAAAATACGTCAACTGACCGACGTTGATACTGCACGTTTAGTTTATTTTAGTTATTTTCACAGCATTATGTGATATGGTCTATTGCTTTGGGGTAGGGCTGCGGATGTAGACTCGATTTTTGTACTCCAGAAACGAGCTGTTCGTGATATCTATATGATGAGACCCAGGGATACACTGGGAAGTAAATTTAAAGAAATACGAATAATGACGTTACATTCACAATATATTTATGAAAATTTAATCTATGTTCATAAAAATATAAAAAAAAATTAAGAAAAACAGTGATATCCATCAATTAAACTTAAGAAATAAAAACAAATTTTCTGATTCCACTACTAGGCTCCATAAAATTTCTAACTTGTTTCCAGGTCCATGTATACGCTTTTACAATAAACTTCCAAACGACGCGGTTGAATTATCGTTAGGTAAATTTATGAAATATGTTAAAAGTAGACTATCAATCAAAGGGCTTATTACTGTATCTCAGATTATATCAATGATAAAACCGTTTGGAATTGAATTCCTTCTTTTGTGTTATATTGTTTGTATTTGCTATAGCAAATGTTGTTAAACTACTAAGCAAACATTACTGTTAATTAGTAAGATTGTGTGCAGTATGAAGTTTCTCACCGGGCAAGCTTACTAGTTTATTTTTTGTGTGGTCTCTTGAATAAGTCATGCTCACTGAAAGGTCCTTGCTTACGGCGGCGTTGTTGATCGGGTCGGCAACTTCCCTAAAATATGGCGAGGGAGGCGATGGCTGAGATATGGGTCATACTCGTAAACGGGTGCTGTTTGTGGGGTCTATTGAAGCGTCCAAACAATATTAACGTACAGTGTCCTAAGTTTGACGTGAGGGACCTCATTTTGCTCTATAAATTATTCTAATGAATTGATTTAGTGCACAGTACTGATAATTAAGTAAAAAAAAGACTTCCCTGAGTTTCTTGCCAATTATGACATTAAAACAACTTTTAGGATTATATCGCGTTTATTTATTACTCATTTTATTTAAACGTCGGAAAATAAATAAAATAAATAGTAAATAAATGCGATATAATCCTAAAAGTTGTTTTAATGTCATGACCATGATTCGCGAAAGTCTTCGAGATTAATTCTTGCCAATTCTTCTCAGCGCGTGAATAATCAAATTGGCGGATTGTAAATATTGACCTTCATAAGTGTCTTTAAATGACCTAAATTGAATAAATGAGATTTAGATTTTTCGATTTTGAGGGATGATTCACATGCAGCGAGAAGAATGATAAACCTGAATGAATGTGTTTTCAAATAAGAGCAGAGGAAGACCGAATAGAATATGGGTGGATTGTGTGAAAGACGATTATTAAGAAGGGTGTTAGTGTGGAATCTTCCACGAATGATAGGGAAATGTGGAAAAGAAAAACCATTTGTGCCGACCCCAAACAATGGGAACAGTACAGGATGAGGATGATGAAGCAATCTGCCATGAAAATACCTAAATCCTTGATCTCGAGTTGTCCCGCTTCTAAATCATGTGTCAAAAGAATATCGATGTTCGAAAATTGTACCAATTTTATGATGTAGATTGTAGGTATTGCAAGATGTTCTACCATCTTTTGAATCGTAAAAGATGGCCAGGCGTAGCAGCCACAACCGTGAAGTTACAAGAAAATATAATGATATCTTTATGTATTTATCGTAATATCTTTGTAATGTATATATGTTTACATCGTGATAAATCCAGTTGAGTTAACATCTAACAAGGGTTGGTCAAGCGCAAATGTGTGAGAGGTACATGAACAAGGTACTTTCTGAAATCAACCTTGGCTACCATTAATTGCAGATTGTTTTGCAAATAATGGTTTGTACTAGCTAGGTACTACCACCGGATACCTGGTACAAAACTTATTATATCTGTCTAACCAAAATTAAATTAAACATTTTTTGAAAAAACATCTTACAAATTAAGAGTGAAAGATATTTAATCAAATTCGACTTTTAGTATAAATTATTTTTTTAGATATTTATAATTATATTTAGGCCACCGTTAAGATCGTCGCGGAAACTCAAACTGACGACAAAATTAAACAGTAACAGCTTTTAAATCAGCCATTATTAATTATTAAATAACAGGCTCCATTAAAGGCCGAGAGCCTATTTAATATTCAACTAACATCAACGTTGTTTCTCGACAAAGGGGAATTATGATTGCCGCCATATTGTTTTTACTGCTGACGTAAGAACCAGTACTTGTCAAAGAAAAATATTTTTTTATATTATTTTGATGATCTGATGACATTGTTATAATATATTAGCGAAGATTTATAAATTTATTTTTAATGCTTGTTAACATTAGTAATTATATATTATAAAGCGGAAGAGTTTGTTTGTTTGAACGCGCTAATCTCAGAAACCACCGATCCGATTTCAAAAATTCTTTCACTGGTGTATAGTCCATTTATCGAGGAAGGCTTTAGGCTATATTATATTTTCAAATAAATTAGGGGTCTCTGGTATTGCTATTGATTGAAGTTGATAATATTTTTTTTATGGGATAGGAGGGCAAAGGAGAAAGCGCCCATGGACACCGGCATCACTTATAGTGTTACCGTTGCGTTGCCGACCTTTAAGGGAGAAAGATGGGGAAGGGAGGTGGACCTCCGGGTACCTCTCTCACCGAACGAAACGCGGCATGAGCCACTTTACGTCGATCTTCTGGGAGGTGGTGGTATTTTACCGGTTGAGCCCATTCATGCATTCATTTAACTGCTTAATATTTTAACTGCCATTATTTTCATCATATCTAGGTTGTTAGTCGCTAATATCAAAAGCTCAGCATTAAGGTGTGTAATAATCGTGCCTTATGACGCTTTGTACCCTTTACCTACCCCGCAAGGAATCTGGCGTGAAGCTGTATAGATGCACCAGGAACTTGAATTGAAAAAAAATAGTGTTAGATAGTCCATTTATGAGGAAAGCTTTGAGGTATTAATATGATCGCAGCAATAATCTTTTTAGTGTAAAATGTATAAAATATGGCGGTACGAAGTTCGCGCGGTCTGCTAGTTAGTAATTAAAAACCCTCTCTGCCTACCCCGCAAGGGATTTGGCGTGAAGTTATGTATGTGTATGTAGAATAATTAGGCCATTAAGAGACCTTATTGTCAGGATCAAACATACTCATGTTGATAATGCTGCTATAATTCCTGGTGGAGCGGAGCGTATTCGATTCAATGTTTATTTGGCAATAGAAAAGGGGTCATATTTTGGTGATGTCGCGAGTCCGTGATATTTAGGAAACTATATCTTGTTTAGTCACCATTAAGTTTTCTAGTCGAACACCAGCATATCTATAGTACCATCCATTTCCAGTGAATGAAATAAAGGAAATTTGCAAAAAATAAATAAAAAATAGCATAAGATAGCTTAGACTAAGTAAACAAGCTCTCTTCATCTCTCTATACACACAAAGTCTTTGGTAACCTTGCTAGGCTAAAACACCACGAAGTGCTTCCTGTGGTCAGCCCAGCAGTAATAAGTCGAGCACAATTTATTTACGAGTAGGTATTATTTAGTAGTTATCACAAATAACCATTGAAATAACGTTGTAGTGTTACAACGGGCCTTTGTGCTAAACAATTATGTTAGGTTCTATATAACATTCTTTATTGTCAGTATATCTTGAGAAAAAGTTATGAAAGTGTAGTAAAATATATATATAGCATTGCCATTCAGCGTGGCAATGCGGCCAGTATTTTGGGCACGCTGCCAGTAGACCAAGATGCGGAGAAATTTGATTTCAGGTAGTTTTTTAATTGTATATATTGTAAATAATGTAATTAATTTATTTGTTCTTATTAAATGAATAAATAATATTTTGTAATAAAGCAACTACATAATTATAAAGTAGTAAAATTGATTATGTAGTGAGATGATGATTTTAGACCAAACGCAGAACTTGTGTACAAAAAATACATATCAACATACAAATGAAATGTACCAGTTGTTACTGCTCAGACAATGTAGCTCGCTGACATTAGCTCATGCTTTCTGGATACAAGAAATTTCACAATTTCACCAAAGAGCAAAATAGGTTTGGGTGGTCTTGTTCAGGCTTTATATTTTATTATATACTTATATTGGGAAGTTATACCCGTGCATGATGCATCCACCATCGCTCGGGCCGGAAGAACTCACATACCTTACTCACACGCTCGCTATTTCCAACACATAAATAATTGAAATGGTGTTATTTGTTTCTGAGTTTATCCTGTTCAAACAATTTTTTTTTTTAATTTTTCAACTTTATGAGAAATGAGGAAATATTATGTCTGTAGGCAGCAGGTTCACGGTGCAAAAATAGATAATATCTGTGGAACTTTAATTTTGATGTGCTTCTCAGATTAAAAACTACAACTAAGTTTCGTACCAATTGCGTGTTGTGGGATTCACCAAGACACAAGTTTTTAATTCTAAGCAGTTCTCAGGTTTCATGGTCGTATTGCATGTGTACGGGCGAAGTTGTTGCGGTACAGATTAAAAATATAATAAAATATTATAAGTGAAAAGAGTTCATTCACGAACAAACATCTTAATATACTCTCACTTCTGCACACAAAGGTGTAGGCAGCGTTGTCTCTTTCAGTTAAATGAAATTAATTGTCCTATGAATAGGTGGCCAGCCAAATACATACATATCGTGAGAAAAAATATGCCAGCAATAATAATAACATCTATAAATGTTAGCATGAAAATACATAATTTAAGGCATATTCTGGTGAATTTAATAGCTTTCAACTAATTAATTCAGTTCATCGAATAAAGTCCATTGTATTGCTGTCTATTAGTTGGTTATATGATACGTATTAAATTTTATTTTGAATAATAAAATAATGTGGGTGGGTGAATTCGGTCCGTGCCCGAGAACAAACATTTTTGTGATGAAGGTGATAGATATTTTTACAGGGGCCTTAGAAACGTGGTTTGGTTATCGTAGGTAGTATTAATAGTAGCAGTAAAATCGCATGGTAATAGGTCCAACAACTGTTCTTTGTGAACAATTGAACTTTTATTCAGTTACTTTTAGTCGATTAAATAACAAAAAATAATAGTGAGCTTATAACACAAATAACAGTCTAAATAAAAAGCATATTATTATTAAAAAAAATATGAATGTATCTGAAGAATCGGGTTTTATTTAAAACCCCTATTTCGTATATTATATGTTCAATTTATTATCAATTTGTATTAATCGACAAGTCACTTTTTTAAATTAACGCATTTAAAAATCACCAACTGCGTAAAGAGTGTGAAATGGGTACAAACAATTTCGTCTATCGTACTGTACTGTACCTGGACGGGATCGTGATCAACTGACTTTTGAGCAGGTATTACGCTTCTGGGCTCGTTAAGATTCCTGATTAGACGCACTAATCGCTTACTAATATGCGCCTGTTTCGTATATGTCGTACATTCAATTGATGAGGAACAGTGTTACAGGAGATGTAAACCATCGGACAGTGTGAGTATTGCATGGCAGACAGTTGGCAACAATATGGTGTACGTGATTCACAATCAATCACCGAGGACAGATTGATGGATGAGCACAAGCAAACTTACAGATTGATACTACCATATTATATACGTTGACCACTCACGTAATGATACACACACACACACGCACACACATAAAGAGTGGGTTTTATAAACATTGATCTCATTAATTCGAAAATGAAATAAAAATGTATTCATAAAAAGACAAAACAAACTACAAATACATATAAAAGCGAGAGTTCGGTATGGAAGAATGTGCATGAAAGTATAACAAATGCGGTTGAAACGAGGTCACTGCCCAAAATTTGCAGAGTGGCTCTCGCTGACCGCGTCGAAAACAAGTTTGTTAGAGAGGAAGTTGGATTGAAAGAGTGTGTTCGTGTAAAAGTAAGGGAGGGCTTGCTCCGATAGATTTGACATTTACAAAGAATGGATGATGCAAGATTGACTAAGTAAATCTATATTATATAATAAAACTAAGTCGATAAAATGTGCGTGCCGATAAAACTTAAAAAGGAGTCCCGACACGATAAAGGGACTTATGTGGTGTGATAGCCCTTTATCCCTCCTCGAACAAGAAAGTTCCCGTTTTAATCTAAGGGGCATGTTTTTAAAGATATAAGGGACTTTCCGACCCTTCAACTTGGAAATTAAGTCCAGTGGCGCCATCTGTTATCGAATATTTGAACTTCGTTCAAGACAACGATTGTTTGGGTTGCATAACTTATATTTTGGAGTTAAAGCGACATAATTTTAGTTATCCAAATTAGTTCTCAAAACATTAAAAAATTTAGGTTTTTAAATTTCGCGCTTTTACTACAAATGCTAACCTTTTATTATGGCGGACGATATTGACCAGAATACTCTACAAGGTGTGAGAGAGAAAATATTTTCAAATTTTCTCGAATATTATAGAGCCTAGCTCTCTGAATATATAAGAGCACGGTGTCGCTCACCAGAGTTAGTTTAATTTGAACAGCGAAACGAGCGATTTCAAAACGAAAAGAAGAGAAGTTATCTGTGAGCCTTTATTTAGAAGTATCACGTCTGAGTATTTTTAATAGTGTGTTTAATTAACTCTCGATTTTGAAACGAAATAGAAAAAAGTTATTTGTGGGTTTTTATCGTGAAATTTCAAATGTGAGTATTTTTAATAGTGTTTAATTAATTCTAATGGTTTTTTTTCTTTAAATTGTAATTTACTTAACCTTCAAAAAGTCGCGCGGCGTCGAATTGATGCCTTCTATATACTTTTGGCCGTAAACAAAATATCGCTCGACCGCTTGAAGGTTAAATATATTTTTTTTTTGTCTGTCAGTTCTGCAGCGAAACGGCGGAAACAAAAAGAATCTCGAAGAAATGAAACGGAAGAAGAGCACGAAGCACGTTTACAGAATCAACGGACCAGAATGAGTAACCTGAGAAGCAGAAGAAGCGAAGAAAGAACAGCAAATAAAATAATCAGGCCTTAGTAGAACTTGGAATGCCAGCACCACAAAGAAATGCTTTTAGTGTGCTAAACTACGAAATTATGAAGGAAAAAAGTTACAACATCAATGAACTACTTGAATACATTGCTCACAACAAACCACTTCTCAATGACAATCAAAAAAAAGTTTACGACGTTATAATGAGCCGGATAAATAACAATATTGGTGAAATTATTTACTTGGACGCACCAGGAGGCGTTTTTTAGCTAGTATAGGTATAATTCAAAAAGGGATGGGTGTAAGAGTCGAGGACAGCCACGATACATTTCCTAAGACCAAATAGAACGAGTTCTTGAGGAAGGTGATGACGGAAGCCTTAAAAACCAACGACCCTGTATTACAATAGTTATGAAAGTCAAAAAAGCCAATTAAGCGCTCTATGCCTACCCCGCAAGGGACTTGGTTTGAAATTATGTTGTGTTATTTTAATTCGAATATTGTGTCTTTCATCTACAGGGACAGCAACGAGTGACTTAGGACCGCACATTAGGCACTGTTCAGTAATTGGTAATATAAAATAATTATAGAAATCCCAAAAATATGTTTATAATCTGTTGTATGTAACCTCGATGGCTCAATAATAAATTGTAATTATTTTTAAAGGTAATCATAATTTACGTTTCTTGTGTTATGTTCAAATGCTATTATTTACGCAAAATAAAATTATTATTTACACTAAACATAAACTGAACAAAAAAAATTTGCGTGGAGTCCCGCCGCGCTACAGAAGTGGAACTTAGTAACATGTATTCACAATCGCTTTCTTTATTTTTATAGGTCTTCACCGACACTTAAAAATAGTCAATAAATAATTAACAATATAGATTTATAATATACTGCTAATGTAAGTAAGGGTGAGGTCTGGCGGGTTCGATCCCCACCCAAGTATAAATATTTATCTGGGTCTAGGTAGAATTTGGCTGGAGGCTGCGCCTCACAAAAGTGAAGCTCTGTGGTTCCACCGCCTCACTCGGCGCTGGGAACCACCAGCCGCGCGGATCCAGGTGGGTGACACGGCTGTCCCGGTGGCGAGGTACTTGAAGTACCTCGGCCTCACCCTGAACAGCCTCTGGAGCTTCGAGGAGTACTTCGTGAGGATGGTCCCCCGAGTAGGACGGGTGGCAGGCGCGTTACACCGCCTCCCCCGAGATTCGCCGCCTCTACGGTGGTGTGCCGCGATCCGTGGCCCTGTACGGGGCTCCCGCAGTGGCTGTTACGCCTCGACTCGCTGTTTTTTTTTACGTTCCAATTGGAATAGGGGGTGAACCTATTGCCCTACACAGGGTGCAAAGTTTTCAGCCATCGGTATTTATTACACTCAACTGTCAAACATAATTTCGATAAGTCATTTGTGTTAGCTAGGATACGAACCCACAACTTTTGATTTAGGAGGGGGGTGCTCGATCACTGGACCGCCGAGACTACCGAGATGACTACTATCTACTTCAAAATTGAGTTCTAATATTCACCCGAACATACATATGTCGGCGCAGGACGCCATCTAGCAGTATATGATGTCAACTATATATAATAACTAGTTGACCCGGAGAACTTCGTTCCGCATTAAAAGAAATAAATTAGTAATATTTGTATCTTAAAAACTTCAATTTGTGCTATTTATCAGCACGCGTTATGGCGCGCAAACGCAACTGCTATGAAACCGCTATGTTAATACTGTAATATCTTCGTAAATATTAGTTTAAATTACATGCTGTAAACAGCTATATTGATCTATATCAAAAGCACAATCTACTTAAGATAGTTAACTGGATGAAAATTAATGCTGTAATGTTTAAAATTGCTTCGTAAATAAGCCACTATTTCTCGTAAAAAATAAAAAAATAAAAATGGTCATTGTGGGTTATCCGTAAGAGGTAGACATATGCCCTTGCGAACTTTTTTGTAGACCTTTTAGAGGTGTATAATAATGTAGTACATTGTTTTCATTTATCACTTAGGGTTCAGGCAGCGTTTTTGATTAAAGTTTTAAATCTTGAAAATTATCTTTTTTTATTTCTACACTATACATGAATTATAGATCAGAACCACCCCGTTGACACCCTACTATTAAAAAAAAAACCCAACCCAACCCCCAACCCCAAGTATTAAAAAAAATCGCATCAAAATCCGTTGCGTAGTTTTAAACATATGCGCATATAAGGGGAAAGACAGCAGAAAGTGACTTTGTTTTATACTATGTAACTAGCAGACCGCGCGAACTTCGTACCGCCATATTTTATACATTTTCCACTAAAAAGATTACTGCCGCAATCATATTAATACCCCAAAGCTTTCATCATAAATGGACTATCTAACACTAATATTTATTTCAATTCAAGTTCTTGATACATACATACATAATTTCAGGCCAGATCCCTTGCGGGGTAGGTAGAGAGAACAAAGGGCCATAAGGTACGATTATTACACACCTCACTTGCTTAGCTGTTGATATTAGCGACTAACAACCAAGATATATTATGGTGATAATATTATCAATTTCAATCAACACTATAAGTAATAGTTATAGTAGTAGTAGTCCGAAGCTTTTTGTCAACTTTTAGTTTTTTTTTTAATACTACTTGAACAACCTTTTTTTTTTCTTTGGTCATTGTCTTTCTACAAAAAAAAAGACCGGGTCACCACATGTTTTAACCAGCATGTGTTTTTTATAATTTAAATGGTGTCGATTTGGCACCTTGCTATTACTCTTATCAAAATAAATTCACTACATTTTAAAAGAGATCACGATATTAAAAATACTAATAGATGGGCAACTCTATGTGGTATGATGAAGACCGTAAAGTCTTTATATTTTAGCAAAATACGCCAAGTCGAGGTGCGTGGGTATATCTTACGCTTCGTCCGTTTATATGAAGTTGCAATATTGTAAAGAATTAAAAATAATACATATTATCATATCTGCTTAGAGAAGTAACTGTGAACTAACGCTAACTTTGACCCAGGACTTTGGATACATAGATAAAATATTTTTAAATAGTACGTTCGTTTTAGATATTTAGATCACATTAAAGGAATTAGGTACTCTTAAATAGACATTGGTAGAACCAAGCAGTTCGCTGCATGTATGGGCCGGCTCGACCGGTGAAATACCACGACCTCTCCGAAGATCGACGTAAAGTGGCTCATGCCGCGTTTCGTTCGGTGAGAGAGGTACCCGGAGGCCCACCCCTCTTTCCCCATCCTTTCCTTTCCCTTATCCCTTAAACGTCGGCAACGTAACAGTAACATTATATGTGTTGCTGGTGTACATGGGCGGCGTTGATTGCTTACCATCAGGTGACATGGCTGCTCGTTTGCCCTTCTATCTTATAAAAAAATGCAACTTTTAGGCTATCGCGTATGCATATTACATAAATATAATGAACGGGAAATAACGCCACACGTTTAGGTAAACAAATAATCCAAAAATATATAAAAATCTAATTTACGTGTCTTATTAGACTCGGAAATCATCATCATTTAGCAGACCGCGCGAACTGCACCGCCATATTATATACATTTATAACTAAAATTTATTGTCCCACTCTTATTAATAACTTAAACTTTTCTCAATAAATGGGCTCTCTAAAACTAATATTTTTTTCAATCCAAACCAGTAGTTCCTGATACATACATACATAAATTCTCGCCAAATTCCTTATGGGGTAGGCAGATAGAACAAAGTGCCATATGGCACGATTCGGCCATACGGCGTCACTCGCTTAGCTAGTATCTATTAGCGTACTGACAATCAAGACATTGATAATATTTACAACATCAAAGAAAGCTTTATTAGCAACGCCACTTAAGAACAATGAATATAGCAATGAACTTGTCCCAAGTTTTTTTTCAACCTTTAGTTTTTTTTAATACTACATAAAAAACTCTTTTTATTTGGTCACTATTGTTGACTTCAATGAAAAAAACGGGACACCATATGTTCAAACCGGGGTAGCTAACTCACAGTGAATGTTTTTTTTTATAAGTCAAATGATGTCTGTTTGTTTTGCGATTATGCTTATCGAAATAAATTTACTACATTTTAAAAGATATCACGATCTTAAAAATGTAAAGTTTATTACATATATCTAGAATGTATTATAAATCAGTCAAAATGTTGTTAGATTTTGAAACGTCATTGTATGTAATAATTTAAAAATTAATAATTCCAGCTAAGCAATAAAACAGAGTTATCATATTGATTAACTTCTATAGTAATGATCTTTGATACCTATTTAATGGATTTAATGCGAGCGAAGCCGCGGGTAAAAGCTAGTAACTTTTATAAATAAAAATACCACAAAATAGGATTAAATACTACAAATTTTAAATGCTAATTAAAGTATTGAGCGATATGATGACAAAGAGAGAAACAACAACACAACATAACTTCACGCCTTTTCTACTCGAAGATGTAGGCAGCGGCTATTAAACCTCGTTTCGCCACTATGTTTTCATCCCAAATGGAATAGGTGGCGAACTTATTGCCATACCATTCACAAAGTTTATAGTCATCGATATCTAAATACATAAAACTTCCGAAAACAATTTCAAAAAGTCATTGGTGTGAGCCAGAATTCGAACCCGCGACTACTTTATTCAGAAATGGGGTTCTCGACAGTTGGACCACCGATACCTTTTAGCAAGAAACGAACGTAAAAAAATCTACCTGATAGCTGTCGCGGTCCGAGCTGTCCGAGTCGAATACATCTTCCGTAGTGTAACTAAATATTTCCCTATGAAATGAATACTTACATTTTGTATTTTGCGATAACTTTTGAATTAAATGTCCGAATTGAATTATTCAAAAAGTTCTAGAAAGGTATTGAAACTATCTTTTTATTGAAGTAATTTATTTTAAGGAGAATTAATACCAAGGTACAAAATAAACCATTTTTATAACGACATCAATTTAATTATTTTAAAATATTCAAAAAACACTTATTGTGAGATAACTACAATAGTTAGACATATGGCATCGCGGACTTTTTTATAGACAAATTTATGTTCTATAAAAGTGTAGTACATTTTTTTGTTCTAGAAACTATAGTTTTCGCAGCGTTCACGATGTAAGAATTATTTTCGAGTCATTTTCTTACACCTTGGGTTACATTACTGGACTTATAGTAAGGATCCCTAATTAATTTGAAAATATAATATAGCCTAAAGCCTTCCTCGATAAATGGACTATATATCACTGAAAGAATTTTTAAAATCGGACCGGTGGTTTCGGAGATTAGCGCGTTCAAACAAACAAACAAACTCTTCCGCTTTATAATATAAGTATAGAAGTATAGATGATAATTGATAACCCTATAAAACTTTATTAGGTAAACTGATTTAATTATGATTACATGTTATTATTAGTCTTGGTGGCGCAGTGGTCGAGCACACTGCTTCTGATCCAGAGGTCCGGGTTCGATTCCAGACTTTGGCTCACACCAATGACGTTTCGAAATTGTTTTCGGAAGTTATGTGTGATAAATATCGATGACTGAAAAACTTGTGCCCGGTATGGCAATAGGTTCGCCACCAATTCCATTTGGGACGTAAACATAACGGTGAGACGAGGCTTAACAGCCGCTGCCTACACCTTCGGGTAACAAAAGGGGTGAAGTTATGTTATATTATTTATGTCTATATATTACTGAAATATATTTATTATTTAGTTAAGTAAAATACACGAAATTTATAATTATGTGATTAATTAAGCAATTCATTATATTTAATAACTGTTTTGGTGATATTTCCTTTTATTGTTTAAATGTTTAAATCCATACTGATGCTGCATGAATATTCGTAATATTTATTTTCATGATTAATATCTTAATATTAGATAGTATAACTCGTTCTATGTAATATTTGTTATATAAGAGAACTAAATTTTAAAACTTCCTAGCAGCGCCATCCGCCGAAAGATAGTGAATTTGGATTGTTAAAATAAGTAATTTATAGATTTACAAACTATTTCGCACTAAAACTGGTGTCATAATTATCTAAAATTGTTATTTTGAATTTTAACCTATTTTTCAATTATAATTCTCGAGTAGGTTCACTTGTTGTGTAAAAAGATGTTGTTCATCATTATTGTTATATCAATTATGACCAGCTAGTACCACCATCCGCTACTAGATGTCTGTACAGGTATGTAGTTTAAAAAGTCGCTATGTCTTTTCGTCCTTGGTTTATATGGATCTTGGCTTTTTGTAACCATTATATTATTATATTAATAGTGGCCGCAAGGGGGCGTTAAAAGCGTTAAATGCTCTTGCACGAGACATTAGAAGTTCCACTTCAATAAACAGGTCAACGTTTATTTATTAGATGTTGTTAATTAACTGTTGACGAAGGCTTTCCTTTGTGTCTATCAGTTTTACTTATTAATTGTTGACAGTGTGACTGAGTATTGAAGTTAGTTTATCTTTGGTGCATTATTTATAATTTATATATTATTTGTATAATTTATTGTGTGTAAATTTGTAACAGGTAGAGGGTGTAAAAGAGCCGGTTTGTATGTATATTTCATGATGATTATAGCAAATAACGATGAATGATAATATTCCAGGTTTATCACTTTAATTGCAAACGCTGGCTGGACCCTAAGTGAGAGTCAAAATGGGGTATGTCTATCTCTTATGGGTAATCCACGGTGACGATTTTTATTTCGTTACTTTTTACGAAAAATAATGACCTATCGATGAAGCGATTTTAAAAATTAAGTGTAAAATAGTGAAATTAATGAGCCTGGCCTAATGGTGGCCTAGTGGTTGAGCACACGGCTTATGATCCAGAGGTCCGGGTTCGATTCCTGACACTGGCTGACACCAATGATTTTTCGAAATTGTTTTCGGAAGTTATGTGTGATAAATATCTATGACTGAAAACTTTGTGCCCGGTATGGCAATAGGTTCGCCACCTATTGCATTTGGGACGTAAACATAACGGCGAGACAAGGCTTAACAGCCGCTGCCTACACCTTCGGGTAATAAAAGGCGTGAAGTTATGTTATGTTGAAAATGATACCTTTTAAGGTGTAATTTTTAATTGTAAATACCTATAATTAATTGCTGAAATCTTAGAAAATAAACAATGAAGCCTTATTATCAAGGCATACAGCAACACAATATTAAACATCTACATAAATATTTATATTGTAGTTTTCAAGAACTCGGTTATGAAATAACAATACAGGTTATAATAGGTACAGGTAGGAAAAAAATCCAACCTCTATCGACGTACATTTTTATATTAAACGCTTTTTATGCAAACGTTCAACTTTATTATCATAAGAAATATAGTATTTTTTATCGGCGCGCTGTATAATTTATATTCTCGCTGTTGTAACGACATATACCTAGCATTGATAAATGATCATAAAAATGAGTAAAGTAAAAATTAGGTATTTTCTGATGCTAGCCGCACAGGACCGGGAGTTATGGCATGCTAAGGAGGAAGCCTACGTTCAGCAGTGAACAGATCCGAGCTGATGATGATGAGTTTCTAATGTATAGCTGTTGATTCTAGATACCATATGAAGCTTGCGAATTTCGTATTACTATAATGTTTATGTTTTACATTATACTTTCTATTGACAATAACCTGAATCAAAGGTTCGAATATAGCAAAGCAAGTGGCCTAGGTTTGTTTTTATCAAATAACAGATTTTTTTTTCATTTTAGCTTAGCAAACCCAAAAGCTGAGGTGAAAAAATCTCCGTTACGTGGCAGAAATTCAAGTGTTGTGGAACTTATAGAGAACAATAAAAAATGTGAAAAAGGCTCGGTGGTCCTGTGGTCGAGCTCCCCGCTTCTGATCAGCAGTCGTAGGTTTGATTCCGCACTCACACTAATGATTTCTTGCAATTCTTTATGGAAACTATGTGTGGTAAATATCGATAACTGACAACTTTGTGCTCGGTTTATGTGGCAATAGGTTTCCCCACCTTAACTTACCTTAACAGCCGCTTATGGATGAAGTTGCAAAATTACTAATTTCCTGACATCATTATTTTTTGAGAATACATTTACAAAGACTTATGGTAATTATCTGAGTAGGTTGAGCATCAAAACATAAATAACAAAATATAGACTAACTTTCTAAAAATAGCAATAGATATTGGTTTGACATTTGCGTGAGGCAGAAGCAAATCACACAGCTTCCCGGAAAATATTTCATTCGTATCAGAGTGAAGCCTTATTTGTGTCGAGGAACTTCTTAAGTACTATACTCAATGCACATGTTCCGGCAAATTTGCTTAAAGAATTATTTCGCCATTAACTCGCGAGAGAGGATTAGACAAGTGCGAGTCGTAGTCTGTGACGTGGTGCCATAGAGTCGTATAATACATTTAATACTCTCAGACAGTATCCAAATTATACATCTCAAATTGTGTTGTTATGTTCTCTAATACATTGTGGACTTAGTATATCATAGTTTATTTTAAAGATAAGCACAGAACTACTCGTAGCAGCTGACACCACTAACCATTGCGCCTGAACGTCTGTAGTAAATAGTTAAATCGTAAATTAAACAAGATAGATTCTTCAAGGTCGAGGTAGTTAAATTTATGTTACAAATTATCTGTTAGCACGTGCTAGATGTGCAACATTTTAAGTTATTTCTGATAATATTGTGATATTGTGTTTATGTCAACAGGTTCCACAACCAATCCTATTTCAGGCGCAAAAGGTAAGCCAAGTAGTCGCCGCAAAAATTTCAGTGTGTGTGAAGTTACAAAAAACAATATAAAATCTTTAGTTATCTACATATTTAGTTCAAAACGTTATTTGCTAACTGACAGCAAACACTGTGATATTTTTAATTTATATAGACTTTAGTTAGCTTATTCCTTAGTTTAGAAATTCATTCATCATTGTTAATTTTAGCATTGGAAGTGAATTCTCTCAAGTAGAACTTGGCATATTGAATAATGATTAATTATATAATAATATAATCTTGAAAACCACAAGTTAAAGCGTTATTAATAATGGGGTTAACAAAATTTTAGAAGTAGGTACTTACAGAATGTTGTTTTACTTAAAATTTCTAAGATTTTGTCTAGAGATAAATTTTCAATGGAAATTCTATTATTTCGAATTATCTCTCTAAATGGCCATATCTGATTTATTTTCATGACCCTGCGAACTTCGTATCGCCTTATTATATGGCTAGTTTATTAAAGGCTAGTTTTCTACACATATTACTAATGGTGTAATAATAAATATAATACCATATGAAACAAGGTGATAACGTGAGTGTCTTCAAAAGCAGAGTGAACAGGTTCTTAACAGGCCAGGGCAATTTACCACCAACGACTTCACTGTCACTTACCATCAGGTGAAGTGTTGTCAAGCACTGGCCTGTATGCGATAAAAAAAAAAACAAAAAAAAAGATTTCACCAAGTAACACAGTTTATTTGAGTAATCAAGTTAAATGTCTGCCTTTTTTACTACCTAAGTGGTAAAATTATGAAAAACCATTTGTTATAGAATTTCTACAATATACAAAAAACACACCTTCCAAGATTTTGATGTCAACCATCAGCGTGTCGAGCCGGCCCATTCATGCAGCGAACTGCTTGGCTCTACCACTGTTTCCTGCCGTTACACGTTACCTTTTACTACTTACTACCTACCTAAACACCTTCACAACGAGTCTTGTTTCCTTGACATTTTAAACCTTTTGAGAAGGTTTAAAATTTAAAGTTCTAGAGGTCTTCTACTAAAAAACGGCGTTTAAGCAGTGATTGTTGTTAAAAAATATTTTACAATCTGTTTCTATCTTGAATAAAATATATCATGGATGCAGCTGCGGTAAATAACTAGTGAGCTTCTCAAGGAATACTCCAAAGAAGCCAAAATAAACATCGCCTCCTAGCTTCTCCATCTCATCAATATTGAATGTGAAAGTCAAATACGTAAATATGAACAACTTGTCATTGAACGATATTCAATGTTTTATTTGTGAATGATTAAAAACTATATTACGTTTCGTATTCAAATTCAATATTTTCTTATCATAAATAAAATTATACGGCATCCCTAAATGTTAGGTTCTATATATAAAATCAAAATCAAAATCTCATTTATTCAATTTAGGTCATTAAAAACACTTATGAATGTCAATATTTACAATCCGCCAATTCGATTACTCACGCCCTGACAAGAATTGGCAAAAAATACAGGGGAGTCTTTTTTTTTTCTTAATTATCAGTAAACTATGTCACAAATTATTAGAATAATTTATAGAGCAAAATGAGGTCCCTCACGTCAAACTTAGGACATAGTACGTTATTATTCTTTGCAAGCTTGAACAGACCAGTCGCCACGAACAGCACCCGTTCCATGACCCATATCTCAGCGATCGCCTCCCTCACCATCTTTTAGGGAAGGTGGCGACCCGATCAACGACGCTGCCGTAAACAAGGACCTTTAAGTGAGCATGACATATTCAAGAGACCAGACAAAAAAGACTAGTAAGCTTGCCCAGTGAGAAACGTCATACTGCACACAATCTTACTAATTAACAGTAATGTTTAGTTAGCAAATTAACAATATTTGCTATAGCAAATACAAACAATATAACAAAAAAGCATATAACACAAACAATATACCTGAACATTTAGCTTTTTTTTCCTATGTTTCTGTGACTTGGCGATCTAAGTAAACACAATAAGCCAATGAGTTGAAGTGATTATGACATTCGTCGGTACTGGATCTTGTCTTTAAATTGGGGACACTGTGTCGTTTTAGTCGGCTGATATAGCACTTGCTATATCTAGCTATCTCATGTTTTACTGTGTTGATGTTTAGGTCTTGATGTATGTGCTTGTTGCTGACGTAGTACGGGATGTCCAGCATAGCTCTCAATGTCTTGCTTTGAAACCTCTCTAAAATCTCTATGTTACTGATACTAGCTGTACCCCACAGTTCAATCCCGTAGGTCCATATGGATAAAGGATGGGGAAGGGGGGTAAAAAATCTAACATATTTGGTTTTTCTACCATTTAAAAGCAAATTATTAGCACTAAACCAGTTTACTATCTTTGAAAGAGCATTGTTTACATCGTCAATTACTGATTGTTGTCTCTTTACCTTAAAAAGTAAAGAAGTATCATCTGCAAACAAAACTATTTCATGAATGTCTTTTACAAGATAAGGTAGATCATTAATGTACAGAAGAAAAAGGGAAAGGTCCCAAGATAGAGCCCTGCGGCACCCCCATTGCTACAGCTGATCCATGTGATCGCTTTCCGTTAACATCTACTGTTTGGATCCTATCACGTAGGTAAGAAGTAAGAAGATCCAAAGCAATGCCCCTTATGCCATAGTGATGTAATTTTCTGACCAGAGTCTTATGCTGGACACAATCAAAAGCTTTAGATAAGTCACAAAATACCCCATAGGCATCCTGCGACTCCTCCCAAGCGTCAAATGTACTTTCGAGTAATTTTACCCCATCATCACATGTTGACCGTCCTCGAGTGAAACCGAATATTATATTATGCAGCAGACTATTTTCATTAAAGTATTTAAGTAACTGAGCGAGGATTAGTTTATTAATTAAAACAACTTTTAGGATTATATCGCGTTTATTTCTTTCTTATTTATATTTATTTCCCGACGTTTCGAACTCTTTACAGAGATCATTTTTACGAGTGATGAACAAAAAGATGGTAGTTGTTCAAAAGCTATTTTCATTGCTACAGAGAGCACCCACTTTTTGGAAATCAAAATCAAAAAGTTTATGTTAAAAATATGATTTTTACTATTGGTAACCCACATCAGACCATGAAAACAAAAGTTAAATACTTATCTATAAGATGCATTCATATTTTTGTTTGTAAAGATCCTTTGTTGTATGACTTAATAAGTAAAAGTTGTTGTTATTAAGTTTTTAGAATATTATCTTATAAGTAGGTTGAGATCAAAGTATAACTATTATTAATTATTGATTGATTTTGAAATTAAAAGGGGGTAAGTATTTGATAAAAATCTACGACTGGGTCAAACGGCCAGTCCTGAGAAAGACCCACCAAGAAAACTCAGCGACTGTTCTTCAAAACTGATTATTATTTCATTTTGAACGGGCTATTGATATTGCAATTAGTTATAAAATTTTTGAGAAAAAAGAAAGGAAACTTGGTTTCCAGGTTAATAAAAATTAAAAATTGAAATTATTTTGATTGTATACTGCACTACTCAAAATTCTACATTATTTTAGTTTCTGATGTGGGTCTGACCTGCAAACTATATTAATAGTATCTCGCTGTCTTGAGCTGTTTGATTGTGGACTAGGTTTGATGAGCTATATTCGAAAAGGATTAGTTTTTCGAAAATTTTACTGAATGTAGGTAGTACAGATATTGGTCTAAAGTTAGTGGGAAAAGTAGTAGTAGATCTAAGTAGAATATCGGCATAGGATCTTTTGTGGTTTTATGTTTGTGATGGATCTAATTTCATGTACCATCTCAAATAGTTCTTGCTTTACCTGTTCTGTGTCTTCTGTTGAATGAAGATCACGTATGACTACGCGATATGCTCTTTCACTTTTAAGTTTATATGTATAATGACTAATATTCTTCTCAATGAAGTTAGATCTTATAGCTTTGTATGTGTCCACATCTTGTGGCATTAGTTTGACAATATGCTCTGACCTCAGAGTTGTAATGGTGTATTTCTCGGTGTCTATAGTAGACACCGAGAAATACACCATTATTATTGTTGAAATGATTTCCTTTAATTGTTTTATGTCAATCACTCCTGTAACAAATATAGGTTCCGGTTTCGAGGGTCTGGGTCTGGGTCTGGACTAGGAGGTCCATTATTTTCTTTCTCTAATAATTGAAATCTATTTTCTGTTGGAATGGCATATGCTGTTTTAGTCAGTTTAGTAGTTTTGTTTGAAGTTTCAGTACTTGTGTCCGCTTTTTCTTTCATTGGTACTTGATCATTTTGCCATTGGTTACTTTGATGTTCATTATTCGTAGTTGTCTTAATTTTTGTGTTTGTCTTTTTGCTAATATCTTTTTCTATGGTATTTCAGCTAGTAGTGTTCCAAGCGAGTTTCTTCTAGTATGATTGCACATGGTTTTGTGTAGTGTTTGTTGTGTCATTTTTGTTGAGGTTTTATTTTCTTTTTCAATATTCATCTTGTTCCCACGAGCTGTAAAGGGCGATGATTATCTATATTATATTCACATTCTATTAAATACACTTAATTGAATGTAAGTTAATGCTGTAATATTTAAAATCGCTACGTAAATAAGCCATTATTACTCTTAAAAAGTAAAAAAATAAAAATTGTCATTGTAGGTTATCCCTAAGAGATAGACACGCCTTCGCAGATGTTTTTGTACACCTCCTGAAGGTGTTTAATAATGAAGAACATTGTTTTGATCTATCACTTAGGGTTCAGCCAGCGTTTGAGTTTGCAGTTTGCAAAACAAAGTCGTTTGCCGCTGTCTGTCGCCTTAAATGCTTATAATGCTAATCTTTGAAATCTGAATCTTTGAAACTACTCGACGGATTGTTATGCGGGTTTCTTTAGGATGGGGGTGATTTTTATGTATAATTCATGTATAATGTGCTAAATAAAAAATGTCAATTTTCGAGATTTAGCATCTTAATTGCAAACGCTGGCTGAACCCTATATAATAATGATAACCAAATAACGTTTCGGATATTTATTTAAAAGTTGGGTGTACATATCTGTGTCATTTTATATATGAAAAGTACAGGGTAAGGATTTAAATATTTTTCTTGAATCTAATGGTTCTTGAAATTATGGTCTACAAAAAACCAAGAAATTGAGACGAGAAAAAAGCTTTAAGCAAAAAAGCTTTCAATCAATAATTGTTATTCCATTAAAACATAGTCATTTTTCATTGAAAAGGTAGCCCTGTTAGCAATTCTTGTTTACCTTAAAAGCAATAAACAAAATAAACCGTATAAAAATAATGTTTACTTATAAATTATTTAATTTCAACAACAAACATCTCCATCAATTAATTAATGTTCATGATACGAGTAGTTATAAAAAGAGAAACTTGAAATCTCTTTTTACCACTCTCTCAGAGGCTCGGAGTTGTTGAAGGAATAGAAGGTGCAAGTCTCACTAAGTAGATTTACAGCGAAGAAGTGGAAAGATATACGAATAGTGCGGCCTTCAAACCGATCGGCTTGCATCACATGAGATATGAAGGTCATAGAAGCGAGTGAGGAATGCAATAACTGTGCCTTATATTTCCTTTTGCTGATCTTCTTCTGGAGGGGGTTAGTGAGAAGTTGTTGTATTACTAGAATATATTGAACTTATTTTGTAGTAATCAGTTTGCTCTGTCTGTCTAGTAAGGGACGTAGCGTGCACTTGTGTCATAGTAATTTTATATATAACAATGATATCGGTGTACGTGACTCCCTGCAGTGCATAACGTTATGATAGGACATCTCCATAACAATGCAGATTGTTGCGAGCTGTGAGTAGATTGGCACCAGATCTGGGTTAATTTGATCATATGCCTATGTCACGTGGTTCATGTTGACAAAGTCCTGCTGTTGTTGTTTGAAACTTGTCCAATGTGTCAATATCAAATCAATAAGTTTACCTCACTAACACACTACCACACTAACATAAGTGTAATAAAATTGCCTTTGTTTTCAGAGTAAGTGAGGTTCACTTATTGATTTGATGTTGACACATTGGAGAAGTTTCAAACAACAACAGCAAGACTTTGTCAACATAGTAGAGCAGAAATGAATTAGGGAGATGGAGGTGCAGGCTCAAAGATGCTGGCAGATTTTAGGCACTAGAGTATTGGATATTTTAGAAAAAATATAAATAAGTCTCGGTGGCGCAGTGGTCGAGCACACGGCTTCTGATCCAGAGGTTCGGGTTCGATTCCAGACACTGGCTCACACCAATAATTTTTCGAAATTATTTTCGGAAGTTATGTGTGATAAATATCGATGACTGAAAAACTTTGTGCCCGGTATGGCAATAGGTTCGCCACCTATTCCATTTGGGACGTAAACATAACGGTGAGACGAGGCTTAACAGCCGCTGCCTACACCTTCGGGTAACAAAAGGCGTGAAGTTATGTTATGTTATGTAAATAAGTTTGATATGGAATTGTCTTAAATTTAAATATTGAAAGTGACATTTGATTTTATATAGAATTGCCTTTGTTTTCAGAGTAAGTGGAGAAATTTCAAACAACAACGGCAGGACTATGTTAACCTAAAAGAGCAGAATAGAATTAGGGAGACGGAGGTGCAGGCTCAAAAATACTGGCAGGTGCATCAATAGAGTATTGGTATAAAAAAAAATGTATAAGTTTGTTATAGAATAGTCTTAAGTTTAAAGATTGATAATGACATTTAATTTAATATAGAATTGCCTTTGTTTTCAAAGTAAGTGGAGAAATTTCAAACAATAACGGTAGGACTATGTCAACCTAAGAGAGTAAAATAGAATTAGGGAGACAGAGGTGCAGGCTCAAAGATACTGGCAGGTGTTAGGCACTAGAGTATTGAATATTGTAGAAAACTAATGAAAATAATTTGGATATGGAACAGTCTTAAGTTTAAAGATTGTGTAGATTATAAATGAATGTATTCTAAATGTAACATTTTTATTAAACAAAATAATTTATGTCATTGATTCATTATCAATTCATGTTCCTATTATTTGTTGTGTTTGATGTTTATTAGTTTGTAAATGTAAAATATAAGTTTCATGTTTAAAATTATTGTATAATTTTAGTAAGCACCAATACCATGACACATAAGTTTTTGTAGTTTGTGTATTGGAATTTGTTCACTTTTTCGGAGTGGAGGCGTTCTGTAATAATTTCTGATAGCTTTTTAATTGTAAATTTACCTTGATATGGTGTTCACATATATAATAGAAACTTATTTTTTTTATTTTATTATTCGCCACAATTTTTGCACAACGTTACCACTCTAATTAAAAGGTGTCACGTCAGTTGTGCTCGACTACTGTGATCGCATAGAATTTCTTAGTTAACTTGTAGGACGTTGATTTTAATTTGGTTGGATCTTAATTGTGATTGTCGAGTATTCTGTTTGCTACACCTTTTATTCACCAACCTACTGATTTGTTTTCAGTAGTGATAATAATGTTGTTATTTATTACAAATGGTTTGAAAAGAGTATTTGGCACATGAGTTTCTTGCCCGATTCTTCTCATGATAGCCCCTACACTCGGAATCGGGCCGCTCGTGGCGATTGCGTCCGTGTTTTTTTTGTTCCACGGAGGCACTTTCCACAAGCGCTCGTGTTTGTTTTTTTTTTTATTTAATTTTAAATCATAATGTTATCTGTACTTGTTGACTATTTTTAAGTGTCTGTGAAGACCTATAAAAATAAAGTTATTTTGACTTTGACTGTGACACTAAATTAAAAATATAAATATCTCTAGTCTTCTAATTGCTCCTCGAGAATCTCCTCTAATTAATTTAGATGTTACACTTGATGACTCCTCTGTTCAGTAATGGTTGCCTTGGAGTCTTGTTCACATTTCATTCTAACCCTAAAATAATGTTCGTTATCAATATGTATTCTATTAAAGAGATGAGCAGAATACCAATTCAAGTAATAATTGGATTTGTTGCCATACCAGTGATAACTTTTTTAATTTGTCACAATCAATGCCAAAGATATTTAACAGACAGCAAGCTTGTTTAACTCTGGCAGAATTTAACAACTCGTAGTATAGAAGTGTGTCTTTGTTTAAACACAACAATTCTTCAGCCTCCCAAATGTATTTCCAATTACAACACTGGCAACATGCCTGTGATTATATGTAGATTCTAGTGTGCCAGGTACAGCAACCAAAATTAGAGTCATTAGCCAGAGTCTGGGCAGATAACCAGAGTCTCCTAAAATCATTATCATATTATTATATCAAATAATATTTCTTTATAAATATGTTATCTACGTAAGAGCCACACCATTTTCCAATTTTTTTATAACAGCTACATATGATTATTGATCTCAACGTTTTTCCAAAATAAACGAACCTTGATTTGTTGCTCTAAAATTGTTCTTGGCAGTTAAAATCCTATAATGATCACGTTATATCTCAATATCTGTAAAAATATAAAAAATAACAATTAAAAAATATATATAAATACATATAATATAACACACCACAACTAAAATAGTATTACGCGAACAAGATTATCAACAAATATAAATTCAAAACAGGCATTACTAAGTGATCGTCTCGTTGCCGGTGCTTATTACACCATCAATGACTTCATGACGGACACGTCGTCTTAGGACCGTCAAATTGCCTGCTCAACGCGGATTGTGTAGTTTGCGTGTTGGAATTTGTTCACTTATTTTGGAGTGGAGACGTACTGCAAATATTTCTATTTCTAATAGTAATCAACATTTCTTATTATGAGTTTGAATTGATGTTGTTTTGATAAAAGCTTTATATATAATTTTTATTATTGCACTTACTTGTTGCACAACGTTACCATTCTAAATAGAAGATGTCGCGTCAGTTGTGCTCGACTAATATCATATAATTTCTCTCATTACTTGTACTACGATGATTTTAAGTTGGTTGGATCATAACTGTGATTGTCGAGTAGTCTGGCTGCTACACCTTTTATGTGATATTTTTTCAGTAGCGTTGATAATACTATTCTGTAAATTTTCAATGGTTTTGAAAAGAGTATTGGCACATGAGTTTCTTGCCCGATTCTTCTCATGAAAGCCCCTACACTCGGAATCGGGCCGCTCGTGGCGATTGCTTCCGTGTTTTTTTGTTCCACGGAGGCACTTGCTTCAAGCGCTCGTGGCTTAGCTTTTTAAATATTATTTTAATTTTAAACATTTTTGTACATTGACTATTTTTAAGTGTCTGTGAGGACCTATGAAAATAAAACCACTTTGACTTTGACTTTGACTTTGACTTTGACTTTGACTTTGACTTTGTACTAACTATTAATAGGTACTGTAAACTCTTTGGTATTTTTAGATGTAAACTCTTTGATATTTTTAATACGTGTGTTTCGAAATTTGTATTTGAATTTTTAAAAACATTTTGATTTAAAAAGATTCGAATGTCAATGAATAAAAAAGAGGACTGAGATGATGACTTTAATGTCGAGAGGTTGTGTAAAATACCAAAAGAGAATAACAAGATTATCATGCGTATCATTGAGAATTAAAATATGAACAGAAGTCTGATGTGGAGCAATGGATAATGAAAATGAAGAATGAATAAAAACAAAAGGTCATGTATACATAATTAACTAATATATTCTATGATTTAATCTGTTGACATTATTATTTGATACACATGCACTGAGCTCCTAAATACCTCAGGAATGAATAACTGAGCTGAGTCATTTTATATAGTGGTTCTCACGTTGGTTCTACCAATATCATAAAGATTGGGAAGACGAGAGAACGAAGTCGTTACAGTACCCACATACTAACCATTTTAACATTGATTGAGCGGTAGTGCTTGACAGTAATACAGATTTTTTCAGACCTAGGTGGCCCAGAAATTCTGAACTGGCTACAATCAATACAATCAATCAATTACCCTGTATCTTAATATTTAGTATAAAACCTGAAATAAATGTATATAAATGAATTTTGTTTTCATATTATCTATTTTGCAAGCTACATATCTATATAATAACATTGATAGTATGTTCTTTCACCAATTGCTTGTCTGTCTTGCTGCACTTGGAGTATCAGGGAACATATGTATTTATTTATCATGTTTCTTTTAAGAGAGTCTTGGTAACCTCTTCATGCTCATATTTTGATAAATACGATAGGCCGCTGATAGGAATCAGTTGAAGGAAGGAATATACATTTATTAGCTTAAAATTAGAATTTTGATTGAAACAGTTATCATTATTCTGATGTATTTAACTCACAATTATATTGCTTACTTTATCTTCCAAAGTTACATTGAGAATTCTTTAAATCAGATAGTTTTAGCTTCTCGGGTGAATTCCACACTTGGTAGATTTAATATGTCGTTTATGTATTTTCAACCTTTTGCTCGACCACTAGACAACAAATTACGTTGATTTTGGGCTGTAGCGGTGGCAATCATTCCAAGCAAAATAATAACATGGTTCCATCATTTTCGACAAGTTAAAATTAATAAAAAGTTTAAAATATCACTCTCGCACGACAAAATTTTAGGTGAAAACCAATTTACGGCACGTTATAGTTAACCAACACGAAAGTGACTATTTTACGTAAACGAGCTGTCAAATCCATCAAAATGTTAACTCGCACTCGCGCTAATGTCACTTTAGCTACTAAAAACCAACGTCGACGTGAGAATTGTACGATCGGCACTTACGTCAATGTGGCAAAAATTCTCACGTATGGCACGGGGTGGCGCTTATTAAATGCCATACAAATCTGCGTTAACTCTAACGTGATGGTGAACGTGTAAAAACTCACACTAGGCACACTCATAGACAATATATTTTGTTACCAAATGATAACATTACATCCAATATAGTTTACAAAAAAGTTTTGAACCATTAAAATTACCATAACCAAACTAACTTTTCCCGCGACTTGGTTCTCGTGGAATTCGTTTATAGTAAATTCCGCAGAAAATGTTTTTTCTTTTGGACAGAGTAACTTTCGAATTTTGTATTTGCATGCAAATACAAACTATAACTACGTATAACCCTCCTTTTGGCAGTTAGAAATTAAAACATAACACTATGTACTAAAAAAGAATACTAATATTATGCCCAAGGAAGTGGGCGCGGGTCAGTAGGTTCTGAATGTATTCATTTCAAAGTGATGCAACAACAGCTTATTTTTCCTTGTATTTACAGCTTTTATAAAAATTACGTATAACACCAGTAATTTATAATTATTTTCCATAATTAAATAATAATCTAACTATTCATTAAACTAATGGCAGTTGTTCTCGACTAAAGATTGTTGTTAACATGTCAAAATACGATCAAATTTGTTACAAACCAAGTTCGAATATTCTCTATTATTATCTGGTCTGGTATTATACTCTGGTCAAAATATTTTGAGGATACTTACATAGTGTGAATGGCGCAATTAATTGCTGAGCGTGGTGTGGTGAGCCTGCTGATGGGATAGTTACCAGATATATTTTGACTTAGACAACTGTGGACAATCTTCCCTTAGGGAATACTTGCATGTTGCTAGCTGCTAATTGTGTTCTGCATAAGAGAGACGTCTGATGTTAGATCCCTGGATCCCAAAAATCAGTTACTAATAATGAAAAAAGGATATATTGCAAGATCAATGATGATCTAACACATAAAGCTTGGATATAGCACAAAATGTTGTTATATGACTGACAGACTCTTAATAAGAGACAAAAACATTGATCCCTAGGGTTAAAATATGGACAAAAAATTTAAGAGTAGACAGAGCAAATAGATTCACCACAATACGTGAATCTATTTGTATAATTATCTGACTGTGAACCTCCACCGTAACCAGTTCACAATAAAGCGCGCGAAATATGAACTTGACGAACAAACGGCGGAGCGTGAACAAATCAAAAATTGTTGTAGGTCTTGTCTCTGAAGACAATTAAATCATCACCATCCTTGGATCAAATTTATTTCCATGTTTTTTTAATGGGATAGGAGAGCAAACGAGCAGGCGTGTCAGCTGATGTTAAGTGATCAGCGTCGCCCAAGGACACCTGCTACACATCTATGTGTCACGCCCATCCCCATCTCTTCCTAACCTACTCCCTTAAAGGTCGGCATTTAAACTCAATAGTATGCGCTACAAAACGTTGCAAACGGTACTGACACTGACTCTTGCACTACGTCATCACCGCAAAATGGCTGCTATTCCAATCCCAATATCAACGCGCTATGATTATATCTTCTACATACTTGTGTTGTATTTTGAAGATAATTAATTTTGTAATCCGCGAGCCGCACTGCGTAATCTATAAGCTGTGTGTGATATCAAAAAACATACAGCACAGAATTTTGTAACTAGATAGAGCAATTCAGATAATTTAAATGGAATGTTCTGGGAGTGATTTCTGAAAGAGGACGGGAATATGTTACGGAAACGTTTGAGTTTGATTTGAGCTGTGAAAGTGAGCCGTGAGAGTGAGCCACTGTCGAACGGTGCCAGTGAGATTATGTCCATTATTTTTACATGTCTACATTATGAGAGCATGCCCATCCTTACTTAACTACACCTAAAATCTCTTCCAACTTGAATTCCTAACTTGCTTTCGACGTGATCGTTGATTATTCTGCACCTATTGCAATCATTTCAACTGCGCAACTGGTATCGTGCTAATTTTGCTAACTGCTTTTACATCCCTGTGTATTTATATTAGCTTTTTATTAGCTTCACCTGTATGTTTGTAACCGACTTCTTTGAGCGCGATTTTGACCCACTTTAAACGGCCAGATTTCGTTCAAACTTTGTAGATTTATTGAGGACCGATGACAATACACTAATTTGATAAAATTATTTCATTTTTCAATTTGCAAAATATGATTTTTGTTATTTTTTTAGTGTTCATAGTTCACTTCTCGCACCATCTAGTGGCAATCAGCGGAAAGTCTACGTTATCAACTTGAAACGAGTTCCTTGTATAAGTCACAGATGGCGCTATTCCTCAAATTCGGTTTTGATATCCGTTGTTAGCACGCTTTAAAATAGTTAAGCAATAGTTTAAAAAACTAAGAAACGCGCTTCTTATAGAAAACCGAACTAAAAAATATAAAATAAATAATAGTTTAAAAAACTAAAAAACACGCTTTTTATAGAAAACCGAACTAAAAAATAGAAAAATAAAAAAATATGTTTTATTTTAAAAAAGCGTGGGGTGCTTTTTAAGATATTATCGAAATGATAATCACTCTACTCATATCTGTCAATAAAATATTTATAACTATTGACACCATGCACCCCACGCTTTTTTTAATTTTTTTTTTTTCTATTTTTTCGTTCGGTTTTCTATAAAAAGCGTGTTTTTTAGTTTTTTTAAACTATTATTTATTATGAATTGTCATATTCTCACACATCACTGTTAATTTTTAAATAATGTAGAAAAATATTCCCGTGTGTTTCCATATTCAACGTATGCAGTGCAAATGAAGCTTTGCAACGCTTTACACCTGAAGCTGTTTATTGTGAGAACACAATAACTTCACAGGTATAGTTAGTTAATTAACGCTGCTTCATAATTCCTCAATTAAATAAGACACTATTTAAATCAGAAAGAATTACTCTTATCTCCGTAATTTAATCTGATAATACGATATTTAAGCAAACAAACTGCCTCTTTTTAGGAAATCAGATCTCAGATCCTGGATGGAGTATGTTACTTTCCGATAATCTTTTAATAATTAAAATAATAACGACGTTTTATCGGGCCTTACATGGACCCGATGTGGATAAATTAACATCAGTATCCTGGTTACGTTTCGGTGATCTTTTTGGAGAAACCGAAGGAATAGAGAGAGAGAGAGAGAGAAAGAGAGAGATACCGAAGAATATTTGCAATTATGGACGAAGTCATGATAACCAATAACTATCGGAAATATGTTCTGAAAGATGGCACAGTTGACATTTGTCGGGCATGTCACTGTCCCGGTGAATCAATTAGACTCCGGTTGCAGTCGTCTAGCTAACGGCGAGTATTTGCACAGGCATAACCAAGTAGCCAGGATAATCCATCAACAAATTGCTCTGAAATATAACCTCGTGGAAAGGGGAGTTCCGTACTATAGGTATATGCCTGACCCAGTTCTCGAAAATGGTCATATTACGTTATACGGATCGGTCTATTATTACTGACAGGACTGTTGCTGCAAACAGGCCTGATATAGTGATAGTGGACCCATTAGAGCGCCGTGCAGTGATCGTTGATGTCACCATCCCCTGTGAAGATAATCTCGTGAAAGCTGAAAAATATAAACAATTGAAATATTTGGACCTTGTTAACGAGATTTCTGACATGTGGGATGTTGATTCAACGATTATTGTTCCGATAGTCATTTCAGTAAATGGACTTATTGCCAAGAGCCTCGACCAACATCTAGAGAGGCTCGCGTTAGGCAGCTGGATCGGGGGCTTGATGCAGAAAGCGGTACTTCTAGGCACGGCACGTATCGTGAGGAAGTTCCTCTCTTTGGGGCCCTGACCACTGGTAGCTTGGTCCCTGTACCCGACGCCAGTGGGTTTCACTTATTTTTATATTTTTAAATGTATTTTTTTTGTGTTTATATTTAAAAATGTATTTATAAAGTGTAAATAATTAATAAAGAGAATAATAATAATAATACGTAAAATAAAATCATAACAATGTTATCGAAGATGCGCAGCAGTAACCTGTGATGTCATCAGGTTGGGCAACAGGTACTTATTGATTGTGAAGCGATACAAACACCGCCGGGTCAGATATTGTCCATATTTTCCAGATTCTTATGAACAACAAAAGCTAAAACTTCAAATTTCCGAGCCGGCGAGCCACATTGTACGCCGCAATAAACAACGTCAACAATTTCACGTTCACTCACACCTCATTTAACGCACACTCTGAAAATAACGTCTTCAGAAGAGATGTCGAGATGTTGGTTACAAAAGAATTAAAATCGTTCATTATCTGTTTGTGGCGTCGGAGAAGAAAAGTTGATGTGTTGTGTTTATTTTACGCAATCTTTTTGTACGGAACCATTGGAGGAGAAACAACACTTTTAACAAAAGATTATTGTTCAACGCTTAATATATTTTCTTCGTGTTTCATAGCTTCGATAAACGTTTGTTAGTGAAAATAGTATATACCGAAAATTTTTAATTATTGCACAAGGTATTGTAATTCCTATACACAGGACAAGTAGAATGTTTGATTGCCAATATTACATTTGAAACACATTGTGTTCTCAGGAAGGGATATTTATTTTTACAATCAGTCTTGTATTATGGATTTAGCAGCTTTATGTTATAAACCTGCCGACCTAGCAAATTGAAAATTAATTGAAGTCATTACAGAAAAATAAGAGCCCTTTGGTTGCTGTGTTATTAAGTGCTTTACATAATCAACTTAATAATCCCAGTGATGTTAGAAGTGTAATTTTGAACACTGATGAAACTCGGGTGATGAGAGAGCACTTATGTATTACGTGACTTGCTTGTGAATCAACTCAATAGATGTCACCTCTATTAATGGGTCTAAAAATACTAAATAATACACTCGAGAGCAATGAATCCGGGTCACTTAAAGAATCCTAAAAATCTCGGAAACTAAAAATGCTAGGTTAATGCAATAAATTGTATTTAATAGACAATGTAATACTCCTTAAATGAAGGTATTAAAACTTCTTAGTTATTGTAAAGTTATATCATAAAAAAATCAAATTTGAAAAAGGGCCACTTTCGAAGATGGAACTACGAAATTACAGCATTTGGTTTTGCTTTTGTTTGTAATCTGTCATTTATGTGGGTACATAAACCATGTTGATAGTGCTCTATATTCATTATTCAAGCTGAAATTATGTCGCTTACGCCTGAAGAATGCACCAGAATACTTACAATGCTGGAAACCGGCCGGAGTCAGCGCGATACAGCCAGGACTGTTGGTGTGTCGCTGTCAACAGTACAAAGAGTTCTCCGACGTTACGAAGAAACTGGTTCTAACCTACGCAGACCAGGAACGGGCAGAACCAGGTATACCACAGCACGAGAAGACCGATACTTGGTGAACACCATGCTTCGAAATCGCTTTCTCACAGGAACTGAACTCACCAATCAGTTTCGACGCCTCGGAGGAAGTAACCCAAGTGCATGGACAGTAAGACGTCGGCTTGCTGAATCTAACTTAAAACCCCTTAGACCTGCAAACGGCCCTAAACTGGAGCGTGGGCATCGTATTTCAAGACTAAGATATGCCCAGAGCCACGTAAATTGGAGTATTGAAGATTGGTCAAAAGTTATGTTCTCCGACGAATCAAAATTTATGCTCTACAAGCACGATGGAAGACACAGAGTGTATCGAAGACCAGGGGAAAGATTCAAGCAAGCATGCATCGAGGAAAAAGTAGCCTACGGTGGTGGGTCTGTACTTGTGTGGGCCGGAATTTCTTCTGAAAGTCGCACAGAGCTGGTGATCATAGAAAACGGCTCTTTAACTAGCGTAAGATATGTGGAAGAAATCCTCAATGATCACGTTGGTCCATTTATGGTCAATTTAGGTGAGGATGCTATATTTATGCATGACAATGCCCGACCTCATACAGGTAGGATTGTGAATGACTACCTTCAAGAGATGAACATTACTCGTATGGAGTGGCCAGCGCGCAGCCCGGATATCAACCCGATCGAGCATGCTTGGGACGAGCTAGGCAGATGCGTAAAACAACGAAACCCTCCCCCAATCACGCTTCGTGAGCTCAAAATTGCTCTCACAGAGGAATGGGAGAATATTCCCCAAAATCGTATAAGGAACTTGGTGTACAGCATGCCAAACCGCGTAAACGCAGTAATGGAAGCACGAGGAGGCAATACGAAGTATTAAAATTCAAGAAAATCGTAATAAAGTTCAAAAATTTCATGTTTCCTATTTTTGTTTTAAGGAGAGATCAGCAGATTTTTTCTTTATGTAATTTTGTGTTAATAAAATGTATGGTGACTCATATTTTTTTTACTTTCATTTAAGGAGTATTACATTGTCTATTAAATACAATTTATTGCATTAACCTATCATTTTTAGTTTCCGAGATTTTTAACATTCTTTAAGTGACCCGGATTCATTGCTCTCGAGAGTATATGTACAGTAGTAAGTGGAGTTAGAGTAATTAGTTTATCTTAAAGTAGGTACATTCTTTTAGACATGCACAAAGCATGCAAGATGACGTCAGCTGACGTGTGGAAGGATGAAGCAGTCGAGCAATTGCAACATAACTTTCACAGACAACTTTTCTGGAAATGTATCAGGAGTTTTTACTAGTGTACAGTGTGTAGTGTCTGTACTATGTGAATATTATACAAAAATATGTTAGGTACCAATTAATAGAAGACGGTCTACCTTAATTTAGGACAGTGATTATTTTATTAATTTTATTATATTACATTTCAGGTTGGTCTCGGTGGCGCAGTGGGCGAGTGCACGGCCTCTGATCCAGAGGTCCGGGGTTCGATTCCAGACACTGGCTCACACCAATGACTTTTCGAAATTGTTTTCGGAAGATATGTGTGATAAATACCGATGACTGACAAACTTTGTGCCCGGTATGGCAATAGGTTCGCCACCTATTCCATTTGGGACGTAAACATAACGGCGAGACGAGGCTTAACAGCCGCTGCCTACACCTTCGGGTTACAAAAGGCGTGAAGTTATGTTATGTTATGTTATATTACATTTCAGAAGTTTTTTGTGGAACTGAAAAAACGTCAGAGTTTCTGATAGTGGCTTAAAGTAGGCTTAGACGCCATGAAATAAAGACGTTTCCAATCCACGTTTCCAATGCTTAACGACTTCCCATCAAACTAAAGACTTAAAATACACATAAAATTAATTAATTAGTTAATTGCTGATAAGGAAGTTCCAACAGTTTTATGTGATAATTTTGGTCTCTTGGTATCACTCGGCACAGTATGCTCTATTCGAGCTATTGGGCGTTTTAATCTAGAAAAGTATCGATTTGGATTGACTATTTTTCACACGGGGCACTGCATGTGATGTGCTGCAACAACGCTGCGTCAACACGCACACACGATATGCAGCCCTCAGCTGCATACCGTGTGTGCGTGTTGACGGTGGCTTGTCCCCTTGGTTTGACGTCAATATCGGCGTCAGACAGAGTTACGTGCTGTGCGCTCGGCAGTCTAATTTCCGCAGATGACGCCCTGCTTATAGCCGAATCACCGTCTGATCTGCAAACACAAGTCACTATTATGAACGATGTTTTTTTTTAATGAATAGCTTACAGTTGAACAAAATTTATGGTGTTTGAAAGGGAAGATTCTAGAGCGGATGCAAGGAAAATGGTTGATGATGTAGTGCTGGAACACATACACCGCGGATGTAAAAAGTAACTCTGCCCTACAACCAATTTCTTTTTTCATTACAATCTTCTTTCCAATACGCGAGTGTCTTATGTAAAGTTTAATTTAGTTAGTATTTAAATGAACTATGAAACGTGCAAATTTTTCATTCAGAATAATAGGTCGGGGAAAAAGTCTTTTCGCATAACGTAGGTATAAACTTATTATAAAATTTCTTTGACTGTACTATTTGTGTCTGGCTGGTTTTGGTAACATTAAAAAGGTTACATTATAAAGAAAAGAAAAAAATAAAAAAAAGTTGTTTCCCGCTATTTTTCATTTGTTTTTCTCTCCGTAAAAATGAGTGAATCTAATGAAGAAATTCGATACATTTTAAAATTTTATTATAAAAATGGCAAAAATGCAACTCAAGCAGTGAAAAAAATTTGTGATGTTTATGGACCTGATGCAGTGTCAGTAAGAGTAGCACAAATTTGGTTCAAACGTTTTCAGTCCGGAAATTTTGATGTTAAAGATGCACCTCGCTCTGGTCGCCCTGTTACGAATAAAATGGACGCCATTTTTGAAAGAGTGGAGCAAGATCGGCATATTAGTAGTTACGATGTAGCTGAAGAACTGGGAATTGACCACACAACAGTTTTGACCCATTTGAAGAAAGCTGGTTATACAAAAAAGCTCGATATTTGGGTGCCACACGAGCTCACTCAAAGAAACTTAATGAACCGTGTACTCATTTGCGATTCATTATTGAGACGTAATGAAATCGAGCCGTTTTTGAAGAGATTGATAACTGGCGATGAAAAGTGGATCACGTACGACAAGAACGTGCGAAAAAGGTCGTGGTCGAAAGTTGGCCAGGCTTCACAGACTGTGGCCAAACCTGGCCTAACACGAAATAAGGTGATGCTGTGTGTATGGTGGGATTGGAAGGGCATTGTTCATTATGAGCTTTTACCGTCCGGCAAAACCATCGATTCTGATCTTTACTGCCAGCAACTGATGAGATTAAAGGAAGCAGTCGAGAGAAAACGGCCGGAATTGATCAACAGGAAGGGTGTGGTCTTTCATCACGATAACGCTAGACCACACACATCTTTAGCCACTCAGCAAAAATTAAGAGAGTTCGACTGGGAGGTCCTAGTGCATCCACCATATAGCCCTGCCCTTGCGCCTTCAGATTTTCACCTGTTTCGGTCTCTTCAGAATCCTTTAGGTTCTGTAAGGTTGACCTCAAGAGAGGACTGCCAAAACTATTTGTCCCGTTTTTTTGATCAGAAGTCCCAAAGTTTCTACAGTAACGGGATAATGTCTCTGCCCACAAAATGGCAGAAAGTTATTCAACAAAACGGTACATATATATTGTAAATAAATGTAAATAAACTTTGAAAAAAATGTCTTGACTTTTCATACAAAAATACGAAAATACTTTTTCCCCAACCTATTATTTGTGGCTTTACTGTTAACACAAAGGGTAAGGATAAAAAAATATATAACGAATATATATATATATAAAACAATCATAATAACGAAAGCTATATTTTTATAATGAAACGCGGAATATCCCTTCAAGACTGTATTATTTTTTGTATTCTAATACGATATTCCTCGTTCAACTTGTAATAATATGTACGGCGATAAAAATCCACAACTTTAAAATAAAGTGAATAAGTTAAAAATATGTTATTATTTTGAGGAGATATAAAAAAAACCTTTCAACATTAAGGAATAAATTTATGCCACGTTTCGTTCGGTGAGAGAGGTACCCGGAGGCCCACCCCCTTCCCATCCTTCCTTATTCCCTATCCCTTAAATGTCGGCAACGGGCGGTGTTGGTTGTAACCATCAGGTGACACGCCTGCTCGTTTGCCCTCCTATCCCATAAAAAAAACATATTTGACTCAGATACTTACCGAAACATCCGCGCCCGGTGAATATCTCTGCCAATCTCGCCCAGGATTATAAAGGCTAGGGAACGCGCGAGGATCGTCGCCGCCTCGTAAGAGATGGTACGGTTCGGTAGATTCCACAGCAGCCAGGGGAGGGTCCTGAAGACGTTTACAATGTCTAAAGATACAGCCAGCGTGACCTGGGCCACGAAGGGCCACGACCATCTGGTGATTAGCCCTGCAGCCCAGGCCCGATAAGGCCGGGCAGCGAGATGGACTCGTCCAATTCCATCACCTTTAAGACTCCCATTTTCCGACGTCTCGGCGACGGTAACCCTTATCTTCTCCAACAAGGCTTCGGCCTTAATATGAAGTTGTCTGGACCCGGGGATTTCCAGTATGAGAGCCCTGGTCACAGTTCTCCGGAAGTTCAGCCCTTCTGAGATTCCAAGCTCTTGGCAGCCTCCATGACCGCCGCGATACACCAGTATCGGGAGTACCAGAGGGTACGACCTCACCACCGTCGCAGCGGTACTATGGGTCTTCGGCAGTAACATTTCGGACTGGTGCTAGGCTTGTTGGCAGTCCATAAATACCAAGATCAGTCCAGGCTGGCGAAATGCTGCGGCGGCGGAGCCTGCGCGGGTTTCGCGGGGCCCGGGGCACTCACCCGTGCCGGCCCGCGAAGAACAAGAAAACTTTTCTTCGCAGGATGTAGCGCCACTGGGGGAGAAGAGTCACCCGGCAAGGTTAAGACTGCCTATAACTTCACATATTAACAGTATAAAGACAAGTAGAAATTTTCTATATAATAACAAAACGAAATATTTTTTGTTAATATTCGTCTCCACGGTAAGTTATGAGATTGACATCGGCTGGTCTGTCTACATACGCTTACTTAAAATCAGAGATAGGGTTACGTTGACACAAGCCTGGCTCTTCTCATACCATATAAAAGCCTTTATTATGCCGTGAAAGCTTCAGCAATAAAACTTGCTTCTTATAGATAGAGAAGGCTCTTAAACTGTTCCAATTGATGGTACGGAAACATGGCATTTGGGAAAGCGGTTGAAAAAAAATCTAAATGTAATGAAGGTAAATAAAATACTTTAAACTATTATACTTTTCCCTATTTTTACATGATTTACTTCTACAATTATTTTTCAAAATACGATAATAGAAATACATTGTTCTCAACAAATGTATTTCTAAAATACTTGGTCATGCCATAAATAATGTAACAAAGAAAAAAAAAATTTTTAATTTCAAATAACATTTATTACTTTTACGGTGTGTTACTTTAATACATAAATATAGAACGATATAAAATATAAAAAGCTTATTCGAAGTGGTCTCCATTGGCTGCAATACAGGCCTTTAAACGTTGAGGCCAGTTATCAATAGAAACACGCACTCTTTCCATGGGAAAATTCTTCACTGCCAATCGTATGGATTGTTTTAGGGACTGTTCACGCGGATATTTCCGCTATTCCCGCTTGCAAGTGAGGGGATGGCGGGGGATGAGGATCGCCGCCCCGGCGTGTCCGTCAGGAAGAAAGGACTTCACTTCGCCGACCGACTTCGCACAGTGTGCACGCGCATTGTGCACATATATATTGTATATCAAATAAAATAGTTAATTAAATAGTACTTAAGTGTACAAAGTTTGTTTGATTTCCAAACAAAAGTGGCGACCGTGACAGGACAAGATAAGCGAGTCGAGTCGATTGAAAAGGAATGCGGAGTCCTGTGGCAGCCATAAGAAGACAAGGCAGCCATAGTTTTGAAGATTGAAGATCGGGATTGCTGCTTCGGGTGCCTGTAGAGACATCTCGTCCACGTGGGTCTAATCCCAAGGAGAGTAAGCCCTGATTTCCTTTATTTTCTAACAGGTAGCAATACCTAATTGATTTTCTGTACATTTCCTCTGTTCTCGCTTCATTTGAGTAATATCTAGCGTGCTACTAGCGTGTTAGGCTATTCGAGTCAGAGGCATTTTGTTTAGTGAGATTTATTGTTAGCACGTGTTCCTAACGTGTCCACGTGTGCTTGAAAATAAGCTTATAACTGTTTCCGCTAGTGTTCATCTACGGCCTAACCTATCTAGATAGCTTGATAAGTATCTAGATACCCTAAGAAACATTTACACGTGTTCCTAACGTGTCCACGTGTGCTTGAAAATAAGTTTATAACTGTTTCCGCTAGTGTTCATCTACGGCCTAACCTATCTAGATAGCTTGATAGGTATCTAGATACCCTAAGAAACATTTACACGTGTTCCTAACGTGTCCACGTGTGCTTGAAAATAAGTTTATAACTGTTTCCGCTAGTGTTCACCTAAGGCCTAGCCTATCTAGATAACTTGATAAGTATCTAGATACCCTAAGAAACATTTATACCCTTTTTAATTAGTTTGTGTAATATTCCAGTGCCAGATATCGTTTGCTGTCATTTTATTACGCCACGTGTTTTCTTCAGGCTTTCTTCTGCAGCAGCTTAAACGACTGAGCCGACTGGATCTGAGTACTTAAGGTTTGAAATTTAATTGCACCATTTATTCGCTTTAAATTCACGTAATAGAAGTCTATATCAATTAGTTTTATTTTAGTAGAAGTTTGAAATAAGCTACTAGAATGAATAATGCAGAGCTCGAAATTGACCTAGCTGCTCTAGTCAAGCAGCGAGGTATTATTAAAGGCAGATTAACTAAATTTAAGGAATATGTTGCTAGCATAACTAGCTTAAGCGAAGTTCCCATTACTAAATTTAAGGAATTGGAACTTAAATTAAACAAAATACAATCCCTGATGGGTGAATATGATAAAGTACAAAATAGAATAGATATACTGCACACGGACTCTGTAGAGCAAATAAATGAGAGAGAAATAATAGAAAATAAGTTCATGCAATTAATATCAGTAAGTCAAGATATTTTAGATAAGTCTCCTTTAAAAAAAACTGAAAGGCGATCTAATAACAATTGTGATAACGTATCGGTACATAGCTGCAATTCGCAATTTAACACTATCAAGTTACCAACTATCAAGCTTCCTAATTTTGATGGGAATTATTTAAATTGGCTTGAGTTTAAAGACACATTCCAGTCCGTAATTGATAGTAGTGAAAGCATCCCAGCAATAAACAAATTCCACTACCTGCGATCGTCCTTAGAAGGAGGCGCAGCTGTGGTCATAAAGTCCATAGAATTCAGCGCAAGGAACTACAAGGTTGCCTGGGATCTATTGTGTCAAAGATACGATAATAAAAATATTTTAATCAATAACCATTTAAAGGCATTATTTAGTATAGAAATTTCTCAGAGAGAATCATTTAGATCTTTGCGTTTTATTGTTGATCACGTCTCAAAGCATTTGCGTGCTTTAAATAGTCTTGGCCTACCTACAAATATCTGGGATGTGCTTATCATATATATGATTTCTGCAAAATTAGATTCACAAACGAGTAGGAAATGGGAGAAACTAAAGGCTAGCCTCACAGATTTCCCATCTCTTACTGAATTTTGTGTATTTCTACGTGCTCGTGCAGATATTTTAGAAACTACATATACTAATAATATTCATTATAATAAACAATTTGAAAATAATTATTGGGCACCCAAACAGTCTAAAAGTTTTGTGGTGTCTGCAAATAAGGATACGAATAGTTCTTGTATTCTCTGCAGTGAGAGTCACCCTTTACATGAATGTTCACGGTTTCTAAATATGAGTATAGAAGACCGCATGTCTAAGGTGGCTCATTTAAAACTTTGTAAAAATTGCTTACGTAGAGGTCATAGATCATTTTCAATGTCAGTTAAGGGCAGTATGTCGCACCTGTAAGGGGAAACACAATTCTCTGTTACACGTATCTAAAGGTAGTGTGGACGTTACTGTAACTGAACAGTCTTCATCTTTACCTGTCTCACTTTCTTTATCTTGTAACAATCATGTTTTATTGAGCACGGCCCTAGTAGTAATTTCTGTTAATAATAAATCACATATTGCTCGTGCTTTGCTTGACACAGGTAGTCAGTCATCATTTATTACTGAAGGATTTAAAAAAAGGATAGGGTTAAATGCTGAGCCCAGCGGTTTGATTAATGTTCTAGGGATTAATAATGCCGTTAGTAATATTACTGAAAGATGTAATTTGAAAATTAAATCTAGGAATAAGCCTTTTGAAATTAGTGTTAAATGTTTAGTAGTGCCTAGGATAACGGGAGCCTTGCCAAGCTCTCCGATTAATAATGACAACTTTAATATCCCTAATAATATTAGTTTAGCTGACCCTAAATATTACTCTCCAGGCGAGGTAGATATTCTTTTGGGTGCAGATGTTTATTGGGATATCGTAGGTTCTAATATAATAAGATTAGGAATAGGTAAATCAGTTTTGCAAGAGTCCATGTTAGGATGGCTCATAAGTGGTCCTATATTATCGAAGCAACCTAGTGCCAAAAAATATTGTAATTTCACTCAGGAATTAAAGGAAAACCACTATCAATTGAACAGCAACTTTGTGAAGAACATTTCTCACAAATCTGTGTCTCGACTAGCAAGTGGTAGATTTTCTGTGGCTATGCCATTGAAGGAGGAACCTAAAGCATCCCTTGGTTACTCACATTTTATAGGAAGAAAATGTTTGAAAGTAAAGTAAGTCAATAAATAACATACAGATGATTAGGCCAATCAGTAATACAAAATGTTTTAATTAATATTATGTTAAGTTTTAGCAAATAAGTTATAGCAGGGGACATAGAAAATGTTGCGATAGAATTTAGTGAAAGAGTCACAGAGATTGAGTCACAGTCAGAGAAATTATAGTTAGTGCTGTGGAGGGAAAATAAAACCCTGCCACTGAGGTCTTTGCAGTTTTACACTGTGACATATGGAACAGCGTCTGCGCCTTTTCTAAGCACTAGCCACTTCTAAGCACTCCTCCAGTTAGCCAACTAAAGAGGAAATAAATTAAGTGAATTTATGAACTTGTGACTCAAGTATTAACATTAGGATGGTTTCTATAAAGAAAAAGGAAATAATTAACTTTAATTAGGGTAAGCGATCTGAGCACTGCTTCATTCATTTTGTGTTTAAGGAGTATTAGCAATAGGAGAGGAATACCTCATGTAATTTGATTTAATGGTACTAATTTCAAGAGTGCAAAAAATGAATTGAAAGGTATACTCAGATTCCGTCGTAAACCAAGAGTAGTTTTCGCCTACAATAAAGGCATCATGTTTGTGTTTAGCATATTCACATTATATAATTCTTCCCTAACATTTTAGAAACGCGCTACGCTAATATCTCAATTGAAGCGATTTAATTCTCGTCCTTTAACACCTCTCTCCTCAGACCCAAATGATCCTGTTCCACTAACCCCAGGGCACTTTCTAATTGGACGACCAGTGATGTCGGTACCGTCCGAGCTAATGGTATCTAAGTGTCCCAACAGGTATCAGGAAGTTAAGACAGCACTTCTGGGAGAGATGGCGGCGAGAGTACGTTGCTGAACTGCGGTGGCGTGATAATTGGAAAATGACAACAATGGAAACTATTGAAAGTAGCCCTTTCAATGCCGCGGAGGATGTTCACGCGGATATTCCCGCTATTCCCGCTTGCAAGTGAGGGGATGGCGGGGGATGAGGATCGCCGCCCCGGCGTGTCCGTCAGGAAGAAAGGACTTCACTTCGCCGACCGACTTCGCACAGTGTGCACGCGCATTGTGCACATATATATTGTATATCGAATAAAATAGTTAATTAAATAGTACTTAAGTGTACAAAGTTTGTTTGATTTCCAAACAGGGACTCTAAATTATTATAACGTTTAGAGCAAGCCGTACTCTCTAAAACTGACCACAAATCATAATCAAGTGGATTAAGATCGGGACTAGACGACGGCCAGTCTTCAGCTCTAATGAAGTCCGAAACGTTCGCTTCCAACCAAGATTGCGTGGACCGAGCTTTATGACCCGGTGCCGAGTCTTGCTGGAAGGACCATACTTCGTTATTGAACATGGTGTTGTTAAGGGGCTTGACTACCTTTTCAAGAATGATATCTTGATACACTTGTGCCGATGTTTTGATACCTTTTTCACAAAAATATGGCTCAGTCACTCCTTCGTAGCTAACACCCCACCAAACCATCACTGAAGTCGGATAATGCCCACGAGCTTTGAGTTTGAATATTTTTCTGTGACCTCCCTTTGCGTACCGCTTCAATAGTTGTTTAGATTTTAACACCCTAGTCTTTTTTAAATTATCAGTTAATAAATGACCAGTGCGCCTCTTATAGGCTGCAAGTCATCTTTTAAAATACGCGACATTGTTCTAGATGCTATCTTCATCTCCCGAGATAAAATCTTTTGCTTGCGGACAGGATTTCTTCGAATTCTTTACCTTACTGCTTTGACCACCTTTTTCATACGAACACTACATGGACGGCCAGGTCTTTTTCTGTCACAAACAGAGGAGGTCTCATTGTACCTATTAATAGTACACAAACATTTGACTAAAATATAAAGAGTGGTAGAGCCAAGCAGTTCGCTGCATGAATGGGCCGGCTCGACCGGTGAAATACCACCACCTCTCAGAAGATCGACGTAAAGTGGCTCATGCCGCGTTTCGTTCGGTGAGAGAGGTACCCGGAGGCCCATCCCCCTTCCCCATCCCTTCCTATCCTACTCCTTTAAAGGTTGGCAACGCAACTGTAACACTATATGTGTTGCAGGTGTCCATGGGCGGCGTTGGTCACTTAACATCAGGTGACACGCCTGCCCGTTTGCCCTCCTATCCCATAAAAAAAAAAAAAAAAAAAAAAAATAAAACCAAGTGTATGGAGAGTTTTAAAAATTGCATTTGGCTCCATACCTACTTTGTGTAATGCAATCACAGCGATTCGGTTCTCTTTATCACCCCACTCCATTTTAATATCGCAAAATATTGTACAATGTATTGGCGCCAAAACGAGAAAACACAATGAACAATCGTATAAAAATGACAGATTCCAAATTCAAATGTAATATTTTTTTATTTTTAGTTGTAACAGTATTTATGGCCAGACTAAGTAGTCGCGTTTAAAAGCAAAATGTATTTACTTTGTTTGGTATCACTTAAAATTTTGAAAAAAAAAATGGTTGGTAATTAATAATTCGAAACTACCCCAAGAGCATTATTTTCCGTTAAAAGTAATTATGAAGAGAGAAAAGAAAAATGAGGCGTGTAATAATCGTGCCTTATGGCGCTCTGTTCTTTCTGCCTACCCCGCAAGATATTTGGCGTGAAGTTATGTATGTATGAAAAAATAACTACTAAAAAAAACAGTTTTACAGCTTTTTAGCCATAGTATTGTTATGTTTTTAAATTGGAAATTGTACCTTGGTTGAAAAGAAAATATATTTTCTTTTTAAAAAGCACCTACATTTTTCTCCTCGAATACACTGATAAGGACATGTCCCGACAGTTGAGTACGTCGTATATCCATCATTTGCAGGAAGCAATATTGTTTGAGCGACATTTTGTGAAACAGAAAAATAATTTATTACAGTTACGAACGAGAAATAATGTCACTTTACTAATAATATTGTTTGGAAATAACCAGTTTGCAAATTCATTGCTGAAAACATATATCTAACAAAATATTCCCCTGACATCTGCCAGAAACATAAAGCTTGTCATCATTAGCCATTCGAGGTCTACTGCTGATCGTAGGCCTCCCCCATTGAACGCCACAACTGACGGTCACTTGCATTCAATAGCTTATTGCGCTTTTTATCAGGTTGTCAGTCCACCTCGAGAACCTTTACCCGTTTACTTACCCCAACGGTTATTTTTTTATGTTATTGGGAGGCAAACGAGCAAGCGTGTCACCTGATGGTGAGCAACAAACGCCGCCCATGGACACCTGAACACAAATAGTGTTACAGTTGCGTTGCTGGCCCTTAGAATGGGACATGGAAGGGGTCGGAAGTGGGATGGTAAGGGGATGGGGAAAGGTACTGGGCCTCCGGATACCTCTCTCACCGAGCGAAACGCGGCAAGACCCACATTACGTTGATATTCTGAGAGGGCATAGTATTTCAAAGGTCGAGCCGACCCATTCATGCAGCGAACTGCGTCGCTCTACAGTGGTTAAATCATCTGTTCGTCGAGCGAAGTAGCCTACCCAATGCTCATAACCACTTCAGCGTGCTTACTTTTTGGGCTATGTTGGTTGCACCAGATCTCTTACTAATCTCCGTATGATTTTTTTTATACCGCGATTACAAACACAGCACGCTAAGCGACTTTTAAGCTTCGTCAGGATTCCAACATAAAACTTGTACTAAATACTAAAACTGTAATTTTGTTGACCCCACGGTCAAATATTAACATTTAGATAAATGTATATCAAGTTATTAGGAAAAACTGTGAATAAAACTAATCCAAAAGTTACATTATAACTAGAACGTCTATTAACCACATATCAAGATTACATCAGAACCTTCTCGTCGCATATATAACTAACTATCAAAATTCCAATTTGGAAGAAACGAAAAGCCAATAAAAGCAATCGTGAACCAGATTCTATCTGATGATAATATTTGTTTGCAAACTATGTCTAATCTTCTTCATATATGTTAATTTTACCTTTATTTATGCATTATATATCTGACTGGTAAGTATAAATAAGCCTTCAAACATTTAATAAGTTCTTGAGAGTAAGTTAGCTGTGTGTGTGTGACGTAAACCGTGCCCTAACTCCCATCTCTCAATATTTAGATGCTATACCAGACAATGTAACCAGCTCTCCAAATTCCACTGCATCTGCTACGTATCAGCATGTGACAAGACGTACCAATACAACTTGGACGTGATCAAATTAACCCAGTTCCACTCGCTGATACCAACAATTGTAACAGAGCACATTGTTATTGAAATGCCTTGTTATCAAACTATCTGTATTAGATATATTTATTTATTTATTTATTTAATCTTCACGTACAACATATTTTGGTACATTAGGTGGACTTAATGCCATAGGGCATTCTCTGCCAGTCGACCTTTAGGTTAATCAGACTGACTGCGAAGAAATGGTACAGAGAATGATTTAAAAAAGTAATTATAATAATAATTAAGACTAACAAAATAATAAGTGGGTAATAACCGCGATACAACTCCTATATGCATATTATACATATCAATACGTACATAAAAATACTTACAGACATACATAGATAAATACATAGATAAAATAATTAGATACATGGACTCATATACATACATGCATATATACAAATATACACATACAAGAATAAATAAGCAATGAACATAAGTGTAGACATATTCAATAATTGCACTAAGTATAATCTAAACTTACCATGACATATTTGAGAGTAATTAAAGTTCTAAGTTGAGAGCAACGATAAATAGTGTTCCTTAATTTTGCGTTTAAAAGAGAACTTACTCGGAGAGGTCTTGATGCTGATGGGAAGTGCGTTCCAGAGCCGTATGACGGAAACACTGAAGGAGCCAGACATGAAAGAGGTACGATGAGACGGAAATTCTAACAGTAAGTTTTCTGAAGCACGCAAATTTCGAGTGTGTAAACTTCCCAAAATGTGAAAGTATGTTTTTAAGTACTCCGGAGCGTGTGCGTCGTTTAAAACGGAGAAAAGCTGACATAGCAGTCTGAGGGATCTTCTTTGGCGGATAGGAAGCCATTTAAGCTTGGAGCGGTAATATGAAATATGATCATATTTGCGTAGCCCGAAAACAAAGCGCAAGCAGTTGTTAAGAAGCCGATCCAGTTTATTGAGGGATTCCTGTGATATTGCAGACATGCACTTGGATTATTTACAGTGGACAGGAGGGTCGAATCACACGTGATCATAATATTCAATAATAATAAAATAATATTAATTTAATTAATTAAAATTTTGTAAGTCATCGATATTTTTCTCTCATTATATCCGATAAATATGTATGTAAATGTGAAAAATGAGTATCGATACTAAATAATCTTCTTCTGTTGTTAAATTAATTATAACAAAACTTCACGCATTTTTCTATCCGAAAGTGTAGGCAGTGGCTGTTAGGGGGGCGCCGTCAGACCACCTCCACGAGCGCCCGGACGCTCCTTCCGGGCCGGTGCTCCCTGGGCGGGACCTGGCGGAGTAAAATCCGTCGGGTCCTGGCTGAGAGTCTGACACCAGTGGTGTAATCGTAATCCAGTCCGTGGGACTGGGACGATGGCCGCCGCAAGGGGGCCGCGAGGAAGAAAACCTCTATAAAAAATCACATTGTGGAGCTCCGCCTACCCTCTGCGCATCAGAGGGTAGAATGCGACGCTACCGCGTAGGGTGGCAGTGTGCCACGGCTCAGGGCGACGGATCAGGGGTCGCCGACCTCCCCGTTTGGCCTGCAGCGTGTTTCGGGGTAGGGGCGACGGACCAGGGATTGTGAATCCCCCCGTTCGGCCCTACCGAAACGAAGGAGCGCGGGACAGGGCGTCGATCAGGGGTTGTTAACCCCGCCGTTCGGTCTGTCCCGGTATTCGAGGTGGGAAGGGGCGACGGACCAGGGGTTGTGAACCCCCCCGTTCGGCCCTACCCGGGACGGTCTTCCGGAGAGGGGCGGTGGACCGGGGGTTGCTAACCCCCCCACTCGGTCCTCTCCGAGGAAGGCGCTCCGGGGCGACGGTCCGTGGGTCGTAGACCCCGCCGCTCGGCCTGGCCCGCAACCCTCATTGAGAGGCGCGGGGGTCGTCCGACCGCGTGGAGTAAACCACTATAAAAAATCCGTGAATCCTAAGCTCTGATGCCCGGCGAGGGGATGCATGTTCGACGCGAAGGTCGGACCCGAGGGCATCACTTTAGGGGAGCTCACCCCTGGGCAGGAGGGAAAAAAGCCGAGGGAACTCACCCTCGTTAATAAAAGTAAAAAATCAAATGGCAAGTAGAAAAAGTAATTGTCCTCACGTGGGTCCCAGCTGCGACGCGGCTGGGGAATCCCACCCTGGCGGAGTCCCGCCAGGCAGCCCCACCGTATGTGAGGGGGGCACTAACTGCCATGCTGTCGTAGGGGGCAGCAGAAACCACACCATTGCGGACGCGACCGACGCGATAAGCGTCTCCACACGGGGTCGATTCTGGAAGGATGGGACTTCGGAGGCGGGAGAGCCCAGCTCGGGTCGTTCCCGATCATTCTCCAGAAGCAGGAAGGACGAGGCTGAGAAGCAGGGTGGTCTCCTACTGAGCTTCAAGAGACCGGACTCGCCTCGTCCAAGATCGAGGAAAACCGCGGCGGCGGACGGCGGCGGGGATAGCGATAGCGCTATGTCCGCCGTCTCCGCCGCCTCGGAGGCCTCGACAGGTCACGGGTTGCGGGCGCGTAAGCGCAAGCCGCGTAGCCCCGTCGACCTAGGGGTGGGCAATAAGCGCTCGACGGGTGCTCAAAAGATCACCCATGTGAAGGCAGCGCAGAGCTCTAGTGAGCTTGGCGCCGAAATTTTCGAGGCCTTGGAGTCCATGGAGCGGACGGCGGACCGGGCGAAGGGCTCAAGGGCTGATCTCGCTCGGGTCGTCCGAACTAGCCTCGCCCCAATTAGAGACGGCATCGCAGACCTCTGTCGGTGGTACGAGATCCAAGCCAATCGACGTGGTGGGCATTGAAATCGCCGAGGATAACGATTTCCGCGGATGGGACCTGTTGAAGTACGGAATCTGCAGCCGTTTGAATGTGGTCCATGAGTCGGTCAGTTTCGGTATTACCGCTATGGGACCTATAAAGACATGCGTAGATGCGGGGGTGGTCGTCGCTATCAACACGCAGCCAGAGGGTCGATAGGTCCCTTCCTTCAAGGCTGCCGAGGCGTCGAGCACAGATATCCTCCCGGACAAACACACAAACTCCGGCCCGCGCTACAAAGGTATATTCCAGTTTGTATCCGGGGTATAGGAGATATGAGGTGTCTGCCGGAGAAGATATCTGTGTCTCTGTAAGGAATAGCAAAGCAGGCTTTGCCGTTTCCAGGTGGTGGTGAATGGCAAGCAGATTTGAGTGGATGCCCCTGATATTGCAAAAGTCCACGTTTAGCGTGGCAGGGGGAGTCGCAATGCCCTTACGTTTGCCCCGGACAGTTTTTAGTGACGAGCGAGATTGCGCCCTCCCCAGACTACGTGGGGCAGCTTGAGTGTCCACGCCTTGGTGAATACCAAACCGTGGATGCTCAAGGGGGGATTCTCCAGTGCTGTGGCAGCTGGTACCCCCCTGGGGTAAATGATCTTTGAATATCGCTGCCATTAAGGGGAGGGTGAAGGGGATGGGCCTCCGGATACCTCTCTCACCGAACGAAACGCGGCATAAGCCACTTTACGTCGAAATTCTGAGAGGCCGTGGTATTTCACCGGTCGAGCCGGCCCATTCATGCAGCGAACTGCTTGGCTCTACCACTGTTAACTACCACTGTCCATATTAATGACTTGCCCTTTTGCGTACAGAAGTTTTGTAACGTTGTACTATTTGCCGATGACACATCACTTCTCTTCAAGGTAGACCGTAAAAAGAGTATATTTGATGATGTGAATTGTTCTCTCACACAAGTTCATGAATGGTTCACGGCTAATAATTTAGTTCTAAATGCGAATAAAACTAAAATAATAAAGTTCACTATGCCTAGTGTTAAAGGTCCGGATATAAGTATAGCTCTAAATAATAAAATTCTTGACCCAGTGAAGTCTACTGTATTCTTGGGTATCACCTTAGATAATAAGCTAAAGTGGGGCTCATAAATAAAGTCTTTAGCGGGAAAACTTAGCTGTGCTGCTTACGCGGTTCGAAAAGTTCAACAGCTTACCGATATTGTAACCGCCAGAATAGTTTATTTTAGTTATTTTCATAGCGTTATGTCATATGGTATATTGCTATGGGGCAGAACAGCTGAGATTCAGTCCATTTTCGTTATTCAGAAGCGAGCAATACGGGCAATTTATAATTTGGGTGCTAGGGTCTCCCTCAGGGAACGTTTTAAGGAAATTGGCATTTTAACGGTCGTCTCCCAGTTTAAATATGATAACATCATGTTCATGAGGAGAAACTTAGATAAATATACAAAACATAGCGATGTACACAATTATAATACTAGAGGCAAGCATAAGCTTGAATTACCGTATCATCGCCTGCACAAGGTACACAAGTCTTTTTTGGGAATGGGTGTACAGTTTTATAATAGGATACCTGCGCATATTCTGGATTTGTCTTATGATCGCTTTAGGCGGGCTGTGAAGGGTCGTCTCATTGGTGGTGCATACTACACTGGTGCATCAACGACTTCATGACTGACAAGTCGGAGTGGGACCGTCAAATTGCTTGCTCAACGCGGATTTTGTAGATTTTGTAGTTTGTGTATTGGAATTTGTTCACTTTTTCGGAGTGGAGGCGTTCTGTAATAATTTCTGATAGCCTTTTAATTGTAAATTTGCCTTAATATGGTGTTCACATATATAATAGAAACTTAATTTTTTTTTTATTATTCGCCACAATTTTTGCACAACGTTACCACTCTAATTAAAAGGTGTCGCGTCAGTTGTGCTCGACTACTGTGATCGCATAGAATTTCTTAGTTAACTTGTTGAACGTTGATTTAAATTTGGTTGCATCTTAATTGTGATTGTCGAGTATTCTGTTTGCTACACCTTTTATTCACCAACCTACTGATTTGTTTTCAGTAGTAATAATAATATTGTTATTTATTTCAAATGGTTTGAAAAGAGTATTTGGCACATGAGTTTCTTGCCCGATTCTTCTCATGATAGCCCCTACACTCGGAATCGGGCCGCTCGTGGCGATTGCGTCAGTGTCTTTTTTTGTTCCACGGAGGCACTTTCCACAAGCGCTCGTTTGTTTTCTTTATTTAATTTTAAATCATAATGTTATCTGTACTTGTTGACTATTTTTAAGTGTCTGTGAAGACCTATAAAAATAAAGTTATTTTGACTTTGACTTTGACTTAGGATTTGTACCCGTGGTCGGGCATCCTGCTTCTGAATGCAGAGCATTCAGAAGCAGGATGCCCGACCACTGGACCACCGAGACTATTACCAAGTTATTTAATTTTGCAAATAAAAATCGCAAGAGTCACAAATTCATAATATAATATAAGCTGAATGAGCATAAACTATCAAAAATGTGTCTGATTTTTCTCAAGCAATTTTATATTTTTACTTAAACTTCAAACTTGTTTTCAAATTAAAACGGGGCTGTCTGTAGTTAAGAAGATAATCCTTCCTAATAAAAATAAACTCGCGTTTGTATTCTGGCTCACAGCAAAGACTTTATGTGTTTAAATACAGTAATAGGTTCCTTCACCTAATTTATGGAATGAAAACTTGGCGAGTCGAGATACTTTTCAGCTTCGGGAAAGATAGATGAATTCCACATAATATTTGAAAATTTAATTAATTATAGTCACAAAATATGTTGTTATTTTTGTGCTAAAAAAATCCAGAAAATCATATCACATTATAATTTATTGGATGAAATAAACCGGGTTGATAGCTGAAAGTTATGCAATTTATGGTTACCTTCAATACAAAGGAAAAAACAGCGCAATAAATACTCGGTTTCACTCAGACGGGGTTAGTTATCATATTTTTAACTAGCTACTGCCCGTGGCTCTAGCCAAATGAAAATCATATCTCCATTTTTTGCTTTAAACAACGCATCAGATAATATAAATAAAAAAGCCTTTTCTAACCTTTAAGTAGTCCAGTTTGGTCCAGTGCTCGAGCACCCAGCTTCTGAAACAAGAGGTTGTGGGTTCAAATCCTGGCTAACACAAATGAAGTTATGTTATGTTTTAACCTTTATATTATATTATACATACTAGGTCTTTCAATAAAATTTATTATTTAAATTTATAAATTTAGGCTCCGCTTTGTCTTTTTGAGTCCTATGAAACCCTAAAATCAAAATAGTGAATTTCAAAGAAACTAAAAAATATATACCAACATAAAACGCTGGTTAAATATAACTTTACGATACCCAAATATAAAAGTTATGCGCAAAAACATCGCATGGATGGATCTTCTGTTTATGACTTCAACAATTCGGTACTGTTTTATGAACAACATCAGATTGTCCATTCTCTCGTGATATGAAGCCAGTTGTGAAACAAATGTTGTCACTATCTCAATGTTTGTAGACAAACAGACATTTCTACGACTAAATACTTGTAATAGCCGAAATTATACGCAGCGGTGATTATATATTGACACATTTTTTGGAAACATCTATTCACCCTACACTGGGCGATTTCGACTAGCACAAGTACCGAAAAGGTGCTGAAAATTTAATGTGGTCAGATCAACTTCCGAACAGTCAGAGGTGTATCCCGGACTCCCGGCACACATTCGTACTCGTGACCTCGATCAGAAGTCGCAGTGTCACACAACTGCGCTAATGACATGTTTCTTTTTACGGCTGTGAACTTCTTGATCATATTAACTAATGTAATATAATGCAAAATCTCACATATCTCTGAATGTGTAGATTTCATAAAATCGTAAGTTCATGTTTGTTAAATATCAGTTTTATCGAAGTATATTATTTTAAGAGTGTTGTACACTATTTGACTAATTACAAAATTATTACGAAGTTAATAATAATAAATCTTTATTAAGCACTTAAGTTATTACGTAGCTACATAATAATATGTGAAATTATTCCTTGACTCCTGAATCTTTTAATTACTAAACCGATTTTTCTGATTATTTAAGCTAATTGAAAAAATGACACTTTATATTTCATAAATATTTAATTTTCATTACAATATTAGCTTTTGTCAGAAAAAAATCTGTCTGGAAAGATATTATATTCTTATTAATATTATAAATATTAATAAGAAATAGAAATATTTTGAGTGAACAAAAGTAATGTACGCCTGTTGCCCTAGAGCGACTTGTTCAGCAAGTAATACAAGCTCATGAGCGATTTATTTCTTATTATAAAATAATAAATAATAAAGAAGTATTTTCAATAGATACCCAATATTTCCTGACATGTAATACTCTGACCGAATTTGTACAATTGTAGAACACTTCAAAGATTCTTACGTCTGTGAGGAACTTCCATGTAACACGAGTCCTGGCTCGAGGGACGCACCATTTGTTGTTTGTTCTTAAACGAATATTAAATGTGCTTTATCATCGTCATTATATTTGGTAATCAAACATATAACTATGAGATGAAATAGGTAATCAAGTATATAAATATCCACACCGGTAGAGGTAAGGTCAATTATTATTATTCATTTATTTCAGATAACTAATGATCCATATTTTTGTCAGTATTACATTTGAACTTACAACTATGTTAAAAAATTATTACATTAAATTTATATGTAATCCAGTCACATATTATTATTATTTTTATGATGAATGTCATACATAACTTGTAATTATAAAAGATAGAATTAGTTGTGATTTGTTAGAAATAATTTTCGTCGTCATTTTAAATATACTAAACTATATATTGAACTTTTTTGAGAGAGGTATATATATATAAACTATAAATAGTAAAAAATTACTACATACCTAAGTAACTGTCTGTATTTTTGTTTTGGGTAATCTATGAAATGGATGGATCAATTTCGACGGGAATTTAATTGGCTGGTCAAATAAGGAGCAATCTAGACGATTTTTTTCTAAAAAAATTTTATTGCCTCCGAGGCGAAACAAGATTAGATATGATTATGGTACAACACAAGAGAACAGCGTTGTTAACACGAGTATCGAAGAGTCAGCCAACATTTTCATTAAACTTACTTTTTAGTCTTTTTACCGTTTAATTATTAACGTATGTTACATTAATTATCAATTAAAGTTTGCAGGATTACAATTTCGTGATTAGGATTACAAATTCGCGAAACCAATGGCAATAACTAGATGGCAACGCCAAAAAACAATTCACTGATAAAAATATCATATTTATGATGATAACATAAAGTTTATGTTTGCATATAAACAACGTTTAATGCAAAAATATGCGTCGGTACCGGCTATTGTGTTCGTTTATTGCCAACTGCCTGTATTACTTCATTTTAATACATTTAAAGGATTTTTGGAGGGTTAGGTTGGGAGCAGAATTGACGAGGATCAAACTGGTCTAAATCTAGCAGGTACTGTGGAAAAAGAAGTGACGGGAAGGCTTTCTCTCTAATACGTCGATAGCAGTTTTTTGCTCTGTTTGATTAATATTTTAAGGTTATATGAGGAATTAACACGACCCTGGGTACATATCTGATGAGATTTTGATATCTGTAATTTTAGGTCTTTTAGGTTTTCGCGTTGCCTAGTACATAAATGTTATAAACAGGGATCAACGCGACACGTTTAGGTCAACATTATTTACTTCGAGTAGCTGACGTTTCGGCCAAGTTGTACTGGCCGTTGTCACGAGCAGACTGGTGTTGCGTCCAGCCATAAAACATTTATCATTAGGCTCTTTTGGATAGTGATATTATATATTCATCATTTGCCTTTTGAGGTCCACTGCTGGACAGGCCTCCCCCATAGAGCGCCCGGACTGCCGGTCCGTTCACTCATGGGGGGGTTTTGCCATAATCGCCACGCTTGGCAGGCGGGTTGGCGATCGCAGTAGGCTGTATTTTGTTGAGATAGAATGCCGCTGCCCATTCTTCCAGCCTTTTCCCTTAGTCGCCTTTTACGACACCCACGGGAAGAGATGGGGTAGCGATACTCTAAGCCGGCGCCACATAGCAGTCTCAGTTATATATTATCTCGTAAAAAAATATTAAGTCATCAGTGCAATCAAAGAATCCGAACCTGTTACGTTCCAAAAAATGATAAACCACTAGGCCATCGTCGCAACATTAATTTATTTATCTTCTAAAAAGCCTGTATTATTCAAACGATATCTTTGAAATAATTTGAGATAAAAAAACTTTGAAATATTTTGGATTAAAGTCAGAACAAAAGTAAATTTCTGTTATAAATACATTTCAGACAGACTAAGTAGCTACTTACATTTTAATGTTAACGTGATTTTGGAGTAGAAATTGAGAGAAAATAAAACTTACTTTTGTTAAAATTCATTTTATGTTATTTAAGTTAGCCCGGTAATATAATCACAGAGCTTTGCTTTTTTCGTGGATTTGATAGTGGCAGGTTTGCTCAGTTCGACCTTTACCGGTTAGCCCTTTTATACTTGTTTTCCCTATTTTCATTCCACGCATTAACCTTACGTCTGGGCATCTCCTGCCATACCCAACATTCAATACCATACATAAGCGAGGGAACCAAAACTCCTACAAAACAAATATAATAACCATTCCTGGTTTCCTACTGAGAATTGATCTCACATCTCAAGATTCAGAATGACCTTCATCTATAATATAATTGGAACTCACGCAGATAAGTAACCTTTAACAAGTTACGCCTAGACCTAGACCTTATTGGACCTGTCAAATAGCTCGATATATTTGTGATCTGTATTCAATATTGTAATTCAATATCTACTTTTAATATATACTTAGTCATGCCATAAATATTGTAACAAAGAAAAAATTTTTTTTTTAATTGCAAATAACATTTATTACTTTTTCTATATTTATGTATTTATGTATTAAAGTAACACACTGGTGTTACTTTAATACATAAATATAAAACGATATAAAATATAAAAAGCTTATTCGAAGTGGTCTCCATTGGCTGCAATACAGGCCTTTAAACATTGAGGCCAGTTATCAATAGAAACACGCACTCTTTCCATGGGAAAATTTTTCACTGCCAATCGTATGGATTGTTTTAGGGACTCTAAATTATTATGACGTTTAGAGCAAGCCGTGCTCTCTAAAACTGACCACAAATCATAATCCAGTGGATTAAAATCGGGACTAGACGACGGCCAGTCTTCAGCTCTAATGAAGTCCGAAACGTTCGCTTCCAACCAAGATTGCGTGGACCGAGCTTTATGACCCGGTGCCGAGTCTTGCTGGAAGGACCATACTTCGTTATTGAAAATGGTGTTGCTAAGGGGCTTAACTACCTTTTCAAGAATGGTATCTTGATACGCTTGTGCCGATGTTTTGATACCCTTTTCACAAAAATATGGCTCAGTCACTCCTTCGTAGCTAACACCCCACCAAACCATCACTGAAGTCGGATAATGCCCACGTTGCACTCTGTCAACTAATTGGGAAGCTTCCTTAGAGCTTTGAGTTTGAATATTTTTCTGTGACCTCCCTTTGCGTACCTCGTCAATAGTTGTTTAGATTTTAACACCCTATTCTTTTTTAAATTATCAGTTAATAAATGACCAGTGCGTCTCTTATAGGCTGCAAGTCCTAAGTCATCTTTTAAAATACGCGACATTGTTCTAGGTGCTATCTTCATCTCCCGAGATAAAATCTTTTGCTTGCGGACAGGATTTCTTCGAATTCTTTCCCTTACTGCTTTGACCGCCTTTTTCGTACGAACACTACGTGGACGGCCAGGTCTTTTTCTGTCACAAACAGAGGAGGTCTCATTGTACCTATTAATAGCCTGGTACACAAAAATTTGACTAATACCAAGTATATGGAGAGTTTTAAAAATTGCATTTGGCTCCATACCTACTTTGTGTAATGCAATCACAGCGATTCGGTTCTCTTTATCACCCCACTCCATTTTAATATCGCAAAATATTGTACAATGTATTGGCGCCAAAACGAGAAAACACAATGAACAATCGTATAAAAATGACATATTCCAAATTCAAATGTAATATTTTTTTATTTTTAGTTGTAACAGTATTTATGGCCAGACTAAGTATATATATATCGTATTCGCACAAGTATTTACTAATTAACTTCAAGTACAGATGTTAAATGAGAATGTCTTGTAATGTCCTATACAGACTATTAAAACTCGCCGGTAATCAAGACTGTATCTTAATTAAATGTTGTGCTAAACTAAACCGAAATAACTTGGATCTAAATTAAATTATTTATGATGTTATTTCGTAAATACAAACAGAGACGAGTGTTTCGTTTACAAGTTCACAAGAAACTATTCCAATTTATCTAATCGAATGTTTGTATTGTTTGCAATACTAAGTAAATAATGTAAGTACTTATGTGTACGACCACCAAATGAGAAAATGTAATGTTATATTTTTGGGCAATCGTGGAAAATATGTTAACATTTTGCGTCAGAACTAGGAGTATGTTTATAGGGTGATAGATACCGTCAATTGCTTAAGAGTCTACTCTAGGTTTTAAGACATTTAGAGACTACGGCTGTAACAGAGCCGATAGCCTATAGTAGTAGTAGGTACATGTATTTCCAATCCACTAATGATTTATCTGGTTCATTTCTGAAATATATGTGTGAAGCTAATTTTAAATAACCTAACAAATTGTATGTCGTAAAGTCCTCCGAGTATAGAATTTCTAATGTGATTGTACATCTATATCTATACTTATATATTTATTTTTATATTAATATTATAAATGCGAATGTAAGTTTGTTTGTTACGCTTTCACGCAAAAACTACTGAACCGATCATCATGAAACTTTGTACATATATTCTTGAAGGTATTAGAAGTAACATAGGGTACTTTATTTAAAAAAAAAATTTTTTTTTACGAAAGATAAAACAATTGTTTGTCAAAAAATCGTCAAATTTAGCTACTTCAGTAATGAAGTTTTACAGTATTCGTAAATTAGATAACATAACGTAACTTCACACCTTTTTCTATCCGAAGGTGTAGGCAGCGGCTGTTATGCCTCGCGAGGGACGGTATTACAGTATTCAGGGTTGATACTTATACTTATACTTAACTTATTAATATTAATATATAAGTATAAATGTGAATGTAAGTTTGTTTGTTACGCTTTCACGCGATAACTACTTAACCGATCATCATGAAACTTTGTACACATATTCTTGGAGGTATTCGAAGTAACATAGGATACTTTTTTTCTTCTTTCTTTCTTTCTTTAATTTAGGTACATATATTTGCACCCGAAGGAAAAACTTATAATATAGTCTACAAAATTATCCTACCTTAATACTCTGCATTTATATCTTATAAAATTGTTAAAGTCCAAAATTATTTATTTTGTTACTAATTTATAATAATTATAATTGATAATCCCAGCTAAGCAATAAAATAGAGTTGTCATGTTGATTCAGTTGTATGGTAATGATCTTTGATACTTATTTAATGACTTCAATGCGGGCGAAGCCGCGGGTAAAAGCTAGTTACTTATAAGTTATCTTAAATAAAGACTGAGGCAGCTTGAGTCAGCAAACTAAACAAAAAAATTGAAAATAAAACAAAAAAGTCCCGACTTCATGTCAATAACGATGTAGCAATGTGGTGAAGTCTTGAGCCTCCTCTCTCCTTTCTCCTCTCTGCCACAACTGAACGTAATCGTTCGACAAACGAACATATTTATTCCGGTGACCCGCCATTACAGCTCACCGCCCGTAACGGATTCTAGACCACATCGCATCCGAACTATTTATACAATTTTATTTATCTAAGGATTTTATAGAGTAGGTTCCTTCCACATTGCGATAACTTTATTTTTCGGAGGAAAATTGGTCTGTATTTATATCAGAAATGCTATTCAAATAGTGATGGTGTGGTGAGGACTAATACTTATCATAATATGATCATTGTGTACCCTCAGGCCAGTTGTATTTTATTGTTGCATATGGCAATAGTTTCAGATTTCACACAAATAACAGTGAGAGAGCCACGCAGTTCGTTGCAAAAATGGGCCTTGATGAATGTAATGTGAAATACCACGGCCGCTCAGAATATTGAAGTAAAGTGGCTAATACCGCGTCCGGATACCTATCTTGTCGAATGGTTTATAGAGGTATCTGGAAGCTCACTCCCCTTCCCCTCCCTCGCTCATTCCGTTAAAGACTGGCAACGTAACTGTAACACTATTTGTGCTACATGTGTCCATGGAAGGCGGTAGTTATTTATCATCAGGTGACCATCTTGCTCGTTTGCCTTCCTATTCCATAAAAAAGAACCAAATGAGCTTCATTGTGGATAGGTAAAAATACAAACTGTTGAGTGAAGTTCCCCATCGAAGTGAAAATATTTAAGATGATCATGTATGGCGTCTGAAAAATGAAAAAATATGTGTATTAAATGACATGTGTTGTGTCTATTTTATTTCTGTAGGCAAGTTCCTAAAATAAGAAACTAGATGGTGCACTTATAGAACAGTATATTAGTAGACTAATAACTATTAATAAATGTCACGTGGTGACCACGAAATAGAAAAATATTTACTCTGGTACGTGGTCGGTGATGAAGCAGAAGGATTAAGAGCTGAACATGTCCGCCCCTCGATAGATGGTGGTGACGTCACTGCACTTCACTCTCCACTGTTTATGTGTTTGTTTATCTTCATATTATATATTGTATTATACTCAATATATTGTAGTATATCTACTATTATTAAAATTTTTGTGTGGGCACTATAATCTCTTGAAATAATCTTGAAAATGAAAACAATCGTTCTGTTGAAATGCACTTTTTGTTTTATTTTTTTTGCGTTTTAATCAGTCATATCTGTTTCTGAGTATTAAAAAGTTCTCAAATAAGTTTTTTTTTTCTACAAAATTATAAATAACTTAATAGCAATTAAAATACTTGAAATCTGTTATATAAGTATTACTAAATAATTATTCCACTAAAAAAGAAATAAGAGCATCGATACATATCAGGTTTATAAACATATTTATAATTGACATTTGCTTAAACTATACAGATTTATTCAAATAGCTTCAATGGTTCAGTAATACCAGTACGAGTTCCCCGGGATACCGTAGAGCGCTTCTCCGAAGTCCCGGGCTTACAGTGCACACAATCGAGCCTACTCTTGTATAGGTACTAGGCAGGGACCCTCCTCGACACGGATCGATAACTAATTAGTTTGTTGCAGGATATTGACAGGCTTCTCACAATATACTAAGTTAATAACACTTATAACGTTTATGATTAATAAATTAAATTCCTAAGAGTGTGGTGTGTAGTGCTGGCAGCTACGCGGTGGTTAGCGAGTCCAGCACACCAACACTTCTGCGATGAACTTGGATCTTTGTATGTCGTGTAAATGAGTCAATAAACTTTATAAAGACACGCGTAAGGTCAAGTTTTTGTAATGTCCCATCTCTTTCATAAAACTTGATGGTCTAACCGATTGTTGTATAGAAATAATAATCTACTTGTCTTTTATCTTACTTAGCAAGATAGAAGAAGAATACATGTTTTTGTGAAGTAAGGTAGTGTTTTTATTTTTTTTATTTCATTCTATATTTGTTACACAAAGGGAATCAACAGGAACAAATCGAATTTCAGTTATAATTATTACTTTAGGTAACTAGATGATGATAATTTGGTTAGACTTGCCTGTTTCTAGTAATAACTAAGTTACAGTAATATAATGTTCTACTACTAGTGATAATTCTATCACTACTACTATCACTAGTAGTGATAGAATTATCGTCAACGAGAAGAAGTAACTTAATTAACTTGTCGCTGCTTCCGCCTGGGTTCACAGTTAGTTTTCTTATAAACTTATAAAGTTTCGAGCAAATGACATAACGCACCTGCTTTGTTATAGTTGTGATTATGTTTCATAACTCCAGAGAAAATCCTTTGTAAAAGTTTATAATATATTAAAAGCTTTTATTTAGCTTGCACTGTATGTATGTGTGTATGTATGTAAGTATGTATGTTCAGTGGAATCTTGCAACTCAATTTTGAAGTAGATATCTTCAACCGATTGAGCTGAAATTTTGTATACACGTTTACTTTGGATGACAATGTATGATATGTTATGTGACATTATTCTATATCCAATATGGCGGACCACCCAAGATGGAGGAATGGATATTTTGAATGCATTTCTGCAATATGGATATCAAATGAAAGGGCTTATTGAGTGTAACTCAAAAAATAATATGACGTCATTCTAAATCCAATATGGTGGAATATCCAAGATGGAGGAAAACATAGTTTAAGCTTCTGTACAATATGGATATCAAATGAAAGGACTCATTGGGAGTAACAGAAAAAATAATGTGACGTCATTCTAAATCCAATATGGCGGATCATCCAAGATAGAGGAACTGTTTTTTTAATGCATTTCTACAATATGGGTATCAAATGAAAGGGCTTGTTAATAGTAACTCGAAAAAAAATATGACGTCATTCCAAATCCAATATGGCAGGAAAAATATTTGCGTTTCTACAATATGGGTATCAAATGAAAGGGCTTGTTAATATCAACTCAAAAAATAAAATGACGTCATTATAAATCCAATATGGTGGAATATCCAAGATGGAGGAAAACATATTTTAAGCTTCTGTACAATATGGGTATCAAATGAAAGGGCTCATTGAGAGTAACTGAAAAAATAATGTGACGTCATTCTAAATCCAATATAACGGATCATCCAATATAACGCATCATCCAAGATAGAGGAACAGTTTTTTTTAATGCATTTCTACAATATGGGTATCAAATGAAAGGGCTTGTTGAGAATAACTCGAAAAATAATGTGACGTCATTCTAAATACAATACGATGGACCATCCAAGATGACGGCTTACATATTTTTGATGCATTTCGACAATATGGCTATGAATTAAAAATCACCATTGCGATTAAATGGAAAAGAAAGCTCTAAGCTGAAATTGAATAAGATGATCGCCTTATTGAAGAGCTGGACTGTTTGAAATTAAGCGGTAAACGAACTTGCAATAATGATGCGTTGAATGAAATGACACTAACCTAGCCAGCTTTAACTAAAAATAAGAAAATAAATTAACAGCAAAAATCCTTTTTAAAGAAGCTTTTATTTAAGCGCTCTAAAAATAAGAAAATAATATTTCCTTAAAAATTTCCAGTATCAACTTAGAGCCTCAGTATGTACAATTTATATAATAATAAAAGCTTGTCGCGAGGTTTGACTCCCTATCAGTAGGTAATCAAATTGCAATAGATAATAATATAGTAAAGTTAGTAGATTAATTTACATGAGTGTTTTGCCCATTTCTTCTCATGACATTTTTGTTCCAATGAGGCAATTTTATCAAGCGCTCGTGTTTTAATATCGTCATCATCATCATCAGCCAATTGCAGTCCACTGCTGGACATAGGCCTCTCCCAATTTGCGCCACAACATCCGATTCTCTGCCTTCCGCATCCAGTCTCTACCAGCAGCCTTTCTGAGGTCGTCTGACCATCGGGCTGGTGGGCGTCCTACGCTACGTTTACCAAGACGCGGTCTCCACTCCATGACCTTCTTACTCCATCTACCATCGGTCCTTCGGCAGACATGACCAGCCCATTGCCACTTCAGCGAGCTTATTCTGCGAGCTATGTCGGTTACTCTCGTTCTCTGGCGGATATACTCATTCCTGAGTCTATTTTTCAGAGATACTCCGAGCATAGCTCGCTCCATAGCTCGCTGAGCGACTTTAAATTTGTGGACTAGCCTCACCGTAAGTGTCCACGTTTCGGCACCGTAGGTCATTACTGGTAGGACGCACTGGTCAAAGACTTTGGTCTTTAGGCATTGCGGTATAGGCGGGCCGAAAACTCGACGCAGTTTGCCGAATGCAGCCCAACCCAGCTGAATCCTCCTGTCGGCCTCCTTCTCGAAGTTTCGTCTACCTAACTGGATGGCTTGGCCTAGGTAGACGTATTTGTTTACGACTTCGAGAACTGACCCTTCGACGCTTATCGGTCCGGGCACGACATGTTCATTGAACATGACCTTTGTCTTGTCCAAGTTCATGCCCAAACCAACACGCCGGGAGGACTCGTCTAGGCTGCGCAGCATTCCGCTTAACTGTTCCAGCGACTCTGCTATTACAACGAGGTCGTCGGCAAACCGAAGATGCGAGATGTACTCACCATTCACGTTGATACCCTGTCCAGTCCAATCCAGTGTCTTGAAGACGTCCTCCAGAGCGTTGGTGAAGAGTTTGAGAGATATGACATCTCCCTGTCTTACACCTCGATTCAGCTCGATGGAGTTAGTCACCTGGTCCTGTATCTGGACAGTCATCGTGGCGGTGTCATACAAGCATCTCAACACCTCGATATAACGCCAGTCAATCCGACATCGCTGCAATGCATCCAGAACTGCCCAAGTTTCGATGGAGTCGAAGGCTTTTTCGTAGTCCACGAATGCCATACACAGCGGCTGATTGTACTCTTCGGTCTTCTGTACAATCTGCCGAACAGTATGGATGTGGTCCACGGTGCTAAAGCCTTTTCGAAACCCGGCCTACTCCGGAGGCTGGAAATCGTCGAGTCTTGCAGCGAGACGATTCGTGACGACCCTCGAGAACAACTTTTTAATATGTTATACTTTAAATATAATAATAAGTTAAATATCTGTATTTACGGACTATATTTAACTGTGTGTGAAGACCCAAGAAAATAAAGCTATTTTGATTTGATTTGACATTATAAAATTAGTACAGTTTATTTACAACTCGCTCGACAAGCTTTTATTATTGAAGTGTAACTTCTAATGGCTCGTGCAACCATTTAACGCTTTTAACGCCACCTTACGACCGCTAAATATATATTATATATTTATAATATTAATAAGAAAGGCGAAACTGAACCGGTCTATATATAAATCCACGAAGCAAATTGCTTAAGCCTGATTTTTCGCAGTATATAAACATCTAGTAGCGCATAGTGGTACTATTAGCGCATAATTGATAGGTATAAATTATTAGTAGAATAGTACCACCATCCGCTGCTAGATGCTGCCACAACCGCTGCCACAACCACTAAGATGATAAAAGTTATTATATTGTGAAAATATTTATGATTACATTATAGCTAAAGTCATTAAAAATCAAAAAATCCTTTTGACTTTAAACCGGCGAATAATTTATATTCGCCGAATTAAGATCGAACATTATTTTGTTCAATAATAGACATGTGGCGGGTGGTGTTTATTATATTGCAATTATAATTAACTCAGTTATGTTTGATCCTAGTAACTCACGGGATTCGTACAGTTGCCTTATTGTAGGTACTATCCGTTTCGATATTAATATTAAAGATAAAAATTAATTTAAACTTTGCTAAAATATAATAATATCTGTTTTCAAAGACATCGTTCAAAACATACCTTGCAATCAGAAAACCTTATGTAGTCAATATTTTTTATATTGTGATGTTGCTAGAAGCTACATGTAGCCACGCCCGCTGCTACCACGATTAAGATAAAGTAAAAGTTATTATATTGTGAAAATATATATGATTACATTATACATCATGTCATCATATTACAAAAGTCACCGAAATGAAACTCGCAGTTTTATATAATAAAGTTTCAAATATTGACGCAGGGCGCTATCTAGCGGCAACTGTAGTTAACTATAGCCGTTTATCATTTTAGGTAATTGATTTATTATACATAATTACATGTTGATATTTATGTGAATATATTACTAAAATCTAATATGGACATCGGTGAAATACACTTCATTTATAATTATGAGGTTAAAGTAATTTTCAAGTTATATAGTCACTGTTTTGATGATAATTCCACAGCACACGATTTTTTAATAGCTACTTCACTCGCTTCGTTGTAGTACCACTAGTTTCCAATAGATGTCCTTGCTATTAATACTTTTTATCTAATTTTCTTTTCTAAACATATACTTAAAACACATAGAAAAGCACCTAGACACCAAACAAACAATAATGATATCATAAATATTTGTTAAGTCAGATGTTTCCAAATATGTATGTAATTCAATTTGCAAAAAAAATGTTAGTTGTTTCTTTTGACGGCAGAACATTACAAAACGAGAGGAAAAAAGAAAGAATGATTAAAGGTTAGAGAAGAGGAAAGAGAGAGAAGAGGAAAGAGAGAGAGTGAGTCAATATCACTCAAAAAAAATCTGGTTGCCTGTAAAGTCGGTTTTACGGGCGAAGATTTTACGTGACAACGTCTTTTTCTCGGTAGAATATTTATTGATATGAATATAATTAAGTTGAAGGCATTTGCTCGTCCGTTTCCATTGTTTTGAGAGTGGTGATTCCTGTTGAACATTTGAAATTGAATGGATGAATTTTTAATTTTAAAGAATCAATTTGAAAATCAAAACACTTATTCAGATCGAAGGTTCAAATTTTTGCTAAATAAATTTGAAATTAATTAAAATTTGTAATTGTAAATGATGAAGTTGAAAATTAAAACATTTACTTAAATTAGATGTTAAAATTCTTGCTCAACACAGTTTAAATCAAGTTTTCTTATATCTGCCACTTTTTCTTAATATTTGTAATTTTAAAGAATCAATTCGAAAATCAAAACATTTATTCAGATCGAAGGTTCAAATTTTTGCTAAATAAATTTGAAATTAATGAAAATTTGTAAAATAATAATTAATTAATTTTAAACTAATAATTTACTTAACACTATCAACATTTATCAATAGTATGACATAACCTATAAACTCAGTTTCTCAACTTTTGTGTCAATCTAACAATTAATCAATCAATCATAGTTTACGATAATGAAATATCAGTGTACAATTATTTACCTTTATTGTTGTAGTTGTTGTAAATGACGAATCTAAGCACTCCACATTTTCACTACAGACACAGCTGACGATACTTTAACCACACGTGTGAACTTGTATTATGACGCTTTCTTGTTTTTCCAACGCCAAGAACGTTCGAGAAAGACAAAGACAGAGACACAAGCATGCGCCGATTCAATGCGCCTAATTCTCTAGTGCTGCGCGCGCGGCAGACCGATCATAGTTGAGTGGGAGAGAGACGCAAGGCATTCGGCGGGCCTCTCTCTCGTTCGGTGACTCATCGTAACGTTACCGAGCGTTACACTTTTTCATAAGTGACTCCCAGCCGCAACCTAATTTAAGACGTTGTCACGTCAAAATATTGTTTTTTGTGATTTTTCGCGAAGCGAAGTTAGCAGTGTGTAATTAGTTTGTTTAGGTGTTTATAATATTTATATCATCGCATAATTGTTTTTTTAAAATTTAATTTAACAATTATAATTTAATTGTGCAGGGATTTTATTTTCGAATTTAGTGGATAAGATTTATAAATAATGAGTGATAACAATCCAAGAGATTTAAAGATACAATGCCAAGGTACGTGTCTTGAAGATTTATTTGATTGTTTTTTAATTTGAAAATATATATCGACGCATTCACATACATCTACAATGTACAAATAAGCAGAGATGTGACTTATTTGAAATACTTCTATTTAAAATACAAATACAAAATACCTATTTTGTATTTAAATACCTTTTTGTTGAAAGCATTTTGTTAAAGTTATTTTATTTGAAATACCTCTCGAGAGGTATTTTGAATAGTCATTTCAAAATACTTTCTGATTAATTTTAGCTAAATTCATGCCATTTCTTTTTGTAAGTACAATTTTAGTATAGTTTGTTATTTATCGTATGTATTAAAATTTTAAAGTTTTTATAGGTTATTATAATTTTATAGGTAAAATTTAATAGGTGGTCCAGTGGTCGAGCACACCGCTTTTGAATCAAGAAGTTGTTGTGGGTTCAAATCCTGGCTCACACTAATGACTTTTCGAAATGATTTTTGAAAGTTATACATACATACATAACCTCACGCCAAATCGATTGCGAAGTAGGCAGAGAGAACAGAGCACATAAAGCACGACTCTTGCACGCCTGACTCGCTTATTTGATCGTAATTGTTTTTTTTAATGATATAAGGAGGCAAAGGAGCTTGCGGGTCACCTTATGGAAAGCGACTACCTACTAGCGACTACTACTACGCTAATGGACATCTGCAACACCAGGGTTATCACATCAGCGGCCTTTAAGGTGGGAATAGGCTCGTTTCTTGAAGGTGCCTAGGTCGTAGCGGTCCGGAAATACCGTTGCCGGCAACTCGTTCCACAACGGAACAGTGTGTAAAATGGGGTAAGCTGGTACTCATCTTTTGGCAGAGTCACCCCGCCCAAAGATGAGAACAGTATTCCATGTGAGGTCGGAAATGCGCTTTATATAGCTGCAAGCGATTACCTGACGTGAAATACCTTCTTTTTTCTAAGCCAATTTCGCCTTGCCCTCCAGATAACCGCGAAACTGGACAAGTCGACCCCAAAAATTCCGATATCGGTTAAGGCGGGTAACCGAGTGCCCTCAAAAAAGGGAGGCAACAAAGTGTGCCTTTTTAGTGGGAAACGCGCAGACCTGTGTCTTCTTAGGGTGGAATTAGCTAAGTTGAGTCGGCCTTAGTCTGAAATCTGACTAGGCAGAGTTTCGATTGTAGACACAGTTTATTCCGGTACGAATCGACGTTTTCCCGAGAAATCCGCGGGTGGCCAGTATATATGGCATCCGTCGAACCGCATAGCCCCGTACCGTATCCGCATAACAATGAAGATTGCTGTAATGCAGCATGTCATTGATATGCAGAAGAAACAGCGTAGGGGATAGCACACAGCCCTGGGGGACTCCAGCACTCACGAATTTTAAGTCGGAGCATGACCCGTCGACAACGACCTTAATGCGCCGAGCCGCATGAAAACTGGAGACCCAATCGCATTATTTCAAATCCGCTTCTCGATCTACTGGCAGAGTGCCTAGAAGACCGACCGCATTGCCACGTCAAATGGCAATGCTAATCCCCTGTGCGAAGAATAGACCAGCCCCCTGGTCGAGAGAGCCCTCGATCAGTTTCTTTGCAAGATCTTTATAGAGTGTACGAGCACTCGGACCCCATGTTCCTAGATTCTCAACCCCAAACGCTCAACCACTGGACCACTGAGACTCATTGAAGATTTCATCAAAAAGTATTTTGAAAATACCTATTTTGCATTTTGCATTTGAAATACAAAACGAAATCTTTAGTGGTAGAGCCAAGCAGTTCTCTGCATGAATGGGCCGGCTCGACCGGTGAAATACCACGACCTCTCAGAAGACCAACGTAAAGTGGCTCATGTCGCGTTTCGTTCGGTGAGAGAGGTACCCGGAGGCCCACCCCCCTTTCCCCATCCTTTCCTTTCCCCTATCCCTTAAGGTCGGCAACGCAACAGTAACACTATATGTGTTGCTTGTGTCCATGGGCGGCGTTGGTTTCTTACCATCAGGTGACATGCCTGCTCGTTTGCATTTGCGTTAGTATTTTGCATTTGAAATAGTAAATCTGAAAAGTATTTTGTATTTAAATGCTTTTTTAAATCCATTTTGTACATCTCTGCAAATAAGTAACTGAATGTGTTAGTAAGTACAAAACTCTAGAAAAGCTGAACCGATTTCGCTAATTTTTTTTAAATATTTCTTGAAATACGAGGTTGGTCCATAAACAGGGATGATGAATATTATTGTTACTCAAACAAAAAAATGGCAAAATAGAATAAAATATAATGTTATTTGTGTTTTTTATAGTTTGATATAATAATATTAAGTCAAACAATAAAATTATTGTAGGATTGTTATTTCTTTTCTAATATGCAGTTCTCGAATTGTAGAATAAGTATTAAAAAAGAAAGAATATACTTTTAGTGGGTACGAAGAGCGCAGGGTCAGCTAGTTATTAAGATAAATACATTTTTACGGGCGAGACGATGAGGCAAGCACTTCCACTGGTTTAAGAGGTCCCAGGAGTAAATGCAAGTTTTTTTTTACAATACGAAGTTACACTTCTTTCGCGCGGAGGGACTCCACGCACGGTTTTTTTATATAAATTGTACATACTGAGGCTCTAAGTTCATACTTGAAATTTTTAAGGAAATATTATTTTCTTATTTTTAGAGCGCTTAAATAAAAGCTTCTTTAAAAAGGATTTTTGCTTTTAATTTATTTTAAGTTGACTACTACTACTTTTTTACTAAAACAAAAGCTAACAATTTAAAAAATAGAAATTAGGTTGCCAGCAACAATGGTTCATAAAAATATTAAAACCTCCAACCATAAATCAAAACTACATAATAATATGTGCGTCGCCAACACTCCCCACCCCAGTGCTGTGTCAGCACTCACTTATGGATATGGGAGCGACGCGTGACGCTGACTGCTTCCAGGTACTGGTACTGGTTTTCACTTTTTTTTCATAATTTTCATAGATCGCATATCTTAAGCCCCTTAAATTAGTACCGTTCAGTCCGATAACGGTACTCATTTAAGGGAGGCTATCACGTCTAGCAGCTATTCTTCTCATTGCCATTATGAGCGAGTCTGCTGTAAGAGATGACACCAGCTCAATATCTACTGCTCGTACTGTTAGACATGTGAATGGGACACCATAGCGTTTGTCTCTATGTCTGCTGACAGTCACTTCCATAGGCTCAAAGAGATCGACACCGCAGAATGTGAAGGGTCGTTGATGATGAGCCATGCGTGCCTCGGGTCAGTCACCCATTCTTGGTATCAGTGGCTGCGCCTTTCTTATGCGACAAAACATGCACTTTGAAGCCACATGTTTTACAGCAGGCCTCGGTTTAATTAACTAGTATTTTTGTTTCAACTGCTTCTTCAATACATTCTTGATTTTCATGGACAGCTTTAATGTGATAATGCTAAGCTGATAATGGATGCTTGCCATCTAATATACCTGGTCTTTTCATTTCCAGTGGTATATCCACTGCAGCGTCAGCTCGACCACGCACACGGAGAATACCAAAGTCGTCCAGGTATGGTGACAATTTACGTAGCTTGCTGTTATCAATGAGTTCATAAAAATATTAAGACCTCTAAACATAAATCAAAACTACATAATATGCGCGTCGCTAACATGCTCTTAATACTAATTTACTATGGAAAACACAGATAGAATCACTTCTGTTTTTATAAGGAACATTCAATTTATCTCTTTAAATTAACGGAGTTTAAGAAGAAAAATTGAAGATTTATAATGGAATCCTTATTCCTTATCCTTTATTTATTTTATTTTTTATTTATTTTTATTTTATTTAATATATAAATGTGAATGTAAGTTTGTTTGTTACGCTTTCACGCGATAAGTAATCAACAGATCATCATGAAACTTTGTACACATATTCTTGGCGGTATTAGAAGTAACATAGGATACTTTTCTTTTTTCTTTCTTTAATTTACTTAAGTTTGTACCCGAAGTAAAAACTTATAGTATAGTCTACAAAATTATCCTAGATTAATACTCTGCATTTATATCTTACAAAATTGTTAAAGCCCAAAATTGTTTAATTTGTTACAGATAAATATTTTTCACCGTTTGTTGTTGCGTTTCAATAAATTATATTGTAAGTTTTTTAAACGTCATTGTATGTTGTAATTTTAAACATTGATAATCCCAGCTAAGCAATAAAATAGATTCTAGATAGATTCATTTCTATGGTAATGATCTTTTATACTTATTTAATGGCTTCAATGCGAGCAAAGCCGCGAGTAAAAGCTAGTAGATTTATAATTAAAAATATGAGTTGTAGTAAAACCTATTTGCAGCAGGTTACATTTCTCGCAGATCTGATTCCCGATGGCGGAAACGTGCGCTAGAGTCCGAGTCTCGGAAAACGTAGTGTAGAGTGCCCTCAGGCGAGGTGGGGCGACGAAATACGCAAAGAGGCTGGCAGCGGTTAGAAACGAATGACCGAAGATCGAGCTCAGTGGCGTGCCAATGGGGAGACCTATGTCTAGCAGTGGACGGAGATTGGTTGATAATAATTATGATGATGAATATGAACTATATTCTATTGGAAGTCTTGTTAAAATCATTTTCTATTCCTGTGAACAGATTGTAGTAGTAGTAGTATTAAAAATACTGTTATTTTGGCATCACAAATCTGAGCAAAAGTTGTATTAATTGCTTTAGAAGTTAAATTATTAAATAATCTCTTGTGTTTTATTAGGATAAGACCGAAAGAAAACCTATAAATTTATTGCTGTAACAATTAATATTAATTTTATCAAATTCATCTCTTTAATCGTTTAACCAAACAAATTAATTAACAGATGCTTGATAACATTTACAACAAGTAATTAGTGTAAAATAAGCGAGACACAGATACAATAAGTTATATCCGAGTTTCCAGGAATTGTTTCAAGTGGTTACCGGGGACCGCTCGCCTCCCGATTACGTGGCTGGGGAGGGACAGGGGAGAGCCCTCACTTCGGTAGTAAAGAGTAATTAATTTCATGTCGAGGGGAATATCAACAATATGAATAATGTTTAGTATTGATAAATAAGACGATTCTCTAAGGAATCATTCTTTGTATAAAATTTTATACATCACTTTGCTTGAAGACTATTAAAACATAAGGTATAATATAAAGGTATAAAGGTACATATCCCAATATACTGTGCAAAATTGGAAGGATGAAGGCGTCGTGGAGGGCGCCGACACACCAGATTCTACGACCAGATTATAGGTATTCAAGCGGAAGGGACGACGGCAACCACCAAAATCCGCGATCATGAGTCGTGATCGCCATTGTAACATGCAAGGGACCCCAAGCGGGGTCCACAAGACATCAAAACCCTCAAGGGGCTTGGCGTCAAGTTAAATACGCATGAGACTAGGACTACATCTAGGATTTTGGTTCCTCATTTTCCACTCAAGGTCTATCATTTGAATATAGGTTTCATTATTTTCTGAAAATTACTTATTTTGTAGTTATTTGTACACCTATAATCTCAGTTCTGAGCTCAATACTGAGTAGATAGGTATTTATTTTTCAAAGTAAAGCGTTCTCTCTGTCGGAATATCCAGAGAGGCTTATAGTATCGAGTGTTCAGCCACTTCAGTGTTACTTCGGATTACATATTACAGGGGTCACATATAATCAGCTCTCGCAAGTCGCCACTTGAGTACCTACCGCCAATCAAACACGTTATCCCGAAGTGTCACTATCGGCTTTGTCCCATCACTGTGGTTGGGTCACTTAGATTTGATCCGTCCTCACAACACGCAACGACACAAGTTTTACCACCGAAAAAGGTTCTCACCTTTAATCAACTTCTAGGAGATATGTTTAAAAATAAATCCATTATTATCTATCAATTTATAAAATATAGCTTTTTTGCAATAATAACCATTTATCGGCTGTATTTTTTGAAAGGCAAACGAGCGAGTAGGGCACTTGATGAAAAGTAACTTCTTACCGCCCATGAACACCGTCGTGCGTTGCCGTCCTTTAAGGTACTAGGAGGGGAAAGGGGTTCCCCTTTCCCACCTTGGGAAAGGGGAACCCCTTTCCCAAGGGGCCTCCGGATACCTCTCTCACCAATCAAAACGTGGCACGAGCCACTTTACGCCAATGTTTCGAGAGGTTATTTCACCGGGCCCATTCATGCAGCGAATTGCAAGACTACCACCTCTAAATACTGTAACTGTAAATACTTTTTAGGCTTTCGCGTTGCAAATCACAAAAATATAATGAACGCGAATTACGGCACTGGCTGAAACGTCAATCAAATCAAGGTATATCCTACATGCAAATACATATTCAGAAATATAAGTGAGTGGCTCATATCGCGTTTCGCTCGGTAAGACAGGGATTCCCGGAGGCCCACCCCCCATTGTTTCCTATCCTATGCCTTAAAGGTCGGCAACGTAACTGTAAAACTATACGTGTTGCAGGTGTTCATAGGCAGCGCTGGTCGCTTAATATCAGGTGACACGCTTGCTCGTTTGCTTTCTTATCCCATCTACAACACCAGGGGCATGATATCAGTGTTGCCGACCTTTAAGATGGGAATAGCTCGTTTCTTGAAGGTTCCTAGGTTGTAGCTCTCCGGAAATACTGTTGCCAGTAACCGGTAAGTGAGCAGGCGTGTCACCTGATGGTAAGTAACCAACGCCGCCCATGGACACTAGCAACACATATAGTGTTACTGTTGTGTTGCCGAACTTTAAGGGATAGGGGAAAGGGAAGGATGGGGAAGGGGGTGGGCCTCCGGGTACCTCTCTCACAGAACGAAACGCGGCATTAGCCACTTTACGTCGATCTTCTGAGAGGTCGTAGTATTTCACCGGTCGAGCCGGCCCATTCATGCAGCGAACTGCTTGGCTCTACCACTGTAAAAACAGTTCCATCTCTAAATAGTTTATATCCACTTATTTATTTCTTAGATTTTCGCGAATCACACTCATAACATTGAAACAACTTTTTCTGGATTATATTATTATTTTAGCACCGAGCTTCTTGTTAGAAGCTCAAAGGTTGAGTACCCATCAAAGATATCATCGACAGAAATGAACCAGCTAGCCTGCCACTGTCTCTGTGACTTTGAGAAATAATTCCAGAACGTAAAAAAAAATAATTTTACAAAATTTATTTCATACTTTGTTCGCTATGAAATACTATTCTTGTTAGTAAAAATAAATTAAATAAGTGCGTGTTTGACTGTCACACATAATTATTTATAAGCTATTCATAGAAATGAAACAGCGTACGGTACTTGTATTTTATGTTGTTTGGCTTAGTATTTTGACATATTCACTTTGACACATAACTTGGTGCACCGCCTGCTTCGATAAAACTTTCGTCGCGAAGACATTCTCCAGCTGAGCCGAAGTTGTGCGAAGTTTGTTGAAGTTATCCGATTGAGATGGTCACAGTAATAGAGTCGTCAGAAATAGCTTACAGTTCTTGTTGCTTGCACCAACGTTCTTGTCTAACTTTAACTCTTTGACTACGTACACGAAACTTTTTGAAAGCAGCTGCAGAGGGCATCAGTAATGCGCTGCCAATATTAAGACTATAAATCTATATAAGTATACCAGCTGACCCGGCGAACTTCGTTGCGCAACGCCGACGTCAACATCGGCGTCAGATAGGGTTGCGTGCTGTCCGCTCGGCTGTTCATTCTGTACCTGAACAGTTGTCTCCAGAGATTGAGGTCGACGAATGTAGTGATACGAATGGGTGACCTAGTTGTGAGCTGCCAGCTTTACGCAGATGTCTTACATCCGATCTCTTAGCCGAATCGCCGTCTGACCTGCAAACACTGGTCAACTATTATGAAAGATGACTGTTGATGAATCATGATCAATTAATCGTCTAGTCGAGGACGGCCATGTCACACATTCCATTACCAAATAAAACCTGTTCTGTAGGAAGATCATCACACTTCCTCCAGAACACGTTTTATTATAGCGTCACTAATCGACGCACGTGTATGAAAAGAGTTATGAAAGTTAACAAAGGGAGTGAGGTGTGTAAGAATCGTGCCTTATGGCACTCCGATCTCTCTGCCTACCCAGCAAGGGATTTGGCGTGAAGTTATGTATGTATGAATAAAAGCAAGAATGACTGCTATGCTTGTAAATTTTAGCTTCTGTAACGCGTTTGTAAATTAAAAAGACACGGATGTTTCAAAGACAATTTAAATATCTATTTCTAAGATTTTCGCGAATTTCACTCATTGATTAAAACAACTTTTAGGATTATATCGCATTTATATATTTATATCATCGTGAAAATGATCTCTGTAAAGAGTTCGAAACGTCGGGAAATAAATATAAATGAATAATAAATAAACGCGATATAATCCTAAAAGTTGTTTTAATCAATTTAAATATCTTCAAATTAGTAACCCATATCAACTGCTATGAATGGATGAGACAGGCGCGACCACAATATGAACGGGCGCATTTGGAAGAGAAACAATGTGTGCTAATCCGCGGTCACCCCACATTCCTACCTCGTACCAATTTTGCATTGTATGTTCTTCATTATTTAATTACACAGGATGCAGATTTTGTATCCTTATGGTTCAGTAGCAATTGTGATTCAGAGATTTTAAATCGAATCATCGCTTGGTGGTAAGCAACTAACGCCACCCAATGATAGCTTCAACAGTGATAGTGTTAGAGTTACATTGCTGACCTTCAAAATAGGATACGAATGCGGAGGGGTGAGGGGAAAGGGTTCCGTGTCCGTCATTACGTCAATATTCTGAAATATTGTGGTATTTTATCGGTCGAGCCGGCCCATTCATGCAGCGAATTGCGAGGTTCTTTCACTGTAAAATATTTATATAAAATTGTCCTTCCTTATGAGGGAAATGATGAAGTATAACATAGAAATAGTTTAAACAATCCTACAGCATAATACAATAACTATTGTCAACGGGTATCGATACATAATTATCACATAATCTCCGAAAACTACAAATAAATTTAGTAATAAACTTTACACCATCAATCTTTCATGTTACCTAACAAGCTTCTGGGATCAATATGAACTTGAGCGACTGTTCCTCCACAATGATCGAGCGTCCTCAATATTCACACGACCCATCCCCCCTCCAGCCCTCCCCACGCCGAGTCAGACCGAGTCAGGCCGAGTCACGCGTGCTGCTGAATATGTTGAGTAGGGAGCTCGCCATTGATAGATTTGCGACGACTTGCAAACTTCACACCATCACGACACGTGTGGAAATGTCTTTGTGTATTTGCTAGTGTGCGTACTGTATACTTATATATACACAACTTGACGAGAGTGTGAGAGTGGGTATCTTCTACGGCTTAGATATAGTCAGGATTGTCGTTACAAAATCTTAATGGTTTATTTATCTTAGAGACTTCTGCTTGTGAGTTAACGTGTAAAATTATGGTTAAATTGCTGCTACTATTGTATGTTCATTATTTTTTGTAGTACCCACACCTAGATCTTGTAGAATTTAATCAAAATTAATTAAATATTCTAAAGTATAACAAGCCTATGTTACTAGTTATTGCATAAGTTTTCAGCACACTCTGTGTTGTTGATCTTTGCTTTATGTTTTTAATAATAGGCTCTTAATAAAAAGCCGGAATGATAAACCACTAGACCATCAAGGATTTTTGGTAAAGAGATGAAAGGAGTTTGTTATATTTATCTTTGTCTTTAATAACCAGGTCTACTTCTACAAGTAATTGCATTCATAGCGGCAATAGTGGAGTGACGCACGCACTGTCACGTATCAGTATTGTAATTAGAATTAATTAGTTCTATTTGCATAGATAATTATATAGTTGCATATACACAGGGATATTGATAATAATTACATTGAGCCAATTACTCCATTATTTTTAGAATTCTTAACATAATATTACTTCACGCCTTTTTATACCCGAAGGCGTGAAGTTTTATGTATGTTCGGAGAGTAATTTACCTCATTTACTCTTCATTAAAAGACCTGGAGGTATAAATGGTATAATAAACATAACATAACTTCACGCCTTTTAGATTAAAACAACTTTTAGGATTATATCGCGTTTATTTATTACTTATTTTTATTTATTTCCCGACGTTTCGAACTCTTTACAGAGATCATTTTGAAATTTTCGTGAAAATGATCTCTGTAAAGAAAACGTCATTTCACTCCTGAGCCATATCTACAAGTTGTTCTCGAGGGTCGTCACGAATCGTCTCGCTGCAAGACTCGACGAGTTTCAGCCTCCGGAGCAGGCCGGGTTTCGAAAAGGCTTTAGCACCGTGGACCACATCCATACTGTTCGGCAGATTGTACAGAAAACCGAGGAGTACAGTCAGCCGCTGTGTATGGCATTCGTGGACTACGAAAAAGCCTTCGACTCCATCGAAACTTGGGCAGTTCTGGATGCATTGCAGCGATGTCGGATCGACTGGCGCTATATCGAGGTGTTGAGATGCTTGTATGACACCGCCACGATGGCTGTCCAGATACAGGACCAGGTGACGAACTCCATCGAGCTTAATCGAGGTGTAAGACAGGGAGATGTCATATCTCCTAAGCTCTTCACCAACGCTCTGGAGGACGTTTTTAAGACCCTGGATTGGACTGGACAGGGTATCAACGTGAATGGTGAGTACATCTCACATCTTCGGTTCGCCGACGACATCGTTGTAATGGTAGAGTCGCTGGAACAGTTAAGCGGAATGCTGCGCAGCCGGCGTGTCGGTTTGGGCATGAACTTGGACAAGACGAAGGTCATGTTCAATGAACATGTCGTGCCCAGACCGATAAATGTCGGAGGGTCGGTTCTCGAAGTTGTAAACAAATACGTCTACCTGGGCCAAACTATCCAGTTAGGTAGACGAAATTTCGAGAAGGAAGCCGACAGGAGGATTCAACTGGGTTGGGCCGCATTTGGCAAACTGCGTCGAGTTTTCGGCTCGCCTATACCGCAATGCCTGAAGACCAAAGTCTTCAACCAGTGCGTCTTACCAGTTATGACCTACGGTGCCGAAACGTGGACACTTACGGTGGGGATAGTCCACAATTTTAAAGTCGCTCAACGAGCTATGGAGCGAGCTATGCTCGGGGTATCTCTGAAGGATAAACTCAGAAATGAGTATATCCGACAGAGAACTCGAGTAACCGACATAGCTCGTAGAATAAGCTCGCTGAAGTGGCAATGGGCTGGTCACATCTGCCGAAGGACCGATGGTAGATGGAGCAAGAAGGTCATTGAGTGGAGACCGCGACTTGGTAAGCGTTGTGTAGGACGCCCACCAGCCCGATGGTCAGGCGACCTCAGAAAGGCTGCTGGAAAAGACTGGATGCGGAAGGCAGAGAATCGGATGTTGTGGCGCAAATTGGGAGAGGCCTATGTCCAGCAGTGGACTGCAATAGGCTAATGATGATGAATGATGATTCTGATTGGGCCAACACTACTGCCGGTGTACCACAGTTCTCTCCCCACTTCTATTTGCAATTTTTATAAATTCGATATCTAAAAATCTAACTTCTTCCTACCATCTTTATGCAGATGATTTGCAGATATATACACAGGCTCCACCCAACGACATATGGCAGGAAGTGTTGAATATAAATATGGACTTAGACCGAATATGCGAGTGGAGTAACAATTATGGACTCAGCGTCAATCCTTCAAAAACGCAGGTAATTGTTATCGGCAGTTCCAGGTTGTTTGTCAAGTTTAACTGCTTACTTCTGCCTCCAGTTAATTTTAACGGAGCCAACATACCTGTAACTACTAAGGTAAAAAATCTGGGGATTTACATGGATAGTACATTATCGTGGGGTCCCCAACTTCAAGAGGTCAGCCGGAAACTGTTTGCGGTTTTGTAACCTGCGCAAGGACGCTGCAGAAGCAGCGTCCTTGCGCAGGTTACAAAACTTCTTGCCTACTGTCACTAAAATTGCACTCACACAGTCTCTTCTCCTCCCAATTCTCTATTATGCCGACGTCAGCTATCTGAATCTCACTGAAGCACAACTTGATAAACTTGAGCGACTTCAAAATGTTTGTATTAAATTTATATTTGGTCTTCACAAATATGATCATATTTCAGAATTTCGTAAAAAGCTCAAGTAGCTTCCTATTCGTTTTTGCCGGAATATTCATGTTCTAACGTTGCTATATAACGTTCTTTTTAATCCTAATTCCCCTAAGTATCTCAAGGAAAGTTTTCAGTTCTTACATGCCACACATTCGGTCATCGGAAAACTTGAAATTGGCTGTACCAATGCATTCTACTCATTTCTATGGTCTGTCTTTCTCCGTCCAAGCAGTGTTGCTCTGGAATGTCTTACCCGAGAAAATAAGAAAAGCCGAATCTATTAACTACTTCAAATCACAGCTTACGCAGTACTATTTAACTTTACAATAATCTAATTAATCTTCCTAATCTATTATTGACATATCTTTAAGTAAGTATATGGTGTGTGTATTCTTTATATGTATAATGTATATTTGTGTATTTCTGTGTTTATACTTAGTCTGGCCATAAATACTGTTACAACTAAAAATAAAAAAATATTACATTTGAATTTGGAATCTGTCATTTTTATACGATTGTTCATTGTGTTTTCTCGTTTTGGCGCCAATACATTGTACAATATTTTGCGATATTAAAATGGAGTGGGGTGATAAAGAGAACCGAATCGCTGTGATTGCATTACACAAAGTAGGTATGGAGCCAAATGCAATTTTTAAAACTCTCCATACACTTGGTATTAGTCAGATGTTTGTGTACCGGGCTATTAATAGGTACAATGAGACCTCTTCTGTTTGTGACAGAAAAAGACCTGGCCGTCCACGTAGTGTTCGTACGAAAAAGGTGGTCAAAGTAGTAAGGGAAAGAATTCGAAGAAATCCTGTCCGCAAGCAAAAGATTTTATCTCGGGAGATGAAGATAGCACCTAGAACAATGTCGCGTATTTTAAAAGATGACTTAGGACTTGCAGCCTATAAGAGGCGCACTGGTCATTTATTAACTGATAAATTAAAAAGGGATAGAGTGTTAAAATCTAAACAACTACTGAAGCGGTACGCAAAGGGAGGTCACAGAAAAATATTGTTTACGGATGAAAAAGTTTTTACAATTGAGCAACATTTTAACAAACAGAATGACCGTATTTATGCTCAAAGCTTAAAGCTTGAAGCTTTCCAATTAGTTGACAGAGTGCAACGTGGGCATTATCCGACTTCAGTGATGGTTTGGTGGGGTGTTAGCTACGAAGGAGTGAGTGAGCCATATTTTTGTGAAAAGGGTATCAAAACATCGGCACAAGTGTATCAAGATACCATTCTTGAAAAGGCAGGCAAGCCCCTTAACAACACCATGTTCAATAACGAAGTATGGTCCTTCCAGCAAGACTCGGCACCAGGTCATAAAGCTCGGTCCACGCAAACTTGGTTGGAAGCGAACGTTTCGGACTTCATTAGAGCTGAAGACTGGCCGTCGTATAGTCCCGATCTTAATCCACTGGATTATGATTTGTGGTCAGATTTAGAGATTACGGCTTGCTCTAAACGTCATAATAATTTCGAGTCCCTAAAACAATCCATACGATTGGCATTGAAGAATTTTCCCATTGAAAGAGTGCGTGTTTCTATTGATAACTGGCCTCAACGTTTAAAGACATGTATTGCAGCCAATGGAGACCACTTCGAATAAGATTTTTATATTTTATATCGTTTTATGTTTATGTATTAAAGTAACACACTGTAAAAGTAATAAATGTAATTTGCAATTAAAAAAATTTTTTTCTTTGTTACAATATTTATGGCATTACTATATATATATATATATACTATGTTATGGGTTTATTTATTTAAGTATGTATTTTATTGTATTTATTTGTGATAGGGTATTTATTTTGATATTATATGCTTATTAATATTTGTTAAGCAAACATTTGTATTACCATAAATTTAGATTTTAAGATTTACCTGTCTTTTAAAAATTTGTCCTTCCCATGGTTGCCTGGCAGAGATTACTTATAGCGATAAGGCCGCCATTTGTACTCCTAGATATAAGACCTATGTTCTTAATTATAAGATTCAATGTATAAAGGTACAAATAAAGTGATATTATTATTATTATATTAAATTATAATCTTATTTTCAGGGTATTGGGTTTCTCACTGAAACTTTCATTTTTGAATATTAAAGACGGAAGATTATCATGGATGAAAACAGGTAAAAAAAATAGTTTCAAATTGGACTTGATCTACCGTAATTGACGAGTATGATATGAGACTTAAGGAGTAGATGCAAGGTTAGAACGTCACACAATTACAGGAGTCAATATAATGTGAAGTCTCAGCTCTTGTTAGGTGTACCAACGATAACATACATACATACATACATACTTAAGCTCACGCCTGTATCCCATGGGGGTAGGCAGAGGCTTTGGCTTTCCACAAGCTACGATTCTGACACACATCTTGCGCCTCATCCACAGTCATACATATCGTCATGCATTCACGTCGGTTTCGGGTGCTACGCATTTTGCCTTTTTTAAACAGACCATTTATTTGGTAGCTCCGTCTTGGTCTCCCGATCCCGACCCTACCACTCACATTAGCTTCATATACCCTTTTAGTCAGTCGACTTTCATTTATTCTTGCAACATGACCAAACCATCTTAACATACTTCTCTCCACCTTGGTCACCACATCATCCTTCAGCTTGCATTTCTCCCTTATCACGCTATTTTTCATTCGATCCGCGAGGGTGACTCTACACATACTTCTCAGAGAACGTATTTCTATTGCGAATGCAATGTAAGGTGAATACCTTACTTTCATGCTTCGCCTGCCACACCCAACACTCACTCTCGTATGTTAGAGTTGGTACCAATACACCATTGTGAATCTTCAAGCGTACCTTTTCAGACTCAGCCTGACTATGCATCAGGGCGTGTAGTGCACCATTGACTCTATTACCAGCAGTAACTCGCCTTTCAATATCTTCCTCACATTTACCGTCTCTGGTAAACATACTTCCCAAATATACAAAATCATTCACTTACTCTAATTTCTCGCCATCCAAAACCATATCACACACTGTTACCTTTTTCTCTCTCTCCACAACCATAACTTTCGTCTTACTTACATTTATTTTCATACCTTTTTCTCTAAACCCTACATTCACCAAGATTAGCATATCTTGTAACTCTGACGCCGACGGAGCAAGTAACACCTGGTCATCGGCGTACAGTAGGCACTTGACACGCAACTCTTCCATCCTTAAACCACATTCAGTCTCTTTCAGATTTGTCAAACAACTGTCCATAAAAAGATTGAAAAGCCATGGTGACGCAACACATCCCTATCGGACACCTTTATAGATGTTAAACCAGTCTGAGTGCGCCCCATTTACCCTGATACAGGCTCTAGAATTCTCGTATAGAGAATTTACCAACGATAAAATTGTACAATTGGCGTAAGTTATGGTGAACCGAGTTTATAACAATAATAACTGTTGCAATCAATTCAATATATATATAACTAGTTCAGAGTACTCTCAGTGCAAAAAGTTGTAAAAGTTTTACAATAGATATTTTATATGCGCCGTTAACGTGTACGTGCACAAGTACGTGAGAAGGCAGATTAATTATATAGAGTACAGTTTTATGACGCTCACATTACGGCAGTAGTACAGCAGGGGGCGCTGCTGTGCCATCAAATAAACTGGTAGTTGTACTAATACCTCGCCCGATATACACTCGAGAGCAATGAATCCGGGTCACTTAAAGAATCCTAAAAATCTCGGAAACTAAAAATGCTAGGTTAATGCAATAAATTGTATTTAATAGACAATGTAATACTCCTTAAATGAAGGTATTAAAACTTCTTAGTTATTGTAAAGTTATATCATAAAAGAAATCAAATTTGAAAAAGGGCCACTTTCGAAGATGGAACTACGAAATTACAGCATTTGGTTTTGCTTTTGTTTGTAATCTGTCATTTATGTGGGTACATAAACCATGTTGATAGTGCTCTATATTCATTATTCAAGCTGAAATTATGTCGCTTACGCCTGAAGAATGCACCAGAATACTTACAATGCTGGAAACCGGCCGGAGTCAGCGCGATACAGCCAGGACGGTTGGTGTGTCGCTGTCAACAGTACAAAGAGTTCTCCGACGTTACGAAGAAACTGGTTCTAACCTACGCAGACCAGGAACGGGCAGAACCAGGTATACCACAGCACGAGAAGACCGATACTTGGTGAACACCATGCTTCGAAATCGCTTTCTCACAGGAACTGAACTCACCAATCAGTTTCGACGCCTCGGAGGAAGTAACCCAAGTGCATGGACAGTAAGACGTCGGCTTGCTGAATCTAACTTAAAACCCCTTAGACCTGCAAACGGCCCTAAACTGGAGCGTGGGCATCGTATTTCAAGACTAAGATATGCCCAGAGCCACGTAAATTGGAGTATTGAAGATTGGTCAAAAGTTATGTTCTCCGACGAATCAAAATTTATGCTCTACAAGCACGATGGAAGACACAGAGTGTATCGAAGACCAGGGGAAAGATTCAAGCAAGCATGCATCGAGGAAAAAGTAGCCTACGGTGGTGGGTCTGTACTTGTGTGGGCCGGAATTTCTTCTGAAAGTCGCACAGAGCTGGTGATCATAGAAAACGGCTCTTTAACTAGCGTAAGATATGTGGAAGAAATCCTCAATGATCACGTTGGTCCATTTATGGTCAAGTTAGGTGAGGATGCTATATTTATGCATGACAATGCCCGACCTCATACAGGTAGGATTGTGAATGACTACCTTCAAGAGATGAACATTACTCGTATGGAGTGGCCAGCGCGCAGCCCGGATATCAACCCGATCGAGCATGCTTGGGACGAGCTAGGCAGATGCGTAAAACAACGAAACCCTCCCCCAATCACGCTTCGTGAGCTCAAAATTGCTCTCACAGAGGAATGGGAGAATATTCCCCAAAATCGTATAAGGACTTGGTGTACAGCATGCCAAACCGCGTAAACGCAGTAATGGAAGCACGAGGAGGCAATACGAAGTATTAAAATTCAAGAAAATCGTAATAAAGTTCAAAAATTTCATGTTTCCTATTTTTGTTTTAAGGAGAGATCAGCAGATTTTTTCTTTATGTAATTTTGTGTTAATAAAATGTATGGTGACTCATATTTTTTTTACTTTCATTTAAGGAGTATTACATTGTCTATTAAATACAATTTATTGCATTAACCTATCATTTTTAGTTTCCGAGATTTTTAACATTCTTTAAGTGACCCGGATTCATTGCTCTCGAGAGTATTAGCATAGTGAAGATTTGTGATTAAAACAAGATTAGTAATTAAAATAATGTTCAAATAAAAGAAGTTAGGAATGTTATGAAGTCGTATTATGAGAGATATGATACAGCGTGATGTGCCTTGTACCTGGTAACTCTAACCTCATAGAAAATTGCAGCCTTAATATCTCATTATTTAGATCACTAAATTAAATATATTTTAATGTATTTTCTAAAATATTTAGCATATTTTTCAAGAGCTAGAAATAATATTAATATTTAAACATCGCCTCGCTACTTACATATTAAAGTAATCATAAAAAGCTCTGTAACATTGCGTAGGTTGTCTACGGAGCTACGACTGCTAAGATTGGCTACGGCACATTCCTTTTAGTAGAAAACATTCGACACACCGGCTTCAGTCTGGTCAGTCGGCGCGCGGCGCTCGTTGTAAGTGGACCTGTTCTGCATTTTGCGTGAGCAACTTTACGAAACTTTACTCGATATTTGACTTTAGTAATTTCTATGTAAGTTTATGAAACAATTAATAGAACAATATATAGTGGCTCATATTAGTACGTGATAAAGTTTTCTTTAGTGTGCTACGAGATTCTGAACTATTTAACTACAAACAACTCAATCGTAAGTATTTACATCGATTTAAAATACTCTTTTACGACGTACAATTTTTCTCAAGTATTCAAAATTCGTTCTTAAAGAAAAAATAAATTTAGGTTCTAAGAGAAAACCTATTTTGTGTGGGCTTATCACTTATTTGGCGTGTACACTATAAGGCGGCAAAAACCTATATCAGTAAAAATTATTTGGTAAAAGTCATCTCAAGATCCTTATTAAAATTTTTGTTAATAAAAAGTTTAAATTTTTCAGTCCATAATAATAAAATCACAGATGAAACTGTGTGTTTGAGCTAGTTATAAAAACTGCGGTTGGTCTGTGAGGGTCACTGGGACGCTAGTCTCGTAAACTTTTGCAAAGGGAAGCTTTTATGATCTTGTGATGAAGGCTCGCCTCTGTACTTGTGTTTCTCGTTAATAAATATTTAACGATCTGTTTTATTTACCTAAACACGGCCTGGAAAATATACATAAGCGAGCATTTTTGGCATCAAAGTCAATATTAAATACGGGGAACTACGTACTTAATATTTTTCTCCGGAAGGAGTTGGGTGTTTTTCTATGTATTATAAGTATGTATTTACAAAAGAAAAGTATATATGTATTAATATCCGTTATCTAGTATCCATAACACAAGCATTTAGTTGCTTAGCTTGGAACTAGAGGGCGCTGTGTGTATTGTGTCCAAGATATTATTATTATTATATCTTCCGAATGGAAATGTTTTTTCTTGTTATAATAAATAATTAGTGTTTCCTAAATTTCAATGTATTTATATATAACATAAATAATCTTGTCTAAAATTCAGTTATCGACCTAACAGATAGTGTTATCAGCGAGCAAAATTAAAAATCAGTTAGCGATAAATGTTTGTCACTTGTCCCAGTGCGTGTCGCAGATTACAGTCTCAGTATGATATTGTGTATATTGTATGTACAGGGTGACATATTACGAGGCTGTATATGATTGTGTTTGATCATTACAACGTATTCGACTGTCTTCCACATCCTCACGTGACACTATTTTGTTGAAATTTTGTGACACTATATATATATTGTTTTTACAGATAACTTGACGATAGACTGTTTTTACAACTATATTCTTTTAATTTTGACAATCGAGTGTTTTAACAAAGAACCTATATAACCTAAGATTCTAATATTGCTTGTTTTTTTTTTTTGGTAATTTTATGTCTTTTCACCTTTTCATTTCATGTTTAGGTAGCGATAGCTCCGCCTCCATGCGCGGAATTAATATGTGCTAAATGTTCTGTCGGAACTTATTACCATACATCAGACACAATATCTCCCATTATTGACGATTATTGCACAAAACTTTTAAAACTAATTCTAAATAGTCACGTACTTAAGAACATGTTTATCATAATAGAGATAATACCACTACTTTGAAAAAGGGTAGACCATCACGATATTTACCTTCCTGAAATTAAGGTCATTAGCTTTAGATGGTCCAAACACTAGGCTTTAAAAACCGTTCACTAAATTGCTAAAAGGGCAACCAGCTTATATAGCTGTAAGGTAATATAGTAATAATCTTCTGCAAAACCTACACACCACCCTATTATTAGGGGATGTGAATAAATTATTTGACCCGCCGTCTGCTAGGTAGGGTCATAATGACCCGTGATGTTTTTAAATGTGGATATTTTTTTTTATGGGATGGGAGGGCAAACGAGCAAGTGGGTCATCTGATAGAAAATAACTACTTACCATCCATGAAAACCGTTGTGCGTTGCTGTCTTTAAGGGAGAAGGAGGAAAGGAAGAGGAAAGGGGATCGGGCCTCCGGACATCTCTTTCACCAAAAGAAACGCGGCACGAGCTACTTCACGCCAATTTTTGTACCGTTGATCTAAATCGGTCGTCGTATATTAGCTTTTGTCATTTTTATATTTGAATGAAAAGCTTCAGTTCTTGAAAAATCTAGGTCTCGCTCTTGTAAATAATCGTAAGTACGTACTTAGAAAAGAATAAGAACTTTAGCAGGGAGTTCTTCTGATGTTTCTTCTGTAAACTCACAGAAGAAACATCAGAAGAGCTCCCTGCTAAAGTCCGTTGCGTTTGTGAACGATGCCAGATATGTCCCTTTTGTTACCCGAAGGTGTAGGCAGCGGCTGTTAAGCCTCGTCTCGCCGTTACGCTTACGTCCCAAATGGAATAGGTGGCGAACCTATTGCCATACCGGGCACAAAGTTTTCAGTCATCGATATTGTTCACACATAACTTCCGAAAACAATTTCGAAAAGTCATTGGTGTGAGCCAGTGTCAGGAATCGAACCCGGACCTCTGGATCAGAAGCCGTGTGCTCGACCACTGCGCCACCGAGACTATATAAATTTAAGATTGTATAATTAATTTAACTAGTTTTCTTTGCCTTTCTTTATAATAATTGTGAAAAACTGTGTCCAGTATCGGTGTTAATCTACCTTGACATTAACAATTTATTAGATTTAGCAAATTCAAATTTTGCTTCGGAATTGGATTATATTGGACTTCTTCATCACAGTAATTTCTGTCCCGGGGAGTATCTTACCATTTGTTATTAGTAGTTAACCTAAAATAACTCCACACTCCACAGGACATCACATATCCTCACAAGCCTCTGCTGTGACTTGTGAGCAACATACACCACTCACTGGCTCAGCTTGAGTCTCTTTTTATTTTGACAAAATGTGGAAATATAACTGATGACGATAAACTTCGCCTCTGACAATTTCCAAACTTCATGGATAATATTCATGAATGATGTTCATGTCTAATATTAATTCATGAATACTGCACATAGTACTAAACTGCTGGTTTAGGTCTATAATATAGCTAATATATAAGTAATATATTCTTATAGTTTTTAAGTAGTATAAATAATTTACTAACAAATCTGTTAAACAGTTGTTTAATGTGTCTATTTTAATTTGTATATTAAATATTATTAAATAATAATACTTAGACATCCCTCAGGGTTATTCCAATTTATTCTTTTTATAATCATCTTTGTGTCTAATTTAATAACTTCTTTATTCATTTCACATAATAATTATCTAGGTACCTACATTTTTTTCCCTTTATCTTTCCTGGCTAATACATTTTTTTTTTCTAGGTCCTATTATTATTTTTTTGCCTGAGGTTACAGGGTAAGATTCCATTATATAGAGAGGGAGCTATATAATGGAATCTTACCCTGTAACCCACAAGGCAGCTACAAAAAAGTTGGAGTCCCAGCTGAACTAAGCTCTATCAGAGCTTAAAAAATATCAGGAAGACAACGCTCAATTGTTGATTAAGCGCAGTGATTGTGAAGGCGAAATTATCTCTTTAAATAAAAATATTTCCGAGCTAAAAAGCCAATTTGTGGACTTAGACATTGAGCACATGGACACTCTGGACCAATTAAGAAAAGCACACTCTGAACTAAAGTCATTCCATGAGGGTGATGATGTATATGTTAGGTCTCTGAGTCACATTGCAGAGTTGCAACAAAACCTCAATTTAGCATATTCTAGAATTGATGAATTAGAAAGATTGATTGAGGCGTCCAATAGTATTGAGACTTAGAACCAATTCTCACAATTATTGGGTCACAAAAATTATTTAAATAGTACTTCAATTAGGAAATTAAAATTAAAATATAAAACCAGTCTGAAAAGGAATAAAAGGTTCACTAAAATTAGCAAATTAATTAAAAAACTTGAGGCAACCATTAACTGCATTACATTACACTTAAAAAACTGCATTATTTAAATTGTAATTTCCAATCAGAGTTGCTGATAGCTCAAGAGGACCTTTTATCAAGTAGGTTTCAGTATGACCAGCATATGAGCATCGAATTAAAAATACAAATTGTAAGTCTAGAAACTTGTTTAACTACCTTAAGCCAGAAATATGAGCAAGAAACTTTAGAATATATTAAAAAATATGAGGACATAGCTAGGATAGGTAATGAGCAGTTGGCTAAGGTGCTGTCACAGTGTAATGATGATAAAAACAATAATTACACAAACTGTTCGATTAAAACATTGACAGAGTCTGAGACCAATTGTACTTTAAGCACAGATCCGCCTCTGCACGTTGCCAGCTTCACTGGCACTAGCACAACAACAATACCTATCAAAGATAAGTCTTCAGGGGTCTTAATGTTTTGTGCTGAGTTGGAAAAAGGCCTTGGTAGACTAATTAGTGATAATTTGAAGCAGCCTATTTTCAATCATTGCTCAACTGGTATAAAGTTAGAAAACATTATATGTCACATAAAATCCACAAAGTTAACTCCACAATGTACCGCGCTTGTTTTATGGCGATAGCACTTCTGTTACAAAAAAAGATATAAATAATTTGATAGAAGCTCTAGAAGTCCTTCACAGTAATATTGGTTGTAGATTCATTGTCTCTGCGTTGCCTTATTCATATGCTTTTACTACAAGACAGAATAGACACATATATAAATTAAACTTACTATTATATAATAGTACATGTTATTTGAAAGACAAAATATAAATTTTTGATATTAATAGTTTAAAAACCAATTTTAGGTTGACTAAAGATACTGTGTATCTCCCAATTACCGAAAGGAAAGAAATTGCTAGACTTCTAGCATTATAAATACAAACTGACTGGGGTACTTGTAAAGTACCCGATTTAATTAGTTGTAAGGATTTTGACACTTCTATTTGTTTAAAATTTAAACTCTCTTCTGTTAATTTAAACTTTAAATTAATAGAAGAGGCAAAGGATAAACCCAAATCATTTCTCACAATTGTACATCAAAATATGCAAGGTTTATCTGGCAAAGAACTTGAGCTTGACCTATTTTGTAAAAGGCACAATGTTCAAGTATTATGTTTGACTGAACATTGGCTTAAAACTAGTGAACTTGCTTTCAATAATGCTTCCTACTCTGTTGGCAGTCTATTCTGTAGAAAAAAAGTCAATCATGGTGGTGCCATGATCTTTGTATCGAATAATATTAAATTTAAAAACAGGAGAGTCATTTCAAATCTCTCGATTGAACGCACTGTTGAACTGTCCTGTATTGAGCTTGAGCAATTTATTGTGTTATGTGTTTATAGGCCCCCGTTGGGTGATTTTAATATATCTGAATCCACTATGGATGATATTATACCAAAACCTAATGGCAGCGGTAGGAGTGTAATCGTGTGTGGTGATTTTAATGTTAATCTGTTACAAGATTCAACTAACAGTACTAGGCTCGTTAGTTTATTTACCTCGTTTGGACTACATCATCTTTTCTTAGAACCCAGAAGAATTCTTCGGATCATTGTGGTCAAAAGGCAGTTTTAAATTAATTTAAATATATCTCTAAATAACAGAATTTTAGACCCAGTAAAGTCAACTATATTTTTAGGTATTACTCTAGATAATACGCTCCAGTGGGGTCCTCAAGTAAAATGTTTAGCGGGAAAACTTGGCTCTGCTGCCTACGCGGTTTGAAAAATTCGTCAGCTTACGGATGGTGCAACCGCCAGACTAGTTTATTTCAGTTATTTTCATAGCGTCATGTCTTATGGCATTTTGCTATGGGGTAGAGCAGCTGAAATTCAGTCTATCTTTGTGCTTCAGAAACGAGCTATTCGGGTAATTTATAATCTGGGAACCAAAGTCTCCCTTAGAGAACGGTTTAAGGAAATTGGAATATTAACAGTTGCTTCTCAATTTATATATGCCAATATAATGTTTGTTAGGAAAAACTTAAATAGATATACTAAACATAGTGATGTACATAATTTTAATACCAGAGGCAAGCATAAACTTGTGTTAATGTGTCATCGCCTGCACAAAGTACATAAGTCGTTTTTGGGAATGGGTATACAGTTCTATAATAGGGTCCCCACGCTCTGCGCTCTGCGCTTTTGGCTCTCTCTTTCGATCGGATTAGGCGGGCTGTGAAGGATCGTCTCGTTGCTGGTGCTTACTACACCATCAATGACTTCATGACGGACAAGTCGTCTTGGGACTGTCAAATTGCTTGCTCAACGCGCATTGTGTAGTTTGCGTATTGGAATTTGTTCACTTATTTTGGAGTGGAGACGTTTCTGCATACATTTCTAATAGTAACCAACATTTCTAATTTTGAGTTTGCGTTGATGTTGTTTTGATAAATGATATATATAAGTTTTATTATTGTACATACTCGTTGCACAACGTTACCATTCTAAATAGAAGATGTCGCGTCAATTGTGCTCGACTAATATCATAGACTAATATCTTATAATTTCTCATCATTTATCATTGTAGGACGATGATTTTAAGTTGGTTGGGTCATAACTGTGTTGGTCGAGTATTACTGGCTGCTACACCTATTATGCACGAGCCTACTGCTATGTTTTCAGTAGCGATAATAATACTATTGTATCAATTTTAAATGGTTTTGAAAAGAGTATTTGGCACATGAGTTTCTTGCCCGATTCTTCTCATGAAAGCCCCTACACTCGGAATCGGGCCGCTCGTGGCTATTGCGTCCGTGTTTTCCTGTTCCACGGAGGCACTTTCCTCAAGCGCTCGTGTTTAATAACTTTAATTTTAAATATTTTTGTACATTGACTATTTTTAAGTGTCTGTGAAGACCTATGAAAATAAATTACTTTGAGTTTGAGTTTATATTATAGATATTTTGACTGTTGTATACCTTGATAAACATAAGGCACTTTGATTTTTTAAAACCACCACAGTTAAGAAACAATTTTATCTAAGACTAAACTAATAGCACATACCAAACATTAAAGTGGCGTGAATTTATATTAAAATATTGCCTTATTATTTTTTTTAAATTATAACGTCGTTCAACCGTATTCAAAACTATATGTACGCTATAAAGCTTGTATAGAAACGTATTTTTTAATTTAAACTGCAAACAGCTATAAAGGCTTCGTTCTGATTACATTTCCGGTCAGTGATTAATGCACGACTGCGGCCTCGTTACAATGCTTCACTTACCTGTAACGAACCCGGGACAGTGATTTGTAGACATTGCAGTGGTTTTATGTAACCTAAAATAGTGCAATAGTGGAATGAAATTTAATGATTAGGTATCGGAGCACATAGTTGATTAATAATCTGACTATTTCCCCATGTTTCAACATGTCAGACAGGCGGCCGGTCGTAAAACCACATTCAAAATTTCGACAACATGTTCGAAAGCATGACATGTTGGGCCGACGACAGAAATGATAGAATCCTCGTCAATGGGATTAATATAACATAACATAACATAACATAACTTCACGCCTTTTGTTACCCGAAGGTGTAGGCAGCGGCTGTTAAGCCTCGTCTCGCCGTTATGTTTACGTCCCAAATGGAATAGGTGGCGAACCTATTGCCATACCGGGCACAAAGTTTGTCAGTCATCGGTATTTATCACATATAACTTCTGAAAAGAATTTCGAAAAGTCATTGGTGTGAGCCAGTGTCTGGAATCGAACTCCGGACCTCTGTATCAGAGGCCGTGCGCTCGCCCACTGCGCCACCGAGACTATTTATATTTATATACTATTTACCGGGATTAATATAATATTAATATATGTTGTAAATATGTTTATAAATATTAAAAAATATTTATTATTGTTTTATAACTACTAAAATGTTTTAAAAAAATTTAATTATATATTTTTTGCACACACTGCGAATTAAATAAAAATAAAATATCTCTATAAACTATTTTAGATGGTCGAGTCCAGATGTAAACTTTTCCTCTAGTTTAAATGTCGTCGCACATTAGATTTCATATTGAGCGGGATATCAATCGGAAAGTCACAAGTGTAAAAGTACTTTCACGACTCCAATCTCTCAATGGATAGTTAATATGACTGGTTTTGCAATTAATCTACTTCGTTATTTTCTATAATATATGCAAAAAAAACATTAGATTTGAACTTGGGACCTCTCAATACAAAGATGGATTGCTGAACCACATAAAATTGTATTTATATTTAATGGTAATATAAAATAAGATAAGTGTAACAAGTGCTTCTGCGCCACAACGCATTATTTACCAGCTACGCCACCCTCGTCCCTCATATGTGATTTTTCCGCTGGCACGTGGAGTGCAAACCAATATTATCAACCCCACTGACCCCGTTCCGAGTTAACTAGGGGGTGAAATTGGGTGACTGTCAACAGTCTGTAATTATAATCAACTGACCTCTTTGTAAGAGCTACCGCCGTCGGGCTGTATGCAGCCTGTCATATGTCTTTGCTAAATAATCGATTTTATTAATAAAAACAAAAAAAATGTAGTACATATAGTTGCGAATCAGTATTTTGTGGTTGGAACAAGTTTGTAAAATTAAGTATTACTATCGGGGTAGTATTGGAAACGAGGGCAATATAGAATATAATTATAGGAATTTAATAAGATACTAGGTGCTTCTACTTTCAAGAAAATGTCAAGATTTTATAAAATAATTAGATCACGGTATTTCATCGATAAAATCATTTTTTATTACTTAAATAAAACATACTAGTACGCATTTTTATAGCTCCCTTTTGTACTTGGTATTTATAAGAAGTTATTTTCTATATTAAATTCTTTGTATAATCACACAAATCATTCTGTCAGCACACGATGATGAAAATCCTGCTTGGCTCAAATATATCACGCTTTTGCTGATGAAGATATTTATCATTTGAAAGCAATTTCTATTACAGTTAAATATAGCACCTGTCACGCAACCTGATATCAAATTAGTAAAAAAAGAACAGTTCGAGATACTAGCCATTGTATAAATGCAGCTTCGTCAGTTTGTAGTATTATAGTGCAGCAAACAAAATAAAATGTTCATGAGTAAGTGGAATTTGTACTAACCAGAAGTAATCTGTACAAGGAGCTGGGGACATCGAGACACTGAGTGGCTTGTCTTATACCGTGGTGGCGGCAGTGGGGTAATAATTGAGTTTGTGTGGGAATATCGAATCAGCTGCGACTATGAGCCGAGCGCCTCGGGGAGATGCACCAACTTAGTCCACGCACGCAATAGCCTTATGCTATCTAATACATCTTAACTATACAGGCTGCTGGTAACGTAACAAATTCATGTTGTTCTAAATTATAGAAGTCGGAGTGCTAAACTCGTGTAATTGTGTAATACATCAATTTTGAGGACTTATTTATCAGAATTTAAATCTGTTAATAATAATCATATTAGGGATGTTCTATATAAAAAGTGACTTCGATTTTTTCTTTGCGATTGGATAATTTCTTTATCGTCTCGATTTATAGTGCTGTTGCAAACTCCCTTCAAATACTAGGTATTATTTCAATAACTTTTTGTGCGCCTGTAAATACGTCGATCAAATCGTACGTTCATCAAATCGCTAACTTTTCTTGCTGAATATGGATCAAGCTTGCCACCCAAGGGAGCGGAACAGTTATCACAAATGTTAGCCAATTCGGTGGGAACTTATTTGTTCCGAAGGAATTTGTAGTTAGTCGACTGCGCTAGATAACTATCACGTAGAAAGAAAACGTAATCGATTTTAACCGACTGCATAGGAAGGAGGAATTTCTTTTGGAATACTCCTTTCAAGAGATTAGCTACAAAGTATTAAGAGCTTATGGATTATCGAAATGACTCTCGTATAATAATATAATGTAATGTCCCCGAGTTGTTAAATATTTACAACTGGCTGTGACATTGACGACAATAACCCAGTTTAAAGGTATTTAATGTTATTTTAATGTGCACCTAAAAGCTTATGCATGTATCTTTATCAAAGTGTGTATGCTCTTAACAATAAACGTTGTTTTATCATCTAAGGTCAAAATAAATAGGAGTAATTATCCATAGAAAAGTAGTTAAAACGATATCCTTGTAAATACAATACATATTTTTTCGTTAAAAAACACTTCCTTCAGCAATTGTCGTGTTTTTAAAAGGTTATTTGTGACAGACGAGGAAGTTGGTGTTTAACTAGATATATAATTGATTAAAAGTATGACAGATTAATTAAGATCTTGGTTATTTAAGTCGTATTTTTTGCTTCTCCTTTAACGTTTTTTTTTTATTATTCACAGACCAGTGCTTGACAACACTTCACCTGTTGGTAAGTGATGGTGAAGTCGTTGGTGGTAAAACGCCCTGGCCTGTTAAAAACCCATTCACTCTATTTTTCAAGACGCCCACATTATAGTTATTCGGGAACACCGACGCAGGCAGTTTGTTCCACTCGTTGGCAGTGCGTATAAGAGACGAGAATGCAAACCGTTTCGCCCGGACAGGTGGTACGTCCACGACATACGGATGCGTGCGGTATGTGCGTCGGGTTGTTCGCCTATAGAACGGGGATGGAGGAGTTCCTGTGCACACTCTCCAGTAGTAACGTAGTGAAATACAGCCTGAACAAGAATTGTACTGTATAAAATGAAAAAATAGGTAGTAAAAGAGTTTACTACGAGGTCTTTTGTTTATAAATTTCAGTGTTAAAAGCCAGGCTTAACAATCTGTGATATTTAGCAGAAAAAAAATGGAAAATTTATGGAATATGCATGGCAATTTGCGTGACACCTATTTCGTGGGCGCAAATAATTAATTGTCGTAACAACACCGCCTATAATTTTGAAAATGAAGACTGTACATTGTGTGAATTCGGTGAATTAGGAGTATATGGAATGGTATATCTCAAATAAACGATGTCAACCTAATTAATTTATCTATATGTACTTACCACTAGTGAATTGATGGGTGTCGGAGTGACACAAATAAACATTATCCCTCAAATCGATCTGTTAGAGAACGACAGAGTGACGCCTGTCTCACTAGGACGTGACGCGCGGATTGAATCTCGCCAATATCATATACTAATACTAGAGGACCCAACAGACGTTGTCCTACATTATAAGCCAAGCTATTAAGATATTAAACCTTAGTAAGAAATGAAGACAAATAACATTAAACTAAACTATCCCGTAATCTACTTAAACACACACAGAAAAAATCATCCAAATCGTTAGGGAGGAGGTTACAGAAAAAATTTGTAATATATTAAGACAAAACATACTTTTAAATAGTATATCAAAATTGAAAACTTTGAATAAATAAAAATAAAACATGTTCAGTAAAAAGAACAGTAGGATTTTTATATCATGATAATGTAATGACCTTGATATAAGATGAAGCTACAGGAAAGGTATCAAAATTAGCTCTTCAGTAGGTAGTAATGAGTATTAAAAATTCAAATTCCAAATGTTTTTATTCCTAAGACTTTGCAATGTACTTAGAATCGAACTACGGACAAAACTACTATCTAAAATCCGCAGAGCTTAGATTCCTTATTACCATACTCTTATGAATGTGAAAGCGGATCTAAGTACCAGTTCTGCCGTCAATTTTTCTTGAGAAGAACTGGAAAGAAACTCAAGGTCAGCCTTGAGTTTCTTTCCAGTTCTTCTCAAGAATCCTTGACGGCAGAACTTCATTGTCAGTTTAACAATCTTCAAAACAATCTTCATTTATCAGTTTAACAATATTGCTGTAATAATTAAAATCATTATAACACAAAAAGAGCAATTCAATTCCAAACTTTTTTTATCATTTATATGATCTGCGATACAATAGTAAGCCCTTTCTACTTTTAACATAATTCTTAAATTTACCCATGGATAATTCAGCCGCGTCGTTTCGAAGATTATTGTAGGAGCGTATACATTGACCTGGGAACGAGTTAGAGATTCTATAGAGCCTAGTAGTAGGGACAGCGAGTTTGTTATTATTTCTTAAATTTAATTGAGATATATCACAATTTTTCCTAAAATTGCTCTTATATTTATGAACATAAATAAGATTTCCATATATCGCGAATATACTTAGTCATGCCATAAATATTGTAACAAATAAAAAAATTTTTTTTTAATTGCAAATATTATTTATTACTTTTACAGTGTGTTACTTCAATACATAAATATAAAACGATATAAAATATAAAAAACTTATTCGAAGTGGTCTCCATTGGCTGCAATACAGGCCTTTAAACGCTGAGGCCAGTTATCAATAGAAACACGCACTCTTTCCATGGGAAAATTCTTCACTGCCAATCGTATGGATTGTTTTAGGGACTCTAAATTATTATGACGTTTAGAGCAAGCCGTACTCTCTAAAACTGACCACAAATCATAATCCAGTGGATTAAGATCGGGACTAGACGACGGCCAGTCTTCAGCTCTAATGAAGTCCGAAACGTTCGCTTCCAACCAAGATTGCGTGGACCGAGCTGTATGACCCGGTGCCGAGTCTTGCTGGAAGGACCATACTTCGTTATTAAACATGGTGTTGTTAAGGGGCTTGACTACATTTTCAAGAATGGTATCTTGATACACTTGTGCCGATGTTTTGATACCTTTTCCACAAAAATATGGCTCAGTCACTCCTTCGTAGCTAGCACCCCACCAAACCATCACTGAAGTCGGATAATGCCCACGTTGCACTCTGTCAACTAATTGGGAAGCTTCCTTAGAGCTTTGAGCATAAATACGGTGATTTTGTTTGTTAAAATGTTGTTCAAATGTAAAAACTTTTTCATCCGTAAACAATATTTTTCTGTGACCTCCCTTTGCGTACCGCTTCAGTAGTTGTTTAGATTTTAACACCCTATTCTTTTTTAAATTATCAGTTAATAAATGACCAGTGCGCCTCTTATAGGCTGCAAGTCCTAAGTCATCTTTTAAAATACGCGACATTGTTCTAGGTGCTATCTTCATCTCCCGAGATAAAATCTTTGGCTTGCGGACAGGATTAGTCTGGCCATAAATACTGTTACAACTAAAAATAAAAAAATATTACATTTGAATTTAGTATCTGTCATTTTTCAGACTAAATACTTAGTCTGGCCATAAATACTGTTACAACTAAAAATAAAAAAATATTACATTTGAATTTGGAATCTGTCATTTTTATACGATTGTTCATTGTATTTTCTCGTTTTGGCGCTAATATTAAAATGCGATATTATTAAATTGCGATATTAAAATGGAGTAGGGTGATAAAGAGAACCGAATCGCTGTGATTGCATTACACAAAGTAGGTATGGAGCCAAATGCAATTTTTAAAACTCTCCATACACTTGGTATTAGTCAAATGTTTGTGTACCGGGCTATTAATAGGTACAATGAGACCTCCTTTGTTTGTGACAGAAAAAGACCTGGCCGTCCACGTAGTGTTCGTACGAAAAAGGTGGTCAAAGCAGTAAGGGAAAGAATTCGAAGAAATCCTGTCCACAAGCAAAAGATTTTATCTCGGGAGATGAATATAGCACCTAGAACAATGTCGCGTATTTTAAAAGATGACTTAGGACTTGCAGCCTATAAGAGGCGCACTGGTCATTTATTAACTGATAATTTAAAAAAGAATAGGGTGTTAAAATCTAAACAACTACTGAAGCGGTACGCAAAGGGAGGTCACAGAAAAATATTGTTTACGGATGAAAAAGTTTTTACAATTGAGCAACATTTTAACAAACAAAATCACCGTATTTATGCTCAAAGCTCTAAGGAAGCTTCCCAATTAGTTGACAGAGTGCAACGTGGGCATTATCCGACTTCAGTGATGGTTTGGTGGGGTGTTAGCTACGAAGGAGTGACTGAGCCATATTTTTGTGAAAAAGGTATCAAAACATCGGCACAAGTGTATTAAGATACCATTCTTGAAAAGGTAGTCAAGCCCCTTAACAACACCATGTTCAATAACCAAGTATGGTCCTTCCAGCAAGACTCGGCACCGGGTCATAAAGCTCGGTCCACGCAATCTTGGTTGGAAGCGAACGTTTCGGACTTCATTAGAGCTGAAGACTGGCCGTCGTCTAGTCCCGATCTTAATCCACTGGATTATGATTTGTGGTCAGTTTTAGAGAGTACGACTTGCTCTAAACGTCATAATAATTTAGAGTCTCTAAAACAATCCATACGATTGGCAGTGAAGAATTTTCCCATAGAAAGAGTGCGTGTTTCTATTGATAACTGGCCTCAACGTTTAAACGCCTATATTGCAGCCAATGGAGACCACTTCGAATAAGCTTTTTATATTTTATATCGTTTTATATTTATGTATTAAAGTAACACACTGTAAAAGTAATAAATGTTATTTGCAATTAAAAAAAAATTGTTTTCTTTGTTACAATATTGATGGCATGAATAAGTAATGTCATAATTCGTGTGTCTTTTAGTTTATTTGTTAGTGTATCCCTGGGACTCATCATATAGATCGCAGGAACGGCTAGTTTCTGGAGCACTAAAATCGAATCAACATTCGCGGCACTATCCCAATCCCAAAGTAATAAACCTTATGACATAATCCTGTGGAAATAGTTAAAATAAACTAAACGCGCAGTATCAACATCGGTCAGTTGAGGTATTTTCCTTACTTACTGCTGCGCCTAGCTAACCTGACAACGTTCCTATATGTGGGGCGCATCGTAATTTAGAGTTTAGTGTTATACCGAAGACAACCTTATTGACTTATTTCAATCGCTCAATGTCCATCACCACACTGGTTTATTAGTGGTTTATTTTTTTATGAAAAATCTAACATATTTGGTTTTATTACCATTTAAGAGCAAATTATTATCAGTAAAAAAACTTTTAAAAAAAAGTTAAACCTACTCACAATCTATAAGTTTATGAAAACAGTACCTATATAACTCAAAAGCGATAAATAACGTAACGTATTAATATTTACAAATGTTACTTATTTTTAGAGGCGAGTCGAGTAAATTTTATAATAGTTAAAAATGACTTTAGTAAAGTATTACGTTTTGTACATTTTATTAAGTATACAAAAGAGAAACCATAAGAAAATGTTTTTGATAATGTTTTTAATATTACATAACATAACATAAATTCACGATTTTTGTTACCCGAAGGTGTAGGCAGCGGCTGTTAAGTCTCGTCTCGCCGCTATATTTACGTCCCAAATGGAATAGGTGGCGAACCTATTGCCATACCGGGTACAACGTTTTCAGTCATCGATATTTATCACATATAACTTCCGAAAACAATTTCGAAAAGTTATTGGTGTGAGCTAGTATCAGGATTCGAACCCAGACCTCTGGATTAGAAGCCGTGTGCCCGACCACTGGACCACCGAGACTAATATTAACTTTGACATAACTTCTTAATAATAATTCTTCGTAATAATAATCAAAGTAGTAATAATAATAATCAATAAACTTTATCAAAATGTTTATTTCAAACAAGTAATTCACATCTATTAAATACAGTTTCAGAGAATATAAAATATATTCATACTTGACGACATGCACGTTCCCGTCACAGGTCACAGCCACACCCGTGTGTCACATCTATGAAGACAACATTTTTGTCAAAGAGCAGAGAGACAGCTGTCGTCTGAAGCTCGACCGACTCTACAGAAATAGCCGCACAGCGCTGAACAAACACAACTCTACGTCTTTAATAACATAAGAACTATTTTTCACAATATTTTATTAAACGGCTTTGGGATTCAGTAGCCAAAATGATGAAAACATATAAACATAGACTGCATAAACCTTTTGTTTGGTACAATAGTAAAATATCTCCATCCAACAGAAACTGTATTAAACTGATTTTTTATGAAGATAAAGTGACAAACTATCGAGCGGATAGCCTGGTGGTAAGTGACTAACTGCAGCCATGGAAACCTGCAACACAGATAATGTTACAGTTGCTTTGCGGGAATTATAGGGAGTCGGATGGGAAAAGATATTTTAACTGCACCACGAGCTTCCAGAGACCTCTTTCTCCGAACGAAACGCAGCTAATTTACATTTTTTCTTTTTCATCGGTCGAGCCAGCCCATTCAGTTGCAAACTGCGTGTACTTTTCAAATTTTAAAAAAACGTAATTCCACGACTTTTTCTGCCCGAAGCTGTAGGCAGCGGCTGTTATAGCCTCAACTCACCAAAGCATAATATAATTACATTTAAAAATATAATATTGTCATCTTATTAGGTAGGTCGTGAGCTACACTCGTTTCCTCTTGAAGCAAATAAAAAATAATATGAGTTGGAAATCCTTTTACACGAGAACTATGTCTGCACAATTTTATTATTTGAATTTACATAACGTTTGCCAAATTCGCTCTAAAGTTGTGTTATGAATGTAGCCAGTTTGTAAGTGGTGTACTGGTCTCATGCGGAGTTCCAACATTTGCATAGGGAACCGATTCCAACTTATAAGTGTTTCAGTATCAGGAAAAGTCCTGGATTTATTGCTATAGTAATGAATATTGAAGTTCTCGTCTTCACGACTGGTTCAATAAGAATTGATACTTATAAACATTTACTACGAAGAACTAATAGTTGTGGTTTTAATTGCCAACTTATTGTATTACATAGAATGCAAGAGTACCACTGTACCACCTCTTTAGTTGTATTGTTATCTGCCCAATCTAATTTAAAAAAACAATATACAGCGCTTACGATAGATGATACATTCCTTACAATAGAACTTTGATTGCCGGTTGTATTAGATCTTCCAACCCCAGTTCTTGCAGCCTAGAGACCGTCTGCTGTGCAGTATGAGGTCGCGAGTTGTCCTGCAGGAGTAGCGGAGAGGAGCGATTGACCAATGCTGGTTGGATTGTGCCAGCTTCTCCTTTATTGTGTTCAGTTCTTCACAGTACACATCTGCAGTTATGTTCATCCCGTTTGGTAAGAAGGTGTAACGAGTCACACAGGCGCTAGACTAGCAATTTCTAGAGGTAAATTTTCGTTTAGGTCATTGTTTAGGTGCTGAACCAGGATTCAACTAACTTGCTGAGCGCTTTTGGCTATTAAGCTGATTCCATTTTTCATTACAGATAACAATGGGGTTTTAAATTCCTTCATTTGTGAGTCTGTTGAGCAGTGCATGTCACGCTGCTGATCATTGAGTTCGTGGGACACCATTAATCAAGCTTTTTTACCGTGCCAATTTCACGCTGATGGACCAATACTGTTTTGACGTTTGCCGTTTCTAATTGATTGTGTTTAGACGTAGATTGTATTTCATCAGCTTCCACAATCGCTTTTAATTCGATATTGTCAACGGCTTCGGACGACCGCGAGGTTCATTTTTCAGGACGAAATTTCTTATACGGAAGCGAGCAAACCAATAACAGGTTAGTTATTAGCTCTGTAAACGTCGTTGATGTTGCGTGCCGCTTGTGCCGCGTTGTTGCCACGACAGTACTCATTTTTCATAATAGCTCGATTTTTTTAAGAAGTCTCGGTGGTTCAGTTGTCGAACACCCTGCTTCTGGTTCTAGAAGTCGCGGGTTCCTATCTTGGGTCACACCAATGACTTTTCGTAATTCTTTCCGGAAGTTATGTGTGATAAATATCGACGACTGAAATCTTTGTGCCCGGTATGGCAATAGGTTCTATACCTATTCCATTTAGGACGTAAACATAATGACAAGTCGAGGCTTAACAGCCACTGCCTACACTTTGGGGTAGAAAAAGGCGTGAAGTTATGCTATGTTGTTAAGTTATGTTACCCGAATTTTTAACGAATCCATGATGACGGGAAAGATTTATGAGATGAAAATTTAACAACAACAATAACATTATGCAATTGGAAAAAGAAATTTAAATTAAAATGAACATAAAATTGTATTTAAAAATATTTTTAGTTAGCCAACCAAAAAATATTTTGATTTGAAATGGCCAGTACTGCAGAACCACAATTTCGTTGCAGAAGACTTATTATGTTGGATTGTGATGTGACAAGATATGTGATATATTTTATAAAATGCGTCCGTAGACCACATTTAGCGTACGTATTTAGTTTCTATTTCATATGTCAATGATAGTATACATTCTTCAAACACTCCTTTATTAATATTTTCGACAAACCTGGGCATATAAATCGTGTGCAGTGAGACAGCAGCGTTATGAACCTTTTAGGTTCATAAGTAAGGACAAAACAAAGGGAAATAGCTATCTGACAAGTTAATCTAATATGTACACTGTACAGACAGACAGTATTTTATACATAATATAACGCTCCGTAACAAAACGGCTGTCGAGAATGTGTTATTTATATACCTATTATCACTTACAGAACTAACTTGGGCGGAGCCACCTATATTTTTTCCATAAGAATGTATTTTCTTAGAATTTGAATATTTCTCGTTTTGTATCTCGATATCAAGCCCTATAACTAAAGATAAACACTGACCCCGTTATCTTCTCCAAATAATGAGTACAGCCACTCTCCTAGATGAATCTAGGAGAGTAGATTTTTTCATTTATTTTACTAAACTAAAACATCTCGTTATGTGGTCTAATAGACAAATATTGCTTTTAGATTCTAGTTGATTGTTTTCTGAACCTTGTTTCGATAATTTTGATACGTTGTTGGTTCGTTCGTTCTGAAGATTTTTTGCTGTCATGCTGTTTTATTTATATTGTACTCTGTACTCTTATAAAAACATTTAATTCATTTTAGAGTGATTACTGACCATTATTTGATAAATAAAACATACATGCAAAAGGGGAAATGCTTCGTAAAAGATGTGTGCTTTGAGATGTTCTGTTGGAACATCGCCAAGCGCCGACATCAGTAGCGGGAGAACGCAGCGGGGACTCCTCTTTAATTTATCTGCACAATTACTAGTACATTCACATATCTAGATATGATATTTTATGGTCATAAATGTGGTTCTCAAATAAGAATAATTTGTTTATCATCAATATTTACATTTCATAATTTTCTTCTTGCGTGCGGATCGCGAAGTAAGCCTCGATTCGCCGATTTTTCTTTACTTCAAATGTACGTAACTAAGAATAAACGTATGCGGAATCAATTGCCGTACACCAGGCACACTGTTGTGAGTCATTCATATTTATCACACATAACTTCCTAAATGAATTTCTTTAAGTCATTGGTGTCAGCTCTGATTCGATCCCATAACATCTTGACTTAAAAGAGACCTTCAAACCATCAATATCATAGTAATCATGATATCAATAAGCTTGGTGATATTAAAATCTAGATATTTGTAAAAGATTTATGATAATTAGAAAACCACATAGGCAGAGAACTGCGGAGAGCAACTAGTGCAAATAAATACCTCTAAATAAAAAATGCCTTTAAAATAGTTAAAAATAATCAATCCTACTCCAAACAAACTTCACAAAGTTCTTAGAATAATCTAGAAAGGTACATACAGGAATACATCAATAATATACGAATCTGTTCGCATACGTTGTATAGAGGCGTGCTACAAATGACGAATCTTGTGAAAGAGCTCTCGAGGAGTGGAGGAGTGGAGCACCCGCCAGAGAATACACAGCTTGAGTGTGACTGACTGACGAAATCACATGAGATATCTCTTTTGATGTCAAGGCATACAATTATAAATGAATTGTTACAGTCTAAGATGATACTTAGACGAATCTAAAACTATAATAAAATTGTATACCAATGCTTATCTTTGTTTATATTCATAATGGCAATTTTATTTTTTTATATTATATTTACTTTCGCATTTTTAATATCAGTGAGTTTAGAAGGTTGCTGATGTAAGTCTTTTCAAAGTTCTATAGAGAGAGCTGATGTTAGCGATGTGATCCTGTTGGCGGCGAGCCAAGCCGAAGACATTATGTACTGGCTATTGAACATTACACGAACAGCACGATTAACTCGCTGCAAAACTAGCAGCCTTCCTTTGAATCGTTCTTCATGATAGTCAGAATGATGGATCGAATTGTATATTATACTATAAACTACATTTCACCTTTAAATACAGAAAGTTTAAAGTAGTGGAAATGCCAACTCGCTAACTAAATATTTGGTCCCATGGAACCAGGCACCAAATATTTCGGACAAAAATCTTTCGAACCCACTAAAAACCTCCGCCTGCGTGGCTCATGCGACATGATCTGTCATTGTAATTAAACGTCATTGTTATTAATATATTTTAAAAAAGTTTATAAATAATATACAAGCTTTGCATTTCCGTGCCTCATAATCCCCTAGGGTCCCGAAATTCAGAAGCTAATTATAAAATATTCACGCAAAATTTCAGTACTTAGGGGCCATTGGATTTAACTCGGCGTTTCCTTTCACTGAGTTGAGAAAATTTTACTTTGTTAAGTATTTCGAGATATTAACTAATAAAAATTATTTGAAATACCAAAGGATCCATTTAGCGTTATAATTACTTGAGTTAAAAATTACACAAATTTAAATTAATATTTGGGGGTCATGTCAAGAGCGTGCACGTCGCGATCCCTGCCGTCCCAGTGGGACGCAATCTTGACCAAAGCAAACTCAGCCGGACGGGCTGCTAGGGCGTGCCCCGGAAGCGACGGGCACCGATTAGCCCCCGTCGGTGCGGCTGCATGCGCATGCGGCGAAGGGGGCCGCCACCCTTCACGCAGCGCCAATCCTGGCGGGACGAGGAGAGGGGAGTGCCGTATAGGCACGTGGAATGTTAGAGGTAGCATGGCAAGAAAGATGAATGAGATGATGGATGTATTAAATGAGAGATGCCTGGATGCCTTATGTTTGACGGAGACAAAGCGGAGGGGGAGGGAGACCGAGGACCTCCCCGGTGGCATGGTAGCCCTATGGTCCGGAGTGGACCCGGACGTCCGTGCCAGTGGGGGTGTTGGAGTCGTTCTCTCCTCCCGCTTTGCTTTCGGAGTGAAAGATTATGAGTTGGTAGGCCCAAGACATCTTTGGGTTCGAATAAAACTGGGGATCACGCGAGTTTTCCTGGTCGCAGCTTATGCTCCCGTTAGCTCCGCGGATCCCCGCGAACTCGAGGAGTTTAGGGAAACTGTTAGGGATATTCTGGATCTAGCTGAGGGAAATGAAAGGATAATTCTGTGTGGTGATCTTAATGGGTGGGTCGGAACCAAGCGAGACGGCCTGGAGGCTGTCCTTGGTCCGAATGGTGACAAGAGAGTGAATGATGCTGGTAAGCCGATATTGGACGTATGCCTGGAACGGAACCTCCTTGTGTCTAACACATTATTCCGTCATAAAGATATTCACACGTATACGTGGAGACGGAATGAGCAAAAGAGTATGATAGATTTGATTTTGATAGATAGTCGTCTCCGAAATACTCTAAGGGATACAAGAGCCTACAGAGGCCCCACTCTTGATACGGACCACTACCTGGTGCTAAGCCGATTCGTGGGCCTTTTCAAGAAGTGGAGACACTGGCGAGTTCGTACCCATTTTGGAGAGCTTGAAAGGATAAAATGTGAGAAATTAGAAGACGAAAGTGTACGGAGTATGTATGTAGGCCTAGTCAGTAAAAGACTCAATGAGACGAGTCTTTCTGACCTAGGTGTTGAAGAATGCTGGGAAAGAATGAAAGAAAGTATAGTGAATAGTGCAAAAGAAGTATGTGGTAGTGCAAAGAGGCATAAGATTCTGAGAGGTGACGCCAGGTGGGACGCGGATGTGAAATCCAGCGTCGAAAGAAAGAAAAAAGCATGGTTGGATTATGTCTCAAGTTTGAACCAGAATGATAGTATGACAGAGAAAAAGTATGAGAGCTACCGCCGCTGCAGGAATGTTACCAAAGCCTTAGTGAAAGAGAAGCGTGAAAGACTTGTTGCGAATGAGGAAGTGAGGTTGACGGAGAACTTCGAGGCGAATAACAAACTCTTCTGGAGGGAAGTTAGAAAGTCTCGGGGTTCTTTGTCAACATCCAGAATGGACAAAATTATGTCTAAGTTTGGTGACATTCTTGCAAACCCAAGCGATGTATTGGGCAGGTGGAGTGAGTATTTTGGGGAAATGTACGAGTATGTTCCGGATGTGGGCGCCGCGAGTGAGCCTACGGCTGATACCGCTGCGCCAACATCTGATGAGGACATTACTATGGAAGAGATTGAATGATCGATACGAAGTATGAAAAATGGTAAGGCAGCTGGAATTGATATGATGTCTGCTGAAATGATCAAACACGGTGGAACCTGTGTCCGGGACGCTTTCCTGACCTCGAGCAATCTGTGCTGGAGGTCGGGTAAGGTCCCCATGGACTGGAGGCGCGCTGTCATCGTGCCCTTGTATAAAGGTAAGGGATCACGTATGCAGTGCGCCAGTTACAGGGCCATCAGTTTGATCAGTATAGCAGCAAAAGTGTATGGGAAAATTATTGAAAGGAGAATGAGGGTGATATCTGATGGAGTGTTGTGGGAGGCTCAGGGTGGTTTCAGAAGCGGACGAGGGTGCATGGATCAGATTTTTTCTCTCCGCAACATCGTGGAGAAACAACTGGCTATTAACCGGAAGGTTTTCTGCGGTTTTGTGGATCTGGAAAAAGCGTTTGACAGAGTGTTACGAAAGGATCTGTGGGATATACTCCTGGGCTACGGGGTGAGCGGAACACTGCTGCGCGCTGTGCAGTCCACTTATGAGGGCTGCACAGCGTGTGTGCGTGTTGACGGCGGCTTGTCCCCCTGGTTTGACGTCAATATCGGCGTCAGACAGGGTTGCGTGCTGTCCGCTCGACTGTTCATCCTGTACCTGGACAGTTGTCTCCAGAGAATGAGATCGATGGATGTAGGGATGTGAATGGGTGACCTAGTTGTGAGCTGCCTGCTTTACGCAGATGACGCCGTGCTTCTAGCCGAATCGCCGTCGGACCTGCAAACACTAGTCACTACTATGAAAGATGATTGCATGATTAAAGGCTTGCAGTTGAATGCGACGAAAACGAAAGTAATGGTGTTTGAAAGGGAGGAATCCAGAACAGATGCAAGGATAATGGTTGATGATGTAGTGCTGGAACAGGTGAATGAAATTGTATATCTTGGATGCGCTTTTAGCAGAGATGGAAGGTACACCGCGGATGTAGAAAGACGAGTGGCGATAGGAAATAGCGTAAACGGAGTGTTGGGTAGATTCCTGGGCGCAAGAAATATTAGCAGAAAGGCCCAGTTAGCAATCCACAATGCAGTCCTGATCCCAACACTAACTTATGGAAGCGAGAGCTGGGTATGGCAGAGTGTGCATGAAAGTAGAATAAACGCGGTAGAAATGAGGGCTCTACGCAAAATCTGTGGAGTGACTCTCGCTGACCGCGTAGAAAACAAGGTTGTAAGGAAGGAAGTTGGTTTGAAAGAGAGTGTCGGTGTAAAAGTAAGAAAGGGCATGCTCCGATGGTTCGGACATGTAGAAAGAATGGTTGACGCAAGACTGACTAAGCAGATATACAATGCAAAAGCGGACGGATGTAGGAGTCGAGGACGGCCAAGACACACATTCCAAGACCAAATAGAGCGTGTTCTGGAGGAAGGTGATGTTAAGAGCCTCAAAAACCGACGCGCGTGCATGAAAAGAGTTATGAAAGTCAACGAAGCGAGTGAGGTGTGTAAGAATCGTGCCCTATGGCGCTCTGTTCTCTCTGCCTACCCCGCAAGGGATTTGGCGTGAAGTTATGTATGTATGTATGTAAATTAATATTTTTAGAACAAATTAAAAATATAGCAACAACGCTTCGCAACGTGAACTGTAAATTGAGTTACGTTATCGTAATTACGTTATGATAAAGGAATACTTAAGTATTACGCGTTTTATGTTGAACAATTAGCGTAATCTCCTTTGTTTAGATATCCCTGGTACAGAGTACAGAGGGCTCCTAACAAATTTTTAATTTTTTTGGCAAGCGCAGATACGGGTCGAAGGCTGTTTTTTTTTCATTTGTAATTCTTTGTGTGCTAACAAATTATTTTTAAGTCAATTGGCTTCTTAATAATTCTTCTGTGAATTGTAGTAATTCATTTTATTTACAAAAAAATAATAACAAATGTACATCACCTGCTCAAAAGAAATCTCTTGTTACTTTTATTTTATTGTCTTGTTAGATAAATTTAGGTACAATTCAATGGATAATTTGTTACCGAGTACAAATTGTAACCAGAACTAATTACTATCTTCGAAGAAATCTATTTTTATTTTCCAATAACACTGAATTGTTTATTTTGTTTTTCAGATTTGTAATTGCAGAGTTCTAACTCATTGGACACATTTAACTTGAACGTTAGAATTAAGTGAGTGTCCAATACTGTTTTTGTAATAATTTATGAAACCTTAAGAACTGCTAGCTAGTAGTTGGATTTGATTCTGAATCCGGTACCTATTTTTGCCCAGCTTGCATTCCGTCCACGTGAAGTTATACATACTACAAAATTTAGGTTAAACATACATACAGACATAAACTCACGCCTGTATTTTATAGGGGCAGGCAGAAACTTTGGCTTTCCACAAGCTACGATCCCGACATACTTCTTGAGCCTCATCCACAGCCATAGGCACATCTTGTCATGCATTCACGTCGATTTCAGGTACTACGCATTTTTAAACAGACTTTTTATTTGACAGTGATAGCTGCGTATTGGTCCTGATTCCGACTCTGCTCCCCACATTCGGTTTTTATTCCTTCTTGCAAGATGACCAAACCATCTTAACATTCGTCTTTCCACCTCAGTGTTTTATCATCATCATCTTTATATTTTCATTTCACTCATATCACGCTATTTTCTATTTGGTCCGCAACGGTGACTCCACACATACTCAAAATCAAAATCAAATCAAAATCTCATTTATTAAATTTAGGTCCTTTAAAGACACTTATGAAGGTCACTTATTTACAATCCGCCAATTCGATTACTCCCGCGCTGAGAAGAATTGGCAAGAAACTCAGGGGAGTCTTTTTTTTACATAATTAACAGTACTATGCACTAAAGCACAAATTAATAGAATATGACATAATGCTGTAAAAATAACTAAAATAAACTAAACGTGCAGTGTCAAGTCGTCGGTCAGTTGACGTATTTTCTTTACAGCGTAAGCGGCTGAGCTAAGTCTACCAGATAACGTCTCCATATGTGGGCCCCACTGTAATTTAGAGTCTAATGTTATACCAAGGAAGACAACCTTATTGACCAATTCCAATCTCCTATTGTCCATCATGACACTGTTTTACTTGTTTAACATTTTTTTGTAAAAATATTAACATATTTGGATTTGCTACCATTAATGCCAATTATTAGCACTAAACCAGTTTATTAATTTTAACCAGTTTATTTTCCAGAGAACACATTTCCACTGCATTCACCTTATCTTCATGTTTCGCCTGCCATAAATACATTCATTTTCGCTGAGAGGTGGTGAGTGTTAGGTAAGGCTGGCATGGGGTAAATTATATTTTTTTTATGTCCCCAGAATCAATAATGAATTGTAAAATATTCTAAAACTAACTAGCACAGATAATAGATAGGCAAAGCTATATTCACGACCTTAATATTTATTAGCAAGAATTATTCATCAACTTCGTGTGTATGATATGTAGATCATACATACGAAGCAACAACTTTAATAAAATTACATAATGAAAAAACGAATAAAAGCTTGAAAGTCCCCTTAAATGCCGTTATAAGCACAGCCAGCTTTCATCCATGTAACTCTGATAAAATCATTTAACTAAACGGTAAATAGGAGTTCCATTCTCTATATCTTATTGTCTTCCTTGTTTATACGTGTCCTGTAATCTTTACTGATACTGCACTTAGATATCATACTTGGAAAAGCGATTCACTCCAGACCCAAGCCGATTTCACCGATATTTTTTCGTTATAAAAGCAAAATCATTTTTTTAAAACGTTTCCTGAACTTAAAATCCATACAAAAGTTATTCTTAATTTTATATAGAAAAAAATAATACTGGTTCTACACGGATTTCTTGGTTTCACAAGACAAAACAGGGTTTTTAAAAATAAGTATTTTCGCTTTAGCTTTATGAAAGTATGTACAAATATTAATAAACATTCTTGTGAAATAGTTGATTGTTAGCGCGTAGGTTATTGGAAGGAGGGTAGGTACTTGGGGATTTTTTTGGAACATTTATTAATATGAGTCTAGCAATAGCGTATCAAACAAACCTTCAACGTTTCCACTAATCAAGTGTACACACAGAACACACACAGCCTGGCTCCACAATACACATACTGTGTTTGTGTACTGTGGCTGGATTACATACCAATATACTGTTTGTTTCGTGTGGAGGTCACTTGTGTATGGGACATCACTATTGTTGGTTATTATATTATTAAGTTTATCGAACTAGCTTTTCTTTGGAGAGTACTTATTATTATGATCTCAGTTTGGATTTGCTTTTATTTCCTATATTTTGTAATTTGTATTATAGACATAACTGCTTTCATATATACACCAAAATATCATTTTATTAATTTCCGTCTGTTTACATTTCTGTCTGTCTGTTTGTCACTCTGTCTGTTTGTACGATTTTGACGGAACTTTTTTAATAATGAAATTATCCCCTGTTAACTTTCCATGATAATAGTTGCTCGTCTTCCCACTAGCGTAGAGGTTTATCATGCAGTCTCCCAACTGTAATGTCCATAATTCATCATTGTTATTAAATCATTGTCATTGTCGATGACTAAATAAACTGTACCTTATGTATGGCAAAAACTTCGTTAAGTACTGTTTTCGAGTCTATAATTGGCTATCCTTAACCTCTAAAATGATTTAAAAAACCTTGGACCTTTCAGACACAAACATGCTTGAACTATCAAAGCAGTTAGTTTTTCCTACATCGTTCTTAATATATTCGCGGTATAAAGCACAGATTGAATAGGCATTCACATCTCGTCACCAACATACATACAACTTTGTAAAATTACTGCTGAATGACTTTGTATTTTCATGAGATACTTCTAAGGCATCATACTGATACAAAGCAACATAGTTGAAAACTAGCCTGAACTTAGAATTATGTATTAATAAAGAAATTACAACTTGTTATTATTTAATTATAAGGCTAAATAATACTTATCACCGTTACAATATAATGAAAACGATTACTAATTACAGTTAATTACGAGTATTACATTGAGTTCTACTCATGATGCCTTAACGCCGGAACTGGCACATAGATTCGCTTTCACATTCAAGACAGTGTGATGAAAGGGAATTTAAACTTCGCGGATTTTAGTTAAAAAATTTGTATGACGATTCTGAGTGCTTTGCAAAGTCTGCCAGTTAAAAAGAACTAATCAAAATTCTAATCCAATTTCAATATGAACAGTATAAACGTTTCGTTTACTTGTAATAAAGATCTGATACATAGATTACCAAAAATTCATTCCTCCTACAAAAATCGCTTAAATCGTATATATCTTACGATATAAACTATTTTGATGAGGAATGGCAAGAGGAGTTTTTACTTTTCACCCGGATGATGTTGCACGCATAAACTAATAATAAATTATTTATGCTTAAAACGTTTTTTTTATGGAATAGAAGGGCAAACAAGCAGAAAATCACGATTATAAGCAAACAGAGTGTGCATGGCCGTCCATGGACACCTACATATAGTGTTACTGTTGCGTTGCCGACCTTTAAGGAAGTAGGATTGGAAAGGATGGGGAAGGGGGTGGGCCTCCGGGTACCTCTTTCACCCGAACGAACCGCGGCACGAGCCACTTTACGTCAATCTTCTGAGAGGTAGTGGTATTTCACCGGTCAAGCCTGCCCATTGATGCAAGAAACTGATTGGCTCCACCACTGTTATGATATAAAAATTGTTATTATGGACAATATTATGATCTGTAGAGCGTATTGAGCACAGCCATATAGCTACTAGCTTGTTACAAGCATTCGGGTGAGAGATATTCTATGAGCCCTCACCCTCTATAAATCAGAGGGTGACAGCACAGATCGATAGATTCACGAGCCGTTGTAAAATTAGGTTCTTAAAAGGAATATAATGCGAACTTATTATAATTATATTCAAATTTGTAGAGAGTGCCGGAGAATTTGTGGGCAGATATTGTGTCATTCAGGAATAGTTCGATGAAGGACAAGATATGAGTACTACTACATATAGAGCCAATATTCACGCGTACGAAGACGCTGACAAAAACTAGCATAAGATGTGCTGGTATGAACCTTTCCGTGGTTGTTGGTACACAACAAAATGTGTTTTTGTTAGTTCTAAGCTATTACATAGGTCAAAGATGTTCGTAATTTTTCCTCAATCATTTTTATAGTGGTTCAGTAAAACTGAAGGTAAGCTGCTTATTCAGTATCCTCGTCACGACACAGTACATACAATATATTATGTCTTTCACAACAAAGTTTCACATTTACCACAAATAAAAAGTTCGTTGTCGTCTATGCAGACTTCTGTTACATATGTAAAACAACTGGGTAGGTAGAGAGGCAGTGGTAGAGTCAGGTAGTTCGCTGAATGAATGAGCCCTTTCGACTAGTGAAATACCAGGACCTCACAAAATATCCACGTAAAGGGGCCTTTGCCGCGTTTCGCTCGGTAAGAGGGGACATCCGGAGGCACAACCCCTTTCCCCCTCCCCTTCCCATCCCACTCCCGACCCGTCCATATCCTATTGTAAGGGCCTGCAATACAATTGTAACACTATATGTGTTCAGGTGTCCCTGCGGGAGGTTTGCTGCTCATCATCAGGTGACACGCCTGCTCATTTGCCTCCTATATGTAATTTCGTATCTATGTACTATAACGAGTGTGAGTGGGACATTGATCATGTTGTATGTAATAAATAGTTATACCAATCATCACTTGGGACCCTTGTACACATCCTTGACTTATTTGAACTATGTTTGTGTCACATATAACAGGGGATTAAATATTTCCTTCGGGGTGAGTATGTATGTAACGCTGCCTTTACCAACCGTAATTTACTAAATGAAAATACAACAAATTAATGTACTTCTCAGTGAACTTAACAATATGATACCATGTCTAGTAGGCTATGACGTACTAACCGACAAAAATAGACACTTCCATCAGCTACATTGTTTGCAAGTCGGTATCCACTACAATATTCAAATATTCTAAGTGATTCTGTCAACAAGAACGTTTGTTTTCTTTGGAGAAAGATTAAAAAATATCAGTCACCATCTTTCGGACAGCACAAGGACGATCAGAAAATTCACGTGATCATATATTTATTAACATATTGATAAAATAAATAATAGTTTAAAAAAACTAAAAAACACGCTTTTTATTGAAAACCGAACTAAAAAATAGAAAAATAAAAAAAAAAATACTTTATTTTAAAAAAAGCGTGGGGTGCTTTTTAAGATATTATCGAAATGATAATCACTCTACTCATATCTGTCAATAAAATATTTATAACTATTGACACCATGCACCCCACGCTTTTTTTAAAATAAAGTTTTTTTTTTTTATTTTTCTATTTTTTAGTTCGGTTTTCAATAAAAAGCGTGTTTTTTAGTTTTTTTAAACTATTATTTATTTTAAATTTTTTAGTTCGGTTTTGTATGACAGCGCGTTTCTTAGTTTCGAATTTGAGGAATAGCGCCATCTGTGACTTATATAAGGAACTCGTTTCAAGTTGATAACGTAAGCTTTCCGCTGATTGCCACTAGATGGTGCGATTTGTGAACTTTCATAGTTCACAAATCGCACCATCTATCGTTCAAAAAAGCGTGGGGTGCATGGTGTCAATAGTTATAAATATTTTATTGACAGATATGAGTAGAGTGATTATCATTTCGATAATATCTTAAAAAGCACCCCACGCTTTTTTTAATTTATATTCATTGAAATTTTGAACACTATTTTCTTTAAATTCATTAAAATTTATTTTCTATTTTTTAGTTCGGTTTTCTAGTCTAGAACTTTCATAGTTCACAAATCGCACCATCTAGTGGCAAACAGCGGAAACTAAAAAAGAAGTCGGTTACAAACAAACCTACAAACCTACAAACCTACAAACATACAAACATACAAACATACATACAGGTGAAGCTAATAAAAAGCTAATAAACAGGCATTGCGGTATAGGTGAGTTGAAAACTCGACGCAGATTACTTCGCTAATGGTGAACTTAATAATAATCTGACTCTGACACCGGCTCTCTTAAGAAGAGGTACAACCTTGCCTCCAGGTCCTTCAAAAGAGTTATAACCGTAGCAAAGTCTCAGTACATAGGCAAAATTGGCGAGAAACTAGTTCGCCTTCCCTCGGGAACCCGTACGTTCTGGTCGCTCGCCAAGGCTGTTCTTGGGAATTTTTGTAAGCCGTCTCTTCCACCGTTGTACCGGGAGGACCAGTCACTAGCCCACGACGCAAAAGAGAAAGCCGACCTTCTTGGCACTATAGTATATATATACTAAGAGTGGTAGAGCCAAACAGTTCGCTGCATGAATGGGCCGGCTCGACCGGTGAAATACCACCACCTCTCAGAAGATCGACGTAAAGTGGCTCATGCCGCGTTTCGTTCGGTAAGAGAGGTACCCGGAGGCCCATCCCCCTTCCCCATCCCTTCCTATCCTACTCCTTTAAAGGTTGGCAACGCACTGTAACACTATATGTGTTGCAGGTGTCCATGGGCGGCGTTGGTCACTTAACATCAGGTGACACGCCTGCCCGTTTGCCCTCCTATCCCATAAAAAAAAAAAAAAAAAAAAAAAAAACTATTTTTGCGTCCAACTCGACTTTGGACGATATGGGTAACATCGCACCGACTATTCCACATTGCGGTCACGCCATGCCGGAGGTTCGTTTCCGGCAAAGTACTGTGCGACGCATACTTTTATCCCTGGATGTCCACAAGTCGAGTGGGCCTGACGGAATCCCAGCAATAGTGCGTGTGCTCCAGAGTTGGCACCGGTTCTAACGCGTCTTTTCCGGTACTCCTACTCTCTCGGCGCTGTGCCAGCATCATGGAAGGTTGCTTTAGTCCACCCGATCCCTAAAAAAGGTGACCGCTCAGTTCCGTCCAACTACAGACCTATCGCCATCACCTCCCTATTCTCCAAAATAATGGAAACACTCATCAACCGCCAGCTCCTTAAGTACCTAGAAGAGCACCAGTTGATAAGTGACCGTCAGTACGGATTCCGTCAAGGTCGCTCAGCTGGTGATCTTTTAGCGTACTTAACCCATCGGTGGGCGGAAGCGGTTGAGAGTAAAGGAGAGGCGCTGGCCGTTAGTTTGGACGTAGCGAAGGCCTTTGATCGGGTTTGGCACAAAGCACTTCTTTCGAAGCTTCCATGTTATGGGCTTCCCGAGAAATTATGCGATTGGGTTTCCAGCTTTCTCACGGCTCGGAGCATTAAAGTTGTTGTCGACGGGTCATGCTCCGACTTAAAACCTGTGAATGCTGGAGTCCCCCAGGGCTGTGTGCTATCCCCTACGCTGTTTCTTCTGCATATCAATGACATGCTGCTTAGCAGCAATCTTCATTGTTATGCAGATGATAGTACCGGGGATGCCTTATATACCGGCCACCCGCGTATTTCTCGGGAAAACGTCGACGAGCACCGGAATAAACTTGTGTCTGAAATCGAAACTCTGCTTAGTCAGGTTTCGGACTGGGGCCGACTAAACTTAGTCCAATTCAACCCTAAGAAGACACAGGTTTGCGCGTTTACCGCTAAAAAGACACCCTTTGTCGTAGCTCCCTGTTTTGAGGGCACTCCTTTACCCGCCTCAGCCGCAATCGGAATTCTTGGTGTCGACTTGTCGAGTGACGTCCAGTTCCGCGGTCATCTGGAGGGCAAGGCCAAATTGGCCTCCAAAAAGCTTGGTGTGCTCAATAGAGCGGGACAGTATTTCAGGTCAGGTCATCGCCTGCAACTTTACAAGGCGCAGGTCCGTCCTCACGTGGAATACTGTTCACATCTTTGGGCGGGGGCACCCCAGTACCAGTTTACTCCATTTGACCGCATCCAACGACGCGCGGTTCGGCTTGGCGACAACCATGCTCTTACTGATCGGCTTGATCCTCTGGCGTTGCGGAGAGAGGTGGCATCTCTATGCATCCTCTACCGCATATACCACGGGGAGTGCTCTGAGGAATTGTTCGGATTAATACTGCCAGCTGATTTCCGCCACCGTTCGACGCGCCAACGCTACCACATTGGCTGAATGATTGGCGGTCGACAACAGTGCGTTTTAACAGGCACTTCTTGCCATGCACTGTTCCCTCATGGAATCAGTTGCCGGCGACGGTATTTCCGGACCGCTACGACCTAGGAACCTTCAATCATCATCATCATGAGCCCAGATTAGTCCACTGCTGAACGTAGGCCTCCCCCTTAGCGCGCCATAACTCCCTATCTTGTGCCAGCTGCATCCAGCGACTCCCGGCTGTTTTTATGAGGTCGTCTGTCCATCTAGTGGGGGGACGGCCTACGCTACGCATACCAACCCGTGGTCGCCACTCAAGAACTTTTTTTCCCCATCGGTCGTCAGTTCTTCGAGTGATGTGGCCTGCCCACCTCCACTTCAGCGTGCTAACTTTATGGGCTATGTCAGTTATTCTCGTACGTCTACGGATCTCCGTATTTCGGATCTTATCCCGTAGAGATACACCGAGCATAGCCCTCTCCATAGCACGCTGAGCGACTTTGAGCTTCTTAATACGGCCAGCATTAAGAGACCATGTCTCAGAACCATATGTCATCGCTGGTAACACACACTGGTCATAGACCTTGGATTTAAGGCACTGAGGAATTTTGGACGAGAAGATATGCCTAAGCTTCCCGAACGCTGCCCAGCCGAGTTGGATCCGTCGGTTAATCTCTTTCTCGAAGTTCGCTCTACCTAGTTGAATAGTTTGTCCTAGGTAAACATAGTGATCGACAACTTCGAGGATCGCATCTCCAACAGTTACCGGTACTTGAATGACATGGACATTGGACATGACTTTTGTCTTGTCCATATTCATTCGTAGACCCACTTGTTGGGATAACTTGTTAAGATCCTTGAGCATTGCAACCAGATCCTCCAGCGACTCGGCCAAGACCACGATATCATCGGCAAATCGAAGGTGAGTGATGTATTCGCCGTTGATATTGATGCCTAGCCCGGTCCAATCTAGGAGCTTGAAGACGTCCTCCAATGCAGCGGTGAACAGCTTCGGAGATATAACATCTCCTTGTCTGACACCTTTCTGCAGTGGAATAGGCTCTGTACTCCCATCTTGGATTCGAACTGACATATTGGCGTTTCTATACAAACACTTCAGCACTTCGATGTATCGATAGTCAATTTGGCACCGCTGAAGAGACTGCAGCACCGCCCAAGTCTCGACGGAATCGAAGGCTTTCTCATAGTCCACAAACGCCAAGCATAGAGGTCGATTATATTCCTCGGTCTTCTCTATGATCTGGCGTAGAGTGTGGATGTGGTCTATGGTACTAAAGCCTCTTCGGAAACCGGCTTGTTCGGGAGGCTGGTAGTCGTCGAGTTTGCGCGAGAGTCGATTTGTAATGACTCTGGAGAACAGTTTGTAGACATGGCTCAGGAGCGAGATTGGCCTATAGTTTTTCAAGCGGGTCCTGTCACCCTTCTTAAAAAACAGCACCACCATACTCCTGGTCCATGCCTCTGGAACGTCGCCCCCGAGCACGACAGAATTGAAAAGCCTCTGAAGGGCTCTTAGAACCGGCTTGCCGCCTGCCTTCAGTAGCTCGGAAGTAATTCCATCGTCACCCGGTGCCTTCCCGTTCTTTAACTGTTTAAGAGCCATTTGGATCTCGTACAGACTGACGTCCGGGATATCTTCAGTAAAGTGTCGAGTTAGTTTGGATCTGGGATCTGGAGCCAAGCCGACAACAGGAATCTGTGAAGATTGGTATAGCTGTCCATAGAACCTTTGAACCTCTCTCAGGATCTCATCTTTAGAAGAAATGACGATGCCGTTGTCTGCCTTCAGCTTGGTCAATTGACTCTGCCCAATAGACAGATCTCTTGCGAATACTTTGGTGCCTTGATTACGCTCAATGGTCTCTTTGATGCGTACTGCATTGTACTGGCGAGTATCGCGTCGAATACTCTTGGAGATCTGCCTATTCAGTAGCCTGAGGTCGGACCAATCAGCTGAGGACTGCACCGACAACTTCTGTCTTTTCTCCATGAGCCCGAGAGTGTGTTCAGAAAGTTTTTTGGTTCTATGAGCACGTTGGTTCTTGAAATATTTGGTACCAACTGTGTGGACTGCTTCCACAAACCTGTTGTTCATATCGTTCACTGTTTCGCATTGGTCTAGGCATTCGAAGCGATTATGAAGTTCAAGCTGAAAGTTTTCCGGGTTCTGGTACTGGACAGGTGTAGGCCGGAGTATAGATCTCATCCGTCGCGAACGTTCGGCCTTAATACAAATATTCAGCATGCCACGGACAAGTCGGTGATCGCTCCCAGTTTTTACTCTGTTGATCACTGTGACATCACTAAATATATGCCGTTTGTTCGCTAAGATGAAATCTATTTCGTTCCTTGTAGAACCATCGGGGCTTATCCAGGTCCATTTCCTTTGAGGCGGTTTCCTGAAGAACGAATTCATCATGTAGAGGTCTTCCCTCTCCAGGAAATCAGCCAGTTTCTGCCCTCTTTGGTTTCTCTGTCCAATTCCATATTGCCCTACCCTCAGCTCATCGTCTTTCCGTCTGCCTAGTTTTGCATTAAAATCTCCCATAACCACCGTGAACTCGGTTTTGAAGGAGTGGATGGCCTTCGAGATATCCTCGTATAAAACCTCCACCTCTTCGTCTGGGTGTGTTGAGGTCGGTGCGTAAACCTGTATGACCTTCAACGAATATCGCTTGGATATTCTGAGTATAAGGTACGCTACCCTTGTCGACACACTCGTAACCCTGTCCACGTTAGCTACAAGAGATTTGTGAACGATAAACCCGACACCACCCTGAGAGGTTTTGTCGCCTTCCCGGTAGTATAGCAGATTGCCAGACCGTAGGATTATAGTGTCCTCCCCCTGTTTTCGGACTTCTGATAATCCCACGATGTCCCATCGCATCTTGCTCAATTCTTCTTCCAGCTCGGCAATCTTCTCGTCGGTCCTAAGTGTGCGGATGTTGTGTGTTACCAGGGCCAAGGGTCGTTTTTTGTGGTAGCCGTATCGCGACCGGGGATTCTTAGCACCCCTCACTCCACCGTTACCAGACCCGCTACCATAGGTCAATGGAATAGCGGAGTCGCCGTGACTAGGGGCCGTCCATGTTACGTCGTTCATTTGGGGGGTATTTGCCGTAATCGCCACGCTTGGCAGGCGGGTTGGCGATCGCAGTAAGCTATGTTTGTTTGCTATGTTATGAGGAGAGAAAAACGCTGCTGCCCATTTTTCTTGCTTTTCTCTTAGTCGCCTTTTACGACACCCACGAGAAGAAATGGGGTGGCGGTATTCTTCGCCGCACGCCACACGGCTAACCTTCAAGAAACGAGCCTATTCCCATCTGAAAGGTCGGCAACGCTGATGTGATGCCCCTGGTATTGCAGACGCCATGGGCGGCGGTGATTGCTTTCCATCAGGTGACCCGCAAGCTCGTTTGCCCCTTCTCCCATAAAAAAAAAAAAAAAATATTGTATGTTTATTTATAACGAAATGAAATAGTATAGTTGATGAGTGTAAGTAGTAAAATGATATAAATAAGCTTTGTTTCTTTGCTATATAACTGTTTGTATATAACTGTTACTTAGAAATACGAATATTTTAATTTCATTTGGTATTGAAACAAACAATCTGGCTCCCTTTTAATATCTTCATTTTCAATGTCAGTACATAAACCTCACTGCAATAAAAGTAAATTTAATAGCATCATTTCGCGTTTACAATTGTTTTATGTCGGTGCGTCTGTCACGTCACAACGACTGCAATTTAATCACAATGACAATAAAAGTCTCTTATAGACATTAAACTTACTGAATTCTGAATTAAACTCTGTTTTTAAGTCTAATAATATATTTAAATATCTTTAGGTACATTTGTAGAAATTTTATATTATGGATTTAATTATCTTAAAATACAGCTGCGTGGAGAAAAGATCTGCTGTTAGTGGTAAGAATTCCATGAAATAATGTTACAAATATTTCTTCATTAAGATAGTTACTTTGGTTAGATTCTGGGTTTTTTTAAAATATATTTTTCATTCAAAAACTTTAAACCTATCTTCCCAAAATTAAGATATTTTTCATATATAGTTTGAAACTCTCAAATCATCATTAGTAACTTTAAAATTGCCATAATAACGTTTTAATTAAACGAAATGAGTGAAAGTTTTCAATGAGTCGAACCCTTTTTTACGCCAATGTTATCTCGACTTTTACAAAAGTCACATTGATGCGCCTTTTCACTTCATTAAATTAGTCGAAAAGTTTTTTAATAATTAGATTATAGAATTTTTTGTTAACTTAAGAAGCACTTAAAATGACTATGAACAAAAAAGAGAGATTGGCCGTTTAGTAATTATATTTGTAGTTATTTGATGGAAGATATTATATTTATTGACTACTAATTATGACAGGATTACTGCTCTTTTAGTTCTTTTTTATGGGATAGGAGGGCGAACGAGCAGGCGTGTCACCTGATGGTAAGCAACCAACGCCACCTATGGACACCAGCAACACTTATAGTGTTACGGTTGCATTGCCGACCTTTTTGTTCGCTTTGATATTAAAGTTATGATATTGTTTAGCTGTTTTTAAGGACTTCTATATTATACGAAGGTATAGGCAGTTGCAACTATCGATTTTTATTAATTCCTGGTCGGTTTTGTTTTGAATAGAAACAATATAGCAAACCTTTCTTTATTTTTATTTTGTGAATATATACATAAATACACGACATGTTAAACAAGTTCACAGAGAGAACAAAGCGCCACAAGGCACAATTCTTACACGCTCGTCGATTTTTAAGGCGCCTGACGTCATCTTCCTTAGGACTCGTTATATTAGGTTGATTGATTTCGTCCACCTAAAGATTTTGCGCTTTGTGTTTCTAGAAGCGGGTATATCTTTTTTTCAAGTAATTTTCTTGTATATTCAATTTTTTAATGAAAACACAGCAAATGTACACGGGCCATGCTCTTGTAAATTTGAATTATGTCGTAAATCAAAGTAATATGTTATATGAACGTGCATCAGCGCGTAATTAAGTGCGCAAATGAAGACAGACAGTGTTGTTGGTGAGTCACAACCCCCCACTACCCACCACCACTCCCACTCCCACTCGCGAGTCATATGAACATCCGCCTCCTGTAATTAACCAATATACTCTTACCACGCTGATAATTATAAATTAAATCTATCCTTATAAGGAAATTGTTATAAGACATAACTTAACATAACTTCATAACATTCATGTGAAGTTATGTTTTGAAAAAACTTCACAACTTTGCCACCCGAAGGTGTAGGCAGCGGCTGTTAAGCCTCGTCTCGCCGTTATGTTTACGTCCCAAATGAAATTGGTGGCGAACCTATTGCCATACCGGCCACAAAGTTTTCAGTCATCGTTATTTATGACACTTAACTTCCGAAAACAATTTCTAAAAGTCATTGATGTGAGCCAGTGTTATGATTCGAACCCGGACCTCTGGATCAGAAGCAGTGTGCTCCACTGGAGCACCCAGACCATTAAGACTAATAGGATCTAGGTCTATATTAGGTACAGTAACAGAGGAAAAAAGAACAGTTTCTTTAGTATATTGATTTCTTTCAGACTTATCAATGGACTTACATAACAAAATACTTTGACAGTAATATAAGGGCTCGTGAGTATAAATGATCTAACTTAATAAGAACAAAATTAATACATTTTGTGACTAAAAGCATCTCTTTGTCATTACTCACATAATATATCAAATTACAACTAACTGGTTTATTACTTACGCGAGAACATACATTAGTAAGTTTGGTTAACGTACAAAATACTAGTAAAAATAATAAAGGGTGAGTGATGACTGCGGTTCTAGGGTTCAGTACATATTTTACTTTTTTTACGAATAGTATTTTACAACATGGCCGTATGAGTCGAAGTGAAATTAAGCAGCTAAACAATTAACGTAGTCCCTGATATCAATTCTTATAATAGCAGATGCGAACAGTAGCTGTGATCTTGTGATTCGTGATAAAGATTTAATGCTATTTTCAGATATTTTCGTGTAAAGTAATTGTTAATACCGCTACGCATTTGAAAATAATAATTCCTTTATAGGTAAGTTTATTGTTTTATCACCTTAAATATAGACGTAGCATGTTAAGTTCGTGATATACGTGAATATTTAAACCCTTTCTTTAGTGTATCACAACTGTGACATCTTTCACTTCAACAATTGAGGAACTTAATAGATGAAATAAAACGTCTGGGTCATCACTGTTGGTAACAAAATAATGAAGAGAAATTAGGGTTCCGTAATGTTCACTGTGAACTTGCAAAGGGAAACCATTTATAACATTTAGATGAGACATCGTCGCGGCTTAATGTATTCGTCACGACCGCCTCTCTAGTTCGTAGCGCAGAGGAACATTTAATTCTGTAGACAGGGATTTTATTTCTAGTAAATAAGAAGTAAGTGTATAGCGAAAATTTCAATCTATTTTAATAACGACATTTTACAGCAGATCTAGTAATAGTGTTATGCTAAGAAGGAATATTCCCCAATAAAAATGACTAAGCCGATAGTATAGAAAAATATTATAAGATATGCAGTGGAAAAGTAGTTTCTTCAATGAGGTGGTAACTAAGAAAACAACAATCGTGTACGATCAAAGTTATGAAAGGAATAAGCTGTTTAAGAACAGTAACTTTCTGCTCTATAAAAGATTTGGCTTGAAGTTATTTTGTTATTCCCTCATTCTCATTACGTTATTATACTATTTTTTGCGTAAATGAATTGATACTACAGAGAAACTAATAATCCTCTCTTCTCAGAGATGACAGCCAATTTCCACAAACTAAAGACATTGTATACTGAATAGATGAATGAAAATAATGAGACTTGTGTTTTAAAATATCTCGAGTCGATGAAGAGAATATTCAGTCAAAGTTAAAGAAGCTTTATTTTTCTTCATTAAGTGAACCCGAGACTTATAATTCAGTAACTAGTATCCAGTTTACCTGAAATATAACTCACCGAGACGACAAACAAAAGTAAGTGAAACAGACATATAAAAATACATGTTTCTGTTTCATTGCATTTATAAAGATAATTTCACGTTTATAAATCATTTTAAAAGTGATTTGTACCGATATATTAATATAATATTCATAAATTATTTCCAATAAGAATAATTTGTTCGCAGTTAATTGAGTACCTACACTTGATATATAAATCTATTTTTATCTTCAATATTTAAATGTTGTCGATTTATAATAATGAAAATGTATTGGCAAATGTCTGGGCCATTATATTTAGTAATTTGAGCATTCAATGTTGTGTTATATGCAGATCTATCAAGGATAGAGAAATGGGCCCAAAGATATGGCATATTGGTGAACCCAAGAAAAACTCAGGTGATTTTGATACGAAGCTCTCGACAACTGACCAAAGTTGACATTGAAACATTGCCTAAGGTAAGATTTAACGGTAGCTCGATCCCTTATAGCAAAAAAGTAAAAAATCTAGGAATTTATTTCGACAGTACACTTTCGTGGTCGTCTCAAATAGAAAATGTCAGCCGCAAGGTGTTCGGCTCTGCAGGAGCTCTAAGAAGACTTCGTAATCTTCTACCCATTACCACCAAGACTGCACTTGCACAATCTATTCTCCTTCCTATTCTCGACTATGCTGATACCAGCTATCTCGATCTCACTGAAAACCAACTTGATAAACTTGAGCGTCTTCAGAATCTCTGTATTAGGTTTATATTTGGTTTACGCAAATATGACCACATCACCGAATTTCGTAATAAGCTCAAGTGGTTGCCCATTCGCCTTCGAAGGAATACTCATATTCTCTGTCTTCTGTTTAATACTCTCTTCAATCCCGCTACTCCTTACTATCTTAAAAAACGTTTCGCGTTTCTCCATGACACACATGCGAGATACTTGAGATCATCGGCGAGCTTGACCCTGGAAATACCAGTGCACTCCACAGTTTTTCTCGATAAATCTTTTTCAGTCCAGGCTGCTCGATTGTGGAATGAATTGCCACTGTTTATTCGTCACGCTCAGACACTAGCAACTTTTAAAAAACATCTCAAAGAACACTATTTGTCATTGTAAATGTTTCCGATAAGCATGATGTTCCAAAAGTAGTTTTATATCGTCTGTTTGCATCTATAATTTTATTTTATTTGTATGTATGTATCTATTTATGTGCAGTTATGTATGTATGTATGTGTGTATTTATGTGTAGTTAAGTATGTATGTATCTATTTATGTACCTGTATATGTATTATGTGTATCTATTTATTTATCTACATAAGGTTCGATCATGTATATTGTAAACAAGCAACTGTTAACCGCGTATTATTCTTCCTAGCTAACATGTCCACTTAAAGGTTGTCTGGCAGAAATCGCAGCATGCGATAAGACCGCCTATTGTACTCACCCTACATTTTCTATGTACTATTTACTGTAATCTATTGTACAATAAAGTGTATTCTATTCTATTCTATTTTAATTTAAATTTGTTGATATTAACTTTTTCCGATTTCAGTAATTTCGCCACGCTAACAGAGCATATTTCATTTATTTAATTAATAAATTTTTATAATAATTTAAATAAATAATTTAAATAATTTATAATAATTTAATTATAATCATTACTAACCGTTACAACTGTTCGCAGTCAAAAAGAGAGAGGGAGAGAGACAGAAGTAAATAAATATCACTGAGTGTCATAACTTTCCATAACATAAGTGAACGTAGATTTATAATGTAACTTTGTAATTTCAAACGGAAATACCTAAATTAGTCTTTCAAAGTTTTGAAGAATCTTTTGTGTCGAAGTGATAAGTTGAAAACGGAGATTAGTATAAGTGAATTGCCATTTAACCACAATCCTATTACTAAAAAGTAGTGGTAATTCTACCAGATCTCGGAACTCGTAAAATATTTATTTATTAATCTTTGCATGAAACATAGTTCGCCGGGACAGCTACTTAAAAATAAATTACCAAATTTAAAGTTGTTACAAAATCGTTAACATAAAATTATTAACGAGCTTCGAACTCATTAGAATCATATTTATTAACAAAATTATTAAACTTCAATAAACGATGAAAACTTTGAGAAAATGGTATTTCGTCAAAATACAGTAAGTTCGTTCCGCTTTACTCGCAAAGATTTGGCGTGAAATCATGGTGTTTGACTATAGTATCTATCTCTCTCTCCCTTCTATGACCATCGCATAATTAATGGGCAACTCCAAAATATTCGCGACAAAATGGAATGAATATTTTGAAACATTTTGAATAAAAACGCAACTTCATCTGCATAACACTTTGTGTTCATTAACGTCAAACTTCTGCATTAATACTTTTTTTATTCATTCAACTTTTTCAGTGGTAATGAGATCTTGCAGTGGACTTTTTAATTAAAAAATAAAATAAATTCTGCGTTGACAATGATGGAGGGTCTAACATGTGGGAGGCCTTCTTATTTGTGACCAATGTACAAATTTTCAAAGGAGATTTATTCGATAATCGTGTTTTCAATTCTAAAGATTTTTATAAAAGAGACCCATACTATGTTTCAGAATCGGATCAAAATCCACATTGCGGTACGGATCCCAACGCTAAATTATAGATGCCAGAGTTGGGTATGGCAGAGTGTGCACGAAAGTAGGATAAACGCAGTAGAAATGCGGGCACTGCGCAAAATCGGCGGAGCGACACTCACAGACCGCGTCGTAAACAAGGCTATAAGAAAAGAAGTTGGATTGAAAGAGAGTGTCGTTGTAAAAGTATGACAGGGCATACTCCGATGGTTCGGACATGAAGAAAGCCAGGGTGATGCAAGATTGACTTCGCAAATATACAGTGTAAAAGCGGATGGATGTAGGAGTCGAGGACGGCCAAGACACACATTCCTTGACCAAATAGAACAACACGTTCTATTTGGTCAAGGAATGTGTGTCTTGGCCGTCTTGGCCGCAGAGGAAGGTGATATTAGGAGCCTCAAAAATAGCCCCGCATGCATGAAAAGAGTTATGAAAGTCAACTAAGCGTGAGGTGTGTAAGAATCGCGCCTTGTGGCGCTCCGTTCCCCGCAAGGGATTTGGCGTGAAGTTAAGTATGTATGTTTCAGGATATCTTAGAAAGATTTGCCATGATATTGCCAGGGGCTTAACCAATGGACTTTCAGATTTAAGGTGTACGCTCGTATGTCTTAAATAGGGGTGAAAAAAACATAACACCAATGTCTTTTCAGAATTATTTTCGGAAAGATGTGTGATAAATATCATCATTAATCATCATTACCCTATTGCAATCCACTGCTGGACATAAACCTCTCCTAATTTGCGCCACAACAGCCGATTATCTGCCTTCCGCATTTAGCCTTTTCCAGCAGCCTTTCTGAGGTCGTCTGACCATCGGGCTGCTGGACGTCCTACACTAAGCTTACCAAGTCACGGTCTCCACTCTATGACCTTCATGATCTATCTACCAACTTCAGTTCTCTGTCGGTTCCTGAGTTAATCTTTTAGAGATACCCTGAGCAAGGCGCGCTCCATAGCTCGCTGACCCGCGCCTTAAATTTATGGACTAGCCCCACGTAAGTAGTAAGACGCACTGGTCACAGACTTTGCATATAGGTAAGTTAAAAACTCGAGGCAGTTTGCCGAATGCAGGTTTTGTGCTGTGTAAGCTTGTCATCATTCATCATCATTAGCCTACTGCAGTCCACTGCTGGACATAGGCCTCTCCCAATTTGAGCCACAACATCTGATTCTCTGCCTTCCGCATCCAGTCTTTTCCAGCAGCCTTTCTGAGGTCGTCTGACCATCTCTGATAGTTATGTATATACACTTTTTAATTTAAAATTTGCTTTGATATTGTTTATAATATATGTACATATAAGTTTCATTTATTGCACAACGTTACCACTCTAAATAAAAGGTGTCGCGTCAGTTGCGCTCGACTAATATATTTGCATAGTTTTTCTTTTTAGGACGTTGATGTTAATTTGTTGTGATGGTCGAGTATTCTGGCTGCTACACCTTTTATGCACGAGTCTACTGCTTTGTTTTCAGTAGCGATATTAATATTATTGTTATTATTGTTTAATAGTTTGAAAAGAGTATTTGGCACATGAGTTTCTTGCCCGATTCTTCTCATGATAGCCCCTACACTCGGAATCGGGCCGCTCGTGGCGATTGCGTCCGTGTTTTCTTGTTCCACGGACGCACTTTCCTCAAGCGCTCGTGTTAAGTAGTTAAATTAAAATAATAAAGTAAAATTGTACTTGTTGACTATTTTTAAGTGTGTATTCTGTGAAGACCTATGAAAATAAAACTTATTTTGACTTTGACTTTGACTTTGACATCGGGCTGGTGGGCGTCCTACACTACGCTTACCAAGTCGCGGTCTCCACTCAATGACCTTCTTGCTCCATCTACCATCGGTCCTTCGGCAGATGTGACCAGCCCATTGCCACTTCAGCGAGCTTATTCTACGAGCTATGTCGGTTACTCGAGTTCTCTGTCGGATATACTCATTTCTGAGTTTATCCTTCAGAGATACCCCGAGCATAGCTCGCTCCATAGCTCGTTGAGCGACTTTAAATTTGTGGACTAGCCCCACCGTAAGTGTCCACATTTCGGCACCGTAGGTCATAACTGGTAAGACGCACTGGTTGAAGACTTTGGTCTTCAGGCATTGCGGTATAGGCGAACCGAAAACTCGACGCAGTTTGCCAAATGCGGCCCAACCCAGCTGAATCCTCCTGTCGGCTTCCTTCTCGAAGTTTCGTCTACCTAACTGGATAGTTTGGCCCAGGTAGACGTATTTGTTTACAACTTCGAGAACCGACCCTCCGACATTTATCGGTCTGGGCACGACATGTTCATTGAACATGACCTTCGTCTTGTCCAAGTTCATGCCCAAACCGACACGCCGGGGGATTCGTCTAGGCTGCGCAGCATTCCGCTTAACTGTTCCAGCCACTCTGCCATTACAACGATGTCGTCGGCGAACCGAAGATGTGAGATGTACTCACCATTCACGTTGATACCCTGTCCAGTCCAATCCAGTATCTTGAAAACGTCCTTCAGAGCGTTGGTGAAGAGCTTAGGAGATATGACATCTCCCTGTCTTACACCTCGATTAAGCTCGATGGAATTCGTCACCTGGTCCTGTATCTGGACAGCCATCGTGGCGGTGTCATACAAGCATCTCAACACCTCGATATAGCGCCAGTCGATCCGACATCGCTGCAATGCATCCAGAACTGCCCAAGTTTCGATGGAGTCGAAGGCTTTTTCGTAGTCCACGAACGCCATACACAGCGGTTGATTGTACTCCTCGGTTTTCTGTACAATCTGCCGAACAGTATGGATGTGGTCCACGGTGCTAAAGCCTTTTCGAAACCCGGCCTGCTCCGGAGGCTGAAACTCGTCGAGTCTTGCAGCGAGACGATTCGTGACGACCCTCGAGAACAACTTGTAGATATGGCTCAGGAGTGAGATGGGTCTGTAATTCTTCAGTAAGGTCTTATCACCTTTTTTGAAGAACAGTACCGCCGCACTCCTGCTCAAAGCCTGTGGTGTTATGCCCTGGTGTATGACGGAATTAAAAAGACTTGCTAATTCCTTTAGTACCGGAGTTCCGCCGGATTTTAGAAGTTCTGTAGTAATTCCGTCATCACCGGGTGCCTTGTTGTTCTGAAGTTGCTCGAGAGCCGCCCCAATCTCGCTTTCTGCAATTTCGGGGATGTCCTCACTATAGTGACGCGTTAGCGGGGCTCTATGGTCATCATCGCTGTGTCCCGTCGGTTTGGTCATCCGTGTTGAATAAAGGAGCCCATAAAAAGATTCGATCTCTGCGAGAATCTCTGGCTTAGAGGTGACGACACGTCCATCCGCAGTTTTCAGCTTCGTCAGATGGGGCCTTCCAAGCTGCTGAGCAAACACTTTCGGCCCTTTGTTGCGGTCGATCGCGTTCTCGATTACACGAGTGTTCGCTCGACGAAGGCCGCGCCGCATCAGCTTTCTAATATGCTGGTTTAGGCTTCTCCATTCTGTCGAAGACAGCTGGTCGGATGGAGTTTCTCGCCTTTGCCTCATCAGCTCGAGTGTCGCAGCAGAGAGTTTGGACTCCTTTTTCTGCGATCTCGGGAACAACATTTGAGACACTTTCCTAAGCGTGTTGACCACAGTGCTGATCTTTTCGTCCACATCGCCTGTGGTTTCGCAGCAGGTCGAATCGATTTTAAGTTCTATTTGGAACTTTTCGGTTTCGGCTATTTGGAGCGGCGTAGGTCGGAGAATAGACCTTATCTTCCGGGTCCTTTCAGCTTTCAAGTTAATATTTAGAGAGCCCCGAAGAAGTCGGTGATCGCTTCCAGTATTGAACCTGTTGATCACAGAGACATCTCTAAATATGTGCTTACTATCCGTAATGATAAAATCTATCTCGTTCCTTGTCACAGAATCGGGACTTCGCCAGGTCCACCTCCTGTGGAGACCCTTCTTGAAGAATGAGTTCATCAAGAAGAGTCCTTCAGACTCCAGAAAGTTGACCAGCATCTGGCCCCTGTGATTTCGGCACCCCAAGCCATACGGACCGATTTTCGTTTCGCCGCGTTCTTGTACTCCCACTTTGGCATTGAAGTCCCCCATAACAACGTTGTAATTTGCCTTGGCGGTACCATGTATTGCTTTTGCAATATCTTCGTACATCGCCTCGGCAATCTCGTCAGATTATGTCGAGGTCGGCGCATATACCTGTATTACCTTCAGGGTGTATCTGTTGGTAAGCTTCAATACAAGGTAAGCTACCCTGGTCGACACACTACTGATCTCAACAACGCTGCTAACGAGGTCCTTGTGAACGAGGAAACCAACACCCCCCTGGGAGAGCTGGTCACCTTCCCGAAAGTAAAGTAAGTTACCAGACTGTAGGGTTATCGTGTCCTCCCCCTCTCGCCGGACTTCAGATAGCCCCAGAATATGCCAGTTCAAGTAACTCAGCTCTACCTCGAGTTCGGTGAGGTGTTGGTCCAGCCGAAGACTGCGTCCGTTATAGGTAGCCACGCGTAGTTGACGTTGACAGCCTGCCGTAACCCGGAGATTCTTCGCACCCCCTGTCCCACCGTTACCACGACCGCTGCCTTGGCCGGGAATAGCGGGACCACCGGGAACTGGGGGCCGTTGCATTTGTGCTTTCATGGGAGGTTTTTGCCCTTAGTCCCCACGCTGGGCAAATGGGTTGGAGACCGCAGGGTTGAACCTTTTTAGACTGGGACGCTGCTGCCCGCCCCTACCATGAACATTTAGGTCCACCCATATTTAGGAATGGTTATCCCGCCATTCTTCGGTATTGTGCTGTGTGAGCTTGTCAGCCATATGCTTTTATTTCTCTCCCGATTGAATGAGAGAAGCTTGTCAGTAGGATAAGCTTGTCAGTCATATGTTTTTCTTTCACTCCCGGTTGACAGAGAGTAGATCAATGACTGCCAATATTGTCATACAATAGGTTCTGACACCTATTCTATTTGGTACATAAAAACCCAGCGACCACTGCATGACCGGTACCTCCGGGCAGACTGCCTCTTAAATAGTATGAAATATAGTATTCATCGAAGATAATATGCTTAGTATAAATGTTTTCTGTTTTAATTTGAATTTAAATTAAACGAAGAATAACTTGTATAATAAGTTATACTTCGTTTAATTTAAATTCAGTAGCAGATAATATTTTTCTTTAGGAAAGTTTCTCCCGAATATATTATTAAAATTGCATCAACTTGAAGTAAATTAATTTTAATAAGATATTTCAACATGTTCAATTTCAAATTAATTAACAATTATCTGAACAAAATCCAAAGTGAATTTTCTCTCGGAGAGTTTGAAATTAGTTCACAAATTAATACAGTCCATCCAAACATCTATATATATCAAGTACCGTGCATCTAAATGCACTTGACACTCTTTGACGTTCGAACGACTTATCAAGCGCGGTCTTTGACTTCTTCTGTCTTCTGAAATTGCATTCTGATATGATTCAATATTACTTGAACACAAAATTTTATGTCTTCTCAAATGTAGGTCTCATCAAAAGGATTTGAGGGCACATGTGCATGACAGTGAATGACATGATTGTCATGAGGGGTAACTCATAACAATTCATTGTAGTGTCCTGTATGTTTCATTATCTTTTGAGGAGGTGCTCGCTACTTTACCAAAGTAAACATTTGTCACGGGAAATAACTCAAATGTTTTGAGGGGAGTTTGATATGCAAAAGAACCCTCTTTGTTGGTTCCACCAATATTGAGGCGAAGTCATTTGAAATCATACGCAATTAAAAATTTTATCGTTTAAAACAAATAAGACTGAAATCGTGAAGTTTCGTGTTCTAGTTCTAACACGCGGCTCTGTTCACATAAAATTCATTTTCAATTAAACAAACTTTGCTCGAACTCATCAAACAAACTCAATTAGCGTAAACGCTGTCCTCACTTACCTACTGGGTGGATTAAAGGTGTTAGTTAACCGACGGTAATCTGTGCATCACATGAAAGTAATCAAGTGAATGGGTTCATTGAATAAGACTTAGCCCTGAAACTATATTAATATTATTATAAGGAGATAGAGTCTGTTTACTGGGAACATTTTCAATCTACTAGTATTTTACAATATCGATAATATAAACATATATAATAATATGTTAGTTAATAAGACTTTATGGCAATTTGTATGTAATGTTCAGCCAATTAGGCCATTTCAGACCTATTAACATTTACAACCATTTCCAAACTGGGAATTATTGTACGTAGCCTTTTTAACTTGTATAAATTCTGAATCTGAGTATTGAATGTGGGAGTGCTTTTTTATCAAGTTAATATTTTGTGTAAGGGTGAATTGCGTAAGTAAAAAAAGATGTGTTGGTTTTATGAAATTTAATTGTTTTATAGTAAAACAGATATTTCTCTGCCTTGGCTAAAAATATAATGGAGTAATGTCTTCTTCTACATAAAAAATACTACAAAGTGTAATTCGGTGACTTGTCAGTCCCAATCGATTTCCGCTCGTAAAATTTCCTGCAATTGTATTTATTATTTGGACTAAAATCAACTTGATATCAATAAATTTTAATATAATCTATTATAAAAAAACGAATACCTATCGTTTATCTTCTTTCTTATACAATTGACAAGCAGTCAACTTTCGTCCTGAAAAAAGTTATCATTTAGTATTGGGTTGATTTATTTTAAAAATATGGTGTTTCCCATTCGCCTCATTAATTTGCTTTATTGTATCTGCGCTGACATTCTAATAATGATTCTAAAATAAGAGTTTATTTTAGTAGCAATATTTCACAACAACCTCAAATATTTCATTAAGTTTATTAAAACTTGAAGTCCACTTAAGTATATGTTCCAAAAAAAGGTTACACTTTCTTTTTTAACAATGCTCTTTCAAAAATAGTAAACTGGTTTAGTGCTAATAATTTGCTTTTAAATGGTAATAAAACCAAATATGTTATTAATTAATTATGTTACAAAAAATGTTAAACAAGTAAACACCAGTGCAGTGATGGACAATGAGAGATTGGAATTGGTCAATAAAGTTGTCTTCCTTGGTATAACATTAGATTCTAAGTTACAATGGGGCCCACATATAGAAACGTTGTCAGGTAGACTAAGCGTTTAGTTTATTTTAGCTATTTCCACAGCATTATATCGTACGGCTTATTGCTTTGGGGTAGTGCCGCGGATGCAGATTCAGTTTTTGTGCTCCAGAAACGAGCCGTTCGTGCTATCTATATGATGAGTCCCAGGGATACACTAAGAAATAAATTCAAAGAAATAAGAATTAAGACATTTTATTCACAATATATTTATGAAAATCTTATTTATGTTCATAAATATAAAACTAAATTTAAGAAAAACTGTGATGTTCATAAACTAAATTTAAGAAATAAAAACAAACTCGCTGTGCCCACTACTAGGCTCCATAAAATCTCTAACTCGTTCCCAGGTCAATGTATATGCTTTTACAATAAACTTCCCAACGACGCGATTGAATTATCCATGGGGAAATTTAAAAATTATATTAAAAGTAGATTATATCAATGTATGGGCTTATTATTGTATCGCAGACAATATAAACGATAAAAAAGTTTGGAATTGAACTGCTCCTTTTGTGTTGTATTGATTGTACTTATCACTATTTGTTAAACTGGATATTTGAAAAGAGTCGGCCTTGAGTTTCTTGCCAGTTCTTCTCAAGAAGCCTTGACGCCGGAACTGGCACTTAGATTCGCTTTCACATTCAAGACAGTGTGATGAAAGGGAATCTAAGCTCCGTGAATGTTTTTTTATGTGACGATTCTAAGTACTTTGTAAAGTTTAAGGAATAAAGATATTTTGAATTGAATTGAATTGAACAGACAACTTTTCTGTGTGTATCAGGAGTTTGTACTAGTGTACAGTGTGTAGTGTCTGTACTATGTGAATATTATACAAAAATATGTTAGGTACCAATTAATAGAAGACGGTCCACCTTAATTTAGGACAGTGATTATTTTATTAATTTTATTATATTACATTTCAGAAGTTTTTTGTGGAACTGAAAAAACGTCAGAGTTTCTGATAGTGGCTTAAAGTAGGCTTAGACGCCATGAAATAAAGATGTTTCCAATCCACGTTTCCAATGCTTAACGACTTCCCATCAAACTAAAGACTTAAAATACACATAAACACACAGTACGCTCAGCACAGCACAGTATGCTCTATTCGAGCTATTGGGCGTTATAATCTAGAAAAGTATCGCTTTGGATTGACTATTTTTCACACGGGGCACTGCATGTCCTGTGCTGCAACAACGCTGCGTCAACACGCACACACGATATGCAGCCCTCAGCTGGATACCGCGTGTGCGTGTTGACGGTGGCTTGTCCCCTTGGTTTGACGTCAATATCGGCGTCAGACAGAGTTACGTGCTGTGCGCTCGGCAGTCTAATTTCCGCAGATGACGCCCTGCTTATAGCCGAATCACACATCATCATTGTATCGCAGACTATATAAACGATAAAAAAGTTTGGAATTGAACTGCTCCTTTTGTGTTGTATTGATTGTACTTATCACTATTTGTTAAACTGGATATTTGAAAAGAGTCGGCCTTGAGTTTCTTGCCAGTTCTTCTCAAGAAGCCTTGACGCCGGAACTGGCACTTAGATTCGCTTTCACATTCAAGACAGTGTGATGAAAGGGAATCTAAGCTCCGTGAATGTTTTTTTATGTGACGATTCTAAGTACTTTGTAAAGTTTAAGGAATAAAGATATTTTGAATTGAATTGAATTGAACAGACAACTTTTCTGTGTGTATCAGGAGTTTGTACTAGTGTACAGTGTGTAGTGTCTGTACTATGTGAATATTATACAAAAATATGTTAGGTACCAATTAATAGAAGACGGTCTACCTTAATTTAGGACAGTGATTATTTTATTAATTTTATTATATTACATTTCAGAAGTTTTTTGTGGAACTGAAAAAACGTCAGAGTTTCTGATAGTGGCTTAAAGTAGGCTTAGACGCCATGAAATAAAGATGTTTCCAATCCACGTTTCCAATGCTTAACGACTTCCCATCAAACTAAAGACTTAAAATACACATAAACACACAGTACGCTCAGCACAGCACAGTATGCTCTATTCGAGCTATTGGGCGTTATAATCTAGAAAAGTATCGCTTTGGATTGACTATTTTTCACACGGGGCACTGCATGTCCTGTGCTGCAACAACGCTGCGTCAACACGCACACACGATATGCAGCCCTCAGCTGGATACCGCGTGTGCGTGTTGACGGTGGCTTGTCCCCTTGGTTTGACGTCAATATCGGCGTCAGACAGAGTTACGTGCTGTGCGCTCGGCAGTCTAATTTCCGCAGATGACGCCCTGCTTATAGCCGAATCACACATCATCATTGTATCGCAGACTATATAAACGATAAAAAAGTTTGGAATTGAACTGCTCCTTTTGTGTTGTATTGATTGTACTTATCACTATTTGTTAAACTGGATATTTGAAAAGAGTCGGCCTTGAGTTTCTTGCCAGTTCTTCTCAAGAAGCCTTGACGCCGGAACTGGCACTTAGATTCGCTTTCACATTCAAGACAGTGTGATGAAAGGGAATCTAAGCTCCGTGAATGTTTTTTTATGTGACGATTCTAAGTACTTTGTAAAGTCTATGGAATAAAGATATTTTGTATTTGAATTTTTCGTATTAAATATATGTATAAATCACAGTTATAAAAAAATCACCAAAACGTTAAAAATAATCACTTGTTGAAAATCACCCATAATTGATAAGATGTTAGCGGTTTTTTTATTTGTTGCGCAGTGAATTATATCCACGAACAATTGTTTGGAAGGACCCGAATACTTAACTAGTCCAGAAAATAACGTTAATTTCATTTCTATCTATGGATAATAGGGATCGTAAGGACCCGAGAATTTGGCTTGGTGCAACTATACCCCATGTACAAGATGTTTGATTTCCTTGTTGTTCAGTGTTCCCAGTTCTGTAGTAAAGGCCAGAAGTTTGAGTCGTGGGTCTCACCAAATATTTTCTAAGTACACTACACCTTAAAAATATGGTAAATGTTGTGTTCAGTAAATGGCCTTTAATTTTTTTTATTGGAAGAGCGCAATATTTGCATTAGATATTTTAGTAAGATTATCAAATCGTGTTTCCATCTCTGCCTACCCCGCAAGGGTGTGTGTGTGTGTGTGTGTGTGTTTCCATAAACATGCTAAACTGTTTATTTATCATCAAATCAGAAAATCCATTAAAGATATTTGTACGTACCGTCTCTGATGACTGTTGCTGACTCCTAATATAATGATGACGTGGTTCTGTACGATAAACTTTGAAGAGCATAAACAAAATGGTCGTCATTATTGCAGTTTTATCTCTCGTGATGACTTAAATATATCAACTTATGTATAAACAAAATTTAATAATTGAACGCGTATAATAATCACACACAACGCACAATACCAGCCTCTACACGATGACGGACATTGTGATGTAGTGGCCATTAGTATCGGCCGCTGACAAGAAGTCTACGGCTTTGAGCTCCACCTAAATTTAAGTATTTGTGTTATGAGCATGGATATTCCAATGGAACTGGCTGTTGTTTTATGTTCGGTAAGTTATGATTTTTATGATAAAACTATTTTAAAATGGACATGAATTTTATCCATTAACAGGGGCCAAGAATCATATCTCAAGTGCAATATAGGTTCTAAAGGTGTAAGATAAATTAATTTTATCGAGTAATATATCAAGAAATAAGATTAAAATAAATTTATTAAAAACAACGAGAACAGTTCAATGTTTTTGATTTATAGTAGTGAACGATAAAACACAGTCGTGATAGTCCACCACACGAAATTCTATTCACCATAAAGTCAAAAAGTTTTCTGTCTTTTAAGATTGGTTTGTAGCCTGAAACCTTCCATACAGAGGCCGGTAAACCGCTATCGAGTTTTAATCATTTTTATTATATAGTTTTTAGCTACTTTTGGAAATGGCCTGATCGATATAAGACCTAAAGTTCGAAAAAAGAAATAAATATATTACTCGAGTTTTAATTAAAAACGTAAAAAGCATTTGTATGTGTGTTTGTGTGACAATGTTAGCGTGTATCGCGCGGATGGGCGCGGTTATATCACGCGCCAATTAAAACTTTCTGCATTGTGTTGTAGCTAGGTAGGTAGGTGCTAGCTATAGCTAGCACTATGGGCTATAGCCCATGTGGCTTTAGCCAGCATGTGACATATCATAGCTTTGTGACGATTAATATGACTTTTAGCACAAAAAATTAGCCATTATCCATCTAGACCTTTTTATGTGACTGTAGGGCAAACGACGTGTCACCCGTTGGAAAGCAACGAACGCCGCCCATGAACACCTGTAATACAGGTAGCGTTACAATTGTTTTATCGGTTTGATATGAAATAGGGAATGGGTGAGAAGTGGGATGGAGAGGGGAGAGAAAAGAAGAAGGGGTTAAGCCTCCGGTTACCTCTTTCACCGAGCGAAATGCAGTATGAGCCACGCGGCAGTCGAGGTATTTCCAGCCGGCCCATTCATGGACGTGGCTCTACCACTGAATTATTTTAACTAATTAATTAATTTAAATACTACTACTAATCCTCTATGTGACTTATAATGACAAGATGGATCAGCATTGTAAAATATATAAATAATTCCGAGGGTTTACAAAAAGTTTTTAAGTATGATTGACATGTAAATAAGGTTATTTAAAAATGTTATTATTTAATGAAGCAAAGATTGATGTGATATCTTAAATAAGTTATAATAAAATATTCTTTTAAGGTTATAATTAGACGCTTCATCTCTCTTTTTTATAAATAAAACTCAAAATTTATTTAGTATTTTATTAAAGTTTAAAAAACATGGCTGATATATAGCAGTACGATTTGCCGCCTATTATATGGGTCCAAATAATTAATTAATTCGTCGTGTCGAGATTTATTTACCACTGCCTACAACATTGGCCATTAATTAAGGGCGTGACATTATAAAATGTATTATATCGTGACCTCTGTATCGCACGCAGACTGACTCTTGTCTCGGCTTGAATATATTTTTAATTAAACGTTCTATTCTGAGGAAACCTCGGGATTTTTTCGAAAATATGTTTCAGCAGAATTATTAAAGTCTGGTTCTGAATTATATTCTGTCACAAAATAATAAATAAATGAGCGAAACTAGAGAATTAGAAGCGAACATATTGTATCTCTAATTGAGTAATGAACGGTGATGAAACGGTAATGAAAGGTGAATTATGTTTGGAGTGCACGCGCTCTGTAACGTTCACATACACCTGCACGTGGACGTGAATGTAATGAATCATTATCGGAATATATCATGTGATTTACGGATCGGAATATATCAGTGATTATACATAATATTCTTTAACCCCCCTCGCCCTCGCCCACGGCCACAGTTTGAAAAACAAATTTATGATACGCATGACACGTCCTCAGACTGAAAATCTGAAAAGACTGTCAGTGTTAAAGTAAAGAAGATCGTGGTCCGTTAGTGCAGGACTAACTAAGCAAATATAAGCGTGTATCCTATTTCGTGTATCCTACTCCGCAAAGCACTCGGAATGAAGTCAAGTAAGTAAAAAATACCTTCAAGTGAAAAATTTTATACATTGAAAATATTGTTTATAGAAAGTTTAGAATAGATAGGATCTTGTGAATTGGTTTTAGTTATGGAATTCTAAACACATAATTTCGAGTGTTTACTCGTTCCTAAACATCATGTCCCAGTAAATGTAGAGTACTTATCATTATTACCCATTCAGAAGGAACACCTCTATTCGAATCATACGCCATCGTTTGGTGTTCACGACTCCCTATAAACATTATAATTTTCCGTGAAATTTATAAAGTTCAAATTTGCTATGTATTCCAATGAAATCATTGATTGCGCTTTAATAATATAATTTTAAAGTTTTTATCTCATATATGCTGCAGGAATGTAAGTGTTTAAGTATTAGGTACATACATTTTAAAGTGAAATGATTAAGATTTATACCATGAGTTTCTTCTTTCTATTAAGGAACTTGAAAATTATAAAGTTACTAAATAATTGTAAAATCAAACGAGAAAGACCTTTTCATAAATGAATAGACTGTAATACACCCTGTCACTGGCATCAGGAGCCTCAAGGTATAGCCAAGAGTAATTAAAGTCAAGTGAGGTTTATTAGCGTTATAGATAATTAATACGTATTTAATTGCAATCAGTTCCTTATGACTACGATACTGGCGTGAAGTTGTCATACAGTGAATAATTAGATTTGTAATACGACTGCCCTTTACTGATACATTTATGTAGCAAAATAGAAGGTTTTTATTTTCCCAAATTTAGATACGGAACCCCTGCAATGTTTTTTTATAATAGTATTCAATATTGAATATTTTAATGAAGTAAATTGAGCGTGTCAGATGATCGTTGGTCGGAACGGTCACCAACGCTCAAGGTAATAATAAAATCTCCTTGGACTGTATAACTAAACAATGGCGGGTCTATCCTCCTTCAATATCAATAGCCTATTATATTTCATATTGACCTGATTACATTGATATTGAAATATTTTACCCTCGGAATATTTACTATGTTTAAGATAATTTGATTATAGTTCAGTGAGTCCGCTTTAGAAAGTAGTCCTCGTCTCTTCCTATGAATGTCTTTAGAGGTGACTAAGTGATTTTACAACCATTTCTACTCGCATTCATTTCAAGACTTGATTAGTCATTAACATTTTGACTTTACTGTTACTGATAAATTATTCCAGTTCTTTTTTTATTACGTATATGAGAGAAAAAGAATTTTCCTAAAAAATCATCACACCGTAACACTGTACATTCTGAACGATGTTTAGACATTTCAAAGTACTTATAGGTCTCTACATATAAGTACTTTTAAATGTCTAATACTATAACTGATATATCCAAGCACATACACATACATCATCTTCCTGCCCTTGTTCAATTATTTGGGGTCGGTAAAACAGGTTTTTGTTTTAAATACTTTCCTATCATTTGTATCTTCCACACTTAAACCCTTCTTAGTCATGTCGGTTTTTCACACAATCTATCCATATTTTCTTAGTTCTCTTATTTCCTTTCCCATTGAGGCTCATCATTTTACTCGCAACATGTTTCTCAACCCTCCTCATTACATGCCCATAACACGCCGGGCTATCTTCTGTTGTCCTCTCAGTTATTGGCGCAACTTTCAAACTTCCTCTTACATACTCATTCCGAATTTTGTCCATTTTCGTCACACCACACATCTATCTCAACAATCGCATCTCTGCAGCATATATTCTTCTTTCATCCATCCCTTTTATGGCCCAATATTTTGATCCAAACGTGACGACAGCTCTGATATAGTTTTTCTTTATCAGCATTCGGGGTCGCAAATAGTTCCCGTTACCTGTCGTCGTTTTATGGTAACAGGCCATAACTTTCCGTGAGGTTTCGTAATATTACACAAAAAGAATAAATATGCTAACTATACGACATCGGATCATGGACAAACGAATCTGGAAATAAAACATGACGACCAGATCGGTGTAACAAGAAAATAACTTTCATTCAAGGTTCATGAATCACCTCTAATAATGTAAGGTTTTATGAGAAAGATTGAGGTTTTATAAGAAATATAGAAGGTAAATCAGAAATACCCCTCAGTAAATAAACCGAAGACAACAATGAAAATGGTAATACAATGTAACTCGTAATTGGCGCAACAACCGAACAATTTAAAAGATTACTGTGATTTTAACATAATGAACAATAAGATGATTTTTTTTATGGGATAGGAGTACGAACGAGCAGGCGTGTCACCTGATGGTAAGCAACCAACGCCGCCCATGGACACCGGCAACACATGTAGTGTTACTGTTGCGTTGCCGACCTTTAAAGGATAGGAAAGGATGGGGAAGGGGTGGGCCTCCGGGTACCTCTCTCACCGAACTCACTCAAACTCAACGAAACGCGGCATGAGCCACTTTACGTCGGTCTTCTGAGAGGTCGTGGTATTTCACCGGTCGAGCCGGCCCATTCATGCAGCGAACTTAAATAAATAAAAATAAAATGCGAACTCCATAAAAATAACTACACATAAAAACGTTAAATTTGATCTCGCGATATTTCCAGGTTCCTCGCGATTTTCCACATTGCTATTATTTTAGCAATCATTGGAGAATATAGTACACATATTACATAGTTGTGGGGTAGGCAGGGAGAAGAGAGCGCCATAAGGCGCGATTCTTACACGCCTCACTCGCTTAGAAGAAATAACTACCAATATTTGTTATGTTATGGATAGTCTTGGTGTCTAGCGTATTGAAACACCAGTTTAAATCCAGCATACCGTTTAAGCTGCTAAAATATGTCATAATTGTATTTTTGAAACAGACGGTGAATTCACAATTAACCCAAAAAATTAAACGGAAGTAAGGTGTAAGGAACTATCGGAATATATTGTGATAGACAATTTTCCTATCAGCATCGCGAAATCAGTGTGTGCAATGACAACTCCAATCTTATAGTACTGACGCGGAACATTGTTGGACAACATTTATCTTGTATTACATATATGTATATATTTGTTAGTCCGGTAGATTGTCCAGCTGCGCCCAAAAAAGTGATTATGGTTTGGAGTCTATAAGTGTGTAAAGAAACCTCGTCTCATTTCAGTTAAATTTGTTAGAATTATACATATTATTATATTATGAATAAGCAAATCACAAATGACACTTTAAGACGAATTCAACTAACACGAATCGAAAGAAAATCGTTAAATTTTTTGACATTCGTAAGTATCTACTGGCCTAGTTTTTAGGCTGGTATTTATTGCTCAATTAAACGGACTAATGTATTAAGCAAAATGTTTTTTTCAAACGGACTAATAAATTCTTATCGAAGCACTTAAAAATATAAAAAGAAACTTTTTTTTTTAATAATATGATTAGCATACACTTTAATAGCTGTAGCGACATCAGTCACACTTGAGTTATAAAATTTGTCAAATATTTGGTCGTTTTTTTAACTAAAAAAGAATTTATGATGCTCTATGATCAAAGTGCTCGTTAGTTAATATATGATAATATTTGGAGCAGAAAAAAAATTATTTATTTGTACTAAATTAGTATAATTTGCAGATCAAACGTTGTTTTACTTCTTACTGATAAATAGAAATAAAATTGTCACAGACAGGACTGTCTGTACAATAAATATGACAAGAATGGTATTAAGAGGAGCAGTGGAAACTGAAATAATAGTTTTAACAATAGTTGATTGTATGTTTAGTAAAAACTATTGAACATATTTTCATTGGGATTTTCACAGTACGATTAGATAGTTCTGTTCAAATAAAATAGGTCTGTTTCATTTATATTTACGGCAATTACTAGATCTTATTAATAAGATCAAAATGTTGTGAAATAAAATACACTAAAATGGTAGATTACTTTGATTTGCATATACATATAAACATAACTTCACGCCTTTGTTACCTGAAGGTGTAGACAGCGGCTGTTAAGCCTCGTCTAGATGATATGTGGCCAAACCGGGCACAATGTTTTCAGTCATCGATATTTATCATACTTAACTTACGAAAACAATTTCGAAAGTCATTGGTGTGAGCCAGTGTCAGGATTCGAACCCGGACCTCTAGACCAGAAGCCGTGTGCTTGACCACTGGGCTACCGAGACTGATAACTGGGCTACCGAGATGATTACAGAAAGCAAAAACTGTTTCTGCATCGTGAAATATCATAAATGTGTGTCAAATATTTTGTCATAGAAACGTGCTCTATAAGATGACGGTGAGTAATATCAGTCGAGTTACACGTGCTTTTATTCTATTTACTTTACGAACAAAATCGTAGGTAAATTAGTCGTGTTATAAAATGAATCGGTTGGTGTCTTAAAATGTTGTCGTGTTATAAAATGTTAATTCGGATTTTACGAGATGAGAAGGAATAAGAGAGTTACTTCATACGAGTACATGTACGTCGTTATTTATGAGTTATATATTGCAAATACTTCAAGAATTTTATTACAATTTACTTGTTTCACTGTTATTCCTTTACAGTAATAGTACGGACCTATGTTTGGGTCGGTCTGGACCACCTTTTTCTGTATTTTTTAAAAAAATTAATAACAATTCTCATACATTTTGACCTTTGAAACAGATTAAACCTGTCTGGCTGCCAAAATTAGCTTCTTTAAACGAACTAACAAACAAATGTTTTCGTTTTGTAATATTTCGTTTACATGGCATAAACAATTTTTATTGAATGCTGTAAAACTTGCGTCTGAAGTAGCTATCCGTTCGCACCTGAAAATGTCAGATAGAGACTGCCTCATTACGTAAACATTCTGAGCGTGTGTTTGTGACTGAATTTCCAAATCACAAAAAAAACGGATTCTATTTCCCAATCCCAACATGTAAAAGAAACCTTTAAAAATAATATCATTTTAGAACTTTACGTTAAGTTACGTTATTAAATTACCAAGGTGTGGCAGTGATTATTGTGTCTCGACACACCAAATTTATAGGTGCTTGATTGATTTTATTATTTGTCTCACCAATTTTTAAAAGTATGATTAATCGGTTCGACCACTTCTATTTTTTTGAGCATATTTACTAGACAAGTTCTTTTGTTCATTTTATTTTATAACTATCACTCTATACATTTACATTACATATGACACATACATACATATAATCTACACATTACATATACATTGAAGGGTTAAACTTTTTGTTTTTGTTACGCGAGGAATGCCTTAGGCGCACCCTAACGGTAGCGTGGGACTCCTTTAATGCACTTTTCTGCAATCTTATCCCGGGGCTACTCACTAAAAGCCCGCGTCGTCCTTCCTCTCGCATACGGGTGGCGCTGGGCGCTCGGCTGTCTACTGGTCTGGACCACCGGGCTATTTAATTCTATTTGATAACTAGTGAAATTATCTAAATAATTATTCCTTTACTCACAAATTTCAAAACAAGTGTCTTGCAATTAAAATTCATATTTTGCCGCTGGATTCCTTAAAGAAATGTCAGTATGACTGTGTATTATATTAGCTAATAATATTTTATCTTTATGCCTGAAATTCCCGTTGATACAGGTTTTCCCAGAATAATAAACGTCAAAGAAATCTTTTATTACAAAAAAAACTCGTTTAAATGTAACCTTGATCTCTTAAACTGGCTTACGTTAATTAAAAACAATTTATTTGTATTCAAGTACAAGTCGTTAAAAGTTATCATCACCGAGTTGTAACTCGATAACAAGCGATGGTTCAGTAGACCCTCTCTAGTACTCTTCCCGTGACTCTGGTCCGCGGCGTGATTGTGATACAACTTGTTGATAATTCGGTAAGAAAACCTTTCTGTTCAACAGGAGACTAAAATTCACCATTCTATTGTTGCGATAACGAGCAAGTGCGTCACCTGGTGGTAAGCAACTAGCGCCGCCTATGGACACCTGCAACGCAGATAGTGTTACAGCTGCGTTGCCGGGCTTTAACGAGATAAGATTATAAAGGAGAAGGACTCACTCACCAATAACTCGACATGTGCCGCTTTACGTCGATAATCTGAGAGGACGTATATCTGACCACTCGAGCCGGCCCATACATGCGACAAACAGCAACCTTACCTTACCTTACTTATCTTAAACTTTCACGTAAGTACAGCTAAACAACACAGCTTTCTGGTAATGCTGTGTTTCTGCAGATATAGGTTCAGGGTTCCTGATAGAGGATTTATTATAGTCGTAAAGTGGAACCAATGGACGTAGTAGCTAGTTGTTCTGAGTGCTGCTTATAAGTAGCATATTTGTATCCCAGTTTAAGTAGGTACAATAATTTGTCTGGTGATTATGGATATTTGTATAGGAACTGTGTATAATGAGTTAGTTCAGTTGAGCGATCGCACAGATAAGATATTGATATATTAATTAGGAGTAACTCGAGTGCACTCCCACACACACAGAGACAGACATACACGAACACAGACAGACAGACTGATAACAAACCGCTCTCTGATAATTGCCAAGTAGTACTTGTTACAGTACTGTCATCATTGACGAAATAAAATGTATGTTTTTTTTCAACACACTCCAGAACTCACGACATAGATGGATGGAGACTTTTCAATAAAACCATTTATTTAACACTAGTTGTTCCAGCGTTGTTCCTGTTTGTTCCGCCTCAGAAGCAATAAAAACGGTCATTGTGGCTTATCCGAGATAGGTACACACCATCGGCGTGTAATAATAATGTAGTTTAGCATTATTTTGATCCATCATTTAGGGTTCGGCCAGCGTTTGCAATTAAAGTACTCAATCATGAAAATTAACAGTTTTATTACATTATACATGAATTGTAGATAAAACAACCCGGTGTCTATCTGTTAAAAAACCGCATCAAAATACGTTGCGTAATTTCAAGGATATAAGCATGTAAGGGGACAGACAGCGGAAAGCGACTTTGTTTTATACTATTTAATGATAATGTTCTGTTTTAAATAATTAGCTGTAAATACATATGATATTTATATATGTGTGATTATCATAATCATCATGAAGATTATGATAACATAACATAACTTCACTCATTTGTTACCCGAAGGTATAGGCAGCAGCTGTTAAGCCTCGTCTCGCCGTTATGTTTATGTCCCAAATGGAATAGGTGGCAAACTTATTGCCATACCGGGCACAAAGTTTTCAGTCATCGATATTTATCACACTTAACTTCGAAAATAATTTCGAAAAGTCATTGGTGTGAGCCAGTCAGGATTCGAACCCGGACCTCTGGATCAGAAGCCGTGTGCTCGTACCACTGGACCACCGAGACTATAAATATTACAGTAAATAAAAATTAATGAGATAATAACGCAAGAAACACAGTATATGGCTTTACGCTATGTGCATTGTAGGTATATGTAGAAAAAGAGTGCCATAGTCACAGGATTTATATTCACTCTTCTTCTTTTTGTCCTACACGCTTGTTTCATTGTCGACACTCTCCAGAACGACACGGCCAATCTTATCATGGCATGTATTTTTACATTGTATATCTGCTTTGTGATTACTTTATAAGTAATATATGTATGTGAACAAAGTTATTCTGAACTCGAAATTGTGTTCTCAAGTATCTCTCACATCACTTTACGTTATTACAAATATTATTTGAAATGGAATTCTACAAATAAACTCAAATTATGTACGCTTTGATCTATTTGCCAATATCGAGTTATAAATAGCTAATATTGGCTGAAGCTGCTCTGTGCGAGAATAGCTACACTGTGATTGAGGGCTTCTGTTGCAATTACAATTTATAAATAAATTGATTCAATTATTTCGAATAGGCGTATGTTGTAGGATCAATTAAATTTCAGTATTTCTATAACTAGTCTTACCTTTAAAGCCTCGGTGAAGGCAGAAGTCGTGGGATGGATTCCGGTCTAGGGGCTGCTAATCGACTCCTCGGAATTCTTTTCGGAAGTTAAGTTCTCGATGACTGATGCTTTGAGCCCGGTGTATGGCGATTGGTAACTGTTCCATTTGGGATGTAAAGATACGACGAGTCGAAGTTTAACAGTCGCCGCCTATACTTTCGAATAGAAAGAGGCGTGAATGTTTAAATTTGTATATTTACCTTTAATTCCTTAATATTCGAAGGTGTAGGTAAGTTTATGTGTAGGCAACAATATCTTTAGTATTAAAAGTATGACGTTATTATAAATACCATAATAACTTATAGTGTTATCTACGAAAAATAATAAACAAACTTTATTCGCGCAATGCGTATTTGAAGCTTGAACTTCATCCAGATATTTTTAAAATAAAATGAATTTAAAACTGTCAACGCTCTCAAACGTATTTTGGTTAGTTTTTGCTTCGGTAAATAAATTAATTCCTTTAAATTTTACCGTAGCAAAAAATGTTTTTCAATATACTTAAGTAGGCTTTTATTTGAAAAGTAACGATATTAAAGAGTAAAAAACAGTAAGAGAAATGTACAATACCGCTGCTAAACCTGCGGATATTAAAGGCTATTGCTAGTCGTCCGCTAATCGGATGAATAAAATAACTAAATCGTCCGACAAATTTATTCATTGACATAAAATTAAATTATTGTTTTTTCATTATTATTATTTATTCTCCTACCGATACTAACATCGAAATCGGTGTTATTGGTACCTTTAGGTCTCCCTTTTCTTTTAATCGCAGGTGAACCATAATTGTTGGACAATATCTCAATGAAATAGGAAACCTATACAAGTCAATGCAATATCTTCAATTTATTCGTTCATGGTGTACTTCCAGGCGTTACTGTTGTTAGTTGTTGTATGTTATATGCGTATACGTATATGCGTGTTGTTTTTAAATTTACGGACAACTAGCTTTAGTGCTAATCATCCGTTTAGCGGACGACTAGACTCTTCCGATATTAAATGCGTGAAGACAGACCTTAAAATAATAGCCCTTTAACACATTTCAAGAACATTCTTACATATGAATCCATACCAATAATTGCGTTCAGAAGATCTCATAAAAGCATAATGTCTGAAGGAAAAATATCTATTTAGTTTCGAGCGTCACTAATCTGATTATACTCTAATTTTTCATGTTATTGGGCTACATTCACTCAAAGAGATTCCTAAAAGCCAAATTAGCAGAGCCTGGCACTCCGCTAGAATCAACGGCAGGATGTATTGCCTTTAAAAGGTTTCGTCACTAAGCCTGTCTGTAAGTTAAATAGAAGCTGTCTGTAAGTTAATTAATAAAAAACTTCATATATTTTTTCGTATTTTTAAACTGATCGAGACTGATGATCTCTGTAAAGAGTTCGAAACGTCTGGGAATAAATAAAAATAAGTAATAAACAAACGCGATGTAGTCCTAAAAGTTGTTTTAATCTATGAGTGACTGAAGACTTCATTATTCTACAAAAATGACTGAGTTTAATATGTTTTCCAATAATAAATTTCACAATGTGTCTTAAGTCGCGGAGGCGTGGACAGCTTCACAGTCCATATTTTTTACGAGCTGATGAGACGAGGAGGACAAAGGCAAGGCTGTACGTCGCCGTATTGTGTGTAATATTTGATGTTGTTTATAAGATATAAGGCGCTCTTTGAAAACATCATTGTTACTTTTATATGACCGGATATGACGGTACAAAATTTTGGGGCCTACTTTTCCTAACAACAATAGGACTTCCTTTCATGAAGGTTATATTTTTTAATATAATTTATCGTGTAGTATCATCGTCGCAAAATTAAATACGATTTGGGTGACAATGCTTTTAAATTTAGTATCGCCCCGATAGAAACGAAGGAAATAAGCGTTTAAAAAATAGCATTACTTCGTACTGGTGCTATGTATTTTCTTGTGTGTTTCAAAATCGCTGTCATTATATTCGATTAATCCAGATTTAAAAAAAAAAACTAAGTTTTACTGCAACTCCGACTTCTAATTGAGTATTGAGTTCGAATCCGTTAATTATTGTTATAGTTGTCTATCTCGCTGTTATGTTTACGTCCTAAATGGAATAGGTGGCGAACCTACTGCCATACCGGGCACAAAGTTTTCAGTCATCTATATTTTTCACACGTAAAGTCAAAGTCAAAGTCAAAATAACTTTATTTTTATAGGTCTTTACAGACACTTAAAAATAGTCAACAAGTACAGATAACATTATGATTTAAAATTAAATAAAAAAAAAAGCAAACACGAGCGCTTGTGGAAAGTGCCTCCGTGGAACAAAAAAAAACACGGACGCAATCGCCACGAGCGGCCCGATTCCGAGTGTAGGGGCTATCATGAGAAGAATCGGGCAAGAAACTCATGTGCCAAATACTCTTTTCAAACCATTTGTAATAAATAACAACATTATTATCACTACTGAAAACAAATCAGTAGGTTGGTGAATAAAAGGTGTAGCAAACAAGATACTCGACAATCACAATTAAGATCCAACCAAATTAAAATCAACGTCCTACAAGTTAACTAAGAAATTTTATGCGATCACAGTAGTCGAGCACAACTGACGCGACACCTTTTAATTAGAGTGGTAACGTTGTGCAAAAATTGTGGCGAATAATAAAAAAAAAAAAAAATAAGTTTCTATTATATATGTGAACACCATATCAAGGCAAATTTACAATTAAAAAGCTATCAGAAATTATTACAGAACGCCTCCACTCCGAAAAAGTGAACAAATTCCAACACACAAACTACAAAATCCGCGTTGAGCAAGCAATTTGACGGTCCCACTCCGACTTGTCAGTCATGAAGTCGTTGATGGTGTAGTATGCACCACCAATGAGACGACCCTTCACAGCCCGCCTAAAGCGATCATAAGACAAATCCAGAATATGCGCAGGTAACCTATTATAAAACTGTACACCCATTCCCAAAAAAGACTTATGTACTCGTACCTTGTGCAGGCAATGATACGGTAATTCAAGCTTATGCTTGCCTCTAGTATTAAAATTGTGTACATCGCTATGTTTTGTATATTTATCTAAGTTTCTCCTCACAAACATGATGTTATCATATATAAACTGAGAGACAACCGTTAAAATGCCAATTTCCTTAAAACGTTCTCTGAGGGAGACCCTAGCACCCAAATTATAAATTGCCCGTATTGCTCGTTTCTGAATAACGAAAATGGACTGAATCTCAGCTGCTCTGCCCCATAGCAATATACCATATGACATAACGCTATGAAAATAACTAAAATAAACTATTCTGGCGGTTACAATATCGGTAAGCTGACGAACTTTTCGAAGCGCGTAAGCAGCAGAGCTAAGTTTTCCCGCTAAAGACTTTATTTGTGGGCCCCACTGTAGCGTATTATCTAAGGTAATACCCAAGAATACACTAGACTTCACTGGGTCAAGAATTTTATTATTTAGAGCTACGAGTATACTTATATCCGGACCTTTAACACTAGGCATAGTGAACTTTACTATTTTAGTTTTATTCGCATCTAGAACTAAATTATTACCCGTGAACCATTCATGAACTTGTGTGAGAGAACAATTCACATCATCAAATTTAATATACTCTTTTTACGGTCTACCTTGAAAAGAAGTGATGTGTCATCGGCAAATAGTACATACATACATACATACATAACTTCACGCCAAATCCCTTGCGTGGTAGGCAGAGAGAAATAGTACAACGTTACAAAACTTCTGTACGCAAAAGGGCAAGTCATAGGGCATATGGATATTAAATAATAAGGGGCCAAGTATCGAACCCTGGGGAACGCCCATAGTCACCGATGATCCAGATGATCTCACTCCACTTATATCAACAAACTGTAACCTGTCACTTAAGTAGGATGCAATTAGCCTAAGTTCAGCGTTATTAACGCGCGTTATTAACGTAACTTCCGAAAACAATTTCAAAAAGTCATTGGTGAGCCAGTGTCAGAATTTGAACCCGCGACCTCTGGATCAGAAGGTGTGTTTGACCACTGGACTACTGAGACTATCCGAGCAAAAGAAGAGAATGCGGGAAGTGACTGTTACTTTCATAAATGTCTAGTTCAACATCAACTTAATACGTATGAGATATATTTCTATAAATATAAATGAATTAATCCATAATATAATATCACCCTAAGTGGTTTGATCGCATTATCGCTTAATCTGCGGCTCGTTCAAAGGAAAGTTTGCCACAAGACTAAGCTGTGTACACACCGTACCCACTGTACTTTTTGTTCACGGTGTGTTCGTAGCACAGTGACCAAGTTAAATGTTTGTGTAATAAAATGAGCCATATTCATGAATAACTAAACTAAATGACGGATATATTTATATCTAAATTTGATAATAAGTCTGGTAATGCTCACGAAACAATCTCTTAGTCAGATCATCTTTATTTTTTTTTAGCGTTCCTTTATGAACTCACGTGTATTTCATAACGTGGAGTTACACTTCTTCTACATTTTATTGTTAAACAAAGTTTAAACATAATTTTTCTTCCTAAAATTCTAGAGCGTCACAATATTACCGTATTTCCAGAAATCTTTAGCCTTTCGCTTAAATGAGCTAACAAAATGGCAACTGTAATCATATTTTATGAAACATCAAAATTCGTAGTTCGTGTTTAAGCTTTACTTTGAAAGGAATATTAATTAGTTAAGCGATAGTTTGAGACTTCATTTTAACAATAGTTTCATCGAATTTACATTCGATTATTTTAAGGCAAAGTAATTTTTGGCTCCTTTTATTAGTTATGAAGGTGTTAGATGAAGGTGTTAGGAGGTAGGCACATTGTTTTAGAACTTATATATTTTAATAGGTATTTAAAAAAACAGGAACTTCGGATCACAGAAGTCAGAGCCCCTAATAGTCCATTAATATATAACAAAAATGAAGGTCCGCATCAGGCCACAAAGCTTACTGAATAAATATGCCCTAAATCTGGGACTCAATCAAAAAAAGTAGTCAAGCGTCTATACATTCGTTATGGCCTCTGAGCCTTTTTATACATTTCCGAGGATTTGTAGAAAGCGAATCCTCCCTCATTGATAAATTGAGTTTTAATTTGGAAATACTACTAACTAATCTTGATGCAATTTCAGAGTGAGCTATTATTTATATACTAGAGTAAATATTATAACTAGACTAGAGTAAATATTATAAACAGTATTAATTTTTGAAATTAACATCTGAATTACTTACTTATATGCACTAATTAGCGTATCTAAGCATAATTGCCTCTGCCTAGACCTTTTAATAATAAGGGGGTAAAGTTAAAGCTACAGTTATTCAGCATACAAGTGGTATATTTATGTTATCGAAAGGCATATCAATCTGTAGTAAAAATATATTAGTCACAATAGAGCACCTATTACCTTCTTTTGAGGTTTGATACGGTTTGAAAGTAGGGAATTAAGAGCAACCCCGGTATAGTGTACAGAAAAAAATGGTGTGAGTGAAAATGATGGTGTGAGTGAAACCAATCAAAAAATCTCGTTGGTATGTCTGTATATACACTATTGTACTTAATTCATGGACCGACATGAAAAAGGAAAGGGTTCAGTAAATACATTGAATAGAGCAAGTAACGAACGATCATTCTGTGTAAGTGGGGCAAACTATTACAAGCCGTCACTGATCACACATAAAAGGCTTCGACGTTGAATATCGAAGTCGTACACGCACACAAACATGCACAAAGATACACATACCTACAGACACACACTTATAGACCGGTCTTATGACGTCAGTCAGGGAGCTTGTTATATTTTTTGATGTGATTTATCTGACGAAATTAGCATTTTTTTTATTTGTTTAAAACTTGTATTATTTTAGTAAGTCAAAAGTATTTTTTAACCCTAGAGTGGGCGCGTCTCTTTTCCAAACGTCAGTGGGCGCGTGGGGAGCATTTTGCCGCCCCATTTTCTTTGAGCAGTTCAACTAGTAATACAACGTTTTAATTATTTTTTCTATAAAAATTTATATAATATACCTATTTGTAGTGATAAATGAATATATTTATTCAATTCTGTTTTAAAAATTTTGATTTACAAACGACTTTTGGAAACTCAATATTTTAATTGACTTTTTTGCTCTTACTCCACATAATACTCTATAATTTACCAAAAACAATAATAAATATATCAAATTATATATTTCCTAAATCTAAAGGATACGCTTTATCAAAACAATATTCACAGACATATGTCGAATGTTCATTGCACAGTAACTTTAAGCATCTGGAAACACTTTTCCGTGCACCTGTTTTTCTTTGAGGGACATATTATGCTGCATTGCTCCTCCTTTTTGGAAGAAGATGATTGTTATACAGGGACAAAGCAGGCAATTTGGTTTCTCAAAGAAATATTAAAAGTATCTTTGGAAGACCTTGTGGTCACATATTGCTTGATAAGTACCATGGCAATATTCCTGAGGCGAGCTAGCTGTGGAAGTGGTTCATCACCATCACTGGATGAAATTATTTGAGGAAGATCACCAGCTGGTTGTATTTTATGTTAACGACAACGACATTAAGGCAAACGGATAACTAAAGTCGCTAATTTACGGCTACTTATATCTAAACTGGATCCTGGTCCACCGGCGTCTAATATGTGCTATTTCGGAAAGCACAACCTTTGGCATGGGTATTTTATTATTCAAAGCGTAGCTGTCTGCTGATATTCTGTTTGCGTGTTGTGCTTACTATGATGAGTAAAGCTATCAATATCTGACACTTTTTCAGTGTCACCAATCTGTATGATAGCATCTTCAAAACACGATATTTCTTCCAGCCAAAACAAGTTTTGAGCTTCTATTTTGGCCATTTTTATTTATTATTATCAACGAATACTTAAGAAACCTAAAACAAGCATGGGTTTTTTTAGTTTAAATTATAATTGCACCATAAAATATAGTCTACATTTTGAGTTTGTCAAAAATACACTACAAAATATTACTAACGTGAGTGGGCGCGCGGTGAGCAAAATGCCGCCCGGCTACTCCTAATGGTTAGAATCTTCTTCTCAAGCAGTCCCTGGTGCACTGACGGCGTCCAGCCTTTCGACACGCGTTGCTAATGAGAATAGGCGCAGCTACTAAGAAATGCAAGTCTAACGGTCAACTGTTTTAAAAATTATTAACAGGTTTTTAGCGCGGGCGGCAAAATGCTCATTCATTCATTTTCATTTCCCACTCTAGGATTAATATGGGAATTTCTTGTCCTAACCTGTACATCTGCAGCGATTCTTTTTAAATCAAGGTTTAATGTCTAGTTTTATATTCAGAAATCGTAGAGAGTCAAGCAAATTATTCGATCTGTATAGGCGGGTCGAGCTATTTTATCATATCATACGGCATTATGAACTCAATAATTCATTAATAATTAAACTACTGTGAGATCATTGTTAGTCAGTTAGACATATTCCTTGAGCTTGCTTCCGTGGATTGTATGGTTTAACTGCCTTCCCGGTATTAAAATGTTTTCCAAACGAAATAGTCGAAATGAAAAACGCGACCTCATGTTGAAAACCAGCTGCTGTCTAAGAGCTGGGATACAAAGAGAGAGACAAACTTCTCCCTAACTTCTTTCCTATACTTAATGTTACAAAGTATAAAAAATCCTTTCGTTTCGACAATTCGTATGTTTGTATGTCTACTCGACAATTTATCGAAGTGTTTGACCGCCATTTTGTTATTCTTATTCAGCGAATTGGCGTATCCGCAATCATTCATCGAGTTTACTTACTCGCTTGTAAATTGACGTGAATTGACAGACCTCTCGGCGTAGAGTCGTTCACTTGTGAAAGATGTCGTCAATATTACTTCAAGACGACACTCGAATCCCAAATGGGAGCTGTTGTGATGTGCTTTTGGATATTCTGATCATCAGGTTGTAAAGGGTGCTGATGCGTATGTGGCTGTTACTTATTACGTAAGTAAAGATTGTAAAACTATCCAAATATGGACTGAATCAAATAAAAAAATGGGTCTCGTGGAGTAGTCATTAGTGATGTGGACTTCTGCGCGGAGGTTTAGTACCAATGTTACATAAATATTTGGGGGATATTGCGCTTGAAACATTAAATTAAACTTAAATACTTAAATTGTTAAATTTATTAATAATTGAAGGCATTTATTGTGTTCTCTATTTGATCATAGCAAGTAATATTTCGCAATTGATCGATGTTAACATAGCTTAAAATGAAGTGTATTAGCAAGAACCTGTAATTAGCTTATGTTACTATATTGTTAACTTCTCAAAAAAGTGTAAGCTGTTGGTTCTTCTTTTAAATAAATAAATAAATAAACCATTTGTTTCGTGGTGTCTAGTATTAACTTTTAAATGAAAAAAGGTGTAAAATGGAATAGCCTCACATTTAAACCGACTCATCCAACATAGTTTTACATTAAATTTTACCATTTTGTTAACATTAAATACTATTTTGCTCTTTTGATGTGTATCACGATATAGTTTATCTTTATACCATGTCGGTTATAATAATATATCGCTGGAAGATATTTCTAAATCGGATTAGTGGCTGCCGAGATTATTAACGTAGTTCAAACAAAGGAAAACATTTTGTTTCTTTGATTAGTACAGATCTATTTACGAAAGAAAAATCATAGTTCTTCTAACCATGTATTCGCCCAAGTCAGCATATCAATGTTATTATTTACCAATATCCGGGTAAATAATAATATTGGATAAAGTAGGTTATTATTTAGAGAGATTTTCCGAGCCACTGCGTGAAACAGGAGACGAGGGTCGTGACACCTGACTCACATAAAAATCACTAGGCACAGTTCATGTCAAGAAAATAAATACGGAATAAATAGAGAATACGTGTTGCTGGAGTCATAGCCATGATTCCATTGTGATAGTAAGTAAGTAGTAGATATACTAACAAACGGCTGTCAACTTCTCAACTTGGAAAGCTAACTTTTGACACTCTCTATTCAAATTTGAAAAGTATGTTTGTAGCAATTTTTTTTCCTCGTCGTTGTCCTCGTCACCATTCGCGTGAAATTCTATAATTTGCTCCGCGGTATTAACTACTTTAACTATTATTTATTAATTACTATAGTAAGTCGAATCGAATTGATCTCTGTATATTGATCACGCAGAGTATTTTCAGATATTTTACTTTTTGATCCACCCACAAGCATCTCAGTGAGATAAGTATTTTGTTTTATTTTCGACCCTGTTTCAGCCCAGTCGTTGTTGTATACTATTGTTGACTACAGGGTCTAATTAATGATATAAAAATCGAAGTTTTGTGAAATAAATATCGATGATTAAATTAAATTTGTTCTTTGTATAGTGGTAGGCAACTACTACACTAGCCACCACATCATGTTGGGGCATTGATTGTCTTTGCCTATTTATGCTTTTGATCATTCGAGGCGTGATTTTGAGTTTTTTACAATACAATTCTGCAAATGTTAATTCATTAAGATATTGTCCTGCCCTATATTACTAAACCAAGATGAATCATTTACAATGTCTCCGTGTAGAGATAAGCCATAACTTATTCGTTTGCGTCTGCAGCAGTGAAGTTAATTTGCATGAAGATTTACATTTCTTGTTATGTAGGGTCACGACATTATTGCCGCTTTAGTGCACTTACAATGCACATTAAAGTGCATATTAAGTCGTAATGCGGAGGGAAAATAGCCAAATTGTTGCTGAGTAACGAGATAGAGGCTCATTTGTGAGGATATACACTTTGTAGCCGTGCTATTATTGCTGGGATGTATTTTGTAGACAAATTAAAGAAAGACATTTTTTATTACTTCAATTCACTTCATGAATGTATGTATCGGAGTCCCGTTCAAGTATAATTTAAAATTCATCCATTTAGTTTTTAATTGAAAATAAATAATAGTTTAAAAAAACTAAAAAACACGCTTTTTATAGAAAACCGAACTAAAAAATAGAAAAATAAAAAAAAAAATTTTATTTTAAAAAAAGCGTGGGGTGCTTTTTAGATATTAACGAAATGATAATCACTCTACTCATATCTGTCAATAAAATATTTATAACTATTGACACCATGCACCCCACGCTTTTTTTAAAATAAAATATTTTTTTTTATTTTTCTATTTTTTAGTTCGGTTTTCTATAAAAAGCGTGTTTTTTAGTTTTTTTAAACTATTATTTATTTTCTATTTTTTAGTTCGGTTTTCTAGTCTAGAACTTTCATAGTTCACAAATCGCACCATCTAGTGGCAATCACCGGAAACTAAAAAAGAAGCCGGTTACAAACAAACATACAAACCTACAAACATACAAACATACAAACCTACAAACAAACATACAGGTGAAGCTAATAAAAAGCTAATAAAAAAAATCACGTATTCATTTTTTTAATATATAATGCTATTTAACTCTGGCTTGATTGTATCATCAAGTCAGAGTTAAATAGCAGTATCAAATTTTCTTTAAGAAAATGACAAACAAAATTCTAGTCGTATTTACATTAGCTAAGATTATAAATGAAGATATATTAAATAAGATGTAGATTTTTCTTATTACAAAAATATAAAATGCTAGCTCTATACGTGAATAAACCTTGATCTTTAATATAATATTATCTCTTTAAGTTACAATTCTCTGGTAGCTATGTAGGTACTGACTGTTTGCTCGACTATATTAATGTTTATCGTAGAAAAATTGCTTTGAGCTTTATCTAAATTAACTCTTTTTCCTTATAGAACAGACAAATATTTATGTGGTTCGGGAAAAAAAATAGAATATTTGATTTGATGATTATTTATTTAGGTATTATTTTTCCTAAATGAAAGAGAACTAAAAGAAACATTCGAAATAATGATAATAACGTTGTGAGCTCAATTCTCTCAATTCAAGAAGCGATATCTAGTTTCAAATTAAGCTACTGACGCCGATGATATGAAAACAGATGATAGAGTTATTACTGTATATGATATTTTCCATCAAAATAATATAAAATACTCAGCTTTAATTAAAAATTTCCAGACACAGACACATACTTTGATGGCTATCGAACTTCTACTGAGCAGTCGATAATAGGATTAGGTTTGAAGGGTCCTTATGGATTTACTACATTGGTAACAAGGAAACTGTATTTTAAGCTAATGATGATGATCCTCCTCGACGTGTCCGCCGACGGCGACCCTATGGTTATGTTCTGGCGTGTGCACGAATGTGACTAGCAAACCCAAACTTTGTTTTAAAAGTGCGATCACAGGTACGGCAGTAAAGTTGACCGCTGTCATTGTATGTGTAGTTATATATGGGTTTCAGCCGGGTCTTACGTGAGAGGCGTTTTGCGTCAAGTTCTTCTAGACGCTGTTGTTCGTAGTTGTCAGATCCAGCTGCGATCCGTCGTCTCCATTCGTGCCGATTCAAAGATAACCCTTCCCAATCTTTGGCAGGTATGCTAAAGTTGGATAAATGTTTTTTTAGGACATCCTTATATCTCAAATACTGTCCACCAACCTTACGCTTGCCTTGTTGGAGCTCCGCGTAAAATACTGCTCTAGGTAGTCTACTATTTTCCATCCGGACTAAGTGTCCACACCACCTCAGCTGCCGTTTAGTAAGTAGTGATTCTAACCCTGACAAGCGTGATCGCCGCAGTACCTCAGAGTTTGGAACATGATCTTGCCATTTGATGCGTAAAATTGTTCTAAGACATTTCATATGGAAACTGTCTAAACGCTTAATGTCTGTTTTGTAAAGAACCCAGGTTTCTGAGGCGTATAGGAGAATGGGCAAGATGATTGCTTTGTAGACAGATATTTTGATCTTCAGTTGCAAGTCATGTGAGTTCCAAACCCTTTTATAAAGGCCACCGAAAGCAGAAGCAGCCTTTGCAATACGCGTAGCTAATTCAGTTTCCAGCCGATTATCGCTACGAATCACGCTTCCCAGGTATCGAAAAGATGATACTTCATCCAGTCTGTGGCTGCCTAGCATAAGCGGTATATCATTGACAGCTACACCTCTAGCTGGTTGTTTTAGAACCTGGGTCTTTGGTACGCTTATCACCAGGCCGTACTTACGACACGAGATTTCCAGCTGAGTTAAGTAGCTCTGCAAGCTTTGCATTGAGTCAGCCATGAGGCATATGTCGTCAGCATATAGGGTCTCCAAGATTTTTAAATCATGTACTTTACGCTTTGCTCTGAATCGGGACAGATCAAACACACCTTTATCGGAACGAACATTTAAAGATATACGATCCCTGCAATTCTGCAGCGCATCATTCATAACAGCGGCGAAATAAATTGCGAAGAGTGTAGGAGCCATTACGCATCCTTGCTTTACGCCACTTGTCACTGGAAATTGGCGTGTAAAATTGTTGTTGTGTCGTACACGAGCCATCATTCCATCATGGAATTGGCGAATAAGGTCAATAAATTTCCCAGGACATCCGACTCTCTCAAGAACCATCCACAGCGCAGCCCTTGGTACTCTGTCGAAGGCTGAGTACCAAGGGCTGCGCTGTGGATGGTTCTTGAGAGAGTCGGATGTCCCCCCCTGTCCTTTTAAGCTAATACAGTGAATTCCAATAGTCTTGGTCCTCCAGTGAAGTGTTAACTCATTTTCATGTTCAGAGGTCGCCGGTATAAATCCTGGTTGATCTATTTTTTTGTCACAAGTTTTGTGGTACCTACTCATTATGGAATATGTGTCGGTGGTCCAGTGGTCGAGTACTTGCTTCTAAATCTAAATGTCGCGGGTTCGAAAACTTTGTGCTCGGTGTGGCAATAGGGTTCGCTACCTATTCCATTTGGGACGTAAACATAACGGTGAGACGAGACTTAACAGCCGCTGCTTACACCTTCAGGTAGAAAAAGGCGTGTAGTTATGTTATGTTTTTTTATTATCAAAAAAAGTGCATCCGATAAAGGATAATCAGCTTATGTCGAGGCTTGTTTATCACGCTTAAGAATTTCGGATATAAAACGCTTGAGATTGTGTCATGTTATATCATTTTCTTCATAGTGTTCCAGTTATCTTGCCTCTTCATATACTGTGTGGGATGGATCACCAGGTTGCGATGGCATATACTATTCTAAAATATTGTTGAATATTACATGATTGATTGAGCATATATTTCTGTCTTTGCACCATGTCAGAGGCACGGAGGACAAAGCATCAAAAGTTCCAATTCTTCCCCAATTTTATAGGTTGCATAAATATTTCCATATTCGCTGTCAAGAACAATGCGGAAGGTTTTTTACCTTTAGATAATCTGAATAATCTCTACTTTATATTTTCTTACGACAATCCTGTATTTTTGGTTTCAGTAACACTTTGAAAATAACGTTTCTATTATCAACAATACGCATAGTGCGTATTGTTGATAATATTGCAAAAAAAGAGTTGTGTCTGTAACAAGAATTTAGCAACAATATTTTTCCAGTAAATAAGAAAAATCTTTATAAATAATCTTTTTAAAAAAAATATAAATGTGCAAACACCCGTAATTAATAGTTAGAAGTAAAAAAAAAACTAGTAAGTATCAAGAATTTCAAATAATACTATAAATATGTGAACATGTGTGTAATCGGTGGTCGCATTAAATTAAGTCATTTCCTCGTCATATTTCATCTGAGTGATTGTTTTCGTCACGATTTTAGTTCTGGAGGACAAAATAGCATTCTTGCGTGAAATGAAGCGAAAAAAATTAATTTCATTTCACCTCTTTTCTTCTAGTTTCTGTTGAAATTCATAATTATTATTACTCAACAGGTTCCTCTTTGGATATTAACTACTCTTTGACTGATGATTATAGTTCTTTATTATTCTTCAACAAGAGAATCGAGTTTGAAAATATTATTTAAAAAAAAATTACTAGTTGTTGAAATCAGACGACATAGAAGCAAGCTTATTATAATATTATCTTTATAATAATATTGTAGAATATGAAAATAGCAAAGCTCATTTACAATCTAATGCATATATTATTATATGAATCAAAATATATGGTATTTAAATAGTGAGTCTGATATAAGGTCAACACTCTCTGTGTGGTCCGCGCAATTATATAATACGCCACAGGTGAATGTTCACATAACCTTACAAGCAGAAAGTGTCCTGTCTATCCACAGACAACCGTCTCAAGGGTGATATTATTTATGTGGGAAACTTTACAGACACTTGTAGATATCGTCTTTATGAACTGTTCTACGAAAACGTAGACTTGATAACGTATAGGTACTTTAAAATAATCAGTAGTTAATATGAGATAAACTAGCAATCAAAAAGCCCTCGACCTAAAAATTTCAAAATATAAGAAAATTATTCCAATAATCTCTTCTCTTCAAATCCCAGCATGATCTTATAAATAAAGTTAAGTCACGTCCGTCGAAGACTTTTGTCTTAAAGCTTTCGGCGATCACTAGACCTGACAGGGTTGATGAAATTGCCACAATATTTACCCTAAATATATTACATTATTACAAATTAAGTTAACATATTTGGTTAGTTTCCAAGTTTTGTATTAAGCTTGCAAGATTAATTTGGGACAGAAAGTAAATTATAATTAATGCCAATGCATTGGCAAACAAACCGGTAAGTGGCTCTTGGTGTTGAGTAAAGAAAGGCTTTATATGGATGTGTATATGTTGTAATTAAATCAATAGTATATTTATCCGAGGCGTCGTATGGTGACGTCACGTCCGACGCCTACCGACGCCTAGAAGTCCGAACCTAGGTATTACATATTAATGCATGTATAGCGAGATACAGATATTAGAATCATTTTTTACTAGTGTCGCTCAAAATATTAGCCTCTATTTACATGCAATAATAAGTTTGTTCTGATAAATAAATAAATTCAATTTATTATTTCTATAGCAATGTAATATTTAAGTCTATTCTCGTCGACGATTAGGTAATATCAATTGTTGATTGTCCTGATTGCATAAAATTATATAACACAAACAACGCTTTTTTAAAATCAAACTAAGAAGAGGATCAGAAATAAAATCTGTAATATTAATATCTACTGAATCAAAATAACTCATTTTTGGTTGGTTGGCATCTAAATGATATCTGTCTATTATGTGAGAGCATTCCCTTGTTCAAGAGACACCGGTCAGCAGCTAGTAATGGATAGACGTCGATATTCACCGACATTTAACATAGAAAGTTATTTTATTGACGATAACTCATTTGTCAACATTCGATCTGTCTCAATTTATATTTCATCAACAAGCCTGGCCGAAATGTTTCTACTATAATCTCAAACTATATCCCAACGCTAAGTATGAGTTTCAATGTTTAATCTCTACTACCTGAGACCCCAGAAAATTATTATAGTCTGGTGATAGTGACCGGAAAAAGGCGTCATAGTCATAGTCATACTTAACTGCAGGTATTTCATGGGTAATTTTAAGTTATAGACACATTTTCTATTAGAATGTTTAATTTCAGGTAAGATTGAATCCCGCCTATTGTAATCAGATGGAAGTAAGTGCCATTTTACATTATTTCTTATAACGTGTTTCAACTTTATCAGTTATTGGAGAAGTCGGAGATATTCAAGCTTAATTTCGTTAACTCGGAGACGTAGACGTCTTAACCTTATTGTAATATTATAAAGATACCTATTTATCTACTAGATACTCAGTATATATTAAATAGTAGTATCACAAAAGTGCATATTCTTAAACGCATACAACGACGAGTGTCATACAAATATATGTGCTAGTAATTTTAGTTTCATGTATTAAATTGAGGCCTACATTCCGGGAATACAAAATAACACCGCGCAGTTTTGTTTCCTTTGTTCGGTCCTTTAATATTTTACGAATGACAAATTGTATACTTCTGATTCTGACACTTAACAATGTTACTAATATTCTTCGGGACGCTTCGTTTTGGCGCCAATAAAACAATTAATAAAATCGACTTTAGTCTGTCACGTGACACGTTCCGGCCCTCAATTGTCGAAGCTGTAGGGGCGTTATGTTTTGACACGCCAGTCGCATTATTTATTTCTCAGAAATAAATGGCGGGGTATTTTTCCATATAACGGTTACAAATTTTGTCGGTCGGTGAATGTGCTCTACTACAGGAATGTGCCCAAAAGTCACAAACGCATAGTACTCGATAGGTCTATGTCATGGTATATAAGACTCATTAATTATAAATCTCATAAAATCAGATACTATCCTATCGATACTTAACTTTTTAAAATGTGCCACTAGTTAACAGATTTGTCCCTAATGATTGAGGCTCCATCACATGATCATCAATCACCGTTCCCTGCAGATGTACGAAAAGTACACACTTGCAAGTTACATAATATCCTGCTACTGATCAACTTCCGTATCATGTATCTATTGTATTTCATTATGTTTAGGTGGTAATTAGAAGCTTGAGTTTAGCCCAGCCATTACTTATTTACAGTTACATTAAATGTTAAATTGGCAGATTCTTCAAAAATTGTGAGCCTATTTTTAAGCATATCTTTAATTTATTGATAGTTCTTGGTTAAACCACTAGATAGCGTTTCCCAATATTTTTATTAAATAACTAAGATTTTAAATTCATATGAACTTTATAAAGGCACAAGGATTAATTTTGATAAAATTGATACAGATGCTCGGTGTTTGTTCTCTTCTCGGTAGGGTTACTCATATTTGTATCTTAAACCCCTGATTCGAATCTATTTAAACAAGACCCCATACACCATATCATTATATTTAACAGTGTTAAATCCATTCAATTCAAATAGTAAGCGATATTAAATACTATATTTCCTATTACCTGATCAAACGTAATAATTTCGTGACAAAAGCGCTCGTATTTCACGTTAATAGGCAACTGAAGTAATTTATTACTGCGGCCAGTTCATCAGATTTATATCTTCTGTCAGAATATTCAATTGTTCATTTTCACTTGACTGTATAATTTTATATTGTTTGAATCCATGGAAAATGGAAACCCGTTATTACTCTAAACTTTCTTTTATTTATTTTATTTTATATACGTAAAAATTGTTCTCCTTGACCTCTTAAAACTTAAATTACATCTTGTCTTACATAAAAATATAATAATAAATCTGAAAGTCTGAAGTATTTCTGAACTAAACATGATCTCGTTAGTCTTGGAAGCATTCTGGTGATACTTAGATATGATGAGATTGACGTAATATTTTTATATCTTCACCCACCTTTATATTAGAACGTATAAGCAGGTACTAGGTTAAGTTAAGTAACCAAAATATTTAAAAAGAAGCCCGAAGACCAAAGTATATTGCATTACAAGGGTCGAAAGGGAGACAAATAATTCAGTTGTTTATAAATATCCTTACATAGTTTAAAACAAAGTCACTTTCCGCTGTCTGTCCCCTTTTATGCTTATATCTTTAAAACTACGCAACGGATTTTGATGGGTTTTTTTTTAATAGTTAGAGGATGTCAACAGGGTAGTTTTGATTTATAATTCATATATGATGTTGTAAAGAAAAAATGATAATTTTCGACATTTAGCAAACGCTGGCTGAACCCTAAGTGATAGATCAAAATAATGTTCTACATTATTAAACACCTTTAGAAGGTCTACAAAAAAGTCCGCTTAGGCATATGTCTATCTTTTATGGATAGGCCACAATGTCCATTTTTATTTTTTTTGCTTCTTACGAGAAATAATGACTTAGTTACAAAACGATTTTAAACATTACAGCATTAATTTTCATCCAATTAAGTGTCTTAAATAGTTTGTGCATGTAATACAGATGATCCTGGCCCTTTACAGCATGCAATTTAAACGAATATTTTCGAAGATATAGCAGTATTAACATAGCGGGACAGCAGTTAAAGCCGATAAATAGCACAGATTGAACTTCATGATATCCAAAATTTAATCATTTATGACTTTTGATGCGGAACAAAGTTCGTCGGGTCAGCTAGTAATGGGTCAACAAGTTCGCATTTTGGTGTCACACTGAGCATTCTTATTGTCGTTCTTAGATATTTCATAAATATATTATCTAAATATAATTATGTCACTATGCTAATTTATATTCATAACCAACGACGATTGAAAATTGGTCCTTCAAGCCGGATTTAAGCCAATAATTTTCAATCAACCCGTTAGATACATCAAATGATTTCGATATAGTTTATATTGATTCAATCTTTGTTTAACTTGAACCCTAAATTAAACTCCACACAAATAGTAACTTATTTCATTATTTGATGTAAGTATTGGCAATAAAGTCATATCTTTTGTGGAGAAATTTTATATGAAAATATTTATTTCGAGAGTCGTGTAACAATTGTAATAACAATTTCAAATGGAACCAGACGATATGAATTTCTAAAATATAAGATAAGCCGTCCCACACTTTGACTCCCGACATAATATTTTATATTTAAAAGTACAGTCCTAGTGGTATTTAAATTTTTACGAGGACTTGGACTGATGTGATGTTAGCCAAGCTTCCACGCAATGCCTACACGTGACCCTTGAACTGAAAGAAAGCATGTTCTTTGACTTAACAATTTCAGCAGCCTTTTCCTGTTAAATACAGATGTTCATGTCAATTTGATACCTGAATAAATAAATCATCAATAAGGTAAATAATTACACGTCTGTATACTTGTTTAATAAGAACAAGCAACTCCGACCGCTACTCTACCCTTGGCTAATTGATTTGTTATGACCACCCACACTTCACTCCATTCCAAGTATAAGTATAAATTCATATTTTGTGTCCAAGATATTATATTAGATATTATTATATTTATATTTTTTCTGTACGTGTGTTCACAGCGATTTGAATGATTTTTTTGTGTGTGTTCGAGAAATCGCTCCAGTCATTTAGAGAAAGTACTCAAACATTATTGATCATAACGAATTCTTTTTTTTTTTAATTTTGTTTCAAAATATAACATACACATAACTTCACGCCTATGTTACCCGAAGGTATAGTCAGCGGCTGTTAAGCCTTATCTCGTCGTTATGTTTACGTCCCAAATGGAATAGGTGGCGAACCTATTAACATACCGGGCACAAATTTTTCAGTCATCGACATGTATCACACTTAACTTCCGAAAACAATTCCGGAAAGTCATTGATCAAAATATTGTTCAAAATAAGTTTAAAACAACTTTTTAGGATTATATCGCGTTTATTTCTTATTTATTTATATTTATTTCCCGACGTTTCGAACTCTTTACAGAGATCATTTTCACGAGTAAATAAATACAAAATAAGTTTGTTCTTCTTCTTCTGTGTTTATTATCCTAATCGCATTGTATATATTTGCTGCGTGACGTTGTGCTGCACTATATGTCCAGCACAACGTCTGTCGGGTCCGCTTGTTGTACATACAATTGTAGTACAATTTTTAAATTCATTTGTAACAATATCACATAATTTACGAACCGGACCATTTCTTGATTCAGAAGCGGGGTGCTCGACCACTGAACCACTGAGACCTTCTTTTGTTAATCTTTTTGTCAATTGTCGTAATTTAAATAAAATTTTATTTATTTAAATTACGACAATTGACAAACACAACACAACACAAACAATGAAACCATTCGATCAGTATTTTCTGAAGACGTTTCCACGTTCAAATATCGTCAGTAAACAAACTTTACAGGCAACCGATTTTTTGAACTTTTTAACGCGTTGTTTAGAAATAATATTTAGAAAGAATTTAAGTTTAATAACTATGGATAACGTATAAAATCTTGTGCCTGATGTATCATTTCTTACATTTAGGATTTCAAAATTAACCCGGTTTTATCGCAACTAAGTAACTAACTTATAGAAACAAGATTTGGTTATGGCAGAGTGTGCACGAAAGTAGGATTAACGCGGTTGAAATAAGGGCACTGCACAAAATCTGCGGAGTGATTCTTGCTGACCGCGTCTAAACAAGTTTGTAAGAAAGGAAGTTGGATTAAAGGGAGCGTTGTTGTAAAAGTAAAAAATAAGGGCATGCTCCAATGGTTCGGACATGTAAGAGAAATAATGAATGATGCAAAATTGAGCAGATAAAAAGTGCAAAAGTGGATGGATGTAAGAGTCAACGACGGCCAAGACACACCTTCCATAACCAAATAGAACAAGTCTTGGAGGAAGGTGACATTAAGATCCGTTAAATCGTCGGGGGCGCGTTATAAAATGAGTTATGAAAGAAGTAGTAAAGAAAGTAAAAGAAGCGAGTGAAGCGTGTAAGAATCGTGCCTTAAGGCGCTATGTTCTCTCTGCCTATATATGAAGTTACAGTACTCTGTATGTGAAGTTACAGTAGGGTTAGAGAGTTTTCTATATCCAGGATCCTAATTTGTTTTCTTTGATTTCATTTACCTTAACCCTTTTATTTATCATTGCCCGAATTTTTAAATTCATGCATTTTACTTGAGACATACTAATGGATTTTATATGTTCGGAAACTATCTGGCATTGTTCCGTATGCTATGAATTATTTGTAACACTAACAGTCGCATAAAACTCGAATTGTCAGATGGCGCAGTGCCAACAGAACGAGATGGTGGCGGCCGGTGCATCATTAGACTGTATTGTCAGGCAGGTCAGAGCAGCTACATTTGATACGCATTAGTAGTAAGAGAAGATAAGGGGTGAGCCCAAGAGAGATGATGTTATCTAATACCTTATCTTTATAGTACATAAACTTTTACCTTGGAAAAGTTACGAATCTTTTGTTACCTGCGGAAACTTGGAAGAGCTTATTTTATTCTTATAGGTAAAAAGAATTTAACAGTACACTAAACTATTATCAATCATAGTTGGATAAAATAATCGTTCCCTCCCAATGCGTACAAGCACTTCGAAGCACATCGACCCGACCTGTATAGGGTCAACTTGCAAACGACAAGGATGATTAGTTCCCGCTGTTAACGTTCTATTTTGTGTGCACCAACATGCACTACAGTTACTGCAAAGGTCACAGATACAAAAAACTGTAGATATTATTTATTTTTCTATCATATTATTATGTGATTACTAACAACAGCGTGTAATCAGCTGTTTTTTTTTCTATTTAACCTATATATATATATATTTAAAGAACTCTAATTCAATTTTTCCTTATCCACATTGCAATGTAATATGTAACGATTAAAATAGTACTTATGTTATATATTATATGTATGATGTTACTTCGCTAAATCTTTCTCCCTTCTACACTGCTGAGGTTTATTTCATATAAATAATAAACATGGTTTGTGTTGTTTCGGGCAGTTATAATTCATTTTGTGATAGACTGTGAGCAGAACGCGCTTGACCAACGTGATATATATCAGGTCGACTTATAGAGGAGGGGTTGTGGTTAACAGAAATCACAGAGTAGACAAATGTACTCATATAGCCAGCTACAATAACTGGGTTTCTGTAACAAATAGTAGAAAATATGCATTAGTAGGTCATCATTGTCAGCGTGATTTATTTTTTCTCCTTATCAAAATTTTGTTTCAAACTTGTATGTTGTCATAACAGCAATTGAACATTGTGTCAACAACACTTGTACCGAACCTGTTTTGGTCACACATCGTAATGATAACATTTCCTCTACGTCACAACTAAATGGGTCCTTTGTTTTGTGCGGACGCCCCCCACAGCTCCCCACAGCCCTTCATAGCCTCCACTACATAACCGTGGGTCATCACCAAACATTAGTTCGATCCTTCTGTGCACGTACACATTATAACACACATCGTTACAAATTTACATTATACTATAATGTATAATGTCATAATAATATTAACCCTAATAATATAGCTATTTATTTAAACAGTATAATAGCAATATTTGTTTATCAGTTACATCTGTAATTGCATACCTACGGAACTTATACTGAAGAAAATGCTTGCACTATCACTGATAGGTTCAGTCATTTTAAATTAATTATTTATTCCCAAGCACGGTAGAGGTGGCCGGTCTCTTTTGCCTTGAAGGATGGGTAGGCCTTTGGTGTGGGACGCTACTTGCGTCGACACCCTTGCGCCATCGCATCTTCCAGGCACGGTAGAGGTGGCCGGTGCTGCTGCTGCTTCGGCAGAAAATCTCAAGCGGCACAAATACAGACCACCTTGTAGGTGATTATGTAATTGAGCCGTTGGTTTGAGACTTTGGGGACATGGGGTCCGAGTGCTCGTGCACTTTATAAAGATCTTGCAAAGAGGCTGATCAGCCTCTCGCGACCAGAGGGCTGGTCTATTCTTCGCACAGAGGATTAGCATTGCCATTCAGCATTGCAATGCGGCCAGGCTTCTGGGCACGCTGCCAGTAGACCGAAACGCAGAGAAATTTGATTTCAGATCGTTTTTCAATTGTATATATTGTAAATAATGTAATTATTTTATTTCTTCTTCTTATTGTAAATAAATTATTTTTTATTATTTGGGTTACATAACATAACTTTTTCTACCCAAAGGTGTAGGCAGTGGCTATTAAGCCTCGACTCACAGTTATGTTTACGTCCCAAATGGAATAGGTGGCGAACCCATTGCCATACCGGGCACAAAGTTTTTAGTCATCGATACTTAATAAACATAACTTTCGAAATTTCGAAAAGTCATTGGTGTGGGTCAGGATTCAAACCCGCGACCTCTGGATTCAGAAGCGGGGTGCTCGACCACTAAACCACCGCGACATAACATTTGGGTTATTTTTTTTATGGGATAGGAAGGCAAACGAGCAGGCATGTCACCTGATGGTAAGTGACCAGCGCCGCCCATGGACTCCTGCAACACACATAGTGTTACAGTTGCATTGCCGACCTTTAAAGGAGTAGAATAGGAAAGGATAGAGAAGCGGGATGGGCCTCCGGATACCTCTCTCACCGAACGAAACGCACATAAGCTAGGTACTTTACGTCAATCTTCTGAGAGTTCTTGGTATTTCACCGGTCGAGTCGGTCCATTCATGCAGCGAACTGCTTGGCTCTACCACTGTTAAAATGAATTGTTTTTTTTTTTACTTTAATTCTGAGTATTTGAAAGAGAAAATACACGAGTAAATAAATGGGAGATTACTTTAACGGCAGTAACTGTAGACAAAAGGGTTCGCAGTGGTCAGTCTGTAATTGACAAACTTCCACCTAATCTCCTACTGGGTGTACCGCAGTACATTAAAACACAGTGTTGTCTGTACTGTACTGCTTAATGACTCATACTAACTATGTCTTCTGTCTACGAATTGAGCTTTACTCACAGAGTTTATGAAAAAGATTTCTTATTTGTCTTGAATTTTGCAGAAAACTCTTGCAAAAATTTGTTAGTTTATATTCACCGATAATTTAGAAATGTCACTCAAAGTTATAGAAAACTGTACGCAGTCAAATAAAATGACTATTATATAATATATTCGTCCCTATTATTAAGAGAAAGCTGAATATGTTTGCAAAACTCGCATGATTCCCATCATAACAATCCTCAATAAGTTATAATAAGTAGTACTCGAGTATTCGTGATATAGTGGTTAGTGGCAGTCAACATTCAAATATAAAAATATTTGTAATATAAATACAAATTTAAATGGGCTTTTTCATAGAAACAAATCTTTGATTCCGAGTCGAGAAAACGCTGCCTTAAGGTATCCAGATATGTGAAGATATATATCATCTTTTAAAGCACTCACTAAGAAATACTACGACCAATTTTTCAGACCCTTTTCTATTCGAACCTGTAAATTTATTTAGATAAACGCCATCCCATTTGTTACACACGAAAGTCTCAGTCTACTCAATAATCCATTCAACAACATTGACAGTAAATACATTATAGAAAATAAATCCCAAATTCAGTGTTACTTTTATATTATCTGATAACGCCAGAAAGAGATTGATTTAAACGCCGTTTAAATCAATGCATTATATTTATCATCTGTATAAAAATAAATTGGCAAGTGATTGGCTTTAAAGTGAAACGTGTATCAATGAGGATTTAGAAGCAAAAACTCCACCAAACATTATTTTGGTATTTTTAAACGAAAAACTAACGATGAATTAAAATAAAACTCTAAATCGTATTTAACCTATATACATAGGAATTTATTTTAACGGCAACAAACTGTAACATTGCTTGTGCTGCAGGTGGCCACGGGTGCTGTTAGTTGCTTACCATCAGGTGTTAGCCCGCTATGAAAAAAAAAAAAACTCTTCAACAATCACACTCACATTTCAGCTAATTGAAACAAAACCATTAGAAATTATACAGGAATACAAGCCAAAATACGCGTTGTTATTTATTTGGTCAAGATTTTTTTTTAAATTTCCATTATCCATTAACCATCGGAACAAATAGTAAAACTGTGTATTCGAAGTGTACTTGTTTGTTTCAATATCTATACATATAATAAAATTGTAGAAAAGTCAAAACTGTACATTGAATATTTTTTAAAAAGAATACTTGGTGTGTGATCTGCAATCGATACCGAAGCCAAAAATATACTTTTTAGAATTTTTGTCTGTTTGTCTGTTTGTCTGTTTGTCTGTATGTATGTCCGGGATAAACTCAAAAAGTACTGCATGGATTTACTTCAAATTTGGCACGAAAATTATTAAGAAGTCGGGTCAACATATAGGCTACATATTATCACGCTATCACCTACGAGGAACGAGCAGTGAACCTTTATTTCTTCAATGTATTCTGTAGCAACGTGTAATCTAACGACGCATATTTTTATGTTGTTATGGTGTTATTATGTTAATAACCATGCTTTAATCTATACATATAATAATAATAATAATATAATATAAGTTAGCTTCACATTTTAATTAACTTATGCCGTTAAACATAACAGACAATTTTAAAACAGTGCCATCTATGAGATTTACAAAACAGAAAACATTAAGTTGAATTACACGTGTAAGCACTTTTTGGTTTTAGATATAAATAAATCTTTGAGATTTTAAAAACATCAAGTCGAATTACATGTTTAAACACTTTTTGAATATAAATAATTGAAATTTCATCATGCGCTTGCGGTCAATAGATGTTTTTAAGAGTCATAGATGGAGTTGTGCATTTTCTTCTTTAAAATTGTATCGTTAATTCTTTTCAGAGATGAGCAAGACAATTAAAAAAATGTATTTGTATATGCTAAAAACTGTTAATATTTTTGTTCGGTATTTATTGGTGTAATGATTGCTTCGTAATTTTATAATTTTACACCATTAAAAAAAAATGTTTCCTATTCGCTAACTAGATGGCGTTGGCGTCGAATTAGATCGCGCTATAATTTCGTTCACCAAAAGTGATGTTATGAGTACGGATGTCGCCGCGACAACTCATAGAAACTGGGGTTACCTGCGTTGCTATAAGTTATCGTGTGCTTAGTCGAATTTAACGTGAAAACTGAAAATACTTTCCTGAAATATAATTAAAAAAAAAAATATTTACTTAAATAAACTTCATTCGGAATCGGACTACTGCTTACTGCTTAGCTATCATTATCTGTGTGTAAATTCTCAGCGTGTAAATTATTTTCTGTTATTTTTCAAACTTAAAATAATCAAAATGCCTAGAAAACGGTCTAATCTATCCCAATCCTCAAACGATAGTCGAAGGAAAAGGTTAGCTCGATCTCTTGAAACCACCATTGAGCGTGAGGCAAGGATAGCTACTCTTCGAGAACACAATGCGGAAATTCGAGATGGAGAAAGTAGTACGTCGCGCCAGTCCCGATTAGATACTATGCGCACTCAAAATGCATCGTTGCGGTCTCTGGAAAGTATAGAAGCATACGAAATGCGGCTATTAAATGATCGGAAGCGCCATGCTGAGTCTCGCGCGTCAGAGACATACACGCAACAAGAGACAAGACTGAGTTTGCAGCGCAGCCGCACTTATGCCGCTCGATCGTGCGAGAGTGCTGAAATTCGAGAAGCTCGATTGGAAAGCGACCGGGAGCGTCACGCTGAGTCTCGCGCGTCAGAGACGTACACGCAGCTAGAGACGAGGTTGAGTTCCCAGCGCTCTCGCACAGATGCAGCTCGATTTTGTGAGAGTGTCGAAGCGCGAGAAGCTCGACTGGAAAGCGACCGGGAGCGCCACGCTGAGTCTCGCGCGTCAGAGACGTACACGCAGCTAGAGACGAGGTTGAGTTCCCAGCGCTCTCGCACAGATGCAGCTCGATTTTGTGAGAGTGTCGAAGCGCGAAAAGCTCGACTGGAAAGCGACCGGGAGCGCCACGCTGAGTCTCGCGCGTCAGAGACGTACACGCAGCAAGAGACGAGGTTGAGTTCCCAGCGCTCTCGCACAGATGCAGCTCGATTTTGTGAGAGTGTCGAAGCGCGAGAAGCTCGACTGGAAAGCGACCGGGAGCGCCACGCTGAGTCTCGCGCGTCAGAGACGTACACGCAGCAAGAGACGAGGTTGAGTTCCCAGCGCTCTCGCTCAGATGCCGCTCGATTTTATGAGAGTGTCGAAGCGCGAGAAGCGCGACTGGAAAGCGACCGGGAGCGCCACGCCGAGTCTCGCGCGTCAGAGACATACACGCAGCGAGAGACGAGGTTGAATTCGCAGCGGAGTCGCACTTCTCTTTCTCGGTCGATCGAAGATCATGAAGAGCGGATGACCCGGTTAAGAAGAGATCGTTCTCAGCATGCCCTTTCACGGTCGTTAGAGAACGATGAGCAGCGTGAAGAACGTCGTGCAGCTGCTCGGCAGCGGTACCACGACGTGTGTGGCGATACGTCTGCTCATCTATCGCTAGAAAGGGATAGAATTCAAGAGTTTCGAGGATCTTGGTCGGGTGAACAGCGTGCGGCACAACTAGAACTAGATCGTCTGCGGCGTAGCATGAATCAACTTTCAACATCTGACGATGAATCCATGGTTTACGATATCGAAGAGCAATCGTGGCTAAATAAAGAGGGAAGTGGATTTATGTACAATGTTGCGATTAACTACGCCGCACACGGAGATATTGGTGTCTTAGAAGAAGTGTGTGCCCACTGTCAAGCCCGCAAATGGAAAGGAGAGCCCAATGGGATGTGTTGTGCATCTGGTAAGGTACGCTTGGAGTCTATGCAAGACCCACCAGATCTGTTAAGAATCTTACTAAATGGCGAACATCCGAAGTCCAGCCATTTTTTGAAAAACATCCGAGCTTATAACAGCGCCTTCCAGATGACTTCGTTTGGTGCAAATCAAATCGTTGAAGCAGGTTTCATGCCGACATTCAAGGTCCAGGGGCAAGTTTACCATCAAATCGGTTCGCTGCTACCTACAGACATTCCAAAATTTTTGCAAATTTATTTTGTAAGTGATTTTGAAGAACAAGCAAACCTACGAAGTAGACACATCCCCAATTTGGACCCTGTTCTGGTCAGAGGATTGCAAAGTATGTTGCATAACGTTAATCCGCACATTGGCAACTTCAAAGCCGCTCTGGCGTCGGTGCCTGAGAACGAGCGCAACCGCTTTAAGTTTGTCATCAGTGCAGATAGAAAGCCGATTGCAGCCCATCCGGGACGATATAATGCGCCAACGACGAATGAGGTCGCCGTTCTCTTAGTCGATCAGGAGTGTGATAAAAGAGATATCGTCTTACGCACGCACGATGACCGGCTTCAAAGGATCAGCGAAACTCACCGCGCGTACGATTCTCTTCAATATCCGCTCATGTTTTGTCTCGGAGAGGATGGCTACCATTTCGCCCACTATAATGTAGACCCCCAGACAGGCTCCCCAAATTATAACAAAAAAACGTCCGCCATGCAGTTCTACAGCTTCTTGATCCAGCTGAGGGTGAACAATGGCTCTTATCTCCACCATCATCGTACACTCTTTAGTCAGTTTCTGGTGGACATGTATGCCAAAATTGAGACAGAGCGTTTGGTATTTATAAGGTCCAATCAAAGAAAGCTGAGAGCTGAGAACTACGTCCATCTCAGAGATGCCATGCAGAATGATGCCAATGCTCAAGATGTAGGAAGGATGGTCATTCTCCCCTCCACCTTCACAGGAGGTCCGCGGTACATGCACGAGAGGACCCAAGATGCATTTTGCTATGTGCGAAAGTTTGGTCGCCCGGACCTCTTTATTACTATCACTACCAACCCAAAGTGGCCTGAAATAACAGCTCAACTCCTTGCAGGACAGGTTTCGTACGACAGGCACGACTTGATCTCTCGCGTATTCCACCTGAAGTTGAAATGCCTTATGGATCTTCTAACAAAGGCAAAAGTGTTTGGTACAGTCCGATGTCATATGTACTCCGTGGAATGGCAAAAACGCGGCTTGCCACACGCGCACCTGCTTTTGTGGTTGGAAGAAAAGATCAGGCCTATCCAGATTGATCAAGTCATAAGTGCAGAGCTTCCGGACCCTGACGTTGATCCTGTTCTGCATCAAATTGTTAAAAGTCACATGGTGCATGGCCCCTGTGGCACGTTAAATCCAAGTTCCCCTTGTATGAAAGACGGACGTTGTACAAAAAGATTCCCAAAAAAATTTACCAACGAAACCATTACTGGTGAGGATGGATATCCCTCATACCGGCGCCGATCACCAGCAGAGGGCGGGCATTCCACTGAGCTGAGCGTGCGTGGCCAGGCGCGACCGGTCGATAACCGATGGATTGTTCCTTACTCACCAGTACTGTCCAGGACCTTCCAGACGCACATCAACGTCGAGTCGTGCACCAGCGTCGGGTCGATCAAATATATCTGTAAATACGTGAACAAAGGTAGCGATCAGGCGACGTTTGCTTTACAGAACACTGACAGAGACGAGGTGACCAAGTATCAGTCCGGTCGCTACATCAGCACGTCTGAAGCAGTTTGGCGGATACTGGCGTTCTCTATACATGACAGGCATCCTGCCGTCATGCATTTAGACGTCCACCTAGAAAACGGTCAGCGCATATATTTTGATCCCAACAACGTTGCTGAGCGCTTAGAAAATCCGCGCCAAACAACTCTCTTGGCATTTTTCAGGCTCTGCGAAATCGACCAGTTTGCGAGGTTCCTTACGTATGACGAGGTGCCTTCATATTACACGTACGACAAGCAAAGGGGAATATTTAACCGACGTCGAAGAGGAGGTGCTGTCGAAGGTTTTCCGGGAATTTTCAAGGACACCGTATTGGGTAGAGTTTATACCGTGCACCCGAATAATGGCGAATGCTATTTTCTGCGGTTATTACTTCACACGATCCGAGGCCCAACGTCTTTTGCCTTTCTGAGAACATTTGATGGCGTGGAGTATCCCACTTACCGCGCAGCCTGTGTAGCACGTCACCTTCTCGACGGTGACCAAAACTGGGATGACAACCTCGCGGAGGCGAGCGTCAGTAACAGCCCCAGCCGTATGCGTCATCTGTTTGCCGTCATCTTGGTGTTTTGTGGAGTCACGAACCCGGTAGCTTTGTGGGAAAAATATCGACATCATCTATCTGAAGATTTTCTACGAGCTTTGAGGCGTGCTACTGGAGACGAAGTCGAAGTAACTGATGAACGCGTGCTGAACACCTGTCTTAGTTCACTTCAAGACGTGGTCATTTCCATCGGCGGCAATCCATTGGTCGAATATGGGTTACCAGCTCCCCAATCATCACCGCATCAAGACCGTGGAAATCGAGAGTATAACGCTGAGACAATTTACGATCCGAGCGAAATGACCACCATACGAAATCACCATGTCGCTTTGTTCTCTTCAGAGCAAAAACAAATTTATGACACTGTTCTTAAAAGCGTTGGGCAAAACCAGGGTAAAATGTTTTTCTTGGATGCTCCTGGTGGAACAGGAAAAACATTTGTTACCACTGGCATACTTGCAGAGGTCAGGAGGCAAGGCAAAATTGCCATTGCTGTAGCGTCGTCGGGAATCGCTGCCACACTGCTTCCGGGTGGCAAGACAGCACATGCCATGTTTAAAATTCCCATCGATTTAGAGAGCACCGAAACGCCTGTTTGTGGTGTGTCACGCAATAGTGATAAGGGACACGTGCTGAAGGATTGCTCTCTGATCGTATGGGATGAGTGTACGATGGCCAATAGAAAAGCAGTTGAGGCCGTGGACAGAACCCTGCAGGACATCCGCAGGAACGAACACTTGATGGGTGGTGTCACAGTTCTATTCAGTGGCGATTTCCGACAAACGCTTCCCGTGGTGACGCGGGGATCGAGGGCTGACGAGGTGAATGCTTCGTTGAAACGATCTTCGCTGTGGTCACGAGTTCGTACTGTTATATATTGGAAATGTACCCCTTATTCCTTACCCAGCTCCTATTATCCTCCCCTATGCAAAAACGGTTCAACTCGCAAAAGTGCCATATCAGCAGCACAGCTTCGCATCCAAACCCAGCTCTCACTAGAGTCAGTCGCTCTCCATCCTCCGTCGCGAAGACTCATTTTCTATGTCTAATCATATTATTAGTGTGTAATTTCTATATCCATATGTGTGACAATTTAAATGTGTAATTTCTATATCCATATGTGTAATAAGTTAAATAGTTAATTTCTACGTCTAAATGTGTAACAACTCATTAATATAAATTAATTAAGTTTCATTCATTTCTTTTATTTTTAAATAAACTCAGTGTAATTAAATAAGTTTTTTTTTAAAACTTAATTTTACGCGTCCCGCGTAACATTGGTGGCAGCGCAAAAGGGATTGAAAAATCCAGGAATCGTCTCCGCGAACTATTTTCAAGTTTCGAATCTGTTTCGTTTGTGTTCGAATTCCAAGGCCGTTGAACTATCCTCACGGCCCCTACAGACACATCACACCAGCACCGCCGTCGTGTAGCATCCAGTCTACTGTGCAGGGGTGCACAATGTTCCAGGTTATTTTCGCCGCGATCCTGTAAGTCAATTCTGTTACAACTATCTTTCTAACTCCAGTGATAAAGTGTTGAGTGTTTGTGCTGAAAAATCTATACGCCGTGAGTGAATATACACGGTCAAAATATCGAAATTCATACATACAGTTACATAGTAATTCTAAAACAATCTACAAGGAACAACTTCGATTTCTACGAAACCTCCACTGTGTCGCGGCCAGTGAGACTAAACAATCCTTATCTTTTCCGGTGACGGCTGTACAACACCGGACTAAGAACGTTATAGTTATTATTTTATTGTGTTCTATAATTCATTTATTTTATTTTGTGCTTCTTTTATTTTACAAATCGTATTTTATATGTGTGTATTCTAGGTTTTTGTTTTTGTGTATTTTGTTTATCTTCTTTTTTATACAAAATGAGTAAATCAGAAAAAGAGGAAAATCCGTCAATCCACATTGACTTAAATAGTTTATTTAAATTCATAAAGCCATATAGCGGTGATAAGCAGACGCTAAACGCGTTTATTTCAAATTGCAACAATGCCTATGAACTTGCGAGCGCCGAACAAAAACAAATTTTATTTCGGTATATGCTCAGCCAACTACAAGGCAAAGCGGAAATTGCCAGTTCTATAAAAAATTTTACAAATTGGGACCAACTAAAAAACTTCCTTAAATCCCAATTCTCAGACATAAAACATTATTCACATTTATTGGCCGAATTACAAGATTGTAAACAAAACTCAAACGAGGCAGTCAGCCAATTCGGCCTTCGTATCGAGGACATCCTGTCCCAATTACTCACCGAGATAGTACTCACCAAGGCCAAAGAAGCCCCGGGCCGCACCGCAGCGATGGAAGACCTGGCCCTCCATCATTTCCTGATAGGTTTGACCCCGCGAATATCAAACATAGTCAGATGCAAATCACCAAAAAACTTAAACGAGGCTATCAATTTTGCCGCGTCTGAAGAAAAAATTCAGAAACTTATGTACAAAAGACACATACCTAGTGTCAATCCGCCGAATCCACAGCGCCGAATTAGCGAATATCCTAAACCTATAAATATAAATAACGTTAGAACTCAAGGGCAATCTGACAAAACATGTAGATACTGTAAAAACGTAGGGCATCTAATTGAAGAATGTAGAAAACGCGAATACAATAATAATCGTGCAAATGCCCTACAAAACAGTAACCGCTTCAACAATTCTTTTACAAATACTTCTCGGTATGCAGAACGTCAGCAATCACGCGTAAATATAGTAAATGGGGACCCTAATCCCTCTCTAGATCGTGGACATGACCAATCTGTTCAAAATGAACATTTAAACGAATAAAGGGCTCACGAAGGTGCCTCGTGAGACCCCAGTACCAAATTTCAACACAGCCTAACAACAACGGCACCCGCTCTGTATCCTTCAAATCCACTAAGTTTATGGAAAAACCGAAACCATATACATCGGCTGTGTCTCGAGTTACACGACAGGGTAACCAGCCCCAAATAGGAAACTCACCCTCTGTATCCTCTGAATCTACCAAATTCCTAGCGAATCGAAAATCATATGCATTAGCTGCATCTCGAGTTACACGACAGGGTAACCAGCCCCAAATAGGAAACTCACCCTCTGTATCCTCTGAATCTACCAAATTCCTAGCGAATCGAAAATCATATGCATTAGCTGCATCTCGAGTTACACGACAGGGTAACCAGCCCCAAATAGGAAACTCACCCTCTGTATCCTCTGAATCTACCAAATTCCTAGCGAATCCAAAGTCATATGCATCAGCTGTATCTCGAGTTACACGACAGGGTAACCAGCCCCAAATAGGAAACTCGCTCTCTGCATCCTCTGAATCCACTGCATCCTCCTTGCTTACCAAATCCTCTGAATCTACTAAACCCACTGAATCTGACATACTAACAAACTCTTCTACTCATACTTACCACAAACGCCAACCAACCATGAATCCCTCCAAATCCACTGTTTCTAAACAAAATTTAAATCATGCAACTCCTGTAACAAGTGACAGTCATAAGAACAAAATCTACGAAATTTCTCTGAATTCCACAAAGCGATACTTACCTTATGTTATCCTTAGCACCCAAGTGAATGACCGCGATCTCACCTTCCTTGTTGACACTGGATCCTGCGTTAGCTTAATAAAAGAAGCCGCAATTAAGTTCACTCCCGTTCTGAGCAAAGAAATCATTCAATTAAAAGGTATAAATACTAGCGAAGAAACTATACCTACCATAGGTCATTTTCAGTTAAAATTATTCGCCAAACTTCACACGGATTTAGCATATCGATTCCATGTTATTAAAAACATCGATCTAAATTATGATGGTATAATTGGGACCGACCTCCTTAACGACTTAAATGGCATCATCGATTATAATCATAATTCCTTACAAATTCGCCATATCTCTATAAGATTAAAATATTGTCAACCGATATACAACATCGCGCCACGATCTGAAACCATTATAGAATGCACAGTCAATAATCCTAAATGTCGAGTCGGTGTAGTCATAGATCAACACATATCAGACTCGCTCTTGGTAGCGAATTGTATCGTTGCCGTCAAAGACAATAACAGAGTGAATATATCAGTAGTTAATACATCAGAAAAGGCGGTCAAGATAAACTCTGACATCAAAATAAAACTTCAACCTCTCGCATCCCAATCCTTCCAAATTCATTCCATTCCCGAATACTCCGAATCCTCCACAACACGGAGAAACGAAGTTCTAAACCTTTTACGAACAAATCACCTTAACGACGAAGAAAAACGTAGCCTACTAGACGTCTGTAGTAAATACTCAGATATTTTCCATTTGCCCAACGATAAGTTGTCTACCACAGATCTATTAAAACATGATATAAACACTTCTACATCAGAGCCTATAAACGTAAAATCATACCGTTTCCCGGAAATACATAAAAGAGAAGTTGAAACACAAATGGCTAAAATGCTTAGCCAAGATATAATAAAACCTTCTGTCTCGCCCTGGTCATTTCCCATTTGGATAGTCCCAAAAAAAATAGACTCCTCCGGCCAGAAGAAATGGCGCATTGTAATTGATTATAGGAAATTAAACGACATCACTATCGGAGAAAGTTACCCAATTCCACAAATTAGCGAAATACTAGACCAATTAGGACAAAGTAAATACTTCTCTACGCTCGATTTATGTTCCGGATTCCATCAAATTGCTATTTCAGAAAAGGACACTCCCAAAACTGCTTTCACCGTCCCACAGGGGCATTTTGAGTTTAAACGCATGCCGTTCGGACTCAAAAATGCTCCCGCAACTTTCCAACGCTTGATGAACACAGCGTTAGCCGGCCTTCAGGGAATTCATTGTTATGTCTACTTAGATGATATCGTTATCTACAGTCAAGATCTAGTAAACCATTGCGACAAATTATCAAAAATATTCGAAAGATTACGTAAATATAACCTAAAACTCCAACCCGACAAATGCGAGTTTCTCCGCAAGGAAGTCGCATATCTCGGGCACATCATAAGCGACGAAGGCGTTAGCCCAAATCCCGATAAGATTAAAGCAGTTACCCATTTTCCAATTCCTAAATGTCCGAAAGACGTGAAGTCTTTTCTCGGTCTCGTGTCGTACTATCGACGGTTCATACCTGAATTTTCGAAAATCGCAAAACCTCTAACGGCATTATTGAAAAAAGACGTCGTTTTCCACTGGTCCAACGAACATCAACTATCACTCGACGAACTTAAAGAAAAACTAGTGTCCGCTCCTGTTCTAATATATCCAAATTTCTCCGAACCCTTCATACTTACCTGTGACGCATCAAATTTTGCTATATCTGCCATACTTTCCCAAGGCGAAATCGGTAAAGATCGCCCAATAGCATACGCCTCAAGAACCTTAAATAAAGCAGAAACCAATTATTCAACAACTGAGAAAGAGTGTCTAGCTATTGTGTTTGGCACTAAAACATTTAGACCTTATCTATATGGCCACAAGTTCACTATTGTCACTGATCATAGACCCCTAAAGTGGCTGTTCAATTGCAAAGACCCAGGCTCCCGATTAGTGAGATGGCGTCTCAAGCTCGAAGAATTCGACTACAAGATCGAATATAAACGAGGTAAAATCAATAGTAACGCTGATGCCTTGTCCCGTTTTCCCGTAAACCCTATAAGGCAATCCGAAAATAATCCCATTCCTTCCACCTCTAGAGATGACGCCCCTTATACTTCTCCTGCGTTTAGCCCGATAACCCTAGAAGATCTAGACATTCCAATACCCTCTATTCCATTAGACTCAGACGATATACCATCAGTTGACTTACTTGATAATGACGATCCGATACCTGAAATCTCAGAATCCGAAACTATAGACAAATCACCTGAACACTCAAATTCTCCTTCTAATCCTGCCAACATTGATGACACTGTCCAAAACCCGATCCTACCTTCTGTTACTCCCACTGTTCCTGAAGATAACTACAGAAATTTCCTAAAAACCACATCTAACCACAAATTCAATTGTAACACAATTATCATCGAGCATAATGACAGCATCCTGAAAAGTGACTGTAAATGCATTATTATACCCACATCAATCGATCTCGATCATTCAAACCCATACGTAGAGGAAATACTTAGCGAAATCGATAACCTTCAGATCCTTCTAGACAAAGAAAGAACTTTGTGTACAACACTTTCAACAACCCTAAAGAAAAAGAAAATACATTTTTTATTTACCAAACTATACCACTTCAATAGTAGTACTTACGAAGATATATTCAAATGCCTACTACATCTCAAAGCCGAACTACTTCAAAATCCAGATGATTCAAATAGTGGCGTAGCCATTACTGACTTCCAAAATCCTTTCGACAAACTTTCATGGATAAAATTATACAATATGTTCTGCTACATTTTCAATGACACCTTAATCCCTATTCATATCTATCACAACTCTATTATTTTTCCAACCCCTTCTGAAATTCCCAAGATACTACGCGAGAATCACGACATACCCATAGCCGGACATCTCGGAACAGTACGTATGTATAACCGCATCAGAGAACGATATTACTGGCAATGTATGCGCAGCGACATCGAAACATACGTAAAAAACTGCACGCTCTGTCAGAGCAATAAAGCTTTCCGACAAATAAATAGGTCTCCAATGCAAATTACAACCACCTCTACAAAACCATTTGAGCGCCTCAGTCTAGATGTTGTAGGTCCACTTCCGGAAGCTGGACAACGTCAACTCAAATTCATAGTAACCCTTCAAGATGACCTCACCAAATTCTCGTTTGCTTATCCCGTCTCAAATATAACTGCTGAAGAAACATGCGAGTGCCTGGTCCACTTTATTTCAATTTTCGGTATTCCAAAATCTATTTTAACTGACCAAGGCACCAACTTTACAGCAGATTTATTCAAAAGGACATGCGATTTCTTAAAAATAAAACAGTTATGGGCTTCGCCATATCACCCACAAACACAAGGCGCATTAGAACGCAGCCACTCTACTCTCAAGGAGTACTTGAAGTCCTACGTGAACGAAAACCACTCTGATTGGCACAAATATGTATACACGGCAATGTTAGCTTATAACACTTCTATCCATTCTACCACAAACTTTAGCCCATATGAACTTCTTTTCGGACAAAAACCATTTATTCCTGACTCCGTTTATGAGTTAAAATCAGACTTAACCTACCCAGAATATATTAAAGCCTTACATCATCGCTTAAAACTCTCACGAGAGAAAGCCATAGAATACATAATCAAATCAAAGGAAAGATCCAAAGAATATTACGATGCCCGCTCCCGTCACGTTCAATACAAAGTCGGAGATTATGTATATCTCAAAAATCACTTACGACTTCGCAAGGCCCTATCACCGATATGGAAGGGCCCATACAAGGTTGTCAAAATTAATGGTAGAAATACATTAACCTTACTCATAAACAGACGTCATGTAACTCATCATTACGATGAGGTAAAATTAGCAAGCAGATCAGAATCCTAATTCTACTTAACGTCATATTAATTTTAATTTCTATTCCCTAATACTTAGTTACATTTCATTCCAGTATTTTTACACCAACTATACTGGGTCAAGAATTCATCGAGCCTATGAAGGATAAACCTGGAATATTCTTCGACCCTCTCGGTTCATTAAGCCTAATAAATAATTACCTTAGTATAATTATTCCCTACGATATATCTTTTATAAGTTCACATATTGATAGTATTTACCAATTTCTAAACAAATCAATACTACTCTGTGAAGGTAGTTTAGTTATAGACAACGTAGAATGTAATAATATATTTAAGCCATTATATACCCGACTAAACGATATAATCCACGATAATGAGGCCATATCCCATCTCACTACTCACCGTTTTTCTAAGCGATCCGCCCTACTAGGTTTTGTCGGTACCCTTTCTAAAAAGCTATTCGGCACTATGGACGAAGACGACGCAATCCGTTATGATAATGCAATTAAAGAAGTTGAAGTAGATGAAAAGAAAATAGCTCTTCTAATGAAAGATCACATTCTAGTAACCACCTCAACCCTAAAATCAGTCAATAAAACCATAAACGATATAATTTTAAATGAAGCACACTTAAAAAATGCTGTAAATGCCCTCTCTGAAAACATCGCTAATTTAACCCTTGTTTCTGAAGAAATAGGATTAAGATCCCGCATATTAGAACTAATTTCAATGATAGAGTCTAGTCTACTAACATTATCTTTCAAAGTCGAAGACACTGTTAACTCCATAATGTTTAGTAAATCTAATATCCTATACCCTACCATTCTTACTCCTAAAGAATTATACTCTGAATTACTCAACAATTATAGATTTCTACCACATTCTGAACAACTGCCAGTCCTCCTGAGCCTTGAGAATATGCACACTATCCTGAATGTATCTGAAATATCCTGCTATTTCAATCGAGAACGAATAGTCTTCACCATTAAAATTCCTCTAGTCGACACCATGATCTTGAACCTTTACCATAACTTACCTTCTCCAGTACCGCATGACGACGATAACCCCATATCATATGTAACCATCATCCCTTCTTCTAAGTATCTAGGCATTAGTAGAGACAGATCTGTGTATTCAAAATTGGACAATTTAGACTCATGCAAAATCATCAATAATAATCATTACCTTTGCGGAATCTCAGCTACATATTCACCTCAAATTACTCCTTCATGTGAAACAGAAATAATTACTAAAATACTTACCAGAATCCCGACCATGTGTGAAGTCAAATTCATGCACGGACAGTTAAATATCTGGCAACCGCTCCGTAATAACCGATGGCTATATGTTACATCTGAAAAATCTAGGTTAAACATAATTTGTAATGAATCTCAATCCTATGAGATACATATTCATGGAAATGGAATACTATCCTTACCTCCTAAATGTATTGCCTATTATAGAGACACCCGTCTGGTGTCTCAAAATAGTTATAAGTTAGAATTAAGACAAATTGTATCTAATTATAATATACTTAATGATTCATGTTGCGATGTTCTGAAATATAATGTTATATCTCCTCATTTACCTAAATTGAATTTGAAAAATGTAAACTTAGACTCCATAGCCTTCGATAATCCAGAAATGTTAAAAGAACTAACTGACATTGTAAATAAGCCGAATACAGTTATATACCAAGACCATTATCCTAGTACTATTCTAGCCATAAGTATTGTAGTTATAATAATTATAATGTATATAGTTTGTAAGATTAGTTTACGCAGTTATATGTTAAAAAGAAATTCCAATGATCCCAATCCAACCCCTGAATCGATTGACGAAATCGAACAAGCCGAGACTATCTCTCTCCCTACACTCCGAGTTGGTTGAACGTATAATATAACGCTCATTTACCGTAAACTCACTCAAAAGTGTAGTTTACTCTAAATCGGGGGGCTGTTATATATTGGAAATGTACCCCTTATTCCTTACCCAGCTCCTATTATCCTCCCCTATGCAAAAACGGTTCAACTCGCAAAAGTGCCATATCAGCAGCACAGCTTCGCATCCAAACCCAGCTCTCACTAGAGTCAGTCGCTCTCCATCCTCCGTCGCGAAGACTCATTTTCTATGTCTAATCATATTATTAGTGTGTAATTTCTATATCCATATGTGTGACAATTTAAATGTGTAATTTCTATATCCATATGTGTAATAAGTTAAATAGTTAATTTCTACGTCTAAATGTGTAACAACTCATTAATATAAATTAATTAAGTTTCATTCATTTCTTTTATTTTTAAATAAACTCAGTGTAATTAAATAAGTTTTTTTTTAAAACTTAATTTTACGCGTCCCGCGTAACAGTACGCTGCGCTTGACCATTAATATGAGAGCTCGGCTCGGCGGCAATGCACGTGCTCAAGAATTCTCCGATGTTCTTCTAAGTCTTGGCGAAGGCACTCTACCAGAGGAGAGAGGTGGGCAGGTGGTGCTTCCAGAGTCTCTCGGTAGAGTCGTATCCAGCTTAGAAGAACTCATTCGCTGTGTGTACGGGGACATCAGTCATATACCGCACCAGCAGAATTCTTGGGTATGTGAGCGGGCAATTTTGACGCCCAAAAATGGTCAGGCTGAAGCAATCAACGAATGCATTCTCTCGAAAATTGAGGGGAATGAAGTGGTTTACACCTCTATAAACACTGTCATCGAGCAAGATGATGCCACACATTATCCCGTGGAATTTCTGAACTCTCTGTCAGCAAGTGGACTTCCAGCGCATACTATCAAGCTGAAAGTCGGTGTCCCGATTATGCTTCTTCGGAACCTATCTCCTCCGAAGTTGTGTAACGGGACCCGCCTTAAAGTCATCTCGCTCCACAGACACAGCATTGAGGCGGAAATTCTTACGGGTTGTGGCGTAGGCGAGGCAGTATTTGTACCACGCATTCCCCTCATACCTCATAACTTCCCGTTCCAGTTCAAGCGCGTACAGTTCCCCGTGAGTGTTTGCTTCGCGATGACCATCAATAAGTCGCAGGGGCAGACACTGAGAGCAGCGGGTGTCGACCTCAGGACGAGCTGCTTCTCACACGGGCAGCTGTACGTCGCTTGCTCCCGCGTCACCAGTCCTGACTCTCTTTACATTTTGGCTGCGGAGAGCCAAACCAGCAATGTTGTTTATAGAGAAGTTTTATAAGTATATATTTTTATCCTTTTCTATATTTATATTTTCTTATTCATTATTTTCTACATTTGCTTCAGTCGCAACTTATTACTTAATTCAGCAGAATCACCATAAAGTCATTTATTCAAAGCAGACTGAAAATCAGCACTTTTGAAGTTCAACAATTTTACAAAAGACAGTCTCCCTCTGTTACTGTACTTTCTGTATTTATGAAATGTAAAGAAGTAACGGGTAAATAAATGTTATTTTAAAAGGTATAATCGTAGGTATTTTTGGTGCTGTATAGCGTTCAGGCAGATGACGTCGCGGGCTACAGCTATACTACAAAAATTCCTGTTAAAATGAAAATAAACAATGCGGGCAACAACCATTGCTACCGCAATCTGTACTTATCCTACCAGTTACAATTTCATTTTAGAGGTAATTACTTCTCAACTGTCTATGTAAAAATATAGCTATCTGATCACAAATTCCACGCGTACGAAGTCGCGGGCACAGCTAGTAAAGTATAAACATATACCCGACTCACGGTAACTACCTATCTCATATATCGGTATTTATTTACTAATAGACGGAAAAATAATTAATTAGTAGAAGGTAAGAGCCCTCGAGCCAGAACATTTCACAAGTAATTAATGAATTGTTTGTGGTATTCAAAGCAAACACTCGCCCGCGATGAATTACTTGCGTGCGTCTATTTTAAGAGTGGAACATTTCTGCTTTTGTTTGTATAATAATACATTTTACGCGTTGAGCGTTGAGCATTTCAGAATGAGTAGAAATGAATCAACGCAGAGTGCAGTATTGTAACCACTGAGCTGTCGAAAATGCATTTATATACAAGTATGTATTTCATTTAATTCAGATGTTATTTAATATGACTACATTACCGCTTTTGGGATGACCCTTCCTGATAAGAATATATTCTAGAAAAAAATTTCTTGTGCAGTTATCGTCTCTTCATCCACTCTTTCAGAGTAGTTATTAAATGAGTAATATTTTTGTATTAGTAACTTTCAAATTTGATCCCCGCAAGTTTATCATTTGTGATTCGTTGATCGTCCGTTATTTTCCACGTGAATCTGAATTAATTTCCCTGGTGTGGGAACATTAAATCTGAAAATTGGATCGCTCCAAATATGCACGAGTCTCTCGTGTCTCGTGGTAACTCTATAGCGGGGGTGTGTGTGTGTTCGCCGGTTATAGTTGGCGAACGTAGTAAAAGATTGAGAAGTATAAAATAAGTAGACACACTTTGTAGATGAAGGTAGAAATATTTTATTAAGCACAAAAGTCTTACACACAGCACTATGAAATATAGTCAAGAGAAATAGAACAGAAGGAGTGAGAAATTAGATTAAGGATAGCGATTACACATAGAAACAGAGACACACAAGATAGCTGCCCGTGGCGTGAAATTTAGTAGGCGTGAGGATAGCGGAACAATACGATGCGATAGTAGTGAGTCGGGCTAATGAACGAATGTGTTGCGCTCCCGCAAGACGGCGGCCAGCGTTCGTATGTACTTGGGGGAACAATAGGGGCGGACAATCGGCCGGCATCGGTTTCCATATATATAAAATCATCGCCTGTTGTCTTTTTGTATATAGAAATAATTTAATTAAGTTGTGAAAATTAATTACATAAAAATTACATTAGTTTAGATTATATACATATATACTTAGTCTGGCCATAAATACTGTTACAACTAAAAATAAAAAAATATTACATTTGAATTTGGAATCTGTCATTTTTATACGATTGTTCATTGTGTTTTCTCGTTTTGGCGCCAATACATTGTACAATATTTTGCGATATTAAAATGGAGTGGGGTGATAAAGAGAACCGAATCGCTGTGATTGCATTACACAAAGTAGGTATGGCGCCAAATGCAATTTTTAAAACTCTCCATACACTTGGTATTAGTCAAATGTTTGTGTACCGGGCTATTAATAGGTACAATGAGACCTCCTCTGTTTGTGACAGAAAAAGACCTGGCCGTCCACGTAGTGTTCGTACGAAAAAGGTGGTCAAAGCAGTAAGGGAAAGAATTCGAAGAAATCCTGTCCGCAAGCAAAAGATTTTATCTCGGGAAATGAAGATAGCACCTAGAACAATGTCGCATATTTTCAAAGATGACTTAGGACTTGCAGCCTATAAGAGGCACACTGGTCATTTATTAACTGATAATTTAAAAAAGAATAGGGTATTAAAATCTAAACAACTACTGAAGCGGTACGCAAAGGGAGGTCACAGAAAAATATTGTTTACGGATGAAAAATTTTTACAATTGAGTAACATTTTAACAAATAAAATGACCGTATTTTTGTTCAAAGCTTTATGGAAGCTTCCCAATTAGTTGACAGAGTGCAACGTGGGCATTATCCGACTTCAGTGATGGTTTAGTGGGGTGTTAGCTACGAAGGAGTGACTGAGCCATATTTTTGTGAAAAAAGTATCAAAACATCGGCACAAGTGTATCAAGATACCATTCTTGAAAAGGTAGTCAAGCCCCTTAACAACACCATGTTCAATAACGAAGTATGGTCCTTCCAGCAAGACTCGGCAGCGGGTCATAAAGTTCGGTCCACGCAATCTTGGTTGGAAGCGAACGTTTCGGACTTCATTAGAGCTGAAGACTGGCCGTCGTCTAGTCCCGATCTTAATCCACTGGATTATGATTTGTGGTCAGTTTTAGAGAGTACGGCTTGCTCTAAACGTCATAATAATTTAGAGTCCCTAAAACAATCCATACGATTGGCAGTGAAGAATTTTCCCATGGAAAGAGTGCGTGTTTCTATTGATAACTGGCCTCAACGTTTAAAGGCCTGTATTGCAGCCAATGGAAACCACTTCGAATAAGCTTTTTATATTTTATATCGTTTTATATTTATGTATTAAAGTAACACACTGTAAAAGTAATAAATATTATTTGCAATAAAAAAAATGTTTTTTTCTTTGTTACAATATTTATGGCATGACTAAGTATATATATATATATATATATATATTTTTTCTCCTTATATCTGTCAAATGAAATATTAGTAGCAGATCAGATGCAAGTAACACAGACAAACTTGGCACCAATTTGAGGCCATAAGGCCACATTAGACAATCCCTTTAGACAAACTAATTTAATAAAAGATACGAATGTCCTATTTTATGTGTACTGAATACGGCATTTTAGACTAAAATTTGTATTCGTATATTCTCAGAACTATGTTAAACAGAGTTATGAGTTTTATGGATACCGTTTCTTTAGTTGACATCAATTAAAATTTAAATGTGTGTCCATCTTTACCAGCAGACAGCAGGCTTTATGATTTTTTTCAATCGCCGACGTCCACAGTCCTGACTAAATATAGACCTTGTCATTATTCAGTACAATGTTTATGGCAGTCGTTTTACTGATGTTCGTGTAATGATTCCCTTGTACTTTTCTCTTACGAAAATCCACACCTTCTTGGTCTTAAGTTTTGACAGCTCCGGTAAAAAAGTATTAAATATTTTTTCGTCATACAAATATAAGTGCATAACTGTTAGTTCTTTTGGTCGTAGTAAAAATATCACTGACCCGACCAAAATATTTTTAACGTGAACGCTAGGAGGACTATTTACCCAAAATATTTATCATCAGCGTGCTGAACCCACCGCTTTATCTTCATCTTACAGCAGCACTTCATATTTACCAAAGTGGAGTATGTGTGATAGTTAGTTCTGCCTGAAAGAATGAGCACGGTTGGAGTGAAGTATCGAGTTTATGAATATTTCACACTCTACAGCCTAAATGCATTGACAGATTTTTGCTGAACAGATAGCATTCTATTCGAAAGTCTTTTTATGTACAAGTACCTTCTAAAGTCATACTAAATTCATTTTATTCTCAACGATACAGAAATATTCAGGAACCTCCATTTTACATTCACAAAGGAGCAAAATACTAAGGAATCTCCTAAACAAGATGATAGCGATTTGCGTTGAAAATGTGCGCGGTATTCCCGCTTTTCTCTCCCACAAATGCAGCCGGTGCTTTGTATAAATTGTAGCGAGCTTGGACGTTGAATAAAATATTCGAGATTATTCCCAGCATCAGTGAACATAAGACAAAAAGCCTTTAATGGAAACCAACTATATACATAGGTACAAATATTCTCTCATTTTATAGATATTTTTTTCTTTAATATTGTATAATATATAATATATTATTATAGTCTCAGTGGTCCAATCGAGCATCCTGCTTCTGATTCAGATGTTGGGTTTAATTTTGGACTCACCAATGATTTCTTGAAATTGTTTTCGGAAGTTATCTACACATATAATAAAAACGTAGGAAAGTTGAAACTGTACATTGTTCAGAGGTTATTGGCTTTGCTGAATCTTTTGGTTTGTGATTGCTCTAACTATTTCTCACAGAATAATCCTGGATCTCACACGGTAAGGAGAATTTAGATATCTGATTAATAGAAAATTATTGTAACTGCACGTCCCCTTTTTTATGACGAAATTAGTCGGCTTGCAATTGCTTGCTCACGACTAACGGAGAAGCTGAGGTCTGACGGCAGATTAATTATATTTTTGAAATATTAGGCCGCTTAGAATTCTCAGCTGGAATTGATACGATGTCTGCTGAAATGATCAAACACGGTGGAAACTCTGTCCGGGACGCTTTCCTGACCTTGAGCAATCTGTGCTGGAGGTCGGGTAAGGTTCTCATGGACTGGAGGCGCGCTGTCATCGTGCCCTTGTATAAAGGTAAGGCATCACGTATGCAGTGCGCCAGTTACAGAGCCATCAGTTTGATCAACTTAGCAGCGAAAGTGTATGGGAAAATTATTGAAAGGAGAATGAGGGTGATATCTGATGGAGTGTTGTGGGAGGCTCAGGGTGGTTTTAGAAGCAGACGAGGATGCATGGATCAGATGGTTTCCCTCCGCAACATCGTGGAGAAACAACTGGCTGTTAGCCGGAAGGTTTTCTGCGATTTTGTGGATCTGGAAAAAGCGTTTGACAGGGTATTACGGAGGGATCTGTGGGACATACTCCCGGGCTATGGGGTGGGCGGCGCCCGGTTGCCCGCCGTGCAGTCCCCTTATGAGGGCTGCACAGCGTGTGTACGTGTTGACTGCGGCTTGTCACCCTGGTTTGACGTCACTATCGGCGTCAGACAGGGATGCGTGCTGTCCGCTCGGCTGTTCATCCTATACCTGGACAGTTGTCTCCAGAGAGTGAGATCGACGAATGTAGGGGTGCGAAGGGGTGACCTAGTTGTGAGCTGCCTGCTTTACGCAGATGACGCTGTGCTCTTAGCCGACTCACCGTCTGATGTGGAAACACTAGTCACTATTATGAAAGATGATTGTTTGATGAAAGGCTTACAATTGAATGTGATGAAAACGAAAGTTATGGTGTTTGAAAGGAAGGAATCCAGAACAGATGCAAGGATAATGGTTGGCGATGTAGTGCTGGAACAGGTGAATGAAATGTATATCTTGGATGCGCTTTTAGCAGGTATGAAAGGTACACCGATGTAGAAAGAAGAGTAGCGTTAGGAATTAAAGTAATTAGGGTGTTGGGCAGATTCCTGGGCAATTCACAATGCAATACTGAACCCAACGCTAACTTATGGAAGCGAGAGCTGGGTATGGCAGAGCGTGCATGAAAGTAGGATAAACGCGGCCGAAATGAGGGCACTGCGCAAAATCTGCGGAGTGACCCTCGCTGACCGCGTAGAAAACAAGGTTATAAGGATCCTTCCTTATAACCTTGTTTTCCACGCGGTCGGATTGAAAGAGAGTGTCGGTGTAAAAGTAAGTAAGGGCATGCTCCGATGGTTCGGACATGTAGAAAGGATGGATGATGCAAGATTGACTAAGAAGATATACAATGCAAAAGCGGATGAATGTAGGAGTCGAGGACGGCCAAGACACACATTTCATGACCAAGTAGAACGTGTTCTGGAGGAAGGTGATGTTAGGAGCCTCAAAAATCGACGCGCGTGCATGAAAAGAGTTATGAAAGTCAACGAAGCGAGTGAGGTGTGTAAGAATCGTGCGCTCCGTTCTCTCTGCCTACCCCGCAAGGGATTTGGCGTGAAGTTATTTATGTATGTAGAATTTTCATTTTGATTAATATTTTCATCTTTTTTTTTGTTTTGTTGTCAGGATTATTTATTATTTAGCTGTACCTACCAAAAAATTATTAATCTGAAAAAAATGAAGGTAATTTTCTATTCAGTGTGCTCTCATAAATCACTCAAAAAGATATATATCGTTAATGTGAGGGTTGAGCATTATCCTCGGTAGGTATCTACTCGTACAATATTACTCTTAGCGCTCGTCCACCACTCGTGTGGGCCAGCTCCAGGTCTGGACGTGAACAGCCACTGTCTGCCACACTAATGATTAATGATCTTAAGAACTATATATAGGCATTAAATGAGCTCAAATCTGGCGAATTGGCAGCTTCTTATCCGTAATTGATTTATTATCCCATTGTACTACAAGAATGATTATATTTATGAGTTTCATACATTTTAGGCTATATATATTTATGTATACAAAACAGTTAAATAACTAAACTTTAGATTACTACACATATTATATTGTGTGTGGTGTTCTTCTAAGAACATAATAAGGAGTTATCGAAAGATCGAATCAATAGGTTTTCACTTACCATCAGGTTAAGCATTGTCAGTCCCCGGTGGTTACTTGTCATCATAAAAAATCACCAATGGTTTATATATTTATATATCTTGCTCTCTCTTTCCGCTAAATTATTTTCTAAGTCACAATCTTTAAATTTCCACCTGACCACGGTTCACTTGCGTTTATTTAATTTAATCATCCGTTAACTTTGAATACAAAAGACTCTTTATTTTTCTCGCTTCTGTTAACTTTCAGGTAAAATTATAATGGTGGTGACAATTTGAATAATGTTATTCAAAATGTAAACGCAGCGACCCCAGCCCCCCCAGCCCCCCGGGGCCAGTCACCTCACATTAGGGACATGTTTTCCTAACAAATTGTGAATTTAATATTTGTCACTGTTTTATAAAACTATTCGTCAAGTATACGAAGTTGATTTATTAAGAATAAACATATCGATTTTATTTGTCTATCGGTGAATTTTGTTTTGTATAGATCTATTTAATCTAATAATAATATACGACGTCGTTTAGCCATACCTGGAGACGCAATATTACCCACGTTGAATTCAAAAGTACCTACACTTTTTTACATTAAAAGCGTGAAAGTACATATATGCGTCACAATATTAAACAGCCAAAGTGTGAATAAATAAAGGTCGTATAGATTGTTTGCATCAAAACAAGCATCGCGGTGCTGATGGATTGTGCTTCAAGTAACAAGTGGGAGCAATTGGTTGCTGAATGTTTAGAGATTGTACTGTATAGTAGCTGCGTCTACGACTGGGTGAAATTTAATAAAAAATAGAAAAGGTTAGAATAAAAGTAGCCAATGTTATACCTTAGAAGATCAGCTGTCCACTAATGATAATTTTCTTTACAGTAATTCCATCAATTTGACAGATTTGACCAAACAAAGAGACAGATGAGAGACATAACGTACATGTGGTAGAGTCACACAGTGGCATCAATGGACTTGCTGGATCGGTCAAATACCACGAATACTCTCAAAATATCCCAAACTACCGTAAATAACAAAAACGCAAATGCAATTATCAGTGTTGCAGGTATTCATGATCGGTGCCAGTTGCTTATCATCAGGTGGCCCGTATGTTCGCTTCCTTCCTAACACATGTTATTTCGGTATATAGGTCATGTGCTTCCTCGCTCTAGTTAGAACTCATTCACAAAAGCTTCCTCTCGCATTGTACGCTGGAACTTGTTAATTGCGTACTTCCAGAGTCGTGCCCCTCTGCGGTCTCACGCCGGGCTGCATTAGGCCCAGGTGAGTGGCGCACGTGCCTCCCCAGCTCCCCGGCTATAGATAAGTACCGTGCACGCATACTGTAATGGCATTTAAATGACGCCGCTGTGCGTACAAAAGTCAAGTTTGATAACATACCCTAATGTTTATGAAACATAAAATTTAATTTTAACAAAAAATCTGGGTAATTTTTATTTCATTAATATTTACATAACGCGATTTTCTTGTTTTATATTAAATGCGATTATTATAAAGGGTTAAATATATTTAATGTCCTATCTCAGTGGTCCAGGTCGCTTCTGTATCAAAAAGTCCTAGGTTTGAATACGGGCTCCACATCAACGACTTTTCGAAAGTTCTTTATGATAAATACCGATGACTGACTTTGTGCCCGGTGTTTGGCAATATTTTCGCCGCCTATTCCATTGGAGACGTAAACACAACGGCGAGACGAGGTTTAACAGCCGCTGCCTATACCTTCGGGTAACAAAAGGCGTGAAGTTATTTTGTAGTTATGTGTATGTTAATAATAATTCAAAGTAATTCAAAGTAATTCTCTCTATATATATGTTTAACATTAACATTGATATTTATGTACGGTCCAGTATTTCTAATTTAAAAAGTTACCTACCAGTTGCTATTGTTTTATACTTACCTAAATATTACATATACTAAATATTATATTAAGTTATTGAGCTACCTAAGCTACTGTTATTGTTTCAAGTGCATTATGTTAGAATATGTAGAAGCTATGTATGTTGTATGATTAATATTTAACAAGTCACCTTCCACTTGCTATTTTTTTTATATTTGAATAAATATTGCTTAAAATATATATATATCTACAAACTAAATATTATATGTTAATAAACTACCAACTGTTAATGTTCATATGTATTGTGCATGGAATTAAATAAAGCTTTATTATTATTATTAATTTAAATCAAAACAAGTTTCCCCATTTGGATTTTGTTTGAAGGAAAAGGTTGCCAGGAAAAATGTTTTTATTCGCATTTAAAAACAGACTGATCATTTTGTTGCAAATAATAACATACATGTTTATTTGTGGTATTATTTAATAAAAGGAAGCAAAGCGATTAATATATTATTTTAACCTTAGAAAAATCTAAGTTCTTGACTTAAAAATAATTATTGGTAATAACGAGCAAGAGGGAATAATTATTATTATTCTTCAAGAAGGAAATCAATTTAGAAGAGCGCAGTTAGTAAATCTGGATTATTTCTTTCTTTTATTTACTCTTGCATAAATATTTACAGAGATTATATTATTATAATGATGGAAAACATAAAAGATTTTTTTTCGTAACCCATTCTTCTTAAGTCACTGTAGTCTGTTCCCGGCGCGATTGTACGTCACCCTTCATAATCTTCTTTTGTTCCTATAAATTTGTAAAGAACACTGAGGTATAAATTTACGTTTGAAATTTCGTGATAAAAGAAATTTCTAATAACCCTTTACGCTGTTTTTTTTTTGTCTTCTCAATAAGCAAATGGAAGCCATTACAATAAATTCATAACATATTACATTCATTTAATCCAAATTAATCCGACTTCATGACCAAATTGGTTTCGAGAATTCTGATTACTTAATTAAATTTTGAGCGCAATAAGGGATAGCATTCATATACTTGTATCTGAATTTTGTTGGTGTTAAATAGGACCTTTCCGTCTTTTTTATTCGAACCTGTTTTTTTGTTTGGTTTGGTGCGTATTCTTTTTCTGGGAGGGTTCAAACGAATACGCCGGTCACCTGGCGGTAGCACCCTGCATGGACCCCTGCGACACATTAGTTTTGCCAGCCTTATAAGGAGCTATTCGATATTCCAATAGATCATGGTATTTCAACCCGTTGTGCCAGCCCGTTCATGCAGCAAACTCCGAGGGTCTATCGCTGTTATTGTTCATACATATATCGGTCACCAATTTTTATTAAATTCCTTTAGTTTCCGTTTTGTATTGAAGGTTTCATTAACATATAATATAAGTACGCATAACGGAAAGCTGCACATACCTTGCTGCCATATATCTGTCTGTCTGCACGGCACAATTATATTGCGCACTCACAGCGGCCTCTGGTGTATAATGTAACTCCAGTGAATCACGTGACCTGGATGCTGACGACGACACCGATCTCTGATATTGCCGTCACTATAAACACCATCAATCATCGCGCCACTGACTCCTGCGATATGTCAATAAATTGCACAAATACTGACGAGGATATAACGAGAATTCCGAAGCGAATGCATCATAAATATCGTTCAGTTAAACTTTATATATAATCTCCTAAGGAACTGTGTTCGAGAAATTTTCCATAGTTAAGTTATCGATAAAAAAATTCTCGGGAGGAGTATCAAAAGAGGCTTACAGTATCGAAGGTTTATCCACTTGAGTGTTACAACGGATTACATATTACAAAGGTCACGTATAATCAGCTCGCGCAAGTAACTTGAGTGCCGACCGCCGATCAAATACATAATCCCCGGAGTGTCGCTATCGGCTTTGTCCTTCCACTGAGGACGGGTCAGATCAGGTGGATATAAAAATGAAATGACCGAAAAATGGCTCTCAGATTTAATCCGGTTCTGCGAGATCTGTTCAAAGATTATGAAAGAGCATTTGCTGACTTTGCAAAATATTCCTACGCCACTGCGATTGCTGATCATTAGCATAATTATTGGAACAAAATTGGTAGGCTTTGACACACAACGCCAAACATGCTCTGCTACGATAAAATACGTCTCCGAAGTCTTTCTGTTCCTCAGCCGAAGTTGTCCGAAGTTGTGTGAAGTTTGTCGAAGATATCCGATTGAGACGATCCCGGTAATAGACTCGCCGGGGATAGCTTTCAGTGCACGAGTTTCTTGCTTAACTGTTTGAGTTCGTGAAAGTTTTAGAACCAACTTAAAGAAGTTATCGATACATTATATCCTTTAACACAAATGTATCTCTCTCATTTATTTTGCTTTAACGCAGTAACCATTTATCTATATATATATACTAGCTGACCCGGCGAACTCTGTTTCGCATCAAAAGTAATAACTGCTGCCCCGCTATGTTAATACTGTAATATCTTCGACAAATTTGAAGTCGATAGCAGCTATAGGTTAAAAATGGGAATTTTCCATTGTTAACACCCCCGCAACCCCCCTTGTGGGTGGAATTTCGTAAAATCCGTTCTTAGCTGACCTCTACTCGGCGAAAGGAATAATCCTACCAAATTTCAAGTCGCTACGCCTTATGGTTCCAGAGATATCGTGATGAGTCAATATATAGGTGGAAATCTCTTATATATATATAGATAAGAGATTCCCACTTGAAATTTGGTAGGATTATTCCTTTCGCCGAGTAGAGGTCAGCTAAGAACGGATTTTACGAAATTCCACCCACAAGGGGGGTTGCGGGGGTGTTAACCATGGAAAATTCCCATTTTTAACCTATAGCTGCTATCGACTTCAAATTTGTCGAAGATATTGCAGTATTAACATAGCGGGGCAGCAGTTATTACTTTTGATGCGAAACAGAGTTCGCCGGGTCAGCTAGTATAATATATAACTTTACCATTTATATTTTATTTTTTAAATTAAAGAATATTATCTGAAGAATCACAAACATCAAAAATAGTATAAAAAATAAATAAAAAGCAAAAACTCTTTTTAAAGAAGTTTTAATTTAAGGGCTCTAAAAATAAGAAAATAATATTTCCTTAAAAATTTCAAGTATCAACTTAGAGCCTCAGTACTTATGTACAATTTATATAATAATAAAAGCTTGTCGCGCGAGTTGTAAATAAACTGTACTAATTTCATAATGTCAAATCAAACCAAAATAGCTTTATTTTCATGGGTCTTCACACACAGTTAAATATAGTCCGTAAATACAGATATTTAACTTACATACATACATAACTTCACGCCAAATCCCTTGCGGGGTAGGCAGAGAGAACAGAGCGCCATAGGGCACGATTCTTACACACCTCACTCGCTTCGTTGACTTTCATAACTCTTTTCATGCACGCGCGTCGGTTTTTGAGGTTTTTTTTTTTTTTTTTTTGTCGGTTTTTTTTTTTTTATATTTACCTTATTATTATATTTAAAGCATAACATATTAAAACACGAGTGCATGAGAAAAATGCCTCCTTGGAACCAAAATGCACGGATGATTCTGAGTGTAAGGTTGTCATGAGAAGAAATGGACAAACACTCATGTAAATCAATTTACTAACATTCATTAATCTACTAACTTTACTATATTATCCATTGTAATTTAATTACCTACTGATAGGGAGTCAAACCTCGCGACAAGCTTTTATTATTATATAAATTGTACATACCGAGGCTCTAAGTTGATACTTGAAATTTTTAAGGAAATATTATTTTCTTATTTTTCTTTATTGCGCTTAAATAAAAGCTTCTTTAAAAAGGGTTTTTGCTTTTAATTTATTTTTTTATTTTTAGTTATAGCTGGCTTGGTTAGTGTCATTTCATTGAACGCATCATTATTGCAAGTCCAAACAGTCCAGCTCTTCAATAAGGAGATCATTTAATTCAATTTCAGCTTGGAGCTTTCTTTTCCATTTAATCGCAATGATGATTTATAATTCATAGTCATATTGTAGAAATGAGAATATTGTAGAGATGGAAATATGGTGGAATATCCGCCATATTGGATTTAGAATGACGTCATATTATTTTTTGAGTTAATTTCAACAAGTCCTTTCATTTGATACCCATATTGTTGAAATGCAAATATTTTTCCCGCTATATTGGATTTGGAATGACGTAATTTTTTTTTCGAGTTACTATTAACAAGCCCTTTCATTTGATACCCATATTGTAGAAATGCATTAAAAAAAACTGTTCCTCTATCTTGGATGATCCGCCATATTGGATTTAGAATGACGTCACATTATTTTTTAAGGTACTCTCAATGAGCCCTTTCATTTGATATCCTTAATGTACAGAAGCTTAAAATATGTTTTCCTCCATCTTGGATATTCCACCATATTAGATTTAGAATGACGTCATATTATTTTTTGAGTTACACTCAATGAGTCCTTTCATTTGATACCCATATTGCAGAAATGCATTCAAAATATCCATTCCTCCATCTTGGGTGGTCCGCCATATTGGATATAGAATAATGTCACACATAATATCATGCATTGTCATCCAAAGTAAACGTATATACAAAATTTCAGCTCAATCGCTTGAAGATATCTACTTCAAAATTGAGTTGCAAGATTCCACCGAACATACATACTTACATACATACAGTGCAAGTTAAAAATAAAAGCTTTTAAAATGTGTTCGATTAATGTCGTGTGGCACCAAAATATGCCCAATATTTGTCAATTTTTCGCAATTAAATTTAATTTAATATCAACACGTGTATTTGGCTGGAAAGTACCGAAAGGATTCTTTCTCTCTACTTACCCTTTTTTATTTATGCAAAATATTTACCAATACTTTGGTTACTGTTAGACATGTAAACTAAAGCATATAAAGATGTAGCAGTCAAAATACTCGTTTATCAAAATTAAATTCCAATGAAATTAAAATTAATCTAATATATAAAATTCTCGAGTCTAGATGTGCGTAATTGAACTCCTCCGAAACGGCTTGACCGATTCTCATGAAATTTTATGTGCGTGTCGGGTAGGTCTGAGAATAGGACAACATCTATTTTTCATCCCCCTAAATCACAAGGGTAGCCCTCAATTTTTTTTAAAATTTTTCGACATATTTCTGTTTCTTATTTTTTTTATAAAACGGGATACAAAAATACATGCAACCCTAAATTTTCAACCCCCTACGATCAACCCCTATTTTTTAAATTTTATTTTTCGGAAAGATAACGTTTGCTGGGTCAGCTAGTGTTTTATAAATTTTTTACATAAAAAATAATATATCATATGACGTCTATTTTACGGCGGCAGTCATGCTATAATTTGCAATAAAAGCATAAAATGTATAAAAATATATGTAAACTTAAGGCACAGTTCCTGACACATCCTCCACACATCACTGAGGCGTGCTTCTGAATATGTTCAGCAGGGGGTCGGTCATTGATAGATTAGCTACAACTTCCCAATTTCACACAGTAACCCTTATATCCATATACTTCCTTTCCAACTGTATATACTGTGTATAATACAGGTATATGTGTGTTTACAAAGGTTTTGTACCCAGAGGCTTTTAAAACTAATTTTAATGGCATTTCTAATTAAAGTTTGGGGAATGAGAAACCCGCATAGCTTTTCCTAGCCCAATACAATACGGGAGCCTTCAAAATGGCGATGAATAGATTTATCTTTAAATATCATAATATTTATAATTCTTCTGTATGTATGTTGAAAATATATATATATTGCAGTCCCTTGGTTGCCAGAGTGTGACTTGCTTGCTCCATTTGTTGATACGGTGGCGTAGGTGAACTCCTAAAAGGCTGGACCAATGTGAGTATTTTTTGTGTGTTCGATCAAGTGGATTTGAGGATGGTTTAAATTCACAAATAAGTCATGCAGATAGGGCTACAGTTGTTCCTAATAAAAGTAAGTAAAAGTAAGTAAGTAAATTGCCTGGGCCATTTGTGAATTTTAATCTTCCTCAAATCTACTTGAAAACACGCGAAAAAAAATTCAAATCAGTCTAGCCGTTTAGGTAAAAAATAAATAAACATTTGTTTAATATCCTAATCGCTTGGCATTACATGCAGACCTGTCCGTTAGTACATACATACATAATTACACACCAAATCCCATGCAGGGTGGTCAGAGAAAACAGAGCGCCATAATGCACGTTTCTTACACGCCTCACTCGCTTCTTTGACTTTCATAACTCAACTCTCGGTCTCTATGGTACAGTGATCGAGTACACCTCTTCTAAATCCAGAGGTCGCGAGTTCGAATCCTGGCTCCCACCAATGACTTTTCGAAATTATTTTCGGAAGTTATTTGTGATATATATCGATGACTGAAATCTTCGTGCCTGGTATGGCAAGAGGTTTGCCACCAATTCCACTTGAGCGTAAATATATCAGCGAGACGAAATTAGCTGCCGCTTCGGGTAGAAAAAGCTGTAAAGATATCTTTGTATAACTCCACTAGTGAATTGGATAAGATGTAGACGTGGAGTAAAAAGACTTCAAGTTGATGTCTTCATGGTTTACTGTAATCTAATTATTGAGCTAACAATATACAGTTAATAATTTATTATTCAAGAAGCAATAATTCCTTCATATTGCTCTATTCGTATTCTTAACCCTTAATAACAAAGGTGAAATAATTACCGCGCGTAGTTGGTAACATGAATTGTAATTTCCTGTAATTAGTTCAGTTAATAATAAATAATATTGAACAAAAACATCGTAAACTAATTAGTGATTGATTAGTGAGGATCAACAAGTTCCTTCCATCATTTTTTTCCATTTATTATATTTATAAGCAGATATACAATGCAAAAGCGGATAGATGTAGGAGTCGAGGACGGCCAAGACATACATTCCATGACCAAATAGAACGTGTTCTGGAGGAAGGCAATGTTAGGAGCCTCAAAAATCGACGCGCGTGCATGAAAAGAGTTATGTAAGTCAAAGAAGCGAGTGAGGTGTGTAAGAATCGTGCCTTATGGCGCTCCGTTCTCTCTGCCTACCCTGGAAGGGATTAGTTCTATAGATCCATAAATAACTCATTACCGATTACTCCGATGTATGACTATAGGTCCTGCCACCTAGTCTATAGGACCAAATAATTAGTTGGTGTGTCGAGATCGTCGTGGTGTCATAAAACTGACGCTGTCTGTACCTTCGAGTTTTAAGAGAGCGAACATAATAAAAATGTATACGTTTCAATAACAACTACTTTTCCCAGCGCTCAAATAGCGTAAATATTGTATAAGTTCAATCCAAACTGCTGGAACTGCTGTAGGTTGTCAGCGTGCTGTTGGGAATTTCAATAAACTTCGTCCAGTTCAAGTATCGCCTCATCATGCTGCAAATTCAGTAATACATTAGAGCCGTTTTAGAATTCAAGGAAGAGGATCCGTTCAAAAAGTTAAATGTTTGAGTATTTAGTGTCGGTAATGAATTTACAGCGATCTGTGTCAAGTATTTAAAAAAAAAATAATTACTAGGTTATGTGAAGTACAATTTTAACCATTCCTCCATGTTAACCTCCATTATTATATTATAAAATATTAAATATTCCGAAAGCTTTTTCTTCAAATTCTGCATTTGCATGTTCTTAACATTCAACTATGCTCACTAACAATTAAGGTTTTTCCAATTTTTAGATCTTACGATATCAGTCAGACTAAAGCTGATTTTTTATCACAATATCTTTTAAAATTTAGGCTAAAATAAATGTACATGATTAAATTAGTGGCTATTATTTTTCGTAATGGCTTATTGAAACAATTTTGGTAGAATAAAGTTATTAAGCCCTCCATTAAAATACAAATATACATACATACCTATATACATAAATTCACGCCAAATCCTTCATTTCATTAAAATATACAATAATTATCTGTTTAATATAAAAATATTTAAAGTATGTTTACTACATTTTTTTTAAAAATAGTGTAATAAAAATAATACCATCTTATCCTAGGATAAGATGGTATTATTTTTTAACAGCAGTTTTTAATTTTGGAGGGTTGGCTTCAAAAAGATTGAGAAAGGACTGAATTAAATTCATTTTCCACGGACCGCCATCTTTAGAAGTTAATTTAATTCAAATGCCAAACTTTGATGTAATCATCACGTTTAGGCACGAGCTACTAATTCGATAATAGCTCTATTACGGAAGCGGAATAATCCATAATCTCTTTAAAATCTTGACTAGAATATAAATTAATAGAATTATAACATAACATAACTTCACGCCTTTTGTTACCCTAAGGTGTAGGCAGCGGCTGTTAAGCCTCGCCTCGCCGTTATCTTTACGTCCCAAATGGAATAGGTGGCGAACCTATTGCCATACCGGGCACAAAGTTTTTCAGTCATCGATATTTATCACACATCACTTCCGAAAACAATTTCGAAAAGTCATTGGTGTGAGCCAGTGTCTGGAATCAATCGAACCCGGACTTCTGGATCAGAAGCCGTGTGCTCGACCACTGCGCCACCGAGACTAACTATAATATAACAAATAATATAAAATAACTAAACTATAATAGAATTATATTAAATTAAATAACAAAGTGACGGCTAATTCTTGATGGGTAATGCCCCTGATAGACACTGTCGTTCATTTTAAATGAAGCACACATTTTTTGTCATTTCACAACTTTAATACTTGAAGGTGTTAGCAGCATTACTTAATTAATATCACCAAACGCCGATTGCGTTTTTTTGCTCAACTTTACTAGTCATCTTTAATTACAATTACATAACTAATCTTCATAAACTGCATGCGGATAATTTCACTCTATCTGGAATCATATTTTCCAAGGGACAGAAAATACAAGATGTTTCCTGCAAGTGTTTTAATTTTCAGCTGAATTTAAATTTCCGACAGGCTGTTTGCATTAATCCAATAAATATTTTGAACACTTATCTATAGTACACGAGGAGTACTCTCAGTGCAAGTTGTAAAACTTTTACAATTCATATTTTATACGCGCCGTTAACGTGTACGTGAGAAGCCTGATTAATTACATAAAGTACAGTTTTATGACGCTCACATTACGGCAGTAGTACAACAGAGGGCGCTGCTGTGCCATCAAATAAACAGGTAGTTGTACTAATACCTCGCCTGAAACATTAGCATATTGAATTGATAACACAATCAAGTTGTATAAATACCCATATCTTCACATTATCCATACTGAAGAAAACAGAGAAACAGAGTCTTACAAGCATAAGTATCTTTAGAACATAGACAGTCAGCTTTATAGTCAATAAATGGTGCACGAGTAATGGCAGTTCTAGAGTCCCTAGTTATTGTCCTCTTTTCTGTTGTACAAAATTTTATTCTTTAATTATAATTTGACAGACCCAATTATTGATTGACAACAATAATATTTAATTAAAGTTGTAATTTTAAATCATTATTTTAGCTATTTCAAGTATCGCGAAAGTCATTAATTTTGTATAGTTATGGGTGATTAATCGACTTTTAAAAAGAAGGGGGTTGGTTGTATTTTTTAAATGTATTATTTTTACCCAAGATACCAGATTCAATTACTGATAACTTTCTATAAACGTGATTTTTAAATGTATATCACTTATGTCTACGAGTGCTCGTAGACACGCTACGAAGCTACGTGCGCTACGAGAGGATACGGTAATTCATTACAATGGGACGAGGCGGCAGTTTCAGTTTTGTTTCAGTTCAGTAAGACCGCGGCGCTCGTCGTGAGTAGACCTGGTTCATATCTCTCGTCGGCAACTTTGTTAAAACTTCACTCGACTCATTACGTTCATATTTTGTGTGCAAAATTATTAAAACTATTACAAAACATTAGATAAATAGTGTAAGTTATCTGCCCGTGAAAGTTTTACATTTAATTTTGTGAGGCGCAACACTCACTTTGTGAATACTCATTATAACGTAAGTAAATAGTTTCAGTAAGTTACTTTTTTATTAGTTATTCAGTCCAAGATAAATCATATTATCCAATTAAAGGTTATTTTTTAATATGGGTTAAAATTGTTTTAACCTTTTTATTAATAGTATTGAGATATTTGATAGATAGAGCAATTCAATCATGGGTTTGCTCTAGAATTTATTATAAATTTAGCAGCGTAACTTATAAAAGTTTTTAATAAAATATAGCTTAGATAGTTAAAGCAGTTAAATATGTAATTAGTGAGGTAGCAAAATATTATTAATATAACTATATTAAATTAGAATAAACAGATACAATACAAATACAATATATCTGCAAAGGTTGTTTGTATTTGAACAAAAATGCATACGGCTTTAAATTTTTACCCTTCTACCACCAATATCGTGCGATAGAAATTACGTCGGCGCAGCTTATTGTTTTATGATTTTTTAAGTTAGGAAGAATTTTGTTCTAATTTTTACTAAATAAGGTGCAAACCTTTTTATAGAGAAATGCATAATATTCGTTGGCGCCTACAACTGGTCTCGGATTCAAAAGATTTAAGAGTAAAAACGTGTGCACAAAAACCATTTCCCCTTTTGGAGGGGCAGCAATGTGCATGTGATTTCTACCGATAAACATGCGCCTATACATAGCTCAAGTTTTTTTTGAGAAATCAGAATGGATGGAAAGTTATTAATACGCGATCCTAAAATTCTCTTGACTTGATTCTCTTTTTAACATTCATATCTCTAGTCAAAAGTGCTTGTTGTTTATTAAGGGCGTCATTTCTTATATATAATTTTTTTTTTTGTGTCAGTTACGTCATGCCTTGATTCTATTCTTTTGCGTTATACATCTGCTTAGTCTACACTTATTCTCGCATTCTAATCACTTCCACAAAATACCGAAGCATGCAAGACTTTCCTTGCCTGAACGACTGTATATAGATTAAGAGTACCTATTTTATGTCATTTATAAATTCTTTTTGTGCAGATCGAATAGAATTGTTATTGAATATTTTCTACGTAAAGGAAGAGGAAAAATACTACCCTTAAAAACATCAGAAATTTCCTATATATTTACTGAGTTACCTTTGGTTTTCAAAACATCTGGTTCACATTTGGTTTTAAAAACATCAGAAATTTCCTATATATTTACTGAGTTACCTAGGCTCCGAAAGTAAATGGTTAGTGTTTTTCTGGGAATGTTTGAATTTAAATTAACTTTAAATCTTAAATTTCGAATTCTACAAAAAGCCTGAAGAGACTTTTAAAACTAGAATTCAGGCAAGTTGCATAACAGCCAATCAATGTCTGTTAATTAACTGTTTGGATTTTGATAATAACAGGTATCGCAAATTTCGTTTCTAGGTAAATGCAATTGTAGGTAACTGGCAGTATATTTTTGTATAAACGCTGCTAATATTCTTGTTCAGTCCATTTTACGCTCCATTCAAATATTATGAATCTAATTATTTGGTTCATTCAAACGAACGAGGAAATAAAATTAGAATGTGAAGCTTAAGAAAACATATTAGCCTAACATACTGGCCTATTTAGATGATAACATTTTCAAGATACCTGATTTGAATTTAGCAAAATTTAGATCATGATATGAGATGATGTCAGTCAGACTCTGAAATAGGTACAGACTAAATACAGACGAACCAAAACACATACATTTTGTATATGTTTTACTCTTTTCTAATCGTTATTTGATTAGTTTTAAATAAATAGAATATTAACAGTCTAGATGGTCGACTGGACACTGGACCACCCAGACTCAGACCAGGTCTCCGCTTCTTATTCAGATTTCGTGAGATCGATTCTGGTCTCACATAAATGATTTCTGTTCGGAAAATAAGTGTGATAAATATCGATGACTGACGACTTTGTGCCCCGTGTATGTAACGTGGGATGTAACGATTCAACGAGTCGCGGCTTAACAGCCGCTGCTACTCTTGGGTAGAAAAAGGTGTGAAGTTATGTTATGTTGAATATGGAGTATATTATAGAATATGGAGTAATGTGTAGATGCGGGTGTGTTTCCTAACTTAATGAAACACAGCAAATTTATACCCTTATTTAAAAATAGATGTAAAAATGATCCAACCAACTTTCGTCCTATTTCAATTCTACCTGCACTTAGCAACATTTTTGAAAAAATTATTTCGCGACGATTACTAGACCATTCCAATTTAAATAATCTTTTCCACAAAGAGCAATACGGTTTCACTAAAGGTCGTTCTACGACTGATGCTGGGGCTGCTCTTGTAAAACATATTTTCGATGCTTGGGAGAACTCGCAGGATGCAATTGGTGTATTCTGTGATTTCTCCAAAGCTTTTGATTGCGTGGAGCATACCACACTTTTACGTAAGCTTAGTCATTATGGCATTAATAACGCGGCACTTAGGCTAATTGTATCCTACTTAAGTGACAGGTTGCAGTTTGTTGATATAAGTGGAGTGAGATAATCTGGATCATCGGTGACTATGGGCGTTTCCCAGGGTTCGATACTCGGCCCCTTATAATTTAATATCCATATTAATGACTTGCCCTTTTGCGCACAGAAATTTTGTAACGTTGTACTATTTGCCGATGACACATCACTTCTCTTCAAGGTAGACCGTAAAAAGAATATATTTGATGATGTGAATCGTTCTCTCACACAAGTTCATGAGTGGTACACGGCTAATAATTTGGTTCTAAATGCGAATAAAACTAAAATAATAAAGTTCACTATGCCTAGTGTTAAAGGTCCGGATATAAGTATAGCTCTAAATAATAAAATTCTTGACCCAGTGAAGTCTACTGTATTCTTGGGTATTACCTTAGATAATACGCTACAGTGGGGCCCACAAATAAAGTCTTTAGCGGGAAAACTTAGCTCTGTCGCTTACGCGCTTCGAATAGTTCGTCAGCTTACCGATATTGTAACCGCCAGAATAGTTTATTTTAGTTATTTTCATAGCGTTATGTCATATGGTATATTGCTATGGCTATACACCTTTTATTCACCAACCTACTGATTTGTTTTCAGTAGTTATAATAATATTGTTATTTATTTCAAATGGTTTGAAAAGAGTATTTGGCACATGAGTTTCCTGCCCGATTCTTCTCTTGATGAGCGGCCCGATTCCGAGTGTGCGTGGCGATTGCGTCCGTGTCTTTTTTGTTCCACGGAGGCACTTTCCACAAGCGCTCGTGTTTGTATTTAATTTTAAATAATATGTTATCTGTACTTGTTGACTATTTTTAAGTGTCTGTGAAAACCTATAAAAATAAAGTTATTTTGACTTTGACTTTGACTTAGGCTTTCCAGAAGCTACGATCCTGACACACCTCTTTCGCTTCATCCACAGACATACATCTTGTCAAGCATTTACGCTAGTTTCGGGTGCATATATATCGATGACTGAAAACCTTGTGCCCGGTATGGCCCATAAGGGACGTAAACATAAAGCCGACACGAGGCTTAACAGCCTGCTGCCTCCACCTTGAAGTAGGAAATGGCGGTGTTTTCCGACATGTTTTTTTATTATTAAAGTAGCAGCAGTAATGAGAAATCTCACTTACACGCAGTGTTTAATCTGCGAATGAAATAAATTAATAATATTCTCTCTTGTTGGGCTTTTAATTTCTAATAGACTTCAAAAAAAATATATTTTTCATCTTAACTTAAACACAACAAAGTGGAATAAAAAATTCGTTGGTCGAATACTTTTTTCTATTAATTTTGGCAAAATGTTTGAAGAACTTATATTAAAAGCAAATTATTTGGAGCATAACATCAAACCTGTCTTGAATATTAAATTATAAGCAATTATTAGGTAGCCGTAAAAAACTAAATAGCTGATATTGACGTGCCTTCGTCCGCGAAACTTTGCTTATTAGGGTTACCGCGGTACTTGTGCCTAATGGTTTCCGCTAAGAGAAGTCGGAGAAGAGATTCTCCGACTTCTCTTCTGATTCTGAAAGGTATTTCGGATTATTTTTCCGAAGTTATGCTGGATAAATATCTGCAATAGACAAAATTATGGCATATTAAGTCGGTAATACCCAAGAATCGTTTATTTATTTATTTTTTACTAAGATTATTAACAATACTGATGTTAAACTTCACTAACATGAATAATAAAAATGTCTCTGATTTAATGTTTTCCAAGTGTTATATTTAGTTCCAACAACGATACTAGCTACGATAAACTTAGTTGCGGGCAAACGAGCAAGCGTGTCACCTGATGGTAAGCAACTAAAGCCACCCATGAACATCTGCCACACAGTATTACAGTTGCGTTTGAGGCTTTTAAAATGGAATAAAGAAGAGGAGTGGGTAAGGAATTGGGCCTCCGGATAACTCTCTCATCGAGCGAAATGCGGCAATTATATTTTGAAGTACACGCAGCACGAATCCCACATGTTTTATATTACCACGCTTGTAACACCACTAAGTGTAAAGTCAAAGTCAAAGAAGCTTTATTTTCTTAGGGCTTGACAGGTACTTAAAGATAGTCGAGAACTGTAAGCTGTGATCCTCAGATTCAATCAAGCCCAAACTCGCAACCAATACAGCATGTAAAGTGATCACGCATGTACCTACTTCAGTTGTGTAATTAAACGTGGTTGTGGGTTCTGATAGCTACAGCTAAGATACTTGAATTATTTGAAGCAATTGTGAGTGGAATATGTATAAAAACGTACATGGTCGTTATGCGAAGATAACGGATTCGGCTTCCGTTTTATTATCTTATTTTTCTAATTATCTATTAATATAATATATCTATTGATTGCTATGAGAATTAAAAATAATAATAATGATTAGAATTATTCGCGTTAATGTAAGATTCAAGCTACAGAATAGATGCAAGTGATGCTGCTAATCGCTGTAGAGATTTTTCTCATTGACAACTACGAGTACATATATATTATTGAACCCTTTTTTATTAATCCTACCAAGAGTCCGAAGGTATTTTCAATCAAATACTATCAATTTATACACAGCAACACAATTTCTGATTCAAGGTATTACCTTAATCAACAAAGTACAATTAAATAAACAAGTAAATTGTATTCCAAGTAAATGATCAAACAAGTAAATTATATTCTCGTATGTCGTATAGAGGAGCGCTACAAATGACGAATCGAGTGAAGGAGCTCTCGATTTTCTGAAGCGAGTAGAGGAGTGGAGCACCCGCCAGAGAATACACAGTTTGAGTGTGACTGACTGACGAAATCACATGAGATATCTCTTTTGAGATATATTTAATGAAACATATCATTTGCAACTGAACTTGTTTAGATGCAATGTAAATATTAAATGAACTTTCTTTTTACTTCTGCCCACCCCATCCGATGGTAGATGACTACCGCGGGTAATAGTAGAATACTTTCACAGGATTTTCTCTTCAGGTTAATTTTTTGCACACGTGTGTGTGAGAAATGAAAATAATATGTCTATTCTTACATAGAATTTAACCAGGATTATACAATGTTTCTAGTTTTATAAGCAGCGTTTTCGTTATCATCCGGTTGGCACGAAGCCAAGCCACGAATATAACGTGCTGCTTGTACTACATTACACGAACAGCACAATAAATGCACGACAAAAACTATTCAGCGATACGAGTATGTCTTACTTGTACTGCACTTGACTTGAGCAGTCAACTTCATATTTATGAAAACCAACAAATATTATTTTAACACAAGCAACTAAACATTACCTGTCTATAGGTATGTATGGTTCTTTGGGCATCACACGACTACTGCATCATATTCCAACCTTGAAATCCAACTTAAAATGAAGACATTTTACTACCAAAATACAACTTTTACGAAATACAAAGCTTTTAACCATAGGTTCTTAGGTAACTAAGAACCAAAAGTTAAAAGCTAGTTTGTCGTATAAACATCATCTCTGTCATCATGATCATTTCGTTCATCACCTTCCAGCCCTTCGTCCTATCATATTATTTGTATCAATACACACATGTGTGCTATGTTCAGTGTGAATACATTATATCCTGTGTTCGTTCACAAATAACATTTAGACTAAATACGATTGTATTTACTTGCGTAAATATATTACGAATTGTATGTTCAAGATTATTAGACTTAGTACACACGAGCGATAAATATATATAGTCTATACTAGACTAGAATAGTCTGACCGTTCTAATCAAGCTGCTGATATATACATACATACATAACTTTAAGCCAACTTCCTTACAGGGTAGGCAGAGGAAACAGAGTGCCATAAGGCACGATTCTTACACGCCTCACTCGCTGTTTTGACTTTCATAATTCTTGTAATAAACGCTCTTTGATTTTTAAGGCTCCTGAAATCACCTTCCTCAAAAACTCTTTCTATTCGGCCATAAAAGTGTGTGTTGTGGTCCACTTCCAAATCCACCCGCTTTTGCATTGTATATCTTCTTAGTCAATCTTGCATCATGCACTTTTTATACATGTCCGAACCATCAGGGCTTGCCCTTTCTTACTTTAACACCGACTCTCTTTTTCAATCTAACTGTCTTCCTTTTGACCTTGTTTTTGACGCAGTCAACGAGAAAAATAATATTATATAATTTAAGTTCTCATTTGTAATTTAATATTTATAATACAAAACAAAGGATCGAACCCAACCGCTCATTCAGTAACAGGATGACTGATGGACCATGAGCCACAACAGCATATTGTAATAATGAGAGTGCTTCTCCAAGTGATCTTCTGTTCTCACAACCTCTTACAACTCATCCGCAGCAACATCAGAACACAACTCCATGGCGTTATATTGTAAGATGGATGTAGTTCCTTGTAGTGAGATTAAAGCGATAAATTTCTCACTAGCCCACTTCTCTTGAAACATGTTTTAACATGCAGTACCCATCTCGATGTCTTGTTGACACACTCAATCGGAAATTTATAAATATATGCGTTCGTAATATAATCTGCAATATTATTTGGTGTACACCTGGCCTTATAAAATAATGTATTCATACAAATAAACAAATCAAAATGTCTATTTGTAATATCAAAACAGTTTATCACAAAATACTTATTATTATACACTCGTAATTAGACATAATATCAACAAGGTTATGGTATGAAAAGCAACGATAGCTATTTAAATAATTAATATGTGTAATGTTGTAATGTTCATGTTCATTCTGCCGGTTGGCATAGCGCAGAGTTATTTATCTAGAACTAAATATATTGGCGAGGATTAAGGCGAACAAAGTCGCAAGCAACAGCTAGCGACAAATAAACTTAAACCTGTTTACTAAAGATACTACGTAAAATTTACATTTGAAAGGAATATTAAGTTTGTTATTGAAAATAACAAAGATATATACGACCAGTATCACTTGGAGAAGATAGCTCATCATATTTTCAAATTGCATTGAATATTAAATTGAGTAATATTATTTTGTTACAGATTTGACTCACCGAGTTCTCACTCATATCTCGAACGTGAGATTACGGTGAGTACTAACTATTATAAGGACGATAACTGTCAGAAATATTATCGTAAGTTTTGTGCGATAATTCTTGATGACTTAAGAAATTGTGCTGGACATTGTCATTGGGCTCGCCCCAGATTTCATATTCAGCAAGACGAGATAATGCTGCCTATGCCTTTTAGAGGAAAGAGCGTGAATGTATATAAGTAAAATTATAATTAGTGTTTTGATTTTATAATGAGAACCCATTACGTATGCTAATATAGAGTAATTTAAATTTCTTATATTACATTTTATGCTAACAAGCAATGTATATATTTCATTAAAAATACAAATACATTGCTTGCTATAAATTTTCAAGAAATTCACTTAAAAACAATTCAGTTCACATTCCTCGTAAACTTTTATTCTGCGTTCTGCATAATATTATTATGCTATTATAAGAGGGTTGTCCAAAATAGAAATATGTTACTGCTTTTACTAAAATAAAATATATTGTTATCTATGAAATTGTTTATTTTAATAAATTTACTTTTCGACATTAATAGTTTACTTACTTTATAAATATTTATTTAAGAAATATGGAGAATCAGATTTTGTTTTTTTATTGACCTCACCGCTCTAGAGGTCGAGCACTGCGATTCTGATTCAAGAAGTCTCGGTATTCGAATCATGGTATGTCGTCAAAGTTATATGTGATAAATTATATGGTATTCAGTTCCGCCATTGAAACCGATTGGAACCTGAAAATTTTGCAAGATAAAGCGTAACAGCCGCTGCATTCGGATATATAAAAGCGTACAAAAAAGAATTTTTATAATTTCCTAACCCAATTGTTAATTACTTAAGTAAGTTATTTTAATACGATATAATAGTACAATAGAAACAATTCTCCATATCTACCTGTATTTAACTCAGTTATTAAATTACTAGGAACATATAACAAAGCAATATTGTCAAAAACTTTGTATAGAGTATAATTATTCCAATTATTGTTACGTAATAATAATTGGAATAGAGTTCACAGATGTAAATTCACGCCAATGTAAGGGATACTACACCTCGTGGCACGTTCATGTACGTGCCATCAGTAGTGTATAACCACTGTACGCACAGTATGCTGTAGTGGTCGGTGTGCAGCGACACACAGTTGTCGCTAACACAAATAAATGACAAGATCATTATTACGTCTTTCATTTATCGGCCACTCATTTACCATCTTGAAGAGTCATCACCATGGAGAATCACCGCCGTCAGCATAGTCACCTGTACCTACCGTTACACCAATAAGGTGTGAGCAGATAAAACTCTGTGTCAAAAGACTCTTTTCTTCTCGACGTTTATAACTCTTGTTGTGTCAAGTGTGAATTTTTAGGGCTCACAATATACATTATCACTACATGGTATAAAATAAAGTCGCTTTCCGTTGTCTGTTATAAGGGGCTATATTCTAAGATCTTTGAAACTACGCAGCAGATTTTCATGCTGTTTTTTTTTTCAATAGATAGAGGGTGTCAAACGGGTGGTTTGTGTGTAAGTTTTAAGTACACAATGGAATAGGTAGCCTACTTGAGTTATAGGCACTAAATATTATTTTCTCCCTCAATTATTTTAAAAATTATAGATATTCAATCATTTAATTACTGATTAGTCAATTACTGTTATCAGGAATAAATAATAAAGGAATAAATTACTATAGAAATTTTGTGTTCAATTCTAGAACCAAATACTGTACGAGATCTGTTCCCAAAACATGTATGTAATATTTGTGTTAAATTGGTTCTTCAAATAAAGCATTAATAGCACGCTAAGTATTTCTATCTGAGAACACACGACACTTGCGAATTAACATTGTCTAAGATATGGGAAATGTTTTCAAACATTTAGTACTGGGTACTGATTAAGGGTACTGTGTGGGCTAGTTGAAAAACAAATAGCAGTATGCAAATAAGGACACGGTGTTCGCGGGACTCTTGTACAAAATATAGAGAATGTAATAAATTCTGTTATAATTTACATACATGAGACATTAAGTGAGTTAACATTTCAGGCGAAATTTCTGACTACTTTGATAGTGCTGTATTCCATGGGGATTAGACATGGGGGTCATTTAATCTGGGAATAGTAATTATTATGGGGACTTAGTAAGTAGCTGTTGTCGACAGAGGAAATATTTAAATTAATTTACAACACAAACATACATATCCATTCAAAATGTTTATATAGGTATGCTTGGGGACTGAATACCCTGATCTCTTGTCAGATGCCAGTAATTTGTAGCCTCGTGATATGTAATTTGATTATAATAATGAGTGTTACGATTGGAACTTTTATTCCAAAAGTACTCGGATAAATTATTTACTGTAAAAATCTATTAGTTAACATAAATGATGTTAACCAGTAGCGAATGTTATTGGAAAAGTTCCTAAATACAGTGACAGGGTCATACGTGCCCCGGATATAAAATTGGTCTTGAAATGTTTAATAATATTAAAGGTAAACATTTTTATTATTTTGTAAATAAATATATTGAAACAGACTAGACAGGCTTTAGAATGTATGACGTGAAAGACCTGAAAACAGAGGAAGTAAGAACACTTCAATCAGCTAGATTGTTTGCCAGTATCTCCTATATGTACAACATATAATATTCAAATATGTTAAGTGATTATGTCAACATCGAGTATGTTTTCTTACGAAAAGGCTTATGTATGTGACCTATCAAATATGACTCGGGTATTTTTTGCACAAGGACAAGGACAAGTAAAATACATACAAAGCGAGCGTACTCGAAATTCAACCTTATTTTGTAACAGTGGTAGAGCCAAGCAGTTCGCTGCATAAATGGACCGGTGAAATACCACGACCTCTCAGAAGACCGACGCAAAGTGGCTCATGCCGGGTTTGGTTCGGTGAGAGAGGTACCCGGAGGCCCACCCCCCTTCCCCATCCTTTTCTATCCCCTATCCCTTAAAGGTCGGCAACGCAACAGTAACACTATATGTCTTGCTGGTGTCTATGGGCGGCGTTGGTTGCTTACCATCAGGTGACACGCCTGCTCGTTTGCCCTCCTATCCCATAAAACAAAAATTAAGTGAGAAGTATTTCGCCCTATAGGATATTGATCGCGTAAAATTGCAGTTATTATTTTCACAAATAAATTTTATAATATTATTTTTAACACCAAAATTTAATTTAATTAACTAGACACTGTTTTCATCGAGTCAATGTGACTTCTTATATAATGAAAGTCACATTGATTCTCTGTTAAAGCAACTTTACAATCAAATTAGTCGAGAGATTAGATACCAAATATTTTCTACTCATTGACGCTGTTTGTCTCGTAATTATTTTGAACATTTTAAGAATCGTCAACAATTAGAGCAGTAATTAAAATTGTTATTTATATTTCACAGATAAGTGTTACAGCTTAACTTGATTCTTAAGTATTTGAAATACAAAGATTATATTGGAATTTCTAAATAAAAATGCGGGAGTGAGACCGAGGACCTCCCCGGTGGCATGGTAGCGCTATGGTCCGGAGTGGACCCGGACGTCCGTGCCAGTGGGGGTGTTGGAGTCGTTCTCTCCTCCCGCTTTGCTTCCGGAGTGAAAGATTGGTAGGCCCGAGACATCTTTGAGTTCGAATAAAACTGGGGATCACGCGAGTCTTCCTGGTCGCAGCTTATGTTCCCGTCAGCTCCGCGGATCCCCACGAACTCGAAGAGTTTTGGGAAACTGTTAGGGATATTCTGAATCTGGTTGAGGGAAATAAAAGGATAATTCTGTGTGGTGATCTTAATGGATGGGCCGGAACCAAGAGAGATGGCCTGGAGGCTGTCCTTGGTCCGAATGGTGACAAGAGAGTGAATGATGCTGGTAAGCCGATCTTGGACGTTTGCCTGGAACGGAACCTCCTTGCGTCTAACACATTATTCCGTCATAAAGATATTCACACGTATACGTGGAGATGGAATGAACAAAAGAGTATAATTGATTTGCTTTTGATAGATAGTCGTCTCCGAAATACTCTAAGGGATACAAGAGCCTACAGAGACCCCACTCTTGATACGGACTACCTGGTGGTAAGCCGTTTTGTGGGCCTTTTCAAGAAGTGAAAACACTGGCGAGTGCATACCAATTTCGGAGTGCTTGAAAGGATAAAATGTGAGAAATTAAAAGATGAAAGTTTACGGAGTATGTATGTAAACCTAGTCAGTAAAAGACTCAATGAGGCGAGTCTTTCTGACCTAGGTGTTGAAGAATGCTGGGAAAGAATGAAAGAAAGTATAGTGGATAGTGCAAAAGAAGTCTGTCTACGGAGACGGACGGACGGACTTTCTGACGGAGAACTTCGACAACAAACTCTTTTCGAGAACAAACTCTTCTAGAGGGAAGTTAGAAAGTCTCGGGGTTCTTCGTCAACATCCGGAATGGACAAAATTATGTCTAAGGCTAGTGACATTTTTGCAAACCCAAGCGACGTATTGGGCAGGTGGAGTGAGTATTTTGGGGAAATGTACGAGTATGTTCCGCATGTGGACGCCGCGAGTGAGTCTACGGCTGACGCCGCTGCGCCAACATCTGACGAAGACATTACTATGGAAGAGATTGAATGGTCGATACGAAGTATGAAAAATGGTAAGGCAGCTGGAATTGATATGATGTCAGCTGAAATGATCAAACACGGTGGAACCTCTGTCCTCTGTGTCTGTGTCTTTCCTGACCTTGAGCAATCTGTGCTGGAGGTCGGGTAAGGTTCCCATGGACTGGAGGCACGTTGTCATCGTGCCCTTGTATAAAGGTAAGGGATAACGTATGCAGTGTGCCAGTTACAGGGCCATCAGTTTGATCAGCTTAGCAGCGAAAGTGCATAGGAAAATTATTGAAAGGAGAATGAGGGTGATATCTGATGGAGTGTTATGGGAGGCTCAGGGTGGTTTTAGAAGCGGACGAGGGTGCATGGATCAGATTTTTTCTCTCCGCAACATCGTGGAGAAACAACTGGCTGATAACCGGAAGGTTTTCTGCGGTTTTGTGGATCTGGAAAAAGCGTTTGACAGAGTGTTACGAAAGGATCTGTGTGACTTACTCCCAGGATACGGGGTGAGCGGAGCACTGCTGCGCGCTGTGCAGTCCATTTATGAGGGCTGCACAGCGTGTGTGCGTGTTGACGGCGGCTTGTCCCCCTGGCTTGACGTCAATATCGGCGTCAGACAGGGTTGCGTGCTGTCCGCTCGACTGTTCATCCTGTATCTGGACAGCTGTCTCCAGAGAGTGAGATCGATGGATGTAGGGATGTGAATGGGTGACCTAGTTGTGAGCTGCCTGCTTTACGCAGATGACGCCGTGCTTCTAGCCGAATCGCCGTCGGTCCTGCAAACACTAGTCACTACTATGAAAGATGATTGCATGATTAAAGGCTTGCAGTTGAATGCGACGAAAACGAAAGTTATGGTGTTTGAAAGGGAGGAATCCAGAACGGATGCAAGGATAACGGTTGATGATGTAGTGCTGGAATAGGTGAATGAAATTGTATATCTTGGATGCGCTTTTAGCAGGGATGGAAGGTACACCGCGGATGTAAAAAGACGAGTGGCGATAGGAAATAGCGTAAATGGAGCGTTGGGCAGATTCCTGGGGGCAAAAAAGCCAAAAAACATTAGCAGAAAAGCCCAGCTAGCAATCCACAATGCAGTCCTGATCCCAACCCTAACTTATGGAAGCGAGACCTGGGTATGGCAGAGTGTGCATAAAAGTAGAATAAACACCGTAGAAATGAGGGCGCTGCGCCAAATCTGCGGAGTGACTCTCGCTGACCGCGTAGAAAATAAGGTTGTAAGGAAGGAAGTTGGTTTGAAAGAGAGTGTCGGTGTAAAAGTAAGAAAGGGCACGCTCCGATGGTTTGAACATGTAGAAAGAATGGCTGATGCAAGACTGACTAAGCAGATATACAATGCAAAAGCGGATGGATCCAGCTAAATCTCAAGGTCTCGTTGTTGGGAGTACATACTATTTTGGCCTCCTAAGTGTACAGTGTCTCCCTGGGACTGTGTATGACTCCACAACAATAGCCATCTCCAATAGTGTCAAAAATCTGGGGGTCTACATGGACTGCCACCTTTCTTGGTCTGTACACATTGCCGAGGTAAGTAGAAAGGTTTTTTACTCGTTTCAGTCCCTTAAGCGTCTCAAAAAGTTCCTGCCCTATAAAACGAAAATAACACTTGCTCAATCTGTTCTTTTACCCCTAGACTATGCTGACGTCTGTTTCCTTGATGCTACTGAGGAACTTTTGAATAAACTCGAGCGGCTGCAGAATCTGGCAATTCGCTTCATTTCAATATTGAATGTATGTAAGTAAGTATGTATACGTATTTATTTTATATGTTAACGATGTTGTGCACTCTCCTATCCTTTTATGTTGAAAATCTCTCTGTAATCTAGGTTTGCTGTCAGAAAACTCAATTATGAGTTAAGCTCGCCTATGTACAATCAATCATTTGGGATCTATTTTCTCTTTTCTAAGCTTGTTCTGAGAAAATGTATTCATTTCGGCCAATGTTCAATCAGATGAGACTGTGAGTGGTGGTTACCGGAACATGCGGCGATTCCTAGAATTAATTATGATCACGGAGCAATAAATCTTCTAGAACATTCGGTGGTCTCGTGTGGCGCCTCCCTCACCAGCTCCACTTGTAATTTAATAGATTCTCTGATGTTCTATTGAATTTGGAGAAATTTTCGTGCATAATGAAATTCAAAGCATCGTTTAGTTCTCTTTCATAGCTTTTGATCTCTTTTTTATGGTATAGGGAATAAACAACTTTGTGGTAAGCAACTAGGGCCGTCCATGGATGTACAATGTACATGGATGTCCATGCTAGTCGCTTACCAGATAATATTACTGTTGCGTTGCCAGCCTTTTAGGTGCGATTTCAAATGTGTCGAAATGCGTCATAAGCCAGTTCATGTCGATGATTTATTTGAAAGTAAAGATTATTTCACACTTCGAACTACCACCAGCGCGCCAGATTCACGCAGAAATATTTCTGTCCCACTTGAAATTTAGTGCGACTTGACGACTTTTAATTACGTGTACTCGTATTTTGAATTCGAGCAATTAATTATTATTTCTATCAACAATTAAAACTTATGAACTATTTGACCTAGAGTTAAGTATTATATAGTTTGGCCCGGCAAATACTCACATATCATTCAAATGTATAAACATTTGTTTGGCTGTAAACATAGTGACTCTTTATGGAACATAATATACTAGATAGCGCTCATCGATATGAATTTTAAGCCGTAACTCCAAGTCGTAAGTAAATTTGTCACGTTAATAAGAGGAGCGTGTGAGCAGCGTTCATAGATACTGTATCATAATTAGCAGTAATTAGCTAAGAAGATGAAAGCAGTTACGATCTTTGTGAGTTTGTCGTGAGATATTCACGTACGTATTATATAACTCGAGGACTTTGATGTATGGATTTCATCAACACAGTCAGCGAGTTTAACATGTTGCTGTATCATTACATAGTATAAAACAAAGTCGCTTTCCTTACGCTGTTTGTCCTCTTAAATGCAATGTCTGAAACTACGGCGGATTTTAATTTGTATTTTTTTTATTAAACGTGTTGCGGTGCAGAGTGGTGTTTTTATTTTTTCTTATTGCTTCTGAGGCGAAATAAAGTTCGCTGGGTCAACTAGAAGGGTATAATTTTTTAAGTCATTCGTTTTCCGTATCATAAAATATATATTTTTTAAAAAGATTGTTTGTGTTATTTCAATCAGCAATTGAGTACTAAGCCACCTACACGACGATTTATTTGTAAATAATGTAATAATACATATAAAATATTATTATTTAATAATAATAATATTTTATATCACACATACTTGTAAAACTCGAAAAGTACTATTTGTGTACCGGAATTTGAAATCCTAATTTTACCAAGTTAGATAGTATAGGGGGCTTCTACTAATCTTCTATTACCCTAATAGTTTTGAATGTGATTGATGTTTAGAAATAATACGTAGATGTTTAATTTATTAGACGTTTAATTTGAATAGAGACGAGTAATGTTAACAATGTGTGAATACGAATACGATTGATGATTGAATGGTTAATACAAAATGAAGTTGAACGTCTATAAGGGCTTCTTTCTTCACGCCCCGCACTTCTTCCGACGTATGCTCGACGGCGTTAGGAGTATGCGGCGACACAAGTGTTACGGGGTAGTGTGAGATAAGAGAGAAATGATAAGATGGTTCTTTAGTAACAGATAGTATATTAATAGTGATAAGTTGTTGTATCTCAGGGGGGTAGGTTGAAGTAAAGAGGGGTCAGTCTGCTTCCTCCACTAATTCGTTAAAAGCGAGGGTCACTGGCCCTAGGGCTGGCAGCAGCGAGGCAGGGCGCAGTCCAGTCCCAGTGTGCTGGTAGGTGCCAGGGTGTAGATCTGTCGTAATATCAGTAGTACATCAGTATTCCAGTTACGGCATTAGGGATAACGTGACACAAGCACTCTTACTAAATCACCAAGTTTCTGAGACGATAAATTTGTTATTGTTGAAAAAACAAGTTATAAAGAAATGCTGTCAGGTGAATAAATGCGTTTCACAATATATAATTGACCGGCAGGTTGTTAGTGAACAATGTCTAGATCACTTGACACGCATACAAATGAGAGGAAGCAAACTTTCCACTTATCATAAAAGATCCTTCAAAACTTGAAAAACATTACGCGTTGCCATTTTGGATTCTAATGAATATTGTTGTTGAATATTGTTTTGCGTTTTAATAAATCACTCGAAGCTTGTACATTTAATTGTCTCCATCTTCACGGAGGTAATGAGTTAACTAATAATTTGAACTATTACTGACAATTAAATTAATTAACAATATTAATTGTGTTCACTTGACACTCAAGTTTATTTCATTCCGTCAGAAAATTGTATGATAACGGTGTGTTAACGATTTGGCGCGAGAACTTCTATCTGTTTCGTCAACATTCTCTTTAATAAATGTAGAACATTTACGAAAATCTATTAACAAATTTCATACGACTTACGATCTAAGACATGACTTTATAGCCTGAAGATTGAACTTCTGAATCAGAAGTGGCTCACGTCAATTAGGCATCAGGCGAGAAGTTTCAAAAAATTTAATCTTTTTAGATTGTTTTTTAAACACAGATTTTTTGTTGTTGTTTCTTTTTCATTTTTTTAGTCTCAACCTACATACCGTTTTCTAATGTAAAAAGATGACCGAAAATACCAGCTAGGTTTGGTCGTAGAGATGTTCGTAATTCTTTAACAAACTAGTGGATTTGTGCGTAAAACTCATGCGGATTGAAAACTTTTAGGTGTACAGTGATCCTAACGTGATCGTGTGGCCTGTCGAACCCTTAAAGAGGATTTATATAGCTTATTCTCTGAGACTTACTTTATGTTACTACTCCTTTATTTATTTACGTCGCCCGCAAACTTACTTAGCACCATTTTAAATTCCCGAAACAATGTGCGATTACCTTGTTCGGGAATACTCAATTATGCGAGTAATAGGGTCTCACGTCGCACCATTTGTCTATAGTAAATGAAACTGTATGAATTTATTGCAGTAAACATGTTTATATCTTAATTTATATACCTTCTTCTATACAGATATTAGGAGCGAATATTATTTGCTTGTTTAAAATTGTTATACAGCTATTCATTTTTGTAGGTATTTGTGATTTTAAGATATTTCTCTAAATCTTGTTTTTTTGTGAAATATGAGGGCAAACGAGCAAGCGTGTCACCCGTTGGTAAGCAATTACCACCACCCATGGACACGTTGAAAAGTCGTGTTACAGTTGCGTTGCCGACTTATAAGGGAGTAAGATGGGAAAGGAGGGGAAGGGGTTGTGCCGTTACGTCGATATTTTGAAAAGCAGTGGTATTTTACCGGTCGAGCCGGCCCATTCATGTCTCAGTCTCTCAGTCTTTTTTTTTATTTATTGCCTGCCTATATTCTATTAGTCTATATGTTAAATTAACTGCGTGGGATATAAAATGTACTGCACAGGTTTAAATACAAGTTTCAAATACATTTTTACATTTCCAACTTTCATCTGAAGCTCCAGTTAATCACAAAAATATATTTTTATCTGCGGGAAAGTCAATGCTTTGACTATGTGACTGTCAAATTTGATACTATTTACACAAGTTCATTAAATGTGGCTTGTAACTTTGTACAAAATTAATTTTGGAAATTTGATCAGAACCAGTGTGTCTAAATTAAAAGTACCAGTATCTCAAAGGATGAAGTATCAGAATCTCAAATGGGCCAATTTGAAACACGATTCTGGCACAAGCTTTGAAAATAACTGTAAATAATTGTGTCCAAAATAAAAAACAGCTAAGACTTGTTGAACCCTATGTTAAATAAACCTGACGGTGGAGACAAAAGTGTCAACTTAGCGAAGACCTCTTCTGGAGAGCACAAGGGAGAAGTCTCAGTTCGCTTCTTCACAATATTGATACAGGAGAGGGGGCAGTGACGGCGCCCTCTACTCAAGGAGCTGAACCCATCAAGCTAATATAATGGTACTTAATATACTCATAAAACAATATTTCCTCGAACTAATTCAGAAAGTTATAATTTTTATGCGAGGAAATCGATGACGAATGCCTATGTTTAATTTCCCATTTTGAATTCGGGAGAAATACGTATTCGTAGCAAGTCCGTATTGATAACCGGACGGACTCAAATTCCTCTTCACAGCTACACTAAGAATGACGCCATGTGTTTTACGCCTCAAGAAAATGACATCGATGCGCATCAAACAAGTCAACATACATAAAAAAAAACTTCACACTTTTCATGTTTAGAAGACAAGAGACAGAGAAAGACAGAGAAGACAGAAGACATAGGCAGCAATTACTAGATCTTTTTATTATATTGCAAGGTTCTCGCTGTGTTGTCTTACTATGAGCCAATTTTAGCCTTCGGACCTTCGGACCTCGTAGCTTTCCATGACTATTACGTTTAATGATAATAAAATATAATAAGGTTGAATTATGTTATGTATATGTAATGCCACAGTGACCTGAATATACAAAATATCAATTAAAATAAATGGATATAAGGTGACTCCGTGACAAATGGAGCTCAAAATTCAGGTCACACGGTGAGCGAGTGTGTTACCATCAGTAGTAACAAAAGCCAAGCCTCTATCAAAGCTCTAACATAACATTGTATAATAATGTGGGCTTTGTTCAGTTCTACAGTAAAATCCGCATAATTATCTAGTGCCAGGGCCTAATTTTAGGGTTGTCAAATAATAGGAATTTTACAATTTCCATACCTAAAAACTGGTCAAATAATTAATCCTGTTAAAACCACATAGCTTATTCGAGATGAATAAATAGGTTTTCAAAGGGTTAGACATCTTGATCAATAAATTCCTCTTATAAGATGTGCCCATTGGGCAAGTCGTATAATTGTTATTACAATTATATTAATAGGTAAACATTAGGTAAAAACAGACTGATTTGTTTGGTTAGATTTTTTTGTCAAAGAAGAAATAAACAGACACGAAGTAAAAAAATTACCACCTCGCTCTCTCTCTCTCTCTTTCTCGACATTCCATTTCTATTTCCATCGTTACAGTATAATTCATTCCATTCTACCTACAAATTAAGCCTTAGCATGACACTGGTTTCTCAAGGACTCCGGTAACCAATACAACACATAAGAGAGAAAAAACTATTAATGTAATACAAAAATTATAAATGCAAAATTATGTAAAGATGTTTATTACGGTCCAACCATTAAAAATATACATAATTAGGTCAAGACTGGCATATAGATAAAAAAGTAGGTTTTTTAGCAGCTTACATCTTAATCCCAGTTGTGTATTCTCCTGGCATAATTCTACTACATAAATGTTATTTACTTAATAACTTAGTAAAGACAACCCTCATCACAAGAAATAAATAAATATAAATAAACTTTAAATAGATGTTAATGTGGCAACCCTATGTACCTAAGACGAACACTTTCAAAAGAACAGATTAATTCATCATTAGAAACAATAGAACCAAGATGGCGGCCGCGGCCAAAATATCATTGTTCAGAATTTAAAGCCAACTTCCAAATTTAGGAGATACATTATTAAATTCAATTAGAAAAGAGATTAAAATAATATTCCACCAGATCTTATTTCTGTTGAGACAAAGTCCAAGCAAATTTAATTATTTAACGTTTAATATCACTTGATAAATATTATATTAAGAAACTCTTTAACTTTTCATAGTTTACCAATGATAATATAACAACAGAATTGAACGCCAAATCACGGGGGTAGGCAGAAAGAACTGAGTATATAGAGAGACGATCCTTATACCGCAACATCTGGAGAGTGACAGTCTTTTTGCCATGCCCATGGATATTTTAATTCTAAATATAATAAGCCTTCATTATGTCCTTTTTTACTATCTCAGATATATCCCAGCTTGAGTACAATCTTTTGGGTGATGCGCATAGTTGTTCATATGACACGTTGGTAACGCAAACTTTTATTGTTTGGCTTGGAACTAGATGGCGTTGTGTAAGTTACATCCCAGACTTTAAAAAATGTTAGTGGAAACATTGGAAAGTTTATCATAGGAGAGTTGTTATCACGTTGCCGGAAGCGGCGGTATCGCGCTAAGCCAATTAAAACTTTCTCTGTTGTGTTGTAGGTACTGCCACTGACACTGGTACTGGTGCGCTCTACTGACCCTCACGACTTCCAACGATCAATGTGATGACATTTAAAATAATTATAGTCAGTAGATATCTAAAAAGATGACAAACAGGACGTATAGAGTTCACATAATTAGTATGAGATAATATAATATTGGAGGACATACCGCATTTATTACGGCACTATGTGTGATCTACCTAACCCGTAAGATACTAGGCGTAAAGTTAATCTTTATTTTAACAGAACACAAAACTGAAATGATTTAGAACGAGATTTATAAATACAGCAAGAAAACTATTAACTAGATACTATATTATTATACTATTTACTATATTATATAAACAAACCACGGAAATTGTTGAAATTTAAATCCGTCAGAGCGAACACGAAACTTTTTGAATGTTCCGAAATATTCAAAACCTAGTCCATGAAATTTAATTTAAAACTTGGTCACAGAGCTGTGCGTTCAATATTTCTAAAAATATTCAAACAATAGCTATTATAATTTGAAGGATGTATTATGTCGGCCCCCGATATCGCTCGCAGACCGACTCTTGGCGCAATACAAATATTTTTTTAATTAAACGTGAGATTCCGAGGCTTAAGAGGATTCCTCTTAAGTCTCCGGAGATTTAATTCGGTGTCCCCGTTTCCATAAATTCCAAATCATTACACAACAAAATGTTTAGACATCGCACCGGGAATATTAAAATTTAGCTTTCAATATTATTTTTCAATACAGTCTAAGAAATATTACAAAAGCACATCATTTCAATTGATGCTATGGACAACTCTCATGCTTTGAGGTTTATCGTCCAGGATGTGTATGTCGCCCAGTCGTCCTATTATGTCCTATACATGGCTAATTTATCAGCTATCCTGTGTGATAACATTGAATCAACCTTTTATGGATTTTTTGGACGTTTCGAACTGATTACAGAGATCATTTTCACGAGTAATAGTTAGCCGTGAAAATAATCTCTGTAAAGAGTTGAAACGTGGGGAAATAAATAGAAAATAAGTTCTAAATAAACGCGATATAATCCATAAAAAGTTGTTTCAATGTTATGAATGTGATTCGCGAAAATCTAAGAAATAAATATACGAGTATCCTATGTGATTAAATATTTCAACTGTAAATGTAGAATTTACTGTTGAAATATTACACGACACGCATAATAGTTTCACTTTAGCAAAAGTCAACAAAAATCCTAACACTCCTAAACAGAAGTTTTTTACGAAGCCAGTGGACTATCGAGTCATTTACCGTTCGTGCTACCATTAATCAATTACCTACACTATATAGGGTAGTGTATTATTGTAAAGTTCTCAGAAAGTCCATATAGAATGTCCAAGGGTAACTCTCATACTTGTACTAAACAAACAAGAGACATCAATCATAACGTAAGATTGGTGGGCACTTGGGCAGGTGGAAACTTGCACAGTCCAGTTGTCTGTAGCCAGCACAAGTGATATATTTATTGCGCAGTGGTCAAAGAAGATACCAAGTCAAGAAATAACATTTCTTACATTATGTTTATCAAAACAACATATATCAATATTAGACAGGTCTCGTAATTTAGCGAAAGTTACAAAGTGATTTCCTTCAGGACCGATACATTTGTATGTTGGACATACATGTTTGTTGAAGTACGCATTAATAATATTATGTGCGTAGTTCACGAAACTTGTTGGCCGTTGTTGGGTCACGGTTCAACCGATGAACTGAGCATCATTTTTCTCGGATTATTAGCATTTAACATGGACATGGACATTATTAGCATTTAACATGGATTCAGTCAATTCTTTAATTATTTCTTTTATCACTCTCACGAATTTTCTTATCACTCTTTTCATAGACATTAGAGTTTAATGAAACTTTGCTTTCATTTCCAACCCGTGACGCGAAATCTATTACTTCTGGAGCATACCATAAAAGTTTTAAAATGTACAGACCCGATTTTTTTTACTGATTTTCGACTGATTTATAATTATGGCAATACATTTTAGCAAGAGGTGGCTTATGACAGTTGAAGAGAAACATGTTTTTGAAGTGGAACTTCTAATGTCTCGTGCAAAAGCGTTTAACGCTTTTAACGCCCCCTCGTGGGTATTATAGGTAATATAAAACACTAAAACATAAATCGGCTTATATAAACCAAGGAAGAGAATTTCCATAGCGGGATTAAAAACAGTACATAGACATCTAGTAGCTAGTAGCGGCACTGTTTTTATCGCACCGTGTCTCAAAAGTACTAACTGCATAAAAAATATTGTTTTTAATTTTTAAATTTATATGCTACTTAAAAAAAAGAACAAAACCAAAAATTCAAATATTAGTAGGAATATACAAACAAGGCATTTTGAAAGAAGAAAGAAAGAAAGAAAATAAATTTATTTACACAACACAAGACACACAAATGTTTTACAAAAAATGGGACAATACAAAAGTTCACAATAGTGTGTGTCATTGTGGTTGCAAATTGGACACCAGCTCAGCATAATGCTGAGATGTATGTTATACACCCCAGCGCTGATTTTCAGCCAGCACCGTTGGTAGATAATACCCGAAACGCCACACAGATAGATAAACTGTACACGTAACTGTATAATATAAAAATGATAAGCTACATCAAGTAAATTATGTACATATAACATCAAGTATCTTCAGCAAAATGACCAACACATAATTAAATATAAATAAATATAACATAACCTACTAGCCAAGTATACAACATATATTTTAATGCTATATAATAATAATAATTAGTTTGACGTCGCTACAACTGAAAAACCAACCTTGGGAACTTTAATTAAAAGTATCCATACAGACACAGGAGTAACACAACTAGTTCAGTATTAGAATTGTAAAACATTAAGTAATTAGTCAATAAATAATATAGTTATTAAATGCAATAGGTCGCAGGTAAAATAATGGCTTTTTTACTTCTGTATTTATTAAAGTGAAACTTTTATTACATCGTCTCAAACTTTTACTGTATTTAATTTCATTATATAAACTAAATTTTAATTTGTCTTAATTATTTTTACCTTATTGCAACCATTAGTGTACATGTGCAAAAGTACAATTAGATTACAAATACGTTTAAGAAGTATGAAAAACAAAATGGGTAAAATAAATAATTTATTTCTAATGTGCCGCCAAATAATCTATACATGTAATAAAATTGTAGGAAAGTTGAATATTTCATTGAGTTTCATTGAATATTTCATTTGAATAATTCTTGGGATATGATCTACAATCGATACCGAACCTCAAAATATAGTTCTTAGAATTTTTGTCTGTTTGTCTGTATGTTTGTTACGGATAAACTGTAAAAGTACTGCATGCTTTTACGTCGAATTTTGCTTAAATATAGCCAAGAGGGTCGGGTCAACACAGGCTAAATATTATCACGCTATCACTAACTGGGGGTGAGCGATGAACCCGTATAATGGCACAGGCACAGTATTCTTCCTGCTTTTTTGGCCTCCACGCAGATGAAGTAGCGAGCAACAACTAGTATAGTTATTAAAATGCAATATGTAGCTAGTAAAATAAGGGCTTTTTAATTTCTTTGTATTTAATTTCATTACATAAACTAAATTTTGATTGGCTTAATTATTTTTACCTTATTGCAATTTCTTTCTAATTAATTCTTTTTGTGCTATCTGTACTAGTATTTTTTTTTTGTAAATCTCTATTTTTTTTTTGTAACACAACAAGTAGGTACGAAGCGGCTGCCGAACATCCCAGACGTATATTTGTTATTATAAGGATAGTTAAATCGATATTTGTTATTTTGCAATGTATGTAAGTATCTAAGTTTGTATATAATAAGTATGTAATAAATATTTATAATGTATTGAATCTTAGAACTCAATTTTAAAGTTTTTATACACGCTAAGTTTGGATAATATTATTAACAGTCGTAGAGCCAAGCAGTTCGCTGCATGAATGGGCTGGCTCGACCGGTGAAACTCCACCGCCACTCATTCAAATATAGTTTTAATGCTTTTTTACAATATGGGTATCAAATGAAAGGGCTTTTCGATAGTAACTTGAAAATGTGACGTCATTCTAAATCCAATGCTATAAGTATTTTAATGCATTTTACAATATGGGTATCGAATGGGCTTGAGCTTGGGGGAGTACCTAAATTAAAGAACAATGCGACGTCGAATATGGCACATCCTCCTAAATAAAATAGTCACCAAATTCTACCCAGACCTTAAGATGGGGATACTCGAGTGGGGATCGAACCCGCCAATCTCCATTCCACAGTCAGTAGTTTTACCGTGTATTGGTAAAACTACCGACTGTGGAATGTAAATTGTGCTCTTTATAAATTAAGCGTGTTATAAATGTTCGTCTGTTAAAAAGTTCCACTTCAGTAGCGCGTAGGGACTCCGCGTAATTTTTTTTTTATTTAAACACTAATATTTTGATACAATAGATTTACTGCGATAAAAGTGATCGATCATGTTTTGTATAACAACTCTCAATACCTATCGTTACTGCTATTAATCGATATTTTTAGAAGAATTTCCTTTTGGCAGCGCGAGCTCGCGCGGCGGCCATCTTTCAGCGAGTGATCCGTCATTTGAACGTTTTGTTTGTTGTGCGTATGTATGTATGTGTGTGTGTGTGTGTGTGCGTGTGTGTGTATGTGTACGTAGGTTGTATATATATTTAGTGAAGAACACATAAATTATGTTCGACGCTCTGTAACGTGCACGTATACGTGTAGGTACGTGCACGTGCAAGTAAATCATTGTCAGAATATATAACTCATGACTAATAGATGTAATGAAAAGCTGACCACATATTTAAGTACGTAGAAATAGCTTAAAATACATATTTTATAAATATCTATTTATTTCACACCAAAGTCCTTGCGAGGTAGGCATAGAGAACAGAGCACGACTCTTACACCCATCACTCGCTCCTTTGACTTTCATAACTCTTTTCATGCACGCGCATCAATTTTTAAGGCTCTGAATATTTACTTCCTCCAGAGCTCTATTTGGTCTTGAAAAGTGTGTCGTGGCCGTCCTCGACTCCTACATCTATCCGGTTTTGCTTTGTACATCTGCTTATTCAATCTTGGATCATCTATTCTTTCTACTTGCCCGAAGCATCGAAACATGCCCTTTTTTACTTTTACACCGACACTCTCTTGTAATCCAACTTCCTTCTTTACAACCTTGCTTTCGACGCGGCCAATAAGAGACACTCCGCAGATACCCCACCCTCATTTCGACCACGTTTATCCTACTTCGATGCACATTTGATGATGATGATGATGCGCTTCGTTCATTTGGTGTGGTAGAGTGCCATACTCAACTCTCGCTACCATAAGTTATCTGGGCTTTCTTGCTAACATCACCAATCAAATCAAGTCATCATTCAAATGAAAATACTTTAATACAATACGTGTCTCCACTCTTGTTGCGCTTGTGGCTCAGCACTCCACTTCTAGTTTAGCTTTTTCGTTTGAACCCAAGAAGAGTGAAAACCACACGATTCTTTCTCTATTCGTTTGACTGGATAGTAGAAACGACTTCATGACTATTCATTTAATTTATATTTGCAAATTTCCCTAAAAAAATATGTTTCAAATTTTTTTTATCGTTACATGTGTGAACAAATAAAAAAATAATATTTAGGTTTAACTTTGAAAACAAACACCAGTGAGGGAAAAAAAATATTCAATTAATATTTAAATATTGTTCAAGGCTCGTTTATAGAACAAGTTAGAACAGAAAGGTTTTCATTGTTTGCCGTAATCGTTGCGTCTCACTCGCACAATGATATTATGAACAGAATGATTAATGAAAGAGAGAGATAGATGTATAGGTATACAATCAGTAATATATGCTTACAAGAAAATTACTGGGCTACATTTGTACACTCGAGATATTGAAGAAAACATTATTTAAGAGGTTTCTTAGAGCAATAGAAACTAAAACAAACGTTTTTAGAATTTATGTCTGTCTGTATGTGGTTGTAATATGTTTTTAGCAGATATACTGCTGAAAGTTACAGTATAAATAAGCAAGGCAGGGGAGGTCCAGTTACGGATTAAATTATCTCGGAATAAACGAGTGAATTTGAGGAAAAGCGATTAAAACGCGATTAAAAACATGTAGAATATAATACAGGGTTATTCTAAATGATGGACCCATTTTCAAAAGTAAAAATTTTATTAAAGTAAAAATGCAAAATGAACAACCTTTATACCAATGAAAAGAGAACGTTTCAAAGTTTTTTTTAATACCTTACAAGTGTTCAATGTGGCCTCCGGCTGCTGCACAACAAACGCCGTCACAAAACTTTCCATACAGTTGTTTGGGGTATTCCAAGCTCTCTACTAGCTCTACTTGTTGACTTAGCAGGACTACGAAGAAAACTTTCTTCAATCCGTCTGACATCATCATCTGACACACGTGGTCGGCCTGTGCTTTTTCCTTTCAACACACTTCCAGTCTGTTGAAATTGCTTAAACCAACGGCTAATGCTTTTTCTAGTTGGAGGTTCAATCCCGAATTTGGTACGAAATGCCCGCTGCACTACAATTTGCGACTCACTTTTTGCAAACTCAATAACGCAAAAAACCTTGTGCTCAACAGTCGCCATCTCATTCACAACTGAACAGTTACACGAAATGGCGGCCTATTGTCGCGCGAGAACTCTACCGGCCGGTTATGGAACCATCACCACCAGCCACAAACTTTGAAACTTTCTCTTTTCATTGGTATAAAGGTTGTTCATTTTGCATTTTTACTTTAATAAAATTTTTACTTTTGAAAATGGGTCCATCATTTAGAATAACCCTGTATAATTACGCGCCTTTTCGTGTATTGGCTGGAAATAATTCAAATGTATGCTGTTAAAAAGTGGATTTAGACAGATGCGATTAAAGCAAAGCATTTGTGCTTACAGCTTTAAAGCTTAGACTCACGAAATAATTGAAACTGAATCAACTTAATTTAACACTGTAAAAGTATTATTTTAATTCGAGAAATTCCTAAGACACTGTTCCGTTGGCTTGAGGGACTGGCTCGCCATGCTTAAGATCTAATGCTTACTTACTTTCTTTTACTTAATTTTGTCCCGAATAATGCTAAAAAAATGTTTATTTTAGATAGTAGCTAGGTTCTCATTATTGTAACAAATTTAATTTGTGATGTATCGCTTGTAGCGTAAACAAGTTTCATTTTATTTCAGATCTTTTGATCTCTTTAACGCTGACCAAAACAACTTTTAGGATTATATCGCGTTTATTTACCACTCATTTATATTTATTCCCCGACGTTTCTTCAACGTTATTATTACATTATATTCAAAGGAAATTATCAAGGAAAGTACACTTTAAATGGTACCTACATTTACGTTATTGCCTGAATAATATTGTCGTTTGATGAACAAAATGAATACTTAACGGACAAATCTAGAATACAGTCAGATAGTAAGTACCACTATTTTCCGTGTGTACGAAAAATATAATATATTAGTGAAAATATTCTCAATTACTTAGCGACAAAATTTTTTAAGATTTAAATAATTAGTGACTTGATTAAAACAACTTTTAGGATTGTATCGCGTTTATTTATTATTTATTTATATTTATTTCCCGACGTTTCGAACTCTTTACAGAGATCATTTTCACGAGTAGAAAATATAAATATAAATAAATAATAAATAAACGCGATACAATCCTAAAAGTTGTTTTAATCAATGAATGAGATTCGCGAAAATCTTAGAAACAAATAATTAGTGACTTTTTTATATTTATCTCTAAGACTTTCGTGAATCACGTTCATGACATTAAAACAATTTATAGGATTATATCGCGTTTATTTATTACTTACAGAGATCATTTTCACGAGTGATGAACAAAGATCTTGTTATCTTTATGCACTCTATTAACTACTAACTTTTAAATGAATTTGTTGTCATCTTTTGCAGATTTATTTACTTTAGCTTTGAGCATAACTTTGTTGTATTGAAATCTGATTGCCGTATTTAGGATATCTACGTTTCAATCATTATAAAAAAAAAATTAAACATGATGCGATGCATTTATCGGTGATACTAAAAATATCCCTGATTTGGTTGTATATTTATAAATAAGTAAAACAAACATATCTCAAAGCAAGTACCATTTATTTTGAAGATTAATCTATCGAGCCTGTGACATCCGTTTCCGGCGACAGTATCGAGTGCACAATAAATGATCGAACAACGTTTGTTTACACCACCGCCTGCCAGGCTCCCCGTGACAAGGGTCGTAAACACCAACACAATAGGTAAACAATAATACTCCCAGACAAATTTGTAGTAATGTAATCAATTTATATAATTTATCAGGTTTAATAGATACAATTATTTCTTCATGCATATAGTAAACACCGTTTTTTGAGAGAAGGAGCAGATTTTTATTTTAATTTTTATGTACGAGTGCATCTCGTCTATTCTACTGCTGCTATTATTTCTATTGCTATACTTAGTGCCAAAGAGTGGAATATATTATCGGTGTCTGTGTTTTCTAATAAATACTTCTAATGTGAATCGTTTTAAGGAAGACTGTATAGGTTTTTGTAAATCACATAACATTTTTACGCCTTTGTTACCCGATGGTGTAGGCAGCGGCTGTTAAACCTCGTCTCGCCTGTATGTTTACGTCCCAAATTGAATAGGTGGCGAACCTATTGTCATACCGGGCACAAAGTTTTTAATTATCGATATTTATCACACATAACTTTGCGAAAACAATTTTGATTAGTCATTGGTGTGAGCTAGTGTCAGGATTCGGACCCGCGACTTCCGGATTTAGAAGTGGGGTGAATATCACACATTTAGGGAACTCAGTGAGGATAGTACGTGCACCAATGATAACATCGTGTTCCATTACTGCCCTTACCTGCCCTTATACATATAATACTAAATTACATTCACGAAAAATCATATCTACTGTACAAGATATTTTTGACTCAAGCCTTAGGTTACAAAAGCAAACGCCAAAAACATTCTAAAAACTCACTCGCCTTAACTAAAACCTACGAAATAATTAACTTATTATTTAACAGCACAAATATTTCAGGAAATTTACATATACATGTTATTTACATTGACTAAAATTTGTTGTTGTGATTCTATCAGAGGGCTGTTAAGAAATTTCTGTGAATTTGCAAAATATTTAAATTATTCAATATTTCTGGAAAAACGTCGAGAGTTCGAAACCTGACTTTAGAATAGTAACAAACACCTAGATCCTATACGTGCCTCCATGAATTATGGTAACCACTTATCATCAGGCGGTATTGTCGGCTTTCTTGCGATCATCGTGATTTAAAACCCAAACAATTTCCTGAACATAATATTCCAGTATAAACCCTTACATTTAGTTTAATGAGCGCGTTAAGCACTTGAAATTATGCAAGTTGGACGATTAACCGAGGGCCGGCAGCCCCACAGGCCCTGGGAGCTGGGTCAGGCCCATAAAAACTCACACAGGAAATGGACAAAGTTAGAGGCTCGTTATGTGCCAGTATAGAGGGTGTCACCGGTAATCTTCGTATGCACTCCATTAGCCAACATTTCCGTTCGTAAAAATATAACCTCGTTATTTTGTGAGCGAATGTGGAGTCATATTACAGCAATAGACATTATTATTATTTACATTTTAAAGCAATATAGCCAAGTAGTTACTTACTCGACGGGTGTGATACCAAAACTTCTCAGAAAAGTGCGGTAAAGTGACTCATGGCGAGTTTTTACGCCATTTCATACTCGAAGGTGTAGGCGGAACCCGTCAAGCCTTGACATGCTGAATTTTTATGTTCCAAATAGAATAGGTGTCAGCACCTATTGCCATACACTGGGCTTTTATGTGAGTCATCGTTGTGTTGTTATGTTAGGTTGTATGTGAAGATTCATCTCAGTAATTCCATCAGTGACTAATCTAATAATAAATAAAGGGATTACCTGTGTTTGGTTATCAGTAAGTATTCAGTCGTCAATTGATCAAATAGTGTCAACACAACCAGCCGTCATTTCTCGTAAAAAGTAAAGAAATAAAAATGATTATTGTGAATGATCACTAAGAGATTGATATACACCATCGCAATTTTGTAGACATTCTAAAGTATGATGATGTAATTCATTGTTTTGATTTATCACTTAGAGTTCAGCCACTTTTTGCAATTCAAATCCTAAATCTCGAAAATTATTAGTTTTTGTTTTACGCATTATACATGAACTATACACCACCCCGTTGTCACCCTCTGCCTATTAAAAATAACCGTTAAAATGCGTTCCGTAGTTTCAAAGATCTAAACATATAAGGAGACAGACAACGGAGAGCGGCTTTGTTTTATACCATGTAATGATAAAAATGATAACTGTACATATATAAAACAGAAGGCGTCATTGGTCTCGGGAACACCAAACTTCCAACTCACGTGCCATTTCTGGAAATATAATAATAATATGTATGTCGCTGTAAAAAGGACCACCTCTTCATTACACTCTCCAAATTCAAGGCTTTATTTTAATTACGATTTCCCTGTACACCTACAATTCATTATTAATTTAACTGTTTAATTTATGTTTTAATGAAATCATTACACGCACTTCATTAACTAAACAACGCTTAAATCTAATGTGAGGACATACCATTTAATATTTCATGTTATTATTAAAGAAATTTGTGAACGTCAAAAATTGTATGCGCAACTAATATATAAATACCGTACTAAATCTAATATATAAAATTCTCGTGTCACACTTTTTGTTCCCATACTCCTCCGAAACGACTTGACCGATTCTCATGAAATTGTGTGTGCATATCGGGTAAGTCTGAGAATAGGACAACATAGACAACCCCTCAATATATTTTTTAAAATTTTTAGATATATATAAAGGCGAGTGGCGATAGGAAATAGCGTAAATGGAGCGTTGGGCAGATTCCTCGGCGCAAAAAACATTAGCAGAAAAGCCCAGCTAGCAATCCACAATGCAGTCCTGATCCCAACACTAACTTATGGAAGCGAGAGCTGGGTATGGCAGAGTGTGCATGAAAGTAGAATAAACGCGGTAGAAATGAGGGCACTACGCAAAATCTGCGGAGTGACTCTCGCTGACCGCGTAGAAAACAAGGTTGTAAGGGAGGAAGTTGGTTTGAAAGAGAGTGTCAGTGTAAAAGTAAGAAAGGGCATGCTCCGATGGTTCGGACATGTAGAACGAATGGTTGATGCAAGACTGACTAAGTAGATATACAATGCAAAAGCGGATGGATGTAGGAGTCGAGGACGGCCAAGACACACATTCCATGACCAAATAGAACGTGTTCTGGAGGAAGGTGTTGTTAATAGCCTCAAAAACCGACGCGCGTGCATGAAAAGAGTTATGAAAGTCAACGAAGCGAATGAGGCGTGTAAGAATCGTGCCCAATGGCGCTCTGTTCTCTCTGCCTACCCCGCAAGGGATTTGGCGTGAAGTTATGTATGTATGTATGTATGTTTAGATATATTTCTGTTCCTTATTTTTTTTATAAAACGGAATACAAAAATACATACAACCCTAAATTTTCAACCCCCTACAATCAACCCCTATTTTTTAAATTTTATTTTTCGGCAAGACAACGTTTGGCCGGGTCAGCTATTTATTTATATAATTGATTTCTTATTATAACGAACAGATGCAATCATCAATACATAATTATCTAAAAAAAAATTCTACCTACTGTTATATTAGCTGTTATTTATTATTTTGGCAGAGTCAGGATTTTACTGTCTATCCAGCATGGTAATTTTTATGAAGTTATTTGTGCATATCGGGGAAACTAAATCATTGTTTAGAGCAACACACCACAATTGGTGACATTTAATTTAGTAGAATTCAGTATAAAATGATATATATTTCCGACTATTTTATTTTACGATTGGTAAAATACTCCTCTCTATTGTCTGCAGCAATAAGATATAATCCTTTGTAAGCTTTTAATCCGCCTTTTAATCTGTCTTCTAATGCAGTTACTCGTAAGTTTGCGAAGCGCTTTCAATGGATATTAACTCCCGAGCAGCCTTCACTCCCAGAGCCGTTACCTGCAGTTGACACCTTCAATATTATGGAAACAACACGGATTATTGTGTTATAATTTTATCGACTAGAATTATATAAATATATTTCGAGTGCATCTTGCAATTACCAACTAACAAAAATAACTAACTACAACAAAACTAACTAACCTTTGGTACGTTTAAGGATCTGAACTTGGGAATTCCCAACCAGTCTCTATTGAACCAATAACTTAGCCAGTAACTTAACTTCTGAACACGCTGCCGGTAGGTAGAGATGCGGAGAAAATCTATTTCAGCTAGTCTTTTAATTGTATACATTGTAAATAATGTAATAAATTTATTTCTTATTACCTACTAGCTGCCCCGGCGAACTTTGTTCCGCATCAAAAGTATTAAATGGGTAAATTTTGGTTATCATGAGGTTCATTTGTACTATTTATCGGCTTTAACTGCTGTCCCACTATGTTAATACTGCAATATATTCGAAAATATTCGTTTAAATTGCATGCTGTAAGGGACCAGGATCATCTACATTACATGAACAATCTATTTAAGCCACTTAATTGGATGAAAATTAATAATTTAATGTAATGTTTAAAATCGCTTTGTAAATAAGCCATTATTTTACGTAAAAAGGTACATACACATACATAACTTCACGCCAAATCCCTTGCGGGGTAGGCAGAGAGTACGGAGCGCCATAGGGCATGATTCTTACACACCTCACTCGCTTCGTTGACTTTCATAACTCTTTTCATGCACGCGCGTCGATTTTTGAGGCTCCTAAAATCACCTTCCTCCAGAACACGTTCTATTTGGTCATGGAATATGTGTCTAGGCCGTCTTGGACTCCTACATCCATCCGCTTTTGCATTGTATATCTGCTTAGTCAATCTTGCATCATCCATCCTTTCTACATGTCGGAACCATCGGAGCATGCCCTATCTTACTTTTATACCGACACTCTCTTTCAATCCGACTTCCTTCCTTATAACATTATTTTCCACGCGATGCACTTATGGGGATGCGAATGGGTGACCTAGTTGAGAGCTGCCTGCTTTACGTAGATGACGCCGTGCTCTTAGCCGAATCGCCGTCTGATCTGCAAACACTAGTCACTATTATGAAAAATGATTGTTTGATGAAAGGCTTACAATTGAATGTGATGAAAACGAAAGTTATGGTGTTTGAAAGGGAGGAATCCAGGACGGATGCAAGGATAATGGTTGACGATGTAGTGCTGGAACAGGTGAATCAAATTGTATATCTTGGATGCGCTTTTAGTAGGCATGGAAGGTACACCGCTGATGTAAAAAGAAGGGTAGCGTTAGGAAATAAAGTAAATGGGGCGTTGGGCGGATTCCTGGGCGCAAAAGATATTAGCAGAAAAGCCCAGCTAGCAATTCACAATGCAATACTGATCCCAACGCCAACTTATGGAAGCGAGAGCTGGGTATGGCAGAGTGTGCATGAAAGTAGGATAAACGCGGTCGAAATGAGGGCATTGCGCAAAATCTGCAGAGTGACCCTCGCTGACCACGTAAAAAGGTATGAAATTAAAATGGTCATTGTGGTTTAACCCTAAGAGATAGACATACGCTTTAGCGGACTTTTTTGTCGACATTCTGAAGGTGTTTAATAATGTAGAACATTGTTTTTGATCTATCACTTAGGGTTCAGCCAGCGTTTGCAATTAAAGTGCTAAATCTCGAAAATTAACATTTTCTCTTTACAACATCATATATGAATTATAGATTAATATAGATCAAAACCACTCCATTGACACCCTCTAACTATTAAAAGAAACCGCATTAAAATCCGTTGCGTAGTTTTAAAGATATAAGCATATAAGGGGACAGAAAGTGGTAATTGACTTTGTTTTATACTATGTAATGATTAATTGTAATGCTATATACCAATATCAAATATTAAAGTGAACGTTTAATAAAATATTAAATATAATTTGTTTTAATTAGAAACAATTTATTTATATTCAAGTACAAGTCGTTAAAAGTTATTAGCTGTAACTCTTTAACAAGCTATGGTTCAGTTGACACATAGCGCACTGCCCGTGACTCTAGTGCGCGGCGTGATTGTATTTCAGGTACAATTAATTGATAGTTGTGTAAGTTGTCTTTTCTGTTTGTTGCTGTTACTTTGATCAGGAATGAATGGTTTTTTGGTTTTCTTTTGGTTATGTTTACGTCCCAAATGGAATAGGTGGCGAACCTATTGCTATACCGGGCACAAAGTTTTTAGTCATCGATATTTATTACACATAACTTTTGTGTATGATACAAAGTACTATTATAAAATTTAAGTGGTTGCTTGAGTGGAGAGTTCCAAATTAAGTCACTCAAATTCTTTTTCTCCCTACCTCTTTTTTTCGTAATTTTAAAAAAAAAGGAAAATAGCTAGCAGAAAATATTTGATGAATAATAAACTTGGCATATTTTCAATTTTGTTTTCAAAATATTATTAAACTGTGTGATCGATATGGCAAGTCATATGTTAAAATACTTGAGCACCCTCCGTCAGCGAGCTACAGATTCTTTACGCCTGTTAGCACCCAGTATACTGCTTAAGGTATAGTTTAACAGCACGTGTCTAGTTTAGCTGGAACACAGATAAGATATTAATATTTTAATTAGAAGTAACTCGAGTGCGGCTGATAGAGATAAGAAGAGACCGCTCCCTGTTAATTGACAAGTTGTACTTGTTACTGTACTGCCATCAACCTTGCACAAATAAAAACTCGTGGGGTCCAACCGGCCTCACACTAATTTTCGTAAGTTTTATGTGATAAATGTCGATGAATAACAACATTGTACCCGGTGTACGGCAATAGGTCCCGCCACCTATTCCTCTTAGGACCTAAAAATCGACGAGTCGGGACATAACAACTGCTACCTACAGCGTCTAGTATAAAAAAGCGAGAAGCTATAAAAGTGCAAATAATTAGTGACGTCCTGTCGATTGTTAATATGATTGTGATAGTTCTATTCCTGGATCTCAACTTGTCTACAAGATCGGTTCGTTAAAGCGTCACGCCTGAATTAATACAGCTCACTCGCTTTTCTGGTCGTAAATAATATCATTGTGTTCGTATTTTTCAAGGTGTCGCCGAGTCAAAGTGAGGCCTAAAAGTGAAATTAAGAAAGAGAGACTGGCGACTGGCACTCAGCCAGAATGAACGGCCTCCACTAAAAAGCTTCCAACCTTATATAATTAAATTGAGAATTATTTACAAATCGCGCGGAAAACTGAAAATAAAGAAGATTAAATTTATTTCCCGGTTTATTTCAACGGAAAGAAATTGAATATATATTTGAAATGTTTTATGATATTAGGAATTTGGGAAGCGCAAGTCAAAGCTTATAAACTAACTGTCAAGCGTTGCTGATAACACACGATAACAAATAACAGAACTAAAACTCTGTGTCATTTACAAGTAAATTTTCCTTAGTAACAGAATACAAACTGTTTGTCAGCAGCAGCGGCTGTTAAGCCTCAATATGCCAAATTGTTAACTTTCCAAATGGAACACTCTTACTTTTAAGATAGTAGAGATAAATATTCAATTGTAAGTACATACTGAACCCTCACCTTTTCATGCGTCACTATGAATACGACACAAAAGCGCACTATACATGAGTAGGTAGGCATTTACGTAACAGTTCAGTCTTCTCCAAATAATAATTTATGGGGACATTGTTGAAGTACTCTCCAACAGTTTTCTAATAATATTTTCCGTGACGAATAGAGAAAATAAGTGAAAATGTTTGATAAAGCTTGTAGTTGTATTCATCACTAGTTTTTACCTATGACTTAGTTTGTGAGAAACTATAGTTGAACTTCTACCGAGATAAAATACTGGTGTCGTTTTTGTTCGATAGTAGTTAGTTGTTTGAAAATAAATAAAAGGCCTTAAATAAAAGTGGTAGAGTTAAATAAAAGTAGTAACAGTGGTAGCGTCACGCAGTTCGCTGCATGAATGGGCAGCTCGACCGGTGAAATACCACGACCGCTTAGAATATCGCCGTAAAGTGGGTCTTGCCGCGTTTCGCTCGGTGGGAGACAACCTCGTTCCCCATCCCCTTCCCATCCCACTTCCGACCCCTTCCATATCCTATGGTGAGGGCCGGCAAGGCAGCTGTAACACTATATGTAATGGCTGCTCATTTGCCTCCCAATGCCATAAAAAGGGCTTAGAATCTTGATTGGTTTCTTATGCTTTGTGCGATAATTATCTATACATACATACATACATAACTTCACGCCAAATCCCATGTGGGGTAGGCAGAGAGAACAGAGCACCATAGGGCACGATTCTTACATGCCTCACTCGCTTCGTTGACTTTCATAACTCTTTTCATGCACGCGCGTCGGTTTTTGAGGCTCTTAACATCACCTTCCTCCAGAACACGTTCTATTTGGTCATGGAATGTGTGTCTTGGCCGTCCTCGACTCCTACATCCATCCGCTTTTGCATTGTATATCTGCTTAGTCAGTCTTGCATCTACCATTCTTTCTACGTATCCGAACCATCGGAGCATGCCCTTTCTTACTTTTACACCGACACTCTCTTTCAAACCAACTTCCTTCCTTACAACCTTGTTTTCTACGCGGTCAGCGAGAGTCACTCCGCAGATTTTGCGTAGTGCCCTCATTTCTACCGCGTTTATTCTACTTTCATGCACACTCTGCCATACCCAGCTCTCGCTTCCATAAGTTAGCGTTGGGATCAGGACTGCATTGTGAATTGCTAGCTGGGCTTTTCTGCTAATGTTTTTTGCGCCCAGGAATCTGCCCAACGCTCCATTTACGCTATTGCCTATCGCTACTCGTCTTTCTACATCCGCGGTGTACCTTCCATCTCTGCTAAAAGCGCATCCAAGATATACAATTTCATTCACCTGTTCCAGCACTACATCATCAACCATTATCCTTGCATCTGTTCTGGATTCCTCCCTTTCAAACACCATAACTTTTGTTTTCGTCGCATTCAACTGCAAGCCTTTAATCATGCAATCATCTTTCATAGTAGTGACTAGTGTTTGCAGGTCCGACGGCGATTCGGCTAGAAGCACGGCGTCGTCTGCGTAAAGCAGGCAGCTCACAACTAGGTCACCCATTCGCATCCCTACATCCATCGATCTCACTCTCTGGAGACAACTGTCCAGATACAGGATGAACAGTCGAGCGGACAGCACGCAACCCTGTCTGACGCCGATATTGACGTCAAACCAGGGGGACAAGCCGCCGTCAACCCGCACACACGCTGTGCAGCCCTCATAAGTGGACTTCACAGCGCGCAGCAGTGCTCCGCTCACCCCGTAGCCTGGGAGTATGCCCCACAGATCCTTTCGTAACACTCTGTCTAACGCTTTTTCCAAATCCACAAAACCGCAGAAAACCTTCCGGTTAACAGCCAGTTGTTTCTCCACGATGTTGCGGAGAGAAAAAATCTGATCCATGCACCCTCGTCCGCTTTTAAAACCTGAGCCTCCCACAACACTCTAATATAATTATCACATCACAACACTATAATTATCTATACTTACATATAAATACAATGTACATATACAGTACATATACCTAAATAATGTTTTGTATATTTTCGGTCTTTTTCTCTCGTTTAAATTCTGAAATGGCTGGACCGATTTTGACGGGAATTTAATTGGCATGTAGCAGATGTAATGAAAGCAAATTAGACTATTTTTCTTTTAGAATGACTCATTTAATGCTACTGAGGCAAAATCATTAGTGAGACGCGTCAGTTAGTGGATAATATTTATAACAATGATCCTTAAACAACTGGGCTCACCACTTGATCTCATCTCATTAAATATTCGCACTTGAGATGTTTCAGAATTGACGAGAATTCTCAGTGTCAATAAACTAAGGCCGTTTAATGACAAAGATCAAATCAACTGCGCATTTCGACCAAATCTCATTTCGTGGACAGTAAATATAGACACACCAAATACGACCTAAATCTGTGACCCGAAATTTAATAGCAGTCATACGTTTAAAAGGCTTTACGTCCGTGATGGTTCCTGAGCTTTTTTGTACATTTCCGAGGCTTTGTTGGAAATGAAACCTTGTTATATTGAGTTGTCATTTGGGACGCGCTATCAATCTACCAACATTTATCGATGGCTAAACCTTAATATCCTTTTTTTTATTTTAAACAATCACTTCTTCAATAGTACAATATTTAATAGGTCTTATAGCGTAGTGTTAAACTGTCTGGCTTATGCGCTCAGATAAGGGGTCTAACCCGACCCATTTACAAATATTTTGTGTGATGAATGTAGGAAGTTAAAATCCTGACTAGTAAGTGGGTTTATGTAACAATATCAGGGCAGAGTCTCGTCAAACTTCCAATCAGTTTTATATCACTTGCTATCAGACGGTTAATTCCCAACACAAACCTCTGTTTGTCTTATAATTAATATAATTACATAGTATAAAACAAAGTCACTTTACGCTGTCTGTCCCCTTATATGCTTATATCTTTAAAACTACGCAACGGATTTTGATGCGATTTTTTTTAATAGTTAGGTGTCAACGGGGTGGTTTTGATTTATGATTCATATATGATGTTGTATGGCGCTCTGTTCTCTCTGCCTACCCCGCAAGGGATTTGGCGTGAAGTTATGTATATATGTATGTATATGATGTTGTAAAGAAAAAAATGATAATTTTCGAGATTTAGCGCTTTAATTGCAAACGCTGGCTGAACCCTAAGTGATAGATCAAAACAATGTTCTACATTATTAAACGCCTTCAGAAGGTCTACAAAAAAGGCCGCGAGGGCATATATCTATCTCTTAGGGATAATCCACAATGACAATTTTTATGGCTTACTTTTTGACATAAAATAATTGCTTATTTACGAAGCAAATTTAAACATTACAGCATTAATTTTCAACCAGTTAAGTATCTTAAATAGATTGTGCTTTTAATATAGATTAATCTCGCCCTTTACAGTATGTAATTTATACGAATATTTACGAAGATTAACAGAGCGGGATATAGCAGATGCGTTTCGCGCCAAAACCCGTGCCGATAAATTGAACTTTTTAAGATTCAAATTTTACTAATTTATTACTTTCATTCTACCGCGCCCGTTAGCCCCGTCTACGATAAAGAAAAAGATAGACTGAATTGTTTTTGTATTTTTTTGGGTAATATGGTAGGTGGACTATTTAGAAAAAAAATAAGTATGCAATTGCACGTTTAGAAATTTAAAATTTTTGATTGTTTTCAACAAAACTTTTTGACGAAATCTAAAAAAAAATGTGATCAACAATACCCCGCAGTAAAATTCCACCATCCTGTAACAGTGGTAGAGCCAAGCAGTTCGCTGCATGAATGGGCCGGCTCGACCGGTGAAATACCACGACCGACTTACCATCAGGCGACACGCCTGCTCGTTTGCCCTCCTATCACATAAACAATCCTGTACCAATTTAGAGCAGATTGTTAATTCATCTTTAGAATCGGAAATTTGTTTGGAGTGTATATTGAGCTTAACTTGCCCTTATCTGCCGGGGGCGGCTCAAAGTAAATATATCGTATTTTCCCAATAAAATGTATTTGATCTCGTTGGGAGGCACGGGGGCGCAACAGTATAGAATCACATTCAGTTGAAGCTTGTTCCTGATTACATACATACGTGTACACAGACACACACACACACATAGAGAGAGATAATGTTTAGTGTATATACTCGCCATACTTGCATAGCATTTATCTTCATTGATCGAATAAAAATGTATTTTAAACAAATCATTTTTTTTATAATAAAAGATATATCAATTAAGAAATAAAACCTATTTTTGCATTTCAATTTGTTCGTAACGTGCGGCTGAGGAAAGTACATCTTTAAAATGGGATTTATTTGCCAGGGCTGGCTTGATTCTAAAATAAAACTTGAGCTCTACTACTAAACTTGGCTCAGGCTTTTTATTAAATGTTACATGTGATCATGTCGCGGGTGGAACTGCAGAGTAACTTAGTATTATATACAATAACCTCGTATCCCAACCCTCGTGAAAAACCAATACATTGCTTTTAAAGGGTAGCCCTGAAATATTTGTACTATATCCGGTCATAATAATATAAAAGTAACAATGATGTTTTCAAAGAGCGCCTTATATCTTATAAACAACATCAAATATTACACACAATACGGCGACGTACAGCCTTGCCTTTGTCCTCCTCGTCTCATCAGCTCGTAAAAAATATGGACTGTGAAGCTGTCCACGCCTCCGCGACTTACGAAAAATTTACAAATTTATTATTGGAACACATTTTAAAATATTGATCGAGTGATTGAACGAGTGAATTACACGTTTCGAACTCTTTACAGAGATCATTTTCACGAGTGAAAATGATCTCTGTAAAGAGTTCGAAACGTCGGGAAATAAATAAAAATAAATGATAAATAAACGCGATATAATCCTAAAAGTTGTTTTGATCAATAAGTGAGATTCGCGAAAATCTTAGAAATAAACATTTTAAAATATTTATAAAACTCATAATGACACTGAATACTTGCATTCAATTATTGAACTAAGAAAGTTAATATCCGCCTCACCTTGACTTTCTCAAATATTTGAATGCAAGTAAACTTACTCGCATTCAAATATTTGTTTCCATAGTATTTATGAGTAGTCAAATTATAGTACACTAGCAGACCGCGCGAACTTCGTACCGCCATATTTTATACATTTTCCACTAAAAAGATTATTACCGCGACCATATTAATACCCCAAAGCTTTCCTCATAAATGGACTATCTAACACCTTTTTTTTTTCAATTCCAGTTCCTGATACATCCATACGTTATGTTCACGCCAGATCCCTTGTGGGGTATGTAGAGAGTACAAAGCGCCATAAGGCACGATTATTACACCTAGATACTAAACCTAGATATGATGAAAATAATAGCAGTTAAAATAATAAGCTGTTAGCTGCATGAATGGGCCGGCTCAACTGGTGAAATACCACCACCTCTCAGAAAATCGACGTAAAGTGGCTCATGCCGCGTTTCGTTCGGTGAGAGAGGTTCCCGGAGGTCTACCTCCCTTCCCCATCCTTCTCCCTCAAATATCGGCAACACAACGGTAACACTATAAGTGTTGCCGGTGCCCATGGGCGGCGCAGGTTGCTTACCATCACGTGACACGCTTGCTCCTTTGCCCTCCTATCCCATAAAAAAAATATTATCAACTTCAATCAATAGCAATACCAGGGACTTTGTCAGAAGTTTTTTGTCAATCTTTAGATTTTTTTAATACTACTTGAACCTTTTTTTTGTAATGACCAATTGTCGTCGATTTTAAAAAGAAATCTGGTCACTACATGTTCTTACCAGTATGGCTAACTCATTTAAATGATGTCGATTTGGCACCTTGGTATTTCTCTTATCAAAATAAATTCACACAATTTTAAAATAGATCACGATATTAAACATGTAAATATATGTATAAACTCTATGTGGTATGCAGACGTGTAACAAACCCGCAAAGTCTTTATATTTTAGCAAAAGACGCCAAGATCGAGGTGCGTAGGCTTATCTTGCGCTTCGTCCATTTATATGAAGTTGCAATATTATAAAGAATTATAGATAATATTAATATCTGCGTGAAGAACTAACTGTAAACTAACCCATGACTTTGGTTACTTAAGTATGAAAATATTTAAAAGTATTTTAATATTTGCGTTGCACAACGGAGAATAACACATTTAGGTTACAAACAAATTATATGTCTGCTTGGGACTACAGCCAGTGCAACCAGGCCGAAACGTCAAGCAAATAATAAAAGTAAGTATTTGTTTACCTAAACATGTCGCGTTATTATTTCCCGTTTATTATACTCTTAAATAGATCAAATTCTAATCTATGTGTCTAAATAGACACGGGGTCACAGATGTTACAGGTTCACATCACCTATTAATTATTACAAAATAAATATATATATACCCCAAAAGACGATTAAATACTACAAACTCATTATGACAAAAAGAAACAAAAAAAATGTCTAAAAAAATTAAAAAAGAATTACCTGCCAGCTATGAGCGGCGCTCATGACCGAGTCGAGCGGGTCTCCCGATCATATATGTGCGCGGAATATTTGCTTATGAAACGAATACTTACATTTTGTATTTTGCGATATCTTTTGAATTAAATGTCCGAATTGAATCATTCAAAAAGTTCTAGAAAGGTATTGAATCTATCTTTCTTGAATCAGTGAAAGAATTTTTGAAATCGGAGCGGTGGTTTCTGAGATTAGCGCGTTCAAACAAACAAACAAACTCTTCCGCTTTATAATAGAAGTATAGATAAACAGTAGCCACCCGAAAAGTATTGTTATAATTACCGTCAAGGGTCAAAATTACACCCGGGCATCTTCTTTACTGAGGCTTCAAGAAGTACAATAGGTAACTAACCATTCCATGAAAAATGTAAATATACTTATATTAATATCGGTCCAGGGTCCTAACAAATGTAACTCGTATCTGTTAGACTCGGTTACAGTGTACATTAAAGTGCATATTAAGCCTTAATGCGGAGCCAGCGGGAACTAGCCAAATTGCCGCAGAGTAACGAGATAGAGGCTCATTTGTGATAATACTGCACCATTATTGCTGTGACGTATTATAATTACCAAATTGTGGAACCAGCTTGTGACTTAATGGTTAGTGTTACTTATTCACTGGGAACATCATTTTTTATGAGTGTGTTAAAAGGAACAAAGTTACGAGAATATGAATCAATTAAACGCAAGAAGTTACTACGTGACGAGGTCTCGGTGGTCCAGTGGTCGAAAGGTGGGTTCGAATCCGGGCTCACACCAATGACTTTTGAGTTTATTTTCGGAATTTATGTGATAAATACCGATGACTGACAACTCTGTACTCGGTATATGACAATAGGTTCGACATTTAATCCACTTGGGATGTAAACATGACGGCAAATCGAGGCTTAGGGTAAAAAAGGCGTGAAATTAAGTTATGCTATGTTAAGTTACTACTTAAATACAGCCTATGCGTTCTTATCATCGATTTAATCTCAAAACAAAATCTAAAAAGACACTTTAAAAGGACAACATTTCAAAATAAAAACAGACCAGTCTGTTTGTTAATATAGCGCAATTTCATTGATCTTTAATTAAATACAGGTCCTGTTCGGAGTGAGCCCCTCGACTCGTCGAAGGAGATCTGATACCGTTCGGAAATAAGAGAACCTTCAAATAAGTTCTCTCTTTTATTTAATTACTCTCTCGGGTCATAGGATTTGATGCCGTTCAACAATTTGTATTAGGGTTGTCATATACAACAAAATTAAAAAAAAATCTAATATGAAATAACAACCTATTTAACTCGAACTCAAATATAAGTATCGGGTAGAATTCAAATGCCATTATTATATCCTACGCTTGATAACTGAACAAGTTGTGCCCTGGTAACAATAGGCAACGTATTCCACAGAATTAAATACAATGACTTTTCGAAATTGGTTTCGGAAGTTAAGTGTGATAAATATCGATGACTGAAAACTTTGTGCCTGGTATGGCAATAGGTTCGCCACCTATTCCATTTGGGACGTAAACATAACGGCGAGACAAGGCTTAACAGCCGCTGCCTACACCTTCGGGTAACAAAAGGCGTGAAGTTATGTTTATGTTATGTAAATATTTAGTTCGTTGATATTCATATACGTAACAATATTGCCAAATAGGCAGACAGCCAGCAACAGAATGACACATTTACGTGAGTGTAGTGTAATAGCATAACCCTTAACAGCGGCCCGTATGTACTGCAGTTAATATCTACAATGACCGGCTACTATTCCGCTAGACACTAGGGTTGTCACAATTTACTAATAAAAAAGCCACTCTTTTTTTAAATTATTAATTATCAGCTGTCACTCTAATGGCTTCCATTTGTAAACGCTGCTTACATTTTCAGTAACCAAAAATATAGAAATGGACTATTAATTTAATTCTTTATCTGTTTCATGTTATACCCAAAATGTTTCATTGAATAAATCAGTCCATAGTAGTGATCATCATCATCATGAGTTGACTTACTTACCTTATTGCATGGTACTGAATCCCACGGGAACCGGACATGTTTCAGGACAAAAGTAGCCCATTACCGACAAAAATATCTTCACTACTCTTATTTTTCAACATAGAATATGTAATGTAGATTATAGATATATATATCTAGTATATAAAATTCTCGTGTCGCGGTGTTTGTAAATCTACTCCTTCGAAACGGTTCGACCGATTCTCATGAAATTTTGTGAGCATATCGGGTAAGTCTGAGAATAGGCCAACATCTATCCTTTATCCCCCTAAATGTTAAGTGTGGCTTCCTAAATTTTTTGTTTTTAATTTTTCGATATTTTTTTTTTTTATAAAACAACACACAAATTTTTTTCATAAACCCCAAATTTTTACCTCTCTACGATTATTGCATTTTTTTTATTTTTACGCAAGACAACGTTTGCTGGGTCAGCTTGTAAAGATAATAAATTTAATGTAATAATATGTAGTAGTAATGTTGATTAGACCAACCATATATTATATGGGTAGTAATATAAGGTCGGCATTAAGGTTTTTATAGACTAACATAAGTAATTAATTGTGTTATTCGTAACGATGTGTACAAATAATAAAAGATAGCTTAGTGAGCCCTGACTGAAAATCACTTAGCGCTATTCATCTGTGCCATCAATCAATCAATAAGTACCTATATTCTATATCATCTTTTATTATTAAGGAAACAATATGAAGGAAGAAATTAGCAAAAACGTATTTCTTTTGGCATACCGACTAATAATGTTAAGCCGATAATGATACCAAAACTAACGGAAAGAACGGAGCAACATAAGACACGATTTTTACACACCTCACTCGCTTCTTTGACTTTCATAACTCTTTTCATGCACGCGCGTCGATTTTTGAGACTCCTAACATCACCTTCCTCCAGAACACGTTCTATTTGGTCATGGAATGTGTGTCTAGGCCGTCCTCGACTCCTACATCCATCCGCTTTTGCATTGTATATCTGCTTAGTCAATCTTGCATCATCCATCCTTTCTACATGTCCAAACCATCAGAGCATGCCCTTTCTTACTTTTACACTGACACTCTCTTTCAATCCGACTTCCTTCCTTATAACCTTGCTTTCCACGCGGTCAGCGATGGTCACTCCGCAGATTTTGCGCAATGCCCTCATTTCGACCGCGTTTATCCTAATTTCATGCACGCTCTTCCATACTCAGCTCTCGCTTCCATAAGTTAGCGTAGGGATCAGTATTGCATTGTGAATTGCTAGCTGGGCTTTTCTGCTAATATCTTTTGCGCCCAGAAATCTGCCCAACGCCCCATTTACTTTATTTCCTAACGCTACTCTCTTTCTACGTCAGCGGTGTACCTTCCATCCCTGCTAAAAGCGTATCCAAGATATACAATTTCATTCACCTGTTCCAGCACTACATCGTCAACCATTATCCTTGCATCTGTTCTGGATTCCTCCCTTTCAAACACCATAACTTTCGTTTTCATCACATTCAATTGTAAGCCTTTCATCAAACAATCATCTTTCATAATAGTGACTAGTGTTTGCAGATCAGACGGCGATTCGGCTAAGAGCACGGCGTCATATGCGTAAAGCAGGCAGCTCACAACTAGGTCACCCGTTCGTATCCCTACATTTGTCGATCTCACTCTCTGGAGACACATGGATGAACAGCCGAGCGGACAGCACGCATCCCTGTCTGACGCCGATATTAACGTCAAACCAGGGCGACAAGCCGCCGTCAACACGCACACACGCCGTGTAACCCTCATCATAAGTGGACTGCACAGCGCGCAGCAGTGCGCCGCTCACCCCGTAGCCCGGGAGTATGTCCCACAGATCCTTCCGTAACACCCTGTCAAGCGCTTTTTCCAGATCCACAAAACCGCAGAAAACCTTCCGGCTAACAGCCAGTTGTTTCGCCACGATGTTGCGGATAGAAAAAATCTGATCCATGCACCCTCTTCCGCTTCTGAAACCACCCTGAGCCCCCAACAACACTCCGTCAGATATCACCCTCATTCTCTTTTTAATAATCTTCCCATACACTTTCGCTGCTAAGCTGATCAAACTGATGGCTCTGTAAGTGGCGCACTGCATACGTGATCCCTAATAAATGATACTAAACAAAATAATACTGCACAAAACTAAACAAAACTGACAAAAAACAAAAAAAATCTAGAACGCTCTTATGACCACAAATTCACTAAGCAATCAACTTAGAAGGTAAAGATAGAAAAAATAGATGTGTATCAATCTTCTTTTTGCTTTGTAAGTAGGTAGTATTTAAAAGCTGATTTAAAAGAATGTTTACTTGTCTTTGCCCGAAAAGGCGGTGGAATATTGTTCCAGCATTTAGTGGCAGCGTATTTAAAACAACTCCTGAAAACCGTGGTTTTATATTGTTGTACTACTAGTGGATCTATTACGGCCTGTGGGCTGTAATAACAGTGATCTCGACGCCAGTAGAATTTATTATAGAGATACTTTGGCCCTTTTTTCTTAATTATACCGAACAGCAAATTGGCTAAATGAAACTCACGTCTATATTTCATCTTCAGGATATTTGCCTTATTTAGATATGGTGTGACATGGTGACGACGAGGAATCTGGAAGCAAAATCTAGCACATGCGTTTTGTTGTATGAGTTTCTCAGTACGCGAGAGGAGACATGGGCCATATACAATGTCACAATAACTAAACTTCGATAGAATAAAGGTGTCAACTAGTCTTTTTCTTAATTCTACGCTGAGGTACTGCCTATAGTTATATAATAGTTTTAGTCTGTAAAAGCAGTTTCTGACTACAGTAGCTATGTGCTGATCTCTGGGTCTCTGATCTCTCTGAAATCTGGGTCGATACAGAGTCCTAGGCTTTTTGCTATTTCTACACGAGCCACAGACTTCCCCATTAGAATTACATTCGGATATGCAGGCACAATAGAATTTATTTGAAATTTACTACCCAGGACCAAAAATTTTGTCTTTTCAGAATTTAAAAGAAGAGAGTTCTTTTTAGACCAAGCGACATACTTAGACGGTCTCTATACGCCAAATACGCCAAATATGAGTCTATTACCATATTTTTTTTAAATACATCCATATTCTACACGCAAGTTTCATACTAGTTCCTTATTGAATAGATAACCGATCCGATCTTTGTACCTCTCAATTAGAAGTCAGAGTAGTAATGCCCTGACCACTAGACGATTATAATTTAATCTTGTTAAATATGAAAATAAAAACAGTGCCTTGTAGTGCCCTAAAAGTACTAAAATAATTGACAGAGTCAGCTCTGTCGACAGTGGAATATTCAGAGAAAGTCAAATATTTACGATATATTATGGCTTTTAAAATACACTTGGTACCTGCGGCGGTAGATAGACGGTTATTATTCGTGTCAGGTTTTAGGCGCCATTATTTTTATTCCACCGACAGCAAAAAGAAGGGTTATATTTTTCGAAGGTTTATATTCTCATTTAAAATACTTAATATTTAATACAATTGTTTTTGAAATCTTAGCAACAAACACTAAAGTGTTGTGCTTGACATTGAGTCGATACCCTCCTCCCCAGAGTCCACAAGCGAGAGGTGAACGCACACTCTTAACCTTACAAACAGTAAATGTCATATCTGTATATGTAGGCACTAGGCACCCCCTGTCTCAAGGGTAATATTATTTAAAGGGGAAACTTTATCGACATTTGTGAAAGGTGACTTGCACTCAAGTTTTAATGTGAAGGAAATCTTTGCTCAATTTGATGGCCCGAACGACCTGCCAGTATTGCTTCTTCTAGAAAAAATATTCAACAATTAAAATAATACGATATAATGTTTTAAAGTCTTAACGATTTCTTGATTCAAAAGCGGGTTCTCAATCTCAAATCAAAGAAATCAATAGTTCAAATCTTCCTTGAAACCAATGACTTTTGCATTAATAATGGAATCTATATGTAATGGCGATGGTTGACAAAAACTACAACATTTAATGAGTCGAGATATAACTGCCGATGCCTGCGGTTATAACGCGCGTAAAGTTGAAACAACAATAAAGCTTATTTTATTATTCAGAACAGTGTGGCGCTATAAGACTATACTGCCAGCCCCGCCATAAAGTAGATAACGTACACAAGTATGCTTTAATGAATCTCTCCGCCGGATGTGAGAGACAGATTATTACTACAACTTGAATGTTATTTGCGTATTCAGCATATATTCGATAATTAATTATTTAAAAGTAATACACGTACATTCATTTACGAGAGTCAATTTTGTGCAGAGCCGGTGGGATGCAAGTTAGCTAACAGTACCGCATTGCCTGTTAACAATAATCTCAATCAATTTATTTAAAAATTATGACGTCCTACGAGTATATATATGTAATAAGATATTTATTTCTCAGACTTTCGCGAATCTCACTCATAGATTAAAACAACGTTTAGGATTATATCGGAAAATAAATAAAAATAAGTAATATGAAATCGTGAAAATGATCTCTGTAAAGAGTTCGAAACGTCGGGAAATTAATAAATAAACGCGATATAATCCTAAAAGTTGTTTTAATCTATGTAATAAGATGGCATCAGCTGCATTCCGCTCGGCAATGAATGTAGCTGGTGGCGCACCCTATTATTTTTATCTAGATTAAAGTTCTATTTCTATTTGGTGGCCAAGGTCGCGTTGATATTTGATTTATTTGCTCAGTACTGGGTGTCCGATGTCACAGGACCACGTATATTTTTACGTACAGAAATATCTGACGCCTACACGAATATAAAATTACTCAGATAACTTATATTTGTATATTCCGCTCGGAATTACAAATCGATGTTTCTGAAACTCTACTTTCATTTCTTTATTTTATGATAGAAGGGGGCAAACGAGCCTGCGGGTCACCTGATGGAAAGTGATCACTGCCACCCATGGCGTCTGCAATACCAGGGGCATCACATCAGCGTTGCCGGCCTTTCAAATGAGAATAAGCTCGTTTCTTGAAGGTTCCTAGGTCGTAGCGGTCCGGAAATACCGTCGCCGGCAACTGGTTCCATGAAGGAACAGTGCGTGGCAAGAAGTGTCTGCTGAAACACACTGTTGTCGATCGCCAACCATTCAGCCAATGCGGGTGGTAGCGTTGGCGCGTCGAGCGATGGCGGAAATCAGCTGGCGGTATTAATCCGAACAATTCCTCAGAGCACTCCCCGTGGTATATGCGGTAGAGGATGCATAGAGATGCCACCTCTCTCCGCAACGCCAGAGGATCAAGCCGATCGGAAAGAGCTTGTTTGTCGACAAGCCGAACCGCGCGTCGTTAGATGCGGTCAAATAGAGTAAGCTGGTACTGGGGTGCCCCCGCCCAAAGATGTGAACAGTATTCCACGTGAGGACGGACCTGCGCCTTATATACTTGCAAGCGATGACCTGACGTGAAATACTGTCCCGCTCTATTGAGCACGTCAAGCTTTTTGGAGGCCAATTTGGCCTTGCCCTACAGATGACCGCGGAACTGGACGTCACTCGACACTTTATGGTTTATTTTTTTTTAATTACTTTACTCACTTTATGGTTTTCATCCGAAAAAACCAAAGAACACGATATTACTCGGTACACTGGTTTTAGCACTACACTCAGTTCAAGCAGTAGGTGATGTCAAGTGCTCGCTTGTCGCAGACGAATTGCACTTGGAGTGGATCGTATCCGCCCAGGATGGTGTAGCTGATGTTAACGTTGGATTAATAGTGGTCTGTAGTAGTGTGTGTACTTTTGTGTGTATAAACTCAACTCGTTTATATAAACTGAACTAAAAGACGTCTCTACTGATGTAATGGTTTTAGTTTTGAAAATCACCTTTGTTCACTCTCCGATACAATGGAGTTCATTTCAACTTGATGCTGTTTGTTGTCTGTTTGTCTCACTTGTCGGGAACTGTTGCTCTTGGCATTTAAACATCTCATGACAATATATTTTATGTATGAACAGTATGTATTTAGTTTCTTTAACTTCAAGTTACACGTACTAAATTTATGCAGTGGGCGGCGCGACTGGGGAAATACTACGACCTGTCAAAATATGACATAAAAAGGCTTGTGTTGTTTTTTTCTTGGTGAGAAAGGTATTCAGAGGACCAATCCCTTGCATTCTCCCCTCACCCTACTTCCGACTCCTTTCTTATCCTACTTTAAAGGCCGGCAACGCAACAAAATCAAAATCAAAATCTCATTTATTCAATTCAGGTCATTAAAGACACTTATGAAGGTCAATATTTTCAATCCGCCAATTCGATTACTCACGTCCTGAGAAGAAGAAAAGAAAAGAAAAGAAGGCAAGAAACTCTGGGGAGTCCTTTTTATTGTTTTTACAAGTAAACTAAATTACAAATTATTCTAATAATTTGTAATTTAGTACACAGTACGTTAATATTCTTTGGACGCTTGAACATACCAGTCCCCACAAACAGCACCCGTTCACGAGCATGACCCATATCTCAGCCATCGCCTCCCTCGACATATTTTAGGAAAGGTGGCGACCCGATCAACGACGCCGCCTTAACAAGGACCTTTCAGTGAGCATGACTTATTCAAGATCCCAGACAAAAAAACAAAAAAGAAACTAGTAAGCTTGCCGGTGAGAAACGTCATATTGCACACAATCTTACTAATTAACAGTAATGTTTAGTTAGCAAATTAACAATATTTTGCTACAGCAAATACAAACAATATAACACAAAAGAAGCAATTCAATTCCAAACGGTTTTATTATTAATATAATCTGCGATACAGTAATAAGCCCTTGTATATAGTCTACTTTTAACATATTTCTTAAATTTACCTAACGATAATTCCACCGCGTCGTTTGGAAGTTTATTGTAAAAGCGTATACATTGACCTGGAAACAAGTTAGAAATTTTATGGAGCCTAGTAGTGGACACAGCAAGTTTGTTTTTATTTCTTAAGTTTAATTGATGAATATCACTGTTCTGTTCTTAAATTTAGTTATATTTTTATGAACATAGATTAAATTATCATAAATATATTGTGAATGTAACGTCATTATTCGTATCTCTTTAAATTTATTTCTCAGTGTATCCCTGGGACTCATCATGTAAATGGCACGAATAGCTCGTTACTGGAGCACAAAGATCGAGTCTACATCCGCAGCACTACCCCAAAGCAATAAACCATATGACATAATGCTGTGAAAATAACTAAAATAAACTAAACGTGCAGTATCACCGTCGGTCAGTTGACGTAATTTCTTTACAGCGTAAGCGGCTGAGCTAAGTCTACCAGATAACGTCTAATGTTATACCAAGAAAGACAACCTTATTGAGCAATTCCAGTCTCCTGTTGTCCATCACGACACTGGTTTTTACTTGTTTAACATTTTTTGTAAAAAATCTAACATATTTGGTTTTGCTACCATTTAAAAGCAAATTATTAGCACTAAACCAGTTTACTATCTTTGAAAGAGCATTGTTTACATCGTCAATTACTGATTGTTGTCTCTTTACTTTACCTTAAAAACTAAAGAAGTAACTGAGACTATCACTAGACTAACTGAGACTAAGACTATCAGCTTGCAGATGTCCATGGGCGGTGTTAGTTGCTTACCATCGGGTGACATACTTGCTCGTTTGCCCCTCTATCCAATAAAATTAGTTTATTAAAATAATAAACTAAATAAAGTAAAATGAGTTTTATAGTTTTCACAATGCATACATGTTGATTGTAGGAACATTCGTATGAAACATGTGTATGTACGTATTGAGCCGCTGACCAACAATAAAGAAATCAATCATTTGTACGAGCTTACTGACCCTACTTACTCATAAAAGCGTGACGTTTTACGACCGCTATTTTTTTTAATAATATGTTGGACCTTTTTCAGTCGGGCCACGACAAACTACAGCGATAAATCTCATTGTACTTATAAACCTATATAATGTTTCAAGTATACATTTTTTTTCGAAAGAGCAGAACATCTTTTTAGTTAAACATAACATAACTTCACGTCTTTCTCTACCCGAAGGTAGCGGCTGTGAAGCCTAGACTCACCGAATCCTATTGCCATACACCGGGCACAAAGTTGTCAGTCATCCACATTTATCATACATTACTTTCGAAAATAATTCCGAGAAATCGTTGGCGTACATTGCTTGGAAGGATAGTAATTATTATAAAATGTATCTGTATATTCATAATCGGTTGAGAAGGAGCAGCAGGAGCAGGTCCGGCGTTGGAATCCTTCGCACACCTTCGCACTATAGTGTGATGATTGTCTGTAGACGGTACAAAGTTCTATAGTAACTATGTACAGATATGATAGCGTATCTCTAGAGTACGACCGTTCGTTAAGGCTCGCCATTTAGCCGCCGCGAGCCTCCATCAAATTAATTTTAACTAATAGCCTCAGTATGACGACAACCCTCTCAGGGTATTCTCGAAGAGCATTTATTTTTGTAATAGAAACCATGATATAATATCGCCATAAAAGCCATTCCGCTGAAATGAAATGACACTTTTTATAAACAAAAGACGTTTTCTATAAGTAACTATTATTATTATGTGGCTATAATATAGGCTGAAAGGTCTAGTGGCGTAATTGGCATTGGCACTGGCTACTGCGCAGGGGTCGGCGAGTTCAATCCACACCCGAGAATAAAACATTTGTGATGTGTATTGCGTAGGGTGCGCCCGTTGCAAGCCAATAGGCCGGACATGCACCATCTATTTTTATCAATGAATTCTTGCGCCCATAGTATTAAAAGCGTGAAGATGTTCTTTATAAATGATGTCGTTCACAGCTATTCCATAAATCACCGAAAGCTTTTTACGCATACATGCTAACATGTTTAGTTAGCATGTACGCAGAAACCTGTACCACCAACCACCGTACCATTGGGTTGTTCGAAGATTAATATTTGTCTTTGATATTAAAGACAGTTATATTATTTAATAATGATTTTAGATGGAAAGTGGAAATAAAATCGTGCCCTTTGTAATACAATATTTATTTAAGACTCTTGGGAAATAGCCACTCAAAATGGAAACAGCTGAAGGGAATTTTGAAAATGTTGAGCACCCACGCGTCTTCTACCCACACATTTTTTTTGCATTTGAGGAGGTCAGGTTCTGAGGTCTGTGAGTAGAATTCTGTCGGGGGTGGTATATAATATGAGTTGGGCCAGCTTCCCACGCGAGCCTTCTAACATTTCTTGCCCTGAAGGTAAGCTTGTTTACGAAATGACTCTAGAATCGTATTTCATTTTCATGATTATGTTTTTTATTAATAGATAGCTACTTAATAGATAAATATTTTTGTTTAATTTTCTCTAGCAAATATGTTTGCTTAAATTTTTTTCTACATTTATATCCTACTAAGAGATTGAACAAGCAGATATACTGTGCAAAAGTGGATGCATGTAGGAGTCGAGGATGGCCACGACACACATTCCATGACTAAATAGAACGTGTTCTAGAGGAAGGTGATGTCAGGAGCCTCTAAAATCGACGCGCGTGCATGAAAAGAGTTAAGAAAGTCAACGAAGCGAGTGAGGCGTGTAAGAATCGTGCCTTATGGCGTTCTGTTCCCTCTGCCTATGATTTTGCGTGAAGTTATGTTAAGTTATGTTTATTTCTTTACCATCTAAGGGCAAATCGTTAGCTACTTTTGTTATAGATATATGAATTTATAGCTTAATTTTAACTAACCAAATTTCACCTGATAAACAACGTTGAAATTTAAAAAATCGCCTGATATCCCATGTGAGCAAATAATTCATCAGGCGCATCAAGAAATAACTGTTGCTGCCTACACCTCCTATTTTTACGAACGTAACAAAATAAATATAATTTTACTAAACTTGTAATTTTATAAATCTTAAGCTCTTATATAAGTGGCACAAACAGCAAATATGGAAGAAGAAACTTGTCCTTTGGGCTGATAGTTTGATAAAAATATGTTCAGGTGGCACATTTCGGTGACTATTCTATTTTCAATACGTCACACGCGTCACAAGTGAATTTGTGAATTGCTGAATATCAAAGACTGTTCTATCAGATTCTGCTATTCTGTTAATGGAATCTGTATGTTCGGAAACCATCTGGCATTGTTCTGTAAACAATGAATTATGTGTAACACTAACAGTCGCATAAAACTGGCAGATGGCGCAGTGCCAACACGACGAGATGGTAGCGGCCGGTGCATCATCAGACTGTGTGGTCGGGCGGGTCGGAATGATAGCAGCCTGACAAACACTTGATACGTATGAGTAATATTAAGAGACGATAAGGGCGGAGCCTTATAGAGCCTGATATTACCGTACTTTGTACTTAGAAAACGATTATAGCTTTATGTAGCATAAAGCTATAATCGTTTTTCTGTTATATGTCCATTGACATAAATTTTACATACATACATAACTTCACGCCAAATCCCTTGAGGGGTAGGGTGAGAGAACGGAGCGCCATACGACACTATTATTGCACACCTCACTCGCTTCGTTGACTTTCTTCACTCTTTTCATGCACGCGCGTCGATTTTAGAGGCTCCTGACATCACCTTCCTCCAGAACACGTTTTATTTGGTCATGGAATATGCGTCTTGGCCGTCCTCGACTCTTTCATCTTTGCAATTTTGCATTGCATATCTCCTTAGTCAATCTTGCATCACCCATTCTTTCTATATATCCGAACCATTGGAGCATACCCTATCTTACTTTTATACCGACACTCTCTTTCAATCCGACTTCCTTCCTTACAACCTTGTTTTCGACGCGGTCAGCGAGGGTCACTCCACAGATTTCGCGCTGTGTCCTCATTTCGACCGCGTTTATCCTACTTTCCTGCACACTATTATTACACACACTACTAAAATAAAGTTATGCCAATGTTGTTGTTATAGTTTCATTCGACTATCCATTACAACTTCTACTGAACAATCGCTAACGTAAAAAAAGACAATAAAGACAAGACATACTAAAGATAATATTCCATAGAAATTTAATAATAATCCAGTTTTTTTATTGGTTTAAAGAATATCTAATATGGGGATTATTGTCCGAGTCTACTGTTAATCTCATTGTTTAGATCAGATTGCATCAAATTTAGTAGAGTAACCTTCTTCCATGGGCTTACCATTATCTGCCTTTCGTAATCGAATGGCAAAATATAAGAAAAGCATTATCTCATCGAACCGCCACGGTGAGACCATTGCTATTGTAAATTATATTAATACACATATATACAAAACGTCTTATTTTTCTCATACCGACAAAATAATCGTTCCGTTCCTGTGTGTGCAAGCACTAAGTGGTACATCGACCCGACCTGTATGGAGTCAACTTGGGGATGCATTGCAAACGACAATGATCATTAGTTCCCGCTGTTAACGTTCCATTTTGAGTGCACCAACATGCACTACACTTATCGCATAAGGGCTCACACGCATTAGATGCAGCCGTTTGAACCTCACTGAAAATGTAAACATACTTAAGAGATAAAAGGAATGCGATAGTATCCATTACTAAGAGCTTTATGAGACTTTCCGGAAGAATATATATCATTCCTTTATGTGAGAGAGTAAGAGAGTGAGAACCAAACATCACTAAACAGACACATTACACACTTCACCTATTTACTTTGAGGATCCTAATTTCTTTACACGCATAATTACGTTTTTATTACGTCCCCTGTTACTGCCTTCCCAAAATTTTAGTCAGCCACGGAAAATTAATATTCACAAAATTTTGTATTATTTGACTTCGAATTCCTGTAAAGATGGGGCAACTACCGGAACAGGCTGTTCCACTTTGAGAGAGATAAATCACGAGGGCAAAAAATAATATCCTATTTATAATAATGTATTTAAAGATACCTATTTGTTATACCCTGTCCTAAAACCTCCCCCAGTCTCCCCCACTACCCTGCATCGTAACATTTGCTGGGGTTTAATATAAATAATACGCATGGTTTATTGCTGGGGTAGTTATGATTTATTTTGTGGTAGACTGTGAGCACAACGCGCCTGCCCACAACGATATATATCAACCCAAATAACTATACATAATTTATAGAGACGGGTTATAGTTATATGTATAGTCAGAAGAAGTGACAGAGTAGATAGTCCATTCAGAGAGTGTGATTAAAATTAATTTCGGAAAGTAGAACTCCATCAACCATCATCAATAATAAAAATCTACAGTATTATATTAGTAGTAGATTAACATTAGGTACAATAATAATTACTGCTGTGCATTGATTAAAATATATTAAAAAATTTAAATCAAGACAACCAACAACAAACCCTCACCACAAGCGTCCTATCGTCGTACTGGATATTGTGAGAATATGTGGATATTGTGAATTTAGTTGCTACAAGAAATAGAGGTTTTTATGTGTCACCAAACTATTATTTTAGCAAAGGATTCAGGTATCTTCTCGTCTTAGACGATTATAATGAGCAGTCCACCAGCCATCATTTGCTAAGACGTAATTCACAAAAACATTTACGGAAAGACATTTTGTTAGTGGAGGGTAAGAGGATTTTAAAAGCAATTTAATGTGATGATTGATGAACACACAAAAATTACCTAAAATTTAAATTTCCAATAAAATTGTACTTATATAAATGTTTGTTCCTAAATCTTAATTAACAAACACTTAGGGTGTGCTGTCTAGGTACGGGTCTAATCCCGTTGTGAGTACACATTAATTGTAAATAACAATCAAATTAAACGATAAATAGCGAAACAAATTAAAGATTTTCAGTTATTCAATAGTAGTGTCGGTACTGAGAGGATTGCTTTTGAAGATTATTTCAGGCAAAAAACAAAATTGCCTGTTTTGCATTCAAAGCGAAATAATAATTGGAAGGTTCTCGAACCTCTATTTATATTAAAGTTTATTTTTCGAGGAATGCTCCTATAAATTATTTACATCTTATAACATAAGTCTCTTTGCAGAGTCGGCAAAAAAACCTGTGTAGGTACTTAAGTACAATTGCTATTTATCTTACCTCTCGGTTTGTATATCTACCTTTTATGATGCCTGTATTCTTCTACGGTAACTTTTATGCATTTTTTACCAATAGAGTATCCTATTGTGCTTATTCATTCACATATCTGTCAACATTTATTTTCTAGGAGTCTCGGTTGTCCAGTGTTCGAACACACGGCTTTTGATGCAGAGGTCCGGTTTCCAATCCTGACACTGGCTCACACCACGGACTTTTCGAAATTGTTCTCGATGACTGAAAACTTTGTGCCCGGTATGGCAATAGGTTCGCCGCCTATTCCATTTGGGACGACATAACGGCGAGACGAGGCTTTACAGCCTCTGCCTACACGTTCGGGTAAAAAAGGCGTGAAATTATGTTCATCATCATCATCAGCCTATTGCAGTCCACTGCTGGACATAGGCCTCTCCTAATTTCCGCCACAACATCCGATTCTCTGCCTTCCGCATCCAGTCTTTTCCAGCAGCCTTTCTGAGGTCATCTGACCATCGGGCTGGTGGGCGTCCTACGCTACGTTTACCAAGACGCGGTCTCCACTCTATGACATTCTTACTCCATCTACCGTCGGTCCTTCGGCAGATATGACCAGCCCATTGCCACTTCAGCGAGCTTATTCTACGGGCTATGTCGGTTACCCTAGTTCTCTGGTGGATATACTCATTCCTGAGTTTATCTTTCAGAGATACCCCGAGCATAGCTCGCTGAGCGACTTTAAATTTGTGGACTAGCCCCACCGTGAGTGTCCACGTTTCGGCACCGTAGGTCATCACCGGTAAGACGCACTAGTCAAAGACTCGACGCAGTATGCCCAATGCAGCCCAACCCAGCTAAATCCTCCTCTCGGCCACCTTCCCGAAATTTCGTCTACCCAACTGGATAATTTGGCCTAGGTAGACGTATTTGTTTACGATTTTGAGAACTGACCCTTCGACGCTTATCGGTCCGGGTCTTGTCCAAGTTCATTTATTTCTTACTAGCTGACCCGGCGAACTCTGTTTCGCATCAAAAGTAATAACTGCTGCCCCGCTATGTTAATACTGCAATATCTTCGACAAATTTGAAGTCGATAGCAGCTATAGGTTAAAAATGGGAATTTTCCATTGTTAACACCCCCGCAACCCCCCTTGTGGGTGGAATTTCGTAAAATCCGTTCTTAGCTGACCTCTACTCGGCGAAAGGAATAATCCTACCAAATTTCAAGTCGCTACGCCTTATGGTTCCAGAGATATCGTGATGAGTCAATATATAGGTGGAAATCTCTTATATATATATAGATAAAATTATGATCTGGAAACAGAATATTATGCGGGCTAAATTGCGGGCAAGAACTAGTCGTAAATCTAAATGTATAACTTTTTTCACACTCCTGTCCGATTCATCAAGCCTACAGTGAAGTCTCTCCGCGAGACGGAATACAAATGTAGGGAGATACAATGTTATTTGTCTCAGTTTCAAGGGTCCACGTGTTGAACTGAATAATTCAGTAGGTCTAGCTGGATTAACTTCAGTCGAGTTTGGATTAAGATTGGTTGAGTCAGTGCCAACATTATCAATAACATCTTTATGTATGTATTAAATAAAAAATGACAAGACATCGACGTCTAAGTATAGTTTACCTAGGTACATCTTCTTTACGCGCGATGTACTTTATATATAACTGTTCTAGCTGTTGTATGTACAGTATATGTTATGACTGCAGTATATAATAAATTTGTCAGAACTATTACTAATTGCACGTGGTTACATGAGTTATGGCGCACACCACCACCACACAACCACATTGGAATTTGAGTTCAAAACGCCATGATATTGTGTGGGGCGACACCCACTGAACTAATGCAATATTTCGCTCTGCTGACACGCTCCTGTGGGAATATTTGGACTATATTTCTTTTAAGTTTGATTCATTTTATTAACCATGTCATTTTAGAACAAACTTTTGTAAACGTAATCCTGGGTTTCATATCTTGGGGTTTTCGTGTTTTGTGATAAGCGCTTTAAATTCGCCACCTATTTTATAGTAACATATATTTAAGTCGTCAGCACAAGTGTACCCTGCCTACTAACACCATCATTTTTAAACTAAAAGATAGCTTTTAGATATTTATAGAGTAAGTTCGACTCGATTTTAATTCTCGTCTCGTATTTTCAACGTCCGATGTTTGCGTGATAACGAGTTTTCATAGGTCAGTCAAGATTTACGCTAAGCAATGTAAGGTTATATAACCATTTAGGAACCTGTATATAATTGTGATCCAGCAATTGTGCCATACATTGGCCACACGTCCTAATGATAACATTTCCTCCACGTCACAACTAAATGGGCTCCTTTGTGTTGTGCGGACGCCCCCACAGCCCCCACTACATCACCGGAGCTCGTCACCGAACATAAGTTTGACCCTTCTTTATATAAATAACAGACAGGTAACATAGTTCAACGTTGTTAGTGCTATATATAACATCGTAGTAACCCGATGACAACCTATATTTGTTGTGAAGGGCCTTGGTGGGACTATTTTGTTAATACCTTTGCTCGAGTGCACTTCTGTATGTTTTTTTGGCACATAAGCCTCTTCTCCACAGCTACGCAGGCTATAATTTGAGACGCGTACCTAGAATCCATCATTTCACAATATTCCAGAGCGAGAAAAAAAACCGTTTTCAGGGTTTGAAATTACTAACCAACTTCGTGATTTGAGATTTTCAATGTGGATGTTATTTATAATGTTATTTTGAGTAACCGAATTATTAATTTGTAGAATAATTATCTTTCGAACTAATAATGTTATTATGGCAACAAAGGTACGACATATAATACATATACAAAGGTACGACATATAAATCTAGTGCCTAGTGTAATAAAAGTAAAATAGATAAATCTATTCACTTATACCCTAAGTTAGACAAAAGTAAAATTCTCGTGAGCCACTTCACATTATTTATCCGTCTGTCTGTGCGAGTATATTTATCGTCTGAAACCTTCCCGAGATACAATTAAACTGCACCTTTGCGTATTTCTATTGACATTGAGATATTGGCTGGTCGGTCCAGTCTGGACCACAACCCGCTACTACACATACAGCCCTATGTTATCCTTTAACGTGATCATTGCGATTTTATTTCTAGACTGAGCTGTTGTTCCGAACATTTCTGAAATCTTTTTGAAAAAAATATTTTTGTTAATTCCATCCATGCCTGATAAAATGTAACCCAACACATAACAAAGAAATTTGCCAACTGTTCCATAACACGAAAAGGTGGCGATGCATTAATTACGTTATATTCATCCCCTATTATTAAGTTTGTAAAAATAATTAATGGAACGAAAAAAAATAATACGCATATATCTATTTGGGTAAGCCCTAGTTGAGAACCTGGTAAGAGGTACATAAAATTAAATGTCTTTTCGCAAATACATTTACATTTCCGAAAAGAATAAATTGTGCCCTACGTTCCAATGTTGTTGCCACTTTTTCTATTTGATTAAATATATCATGAGTAACAAGTGGTATTTTAACGCTGCCTACGCTTTTGTACTTAAAGTTACAAACTTTAATTGTACTGCTACAATTTGCAAGCTAATATTCGATATACACATGCCATTATCTTCCACGTGGATATAAATTCATTTCCCTAGTGTGTACCGGGTACAGTCGAGCTGCAAATTGGATCGCTCCGAATATTCACCAGTCTCTCGTCTCTCGACTCTCGTGGTAACTGAACGATTCAATCTCTGGATGCTGCTGATGCTCGAAATATGCAACTCGAGCGAAAATATACGGATCGCTAATAATATAATTGTCTGACGACATAGGATGGATTTGTTTTCAAGATATCTCAAAACTTAATTACATGCGTCTTTAAAAAGTTGATGTTAGTTGGTGGAAATACATATTTTGTATATGTTTATACATGTTTTATAAGTACTGGTGTGTTAGTAGTGTAAACTAAATTAAAATGATTTAATTCATTTTCAAGGAGGGTTGAAGAGATGCGGGTCATAAAATCAGAGCCAAAACTTATGACAATATGGCTAGTTCGAATGGCTGATATGTTGTGCCGACCCCACTTAGAGTGGGATAAGGAGAGGAACATTATCAGAGTTTAAAATAGAGACATAAAATATATGTCTCTCTCTTAAACTCTGATAATGTTCCTGTATTGTCCTTATATTATAAAGAAAATATACACGATTAAATTAACCAAATAAATATGAAGATATGGAAGTCGTCACAGTAATGTAACAAAATGTAATTCAATTTCACAATTCACGTCCTCATATTTTCCACAGTAATACATTACATTACAATACACGTGTCTCGGTGACGGTGACGCCATCTGACACAGCGCTACCTCGCGTACAATACCATCAATATGTAGGTACTTGCTCGTTGACGCACCAATTACCATTCAGGTCGAGAATAAGAACAAGATTCACATCTCAGATACAACTCCTGATATATATGTAGATACTACAAATTGCGTATTAAATGGAGTACACATGTTTTCATTTTTTCTAGAGTCAATTTTAAAATACTAGCTTTTGCTATTAGCATCAAGGGAGCCAATAAATCTTTTGCATCTTTGCTAAATATTGCATATTTTATACCATAACAACTTAGTTTTTTCTTTTCAGTTTTTCAATATCCTCCTGTATCCCTCAACAACGTGTAGCAAGGCTCACATAAATCAGCCCAGTGGCTTACATAACTCTGTGGAGTGTCTGTGATATTCGCTTTGGTGATATCAGATGCGAATAAAGATATATCTTTGGAACTTATTTTTCCTAATCGAAAACAATTTCTCTTAATCCGGATTGAGAATCGACAAGTCGTGTTACTTGTAGGTTGCTAGTTTTTTTCCTTATGAAACTGATTGACTAATATTTCTCACAGTTTTGGCGTGATCATATTTCATGTGGTCTAGCGATATAATATATATATCTAATATATAAAATTCTCGAGTCTAGATGTGCGTAATTGAACTCCTCCGAAACGGCTTGACCGATTCTCATGAAATTTTATGTGCGTGTCGGGTAGGTCTGAGATTAGGACAACATCTATTTTTCATCCCCCTAAATCACAAGGGTAGCCCACCCCTCAATTTTTTTTTTAATTTTTCGACATATTTCTGTGTCTTATTTTTTTTATAAAACAAGATACAAAAATACATGCAACCCTAAATTTTCAACTCCCTACGATCAACCCGATTTTTTTTAATTTTATTTTTCGGCAAAACAACTTTTGCTGGGTCAGCTAGTATATATATACGTAACTAGCTGACCCGGCGAACTCTGTTTCGCATCAAAAGTAATAACTGCTGCCCCGCTATGTTAATACTGCAATATCTTCGACAAATTTGAAGTCGATAGGTCGATAGTCGATAGTGGGTGGAATTTCGTAAAATCCGTTCTTAGCTGACCTCTACTCGGCGAAAGGAATAATCCTACCAAATTTCAAGTCGCTACGCCTTATGGTTCCAGAGATATCGTGATGAGTCAATATATAGGTGGAAATCTCTTATATATATATAGATATAACTGGCGCCGGCTTAGAATACCGCCACCCCTCTCTTCCCGTGGGTGTCGTAAAAGGCGACTAAGGGAAAAGCTAGAAGAATGGGCAGCAGCATTCTCTCTCAAGAAAATACAGCCTACTGCGATCGCCAACCCGCCTGCCAAGCGTGGCGATTATGGCAAAAACCCCCCATGAGTGAAGGGACCAGCAGTTGTGGCGCTCTATGGGGGAGGCCTGTCCAGCAGTGGACCTCAAAAAGCAAATGATAATATAACTAGAATAATTCTAGTTATATTTAATTATTTCATATTGTCAACTTTTATTCTTAGATTATTGTATTATTATACGGCCATTATTCCCGATGACTAGTATCGTACGAGACTGTATTCTATAGTAGTGTGTTTTATACCTCTCGAAAAAAAAAACAATTTTATCATTTCTTTACGTAAATCATTATGTAAATAGTAATGTTGCTTGCGTATTGGAGTATTAAAGTCCATGACAAGATAAAAATGTATACGGTTTAGTAAGTATTAACTAGTATAATCTACTACTAACTTATAGTAAAGCCTTTAAAAAGATAAAATTCTTTTAGGTAAATGTATTTAATTATAATTAAATATTTGTCAGAGAAACAACCCAGCACACATTTTATAGTCCGTATTTTTTCTACGATGTGTATTCAAAACAACCGGACGGTTTTCTGCCGATCCCTGAAAGATTGATTTGCCATTCTAGAGAATGATATTATTTTCCATTAAGAAGCCAGTAATTCTTGTATTTTTGCCATTTTATATTAACTTTTAATATGAAGTAATAACTGAAAGAGATGGATTGATATTAATTACAAAACAATCTTTTGATTCCAGAGAATCAAACGTGTATCAACGTGAGATGTAAGATTTCACATAATTGAGTAACTTTACTGAGAAACATCAGAGCGTGACTTACTAATGATACAGCTCACTGAATATCGTTTGCGAAGGTCACACCTCCATACATACACAGATTAGATTATTGACGTAGTACCAGGAAGGTCCTTAACACTCAAAATAACTCAACTAACAAATTCACAGGCTAATTTCATATTGACATCAGAAGGTATGAAATAAAAACTTAACTTGCCCCTCGGTGTTTTGTTTCTAAAAAAAGATCAAATTAATATAAATAAATAAAGACTAATATTTTTATTATATTTTGAAAAGACTACGCTGCTGTACACCGAGAGGCATTAACATACCTATAAAAAACATATGCAGTACCTACTTGTTTTTCCTTGACGCAATTTAATATTGATGGCATCACATCGAATGTATTTTTAGAGACATCATTTCGTTCTCTTCGCTTCTCGTTCAATCGAAGTTATTTTTGTAAGTAAAGCGAAAGGCAGAATATCCTCTCGAACAAAATGTAGATTTGCAACATCAATATCTTGTATTGTATTTCGATAAGTTTTTTGTTTGTAAATCCTTGAGAAAAAATATCTTATTGTGGTTCCTGTTATTATATTTTCTTCAAAATATACAAAAGAATAGAGTACAGATGATCCCACACTTGCAGGCTAAATTGTATCGTTAAGTCTGAGGGGAGACTCCGCCTCTTTGTGTATGTTGTACTGTCTGTTTCAGGTGATGCTCTGAATAATTTTTACGTACGTAATTTTTTGATGTTAAGCAAAGTTCCCTTCCACGAATACTAATTTTGTGCGATGATGTGTCGAGGTTATTCCAGAGTGCTGCAATATGAGGTCCTTTAAGAGGGTGCTGAATAATTTTTTTACAAACATACCAGCCACAAATCGCCAGCAAATCTTAGATTTTGAAACAAAATGATAGCGGTTTGCGTTCAAAATATAAAAGGCAATATCCTCGTCTCGCCCACAAATGTCGCCGGTGCTTTGTATAAATTGTATCGAGCTTGGACGTTGAATAAAATATCCGAGCTATCACAACTATCGGGGATCGTGTTCTAACACGAAGCGCCTTTATTGAAACGCAACAAACAACAAATGTGCAATTTTCAATATCTATCTTACAATTTAAATATTCTGTTGGCACAAATCGTTTAGCTTTCTATGACGTAAGTTTTGTCCAGATCGCTGACAACTAAGATTGCTGATCTATTCCTTTGGGAAATGTGATAGTGATATACGAATTCACAATATTTTATCAATACATAACTTAGGATTGAAAGGATAATGAGGTTTCTTGATGTATAACCCTTATTTGCTGGTATTAAATACTCTTTGATAAAGACAACAGGGGAAACAGCGCGTATAGTTTACCACATCATAAATTCTAAGAAATAAATTATTATTATAAATAAAAAAAGAGTGCGTATGATAGAGTGAGACCATTATTTATGGCTCCTCGTATTGTTGAGCTGCCTACTGCCTGCTGCCGCACTGCGAGGTGCTTACTTACTGTGTACGAGCTGTACAGACACTGACACCTACATTACTTCATCTATAGAGATGATTGATTGTGTTCTTAGATTATTCTTCAGCCATTACATTTATACATTAACACAATTCTGAACTGCGTTTTGTTTCAAGTATAAAAAAACTAGTAATAAATGTAAATTATTGACAAATGAACTTAAAGTATGTATTAAAATAGCTGGTAAAAAAATATTTTTTAATTTTAATATATATTTCAAAGTTTGATCTTTAAAAGCTTAATTAAGATTGATTGATGGTATTTCAGTTCGATCCGAGCGGAAATTACATTTGTATCAAACATCCGACAGCTGTAAGGAGCAGCTGCAAAAATATCATCATTTTGTTTTGTAAATGTTTTCCCGTCCGAAGTGTTTCAAGGAATTAATCAACTCCGCCCGTGGACGGAAGTATCAAACTCTTACTGGCTTTACATTATTTTTTTATCGCCAACATTAATTGCAAATATCTTTCATAGGCTCCACAATATCGCAGATTGAGGTCACTCGCCTATACTGACCTAATTTGCTTTTGCCAAGGGTCACTTGATTTTTATAAACACACTCGCCTTACTGACCCCGCAAGATTCTTATATCATCAACATCAATGATTCTTGGCCAATTAACTTAGATGTATATACACAGCCTTGCTTGAGAATAAGCATCGATTTACACAACCTATGTCCTTTTTCATAAAATCAATTTTCTTTTCTGTCTAGTTAAATGTATCAGATTTGCAGACAGCAAATATTAAGAAATTTAAGAATCAAAGGCGAGTTTATTTCAATAACGTGACAAATGTCACGATTGTCTCTTTGCTGGCTCTACACTATGTTTCCTACAAGTAAGCATAAAATAAAATATTGGATATTGATACTTAACGTATATTCACTAAAGTTTATTTTTCGTCAACAATGAATTTTGTATTTTAAAATATAAATTTCATGCAAACTGCATCTAATATTTGTACAGATAAAGTTAAAAATCTCGCTTTGCAGATATATTTATATCGTATATAGACTTAGAAAGAGATAGAGGCAGTCACAAGGAAGATATATGAAAGTGAACTGGATAAGGGTCTAGTCTGGCACTAAAGCGTCTACGCTCTGTTGGCAATTCAGAGGTTATTGGCTTTGCTGAATCTCTTGTTTTGTGATTGCGCTAACTATTTTTCTTTCATATTTAGTTCTGATTGCGATTAACGGTTCATGCAAAAATTTCAGTCCCTTACTTTTGATTCTGATTTCGAGGACATATTATCCGCATAAACATCATTAACTTAACGGAAGTCACTTTAGCGTTAATGAATGACAAATAACGTCGACTTGCAAAATTGTGTCGGTGAATAGATTATAACACTTATTCCAAGGGAGCAAAAAATTAATTCGTCATGTCGAAGTATACTTGCGGTGCTCGAAGTATGAGAAGAGTGATCTTCAAAAGATTTTTTTTAACAAATATCTCTTTTTTCATATTCCATAAATGACGCAGAAATATCAAAATATCTCTCGTTCGTCTAAGGGTGGAGTATTTTCCCTATACAATGTTATTCTCAGCGGTGATCCATAACTCGGGCGGGACTGGCGGTCCAGACAGGAGCCGGGTATACCAATGATTGATGACCATGACATAAGAAATATGTATTAAACGTGCTGAATGGTTGGGAATTAGCCACTTGCCCGTTTTAATAAAATATATATGAGATAGATAGTAATATAAAGTGAATGATTTCGCTTACTACCCAACTGCGCTAGGAAGGAATACGAAGGTGGACATTTTGCGATTGAGTGTTATCTTTAAATTCGTTTAACTGCAATAATAATATCATCAACAATATCATCATCATAGATAGATTACTATTATTATTATTAGTGTTTTAATAACAACTAAAAAAGATATATTGTGTGTATATATTATGAGTATATGAGTGTAAAGTACTGGAGCTGTACGTAACTTGATTACAAAGTTAATTTAAAATACATTTTCAGAAACAAAATCTTTTCACCAAATCACGGTAAAGCTTATAAATTTAATCATTTCTTAACTCTGAAATATAAAATATCCATATTTTGTCCGCACCTATTAACACCGCTGTTAAATTATAACCGAGGTGGCAATTTGAATAATGATATTCAAAGCGTAGCGGTTGCGCCCTCTACAGGTCAACTAACGTTGGTCCATCAAGTATTCAGTTAAAACAACCAAAAAATTGTTTTAGATTTAATTTTAACTGAAATAAACTTCCTGCTTGTTTCTAAGATTTTCGCGAATCTCATTCATTGACCAAAACAACTTTTAGGATTGTATCGCGTTTATTTATTATTTATTTATATTTATTTCCCGACGTTTCGAACTCTTTACAGAGAAAAGTATAATACTCGTGAAAATGATCTCTGTAAAGAGTTCGAAACGTCGGGAAATAAATATAAATAAATAATAAATAAACGCGATACAATCCTAAAAGTTGTTTTGGTCAATAAACTTCCTGCTTCAAAATTCACCCCTAGCTAACTTTTTTTATAGGATCTTCGGGTTTACTCTGGGAACAAAACTGCAAATTCAAATAGTTAGTTCCTTGATGAATTGATATATCTACACAATTAATCCTTACTAACATTCACTAAGTAGATATTGAGGAAAAACTCCAACGACAGCGGAGCGACCTATCAGCATTACAGATAAGTAGGAGAGATTTAGTAGATAAATCGTACCCTCCGGCCTACACATGGAACAATAAAGAGCAGACATTTCAACGGTTTTCTAAATCACTCGTTTGTACCATTACATGAAAAAACATCGTGATATTGAACATAAAACACGCCGCGAATACTTAAACACGTCGGTGATGTTAGAACAAATAAATAACATTTAGATGAAATATGCATTATCAACAGTCATTACGTTGATCCATGAGGTTATAAGTAACAGGTGTGAGGAGTAAACTTTAAAAAATAACACCTGTACTTTTAAAAACGCTCGCACTACAAGAACACGTCAAATATTGAATCTTACAAAAAAAACTGCCTTTATATTGTACACATTTAGAGCTGGAATGGTCAGTGCTCCGCTGCTACTGGTTTTAGCGTGATAATACATAGCCAGTCAATAAATGAACTTTTAAAATCATAATATGGGTAATTCCATTAGTGCGTTCATCTAAACCAAATAAATAATCACTCTTATAATATTAGTGTTCATTAAAATTTGTTTTTCTATTGTTACAGATGTTTCCACACTGATTAAATGGATGTCGACCACTCACAGGTAAAATAAACTATCAGGTACATGTTTGACATAAAAGTTACTTTACCTGTAAGAGGTTGTTGTGATATCTCGGGAATAATGTTGTCAATTAAACATACTTTAAGGGTGAAATCATTGTCACCTCTTACCCACTGAGGGTACACACTTAACCGATGAGGAGAGTATTAATCCTCCCTATGGTTTTTAGCGGTATGAATATAAAAAGTAATCATAAAACATTCTTCAAGAGTATTTAAATTGATGAACTAATATTGAGTGGCATGTACAAATTAATCCGCTGTTAAATATCAAATATTCAATCCGATCCGCTTCAGTGTTCCGACCGACATTTGTTGTGTTTCCCTTGTGAGTAGTCGGGAGTCGGCCAATATTCTAGATTTAGTATATTCTCCTTGTAATTGGATCTGTAACCGGCTTATATATGATACTACTTAAGAAGGTAGAGTGGAGATAAAAAGTAGGTTTGTATGGAATAAACTCGGAGATTACCTATTTGATGGCCAAAAATACATTCACCAGAAGCAAGTTACAATCTCTCTAAATATCACAGGATATTGTTTTTGTACTTTTATCTATTAATATATTAATTTAGCTCCGGAGTTAGCGTAACAAACTGAGACATTGTGTACCAATAAAAAGCAATAGGCACAGGACTATGACATTGGATTCGTTATTCCCATTTTAATAAAAATACCTCTAGTATTTATTTCAAAATTACCTATATTTATTTCAAATAATATCAATTTTATATACTTGGGTAATATATCGCCTTACGTGGGCAAGTAGACGCTCACTATTTATATTTTGTACGATAGTAAAACTAAAATAACTTTTAGTAAGAAGATTATTTGAAGAAACCTACCTACGGTCATAAAGCCTTAACAAAATGACGAAACAGAATGACGGCTCTAAACAAAATATTATCGTTTTCTGATAGCGACGTTTACGAGACCATTCAAGATGGCGTATTTTATTTTTTTGTATGAATATATGTAATATGGTTACATATAAATTTAATGTGATTTTTTTTGCCTTTCCTCTAACTATATGTTCTTCTGCAGTCACTCTCATATTACCAGAAAAGTGATGGGAATCAGTAATGGACATCGGTAGAGAAAAGCCCAAAAAGAGATAGATGGACAGTGCAATAATTGATATGAAAATGAAGTGAATAGAAAAGGATAAAAGGTTGTGCCGATTCCACTTCGGTGGGGCAAGGGCAGGAAAATTATGATAAATGTTCTGTGAATTTCGTGTTGTCGTGGTGTACTGGTAAAATGCATGACTGCAGAATTGAGTTTGGTGGGTTTGATCCTCACCCGAGTATAAATATTATTAAGTATTAATATTCGTTATCTAGTTCTCTTAATACAAGCATTTAATTGCTTAACTTCAAAGTATAGGGCGCTATGTGTATTGTGTCCAATATATTATTATTTATTTAAATATACGAAAAGGTGATGCGTAAGTCCCAGGTGAAAAGAAATTATTTATTTACATCTGTTAAACCACTGTTTTGCATCTGTTATCCATTTTAGTGACCCCACCTTATTGTTATTATTGAATACTCTTTTTCTAAAAAAAATATCGTTTTGATAAAAGTATCGACGAAAGTGCAAATACAAAGAAGGACTGATAAATATTTTTATATAAGACATAAAAGTTATCAGTATTTAGAGTTATCTTATTGTCATTATATTGTATTCGGCTTCAGAAAACGTTCACGATTCAATTCACTCAATATCTCCTTGAGGACACTTTTTGTATACAGCGAATATATTTTTGTATTCAATTTTCAATTTGAAATAAATCAAAGAGTAACAATAAAAAAATATGTAGACATTGTGTTCTGACTTGTTCATAAAATCTGTTTTAATACTTTCACGCAATGAACGCCTTAATTAGGTAATAGCCGTGGGTAGGTATTAGTAGCAAGTGACAACTCGTCATATTTGGAGCCTGGGATAAGGAGGCGAAGCGTGCCTATTGTCAGCACAATTCAGTCACAACAGTCATCTATAATTATGATACATTATAATATCTTCCTATAAAAGTTCGAACTAGGCACCTTAGCCGATATGTTCACCCTATGATGGCATATTAATACGATACAATGTTTTTAAAATAAAAAAGTGTTAAGGGTAAAAAAATTAAAACCTACAAAAATAGTTCATGGTTGGCGCCTCATATTAAGATTGAAATCGTATGATTACCAATATAATAGTAAAGTGTAAATACTGACGTAAATGTAATCTGGGGTATTCTATAAAAAGCTCAGTAAACAATAGCGCCGCCATCGCATGGAACAGATGAGATCGACGCACATCAAATTGATGGCGAACACAAATCTTGTTCAACAGCAACATTTTTTACGCGAGGAAATGCTTTATTTTTTTTTATTTTTTTTTACGCGAGGAAATGCTTAATGCACACCCCCCGCCTGGGTTCGGCAGGGGGTAGTGTGGGACTCCCAAAACAGTAAACTACAATCCGATCCTAGGGTTACGTACTAAAACCTCGCGGCGGCCTTTCTCTGGCGTTGAGGTAGTCCAGGATTCGGATAACCCCTCTGGTCCACCCCGCCGTTGCCCCCCCTCTGTCACGAGGGGGTGCTCATCTTCGGGGAGCCTCTGCGAGCTCCCAGGGCGGGGCGGCTCCGACCGCGCGCTGTAAAGAGGCGCACGGCCGGCGGCGCCCCCAACGACCCTTCACGGCCGCACTGGGGGTGGAGGGGGGTCATCCTTCCCGGGCCGCGACCCGGGCGCACTCGCGGGGTGTGCGCCCTCGCAGCCCGGCAGCGGCGGCGAGCTCAGTGATCGCCGCCACCACCTTCGAAAAGGATCGGCTCTCTCGAGACCAGACCACAGCCCTCCACTCCTCCTCACCCGCCAGCATTGCCGCGACCAACGCCGGCGGGGACAAGTCTCGCCCGATCCCGTCGACCAGGACTCGGCGCTCGGCCGCCCAGGTTGGGTCCTTAAATTATGACGTTTCAGTTCACACTTGCATTTACAGCCCAAATTAAATTCGTACAGGAGGTGGACCTGACACCTCTGTTTTACAAATTCTGTAGTCTAACTACGGAGCTATTAAACTAAAACATGGTTTTATAATAAACATCTACAGATCAGATGTTAGTAGTATTATGGATCAGTGCAGTTGCAATACAGAGCACGGCTGTATTATATTTCAACAAAATGTTATATCTTTTATTTGGGATCACTAATTTGTTAAATAAGTTAATTATTTAATGAATAAAAAATATGAAATGGTTTTCTTTGTGCGCTCCGACTACACGTTTATGGAACAAAAAGAGACTTTAATCTGTCGAAAATAATCATCATAATGAAAATAACGAAACGTATTTTCAGATTCTTAAATGATATAACGGTTCGCGTTAATTATATTGGCATTTAAACTTCAACCTAGCAGATACACGCGAGAATACCTCTAAAATTAATGAGTAATAAGCAGCGACCCCGGCTTCGTCCGTGATAAGCCACGAACAACTAGGTCCCAGTTATATTCTAATACTTTTTTCTGGCCTTTATGAATCTACATAATAAGTGATAGCAAAAAGAAAATCTAATTAACTGCCACATTTTCCGCCGGTCTCAAATTCGTTGCGGACTCCAAGTCCGAGTCTTTTGAAAACTTTTTTTTCCTTCCTTGACCCAATTCACAATTTTGTTAATAATTTCATTTTAAAAATCCAATTCCTTCGCTTAAAAAATTCTCTTCAAGGCGTAAACAATGCATGTTTTAGTGAATCAGATTAATTCCCCGCTGGAGTCAAGTCTGGCAACGTCTCGCGTGATTCGTCTGGAGAATATGGACACAGTGCCCAAATGTACCATGTTTGTTTACGATGCCAGTAAAAACCGGGGAACGTTTCACAAAATGAAAGCTCAAAGTCATTGACATTTTCATTGGTAACATTCTGTCAATATAATATGTGCGTTGTATGTATGTTGGAATTTTTATAGTATGAGATCCCGCTGCAGGATTGGTGTGCTCATCGACTTTTTGTTTAAAAATTTTTATGTTTGTTTATAATTAAGATAATATATATTTACTAGGGTGCCTATCAAAATTTGGCAGCCATTATTTTTAATTGATTTTTGGTAAAAAGTTTCGTTTATTTATTCTTTAAATAAAATATTCTAAAAAATCATGGTTGCCGTTGCGCACCTGGCCGCACCTCTTTGCAGCCAGGTGTAAACAGGTATGATTTCGATAAATTTATATGTTTATAGCTTATATTTATTAATTATATATCAAATTAGAGCTATTTTTTCTATTAATTATCATATATAGTTGCCTAATTAAATCTGGCCGCAAATAAGGGCTACTAATTGTTAAAGATAATAAATATTTAAGGTAAAGTGAAAGGGAGTTAGCGCGTAACATCATTTTGTCAGACGAGGACAGCGGTTGCCGGCTGTGTGACGCTTTTAAGCCATTGCGCATGCGTCGAATACACGGCTGCATTTTTCAACAAAGGGAAACTTCGGCCCTTGAATTTATTTATTAAAAATCCAGAAATTCAACAGGTTTTTGCGTCTTTAACGAATCCTACTGACATCTTCAATGAAAACAAAATTGAAAAAGACAGCTGATTTATGGGGCATTTCTGTACATATTATAAAACCTTTATTTAACACTATTGTTCCCGCCTTAATTCTGATATTTAATAGATGTATTGACTGCGGTGTGTTTCCTGACTTGATGAAATTAAGTAAAATCATTCCATTGTATAAATCGGGTACTATCTTCAGACCAATATCAGTACTACCGACAATAAGTAAAATTTTCGAAAAGCTAGTCCTCGCACAGCTATTTAAATACTTTAATGATAATAATCTGCTGCACAATAAGCAATTCTGTTTTACGCGCGGGAGGTCAATATCTGATGCTGGGGTAAGATTATTAGAATGTATATTTGAAGCTTGGGAGAAGTCACGGGATGCCTATGTAATATTTTGTGTCTTGTCTAAGGCTTTTGAATGTGTTCAGCATGAAACTCTAGTCAGAAAATTACACCACTACGGTATAAGAAGCATCGCTTTGGATCTTCTCATTTCTTATCTGAGTGATATGATTCAAAGAGTATATGTTAACGGAAAGCTATCACATGGATCAGCTGTAGCAATGGGAGTGCCACAAGGCTCTATTTTGGGACCTTTCATGTTTTTTTTGTACATTAATGATCTGCCATATTTTGTGAAATATAATCATGAAATAGTTTTGTTTGCAGATGACACTTCTTTAATTTTTAAGGTAAATAGACAACAGACAGCAATTGGCAATGTTAACAATGCTCTTTCAAAAATAGTAAACTGATTTAGTGCTAATAATTTGCTTTTAAATGATAATAAAACCAAATATGTTAATTTTTTTACAAAAAATGTTAAACAAGTAAACACCAGTGCAGTGATGGACAATGAGAGATTGGAATTGGCCAATAAAGTTGTCTTCCTTGGTATAACATTAGATTCTAAGTTACAATGGGGCCCACATATAGAAACGTTGTCAGGTAGACTAAGCTTAACGCTGTAAGGAAAATACGTCAACTGACTGATGTTGATACTGCGCGTTTAGTTTATTTTAGCTATTTCCACAGCATTATGTCGTACGGCTTATTGCTTTGGGATAGTGCCGCGGATGCAGATTCGGTTTTTGTGCTCTAGAAACGAGCCGTTCGTGCTATCTATATGATGAGTCCCAGGGATACACTAAGAAATAAATTTGAAGAGATCAGAATTATGACATTTTATTCGCAATATATTTATGAAAATCTTATTACATACATAAATAACTTCACGCCAAATGCCTTGCGGGGTAGGCAGAGAGAACAGAGCGCCATAGGGCACGATTCTTACACGCCTCACTCGCTTCGTTGACTTTCATAACTCTTTACATGCACGCGCGTCGGTTTTTGAGGCTCTTAACATCACCTTCCTCCAGAACACGTTCTATTTGGTCATGAAATGAGTGTCTTGGCCGTCCTCGACTCCTACATCCATCCGCTTTTGCATTGTATATCTGCTTAGTCAGTCTTGCATCAACCATTCTTTCTACATGTCCGAACCATCGGAGCATGCCCTTTCTTACTTTACTTAAATTTAAGAAATAAAAACAAACTCGCTGTGCCCACTACTAGGCTCCATAAAATCTCTAACTCGTTCCCAGATCAATGTATACGCTTCTACAATAAACTTCCAAACGACGCGATTGAATTATCCATGGGTAAATTTAAGAATTATATTAAAAGTAGATTATATTAAAGGGCTTACTATTGTATCGCAGATTATATAAACAATAAAAAAGTTTGAAATTGAACTGCTCCTTTTGTGTTGTATTGATTGTAGTTATTACCATTTATTAAACTGGAAATTGAAAAGAATCGGCCTTGAGTTTCTTGCTAGTTCTTCTCAATAAGCCTTGACGCCGGAACTGGCACTTAGATTCGCTTTCACATTCAAGACAGTGTGATGAAAGGGAATTATTTTATTTTAGCTAGTAGTTTTATGTGAGGATTCTAAGTACTTTGTAAAGTCTATGGAATAAAGATATTTTGAATTTGAATTTAAATTTTGAATCCTGCAGCGAGATCTTACACTATTACAGAAACAAGATCAAATGCGAATCTGACTCGCACACACTGGGGATAGGGGAGGGGGGCTACAATATGTTGATTATGATTATTTGTTTGTACAACATATTTAAATACTACTACTGACAGCGCACACACGCAGCGCACACATTTTTACCGCTAGTACGAATATATTTTGTGTGTATTATGTTTTAATGCTGTACTAATTAGTTAGTTTAGTGAGAAGATTCCCCTTAATGGCATAACAGTATGTACGCTATCTTTTTTATGTAAATTTAGTCGTCGCCGCGTCGTGTCGAGGCATTAATTTCCGCTACACCTTCAGTTATTGAAAGCGTAAATGATAAATGTTTTACAAAAACACATCACGCCAATAATAATGTACAAATAAAAAGAATAAACAAGTGTCAAAAGACAAAAGTATAAAATAACTCACAAACTTCTGAAAATCTGCTTAGTCATTATTTCTTCTTCTTTTTTTTATGGGATAGGAGGGCAAACAAGCGTGTCACCTGATGATGAATGACCAACGCCGACCATGGACACCTGCAACACATGTAGTGTTACAGTTGCGTTGCCGACCTTCAAGGGAGTAGGATGGAAAAAGGATGCGGAAGGGAGGTAAGCCTCCGTGTACCTCTCTCACTGAACGAAACGCGGCATGAGCCACTTTACGACGATCTTCGGAAAGATCGTGGTATTTCACCGGTCGAGCCGGCCCATTCATGCAGCGTACTGCTTGTCTCTACCACAGGTTCTTAGCATTCTTTTATAATTGTTCATGTCCGAAGCATATCTGGAGCATGCCCTACCCAACTGAAACACAACCGGAAACTAAGGCCCTCACTCATTCCAATTCTTTATCTTACAGCCTGATTTTATTCTTCTTTCCACCACTTTCATTCCTTAAATTAAATATATACGAGTATATTATGTCTCTAGTTATGTCTCTCAGTACTATGTACTCCTACATCCATCCGCTTTTGCATTGTGTATCTGCTTAGTCAATCTTGCATTAACCATTCTTTCTATATGTCCGAACCATCGGTTAGATACGCTTGTTTAGAATAGAATGATAAACGAGCAAGCTTTAAGGGAGTAGGAGGAGGACTCTCTAAAAGTTTTATTTACTAGTTAAGATATGTAATAGTAAAATTTTGGTTATATCCTATTTTTAACTAAAATTACTGGCTTAAAAATATTACGAAGTCACAGCGCTCCGTCACCTGCAACTGCTACTGCGACCATAAACAAATGATGATTAATAGCTCGTGGGATAAAATGTCGCTAAAAATAAAATTTGAATTACAATGTTGTTGCTTAATTACAGCGGTGGAAAAATGTTAATCCTGCCTTTTAACCGACTCCGAAAATATATTTTAATTAATGGTCACGGTGTGCTGTGGGGTTACATAATAATTTCATTGCTTTAATAATTTAGATGAAAATCTAGAAACGGTTTTATGATTTGAATGTTAACTTGGATTTAACTTTGTTTTTTATGGATCACTCGCGGTTGTTAGTGAGCAAAAAGTGCTGAGTGCCATGAGCTATTTTTTGGGTCATTATTATCTTCTTTGTACACATTGAACAGTTAATTTCATTTTTGTTTGGTACATCTACTTAGACATTCGTAGGAGACGCACTTATTAATTCAAGTATGTAACCTATTAGATTCCTTCTGTTATTGTTATTGAAAAATAATGTTATTGTCTCATTGTTACAGATACCGCATCCCAACTGAAGTTACCAAATAGATATTTACTGATACAAAATGTAAGTATTAATTAGCTGAGATCTGAGCTGAGATCACATTATTTATACCTAATAATATATAATAAATAATTGATTCCCGTAAGAATATCTAGAAATAATGTGGCTTTTGTTACTATTGTGTCTACGCCCAATTATAAATAATAAATAACGTACAAAACGACACGATTGAAAGAACATTTTTCAAGCTGAAATCTTCTCATATTGTAGTCAAGTAAAATATCGCTATTAATTTCTTTCCCCAATAGACTTTTTACACGTACAAAAATACAGACATAAAATAATACTTGCCAATGTTTTCTAGCTCTAATAAAGACCTTTCGTTAGTGCTGTTACAATTTTACTAGACACATATTTTTAATTGAATTTTATACAGTAAATGCTTAAAATGGGTGCCTCTGGCTTGATGAAATGGCTTTTGGATAATTACCGTATATAACCCGTGAAAATGGAGGCTGTTAACTCACATCCCGTTGTGATATCAAATAGTATACGGTATAGCTTTGTTACATCACAACTTGTATTACTTTGAGCTGCGGCTCGCCTCGCTAAATGTATTTTCAGCATTATGACGCAAATAATGTATTTTCAGAAATGGTATTCAATACTTCAATAATATGTATTGGTTAGTTGTAAATATACGTCGAGGCCCAGAATGCCTAAAGGTGTGGGAAACGGCAATTATGCCTTCGAATGAATGATATAGTCCCAAGGGGATTGGCGGAGCCTATCATTATTATATCATCGGCCACATTTTTGTTGAAAATTTAAAAAAATAATTGAAATTTTGACAGTATAAAATAAAATTAATTCGAGTTGAAGATGTGCTAACGCAAATATATGTAAATTATCGAAATTGCTAGTGGAATGCCCGTTTTTTCGGCATTACCATGCCGAAAAAAAATAACCTCGCGGGTGTCATAGATACAGTACCCTGTATCTATGACACCCGCGAGGTTATTTTCCAGAGCTGGTGTTTGAATAAAATCATTCGAGTGATTGATCGACAGATCCTTCTTACTAGTACTCCATGTGGGGTTTACAATATGGGTTCATGTTATAAGATAACAAATCACCTCGTCGATCAATCATTTTGAGAAAAAAATTGCATGCATTTTGTAAATAAAATCAGTTTATCCCGATATAATAAATATGGTGTTGAATATTTTTTTGAATAAAAATTGGATTCCGAAAAGAAGACAAAATATATTTTTTTTATTTCTACGCCTCTGTACTTAATTATACAGAGTTTTTAAAAAATCAAAATAGCAAAATTTCGTTTAAAAAATGACTATCTCTATTATGAATTTTAATCCAATTTTTATTAAATATTTTTCATATTATGCAACAGAAAAACATTTGGTCAAACATTGTAATCTGATCAAGCAACAGACACGCCTAGTTATCATCACTAATACATGTCTGCATAAATATTCAACCAAAAATTAGTCCATCTACAGTTCTCGTGTAATAAACAACTTATATACAGAATAATAACAAACATTTTATTTCATTTCCAGGTAAATAGTTTCTACAAGATCCTGTGAAGTTCAATTTTGAAAATCATGGAGCTGGAAGACGTTGAAATGTACCACGGTGGTAACTTTTCCTACAACGGAACATATAACGGCACCTTTGAGAACTGCCCCAATATTAACCTGCCGATCGTGTACGTCGTTACCCAGGTGCTGTACGCGCTGGTGTGCGTCATCGGCCTGCTGGGCAACACACTGGTCATCTACGTAGTACTCCGTTACTCCAAGATGCAGACTGTCACCAATATGTATATAGTGAACTTGGCAATAGCCGATGAATGCTTCCTTATCGGTATACCGTTCCTGATCACCACGATGTCACTTCGCGCGTGGCCTTTTGGACGATTCATGTGCAAAGCTTATATGATTTCCACTGGTATTAACCAATTTACCAGCAGTATATTCCTCTGCATCATGAGTGCTGATAGATATATAGCAGTGTGCCATCCAATAGCTGCTCCGAGGTTACGTACTCCATTTGTATCGCGTGTGGTGTCAGCAGCTGCCTGGACGGCATCCGCTCTTGTGATGACGCCTATATTCATGTACACTACCCTGATACCGACTGACAACGGTTTATCTTGCAACATCGTCTGGCCTGAGCAAGAGTCTAGTAAGGGACAGACGTCTTTTACCTTGTACTCATTCGCACTCGGGTTTGCTGCTCCCCTGACTCTGATATTCGTGTTTTACTGCCTTGTCATCAGGAAATTAAAAACTGTTGGACCGAAAAACAAATCAAAGGAAAAGAAAAGATCACACAGAAAAGTAACAAAACTGGTTCTGACTGTGATAGCGGTCTATGTCCTGTGCTGGTTGCCGTATTGGGCGTTCCAAGTGGCGCTCATATATTCTCCACCAAATGAGTGTGCCAGTCAAATAACTATTACTGTTTTCCTCGTAGCCGCTTGTTTCAGCTACAGCAACTCGGCGATGAATCCAATTTTGTATGCCTTTCTATCAGACAATTTCAAGAAGAGTTTCCTAAAAGCGTGCACATGCGCTGCTGGCAAAGATGTGAACGCGACTTTGCATGTTGAGAATAGCGTTATTCCAAGGAAACGTGGCGCTGGCCAGGCTCGGGCGCAGGCACGCGCTATCGAGTCGCGCGGTGGGGTATCAGTGGCCGCCGGAGGAGTATCACGTTCTGAGGCATCGACGGTATTGACCTCGAAATCAGTGGCCGCCAGTGAAGCCGTGCCGCTAGAAGCTCGACCTGCGACCCTCACCCCGCTGATAGCGACAAACGGCATGAATCACACTCGCCTCTGAGGGCGGGCCTCTCGCCAATGCGAGAACTCGAGCGCAATGCTCGAGGAAGATACATTGATAGTTTCGATCGATTAGAACTTTGTATGTATTCGCGAAAGAGACACGTTACTCAGAGCCCAGTAGCGCGTCTCTCATCGCCAATCTTGTACCAATTCAAATTTATCATATTGATCTATATATATATATGTGTGTGTGTGTGTGTGTGTGTGCTGTTTCATTTATTGGTGTATACACAATAAGATATGAAAGTCATGGCGTCGATTCGGCCATGACGGGGTTGTAACGATGAATTTACTAAAATGTAATTTTTTTATCGCATAGCGAATGTAAGATCTACTGTATGTATACTTTGTAATTAATTATGGTGTAAAAAACTGTACATATCCTGTAAATATTCATAAAATTGTAATAATGTCACACTTGTAATAAAATTACTTTCATGAAAATGTGTACAGCTGTTGTTTTATTTGCATTTATCAAATATTTTTAACAAACATATGTATAAAAGCAAAAACTATTATCCGCTTAAATGTGAGTTAATTTTTTTACCGACACCAAGATTAGCAACAACCGCAAAGTCTTTTTTATTAACTATTTCATAAGATTCTAAAATGGAGGCCAGAAATAAAGGCTGTTAATACGGAAATATTGAAAGAAAGGAAACGTTCTAATTTTAACTTAAAGATATCGAGAACCTTAAGCATACTTAACTAAAAAGAAAGTTATTGAGTCAAGGCAAAATCACAATAACGTCCACATTCGCATGCAAAGAATATGAATGTGGAGGGCGACAACTCATTACCAAGTTTTGTGTGAAGTTCTTCGTCGGCCTGGTGACTGGTAAGCCTGCTGTCTTGATTACATGTGAGCACATTCACCAGAACTGAAGGGGCTCAAATATCTCTTATATTTTTGTTGGTTAACTTTGGAAAGGAAAGTTTTCCTTATACATATAACGATCTCGAGAAATGTGTTATGGATTTGTTTTTCTTATACAAACAAACTTTTTATACTACTTGATATAATACTAAACTACAGGTTGTTTTATTTATGGGATAGGAGGGCAAACGAGCAGGCGTGTCACCTGATGGTAAGCAACTAACGCCGCCCATGGACACCGGCAGCACATATAGTGTTACTGTTGCGTTGCCGACCTTTAAGGGAAGGGGATAGGAAAGGATGGGGAAGGGGGTGGGCCTCCAGGTACCTCTCTCACCGAACGAAACGTGGCATGGGCCACTTTACGCCGGTCTTCTGAGAGGTCGTGGTAATAAGTTCAGTAGGAGCAGTTGTCACAATGAATGTCATAATGTCATAGATGAACCGACACATATGTATAATCCCACGAACACTCTCAAGAGCGAAGACAATAGTATAATGAGGGGCTGGCTACGTCCTGTGCGAACTGATACTTGGCATCAACCTTATTGGATTCATCAAGAGCGAAGACAATAGTATAATGAGGGGCTGGCTACGTCCTGTGCGAACTGATACTTGGCATCAACCTTATTGGATTCATCAATTAGCCGACAGATGTGAAAGCGTTTTTTTTTTCTAATTACAATACAGTTTATCAAAAGCAACCGATTTAAATTTAACAAAGTTTGTGTATTCCTTCAAGAATTTTCAAATTGAACAATGATTACCGTATGAAAATCAATCGATAATTTCTAAAATTTCCGATTTTTCAATGAGAAGGATTGATATTCCTGCGAAAAGTTAAAAGTTCTGGATCATAAGTTAGACTTACACATTGTAGAAATTCGTATTCAAAACTGTGCAGTAGTTTTTCTGTGATACGCGTGCAATACAAGCAATACTTCTACTCCTGATATAAAAATATTCATAAAAATGTTTTAAAATCATTACGAAGTGGTCTGTAAGTTAGATATATTCAGGTTAGCTTTTCTCTAACTACTGTTACATACAGATGTTGTCTGTACGGACGACCTGTTACAATTTTGTAACAAATATGAAGTAAGTATTGAGGTATTATATTCGCGTCACGAACTGAGACTTATAGATATGTACCCCAATCGTTCCAATCAAAACAAAAGTAAACAATATTTATTGGATACGTTCAGTGTTCACTAATATCTCTCAGTAGCAATTGATTATATACGATATTCACATCGTGTACTTCAAGTAAGACAAAGATTCGTCACTAGACTACAACTACAACAGAACTTCACGCTAACAGCCTTACAGAGGTAGGTAGGCATTAAGAATTAAGCGCTACAAGACAATATTCTTATAAACCCATTGCCTTATTCCTTGAATATGAGTGGAAAGGAAAGTGGGACAAAGAGAAAAAGAAATTAAATAAAAATATATTGTAAAATTGTAAAGACATGGTAAGACAATCTGAGAGTGGTAGAGTCTTGCACGAATTTGCCAGCTCGATTGGTGAAATACCACGACCTCTCAGAATATCGGCGTGAAGTGGCTCGTGCCGCGTTTTGTTCGGTATCTGGAGGCCCTGTTCCCTTTTTCCTTTCTTTCCCCTCCCACTCCCGTAAAGATCGGCAACGCACCTCGCTGTTCATGGGCGGCTTACCATCAGGTGACCAACTTGCTTGTTTTCCCTCCTAGACCATAAAAAACTTATCGCCGTTGGTCTATAATTGTTACACTATCTACGTTACTACAAGATAAGTAGTATAATAAAATAAATAAAAATAAAAAGCCTTATATTTCAGCAGAAAACATATTACATAATAAAATTGAATCAGTGATTATTATAATAATTCAATTGATAGAACAATGTTGAATAATGATTATTTGCTATATTAATTGATTAGTACTAATATTGAACTAGTGATTATTAGAATAATTGAATTATTAGATCAATATAGATTACAAATTATTTACCATATTATTTTATTGGTAATAATATTGGAATGTTAATAAAATAAAGTTAGTAATTATTGGAATAATTTAATTATTAGATTAATATAGATTATAAATTATTTACTATATTAATTTATTGATAATAATCTTGGAATGTTAATAAAATTGAGTTAGTAATTATTGGAATAATTTAGTTATTAGAATAATGCAGATTAAAAATTATTTACTATATTAATTTATTGATAATAATATTGGAATGTTAATAAAATTGTATTAGTATTTATTGAATTATTTAATTATTAGATTAATGTAGATTATAAATTATTTACCCTATTAAGAGATTGATGTTAATATTGATATGTTAATAAAATTGAATTACTGATTATTAGAATAATTTTACTATCTGAACAATGTTGATTATTAATTATATACTGTATTAATTGATTGATAACGATATAGATATGTAAAGTTACTTATATTACAACATTAATTTTTTAATTTTTTAATCGTCTTTCTTTCTTCTTCTGCATGAACCCCTCTAAAGGTGAAGGCCTCCTCCAAAGCTGACCAGTCGTGTCTAGATTGAGCTGTCTGTATCCAATTGTGGCCAGCAACTTTTATGACTTCGTCTTCCCATCGAGTGTGAGGTCTTCCTTTCTTGCGTTTACCTAGTGGTCCTTTCCAGACCGTAACGCGTTTAGTCCATCTATTATCCTGTAGACGAGCGACGTGTCCCGCCCATTTCCACTTTAGACCTAGTGCTTGAGTTAGACCATCAGATGCTTTTGTCACTTCTCTTATTTTTATGTGTCTAATTTTCTGGATTTTTTTCAAGTTCAGCATACTGCGCTCTATTCCTCGCTGACAGCTAACTATCTTGTTTCTTATTTTGTTGGTAAATTTCCAAGTTTGGCAAGCATAATTTAAGCAAGGCAACAAACAAGAGTTCAGTACCTTTGTCTTTATGTACACTGGCATGTTACTTTTAAATATTTCTTTCAGGCTCCAGTATTTATTCCAAGTCAATTGTGACCTGCGCTCTACTTCTAGGTAGTTGCTGTTGTGTTCAAAGCTTACTTGTTTGCCAAGATATACATACTTGTCTGTATAATTGATGGGCTCACTGTTCACATATATTGGTTGTTTACTACTATTAGTCATTAACTTAGTTTTTGACAAGTTCATTTGTAACCCTATGACCTTGCTAGCACTATTGAGAGACTCCATCATATTCTGCAACTGTAGAGCTGTCTCGGAAAAGAGAACCAGATCGTCAGCAAAGCGTAAGTGACTTAGGTAGGACTCTTCTACCCGAATTCCACATGTTTCCCAATTTATTTGCTCAATTATATTCTCTAGTAGAGCTATAAATAGTCTTGGTGAGAGGGGGTCACCCTGCCTCACTCCTCTTTTGACAGGGAACCAAGGGCCTGCTCTCTCTAGTTGAATTCTACTTCTACTGCTATTGTAGATGTTTTTTAAAATATTTATGTACTCTGTCTCTACATTCTGGTCAGTTAGAGTTTTCCATATACCTTCATGCGATACTGTGTCAAAAGCTTTTCGATAGTCAATGAAGGCTATATAGAGCGGCTTGTTTCTCTCTTTATACTTTTCTATGACCAGCTCTAATGTGTGTATATGGTCGACTGTAGAGAAACCTTTCCTAAAGCCTGCTTGCTCTATTGGTTGTCTTGCTTCTAAGGTAATGTTTAGTCTTACATTTAGTATCGAGGAAAAGATCTTATAGATGCTTGACAGTAGGCTTATAGGTCTATAGTTTTCAATTTCGTTTGGGTTGCCTTTTTTATAAATCAAAACTATATTTGACTCTGTCCATTGTGTTGGTGGTGTTTGCGTTTCTAATATTAGATTAAACAGTGTTGTTAAAGGTATAGCTAATGTTTTAATGGCTACCTTTAGAGATTCATTGGTAATATTGTCCGAACCAGGGCTTTTCTCAGTCTTTAGTCTTTCCACTGCTCTGAAAACCTCATCCACTTCGATTGGCATTATTTTCTTTCTTTCACTAGTTGTGGCATGATTTTTCTTGGTGGTAGTGAGTTCATTGACCTCTTGGGTGCTGTAAAGTTCTCCGTAAAAAAAAAAAAAAAAAAAAAAAAAATTTGTTGCAACTGTGATAATATCTCTACGGTTTTTTAGTGTCTTCTCATTCTCTTTCAATCCATCTATCCATGCCTTACTTACTCTCAGCTTCTTAAAAGCCTTCTTTGTGCTTCCAGCCCGACTTATGTGATTTTCGAGTATATTATATCTATAGTTGGCATGGTCTCTTTTTATGTATTTCCTAGTGAGCTTATAGAGTGCTGAGATTTCATTTTTTATTGCTCTAGTTTTAGACGGCGTTTTCTGTAGTTCCTGTCTTCTTTGTAAGAGTCTTATAGTTTGCTGTGAGAAGATTTTATGAGTTTTTTGTATCTCGTTTGTGCAACTTGTATTTTGGAGACTTCTGGTGATGGCTTGGGTGAGATTATCATAATATCGTTGAACTGATGGCTTTTCTGTGTGTGAGACTATTAATTCATTAGATATATAAGTATTCAAAGATTCAATATATTTTTTTATCTCGAGTTCGGTTTTCAATGTAGCACACTGGTGATTACCAAAGTTAGTTCTATTCTTTTTTGGTGTTATCATTTCAATGGTTGCTCTTACTGGGCGGTGATCAGAAGAAAAATTCATATTTAGCACCTCTATATTTTGGAAAAGATGTGGCTTGTTTGACAGTATGAAGTCAATTTCATTCTTGTATTTACCATCTGGTGATCTCCATGTCCATTTGTTTTTGTGTTTTTTCTTGAAAAATGTGTTTAAGATTGATAGGTTGTTCTCTGTGGCGAAATCAAGAAGTATCTGGCCTCTTTTGTTTCTTTCTCCATATCCGTTTGATTTTGTGATCAGATATTCTTCTGTTCTAGGTTTTCCTATTTTAGCGTTGAAGTCACCCATCAGTATGTAGTCTTTGTGCGCTATTTTAATTGCCTGGCTTACTGTATCGTAGAAGTAGTTAATTTCCTCTTCACTAGCTTTTTCTGTTGGTGCATAAACTTGGATAATAGACATATGGATCTTCCCTAAGATTACATTAAGGACTGCAACTCTCTCAGTTATACCATGGTAGCTTTGGATGATACTTTTACGACGCTTGTGTATTAAAAACCCTACACCATACAGTCCTTGAGTATACCCCGTGTGGCACAATATGTAGTCTTCATATTCTTCTATTTTTTCTCCCAGACGTCTTGTTTCCGCCAGGCCTATTATATCATGTTTAATTGCTTTTAAAGCGTATGTCAGTTCCGTTAGCCTTTCGAACGTGGATAAGGTTTTGACATTATACGTCAATATGTACAGTCTATCTTGTGTGTGTCTATGCTTCGGAGGGTTGTGGTCACAATCTCCCTCGGTGACCAACCGGCTTGGGAGATTTGCTATGTTTTTTATTTTTTCCTGTTCATTTTTATTCGTATTAGAGGGGTATGCGATTTGCTATTCTTTGACCTCATCATTTTGTTTTTGCGGGACGCTACGGTCTTTGCTAGTGAGAAATTTAAGCAAGCCCGGTTCTTTAGTCGCTTCTGCTGTGCTCGGGTGTCTTTTTGCAGGTGCTCGGGTCTTGTTTTTTTTGTTGGCTTGTGTATTTTCAGCCTGTTTAGAAGAACTGTTTCCAGGTGACAGTGAGAGCATTCGTTTGTGGCCCGTCTTATTCGTGTTTTTATCTAGTATAATGAGTTTGTCATATTTAACTAATACAAATTTTCCATTTTCTCTCTCTATTTTTGCCTGTTGTTTTAACTCTTTTCTTTTTTCCAATATATTTTGAGGATAATCTTCATCTAAGTGGTATGTAGTATTATTTAGTTTCCTTTTTTGTTTTAAAATATCTATTTTCAGACCTAACGTAGAAAAAGTGGCTGAAAGTGGTCTGGTTCTATCTCCTTTCTTGCCGATTCTTCTTACTTCCTGTATGTCCCTGTGCTCCACTTCCAGACCTAAGTTATTTTTCAAAAATTCTATTAATTTACATTCCAGGCCAGAATATGTTGTTTCTGTGTCTTCTATTCCGAAGAAGACTATGTTCCTCTGTCTAGCCTGTTTCTCCATAAAATACAATCTCTTCTCTTGGTTTTCTATTTCTGTTTTTAAACTACTAAATTTTTCTTCCATTATTTGAAACTTTTTCTCTAACAAGCAATTTACATTTTGTGTCACTTGTTCAGTTACCATTTCTCCACTTTTCAAAATAGCATTTCGCTGTTCGTCCATTTCTAATTGTATTTTTCGCAGAATTTTCATTACTTCTTCCATCATTAATATTAAAATGTTTATTACGGCTCCGATAGTCACGCCCTCTTGTATTGAATAGGTGTATCAGGTGGTTGATTGAGTTTGGTGATCGATTAAAGTGCGTAGTACACCTTCGCCAGTACAGATGGCGGTAACAGCACAGGAAGACTTTAAATTTATATCGTTAATATATTTTTCTTCGTATAATACCGATTTATTCTGGAGATGATTTCGTCACACACTTTCACCAATTAACAACTAACTCACAACTACATATTTGAATATTGATTGGAGAGGTATTAGATCCAGAGTAGCAATATTAAACGATTTAGGAACGTTTACGTTATTTGAATGAAAAACGGTTATTCCATAACGGTATACGAGACTAGTAATTTTACAAAATTTCACTTAGATATTCTTCACTTTGAATAGTTCTCATATTTAATTGTTAAAAAGTCTAATTATTTCAGTAGAAAACACTATGCATTAATATTTGTTTAAGCGGAACAACAATGTACACGAATCGTATATAGTAAAATATAATTAGTTATTTCTACGTAAATATATATAATTAATTCGAGATAACACTTTCACTTATCACTGATATGTTAACACGGTTTTTTATATTAAATTCTTACGTAAATTCCCGGTTTTTCCTTATAAAACAATTTTTAAATACGGAGCTAATAGTTTAACTTGAGCAACTACCCTACACATAGTAGTATAGTATGTATATTATTTTAGGAAACTTGTGATTGTTTGATAGTTACAGATGTCGAATGGTGAGACACCCCGACTTTTGATTGTCAGTTATGTTGTAAGACTAACTAAGATTACCCAGGGATTAGAGTCACTGCTGCTCACACATTCGGATATTAAATAAGACAAGAACAAAAATCCTATTATTTTAACATCACAATATGAAAAATGTTAGTTATATCCTATCATGTTCATGTTATTATTATAATAATAATAATAATAAATACATTTATTTCGGAAAAGTTTCCATAGGGTTAATAATTAAATGAGACTTAAATCTAGGGTTAGTATTAATGCAATGTTTACAATATTTTTATTATTATTTTTTTTAATTCATATAGCATGGATTTTTACCCACCTTTGTTGTATGGGTGAGTCCCACCTGTCTGCGAATACCCTCAGGATACTACTGGTGCTATTTCGGACTCGTGCCATCATTGACGAACAGCGTTTTCTGATAATGGCCGCCAACGTGTCCGTATGCGCTTCGACAAACATCAATGATGCGCTACAACGCCACGGCAGCCCCAGTAGTACTCTGAACGCATTATTATATTGGACGCGCAGATCGCTGTATGCCCGAAGCGTATAACTGACCCATAGGCTGCACGTGTAAAAGGACTGACAGTAGGCTTTAAAAAGCGTGATTTTAACTGATTCAGTACATCGTGCAAACCAGCATATTACATCGGACAGCCAACGCTCTGCGCTCCCTCTCTATATCGTCATTGTCGTTCATATCTTCGGTAACCGAGTGGCCCAGGTACTTACATTTTTTAACCCAACGCAAGGGCTCCCCATAGAGTGAGACGGTTGGTGTGTATCCGTATTTAATACCTTTGGATTTAAACATTACAATCTCACTCTTGTGGGTGTTATACCGGAGCCCATGAGCCACCGCATACGATTCACATATAGCCAATAATTGCCTCATAGCACCAATAGATGGACTTAGTAGTACCATGTCATCAGCATAACTCAAATTATTTACACAAACACCATCTACATGACAACCAACATTGGCGCTATTGAGCTCAACCATTAACTGATTAATATAAATATTAAATAGCCTAGGCGAACTCAAACCACCCTGCCTGACACCGCAATCTAGCCGATAAGGGTCAGAATATTCCCCAGACCACCGAACACAATTGGTTTGATGAGCGTACCAATATTTAAAAATTGTAATGAGCTCGCTCGACAGTGTTGTCTCGGCCCGAAGCTTACTCCACAAAATGTCATACCGAACCAAGTCGAATGCCTTAGATAAATCCAAAAAACAGGCAAATACCGGAGTTTTTCGTGTGGTGTAGTACTGAACAGTCTGCTTGAGGCAGAATATAGCACTTTCCGTAGAGAGACCGGGCTGAAAGCCGAATTGAGACTCTTCAATCTTAAAGTGTTTCTTCATATGCTCGTCAAGAAGACTGTCCAATACCTTAGCCACCACAGTCGCCAATGAAATAGGCCTATAGTTGGACAAGTTAGAGGCGTCAGCTGTTCTGTTTTTTATTACAGGAACCACAATAGTATGCATTAGCTCGGTAGGTAAATATCCATGCGTCATACATAGATTAAAAAACAAAGCAAGCACTCGTGACACATGTACGCCCGCGTGCTTTAAGTGCTCTATGCTGAGACCGTCATGTCCCGGAGATTTACCCCTTCGCATTTTACTAATAATTGATGAAATATCTTTAGCAGTGAATCTAATGGATATTTCACCTCTCGGATCACAGACCGTCTCAGCAGACCGCACGGGACTTGAATCTGGCGATTCAGTCCTGAAATAGCTCTTAAAAACATTTGTTATATCCCTCGGACCATGCACACCCGCCACACTCACCGGGAGTCAGCCTGGGGTTCAGTTTATTGGTGGATTTCCAAAACTTCCCGAATTGTTTATCCGTATGATTTTTTGCTATTATATCCATCTTAATTTGTTGTTGATTATCTAAGCAAAATTTTAATAATAAAGTCCTTTTTATACAAACACATATTAGTATATATTGGGCCACTAGTAGGCTTCCCACAAGATAACCACACATGATAACTTAATCGGGCCCTCCGATGAGAGTCCCGGTCGTGCATGTTCCAGCCAGGTATGTATTTTCTGGTTTTGTGATTACTACAAGCATTAATATAAGTAAGTTTGGCACCGTCCTTAAGTATACATATTATTTTTCGATACATATCATCGAGTATTGCTCGATGTTCGAGATTCATACAATTTTGGTCAGCACAGTGACGAAACTCAATGGGAAAGTGAATTTCCTTTAATTTAGATTGACAATAGGCCCTATACCTATTAATTTGATCGTTATTCCTGTCACCCCAAATCGTGTAACTACAGGTAACAACGGGCGATGTAATGACAGGTGCTATCAAATTAATATCACAATCTATTATTAATGGCAATTGATCTGAAGCGTAAACATCATATAACACCTTTACATTCATTATTAATTGTCTCGCAGCACTACTCACCACTACATGGTCCAACCAGCGAAGAGTACCGTTCGCGGTACTCTCGAACGTAAACGTATCATTCGGAAGTAGTTCCATATCAACACACGACCAGGATTGCTCCGCACATACTGATAACAACTCCGTACCGAAACGCTCGCCCGGGTGCACATTGAAGTCTCCTAATATGAACACTGCTTCCACATTACAACTCTCAATTATTGCTATAATTTCACATAAACACTGTGTGAACTCACCAAAGTTATCAGCTGAGTTTGTGGGCATGTACACAGAAAATATTAAAAGCGATCGATCATCCCGCCCAATTTTTATTGCCACTAAACGATCACTAGAACATGGTACAACTGATACTGAAGGAAACGCTGACTTCCTCCACAGCAACGCAACACCACCATACGGGCGGCCCGTAAGGACTCCAATGGACGTATCTACAGCCGATTTACCTGTGTAGGCAAAATCGTCATGTATACTGCCCAAATATGGCACATCATGTGGTAGCAGCCAAGTCTCCTGCAGCGCAATCACATCAGCTTTGCGACACAGGCCTCGCACACAATCAGCTGATCGTACTACGTTTTTACAATTAAACGTTGATAGTGTTATATTCCTTATTATTGTACTGTTGATTATATTAATGAGAGCGAGTGTAATTTCTAGTTTTCCTGATGTCTGATACTAAAAATATCGGCACGACACTATGTGTGGGTGACCAACAACTCAGTTTGTTTATTTCCTCGAGCTGATACAATGTTCTATTATTGTGAAATGTGATTCGTTCATCAATTTCCTTAGAAGTTATATATAAATGTACAGATATATTTTGTTTTCGCGTATGCTACGATAAAACAAAATATTTCATAAGTTAATTTAAAACTTGACAACCAGCTACATAGACACTTTTCAGAATAAAATTCAACGTGTTCTTTTCAAAAGGTGGCGTCAAGAGCTGATGAAGATTAATGACAGAGAGAGAAAGACATGAGTTCTGAACTTTTAGGGACCGAATAAGCGTTTGACGAAGGAGACTTGGTTAAAAACGGACTCAATATATTTGAATAGACTAGCCATCTATTCCATGCGACACTATTTATTATCTTTCATAAAGCGAATAGAAGAAGTCGCTGTTCATATCTTAGAGATTCATTAACACGTTCGCAGCGGCACTGATTTATCTGTACTTTCTTTCCTTCACTGTGTTACCCCGTTCTGAAACAGACATTACGGCGGCACGGGGCTTAGTAAATCCCGCCGCCCACAGGAGACAATAATCGTTTTTTTTTTGGCGCCTAAGAAGTCGAATTGCATGGTTTTTGTCATGATCGTTATTACCAATGATTTGATTAATATGTACCTACCGTCGCCTGCGGGCTGATTATTAAGTTTAGATTTGTTGAATTGATTTAATTGTACTTACAGATGGGCTCAATTAAAGAAGGTCAAGCTATAATATTTTTGGCAACCGCTACATTCTGTGAGACTTTTTTGACTTTATTATGAGTCTCATGACTCGATAGGAACGTGCGGAGGTTTTTATAATATCCTACACAATTCCTCTCCTTTATCATTTTTTTGACTTTATTATGAGTCTCATGACTCGATAGGAACGTGCGGAGGTTTTTATAATATCCTACACAATTCCTCTCCTTTATCATTTTTTCTAGATGATGTGGTATGGTTGCAGTAGGTTCTGAAAGAAAACTGCTTGTGTATTTTTGAAGCGGGATGATTAGGTGTAGTGATTTATTGGAGCAATCCTATAAAGTGTAAAGTATGAGAAGTATGAGATTGTTACGGGCGGTGCGCATTTTACTTTTGTGAAAGCGTTATATTCTCTTTCCAAGACTAAACAAGACCGAAGTTACACCTCTCGCACGACAGAGAAGTTTCAGTTTTTTTCTTACCGTTATAATAATGAGATACAGACGGGGTGTTTCAAGCCCGGTCTCGCACTGAACGTGTTAAAAGATATGTGATGGTAAGTTAAAAAAAATAATTTTTGGGTATACTAACATAATAAAAACAATAAACAAGAACAATAAGTAGAACCCAATAGGGATAAATTACAAGCGCAAAGCATTAAAATACACTTAACATCGCTTATAATAAAAATATCATAAAATAAAGAAAAAAATATAGAACAGAACATTTCTCGTACAAAACTTGAATTCGAAACGTGAATTCGAAGTTTAGAGCTGCAAATAATGTAAAAATCATCATCATCATTAGCCTTTTAAGGTCCACTACTGGACGCAGGCCTCCCCCATAGAGCACCACAACTGCCGGTCCTGTGCAATCATGGGGGGTTTTTGTCATAATCACCACGCTTGGCAGGCGGGTTGGCGATTGCAGTAGGCTGTATTTTGTTTAGAGAGAAAACTGCTGCCCATTCTTCCAGCTTTTCCCTTAGTCGCCTTTTACGACACCCACGGGAAGAGATGGGGTGGCGGTATTCTAAGCCGGCGTAAAAATACCATTATACATTTCGAATAAGTGTGTAAAATGTGTAAAGAATCAAAGGAAGAAGATATTATAGAATATATTTGGAACGCAAACTTTATAAAACGGGAGATGTTTCGGACATCAATAATTATAGGCCTATATCTCTCGCGACTGTTATTGCTAAGGTGTTGGACGGCCTGTTAAATAAAATTTTGTATAAACATGTTAACTTACACGACGCACAGTTCGGGTTTAGGCCTAGATTATTTACGGAAAGTGCGATATTTGGCTTAAAACAGGCCGTCCAATACTACACGGGTAGACGTACGCCGGTATACACGTGCTTCCTCGACCTTTCCTTTTGACCTGGTGTCATATAAAATACTATGGAACAAGCTTGAGGAGGCGGGCGTACCTACTGAGATTATACGCCTGTTTCAATACTGGTACTCCAAACAAATCAATGTTGTCAGATGGGGTAGTACTCTGTCTGACAGGTACTGTTTGGAGTGCGGAGAGAGCCAGGGCGGGTTGACCTCACCCACACTGTTTAACCTGTATATAAATGAGCTGATCGTTCGACTCAGCAGCATCAGGACGAGCTGTTGGGTTGACAATTTAGCTGTCAATAACCTTAGCTACGCGGATGACATGATGCTGCTGGGTCCAACGGCCAGCTCCATTAGAGATCTATTAAAAGAATATGAAAATTATGCTTCTGACCATGGACTTTTATACAACTGTAACAAAAGTGTATGCATGATCTTTAGGGTTTCCGGCAAAAATATACCCGTTAATTTTAAAATAGAATTAAATGGTCCTCCACTACAAAAGGTGAACAAATTCAAATATCTGGGTCACTATTTAACCGAGGACCTTAAGGATCACGTCGATAATGAACGTGAGCGTGGGGCCCTGGCTATTAGGAGTAATATGTTAGTTCACAGGTTTTTTCGCTGCAGTAGGGACGTGAAGATAACGTTATTTAAAGCCTATTGCCAAACACTTTATACGAGTAGCCTGTGGGCTGGATATTCCTTGAAAGCTCTACACACTTTGCGCGTTCAATACAACAATAGCTTCAGGATGCTGTTGGGCTTGCCGCGCTTCTGTAGTGCATCTAACATGTTTGCACAGAATTTCACAAATGACTTTTAAGGTATTATTAGAAATAGGACCGCGTCACTGCTAGAAAGAGTGCACTCAAGTACCAATAGCATCCTGAGGACGTTTGTGGAGAAATATGACTCACCAATGTTTGCACATTTTATGAAAGTTTTAGTAAGATTGTAGGCATGTTATTACGAGTTGTGTTATTTTAAGTTTTTATATCTTGTTTACTAACATAGTTTATAAGCAAATGTATTCTAACAAGTGGACCTTTTTGTAGTCTGAAAATAATCGTTTATTATTTATTATTATTAAAACTGTTGAGCCGATTATATCGGCAAAGCCAATTTTAATATGGCGCCGATCATAATTCCCTTTTGTCGAGAAACAATGTTGATGTTAGCTGAATATTAAATAGGCTTTCGGCCTTAAATGAAGCCTGTTATTTAATAATTAATAATGCTTTTATGTAAATAATATTTTAACTTGACCGCTGTAACGATATATTATACGTAATGTTGTTTTGGCAATTACAATAGCGATATACCATATTATCCAATGACTGAAAACTATGTGCCCGGTATGGCAATAGGTTCGCCACCTATTCCATTTGGGGCGTAAACATTACAGCGAGTGGAGGATAAACAGCCACTGCTCCTTCGGGTATAGAAAGGCATGAAGTTATGTTATGTGTATTAAGTTATGTTATACAAACACTATAATAATAAAGATATCGTTTGTTTTGCTTCCGCTAGCTCATTTCTGAGAGTATTTATGAAAGAAAGGTGAATGCAGAAAGTAAGGTGAATGCAGTTGAAATGCGTTCTCTGGGAAGTATGTGTGGAGTCACTCTTGCTGACAGAATGAAAAATAGCGTGATAAGGGAAAAATGCAAGTTGAAGGATGATGTGGTGACCAAGGTGGAGAGAAGTATGATAAGATGGTTTGGTCATGTTGCAAGAATGAATGAAAGCCGACTGACTAAAAGAGCATATGAAGCGAATGTGGGTCGGTATCGGGAGACCAAGACGGGGCTACTACGACCAAATAAATGGTCTGTTTAAAAAAGGAAAAATGCGTAGTACCCGAAACCGGCGTGAATGCATGATGGGATGTATGCCTGTGGATGAAGCGAAAGATGTGTGTCAGGATCGTAGCTTGTGGAGATCGTTGTTATATCGACTGACGACTATTTAATAACGAAGGCAATAACATTATCATTGGTGGTTTCCAACCTATGGAGTTCTTCGAAAAGTTCATTTAAAATTTAACAATATGCTGCCATAGGCCCGTAAGATCAATCATAGTTAAAACTGTCGATTTTCTAAACTATAGTCAATTTTAATCTAGAGTTTAAACCTGCCTCGTAAGATCAACAGCGAAATGGACATAGATTACGTAAACTAAGTTTAGTTTTCGACAGATGGCAACATTTGGTTATTTAATGTCCATATTTCGCTCATCATTCACTCTTTTGTACATTGTCTGTGGCATATTTCGTGAAAAAAAACTCTTTTTCTCTTTCTTTTATGAAGTTTTATAGTGTGACCATAGATTTAAGAAAAATAGATCGGCAATAGTCACCCAAAAAACGTGACCAAAAATGGGTTGTTAATGTGTGAGTGACTTACGGGGCTCGTGGCGCATTGGTAAAACAACCGGCTGCAGCACTGAGGTCGGGGGTTCGATTTTCACCCGAGCACAAATATTTATGATAAACAGTAATATTTGTGCAACGTCTGGGTGTTTTTCTGTGTATTATAAGTATGTATTTACAAAAGAAAAGTATATATATATATAAATATATAAGTATATAAGTATATATATATGTATTAGTATCCGTTATCTATCGTATCCATAGCACAAGCATTTAGTTGCTTAGTTTGGAACTGGAGGGCCCTGTGTGATTTGTGTCCAAGATATTATTATTATTATCAATGTGATCGTAAAAAGAGCTTCAAAACGTTAACTTTTACAAAGTTAATGTTCATGTGTGGAAATGTAAATAAAATATACGCGGTTCCCAAAATCTAATATAAGCGGTTGCGCTGTCAGTGATTCGATGCTATTAGTAAATTTTTCCTGACATGTGCCATCTATTGTAGTCTATGCTAAATCTATGTATGAACCCACAATCGTTGTGTCAGATGTCAGCTGATAAACGACCGCCATTTTTAAACTAGGCAGGACCACGGTTTAAACGGCAAAATCTCCTGGTGTAAGCTAAACTACAGTTTAAACTGTTATTTGAGGTTTATCTAGCATTGATCTTACAAAATAAACGACAGATGAGGTTTAAACTAGGTAAAATAGTTTAAACTGTGATTGATCTTACGGGCCATAGACTAAGCTACCACAGATTAAGTTAGATTATTTGTTTGAAAATATTGATAGATATTAATGTCTTGGTAACACTCGTAGCTCGTAGAGACCCGCAGCTCATGCATTCGATTTCTCAGAATAACGACGTAAAGTCGCTCATGACGCAATTCTTTGAGCTTCCCCCTTGTCCCTCTCCTCCTATTCTAGAACTCTCTATCTCATATATTAAAAACCGGAAACGCACAATCGGTGTTGCAGATGTACATGGGCAGCTTAGTTACTTATCACTAGGTGACTTTCTTGCACGTTTTTCCCATTAAAAAGGCTAAGCAAGGGTGGGTTGTTAGTTAATCATAAAATTAGATTAAAATGTAAATCACCATAGCAAAATATGTATGCGATATGTATGTATCCGTCTACATGTACTCCTAAACTATTCTTCACCCATCAAAAGTACGATATATAGTATGATACAAGAGAGATAGTAAATAAAGGACACACAAAAAATGTGTATCAATCACCGGCTGACAACCGGAGACACGCGCCGCCCACCACTCGATGACGCTCCATGAATATGCAAAAATGTTAAACTGCTGTCATCGGAGGAGGACGGAGGTGGGGCGGAGGGGAGACGTCGGCCCAAATGTTATATTAATTGCTGTGTCCATCAGGGATGACTTCATCATGTGGTGGTGTGGTGCTGCTACTTTCCGCGTGATCACAGATTTTTTTTTGAACAAAATTTTATATACGAGTACACTCAATATATTAACTGTACACACAAGTACACTGTTCGTTTCTTACACACTAGATACTTAGCCGTTTTAAGCATACGATTGACTAATTACCGGCTACGTGACTCATGTTTTTTTCTTACTTCATACTCTTCGAAATGAGGGCACTAAGCAAAATTTGCTGAGTGACTCTAGCTGATCAATATTTTAGGAAAGTAAGTTGAAGTTTCGGTGTAAAAGTAACAAAGGTCGTGCTGGGATGATTCGGGCAAGTAGAAAAAAATTGATGTTGAGAGATTCACTAAGCAGACATAAAATGCAAAAGTGGAAAGTAAGAGTCGAGGACGGCCACGACACATTTTCTATGACCTAATTGAACGAGCCCTGAAGGAAGATGATGTAAAGAGCTTAAGAGTATGAAGCTACAGATGTAAGAACCGTGACTTATGACGCTTTGTTCGCAAGGGAGTTAGCGTAAAACTTGATGATGTAGGCAGCATTTATGCTTTGACACGGTGAATTATTTCGTTCCAACGCGCTAAGAAGCGCAACCGAATGGTAAAGAGGCTTTCTAAAAAGCCATAGAGAGTGCATCTAAATTCAAATCATGAGCACGCAATCATTATTATAAATCATCCGTTTAAGCTAAAACACTGAATTCATATTGATTTTCTTATTATAAAGGGAAAAAACTATTATTCAGTAGCAGAATCGTAAAATTTGCGATAAGGAAGTATATGAGACAGTAAGGTTTTATTAAAGGTCTACTTCAAAGAATCGTTCAAGTTTCAAGATTCTTAAAGGATCCTACAATATAAACGAGAATAAAAAAATATCTCCTGAATTTTATATCCCCGTATTCCACTCGACCGATTTAAAGATAGTGAAACGATATTATTTAGATAAAAAGGACAGGAATATATTAAATGAAGTTTGTACATTACAGTAACGGATATATTAGGACCCATTAGAAAGAAAATCAACCTCTTATCAAACTTGAAAAAACATCTAAAAACTTAGAAATAGTTCAGGAATTTACCCCTTTTCCTCCTGCATTTATTTAAGTTTTTAACCGACTTCGAAAAAAGGAGGAGGTTCTCAATTCGTCTGTATGTATAATTTTTTGTTTTACTTCTGCTATTGCCTATAACACATTACGAGATCGTAAAGATCTTCAGAGATAGACTATATTTCAATTAAAAATAATAATACTTAATGTTTGTTTACACAATACACACAACGGCATCTCATTTTCCAAACTGAGCAACTATATGTTTCTGTTCTAGAACTGTTAGTATTGTGATGCAATCTTGAAAACTTTGTAAATTATATATTTCATGTAGCTAAACGGATTTGATAACTTGTGGAGCGTCATGGGCGTCATGGGCGTCATGGGCGTCGTGGCATGCAGATGAGAATGAGCGGTAATATTTGTCCTCACATTATACTAGTAAGCAATGTCGGCAGTCCTGTCTGTCTGTGTCTGGCTAGTTACCTATAGATAACTAAAACTAGTTAGTATCAGACCGCGACCGCGTGCAATATTAACTTCCAACTAATTATAAACTTGTATAATATCCCTTGTCTCTGCTGGTCTGTTGCTCTATTGGTTTTGTTCGCTTCAATAAATAAACTTAATAGAGTTCGTTATTATTTGATAACTTTATTATAATTATTGTAGTTCCTTGTTGAAGATTCTGCAATAAGTACCACTGATCACAAAACTCTCAAAAATCTACTAAGAACTGAAAGTTACTTGTTCATAGATAGACGGACCGCCTGCGATACTTTCCTGTTAGTGAATAAACCGTCCTAAGCATGAAATAAATTCATATCGTCGCTTGGAGGCGCGCCACGATGTTTCCAACGTCCATTAAAACCTTTTCACTGCCCCTACCACGAAATTCTAGATACTTCTCACCGAATAAAACGCAGCATAAGGTACTTTACGTTGATATTCTGAGAGGTCGTGGTTTTTTATTGTTTCATTTCACACATTCATTGTTTGTCAGGTGCCAATCTTTTTGAAAATACTGCCATTTGTAAGTAGTACAGAGATATTGGGTTTTAAGACTTCAGGGTTTATATCATTTTGGGATTGGGCGCCGGATGTGACCTAAAGTAAAAGTCTCGGTGGTCGAGCATCCCACTTCTGAATCAAGAGGTCGCGTCTTCAAAACCTGGCTCATATGAATGACTTTTCGAAATTAATTTCGAAAGTTATGTGTGATAAATATCCATGACTGAAAATCTTAGTGCCTGGTATGGCAATAGGTTCGCCACATTTGGAATGTGAAACATAACAGCGAGTCGAGGCTTAGCAGCCAATGCCTACACCTTCGGGTAAAAAAGGCGTGAAGTTATGTAATGTTACCTGAAGCTATGTTGAGTACCATGAGGGTATTAGTAATAGTAACTGTAACACTAATGTCTGGACGGAAATGTTGAAATGAAATTAATTCATGTTTGAATTCGTTTTCTGGTCGTAAATTGAACTCTTGATAAGTGGCGAAATGTGTTGCCATACATTGAGCACATTTTTTCTGCCATTGATACTTATCACACACAGCTTGCTGGCAGTAATTGTTGTCCAAATGAATGGAGTGAAGAATATTTGAGTGTACTTATTATAATATTGTATACCTACTAGATAGTAACCGTAAGTATACACAATTATATTATGTGGTCGGACGAAACGGACAAATAACTTGCAGCAGCTAGTATTTGTCCAGTGGTGGCAGGTGGCCGTTTCAACTGTTAACAGATTACAATGAATAGCCAATTTAACTACGGCTTAAGAGGCCCTACCTTTAGACATTTAGATTTTTTAAAGTTACGCGAATAGCAAACGAGTATGGGGCACAACACATGCATAGTTTTTTGAGAATATATTTTTCGATCTTTAAAAAGAGATATTATTTATACGGTTATATTTACTAATAATTCACAATACAAATACTTAACGAACATTATAATACGAAGAATATAATATAATGTTCAAATATTCCGTAACTCTTCCACAACATTCAGAATGAGTTAGGTACTTGTATTAACTTCAGTGCTCTGTCAAATTTTATTGATGCAGGTACATGGACACATGTCCATATTTGATAAACATAAATAAAGGTGAAGTTTCTGTATGTAATGTGACCTTTTTCAGTGACGTGTGACATACGGATGAAAAAATAATATGTACAACATTTATTTTATTGTTATTTTACCCCGATCACTGCTTACCATCAGGTACAATTTTGCACCGTCGATTTAAAAGAAAATCGACGATGGTCACAGTAATTCATGAAATGTGGTCATTAAGGATTCACAATCAGAATCTACTTCACGGAATCTTCTGGTCAAACAGTGATCTTTTCTAGTCATGGCAACAGTGCTACGGCTCATCAGTTCACTTTTTTGTGGAATGAGATGGTCGATCGACGATCAAGCGGGTCGCCTGATGTGAAGCAACTACTGCCGTCTATCGACCCTCATGTAGCTTTTAGGGAGTAGGATGCCACAGGAGAGAAAGCGAGGTCCGGATATGTCTCTCACCAAACAAAACGCGGCAACTGTGTTTCTGTATTCTGTATTTCACCCGTGGTACTGGTCCATTCATGCAGCGAACTGGGTGGCTCTACCACTGTCACAACGTGTACACACTGTTACAATGTGTACACTGTAAACACGTGGCGGAACCTATTTCCATACATCGGGCACAATTTTTTATGAGACATCGGCATCATAAAACCTATATTGTTTGTATTGGTACCTTAACAAAGTTCTCGAATGAATGATGTCAATAAAACTGTCTGTAACATTTTGAATGTCTACTTTATATAAAAAGTTGTACAGTTGGGCGGCGGCGGCGATGTGAACTAACTTGTTACATTGTATTAACAATATTACTTGAGAAACTTTGTAGCTGGAACGATGGAACATTACACATTACACTTTGGATGATCTAGCTCGAATGCACCTACCTACGTGCTATATTGAAATAGATAAACAAAATAGACTAATTTAAGTTTAAAGTGGCTTTGTGTTTTCTTACAAGTCAGAGATAAGTCATAAGTCGTCTCGATAGCTCATCGAGGCTCATCGGGTAAACTACAATGAGAACAGTTACTGTAACGAGTTCGTAATATAACGAGTTCGTGTTCTCAGCTTCCCCATCTATATGATATAAGGAACACCAACGTGAGAACCACTATTTAATACAACTCAGTTTAGTTATTCATTCCTAAGGGTATTTATGAGCTCAGTGCATGTGTATCAAATAATAATGCCAACAGATTAAATCATATTATATATTAGAGAAATAATACGTGCCCTTTGCTATGAATTCGTAGCGTTGCACCACATCAGTTTTGCTCTGTCCTTGGCACCACACGCGGCTTCTTCAATATTGTTCTGTTCCTTGCACCACGTCCGGCTTCTTTTATATTACAATTTTTAATAAAGCGTATACTAATTTTGTTATTACACCTTTGGTATTTTATCCGACTTTCTCTTCTAGACTCTAATTATCAAGTCCTCTTTTTTTATTTATTGACATAAGAATATTTTATAAATCAAAATGTTTTTTTAAACATTCAAATACAGATTTCGAAACACACGTAATAAAAATATCAAAGAGTTTATAGCTAAAAATACCAAAGAGTTTACATTACCTATGTCTGATAACTACGAATGTGTTGAGGCCAAATTTATCTTTAAAGATTTTTTTATGGAATAGGGGGCAAACGAGCAAGCCGGTCACGTGATGATTAGCAACTACCGCCGCCCATATACAACTTCAACACTGACAGTTGACGGTCTTTAAAGGAGAAGGAGGGGGGTGGACCTCCGGAGACCTCTCTGACCAAACGAAAAGTGTCATGTGCCACTTTACGTCAGTATTCTGGGAGGTCGTGGCAGTTCACCATTCTTGCAGCGAACTGTGTGGCTCTACCAATGTTGAATTGTATACATTGTATTATCACCAACAATGTAACTGATCGATACGATACGCAGCTGTAGATGCGGAGCAGGTGGTGACGATCAACGATCACGTTAAAGCTCTAACGAGACACATTTTATCGAAAACAAGTCGAGTCTCTGTGAAAGATAAAAGCGACGAGCAAACTTCGCAAAATTTGCTAATTTTGCTGAAAAATCAGCAAAATTAGATAAGACAATTTCTCTTAATTCGCTCACCTCATGGCGACGAAACTGCTGGAGCGTATAAATTGTTAGAAAAAAAATCTCATTTATTTAGCGCTGAGTTTTGAAAATGTGACAAGTATTAAGATCGGTCGCACGTATCATTTGATATTCAACCGAATCAGTAATATTTTATTCATAGGTGTTAAGCACTTTATATAATGATATCCTTGGACGCTATATAGACTAGTTAATGATAAGACATGTGAATGATGATGATTCTTGTTTGTGTGGTCGGTACGCCCATTGATACCTGCAATGGATTATGACGGATAATGATTATGGATGAGATTTAGTTGTTATCGAACATAGTGCGCAGTAGGCAGAAATAAGAAAAAAATAAAGTTAAGTATCTGTATACTTAACTTTATTTTTTTCTTATTTCTGCCTAAAAATTCGCGTGTCGCTGTCGACACGCGAATTTTTTTTAGTTTCTCTAATATAATGGTGGAGCCCGTACTCCAACAGATATTATTCATTCTGCTAACAAGTTCAAGAGTTATTTCTGAAGCGCCACGAACTACGACAGCAGGTATTTATATGAAAAATATTGTTGTCTGGAAAATCTACGTTCCTTAAAAAAATTGTTTTCGGTGTATGATTTACGTTTCTCGTTTTTTGATGTTCTCACCCTCGAGGCACGCCGCGCGCCGCACGGCTGCACTAACGAGCAATGGATGCTGAAATCTGAATAAATATTCCTACAGACATTTTTCCAGCAAAAGTTATTCTCGTTTTAAAAATTACGTAGAATATTATGGATTTTTAATGGTGTATTATTTCAAGCTTTACGTGAATTACATTAACATGAAATGAAAAAAAAACAAAATAGACATTGGATCATAATATTGAAATTTTAAACAAAAATACAATTTATATAGACTTATATTTAAATGTAAATATTAAATTTAAGGAAAATTAATTGTTTTTGGATAAAGTACACACAGCGTCATCTATTTTTTAACTTCAGCACATATAGAATAGACAAAGGCTGCTAATACTTAATTACATTTACATTACATAATTATCTTCTGCCTAACTCTGTTCTGTCTGCCTGCGTCAGAATCTATCACGTAATTTACGTGGTAAATGAACTGAGGACGCAATTACAATATTGACATCAAAAATTTCTCATTGCCTTGACACTAATACAAAATGTATGAGTGTATTTATAGACTTGAAAACGGCATTTGATACCGTTTCTGTTCCTCTTTTATTACAAAAATTAGAATGCAGGGGTGGAGCTGCAAAAACGGAGTTTCTACTGGTTAAAAGAGCTCAAAGATCACATTTAAAAGTTATGAACTTTATTTATATTACCTTTATTTATCTATACAAACAGCAATACAATGATAACATATTTTGTTCCCAAACTAAGCCTAGGCTTGTATCTTGGCATACAATTTTGCAGTCATGTTTTTAGCTTTATCAAAACTATTACTACTATAATCAAACTAAATAAACAATTGATAAGAAGAAACATTATAGATATAGACTTTAAACATTATAGATTTCCCACTTGTCAACTTTACCAAATTTCTGAAATTCTGAGTGTTAGGAAATTGTATGTACCTACTGCAAGTTATCTTAAAAATGCACAAATCGATCCCATATGGTAGCAAAATAACTAGGAAGAGATTAAAACATAATGTTGCCAAATCTGTTGCAATTAAAACTACATTTGCCAGGTATTCGTATATTAAACTAAGCAGCTATATTTACAATCACGTCAACATAATTTTAAATATATTCCCAAAGTCTATTTATGAATGCAAAAGTCTAGTCTCTGTGCCGCAGTGGTCGAGCACACGGCTTCTGATCCAAAGGTCCGGGTTCGATTCCTGACGCTGGCTCGCACCAATGACTTCGAAATTGGTTTTCGGAAATTATGTGTGATAAATATCGATGAGTGAAAACTTTGTGCCCGGTATGGCAATAGGTTCGCCACCTATTCCATTTGGGACGTAAACATAACGGCGAGACGAGGCTTAACGGCCGCTGCCTACACCTTCGGGTAACAAAAGGCGTGAAGTTATGATAAGTTACTCAGCTCACTAATATAAAACCTTACTAAATAAGAGTAATTTAAAATCAAAAATCAAAATCTCATTTATTCAATTCAGGTCATTAAAGACACTTATGAAGGTCAATATTTTCAATCAATTCAATTCGATTACTCACGTCCTGAGAAGAATTGGCAAGAAACTCAGGGGAGTCCTTTTTTTTTGTACTTAATTATAAGTAAACTAAATTACAAATTATTAGAATAATTTATAGAGCAAAATGAGGTTCCTCGCGTCAAACTTAGGACACAGTACGTTAATATTCTTTGGACGCTTGAACAGACCAGTCCCCACAAACAGCACCCGTTCACGAGCATGACCCATATCTCAGCCATCGCCTCCCTCGCCATATTTTAGGGAAGGTGGCGACCCGATCAACGACGCCGCCATAAGCAAGGACTTTTCAGTGAGCATGACGTATTCAAGATCCCAGACAAAACAAAAAACAGAAATTAGTAAGCTTGCCGGTGAGAAACGTCATATTGCACACAATCTTACTAATTAACAGTAATGTTTAGTTAGCAGATTAACAATATTTTGCTACAGCAAATACAAACAATATAACACAAAAGAAGCAATTCAATTCCAAACGGTTTTATCATTGATATAATCTGCGATACAGTAATAAGCACTTGAATATAGTCTACTTTTAACATATTTCTTAAATTTACCTAACGATAATTCAACCGCGTCGTTCGGAAGCTTATTATAAAAGCGTATACATTGACCTGGAAACGCGTTAGAAATTTTATGGAGCCTAGTAGTGGACACAGCAAGTTTGTTTTTATTTCTTAAGTTTAATTGATGAATATCACTGTTTTTCCTAAATTTAGTTATATTTTTATGAACATATATTAAATTATCATAAATATATTGTGAATGTAACGTCATTATTCGTATCTCTTTAAATTTACTTCTCAGTGTATCCCTGGGACTCATCATATAGATATCACGAATAGCTCGTTTCTGGAGCACAAAGACCGAGTCTACATCCGCAGCACTACCCCAAAGCAATAGACCATATGACATAATGCTGTGAAAATAACTAAAATAAACTAAACGTGCAGTATCAACGTCGGTCAGTTTATCAAGTCATCTCCACAAATAATTGGCTTAATTGTCCTAGCTGAGGCAGGAATAAGTTACTAGGACTGCATATGCTCTCTGTACAATTTCGATGGCTACAGTGTGCACACAAGTTTGCGTAAAAATCCAAAAGGGGGAGGAATAATCATTTATACTATATATATAGTATATAGTATAAATGGTATGAAAATCTGCGAATTAATTATCGGTAAACTCATTATTCACGATAAGTACACTTTCCACTTGTGTGCACTCTATAGACCACCCCCATCTGGTATTGCTCGTTTCATTTATGAACTGCATAACACATTAAAACAATTTTCTAAGTCTGAAATATGTTTTATAGGGGATATTAACAGTGATCTAATGAAACACTGTAATAACCAAACCAAATATCTAGCTAGACATACTAAGTGATCATTTTTTTGAGTGCGGGATTCGAAATTTTACTAGAACTGAACATAGAAAAAATTAAATAACTAAAAGTTGCATATATCACATATTTTTTTCGGTTTCGCTCGCAATATGTCTATTGTGTAGTTCTCGACACAGTTCTGGCTGATCATCGTGTCATAGTGGATACGATTATTGAGACCCGATCGGTACAGGTTGTTAAAGCTAGTTTAATTAATAAGAAGAAAATTATTTATTAGAAGAAATTAATAAGAGCTAGATTTGCCAATTGCCATATACAACTAAATAAAAACGAGTCTACATAACTGTTATATTAATTTAAACCTTAAATAAAAATTAATCAATCTAGCAACAGAAGAAATTAGAATATAAAAAGTTAAGTCAATGTAATAAACGAATAGAAAAAATTAGGAATTTATATTATAGTTAATAATTGGTAACTAAATCCGTACATTTTAGTAACATCCTGTGGGTTATAGTTATTGGTTGACTCATGTACTGATGCTTAGGTCCGTGCTGTGACGGGCGCTTATTAAAAACAAATCTACCTGCTCTTTGGTTTTTATTAACTTTCATTTGTTACTACTTATTTTACTTTACATACATTAAACATTATTAATGTACTATACGGAATGATACATCAAACACAAACCTAACTAGGTTTTTATGATGTTTATTGTTTTAATTTGTATTTTCTTTTGTGTAACAAATAATAATAAAAAAAATGTAAGTAGTACAAATTTGGCTAATGGCATTGCGGTACGAAGAAGTTGAATCGATGCTAAATTTCATTGACCGACTGTACTATACAAGCATATATACACACGGATAGACATGCAAGCACAAACACACACACACACACACACACACACACACACACACACACACACACACACACACACACACACACACACACACACACACATACAACCATCTAACTATATTGATTTATTTTCTTATTGTTTATTTATTTTTCATTTATTTATTTATATTTACTAATTGAATAATCACTGTAAGTATCCAAAGAAAAACAAGATATTTATTATATCGCAATAAAAAATTTAAAAAAAAATTATCTGTGAGCACACAACAACAAAAGTAATGAAATAGTTAGCACATTCTTTTGTAGGATTTGCTACCTGGCTTAAGTCGCTTGACTACCTACTAGATAAGTTTTTATTTGTACTCTCAAATTTTCATTGTTGAAAATGCGTGGTTTATTAATTGTTTAATTAAATTATGAAGTGATCTATTTTTATTGCTAATCAAGTGTTTCTATTTTAAGTATTTATATGCTAAGGAAGTGCGGAGCCTATCTGGCACAGGTATTTAATACCTAAAAGGTAGCCCCAACCCCGAATTTGTGAAACTTTGTTTATTTGAATTAAGAAATTATTATATTAAATTATTATTTTAAAAAAGTAGCGTAAGTTACACTAATAAAAGCCCCGATCAAATCGATCCAGCCATTTCAGAGATAACCCGTAATAAACAAACAGACAACAATTGTAAAATAATATTTTATTGGTGTGTGTACGTATATTTCATAAGAATGTAGTAGAGAGCAGTTATTTCAATATTACAAGCAGACACTTCAATTTTATTAAGCGTTTATATAGCTGGTAGCAGCGAGTCTTACATACTACATATTAGTATTTTAAAAATCTTTAATCATTAGCAAAATAAATGGCTCGTTCATTGTTCATTCGACTTACCATAATGTATTATTTTAATTGTAAGTCTGTGGGCTGGTATTGCTCTTTCTAAGACTATTTCTCTTTAATAACGGTACACCGCACACCGTTTCTAAAATATTTAATATTTTCTTCATCCTTCCCTTTAAAAAATTACCTCACCTAACTAAACCTACATAAACTTTTCTTTATAATATTCTAAATTATTAAAATGTTATGAGTGCTTTTGTTGGGAACAGCTATTATAAATGGGTACCTATATAAACAATCGATGAGGTATATTTTGTTGGATCGTAAGTAAACAAATTTTTAAAGTCGTCAGACAGTGTGCAGTGTGACGATACGAACTCGGAAAAATGAGTTTCGTTTGATAAATAAGCAAGATCAGGGAAAATGGCGTACTCTCGACTGGTTATGTAATTTACTTTTATATTTTAAAATTAGCAAAAGAGCCACGTCTTTATCGTCGACGTAAATATTCACGCACACTTTTATTAAGAAACATAATGCTTTCTTATGTCTGTGTACACAGCCCTAATACCAACACTATCCAGTTACTTACAGATGGCGCTGCTATTACCCTCGAGTGTGAGTACTGTAACGAATCTACAGAGATGTGACTTATTTGAAATACTTATATTTAAAATACAAATACAAAATACCTATTTTGTATTTAAATACCTTTTTGTTGAAAGTATTTTGTATTTTATTTGAAATACAACTTTATTTTAACAGTGGTAGAGCCAAGCAGTTCGCTGCATGAATGGGCCGGCTTGACCGGTGAAATACCACGACCTCTCAGAAGACCGACGTAAAGTGGCCCATGCCGCGTTTCGTTCGGTGAGAGAGGTACCTGGAGGCCCACCCCCCTTCCCCATCCTTTCCTATCCCCTATCCCTTAAAGGTCGGCAACGCAACAGTAACACTATATGTGTTGCTGGTGTCCATGGGCGGCGTTGGTTGCTTACCATCAGGTGACACGTCTGCTCGTTTGCCCGCCTATCCCAAAAAAAAAATACCTTTCGAGGGGTATTTTGTATTTTTAATAGTCATTTTAAAATACAAAATACTCTGTGATTAATTTTAGCCAAATTCATTTTTAAGATGCCATTTCTTTTTGTAAGTACAATTTTAGTATAGTTTGTTATTTATAGTATGTATTCAAATTTTAAAGTTTTTATAGGATATTATAATTTTATAGGTAAAATTTAATAGGTGGTCCAGTGGTCGAGCACCCCGCTTTTGAATCAAAAAGTTGTTGTGAGTTCAAATCCTGGCTCACACTAAACACTTTTCGAAATGATTTTTGAAAGTTATACATACATACATAACCTCACGCCAACTCCCTTGCGAAGTAGGTAGAGAGAACAGAGCACATAAGGCACGACTCTTGCACGCCTCACTCGCTTATTTGATCTCAATTGTTTTTTTTTTAAATGATATAAGGAGGCAAACGACCTTGCGGGTCACCTGATGGAAAACGACTACCGCCGCTTATGGACATCTGCAACACCAGGGTTATCACATCAGCGTTGCCGGCCTTTAAGGTGGGAATAGGCTCGTTTCTTGAAGGTGTCTAGGTCGTAGCGGTCCGGAAATACCGTTGCCGGCAACTTGTTCCACAACGGAACAGTACGTGGCAAGAAGTGCCAAGGGGCTAAGCCGATCTGACAGAACTTGGTTGACGGCAAGCTGATCCGTGCGTCGTTGGATGCGTTAAAATGGGGTAAGCTGGTACTCATCTTTTGGCAGAGGCACCCCGCCGAAAGATGAGAATTGTATTCCACGTGAGGTCGGAAATGCGCTTTATATAGCTGCAAGCGATTACCTGACGTGAAATACCGTCCTTTTTCTAAGCCAATTTGGCCGTGCCCTCCAGATAACCGCAAAACTGGACAAGTCGACCCCAAGAATTCCGATATCGGTTGAGACGGGTAACCGAGTGCCCTCAAAAAAGGGAGCTACAAAAAAGGGTGCCTTTTCAGCGGTAAACGCGCAGACCTGTGTCTTCTTAGGGTTGAATTAGACTAAGTTGAGTAGGCCTCAGTCCAAAATCTGAATAGGCAGAGTTTCGATTGTAGACACAGTTTATTCCGGTACGAATCGACGTTCTCCCGAGAAATCCGCGGGTGGCCGGTATATATGGCATCCGCCGTACCGCATAGCCCCGTACCGTGTCCGCATAACAATGAAGATTGCTGTAATGCAGCATGTCATTGATATAAAGAAGAAACAGCATAGGGGATAGCACACAGCCCTGGGGGACTCCAGCACTCTCGGATTTTAAGTCGGAGCATGACCCGTCGACAACGACCTTAATGCGCCGAGCCGCGAGAAAACTGGAGACTCAATCGCAGATTTTCAAATCCGCTTCTCGATTTATTGGCAGAGTGCCCATAAGATCGACCGCATTGCCACATCAAATGGCAATGCTAATCCCCTGTGCGAAGAATAGACCAGCCCCCTGGTCGAGAGAGCCCTCGATCAGTTTCTTTGCAAGATCTTTATAGAGTACACGAGCACTCGGACTCCATGTTCCTAGAGTCTCAACCCCAAACGCTCAACCACTGGACCACTGAGACTCATTGAAGATTTCGTCAAAAAGTATTTTATTTTGAAAAAAGTATTTTGAAAATACCTATTTTGCATTTTGCATTTGAAATACAAAACGAAAAACTATTTAGTATTTTGCATTTGAAATAGTAAATCTGAAAAGTATTTTGTATTTAAATGCTTTTTTTAAACCATTTTGTACATCTCTGCGAATCTAGCCTCTATAATATTCTATATATAATCTGTAATTTCATCTAAATAATAATCTTTACCGTTAAGTTAATGTTAAACGTTCATAAAGAGAAGAAAAATAACTCTATTTTAAGAAGTAAGACATTTTGCAAATGCAATCGATTTAAAATCGATTTTGCCTATCGACTTGACAAAGTAGGTATTATGCCTGTGTTTTCGATTGGATAGACATAGCATATTACTATTATTATATATATTTAGGTCACGAACATAAATATATTCTGTTAGGAGTAATCAAATTGCTTGCTGTGTGGCGCCGGCTTAGAATACCGCTACCCCATCTCTTCCCGTGGATGTCGTAAAAGGCGACTAAGGGAAAAGGCTGGAAGAATGGGCAGCAGCATTCTCTCTGAAGAAAATACAGCCTACTGCAATCGCCAACCCGCCTGTAAAGCGTGGCGATTATGGCAAAACCCCCCATGAGTGAACGAACCGGCAGTTGTGGCGCTTTATGGGGGAGGCCTGTCCAGCAGTGGACCTCAAAAGGCTAATGATGATGAATCAAATTTGGTCCTTCGATCGTCCCGAGGTGGAGAAACAAATACCTTGAGTAGATGCGACGTCGCGACACTTGGCAAACAATATATGTTCGTCACGTTTACTCTTATTAATACCGATTATCACAATGTATTTATCTGATCTATAGATTACGTATGTTACACGCTGTTTAGTCTAATATATAAAATTCTCGAGTCTAGATGTGCGTAATTGAACTCCTCCGAAACGGCTTGACCGATTCTCATGAAATTTTATGTGCGTGTCGGGTAGATCTGAGAATAGGACAACATCTATTTTTCATCCCCCTAAATCACAAGGGTAGCCCAGCCCTCAATTTTTTTTTTAATTTTTCTACATATTACTGTTTCTTATTATTTTTATAAAACGGGATACAAAAATACATGCAACCCTAAATTTTCAACCCCCCACGATCAACCCCTATTTTTTTAATTTTATTTTTCGGCAAGACAACGTTTGCCGGGTCAGCTAGTTATTATTATAGAAATCAGTTAAATAATTAAGAACATTTGAAAGAAAAATTCAGGTAGTCTATTCGTCGCTCATAAACAACACGTCAATGTATTAATTCAGAACACTTTTTAGCAGCTTTTATTTTTAATTACTAGAGCAAAATAAAAATCGCTTTTTGGTAAACATTTTATTATAAATTAATAATATATAAATTAATATTATCCATGTGAATGGTAACGGAATAGCGCTATGATTAAATAGTTTCTAGCGCCATCTCTTGTCCGTGGTAAGTATTACATAAACAGCAAACTCCTGACGTTCGACATAAAATGAAGCGTAGCTATGATGTTTGACTGGTTAAATTTGTTTCACAAAAGACTGCATAGATGGCGCTAGTTATTATTTTATTATATCTCTCAGATGGGTACCAATAATTCGATCGCATTAAAATTTAGTGTGGATATAATTAATTTGAAATAACATTTTGGTGATATACGAGTACATGACATAATGACTAATAAAAAATTTGGAATGTTGTTTTAATGTCCATGTTTTAATATATTGTTGGTGTTACAATTTTAGTGATTGTTATACAAAATATACGTAATTATTAGTTTTCTTGATATAACAAGAAACAGAAATACTTTCTAGGCGCCCTATTTTGTTTTAATTACTAACTTTGCGACTTTTTGCTCCCTGGAAATACAACATGTATAACCCTAAAAAATAGTAAGTTAAATTAATTAAAAAATTAAAGTCCATTTATGTTATATGATACATCATGGAAAAAATATGCAGGGGAAGTGTGCCTCAGTATCAAAAGTTGCGACTTCGAATCCTGAAGTGCTACAATTAATTCTTTGTACAATCAATTCCTTCTTTCTTTCTTGGCGTGAACTTTCATTGGTATATTACGATTCTAGTAATATACCAATCCAAAAAACCACTACATGGAACATCATTATGGTAGTCTTGCAGTTAGCTGCATAAATGGGCCGGCTCGACCGGTGAAATACCATGACCTCTCGGAATATCGGCGTGAAGTAGTTCATGCCGTGTATTGTTCAGTGAGAGAGGTATCCGGAAGCCCGATCCCCTTTCCCCTCCAACTCCCTTAAAGGACGGCAACGCACCACGGTGTTCATGGGCGGTGAGTGGTTGCTTACCATCAGGTGACCCACTTTCTCGTTTGCCCTCCTGTCCTATAAAAAAAAATGCAATCAGCTGTCGAGTACCCCATAAATTAGATATAATAATACAAATAATATATTTTATTAACTTCGAGATGAGTCGGGTGTGTGATGAGTGTGTGCGTGTGTGTGTGTGTGTGTGTGTGTGTATGCATTAAGCGGTTATCGGCGCGAGATGTCACAGATCACGAGCTATCGCTAGGTGGCGCTGCGATAACACCGCTGGCAACACCAAACGAGACGACAACGTCAAACAGATACTGAAACAAATCCTTACAAAAGTGCTTAGGTGGGTACTTGAACGCAGACTCGCAACTCGATAATCCTTTCAGATTTTCACGACATGTCTTATTGGCTGAACTTTATGCTTCTGTAGTGTTAGCTATGAAATATATTACATATAGTAAATAATTACAGTAGTATCGTATGAATCGACCTAGATCAGTTCCATGCCCTGTTCTCCTATTCAGATTTGATCTGATTCATCTCATCTCGAGAGCAGTTAGCGCGTCAGTGAGGGCGTCAGTGAGCGCTACAGCAGGGTGTAGTCCACTCACTAAATAAATAACACAAAAAATCGCCGCAATTCACGAAAAAAAGAAATACCGACATCCACCATTCACTTTTGTAAATTATATCACAGAAATTTGTGAAAATTGATGGTCGAAGTGGTCCAGTGGTCGAGAATAATTTCTCGGAATCCTCTTCGGAAGTTATGTGTGATAATGACTGACAACTTTGCGCCCGCCGTATTGCAATAGGTCCCGCCACCTATTCCATTAGCGGGGTAACATAACGGTTCGGCGAGTCAAGGCTTAACAGCTGCTGCCTACCCCTTAAGGTAATGAAAGGCGTGAAGTTATGTTATGTTGTGGAAATTAAATCGGGTGCAACTTACTGTTCTGTGTCCTCCCCCAGTCAGCGGCGCGGGCGGTTCTAATTCGTCGAATACAATGTTTCGTCACATGGGGTAATCATAGTGGCGCAAATGTTCTCATATACCTACATGACAAATCATAACTTTGTGTCAGACATAAAACCAGTTCTTTAGTTGTAATAAAACTTAATTGAGTTATTTATGGACCTCATTGAACATCCCTTTTAAGATGCATCCCGTCTAGATGCATTTCATATATAACAGTACAGATAACTAATTTGTATTCGGGTAAAAAGGCGTCGAGTTAAAGAAATTATTGAATTAACCGACTTCAAAAAAGCGGTAGATGGCGTAGATCTTCGAATCTGGATCGATTTCAAAACTTCATTTTTTTTTCAAAGGGTAAATTATAGAAATATTAGTTGAGCCGGCGAACTTGGTTCCGTATCCGTCCTGTCAATGAATGAGCAGATTGCATTTTGTTGTATCACTAATGACAAATTAACGGCCAGTTGATGCTTATTATGATATATTTTTTAAATTATATCATTTCATATAATGCCTAATTACCAGATTGTGAGATGTTATTGTCATTTTTTGTTTTTCGTAAACATATATAAGTCTCGGTGGCGCAGTGGTCGGCTTCTGATCCAGAGGTCCGGGTTCGATTCCAGACACTGGCTCACACCAATGACTTTTCGAAATTGTTTTCGAAAGTTACGTGTGATAAATATCGATGACTGAAAAACTTTGTGCCCGGTATGGCAATAGGTTCGCCACCTATTCCATTTGGGACATAAACATAACGGCGAGACGAGGCTTAACAGCCGCTGCCTACACCTTTGGGTAACAAAAGGCGTGAAGTTATAATATTATTATATTATATATATATTTTTTGTATAAGAAGTATCTTATGTTACCTCTGATACTTCTACCACTAGTACGTGTACAAAGTTTCGTGATGGTCGGCTGAGTAGTTTTTACATGAAAAACTAACAAACAAACTTAATTTCGCATTTATATTATTAGTATGATGATGATTTGATGATATCGAATGTCAGTAACTTTGAAATAAACTGTAGGTAGGCATGTTGATTGCTAACATTTTTAATGGTCAGTTCATTTTTATGGTGCCATTGACTGTGACCGAGCCGGGCGGGGTGGCACCACCACCGGCACCTTAGTGTACGAGTACCATACGAGTGCCATACCCAACTCTCGCTTCCGTAAGTTATCGTTGGGATCCGTACCGCATTGTGAATAGCAATCTGGGCTTTTCTGCTCCAATTCTTTGCGCCCAGGTATCTGCCCAAAACTCCATTTACACTATTTTCTAGCGCCACTCTTTTTTCTTTAACGATATCATATCATTTCACCTAACTATGTGATATTTCTTACTTATAATTGTTGCCTCTGTAAGCACAATGTAATGCCATTTTAATTCGAACGAATTTTTCAAAAAGTGATAGTACATGTACGTCGTAGTTCAAGTGATGGATGATATGGAACAGGTGTCTTCATAGGTCATTCAGCATGAGAGTGGAAAGGCTACTTGTTCCATACTTATTGTTTAAGAGTAATTAGCGAGGTAAGAGAACATGCATACGGCCTGTTCCATCAGACAGGCCACTTACCATCGTAAGTGCCGTCTATATAAACGATATACTAAGCGGATACGCATCACCGCTTATTTGAGCTATTCAGTAGTCTTTTGAGAGTATTCATTATAATATGAAAACTCTAAGCGATAATAGTCAGCTAATATTTGTGTAACTTATTATTGATCAAGCTTTAAACTAAATTCAAGGAATCTCCAAAAGTTTTTGCAGATTCCACACACATTATTTACTTTATTATTTTACAGGCACACATTGCCTACTCGTTTATTATATAAATAGATTTAAATGTTGCTTATAGTTTAATAGGCTCCATCAAAATCAGCGACGTCTATTATCGAGATATATAGCAAATATTAAGCTGAGATTTATGTAAAGATCAGTTAAGTATACCAGTGTAACCAGTCCAGCTCTATCGTGGAATCAAGCTTAAAGCAAGATCTTGATGGAAATTGTGTCTCTTTAATTAGATCGGGTGTTAAGGCTCTACGGGGGCTCGGTGTGACGGCCGATCTGGGGGGCGAGGGGGCGGTGGGTTCTGTAACGCTGATGGTGGTGAGTGTGTCCGGCCGTGACCCCACAGCGCCAAACACTTTAATTTAAATGTACCTGCACAACCAGACTGACGGCTTCTTGCCTCATATCATTGGTGATCCACTTCGCGAACTGACAAACTATATCTGCTGTCCAACTCTCACATACTTCGCTACTTTGTGTATTAATTTATGCGAAACTGTCTGCTTATTATAATGTCAGCTATAGCGATAAAGAAATCGCATATAGGATTTCGACCCGTGACCACATGACAATCTTGAGCGTCATTATTACCAATTGTATAAATGTCATCATATTCTTTACAAAAAAATAATTTGACCCCATATATTTCTAGAGCAAATTATGATAAGTAATAATGACAGAGAAGAAAGAAAGTCAGAAACGTCGGTTTCCCTGCTATGAATCTAGAGGTCGCGGGTTCGAATCCTTACACTGGCTCACACCAATGACTTTTCGAAGTTCTTTTCGGAAGTTATGTGTGAAAAATATCGATGACTGAAAAATTCGTGCCCAGTATGGCAATAGGTTCGCCACCTATTCCATTTGGGACGTAAACATAGCGGCGAGTCGAGCCATTGCCTACACCTTCGGGTAGAAAAAGACGTGAAGTTATGTTATGTTCTATTTCAGTGAAGTTATGTTACTGTAGTTAAAATATAATAAATGAGTAATAATTAAAACTCTGATATTGTGACATCCAATGGAGGAGGATGTCGTATTCTTCTACAATATTGTCCAGCCTTCTTCACACGATGGCGCAGGATTGCTGCGATAAGAACTTCTCTAAGCCAGTCTTCTAGAGTCATATCATCTTTACAGTTTGATTCGCACAAATCGTTTAAGATTAGTCAGTAGACGGACAACGATTTGTAATATTCGTGAGATTTTGTGATCTGTATACCAATAATAATTATCTAAATATAATAACAGATAAATATCGTTCGTTATCGCTTCTAGAATAACCACCAGATACATATATCGCTACCCTTATCTGTCTGTCACCACGACCAACACACAAATAGACTAACCAATATTTATACTTAATAATAATCAGTATCACAACTAACAGTAGATAACATCGTGACCTATCAACTTGAACAGAACACAATCGCCCTTGTTGCATACATAATAGAGTTCAGAATCGTCTGCTTCGAATGATTTGTGATAAGAAGTGTCCCTTCCCTTGAACTGGTGTCTTCTCGAAGCTAAGATAATATCTCTGTGGATCATATCAGCGCGGAGCAACGCAGGGTCACCACATAATAAATACCTACCGTATTTATAACTAACTGCAGCCAATAAATTCATATTATGAATTTGATGATCACCATCCTCGAAGTTTTCTTGTTACAGCTGTTCATCCTCGGGCCCACCGCATATAGTGCTATCATTCAAAAAACCTACACAAAAATGTAGCTGAGCTACCTGATAGAAAAAATAGTAAATAAAAAGTCAACAAGATAAGAAATTGATTAGGTACATTCCAAATAAACGTGATATGAATTTTAGGTTAAGATTATGAAATATTTGAGAGGTATTCCCCGTTATTATGGTATTTATGAGCACATGACTAGTGTAATGATACTTACACAGGGTGCTGTTTAGTTATTTTCATTGAACCTTGCACATCTGAACAATGATTCGCTAAATATTTAAATGGAAACAGTATTTCCTCAGATTAGAGCGTTTAAACAAACAATTCTTTATTACTTAGATTCTCAGTACGTAAGTGACTTAGGCAAATATCATTCCGTTACAGGGCACTGTAATACATTATTGCGACGAAAAGGTGAGGCCGATGTTTGTACTGAAGGGGTACAGGGTTGTGGGGGGTGCAGGGCTATCTGTGTCTGTGGGACATACAAACATACACACAACATTACCCTACTTTATCGAACAAACATCGGGTAAGTAAGTACGCTCCCCCGGTCCGGTGCTCGGCCGCGCCCTCTGGCGTCGGTCTCCAAAATTGAATCATAAGTACCTCTATTTTAATTGTTTTATATTAAATATCCTCTTGGTGCCTTGCTTCGCTTCGCTGCAGCTTAATATGAACATCTGTGCTAATTTTTAATCAGAATATAAGACCCTGGAATCAACCAGGTAAGACGTTTCATCTACGTAAAATAATTTGCAAAAGCGGAAGCATTTTGGATTAGATATAGGCTGTAATGCACTTTACAAGATGAAATTAACAGTGTCATAAAGTACGGTAAAATCAAGCCTTAAGAAATGACAACCAGGTATAAAAGCTGAGTACTTACTTATGGTGCACCTAATAATTCGAAAACAAAAATATGGATCCCTTTTTACGAAAATTGAGCGGACGGAGGAGTATGAAATTTCGCACACTCATGGTTTATTCGTAACTATGAGTATGAAAAGTGACAAAAATGATATGTTTTTTAAAAGCTTTTATTTAACTTGCACTGTATGTATGCATGTATGTAAGTATGTATGTTCGGTGGAATCTGGCAACTGAATTTTGAAGTAGATATCTTCAACGGATTGAGCTGAAATTTTGTATACACGTTTACTTTGGATGACAATGCATGATATGATGTGTGACATGCTCCCATATCCAATATGGCGGACCACCCAAGATGGAGGAATGGATATTTTGAATGCAATTCTGCAATATGGGTATCAAATGAAAGGGCTTATTGAGTGTAACTCAAAAAATAATATGACGTCATTCTAAATCCAATATGGTGGAATATCCAAGATGGAGGAAAACATATTTTAAGCTTCTGTACAATATGGGTATCAAATGAAAGGGCTTGTTGAGAATAACTCGAAAAATAATGTGACGTCATTCTGAATACAATACGGTGGACCATCCATAGATAGACATATTTTTTATGCATTTCTACAATATATGAATTAAAAATCACCATTGCGATTAAATGAAAAAGAATGCTCCAAGCTGAAATTGAATTAGATGATCTCCTTATTGAAGAGCTGGACTGTTTGAAATTAAGCGGTAAACTAACTTGCAATAATGATGCGTTGAATGAAATGACACTAACCAAGCCAGCTATAACTAAAAATAAATTAAAAGCAAAAACCCTTTTTAAAGAAGCTTTTATTTAAGCGCTCTAAAAATAAAAAAATAATATTTCCTTAAAAATTTCAAGTATCAACTTAGAGCCTCAGTATGTACAATTTATATAATAATAAAAGCTTGTCGCGAGGTTTGACTCCCTATCAGTAGGCAATTAAATTGCAATAGATAATATAGTAAAGTTAGTAGATTAATTTACATGAGTGTTTTGCCCATTTCTTCTCATGACAACCTTACACTCAGAATCGTCCGTGCATTTTTGTTCCAAGGAGGCAATTTCAAGCGCTCGTGTTTTAATATGTTATGCTTTAAATACAATAATAAGTTAAATAGCTGTATTTACGGATTATATTTAACTGTTGATTTGACATTATAAAATTAGTACAGTTTATTTACAACTCGCGCGACAAGCTTTGATTATTATATAAATCGTACATACTCAAGTCTCAGTTGATACTTGAAATTTTTAAGGAAATATTATTATTTTATTTTTAGAGCGCATAAATAAAAGCTTCTTTAAAAAGGGTTTTTGCTTTAATTTATTTTGTGTCATGCGTAAAATTCATTATTTTTCAGAAATAACAGGTCATAATCTCTATTAATTAACGTGTATTTGTACACAAATACATAAATATTATTTTTCATATTTGTAATTCCGTGGTCAAATAGAGTTTCAAATACCCAAAGAGAATACGTAAAGCATGATTCACATATACAAATAACATAATTTCAACATTGAATCTGTAATTATAAAAGTATATGACGGGCATCGTGGCGCATTGATAAAACTACCGGCTGCAGCAATGAGGTCCGGGGTTCGATTCCCACCCGAGCACAAATATTTGTGACAAACAGGAATATCGCGCAACGCAACTGCTATGTCCCGCTATGTTTTTTTTGTTATGTTATGTTATGTTATCTTCGTAAATATTCGTTTGAATTACATACTGTAAAAAGCCATATTAATCTATATTAAAAGCACAATCTATTTAAAACACCTAACTGGATGAAAATCAATGCTGTAATGTTTAAAATTGCTTCGTAAATAAGCCATTATTACTCGTAAAAAGTAAAAAAATAAAAATGGTCATTGTGGGTTATCCTTAAGAGAGTGATATATGCCCTAGCAGACTTTTTTGTAGACCTGCTGAAGGTGTTTAATAATGTAGAACATTGTTTTGATCTATCACTTAGGGTTCAGCCAGCGTTCGCAATAAAAGCAATAAATCTCGAAAATTATCATTTTTTCTTTACAACATAATTTAAGAATTATAGATCAAAACCACCCCGTTGACACCTTCTAACTATTTTTTTTTTTATGTGATAGGAGGGCAAACCAGCAGGCGTGTCACCCGATGTTAAGTGACCAACGCCGCCTATGGACACCTGCATCACATATAGTGTTATAGTTGCATTGCCAACCTTTAAATGAGTAGGATAGGAAGGGATGGGGAAGGGGGATGGGCACCTCTCTCACCGATGAAACGCGGCATGAGCCACTTTACGTCGAGTCTGAGAGGTGGTGGTATTTCACTGGTCGAGCCGGCCGATTCATGCAGCGAACTGCTTGGCTCTACCACTCTCGACTGTTAAAAAAACTGCATCAAAATCCGTTGCGTAGTTTTAAACATATAAGCATATAAGGGGACAGACAGCGGAAAGTGACTTTGTTTTATACTATGTAATGATTATAGTCTTTGACCACAGAACTTTAATATTTTCACGTGTTCGAATGTTGAGCACTGGGCAGTGGGCACTGTGCCACTGTGCCCACTGCCCAGGGCATATACATACATAACTTCACGCCAAATCCCTTGCGGGGTAGGCAGAGGGAACGGAGCGCCATAGGGCACGATTCTTATACACCTCACTCGCTTCGTTGACTTTCATAACTCTTTTCATGCACGCGCGTCGATTTTTGAGGCTCCTAACATCACCTTCCTCCAGAACACATTCTATTTGGTCATGGAATGTGTGTCTAGGCCATCCTCTACTCCTACATCCATCCGCTTTTGCATTGTATATCTGCTTAGTCAATCATGCATCATCCATCCTTCCTACATGTTCGAACCATCGGAGCATGCCCTTTCTTACTTTTACACCGACACTCTCTTTCAATCCGACTTCCTTCCTTATAACCTTGTTTTCCATGTGGTCAGCGAGGGTCACTCCGCAGATTTTGCACAATGCCCTCATTTTGACCGCGTTTATCCTACTTTCATGCACACTCTGCCATACCCAGCTCTCGCTTCCATAAGTTTGCGTTGGGATCAGTATTGCATTGTGAATTGCTAGCTGGGCTTTTCTGCTAATATCTTTTGCGCCCAGGAATCTGCCTAACGCCCCATTTACTTTATTTCCTAACGCTACTCTTCTTTCTACATCAGCGGTGTACCTTCCATCCCTGCTAAAAGCGCGTCCAAGATATACAATTTCATTCACCTGTTCCAGCACTACATCGTCAACCGTTATCCGTGCATCCGTTCTGGATTCCTCTCTTTCAAACACCATAACTTTCGTTTTCATCACATTCAATTGTAAGCCTTTCATCAAACAATCATCTTTCATAATAGTGTCTAGTGTTTGCAGATCGGACGGCGACGGCCCAGTGCATATATAGTGCATAAATTTAGAAATAATCCTTAATAATAATATTCCTTAATTATTCAAGCATTATACATTAAGGCCAGACGTGGGAAGTCCTTGGTAATAAAAAAAAATAGAAGTTCTTTTATTCTTAAGTTATGAAAGTCAAAAAAGAGTACCTCTTAGTTACACAAATCAGGCTACTTCAAACCACAACAGATCAAAACATGACAAAGGAATTAATTGATGCTGGATGGCGATGATCGAATTGGGGCCACGTTTTGCCATTATCAAGTATGAATGTTTGCTTCGCTAAACTATACGCGGTGGAGTGGCTACTTACCTACCCATAGAGAATGTGTGACACCCATCCAGTAGGTACCGGCTCATAAATAATTCAAGCTCAATACAAATGTATCAGTTTATTGAAATTCAAATGTATCGCGTCCACATCAACTCATTTACGTATTTATTAATTCAACCTTATACCTCGTCACCTACATATATATATATTTTTTTTGAAGAGTCACAAGGAAAACAAACGAATTTTATACAACGGCTGCGGCTGTTAGAAATTTAAAAATACATTCTTTATTATAGTTATTTTTTACGATGTCGGATTCTATTCGTTATGTCCAAATATATCATATTAGATATTCGAGTAAGTTGCAGATAGACATATCTTCTTGTTGGGAAAAAATACGAGAGTGTTCACTGTTTTAGCACACGACCTAATGCTACATTCCCGGCTTCAAATCCGTGAATTGACTTTTGCCAATAATGTGTGATAGTTTCAAAAGATTTCTTTCTGCTATATTAAAATCGAATTAACCGATTATAAAAAACACAGCCACATTACTTTAACACATGTTTCCTAGTTTGTACACCTGTACACCTGTACACCTGTACAATTTGACAATGTCTGTAATTCTGCTTGTGTCTACAAGTTTAAAGTATATAATTATTCATTTATCTGTTTCTGTTGAAAAAGATTTTCTTAGGCTCAGTTGTTACTAGATGGCTCTGAATAGTTCCACTAGTCAAATTTCGCTAAGTGAAAAGCGCTCATGCCACAATAATCATCTGAAATTTTCCAAGACCTGGCTCCAAGTGTAATTTGAGTGTTCGTCACAGATGGCGCGGCAGCGGCGCCTAGCAACAGTGGTGCGCCACTCATATATCACGCTCGTGTAAGGTAAGCTTAATACCGCAAATCGCGTAACTCTACGCGATAACTAGGGTTGTCAACATTCATTTTTAATTATGTTTAATTACAATTACATAATAAAAGCACACCATGCGCTTTTTTATTATCAGCAATGATCTTATAAAATTGCATCATCGCCTAAAGCTTATGGCCCTAGCCTAAATGACAATAAGACCACCATATAATCTAAGAGAACAGATTTAATATTCTGCTGACTTAAACATATGCTATATAAAGACCTAAAACATACGTATATATTACATCAGTATATCTAATAAATACATATAAATGAGCCAAATATTATGGAGCAGCAGTGACAAGCAATAAGTCAAGTCGTTATCACCCCTCGGTGACCTCACACGTCCGTCACCGGGTCATGGTGAACTGTGAAGTTAAACAAAATACCGAAATAAAAAAAACTGTTGAATTATTTGTAAGTTCAACAAAATTCAGATTTATTGATTGTAATACGATGTTATATATTCCACGGGGCAACCTTGAATAAAGGTGCGTCCCCATTGGTACATATTATTTGTGCTGTAATACTGTGTTTATTTTCCGCTTGTAATTTTTTTTATGGAATAGGGTCAAACAAGTGAGGGTTATTTGATGGCAAGCAAATACCGCCCTCCATGGATACCCGTAACATAGTTTGGGTTACAGGAAAGGGATAGGAAGAGAATGGGCAGTGGTAGGGGCTAGGCCTTCGGACACCCATCTCTTAAGTGAAGCCAACCCATACATGCTCCGAACTGAGAGGCTCTACCACTGCTTAAGTTAAACAAAATTATCAATATTGAGTATGAGTTAGGTAGATTATACTTAGTTCTGTATAAGACCCGCTAAGTACACAACTCAATCATTTTAAAAACTCGCGCTAATACAGTAGCTATTTTGTTTTTCAGTTTATTTGTGTTCTAAATTTTAAGAGATTGGTGGTAATTTTATAGCCGAAGCCAAAAATAAAAAATTTAAAACACACTTGGGCAGAATAATTAAAGCAACGTGTTAGTGAACACGAAATCACTTCGTGGCATACTGGGCCACTGTTCGATTCCCTGCCCTCTAAATATTCAATTATATTTTTTTGCCCACTATATTGATAAAGTTTAAAAACCATTGTTACTGTACTAACATAAGCTATATTCCATTACAAAACCCACATTATTGATTCCGCAGTGAAACAATTTTCCCCGCTCAATTGAAACTAAAAGTGTTGACTTAGTTCGTGTCTAGATGGCGCCATCAACACTTTCTGATATATTCAAATATAATCAGTAAACGAAGACTGTTTTCACATTGAATCAGTGTGTGCGTTAAAATTGAACGAGCTAAGTTATTTTGTTATCTCATTTCTTAATTGCTTCATTATCTTAACGAAGAAAAATGATTGTGTTAAAGGTTTAAAGACAAAGGTCAATTCGATATAGAGTGGTGTTGCACACTGCGCCCTCCTCCACTCCACACACCAGCACTCACACACGAAACACTACATAATAGAAGTAGCGCGTACGTACAGTTAATTACAACTTGAACTTACAAAATAACTCAAATAAATAACCAATTGTAACATTAAAATAAGACACCTATTTTGAGCGTGAAACTTGCTCAAAATATTATTTTTGGCATCATATTAATCAATAACAAACTCCATCGAAATTACTCAATCAATTTTGATGAAACTCCATGTGTATATTAGGCAGGTCGTAGTATCATTGAACATTTATTTTTCATCATCATAAGCCCTTTTTATGTCCACTGCTGGAGGTAGGCCTCCCCAGTGGAACGCGACAACTCGTGGTCTTGTACTAAGCGCTTTCAGTGGCGTCCAGCGATCTTAACCAGGTCGTCGGTCCACCTAGTGGAAGGACGGCCTACTCCACGTTGACCAGTACGTGGTCGCCACTTGACAACTATTCAACCCCAACGGTTATCGTTTCGTCGAGCGACGTGGCCTGCCCATCGCCACTTCAGCGTGCTAACCTTTCGGGCTATGTCGGTCACGCCTGATCTTCAGCATATTTCAGTATTTACTTTTTTTATGGAATAGGAGGGCACATAAGCAGAAGTGTCACCTGATGGTAAGCAACCAGTGCCGCCATTGAATTACCACTTTGACTCTACCTAGTCGTAAAGCTTGTCCTAGGACATATCATAGCGGTCGACTATTGCAACGCCAATAGTTACCAGTGCTTCAATCACATGTGCATTTTTTATGGAATAGGAGGGTAAGCGAGCAAGCGTGTCACCTGATGTTAAGCAAATACCGCCGCCCATTGAGACTTGCAAAACATATATTGCTTCAGTTGCGTTGCCGGCCTTTAAGGGGTTGGGAAGGGGAAGGGGTGTGAGCCTCCGGGAACCTCCCTCACTGAACGAAACGCGACATGAGTCACTTTACGTTGCTATTCTGAGAGGCCGTGGTATTTTACCGGCCGAGCCGGCCCATTTATTCAATAAACTGCTTCGCTGTACCCCTGTTTCTCATATCCAAATGTTCGGGATGGTAAACTGCTTATTTATTTATTTTTTGCAAAATATCGTTTGCTATGTTATCGATACCTACGTTTTTAAAATCTTTTTCTTTTAAGCATGTGTTAAGATTTCCAACGGATATACTGATGAGGATACTGCAATTTAGAAGCTGACTCCTGGACAGAATAAACCAGTACTGTCGTTTCCTCTGGATACTACCATCTAAAAGAAATAAACAGGCACTCGCAAAAAGGTTTCTCACCCTGTGCAGTACATTATAGAGCTATCTAATTAACAATTCGAAAATTTTCCTTTAAAATATTATTAGAAGTATAAATAGTGGCATATAAAGTATTGCAAGTGTTGTGTATGATTAGTGTTCTCATTCCATTGATAAGTAAGTGATTAACAACTAATGCTACAAAATGTTATTGTACATATCAATATTTAGCTTTCCAACTTCTAGAAGAAGTGGGTGGCGATATTCTCTAGGCCATGTGTCATAAAGTTTATGGTGTACATTAAAGCTTATTCTATTCTACCTCTACTGGTATGTGTGTTCTGTGTACACTTGTGTTGTATGTGTTTTCCAAGTGTGTCCTCATCTTTATATTAATATTGTATAATGTGTTATATTGTTAATGTATTTCTATTGTTTTATTTTTAAACTTAACTTTACTGAACCAGCTTTCACTTCGCTTCACTTCCGTTCACTTAAAAAATCGAATCTAGCTCTCGCCCTGGCTCCTCCTGCTACAAATTGCGTTCCTGTCGCACATTACCCACAGTTTCGAACACACTCATCCATACTTAGAACAGCTTAGTTTGTTTTACTGTATTATTTTATCCTTACTCGACTGTGTCAGAAAGAGGGTTTTATTTGTGAGAATATAACTATGAAGAATTTGGCTAACTGCATCTTACTTGCAACATTCATATGGATAGCCTTACGGAATAAAATGCGGTATCTGTATCAAATCTTCATCGGTGCAGTATTTTATGCATGAAGTGATAGCATACAGGCAGACATGGCAACTTTCTTATTTATAAAAATAATTAGTAGAGATATTAGGCGCGTCGAGGTCAATCTCGGAGCAGAACATTATGCAACAACACATTACGAGGGAATTAAGTATATTTTTTATAATCATTTCGTATGTACATTTATAATTAGTTTCAACGTTGTCGTGCCTACTTCATATATAGGTTTTTTTAGGAATAAATCGAGTGGCAGGAAGTGAGGTGTCGCGCGGTGGTTATCGCAGGATGTGACGTAACAAGCACTTCCTGTATAAATCTAATAATTGGGGATTGTTTCAGGAGTTCTGTCAACACTCGATATTCTCACTCGTTTCAACGGAAACTAGCGGCTTCGCGAAGTAATTAGTACTGTGATGACTTTACCCGACCATTTCGCAGGAGAAATCATTATTTTTGCGATACCCTGTTATAGTTAATTTACGATAACATTCGTCGTTTTTTTTAATTACTCCAATCGATATTATATATTTATTTATTTATTTTCGGAAGATCAACAGCTACAATCATCTTCTATATATCATACAATAGGTATGAGATAGCCAAGTATAGATCCTCCCGGGCATCCTTTAAAGAGCAGCCCCTAACTTTATCTGCCACAATGCAGAGACCGCGTTCATAAAAAAAAAAAAAATCTGACTTACGACTAGATGGCGTTCGTTTTGTGATTTATATTGACCTATAGCCTATAAATACTTGCACAAGTTTACGTCTAAAGCTTCGTTCATGGAACTATACCATCATTACGGTTCCATACGAGACAAGAGTGACGATGGGAAGCAATATGTGGACATCATTAAATGTGGCGAGGGCTCGTCACCATAATAAGAAACGTGTCATTGCTAGTAGATAGTAGATAGGAGGACACGGGGGAGCGAGTGACACACATAGCTCCCCTCTCCCCGGGGTGCACCCTCACACCTGTGGCGCGGGGCTCCGCACCTGTAGAGCGTCCCCACACCACAGAGATCGTTCCCTATGCCATCATAGCCATGTCACTACCCACTTGTGATATTTGAGGTATCTGAATCAGATCTTGCAGTGCATGTACAGCCCACACACCACATATATTTTACGTGGTTTGACACCGACGTACTAAGATGGGATTTCGAACTCTCTGTTCTACCTCTGCTACTGCTTTAAAGCTCTTTGAATATTTAAAATCGTCGTCTTGTTTTTCTGTTTTATACTTATTTTTATAATTAAAAATTCCTCATGTTGTCTGATTCCTCAACAAAAGTATAATCTCTTAACTCGACACTAGATGGCGCTGCAAGTAAAATGTGTTCGTCTATCGCACGGTAAACCTAATGCCTAATGTACTTAATGCAAAGCTTAGGAGCTTAAATCACTTTTGTAATGCTAACTTAGATAATTCACTTCCAGACCCAAATATCCTAAGCAGAAATCCACCAGTTATAATGTTATATCGTCTCGTTTGTTACAATCGACGTGATCGTTACTATTAGGTGAACTGTTCATCAAAGAAAAGTCTTTCATTTTTGTAAAAGCATGAACCAACATAAATATCGGAGCCTACGATACATTCTGTTTAATTTGTCGAGTGGTGTGTTGTGCAGAGGGCGCCACGGTGCCACAGGGCCGCGATATTAATTGCAGCACGCGATCGAGCCGCACAGACAAACGAACAAAGTTACCTTCATATAAAGTTAGTTATTAGTATGATTAGTGAACGAGTGAGGGTGAGGCCTGCGTGGGCAGCGACACCATCCCCGTGTGGGCACACTACCGGCCGGGCCCCCGACTGGCCCCAGGCGGGCCTCACGGGCCACTAAATCATCATAATAATGAGAGGGTCAACAAACGCTTTGTGGCCGCGCGCCCTTTTAATCTAATTATTTTCATGTTTTTAATAGGCTTTTTGTGCTTTATTGCGTTTTTATATTAAAATGGTCTGTCTGTTGGTCGCTACTTCATTTGCATAGTGAATACCATCCTTATCATTACATATTACATTTTTAACTGTGTGAAATGTCCGTCTAAACTCCCGCTAAACTTGCACAACGTATGAATTTAGGTGAGTGCCTGGGTTACATGTAATATTAACTAGCAGCTGAAGTAGCTTAGTGTATCTCTTACAGATCGCTAAAGCATTACCATTGTTATCTAATCCCTGCAATCAATTAATTAAGAAATTAATCGAGAGGGTGCTGGTTAAGCACGAGAATTTTAGCCTGGAAAACGCACAGCTCTATTCCTGCGATTACTGTGCAATTGTATTGTACATATGCTATATACTCTCCGTGGTGATCAATATATGACTCTGTGAGACCAAGTGACACTGCCTGTTTTTAACGGTATAATAATATACAGACCGAGAATGTATACCTACTTTGTATCATCTTGGTACTCTGACTCTACATTCTTTTCACTCCGAATACTAAATAGTCACTTATAGCATGCAATACTTTTCATAACTTTTAAGTTTGTGATTTTAAATTAGCAAAAATATTGCACGTGACCGGGGCCTGTTGGAACAGTTGTTGTTTGTTCATAGAACTAAGCATAGGTGCCGATGACAATATGTGCGCGCCCTCGTCCTCAGTATAAATAGTTGTATGTGAAGAAACTTCTATAAGTGAGTCCCTCGCATCAACTTTCTATTCAGTGATGTTATTCGTAAAATCAGAAGTAGTCTATACAAGGTCGCGCCGTATCATTTCATTTAGATACTTATGTTGCCATTAAAAAAACATGTTTGTATATTAATATTATAGCTTTATTTCAAGAGGCACATCGTTATCGTCATTTTGGGGTCCGGTGGAAAGTACTCAGTATATGTGCACTAATCATGTTTGTCTTTCTCATACTAAAAGTTCCCGGTCTTCGCAACGATAACCGAACGGTTTTCGCAAACAGTTTCTTGTGATGCATAAAGTGAATATAAAAGGAAGAAATTAAGTAATATTTATTTTTCATTTGTATTTTCGCGCTCCAGCATCAAAGTGTAGACAGAGGTTTTGCCTCGTCGGAGATTTAAACATACCGAGACGTTACCAAGAAATGATTCACCTCACATTTGAATATAAAACAAAAAATAGTAGAGATTCAAGCTTGACTTACTTTTATGAGCTCATATAACAAAATTCATTTATAAAATTGTTTAATTAAAAATAGTTGGTTGAATTTTAAACGAGCTGGGTCCAAATTAATTGAGCGAAAGCAGTTGAGTTTACAATGTTCTCCACAGATACAATTACGGACGGACAGACGATTATGAGAATAAATATATAATAGTATACGTAGTCTATACGAGAGTCAGATTAAGGTTTAGATGCTCATGTTGTGTACTGATGACAATGATCGAAGTAATAAGACAAGTTCAGAATCAGATCAAATGATTATATAACGGGGAATCCTGCTGGGAGGAGAGACTGCCACAAAATTAACTTTGCGCGTGCTGTTAGCAATTAGTTACATATGTACCGGTGAGGGTAGGCAGAGCTGGTTAGTGCGCCGGGACACGACACCACCCCTCCACCACTCCGCCACACCTGCTGACAGAGGCCACAATACATAATATTAATAGTTTGAATACATCCAAAAAACTTTATACAATAAATAAATATGAAGAGCTGAATATATCGCTAAGCGCAAAACTTGCGAATAAAGGAGTCTCGGGAAATAATCGTACAGAGACATCCATCCATTCATATATTTTGGCATCCAGTTGGATGCCAAAATATACTCCGAGGTCATGTTGTGTAAGACATCAACTAAAGGTGATTGAGATGTATTGTTCCTATAAACTCAAAAAATTATAAAATAAGTTGAATTGTAAAATCTCACGTAGCCATCAACATTAGGTCTGAAAACAATTCAATAGATGGCGCTAATAACCAATTGAAACTTAAGTAGATAAAAATTTAAGCTGGATTTTTTTATCATATCCCTGATTAAAGAGGTCTGAATGTTCCGTCCTATTTTTTATTCTCATTATTCTTTTGTTCTCAAAAACAAAAATAAACATGTTACACCAAACAGTTGCAAAGATTTTTGGGCAGCTGATAATAATATATTATAAAACATCGCTATACGTGTGGATTTTAAATTACTTAAAACGTCTTGCTTGTCACGTATTGAATAGTCAGTCCCTTAACAATATTTCATCACATTAAATACAGAAAAAAAACAAACAAACATTGATTTCATTAATTTATAGTAAATAAGATCATTAAATTATAAAGTGAAAACATATTAAATTATATAGGTATGTTTATAAGGTGTGATCGTCTGTCTGTCTGTTTGATATTCAAAGTATATGCTAATTGTTGGTGTATTTCACTAATAATATTTGTGTTACGTCCGTCTGTTAATGGCTTCCTATAAGATAGCTTAAGTTAGTCGTCAGTGCTGTGTTGGACAGTGGGCTGCGGCAGAACGGTGACACCATTCTCATAACTCTTGCAGACATTATATCGGACACACAAAGCAGTCCACAGCTGGAGACAGAAGTATTGCTGGGTTCAAATGAATGTATGACATACCTAGGAACCATCATCTCCTGGATCTTCCGCGCAAACGAATCTTGCGCTGTTCTTATTTGGTTTTTATTTGTGTAGTATAAATTGTCAGTTAGTATTTTTTTATTTTGTGCTAAGCAAGTTAAGAATGAAAAAATGCCCTGATACATAAGTTTGATAAGTTTAACAGTGGAATCATTAATATTAATAATAATAAATTTGGATTTTGAGATCTTGCAGCACCAATAAATACAACATTTTAATCTATAAAAATGTTGGTAAGTTTTATATTAACAATATTGATGATCATCATTACATCATAATAAAATCACAAAAGTTACTTTCCGCTGTCTGTCCTCTTATATGCTTAGATCTTTGAAACTAAGCAACGGATTTTGATGAGGTTTTTTAATAGATAGAGGGTGTCAACGGAGTGGGTTCTATGAATAATTCATGTAGTAAAAAAAATCTAACAAATAATTTTGATGCAAAACAAAGTTCGTCGGGTCCGGTATAGTTTCCGAGTTGACATTGTATAAATATACGAACGAATGATACTTCTTTGAATATCTTCCTTCTGTATTAGTCGCAATATATGTTGTAGCAGTAGGGGCAACACAATTATCGCTCTCATTCATAAATAACACAATATTCAACATTTTCCTCTTGAAAATAATGTATTTATAGAATTATTAGCGATAACATGGCCACTTACAATATTATAATACGAGCTCCAGTAACTCGGGCAGAATGGCAGAGTGGGCCAGGCGCGGGCGAGGTGGTGCGAGCACGTGTCCCCACAAGTGAACACCTCGCGGTGAACATGTGATTGTCATCAGCACATGTGTTGTGATGAACAAGTATTAGCCACATTACAGTTGGTGGAACACTTGTCATGTAATTAGTGATTGGCCTGGACTGCTGTACTTACAGACAGATACGGCACGAGTATCGCAGATGGGGGATATTGTAGGATGTGGAAGATTAAAAATATATGAATTATTTGACATACATACAATTGGCCTAATTTTAGTTGCCAGTTGGGGTTGCCAGTTAAAATATTGACCCATGTTTATTATTTTATACATGCTGATTACGCATGATAAGTAAAGAAATAGATGGACTGGAAAGTTAGTTGCCGCTGTCCACGGATTCCGCAAATCTTTTTCACGTTAGTTAGGTTAAGTAGGATAGGGGGCACTAAGATTTGCGGAATATTATATTATAATAATAATAATATCTTGGACACAATACACACAGCGCCCTCTAGTTCCAAGCTAAGCAACTAAATGCTTGTGTTATGGATACTAGATAACGGATATTAATACATATATACTTTTCTTTTGTAAATACATACTTATAATACATAGAAAAACACCCAGACACCACACAAATATTCATGTTTGTCACAAATATTTGTGCTCGGGTGGGTATCGAACCCCCGACCTCATTGCTGCAACCGGTAGTTTTACCAATGCGCCACGAGGCCCGTATTGACCTAGAACAACTCTTTTAATATCGTTTTTAATATAGTAACATATTATTGTAAATCATTTCGCTCGGCCCAACTGTAGACGTCGATACAATAACGATACTTAATATATTTAGCATGTGATTATGAGTTGTTTGTGTCCCGTCCATCGCTGTTCCATTCGTCAGTCAGTCAGTCGGAGCGAAGATAGCGGCGCCTGGAGCGGCCGAGCTGCGGGTTATCAGGTGACCTGTTATCGCTTGCACACACACACACACACACACACACAGTGACACAATGGCAGGAGACAACTGAATACAAACAAATTGAACATGAATTTGTTCGTCGCACACAATTGTAACGACTACCTACCCTTATACACTATTTCGTAATCAATCAATCAATTTATGGATATGAAAAATGGATTAGAAATTCATATATGGAATTAATTGTTCGTTAGTACGGTTTTCAGCGTTTTTTTTGTGGAATGGGAGGGCTAACGAGTACGCGTGTCACCTGATGTTAAGCAACCAACGCCGCCCATGGACACCAGCAACACGTATAGTGTTACTGGCCGACGTTAGGGGGAATATTCCGTATATCCGTAGGGGATAGGGAAGAATGGGGAAGGGGGGTGGGCCTCCGGGTACCTCTCTCACCGAACGAAACGCGGCATGAGCCACTTTAGGTCGATCTTGTGAGAGGTGGCGTTATTTCACCGGTCGAGCCGGCCGATTCATGCAGTGAACTGCTTGGCTCTACCACTGTTATTGCATTTATTTTACTTGTGCCAAAGTTTCGAACGCTGAAAAGCCTCGAAGATCACGGGTATATAAGCGTCTCCTGACGGTGGGATCCTGTGGTGTACAGCAGCACGAGAAATAATACTAGATTATAGTCATTATAGTCACGTGTTGGGGGAATGCAAACCGACACACAACAACTAGTTCAGCTGATATGATAACAACTATATTTGGATATTATTCACAAATCATCTTTATATTGACACTATGTTATAATTAATAATAATTATTAGTATTTGTTTAAATACTCACGCCTCCTAATGACAAATATTTGTCTTCGAGGGAAGAAGAGACTCTGTTGTTATATTCCAATCAACCCTAAACATTCGTTCATTATACAAATGCTTGTTGTGCTTAGGTGGGAATCGAACTTACTAACCACAATACAACCAATATATCATATATTAGAAGTAAAAACCACGAGAAACACTTAGCTAGAAAGTCAATATTTCATATATCATAATTAGATTTCATAGTAATAACATTAATTATAATAAGTTTGCACTTGTTAGAAGCTAGCCCTACTCAAGAAGATCTAACAAGTTGTGTATTGTACATAATTTTGTGTACAAACAAACACATAAACAGAGTACATTGAACTCGCACACTCAGCGACAAAATACACGCCCACACATACGTACAGTGACAGTGTAGCTACGTACGTTGTTGCAAATATGTTAAATATACACATAAATGTATACATACATACATAACATCACACCCTTTTCTCCATGAAGGTGTAGGTAGAGGTCGTCAAGCCTCAACTCGCCAAATCGTTACGTTGGAATAGGTGGTAGAACCTATTGCGATACATATTTTAACACTAGTAGGGTCTTGCAATTCGCTGCATAAATCTCCGCACCTCTCGGAATATCGACGTGAATTGGCTCGTGTGGCGTTTCGTTCGGTAAGAGAGGTATCCGGAGGTCCGATCCTCTTTGCCTTTCCTTTTCCCTTCTACTCCCTTAGAGGAGAGCAACGCACCACGGTGTTCATGGGCGGTGAGTAGTTGCTTAGCTTCAGGTGACCAACTTGTTCGTTTGCCCTCAAAAAGACACCGGGCGCAATGTTGTCACTCATAACTGCCGAGAAGAATTCCGAGAAATCATCGTTCTGGAATTGATCTCACGACTTCTAAGTCAGAGCGCTTCTGTGCTCGTCCACTGGACTATCGAGTTCCATAACTATAATGTGTAGAGTGACACCACTAAACACTACATTTAGTGGCGGAGTACAGGACTGATGGTACTTACCTCCCACACCACGCGACTAGATTTGCATTTACTTTAAGAGGAAACTTATCTTAAATTGCATCGGTCTCTCGATATATAATATATATACACAGTCTAGGTGGTCCAGTGGTTGAGCACCACGCTTCCTAATCAAGAATTTGCGGGTTCGAATCCCGACTCACACCAATGACTTTTCGAAATTAATTTTGAATGTTATGTGTGATAAATGCCGATGTCTGAAAACTATAGTGCCCTAGATACTAGACTAGACTAGGTTCACCAAGGCAAGTCGAGGCTTACCAGCTACTGCGTACACCTTCGGGTAGATAAAGGCGTAAAGTTATGTTATGTGTAATGTTAAGCATTGATTCATTGCAACAAATGTTTTAACGTCGGATATTTTAATTGAATGAAATGAAATCAGAATTATTTGAGAACAAGAATGGGAAGTGAATTATATTTACCTGTCTCAAATAGTTATTGCTAAAAGTTTCCTCTTTACTTACCTCTAAACATGTAGGTACCAGGTACAGACGAGACACGAAGGGATTTCATCGCACACTGACCATCACTCTCTTATTTATGGATGGTTTCCCTATTTAATGGGGGATATTTCTTTTAATGAAAACGAAAATTTGGGTAGATACTGTATTTGGGCACCTCTGAGTTTTAAGGGTGTGAAAACAAAAGCAAAATATATTAAAATTATAATATCGTGTTGAGAACGGCCGGTAATAGTTTGAAAGCAGTCGGTTCGTGGGCAGCAAGGAGCGGCCGCTGGTGAATGATGAGTTGTAGGTGGGCGAGGCTCACGGGGGGCGGGGGTTGTTTGTCGCCGGAGGCTCAGCTCGAATAATTGTCACAATAAACAGTGTGTAATGGAGTGGCGGCGCGCCCAAACAGTTAATTAGTGAAATGACACCCCCGCCGCCCCGCGCCCCGCCCGGACACTCACCCCGGCCACTCCCGGTCCCGAGCGGGACTCCCACACCCACCACAGTTCGTTGTACACGCACTGCCTTCGATTGGGGACTGGACTCTACCAGACCTAATCTTGTGACCCCACTTGAGAAAGTAGATAGAAGCCCGGCTGCTCCTCAACAAACATGCGATCATTGTCAAAACTAGCTCGACTCGCAGATTGATATATCTGGTTGTGACGCCGTCGGTTCTGGACTTTTATTTAGAAGTGGATGGAAAGTGTAGAAATTTATTATAACATGTCTACATTGAGTGTTATTCAGGTTATGCATAGGTACTATTATGGTGACCACAAGCCATATAATCAGCACCGACTTCAATATACATTGGTATTCCTCGTCCTACGCGCCGATTATCTGACTCCGGTTATTGGGCATGAGATGAGATTCCACTCGATATCTGCTCTCACCTACTTCGTGTCATTTACTCGGACTGGTATCTCTATCGGTAAGGGCGGCCGTAAGGCTGTACCGCTGTACTGTAAGGCTGTATCCTCACCGTGGGGCTCCGTTCCCATGTTTATGGATCGGCGTACATTCCTGTTTGAGTGTTCCTGTTGACAAACAAAATAAAACAAAGTTGAAAATTGTTACGAAGCAGGTGGCGCGCGCTCACACACGCACACTGCGCTACCGTACTGGACTATCAAAATGTTCTACTATGCATTTAAGAGATCAGTGCTTGCAAATTCTTCTCCTATATTACCTATTTATAAAAAAAAACAGAAGAGTATTGCAGTAGATAACTTTCCGTGAAATTTGTCCTTAACTCACAACTGGCCATAATCCACGGTCACCTGTGCTGGCATCGTAAATAAGTCAGTGTTAGCAACGAACAAGACTTATGGCTTTCCGCATATTCCATGATCGGTAATAATGAGTTATTTTCTGAAAAGTTGCTCGATAGCTGACGATCCCTGAGATTACCCCGAACATACATACATACACACTCACTAATATTAGTGCTTATAAATAATGTGAATTTAAACAGAATCAATAGTGAGTATTGCATTGTTTAAATGTCTAAGTAATAGTTGACCATAAAAATATGTGAGGAACATTGCACGAAGTAAAAATGTACCGTTAGCATGTAGGAGAGGTGTGAGCGCACCGCACGGGACTCGAACCGGTTATGAGCGGGCACTAACCACTCGCCACTCACCTGACCACTTGCCACACTGAGACATACAAACTTACCATTACTGTAATTATTATATTTATATAAACGGTTTTGTTTTACACTTGACTCACCGCTACGCTTTATAAATACTTATATATTCGTTGCGCTCTTCTGTCTATATTACATATTATTATACTAGTTTACTCGGCAAATGTTGTTTGACAAATATATTAATAAACGGTAGACCATCGTTAACAATTCGGTATGAATTAATTTTAAAGAGCTTTTAATTAAGTACTAGCAGATCGCGCGAACTTCGTACCGCCATATTTTATACATTTTCCACTAAAAAGATATTAATACCCCAAAGCTTTCCTCATAAATGGACTATCTAACACAAGTTCCTGATACATACATACATACATAATTTCACGCCAGATCCCTTGCGGGGTAGGTAGAGAGTACAAAGCGCCATAAGGCACGATTATTGCACACCTTACTTGCTTAGCTGTTGATATAGCGACTAACAACCTAGATATGATGAAAATAATAGCAGTTATCTGCATGAATGGGCCGGCTCAACTGGTCAAATACCACCACATCTCAGAAGATCGACGTAAAGTGGCTCATGCCGCGTTTCGTTCGGTGAGAGCGGTACCCGGAGCCCCTCCCCCCTCCCCCATCCCTTCCTATCCTACTCCCTTAACAACGACAACGCATCTGGTACACTATTTGTGTTGCAGGTGTCTATGGGCGGCGCTGGTCACTTAACATCAGGTGACACGCCTGCTCGTGTGCCCATCTATCCCATAAAAAGCGCTCTAAAAAGAAGAAAATATTTTTTCTATAAACAATTCAAGTATCAACTTAGTCTCATTATTTACAATTCATATACTAATAAAAGCCTGTCGCGCGAGTTGTAAATAACTAGTACCAATTTAATAACATCCAATCAAATCAAAATCAAAGTAGCTCTATTAACACACATTTTAAAAAGTCACTCAATACACATATTTTACTAATTATTATAGTAAAACACAACTAACATTGCAACACGACCGCTTGAGAAAAGTGCCTGCGTGGAACAAGAAAACACAGACAGAATCACCACGAGCGGCCCGATTCTGAGTTTAGGGGCTGTCATGAGAAGAACTTATAATATTAATTAAAAACATACATAAAACATAACTTCATGCCTTTGTTACCCGAAGGTGTAGGCAGCGGCTGTTAAACCTCGTCTCGCCGTTATGTTTACGTCCCAAATGGAATAGGTGGCGAACCTATTGCCATACCGGGTACAAAGTTTTTCAGTCCGATGACTGAAAAACTTTGTGCCGATATATTAAATTTAATTTTATTAAATTATCAATTGCAATTTAATTAGACACGTTATTCATAGTTTAACCTCGACGAGCCTTTTCATTTAAAACCCATATTATAGACATGCATCGCCAACAACCGAAAGGGTGATCCTTTTAAGTTGGATCAAACTGCATATGGTGTGCAAATTTAATTTAAATCAGTATAGTAGTTTGGGAGTCCATCGCCGACAAACAATGTGATGCGTATTTTATAGAAACTATTAAGATTAAAGTAAATAATATACACTAACATAGCCTACAGAGAGGTCAGGGGTTCTATTCTTAAAATAATCAAAGAACTTTTGTAGACACATCTATATAAAGGAAAGTTTGTTTAGTAACTCAATAAAAATATCGAAACCGGTTTAATAATTATGTAGACAAATGCTGTATACGAGATATCAGATTTGAGTGGCGGTTCAGTATTCGGGCGATAGAGTCCGGAAACAACATCGAATACCTTCTACCAGAGACAAGTGGCCCGGTAGAGATAGCGACGACGAAATTCACCCATCCGAACACATTATAATAAATCTTGGGCATTAATGACTTGGTCAAATTCCTCGGATACCAAACCATGACCTTACGGGTACTCATTCCATTTACTAACCATGTCATCAATTCTAATAGTTAACTCAAAATCAAATTCAAATTTGTCTCTGTGTCTTCACAGACACTTAAAAATAGTCCATAAATACAGAGAAGAAACTTAATATTACAGTTAAATCTCGTATTGAAAAACGAGCGCTCGAGGAAAGTGCCTCCGTGGAACAAGAATACTCGGACGCAATCGCCTCAAGCTGATCGCCACAAGCGATGTAGGGGCTATCATGAGAAGACAGCCCCGGATCTTGATTTTTTTTTAGGCGGCTTTAGGGCTTGTTATAGGGGGGACAAAAATTTAAAATTGCCGCCCCCGCCCACTAACATTTATTTTAAAAGCTTTTATTTAACTTGCACTGTATGTATGTATGTAAGTATGTATGTGTGTTCGGTGGAATCTTGCAACTCAATTTTGAAGTAGATATCTTCAACTGATTGAGCTGAAATTTTGTGTACATTTTTACTTTGGATGACAATGCATGATATGATGTATGACATTATTCTAAATCTAATATGGCGGATCATCCAAGATAGAGGAACAGTTTTTTTAATGCATTTCTACAATATGGTTATCAAATGAAAGGGCTTGCTAATAGTAACTCGAAAAAAAATATGACGTCATTCCAAATCCAATATGGCGGGAAAAATATTTGCATTTCAACAATATGGGTATCAAATGAAAGGACTTATTGAAATTAACTCAAAAAATAATATGACGTTATTCTAAATCCAATATGGCGGATATTCCACCATATTTTCATTTCTACAATATGGGTATCAAATTAAAGGGCTTGTTGATAATAACTCGAAAAATAATATGACGTCATTCTAAATACAATACGGTGGACCATCCAAGATGACGGCATACATATTTTTGATGCATTTCTACAATATGGCTATGAATTAAAAATCATCATTGCGATTAAATGGAAAAGAAAGCACCAAGCTGAAATTGAATTAGATGATCTCCTTATTGAAAAGCTGGAGTGTTTCAAATTAAGCGGTAAACTAACTTGCAGTAATGATGCGTTGAATGAAATGACACTAACCTAGCCAGCTATAACTAAAAATAAAAAAGTAAATTAAAAGCAAAAACCCTTTTTAAAGAAGCTTTTATTTAAGCGATCTAAAAATAAAAAAATAATATTGCCTTAAAATTTTCAAGTATCAACTTAGAGCCTCAGTATGTACAATTTATATAATGATAAAAGCTTGTCGCGGGGTTTGACTCCCTATCAGTAGGTAATTAAATTGCAATAGATAATATAGTAAAGTTAGTAGATTAATTTACATGAGTGTTTTGCCAATTTCTTCTCATGACAACCTTACACTCAGAATCGTCCGTGGGTTTTTGTTCCAAGGAGGTAATTTTCTCAAGCGCTCGTGTTTTAATATGTTATGCTTTAAATATAATAATAAATTAAATATTTGTATTTACGGACTATATTCTATATTTAACTGTGTGTGAAGACCCATGAAAAAAAAGCTATTTTGATTTGATTTGACATTATAAAATTAGTACAGTTTATTTACAACTCGCGCGACAAGCTTTTATTATTATATAAATTGAACATACTGAGGCTCTAAGTTGATACTTGAAATTTTTAAGGAAATATTATTATTTTATTTTTAGAGCGCTTGGCCATCTAAAGGGACAGGTGCGGGAAGCTACGGGCGTGGGAGACGGGGGGTTGTGGTTGACCTGTAGGGATTGGTCAACGTATGTCTGTATGGTGACGGTAGCCGTACGTCTGATCCCGCGCGCAGCAAGAGGCTGTGAGACCGGTCGGACAGGAGCTCCGTGGTCTCCAGTCGCGAGTGCAGTGAGTGCGCCTCAAGTGTGAACCAACGTTTAGTTTGCTGAAGGGGACTACATCTCCGGTACTTGCCTGGATAGCAAGTAGCGCGGCTTTCGCTACTGGTTTGCGCCAATTAACTCTGCTGGGCTTCGGCGATGAGTAGCTGCGTGGATTTGCAACGTGAGGTGAGCGTGCTTTTCAGCTCTAGAACCAGCTGGATACTGGTAGCTGGCTTATCTGGCGTCCCAAGCACGGATTGAAGTATCAGCTAGCTCTTGGACGTAGCACGCGGTCAGCAGACATTAAACTTCTACGGAACCCAACCGCTTGTTGGAATGAAGAATGGGGGGTGAAGGAATTCACGGGGCGACTCTCCTTATGAGTACCATCAAGAGCTATACGCTTGAGGTGGCGGCAAGATCTACCGCTTTTGGTCGCGCACTTTGACTTCGGTTAGGGTACGGCTATAGAGAGCGGCCATATACCTTTTCAGGTCGGTGGGTCGTTGACTATAAGCAATTTACCGCTAGGACAGGGAACTATTTACCGTTAGGACAGGGAACTATGTCGCTCCCCAGCGTGGCAGCTGCCGTGCTGGCTGAAGGTGAGACTTTGAGTAAGTTCGCCTTCTTCTGCGAGGAGGTGATTACAGAGAAGGAGGCTGCTCAGCGGGCGAGGGAGGACGATCCTCTCGCGGCGCTGCTCGCAGGAGAAGAAGGGGAGGGAGGAGGCAACATTTCGATCGCCAACAACAACTCCTTCCCAGGGTGGGGCGGGTGACTGGCGCGCGGGCCCCCTCACCCGCATTGCACTTTCCGACACCAATCCTTGGCCGATCCCGAGCCTCTCACCATCGCGAGGGGCGCGCGCAGCCTGCCGTAAGGGCGGGCAATTCGTCGGCATTCTTCTCTAACATGACGAAGCGGGAAAGGTTTTGGGTTGTTTTAGTGGGTACACCGAAATACCATTTCCCGGGAGCCCCACGTAATCCTTCCACCCCCGGTGGGAAGCGTATGCCCACAGCATTTTTTCCCAGCGTACCAAAAAAAAAATGTGACAATAGAAGACACTTGATAAATCTTCCAGCACGCACAAAGAATTTTTGTCTTGGAAAATATATGCCAAGATCTTCTAACCGTTTTGCTAATGATCCACAACCTTTACCACATAGACGATGTTAAATGTCTGCTACTGCTTTCAGTAGATCTAAATTAAATCTTTTCGGAGTAATTTTCTGCTAATTGCTACAGCCTGATTGCTAAAGACCGTTTTTGGTCAGTAATTTTTTGTACTTTGTACTAATTTTATAGTAATTTGGCCGCCCTCTGAACTTGCCGCCCGGGGCGTGGGCCCCGGCTTGCCCCCTCTAGATCCGGGGCTGTGAGAAGACCCGGGTAAGAAGCCATGCCATACACTCTTTCAAACTATATATAATACTAGCTGACCCGGCGAACTTTGTTGCGCATCAAAAGTTTATTGAGTAATTTATCAGCACGCATTTTGGCGCGCAACGCAATACTATGACCCGCGTAATCTTCGTAATTAAACGTTTGAATTACATACTGTAAAGGTCAATATTGATTTATATTAAATGCACAATCTATTTAATACACTTAACTGGATGAAAATTAATGCTGTAATGTTTCAAATCGCTTCGTAAATAAGCCCTTATTTCTCGTAAAAAGTAAAAAAATAAAAATTGTCATTGTGGATTATACCTAAGAGATACACATATGCTCTCTCGGACTTTTTTGTAGATCTTTTGAAGGTGTATAACAATGTAGCACATTATTTTGTTTTATCACTTAGGGTTCTGGCAGCGTTTGCGATTAAAGATCTAAATCTTGAAAATTATCACTTTTTTCTATTACACTATACATGAATTTATAGATCAAAACCACCCCGTTGACATCCTCTAACTATTAAAAAAAACCGCATCCGCATCCGTTGCGCCGTTCTAAAGATATGCGCATATAAGGGGACAGACAGCGGAAAGTGACTTTGTTTTATACTATGTAATGACAAATCAAACAAATATAGTATATATGCATACTACTAACTACTATTTACACATATTACAAAAGTTAACTATAGTTACTAAAGTTAACTATTACTAGTTATGTAAAGTCGAGCACACGGCTACTGATCCAGAGGTCGCGGGTTCGAATCCTAACACTTGCTTAAACCAATGACTTTCCGAAATTGTTTTCGGAAGTTATGTGTGATAAATATCGATGACTGAAAACTTTGTGCCCGGTATGGCAATAGGTTCGCACCTATTCTATTTGGGACGTAAACATAACGGCGAGACGAGGCTTGACAGCCGCTGCCTACACCTTTGGGTAACAAAGGCGTGAAGTTATCATAGCATAACTTTACGCTTTATGTGACTAAAGTTAACAGTAACACGATTGCTCGTTTTCCCGTTGAAGGGTGAAGCAAGAGGCTAAAGAAAGCAATTTTAAGATCTCTTGAAGCAATCTCCCAAGGTCTGATCCACGTGATATAAGCATGCCATTATCAGCTTATGTCACACATATGTGTCCATATCTGCTCTGTGCTTACCGTGAAGTAATCATCATAGGAATTACAAATATGCACTAACGCTTCCGATATATAATGTTCATGCGAAATTGCATACTTTTATTCTTATTGCGTGGCAAGTATTTAGGATTCAGTCTTGCTCTGTTGAATGACAGCAGAACCCTGAACTTGTTTCTTATGTATATTTGCCTATATTTACATCTCAGTACTGGATGGACTCATTTTAACTACTACAAAAGAACATTATTTTCATCCACCATCAAAAATATTAGGTCGGGGAAAAAGTCTTTTCGCATAACGTAGGTATAAACTTATTATAAAATTTCTTTGACTGTACTATTTGTGTCTGGCTGGTTTTGGTAACATTAAAAAGGTTACATTATAAAGAAAAGAAAAAAATAAAAAAAAGTTGTTTCCCGCTATTTTTCATTTGTTTTTCTCTCCGTAAAAATGAGTGAATCTAATGAAGAAATTCGATATATTTTAAAATTTTATTATAAAAAGGCAAAAATGCAACTCAAGCAGTGAAAAAAATTTGTGATGTTTATGGACCTGATGCAGTGTCAGTTAGAGTAGCACAAATTTGGTTCAAACGTTTTCAGTCCGGAAATTTTGATGTTAAAGATGCACCTCGCTCTGGTCGCCCTGTTACGAATAAAATGGACGCCATTTTTGAAAGAGTGGAGCAAGATCGGCATATTAGTAGTTACGATGTAGCTGAAGAACTGGGAATTGACCACAAAACAGTTTTGACCCATTTGAAGAGCTGGTTATACAAAAAAGCTCGATATTTGGGTGCCACACGAGCTCACTCAAAGAAACTTAATGAACCGTGTACTCATTTGCGATTCATTATTGAGACGTAATGAAACCGAGCCGTTTTTGAAGAGATTGATAACTGGCGATGAAAAGTGGATCACGTACGACAAGAACGTGCGAAAAAGGTCGTGGTCGAAAGTTGGCCAGGCTTCACAGACTGTGGCCAAACCTGGCCTAACACGAAATAAGGTGATGCTGTGTGTATGGTGGGATTGGAAGGGCATTGTTCATTATGAGCTTTTACCGTCCGGCAAAACCATCGATTCTGATCTTTACTGCCAGCAACTGATGAGATTAAAGGAAGCAGTCGAGAGAAAACGGCCGGAATTGATCAACAGGAAGGGTGTGGTCTTTCATCACGATAACGCTAGACCACACACATCTTTAGCCACTCAGCAAAAATTAAGATAGTTCGACTAGGAGGTCCTAGTGCATCCACCATATAGCCCTGACCTTGCGCCTTCAGATTTTCACCTGTTTCGGTCTCTTCAGAATTCTTTAGGTTCTGTAAGGTTGACCTCAAGAGACGACTGCCAAAACTATTTGTCCCGTTTTTTTGATCAGAAGTCCCAAAGTTTCTACAGTATCGGGATAATGTCTCTGCCCACAAAATGGCAGAAAGTTATTCAACAAAACGGTACATATATATTGTAAATAAATGTAAATAAACTTTGAAAAAATTTTCATACAAAAATACGAAAATACTTTTTCCCCAACCTATTATTACATACATGTTAAATAGATTTTTTGTAGTTTTTACAAACTTTTTATGCTTGAAACTATGAAATAACTTTGTTTTGTTAATATCCAAATATCTGATGTGTGACCACAAGTTGTGTTGAGAGGCTGCCAGGGGCCTGCTTGCCACAACCAATTTCAAATTACCAATCCTAAATCTATTATACTTATTATATTATACTTATATCTATTATTATTATTTAGAATAAGTGCTTAATGCATATCAATCATTAAATTTTGCTTCATTACAGTGAACTACTACTAATCTATAGCATCATGTCAGTCGATTCCGCAAAAGCCATAAAATAATTATAAGAGCGACACCGTGAGCGCGCGTGCCCGACTCGCTCTTGACCGAGTTATCGAGACACGACTCATAAATATGCATGTGGCCCATGACCATTAGATAATTGCTTCCAGCAAACTATTTGCCATTTGTACAGCCATAGATATATAATTATCAATCCAAGCTTGCAATAGATTTCCAAAAATTCATTGGTGTATGGAAAACTTTGAACTTCAGTCCTTTAAACATTAAGCCCGCTAAAAATTGTCTATCAACATATAAAATAGTCATACAAATCTGCTAAATCGTGGTGATATTAGGAGTGAACGTTATATCCCAGGGTAATCGTAAAGTGGCGAAGATTTCTGTCGAAGCTCCCAGATTGCATGTACTTTTTCTACAGCCGACGCATTCAGCTCAGGAAACGGTGGTTACTTATGGAATATGTGTACTAACTGGTGTCCCCCGAGGCAATCTACTGGTCCCCACATTTTTTCTTTTTATTTAGAAGGTATATTGCTTAGCCTCACAGTAAAAGAACTATGTTAATAATATACTAGCGGAGCGGAGATATAGCCTGAAATATTCAGTCCCAAGTTCGACTGTGGTGATAAGAAGTTATTCTTACCTTCTCACCACACAGTCGAAACTTGGGAATAGTGAAATAGTAAATTTTATAGTGTTTTATTTCTTAGCTGATATATTTCAACTTAATACAAATAAATGAGTTAGAGGACAGACAATGTTGTCAGATACAAGACTTCCCTGCCCCATGTCGGGTTGGTACGCAGTGTGCAGGTCCACAAATGATCTGCGAGCAATTACAGCCTCCGGTCCAAGTACGAGACCTGCGGTACTTACAGTGTGGTTGAACTACTGATAACATTGTTTCTTCAGTTGGAACTTCTAATTAAAATAAACTATATTGACGGGCCTCGTGGTGCACTGGTAAATCAACCGAATGCAGAACCGTTGTCGGTGGGTTTGATACCCACCCGAGTACAAGTATTTAGAGTATTTATGACAAGCACGAATGTTTGTATGACGTCCGGGTGTTTTTCTATGTATTATAAACACAAATTTACGAAAGTAAAGAATATATATATTAATATCCGTTATCTAGTATCCATAATACAAGCTTAGTTGCTTAGCTTGAAACTAGAGGGCCCTGTAAATATTGTGTCTAAGATATTACATTAGTAATATTATGTATTTAGTGATGTTTATATCCGAAGCACAGATAGTATAGATCAGTCTAGTACCTACTCTTTAGTATTTAGACAACTAACTATATTGTATAACTATATTGTGGAAATTTGTGTCTTAAAATCTATCTTTAAATATATACAAATTTCAATATTTGTATAACTTCCAGTAAGTTATTTGTGATAATGTTTCGTATTCAATGATAACACGAGAAAAAGTTATAAATAACATACTTAGTTAATAATGTAAAATTCACAAGACTTTGATAATAACTCTTAACGGTATTATTAAGAAACAAGTGACGTGCGTACGTGCTCCTACCGGTACATGCTTAGGGTTCCCGGTTCCGTATCCAAAACGAGACCCTATCACTGAGCGTTCGCTGTCCGTCCTTCCGTTCGTTTGTCACCAGGTTGTATCTCAACAACGGTGACAGCAGTCTAAGCAGTTAAAATGTTCACAAATGATGTATTTCCATTGCCGATTTAACATTAAAATATATTATACTAAAAATAAAACAAATACTGAAGGGAATATTATAATAACAATGACGTTTTAAATATTCGAGAAGGAGGCCGAAAGGAGGATTCAGCTGGGTTGGGCATTCGGCAAACTGCGTCGAGTCTTCAGCTCGCCTATACCGAAATGTCTAAAGACCAAAGTCTTTGACCAGTGCGTCTTACCGGTGATGACCTACGGTGCCGAAACGTGGACACTCACGGTAGGGCTAGTCCACAAATTTAAAGTCGCTCAGCGCTCGCTCAGCTATGGAGCGGGCTATGCTCAGGGTATCTCTGAAGGATAAACTCAGGAATGAGTATATCCGCCAGAGAACTAGGGTAACCGACATAGCTCGTAGAATAAGCTCGCTGAAGTGGCAATGAGATGGTCATATCTGCCGAAGGACCGACGCGGCGATGGTAGATGGAGTAAGAAGGTCATAGAGTGGAGACCGCGTCTTGGTAAACGTAGCGTAGGACGCCAACCAGCCCGATGGTCAGACGACCTCAGAAAGGTTGCTGGTAAAGACTGGATGCGGAAGGCAGAGAATCGGATATTGTGGCGCACATTGAGAGAGGCCTATGTCCAGCAATGGACTGCAATAGGCTGATGATGATGATTTAAAAATTTAAAGAATAGAAGCTTAGAAAACTTTATTGGGAACACCTTGGATTAATCATAGATGGAGCGAGACTGAATCACTTCTCTTCAAGGTAGACCGTAAAAAGAGTATATTTGATGATGTGAATTGTTCTCTCACACAAGTTCATGAATGGTTCACGGCTAATATTTTCGTTCTAAATGCGAATAAAACTAAAATAATAAAGTTCACTATGCCTAGTGTTAAAGGTCCGGATATAAGTATAACTCTAAATAATAAAATTCTTGACCCAGTAAAGTCTACTGTATTCTTTTTACCTTAAATAATACGCTACAGTGGGGCCCACAAATAAAGTCTTTAGCGGGAAAACTTAGCTCTGCTGCTTACGCGCTTCGAAAAGTTCAACAGCTTACCGATATTGTAACCGCCAGAATAGTTTATTTTAGTTATTTTCATAGCGTTATGTCATATGGTATATTGCTATGGGGCAGAGCAGCTGAGATTCAGTCCATTTTCGTTATTCAGAAACGAGAAATACGGGCAATTTATAATTTGGGTGCTAGGGTCTCCCTCAGAGAACGTTTTAAGAAAATTGGCATTTTAACAGTTATCTCCCAGTTTATATATGATAACATCATGTTTGTGAGGAGAAACTTAGATAAATATACAAAACATAGCGATGTACACAAGTCTTTTTTGGGAATGGGTGTACAGTTTTATAATAGGATACCTGCGCATATTCTGGATTTGTCTCATGATCGCTTTAGGCGGGCTGTGAAGGGTCATTGGTGGTGCATACTACACCATCAACGACTTCATGACTGACAAGTCGGAGTGGGACCGTCAAATTGCTTGCTCAACGCGGATTTTGTAGTTTGTGTATTGGAATTTGTTCACTTTTTCGGAGTGGAGGCGTTCTGCAATAATTTCTGATAGCTTTTTAATTGTAAATTTGCCTTGATATTGTGTTCACATATATAATAGAAACTTAATTTTTTTTTTTTCGCCACAATTTTTGTCCAACGTTACCACTCTAATTAAAGGGTGTCGCGTCAGAAAGCTCGACTACTGTGATCGCATAGAATTTCTTAGTTAACATGTAGGACGTTGATTTTAATTTGGTTGGATCTTAATTGTGATTGTCGAGTATTCTGTTTGCTACACCTTTTATTCACCAACCTACTGATTTGTTTTCAGTAGTGATAATAATATTGTTATTTATTTCAAATGGTTTGAAAAGAGTATTTGGCACATGAGTTTCTTGCCCGATTCTTCTCATGATAGCCCCTACACTCGGAATCGGGCCGCTCGTGGCGATTGCGTCCGTGTCTTTTTGTTCCACGGAGGCACTTTCCACAAGCGCTCGTGTTTGTTTTTTTATTTAATTTTAAATCATATGTTATCTGTACTTGTTGACTATTTTTAAGTGTCTGTGAAGACCTATAAAAATAAAGTTATTTTGACTTTGACTTTGAACCATTTAAGATTTGCAGACGACCTGATCATAATGTCAACGGACAGAAACTCGAATATGAGCTAGAATATGTGTATCTGGGTGAGATAATATCGCCAAATGACCAAAAATCCAAAGAAATAGACAAAAGGATTGCAAAAGGATGAAATAAGTATAGGGTTTTGAACGAAATCACGAAAAGTAAAAAAATATCTATGAAGATCAAGAAAAATACCTTTGACACCTGTATATGCATCACATATGGCTTCGAAACATAGGCTCTGACAAAACGACATCGGGACAAACTAGCAAGGTGACAGAGAGACATGGAGGGGAATTAAGTGGGGCATGCTAGGTTTGAAACTATTGGACAAAGAAAAAAGTATAGACATCAGACAAAACCAAATTAACAGACATACTGTCGCGTATTGACAAACTTAAAGCCCACCTCGGGCTGGACATTTGCTCCGTTGCAAAAAGGAGAAATGGAGTAAGCAGGTGAGAGTCTGGTACCCTAGGAATGGAATAAGAACTGGAGGTCGTAAAGCTAAAATATAAGGGAGGATGATCTAATAATGACTTTGGGGCCCTTGTGGAACAGAGGTGCGGCAGCCAGACAACAGTGGAGGGAGCAGTCTCGGTGGCGCAGTGGTCGAGCACACGGCTTCTGATCCAGAGGTCCGGGTTCGATTCCAGACACTGGCTCACACCAATGACTTTTCGAAATTGTTTTCGGAAGTTATGTGTGATAAATATCGATGACTGAAAAATTTTGTGGGCGGTATAGCAATAGGTTCGCCACCTATTCCATTTGGGACGTAAACATAACGGCGAGACGAGGCTTAACAGCCGCTGCCTATACCTTCGGGTAACAAAAGTCGTGAAGTTATGTTTATGTTATGTTCGGAAATAAAGGCTCACTAAATTAAATTAAATGGCCATATTATAAGTTAAATGACATTTGTGTAGTTGCCAATATGATAAAACTATACATACAAGCAAAAACAATAAAATAATAATAAAAATATAACAAAACACAAGTTTTTTTTTTTGGTATTAAGGAGCAAACGAGTAGGAGTGTCATTTGATGGTGAGCAATAAACGCTGCCCCGGTACACCTGAACATAGTGTAATAGTTGCGTTGCTGGCCCTTACGATAGGATATGGAAAGGGTCGGAAGTGGGATGAGAAGGGAAGGGGGACAGTGGTTGGGCTTCCAGATACCTGTCCCAGCGAGCGACCACAATCCAGGGAACAAATATAATTTATGTTATGTGTATAACATAAATTGTATTTGTTCCCTGGATTGTGGTTAGCACGTAAGCGCCACCAGCACGTGTACACAAGTACTTGGGTAATTCTAACATCACATTGATCATTAGCATTTTAATTTACAATTTATATTATTTTATAATTATATAAACCCATTGTTGCCCGCAACTTTGTTCTTGATAATTTTATTGATAAACTGGTCGAATATTCGTTTGGGTTATATAAAAGGCTAAAAGCTATATCGTACTATCATTTAAATTATATTAAAATCTGTTTAGTCTTTCTCACAAACGGCACACCGACACACATACATATAAATACAACTATAATATTCCGTATTTTTTATTTTTCGTAATAAGTATCGATTGAATAGTTCACGCAAATGTCTAAAGAAAACAAATAAAAGAACATTAGTGTTGGAACAGCATATGAATGGGTCGGCACATTATATATAGCCGGACTAATTATATATATCTAATGCGTACAAATGTATGACAACAAAAAAATTCAAAACAAGTTACTACATACATACATAACTTCACGCCAAATCCCTTGCGGGGTAGGCAGAGAGAACGGAGCGCCATAAGGCACGATTCTTACACACCTCACTCGCTTCGTTGACTTTCATAACTCTTTAAATGCACGCGCGTCGATTTTTGAGGCTCGTAACATCAGCTTCTTCCAGAACCCGTTCTATTTGGTCATGGAATGTGTGTCTAGGCCATCCTCGACTCCTACATCCATCCGCTTTTGCATTATATATCTGCTTAGTCAATCTTGCATCATCCATCCTTTCTACATGTCCGAACCATCGGAGCATGCCCTTTCTTACTTTTACACCGACACTCTCTTTTAATCCGACTTCCTTCCTTATAACCTTCTTTTCCACGCTGTCAGCGAGGGTCACTCCGCAGATTTGGCGAATGCCCTCATTTCGACCGCGTTTATCCTACTTTCATGCACGCTCTGCCATGCCCAGCTCTCGCTTCCATAAGTTATCGTTGGGATCAGTATTGCATTGTGAATTGCTAGCTGGGCTTTTCTGCTAATATCTTTTACGCCCAGGAATCTGCCCAACGCCCCATTTACTTTATTTCCTAACGCTACTCTTTTTTCTACATCAGCGGTGTACCTTCCATCCCTGCTAAAAGCGCATTCAAGATATACAATTTCATTCACCTGTTCCAGCACTACATCGTCAACCATAATCCTTGCATCCGTTCTGGATTCCTCCCTTTCAAACACCATAACTTTCGTTTTCATCACATTCAATTGTAAGCCTTTCATCAAACAATCATCTTTCATAATAGTGACTAGTGTCTGCAGATCAGACGGCGATTCGGCTAAGAGCACGGCGTCATCTGCGTAAAGCAGGCAGCTCACAACTAGGTCACCCATGCGCATCCCTACATTCGCCGATCTCACTCTCTGGAGACAACTGTCCAGGTACAGGATGAACAGCCGAGCGGACAGCACGCAACCCTGTCTGACGCCGATATTGACATCAAACCAGGGCGACAAGCCGCCGTCAACCCGCACACACGCCGTGTGACTGCACGGCGCGCAGCAGTGCGCCGCTCACCCCGTAGCCCGGGAGTATGTCCCACAGATCCTTCCGTACACCCTGTCAAACAATTTTTCCAGATCCACAAAACCGCAGAAAACCTTCCGGCTAACAGCCAGTTGTTACTCCACGATGTTGCAGAAAGAAAAAATCTGATCCATGCACCCTCTTCCGCTTCTGAAACCACCCTGAGCCCCCCACAACACTCCGTCAAATATCACCCTCATTCTCCTTTCAATAATCTTCCTATACACTTTCGCTGCCAAGCTGATCAAACTGATGGCTCTGTAACTGACACACTGCATACGTGATCCCTTACCTTTTTACAAGGGCACGATGACAGCACGCCTCCAGTCCATGGGAACCTTACCCGACTTCCAGCATAGATTGCTCAAGGTCAGGAAAGCATCCCGGACACAGGTTCCACCGTGTTTGATCATTTCAACAGACATCATATCAATTCCAGCTGCCTTATCATTTTTCATACTTCTTATTGACCATTCAATCTCTTCCATAGTAATGTCTTCTTCAGATGTTGGCGCAGCGGCGTCAGTCGTAGACTCACTCGCGGCGCCCACATGCGGAACATACTCGTACATTTCCCCAAAATATTCACTCCACCGACCCAATACATCGTTTGGGTTTGCAAGAATGTCACCAGCCTTAGACATAATTTTGTCCATTCTGGATGTTGACGAAGAACCCGAGACTTTCTAACTTCCCTCTAAAAGAGTTTGCTATTGGCCTCGAAGTTCTTCGTCAACTTCACTTTCCCAGCATTCTTCAACACCTAAGTTAGAAAGACTCGTGTCATTGAGTCTTTTGCTGACTAGGTCTACATACATACTCCGTACACTTTCATCTTCTAATTTCTCACACTTTATCCTTTCAAGTTCTCCGAAAGGAGCACGCACTCGCCAGTGCCTCCACTTCTTGAATAGGCCCACAAAGCGGCTCACCACCAGGTAGTGGTCCGTATCAAGAGTGGGGCCTCTGTATGTTCTTGTATCCCTTAGAGTGTTTCGGAGACGACTGTCTACCAGAATCAGATCAAATATACTCTTTAATTCATTCCGTCTCCACGTATACGTATGAATATCTTTATGACGGAATAATGTGTTAGACACAACGAGGTTCCGTTCCAAGCACACGTCCAAGATCGGCTTACCAGCATAATTCACTCTCTTGTCACCATTCGGACCAAGGACAGCCTCCAGGTCATCTCTCTTGGTTCCGACCCATCCATTAAGATCATCACACAAAAATTATCCTTTCTTTCCTTCAACCAAATCCAGAATATCCCTAACAGTTTCCCAAAACTCCTCGAGTTCATTGGGATCGCTGGAGCTGACGGGAGCATAAGCTGCTACCAGGAAGACCCGCGTGATCCCCAGTTTTATACGAACCCAAACGTGTCTTGGGCCTACCAACTCATAGTCTTTCACTCCAGAAGCAAAGCGGCAGGAGAGAACGACCCCTACACCCCCACAGCACGGACGTCCAGGTTCACTCCGGACCATAGGGCAACCATGCCACCTGGGAGGTCCTCGGCCTCATTCCCTTTCCGCTTCGTTTACGTCAAACATAAGGCATCCCGGCATCTCTCATTTATTACATCCATCATCTCATTCATCTTTCTTGTCATACTACCTCTAACATTCCACGTGCCTATACGGCACTCCCCTCTTCTCGTCTCGCCCGGTTTAGCGCTGCGTGAACGGTGGCGGCCAACTTCGCCGCATGCGCATGCACGTGCAGCCGCACCGACGGGGGCTAATCGGTGCCCGTCGCTGTCGGGGCACGCCCTAGCAGCCAGCGCGGCTGTACTCGATTCGGTCAAGATTGCGTCCCTCTGGGACGGCAGGGATCGCGACGTGCACGCTCTTGACATGATCAGTAATTTACGAGATTAGCGCAATCAAACAAACAAACATCCCAGTCTGTATAATAAGTAGTATAAGTAGGCAGGCAACTTAGCGACCTTGATAGTGTTGACTCTCAAATTAATGCGTGCATATGATTTTATATTACTATATTTAGTTCTACAAATATCATATTAAGTTAGTATTTGTTTTTGTGGTTCCGTATCACAACAGAAGAAACATGATAGGTTCTCTTAAAGGATCACACTTCCAGCCGTAAACATAACACCACTGCCTACACCTTCGGGTAGAAAAAGGCGTGTAGTTATGTTAAGTTTTGATATGTAGATGATGTTAAATCGTTTAAGTCTAGACTACAAGCTTATTATTTAATAATTTCCTTAGCCGAATAAACTTCTATAACTATATAAATAATAGATTACTCCCAAAAACAGAAGTTAAGCCACTAAGCTATAGATATCATTATTTATGTGTGTTGTAGAAACCGTATTATTTATAATTAATAAGGATGCTATCCAATTAATTCCTTCAAAATCTATGGGCGAGTATAAGTAACAGGTGGTGCATCAAACCGGTTACAATTAAAAACTTATCTGTTCTCTATGCTTAGAGGAGCCCAGCGCTGGGACATAAATCGTAAGTATCGCAGTGGGGCTCCACCGATACCGATGTCCAGTACCGCGGCACGCACATTCTTGTAACATCACCTGCTCCGCGTGTTTACTTCTCTATTTACGGAACAGAACCTGGAACCTGTAAAGTGGACAGGTTTAATCTGATCAGAGCCGACGTGTTTGTGATCAGGTAACCAGTTAGTGCAAAATTAATCTGTCTCAATCCGTCAAGCTCTTGGCTCAGAAGAATTGACCGCTGCATATTATCACAGAACAGTTTACTACTTTATCAGTCATCGGATCCGTAGCTGAGACTTCTGAATTAGAATCGGGTTAAGCAAAGTGAGGGCCATAGGGACATTGAGTAAGTATTATTAATCAAAATTGATAGTTTATTTCCGTACTGAGGAAATCAATAGGTACATGTTATCAATGAAACCTTTGGACGAAGACCCATCCCAGCACTAGTTCTGTGGAGGCTGTCCCACTCCACGTACATACGAGTGAAGCCTGCACCACACCACCTGCGCCACACCGCTACAACACACACACACTAACATACAGAACTATTTATAGATTCTCCCACTCCACTCTCAAATAAACGGTGACACGATATGAAATCCCTTTTTAAAAGTCTTAATAATTTATAAAAATATCAAGTCGATGTTTCATTTTACATTCACCCCTATATTTTTAACTAACTTATATTTTCAGACAATCCTTATGCTTCAGGTATTATTGCTTAGTGTTGGAACACTATCTCGACGGCATTCGTTCATCTCATAAATATAAGAGTGAAGAATCCTTCAAGTAACTGTGAATGCCTGAGTTAGTCGAGCGAACACAACTATCAAGTATTGAACAATAATAAAACAGAACTTCGCCACGTTTCCTACATTTTACATTCTTTTATACGAATAACAATTAGCTAATATGCTGTACACCTCCACGGATATACAATTATGAACCCTATTTACAGTCAAAGTTGGGTTCCTATTGCTCTGTGTTGTGCGCGTGCGTGTGTTAGATATGGTGTCGTCGTCATAAGGTGCTGCCTCTGTACTCTGTAGCGTGTTGGAGTGTTGAGGAGTGTTGGAGGCGAACAGCAAATAACATCACGTCTAGTACAAACTATCAATGAATGTTTTATATACGTACACATATATATCATTATACATAGTATAAAATAAAGTCGCTTTCCGCTGTCTGTCAGCTTATATGCTTAGATCTTTAAAACGACGCACCGGATTTTAATGCGGTTTTTTTTAATAGATAGTGGGTGTCAACTGGGTGGTTTTTATCAATATTTCATGAATTTTGTAGTAAAGAATCATTATTACTTTTGACGTGAAACAAAGTTCGCCGGGTCAACTAGTGCTGTTTATTGTACGTGTCTCGGACAACAGTCCATAACGACATTGACATTGTAGACATACATAGCTCTATGCTTCTTCCACCTGAAGAATTGTTAAGACGAACCAACTGGAATAAGTGGCGGAACCTATTTCCATAAACCGGGCACAAGATGTGTTCACTGGTATGTAGGTATGTAGCTACGGGGATTAATTCCTATTTACTACGATATTGATTAATTATGCATACCTTGTTATAAATTTGTGTTCTGATTTCTCAGAAAAGCGTCAAAACATGATAAATAAAATAACAGCTACATAATACGCAACAACGTGGATAAAATTAAAACAGTAGTTTTGGCCGACGCTTCGCTAGCGAGGCTGGTCTAATGATGATACATTTGTGAATCAGATTTTAATGAAAGCTCAATTGACTGTCGAAAAGTACACGAGGCGTTGTAGGAAAGTCAACGCAAACCTTTTACCGTAATCATAATTTTCATGTTATCGCAATTTTATTAAAAGTATATATCGATGTACTACTACGTATTGCCGGCACTCGCTTCACGTTAGCGACGTCGTATCTCATTATGTATTCGACAGAGTAAAGTTCACGGCTGAACCATTACACTTACAAATATATACACATACATACATACATTGTTTAATATGCAAGAGAACTCTTCAAGTTCTTTTCGTATACTAAACTAAGCATAATTCACAATTTCATCATTATTTTATCATTACTGCCCCTTGAGTGTTAGTATGATAGTATCTAGTCTATGGTGTTCCTGAAAATAGGCTATCGAATGTTCAAAGTTTTGTTCTAGTGAGATTAGTGAGTGAGTGTTCTTGAGATTGAGACGGACATACAGGCCAACTCTAACTACGTACAACAGAGAGATCTAACATAACGTAACGCGTAACAATTTAGAAAGGCTCGTGTGAATCAGTTACAATTAGGAAGCACCGTTTTATACATTTTTGACTAATTGTTTCATTTTATTATAATTTAGATAAACAAGTAGACGATTTAAACGTATTGTAATCGTCTTACTTCCTGTTGGAGAACTTACAAATTGCGTTCAACTCATATTTATAGCCCGACTAGATTTGTAAGCTTTAAATATCCATTACTTGCACCAGAGGTATAGGCAGCCAATCCAGTGAATGAAATAGTTGGTCTCGGTAGAGAGTCTGCTCTCTCATGCGCCGTATAAACATTTATGCTCAAAACCCCAATATTCACAATAAGGTACCAATCAAACCCCACACAGCAGATAGTACTGAAATAGATATTCACGCTACGCGGCTGCACAAATTTTGTTTATAACTACTCGTCTTTTCAAATCCGAAGTTGCCGCTACCCTCAACTCGACTAATTTTTCACTATAAGTTTGTTTTAAGAAGTAAACTCGATATTTATCCCCCACGGATATCTTTGATCCCACGTCATTTCCGAAAAGACGTAGGAAGTCTCGGATTAAAATCCTGGCTTACCCTGGCTTGATTGAGAAGCGAGGTGGTCTACTTCCATGGCGACCACAGTTATTTATGTTGGTGTATAAAACTGTAGATACAGTTCAAAATTGCCTTTTTAAAATAGATCGTTTTTAAAGTCATAACTAGTCTGGTGGAAAACTTTCCGAAGAAAAGGCTCGGTGTTGCCCCACGAGCCGGTTTGTAGGAGGTTCCTATAATATATTAATCTAATATGTTTATGAGAGAAATTCTTGTATATATTTAAATATATTTCGTGTATCTTAAAAAAATATTTAAACTCTTTTGCTTTACTAATAATTCCCTCTGAGTACCCTCCAACTGACTGATGGACAGACCACGTGCTCCTTGTAACGCTATCCCATTTGCATCCAATAGATACGAAATCCTAAAGAACTAAATCCCATGATCAGTATATTAGTATACAATAATTTTCTCTATAATAATATGTTAATGTTCATATTAATGCTTTGTATTTAATTCAAGTCATGGCAAGAGAATAATTTGAACAAGTGAATAATAGGTCGGTAGTCGGTGAGCAGCTACCGGTGTACGCGGGGCTCCGCTGCCGTCCGCTCCGCAGTGCGCGGCAGTAGACAGAAGGCTTCGCCACAGATCTGGGCGGCTGATACGACCACTTAATTAAATATATTACAATAGCGGGTACCTCGCGCCGCCCGCTTCTTATTCACATCTCTACTGATGGTAATAAAAGTAGCGTTTCTTTGTTTGGATGTATATTTATGTCTGACAGTGTTCGATAATGTATGGCAGATGTATTTAAGTAACAAGGTTGTCTATGGAACTATATTTGTGACTAAACCTATACAAAGCTGTGTGTTTCAACTAATTTACTGTTTAATTACTATTTTGATTTTACACGTCACGGTCTCAAGTTGGAGGCCATTTGATTGTTTCAGTAATAAAATTATGTTTGTTTTTACTACTTTATAGTTTAAGTGTATAATTATTACAGAGTTTTGAATAACCCGATTCTATTAATAAACTCACAGTTTAATTCTTTGACTTTAATTTTGAGATACCAAGTTATAATTTTGGTGCACACTATTGTGTTTTAGGAAACATTTTGTTTGTTAAATTACAATTGTAATACAATTGTTGGGGCGCTGGAACATTATGGTGACTGACAGTTTACATGACTGGTGGTTCATAAGAGTAAACATTTCCACCTAGCTCCAGTAAATATAAATTGTTGTCTGAACTATCTAAACACTAGCACACCTCTTGTGAGACCGCATCTCCAACAACTCACACACATCCTCACACTCCACTTCAAAGGTTATATATACAACCTAATGAGCTTGTACACTATCAATCCAATAGTACACTGCGATATAGTACGGGTTAGAAGGATATCTAAGAGAATGTGCCTGATACTACTTCTGATCATATGCACCGAACTTGGACTGCAACAGGGTTTACCAACATCATCAGCCGGCATCACTCCACTGCTCCACATAGGCCTCACCCAATATGCACGTATCGAATCTTCAGCTCTGCGTATATTTGGGGTCGCGGTATTCTGGGACTTACCATACCTATTGCAAGAGTTTGTCCTAATCGCCATGCAGGGCAAGTACATGATGGTGATCGCAATGCTGGCGCCACTGCTCACCCCTAGCCTAACTTATTTAGCTATGCCATTTACTTGTAATGGTTATCGCGCTATTTTTTGCCGTCGCTAGAGCCTTGTTCGTTGGTCAGCAGGAGCAGGTGAGGTTGGTTCGGGGGATGACATTTATACTCCCTTACGACATTGTCGGCTTACCGTGTCATTATAAAATAAGGAAAGACATGCTCCGGTGGTTGATGTGACGAAATGGATGATGAAAGATATACAATGCAAAAGCGGATTGATACAGGAGTCGAGGACGGCCACGACGCACTTTCCATGACCCAATGGAACGAGTCTTTGAGGAAGATCATGTCAGGAGTCTAAAAATCGACGCGCGTGTGTAATAAGAGTTATGAAAGTCAAAGAAGCCAGTTCAGTTCCCTCTGGCCAACCCGCAAGTGACTCGTCGTTAAGTTGGTGTTATGTATGTATGTACAAATACAACAAGAGTTATTATTGTTGGTGAATATGTGATGAGACACATACACGACACGGGTGCATATGTAATGCGTGCTGCGACAGACGCGGGCGCACCGTCGTGTTTTACAATTGAAATAAAGCTGTGCTCGACCGCTTGACCGCTCGACCGCTCGACCTGCATAACTAGAGCTTTATTGACATTAATCAGCATGAATTAAGAACAGACTCACAGATAACCGAACCACGGTCCACTTACCAATGAAAATGACGCAGTGCGTACTCTTTCTGATGATGAAGATGCGAACGATAGGGAAATTTAGAAAATAAGAACCTATTGTACCAACCTCAGTTAATAGGTACAGGGCAGGAGGACGAGGAGTTGGGCACAGGATTCAAATTGCGTTCATACTAAATATAAAGTTAAATAAATATTTTCAAGTGTGTAATAGTAATGAAGGTAAAATGTCAGTCACGAACACGATATATGTATCGATGAGCAAAAAACTAAGTAGAGCTGCTGACGACGCAATGGGTGCAGTTATGCAAGTGCACTCCTCGCGCCTGGTGGCAGGGGAGGGGGGGAGGCAGCGCGGCTTTCACTCGGCACTTCCGTTAGTTATTGAGAATTTGTAATTACATACGCGATTATAATTGCAACTTATTGTGAATACACAATATCGCGTTACTGCGCGCCAGCCACTTTGTGCAATACCGAATAGTTACCAACTTGTATATTTTAATATCTTCATGCATTTTTATAGCACAAGGTGTAGGTAGCACAATGGTAAAGTTGCCCAATATAACTAGTAGCTTATACTTATAAAATAGATTTAGCCATCGTTTGTATAGTTCATCAGCTTTGATAATGATTTTTTGTTGTATATCTTTTAGAATTTATTATGAATGTATTATTTATTAATCATTTTGTAGTCCTTCGTCGGGATAAATCAATTATAAACGCGCTATAACGTCCTCTAGCTACGAACTGCAACTATGTTCAGTCTTTGTTCAGTTACAAATACATAATATAGTGGTTGCCACAACTACAATATTATGTATTTGTAACCTGTTAATATAAATAACGAAAGTCATTTGTGTATGTAAATAGCTGAGCTTCGCATGATCTTAGGCTTAACCGCTAGATGGAGCCGCTACCACAATAACATCACTGTTAACAAATCATATCAAGGTAATCCCACTTCTTCAATTACATACAATCATAAATCAATCATTTCAAATACATACATATTTTGTCTCGGTGGTCCAGTGCTCGAGCAGCCCGCTTCTGAATCAATATGACGAATCTCTGTTCGAATCCTGGCTCACACCGATGACTTTTCGAAAAGTTTTGTGTAATGAATATCGATGAATAAAAACTTTGTGCCCGGATGGCAATAGGTTCGCCACCGATTCCATTTGGGACGTAAACATAACGGCCACACGAGGCTTAACAGTCTCTGCCCACATGAGTCGAAATGAGGGCACTGCACAAGATCTGCGGAGTGACGCAGAATCTCGCTGACCGCGTCGAAAACAAGATTGTAGGGAATGAAGTTGGATTGAAAGAGAGTGTCGGTGTAACAGTCACAAAGGGCATGCTCCGATGGTTCGGACATGTAGAAAGAATGCATAATGCAAGACTGACTAAGCATATATTCAATGCAAAAGCGGCTGGATGTAGGAGTCGAGGACGGCCAAGACACACATTTCATGACCAAATAAAACGTGTTCTGGAGGAAGGTGATGTATGGAGCCTCAAAAATCGACGCGCGTGCATGAAAAGAGTTATGAAAGTCAACGAAACGAGTGATTTGGCGTGAAGTTATGTATGTATGTATGTTTATAGAGATTTTCTTGACTGTATAATAAAATAAAGTATCAAATCTTATTAGAATCTGATTGCTGGCAGTGTAATATATTCAAAAATCCTAACCCTTTTTTGGGTGTAAAGAAAACAAAAAAGTGGACACTGTTGGCTCGTGACGGGGGGCTGGTGGCGGAGGCTGGTGGCTGGTGGCGGGGGCTGGTGGCTGGTGGCGGGGGCTTGTGGCTGGTGGCGGGGGCTTGTGGCTGATGGCTGGTGGCGGGGGCTGGTGGCTGGTGGCGGGGGCTGGTGGCTGGTGGCGGGGGCTTGTGGCTGGTGGCTGGTGGCGGGGCTGGTGGCGCCGTGCGCGCTCTACCCCTGCTCGTTCATGAACGCTCGCACGGAGCGCGGGTAGTTTTAAAAACAAGACTTAGCAGCGAACGAGATCTGATAGCGAGAAATATAACGGTACCGGACATAACCAGCCGGAGGCCGGTGCCACGCTGCTGCCACGCCGCTTAGCGACAGCGCGCGTGAACATATAAAGTGGTGGCGGGGAGGGGGGCGCGAGGTCGCCGACCCACACCGACGTCTACTGTAGACACACACCACGCTACAGTGTTGTCACACACACGCACGCACACACACGAGTAGAGACTCGTCGCTAATTTTTGATAACATTCCTCGCGCAAGTTCTAAATAAAAGTTGATTGTGTTGACAGATGTGGCCAAAGGATGTGGCAGAAGTACTGGGTATCACAGCCGCGTGCCATCCCCCCACCCCACACCCCACATACACACAGAGAGAGAGAGAGACACGCGTGCATTATTATATTGCACATATATGAATGCAATGTAATTCGTCAATGTGGACTTAGTGCACATAATTTCATTATATTCACACTGTTTTCATTAAATCCATTCGCCATCTCCTCTTTGCTACATCTCTTTTCAGTGCTTCCCTTCCTATACTTTTTATGCTTATATATTTTTGTTTCACTGCTACGCCTGATGGTACGGTACACTGATAAGGGGATATCTCACTTTTAGATTGATAAATATAAAAGATATGTTAGAATAAACTGTTTTTCAAAGCTATTTTTCACTTTTTTGCAACAAAAAGCATAAAAACATAACCTCGCTCCTACTACGGTTGGGTAAAAATGTATGATAATCATTACCATCATCATATATATAATGTATGTGTGTACAGGACGGGAATGTTGTCGCAGTGGTACAGCGGTACATACTGTCGTTATCACAATATTTATCGGTCCTGAGCGCGCATGTTACTATAACTGTCCGCAATATCGACCGATAATGAGCTGATTGTGGACGCACGGTGATAACGAGAGCCGACACACTACACACTAGCGACGCTCTCCACCAGGCTCCAGGCACCAGGGTCCCGGGTATATATATATATATAAAAGAAGCGAGTGAGGTGTGTGAGAATCGTGCCTTATGGCTATTTGGTCTCACTGCTTACCTTGCTTGGACTTGGCATAAAGTTACGCATGTATGTACATACTACATATATATTATATAACATCTCCTACGACAACCTTGAACTTTAACCTCAAACAGAAATAACTTTAATATCGCGTCCAGTTGACCGCTCGCTCCACGTCCACATCATCGCTCGGACATCATTTAATTCATTCATTCACTTTTTATATTACCTCTGCCTATATATTTAATGAATCGAGCCGGTCTAACAAACATTTTCTTGTTCAAATTTTTATTATTCCTATTTTTTGTTTGGTGCAGTAACATTTGCAAATATAATTGCATGATTAAATTAATAAAAGATCGAATAGAGCCAAAGGAAAAGCCTGTGTGTATTTATTTTTTAGCCGACACAATTTATGTAACAACAAAATTCAAGATCAAATCGAACTTGGAACCTCGCAAATAAAAACCGGGATACTTCAACACTCGACTGCCAAGAAAAATATTAGTATAGAACAATAATATTATAATTGTGCGGGGTGAGATCACAATGGCGCTTCACGTGTAATTATCATTCTCATAGACTTTTAATAAATAATAATGATTCACGAACACGCCGAGCGTGAAATCTGACCAAACTGTTTTTATTTCAAACTCACTATTCTTAGTTAATTATTTAAATAAGTGGCTGTAATTGTTAAACAACTATAATAGATAGTTTCATATTTTTGATCTTTTCGATAGGCTAGGATTTAATATGTGGCTGCTTTTGATTGAAAGTTTCAATCATCGTACAAGACTTTTCAATCAACTTTAGTGGTAGTAGGCGTATGGCGTATCCACGAAGTAACTGAATGAACATTTGTAAATAACAATATTCTTGTATTTATTATATACATACATACATAGATAACTTCACGCCAAATCCCTTGCGGCGTAGACAGAGAGTAGAGCGCCAAAAGGCATGATTCTTACACACCTCACTCGCTTCGTTGACTTTCATAACTCTTTTCATGCACGCACGTCGATTTTTGAGGCTCCTAACATCACCTTCCCCCAGAACACGTTCTATTTGGTTATGGAATGTGTGTCTAGGCCGTTCTCGACTCCTATATCCATCCGCTTTTGCATTGTATATCTTCTTAGTCAATCAAAATTGTAAGGAAGGAAGTCTGATTGAAAGACAGTGTCGGTGTAAAAGTAAGAAAGGCTCCGATGGTTCGGACATGTAGAAAAAATGGATGATGCAAGATAAATTATATAATTTAAAATATATACAATTAAAAAACTACCTGAAATCTAATTTCTCCGCATTTTATTTGTAAATTGTGTAATTGAAAGCAAACCTCTAGCCCAGCACAGGGGGATAGGAAACCTGAAACGTGTATGTATACTGTAGTATAGAGTCCTGAAACCAGCTACCAGAGAACGGTGTTCCATGGCTGCACGCTTCGTCGCTTTCCACTGGTAAAAGATTTGCTTTTATAAATAATAACATCGACATGAGGCAGAAACAGCCTTGTTCATCACACAATATGTACTCAGAGGAATATCGAACCAGGATCCGTCTCTACGGGATAAGTACTGGCTACTCGACCACTATGCCAATACACCCGTGTAGTAATTAACGCAATACAATCATTCTACTTAAATTATATAAAATAACAATGAAATTGGCGAATAAAATTAAATTAGTATAGTATATTTTATATACAAGAGTATATTTGAATTCATATATAATATTTTTTAATAATTGAGTTATATAAAAAAAACTAGCAAATAAAAAGTTATTAAACTAGTTAAATGACTTTCTTTTTCATAATTGCAATTAAAGCGTAGTTAAAATTAGGAAGCAGGTGGTGGTATACGTAATGAAGTTATTGAATACTAGTCACAGTCTGCAGCTTCGCCCGTGTGGCGTCCCAACGGCGACTACTACATATAACAGGATTTATTTACCCTTTCAAGAACCCAACCCCGCAAGAGGTTAGTGTTAAGTAATGCTTATAGTTTTAAGAAATATTTAGTTAAGTATGAAATTCACATGAAATTGTATATTATGTAGAATAGTTCCCAAGAGGTCTCGGTGGTCCAGTAGTCGAGCACACGGCTTTTGATCCAGAGGTCCGGGTTCGAATCCTGACACTGACTCAGACCAATGACTTTTCGAAATTGTTTTCGGAAGTTAAGTGTGATCAATATCGAGTTCGCCACCTATTCCATTTGGGACGTAAACATAACGACGAGACGAGGCTTAACAGCCGCTGCCTACACCTTCGGGTAACAAAAGGCGTGAAGTTATGTTATGTAGAATAGTTTCCGAAACTGATGATGATATGGGAGTGGTAATACTTTATATTAGACCTGATTTTAAAGATCCGTGCTAGTTTCATATGATGCGCATGTAGTGTACAGACATACAGACAAACAAATAGCAATGTGTAATATGTGCAGTATAAAGCCACTGTCCGGTTACCATTTTAATATCACATTCGATCGCTGGTGGTATCCGGCGCGAGTCGGTCGATCCACTCGACCAGCTACTGTCCGGTGTCGAGGGACCAGCGGTGTTATGTGAAAGTTTTTGAATTCAGATTGATTTATAATGATTACAAAATGGCTACGTTAATATTAACACTAATTATCGATAAGCACATCGGTAGATATTTCACGGGACTAGTCCCTTATATTTAGATTTAAATCAATAGTATTATGTAGTAATATATGTCTGTGGAAATGTCGCTTCAATCATATTTTTACATAGCCTTAAAATGAACAACATACTAAGATTGCAGAAGAAAACGAAAAATCACAAGCGATTGTCATCAACAACTATATCTCAAGCTGGGTCACGATCCCTAGCGGAGTTCCTCAGGGATCACTCTTAGGACCTCTATTATTCGCCATTTTCGTAAATGACATACCTGACTGTTTTATTTTTAAAAGCTTTTATTTAACTTGCACTGTATGTATGTATGTATGTAAGTATGTATGTTCGGTGGAATCTTGCAACTGAATTTTGAAGTAGATATCTTCAACCGATTAAGCTGAAATTTTGTATACACGTTTACTTTGGATGACAATCTATACTTATATTATAAAGCGGAAGAGTTTGTTTGTTTGTTTGAACGCGCTAATCTCAGAAACCACCGGTCCGATTTTAAAAATTCTTTCAATGGTATATAGTCCATTTATTGAAGAAGGCTTTAGGCTATATTATATTTTCAAATTAATTAGGGATCCTTACTATAAGTCCAATAATGTAACCCAAGGTGTAAGAAAATGACTCGAAAATAATTCTTACATCGTGAACGCTGCGAAAACTATTGATTCTAGAACAAAACAATGTACTACACTTTTACAGAACATATATTTGTCTATAAAAAAGTTCGCGACGCCATATGTCTAACTATTGTAGTTATCTCACAATAACTGTTTTTTGAATTTTTTAAAATAATTAAATTTATGTCGTTATAAAAATGCTTTATTTTGTACCTTGATATTGATTCTCCTTAAACCAAATTACTTTAATAAAAAGGTAAATTCAATACCTTTCTAGAACTTTTTGAATAATTTAATTCGGACATTTAATTCAAAAGATATCGCAAAATACAAAATGTAAGTATTCATTTCATAGGGGAACATTTTACACTACGGATGATGTATCCGACTCAGACAGTTCGGACCGCGACAGCTAGCAGGTAGATTTTTTACGTTTGTTTCTTGCTAAAAGGTATCGGAGGTCCAGTTGTCGAGAACCCCACTTCTGAATAAAGTAGTCGCGGGTTCGAATTCTGGCTCACACCAATGACTTTTTGAAATTGTTTTCGGAAGTTATGTGTATTTAGATATCGATGACTATAAACTTTGTGCCTGGTATGGCAATAAGTTCGCCACCTATTCCATTAAGTTGTAAATATTATCAATGTCTTGGTTGTCAGTAGCTAATACATACTAGCTAAGCGAGTGAGGCGTGTAATAATCGTGTCTTATGGCACTTTGTTCTCTCTGCCTACCCCGTAAGGAATTTGGCGAGAGGTTTGGATTGAAAAAAATATTAGTTTTAGAGAGTCCATTTATTGAGGTAAGTTTAAGTTATTAATAAGAGCGGGACAATAAATTTTAGTTATAAATGTATAAAACATGGCGGTGCATAGTTCGCGCGGTCTGCTAAATGATGATGATTTTCGAGTCTAATAAGACACGTAGGTAAATTAGATTTTTATATATTTTTTGGATTATTTGTTTATCTAAACGTGTGGCGTTATTTCCCGTTCATTATATTTATGTAATATGCAACGCGAAACCCTAAAAGTTGTATTTTTTTATGGGATAGGAGGGCAAACGAGCAGGCGTGTCACCTGATGGTAAGCAATCAGCGCCGCCCATGGACACCAGCAACACATATAATGTTACTGTTGCGTTGCCGACCTTTAAGCGATAGGGGAAAGGAAAGGATGGGGAAAGGGGGGTGGGCCTCCGGGTACCTCTCTCACCGAACGAAACGCGGCATGAGCCACTTTACGTCGATCTTCTGAGAGGTCGTGGTATTTCACCGATCGAGCCGGCCCATACATGCAGCGAAATGCTTGGTTCTACCACTGTCTATTTAAGAGTACCTAATTCCTTTAATGTGATCTAAATATCTAAAACGAACGTACTATTTAAAAATATTTTATCTATGTAACCAAAGTCCTGGGTCAAAGTTAGCGTTAGTTCACAGTTACTTCTCTAAGCAGATGATAATATTATTTTTAATTCTTTACAATATTGCAACTTCATATAAATGGACGAAGCGCAAGATATACCCACGCACCTCGACTTGGCGTATTTTGCTAAAATATAAAGACTTTACGGTCTTCAGTATACCACATAGAGTTGCCCATCTATTTACATTTTTAATATCATGATCTCTTTTAAAATGTGGTGAATTTATTTTGATAAGAGTAATAACCAAGGTGCCAAATCCATTTAAATTACAATAAATTAAAAGCAAAACTCCTTTTTAAAGAAGCTTTTATTTAAGCGCTCTAAAAATAAGAAAATAATATTTCCTTAAAAATGTCAAGTATCAACTTGGAGCCTCAGTATGTACAATTTATATAATAATAAAAGCTTGTCGCGCGAGTTGTAATATATATAATAATAATAATAATAATATCTTGGACACAATACAAACAGCGCCCTCTAGTTCCAAGCTAAGCAACTAAATGCTTGTGTTATGGATACTAGACAACGGATAATAATACATATATACTTTTCTTTTGTAAATACATACTTATAATACATAGAAAAACACCCAGACGCCGCACAAATATTCATGTTTTTCACAAATATTTGTGCTCGGGTGGGAATCGAACCCCCGACCTCATTACTGCAGCCGGTAGTTTTACCAATGCGCCACGAGGCCCGTCAAATATTTATAAAATAAACTGTACTAATTTTATAATGTCAAATCAAATCAAAATAGCTTTATTTTCTTGGGTCTTCACACACAGTTAAATATAGTCCGTAAATACAGATACTTAACTTATTATTATATTTAAAGCATAACATATTAAAACAGGAGCCCTTGAGAAAATTGCCACATTGGAACAAAAACGCACGGACGATTCTGAGTGTAAGGTTGTCATGAGAAGAAATGGGCAAAACAGTCATTTAAATTAATCTACTAACTTTACTATATTATCTATTGCAATTTAATTACCTACTGATAGGGTGTCAAACATCGCGACAAGCTTTTATTATTATATAAATTGTACATACTGAGGCTCTAAGTTGATACTTGTCATTTTTAAGGAAATATTATTTTCTTATTTTTAGAGCGCTTAAATAAAAGCTTCTTTAAAAAGGATTTTTGCTTTTAATTTATTATCTTATTTTTAGTTATAGCTGGCTAGGTTAGTGTCATTTCATTCAACGCATCATTATTGCAAGTTAGTTTACCGCTTAATTTCCAACTGTCCAACTCTTCAATAAGGCGATCATCTAATTCAATTTCAGCTTAGAGCTTTCTTTTCCATTTAATCGCAATGATGATTTTTAATTCATAGTCATATTGTAGAAATGCCTCAAAAATATGTATGCCGTCATCTTGGATGGTCTACCGTATTGTATTTAGAATGATGTCACATTATTTTTCGAGTTATTCTCAACAAGCCCTTTCATTTGATACCCATATTGTAGAAACGCAAATATTTTTCCCGCCAAATTGGATTTGGAATGACGTCATGTTTTTTTCGAATTACTATTAACAAGCCCTTTCATTTGATACCCATATTGTAGAAATGCATTAAAAAAACAGTTCCTCTATCTTGGATGATCCGCCATATTGGATTTAGAATGACGTCACATTATTTTTTCAGGTTCTCTCAATGAGCCCTTTCATTTGATATCCATATTGTACAGAAGCTTAAACTATGTTTTCCTCCATCTTGGATATTCCACCATATTGGATTTAGAATGCCGTCATATTATTTTTTGAGTTACACTTAATAAGCCCTTTTATTTGATACCCATATTGCAGAAATGCATTCAAAATATCCATTCCTCCATCTTGGGTGGTCCGCCATATTGGATATAGAATAATGTCACACATCATATCATGCATTGTCATCCAAAGTGAACGTGTATACAAAATTTCAGCTCAATCGGTTGAAGATATCTACTTCAAAATTGAGTTGCAAGATTCCACCGAACATACATACTTACATACATACATACATACAGTGCAAGCTAAAAAAAAGCTTTTAAAATATTTAAGTAGTATTAAAAAAAAACTAAAAGTTCCTAAGTCCCTGACATTCTATTAATATTACTTATAAAGTGTTGATTGAAATTGATACTATTATCACCATAATATATCTTGGTTGTTAGTCGCTAATATCAACAGCTAAGCAAGTGAGGTGTGTAATAATCGTGCCTTATGACCCTTTGTTCCTCTACCTACCCCGCAAGGGATCTGGCCTGAAGTTATGTATGTATGTATCAAGAACTTGAATTGAAATAAATATTAGTGTTAGATAGTCCATTTATGAGGAAAGCTTTGGGGTATTTAATATGATTGCGGCAATAATCTTTTTAGTGGAAAATGTATAAAATATGGCGGTACGAAGTTCGCGCGGCCTGCTAGTGCATGATATGATGTGTGACATCCTTCCATATCCAATATGGCGGACCACCCAAGATGGAGGAATGGATATTTTGAATGAATTTCTGCAATATGGGTATCAAATGAAAGGGTTTATTGAGTGTAACTCAAAAAATAATATGACGTCATTCTAAACCAAATATGGTGGAATATCCAAGATGGAGGAAAACATATTTCAAGCTTCTGTACAATATGGGTATCAAATGAAAGGGCTCATTAAGAGTAACTGAAAAAATAATGTGACGTCATTCTAAATCCAATATGGAGGATCATCCAAGATAGAGGAACAGTTTTTTTATTGCATTTCTACTATATGGGTATCAAATGAAAGGGCTTGTTAATAGTAACTCGAAAAAAAAAATGACGTCATTCCAAATCCAATATGGTGGGAAAAATATTTGCATTTCAACAATATGGGTATCAAATGAAAGGACTTGTTGAAATTAACTCAAAAAATAATATGACATCATTCTAAATCCAATATGGCGGATATTCCACCATATTTGCATTTATACAATATGGGTATCAAATGAAAGGGCTTGTTAAGAATAACTCGAAAAATAATGTGACGTCATTCTAATACAATACGATGGACCATCCAAGATGACGGCATACATATTTTTGATGCATTTCTACAATATTATTTTTTATTTTTATTATTATATAAATTGTACATAAGTACTGAGGCTCTAAGTTGATACTTGAAATTTTTAAGGAAATGTTATTTTCTTATTTTTAGAGCGCTTAAATAAAAGCTTCTTTAAAAAATATTTTTGCTTATAATTTATTTCAAAATTACTATGTTTTGCAGATGACATGAAAATATTTCTGAAAATTACAACCTTGGATGACGTTAAATGCCAGGAAGACTTGAATAGATTAGATAATTATTGTCACACAAATAAAGTTGATTTAAATATTAATAAGTGCTTTCTAACCACGTTTAGTCGAAAATCTAATATTCTAACTGCAAATTATACACTTACGGGCCAAAACTTACAAAGAATAAACGCCATCCGTGATCTCGGTGTCATTCATGACTCTAAATTATTATTTGATCAGCACATTGCAAATATCGTCTCGAAAGCCTCTAAAGCATTGAGTTTTTTAATGAGATGGTCAATTCGTTTTAAGGAATCCAAAACTCTCAAGTTACTTTACTGCACTTTAGTGAGGAGCAATGTGGAGTATGCGTCACAAATATGGAACCCATGCTATGACAAATATATCTCGCGAATCGAGCGAATTCAAAGAAAGTTTGTACAATTTTTATGCTTTAAACTACACATTCCTTACAAATCAGATAATTATCTTCAATTATGTAAGCAATTTCATTTATTACTATTGTGACTCAGAAGAGATATTTCTGATGTGGCATTCTTCTTAAAATATTAACAAATCAAGTTGATTGTCCCGAACTACTAAGTAAGGTTAACATTAATATTCTCCGCAAACTGCGCAGGTACAACGCTCCCCTAGTATATCCCTCAGTTAAGACCAACTATCGCAGAAACTCATATTTGCACAGAGTCAATGTAAAATTGAATAAAATTTGTAAAAAGTTGAACTCATTGGATTTATTTTGCACAAGTGTTAGCGCAGTGAGACAGATGATGAGCAGGGAATTCTTTTCATAGGTGTATATGTTGATGTGTACGAGTATGTATAGTTTTGATTTTTGATTATGTACTTTGTATAGTTGTGATTACGTTGTGTATGCGAAATAACTGTTTTAGTGCGTGTTGGAGGCAGGAATATTTCCTAGTGTTGCCATTCTTAGTCATTTGTTTTAGTTGATGTTTTCTTTTGTTTTCGTTGTTTAATTTACTTTAATAGCAAAATGAATGCTCACGGAATGTTTTACGTATTCAGTTACTAAACGTGAGGATCTATAATTGGCTATCTGATGTCTATTGTACTAAATATAGAGGATGGTTGTAGCTGTTGATCTTCCAAAATAAATAAATAAAAATAAGTTAATTTTGAGAACATAATCCCACCAAGAGGTGTCGCTCGGACATAAGTTGACATTACAGAGTCCGGGAGCTTCGTGTGTCCAATGTGGTGTCGCTGGTGGTGCGGCGCAGCTGCAGGTGCACAGCGTGGTGTAGTGCCCGTGACCTTTGAGTTTACAGTTTCATACTCCGCCCCTGGCGCTCCCGCCCCCCGCCCGCTGCCCCCTGCCCCCCGACCCGCGCCGTCTGCTAAGTGTCCTCGTGCGCGGAACTGACCGTTACTCCTGGGCTGTAGTTACAAAACTGCATTTTGCAAAGCGGTTATCCACCAGCACTATCACGACCTCACCTGTTACGTGACTTCAGTCATATTACAACAAAAATCCTCACCTTTGTACTTGATAGTCGGTTAAGCACGTGGTCGACTATTTTAGAAGTCCGAAATATGTATTATAATTATAAAGTGAGAAATACTTAGATAAGTTATAACGTACAATTAAATGACATTAATTAAAAAATATTCAAATATTTACATTTAGTTATAATTTTACAGAATTATTTATTCTACATACATAGTCTAGATATGAGTCAAGTAACAGATTTTTTTAAATACTTCTCATAAATATGCAATTTATTAAAGAAAATAAAGTGACAGCCTATCTGTCTTAAGCTCGGTGGAGCTATAAGCATGGTGGAGGTCGGTGGTACTATTCCCGTTGGGGTTATGCTTCCAGAATGTAATGTGCAATATACTCGTAAGACAATAACTCAGTGGAGGCGATATGGCTCTACATACAATTCTAAATGGCGCTAGTTCAAAAAATAAGTAGTTAGGTGCATACATTATCGACGTAATTGATTTAATGAATGAATTACTGAATATTTCATGAGTTCGAACAATGGACACATACGAACATTACATACCACCGAGGATTATATAAATGTTAGTATTTTAGGTAACTTTAAATACAAGTAGGTACATTAACTACAAACTATGTTAAAATAAATAAAATGAAATAAAAATTATTTGAGCAAAATGTAGGTAATATTTTATACCTACATTTTATTATAAACAGTAATAGAGCCTAACAGTTCAATTAAAAATACATTATTTTTATCCGTCCCTTTTCTCTCCATGAAAAAATAGTAATTTTTGATTGAGATCTTTATATTGGTCGTAACCTATCGCACAGTAAGAGTCCAGTACAGTCCAGTACAGTCCAGTACATATGTCGGTACTCTCTTCAAGCCACCACTATCACTATAGCCACTTGTATAATCGTCATAATTTCTAAAGTATTCAGAATTAGTGCAATTTAAGTCAAAATATCAAAGATAAGCTCATATGTGTGAAGGTAAATAAACTACCGTTTATGATAATAAGTTAAGTACTAATCTTTGTGGAGATAACGGCTAAATATATTTATGAATTTACGTTTAAAATATGTGCCTAATATGTACATAATATGTACCTACTGCAGAACAGCTTTAAGATTGTATATAGTTATGAAAGATGTGACTTCTTTTTTTAATGATTTATTGTCCTCTTGTAGCAGATCAATTGAACATAACACCCAATTAACATAATATCATACCAAAACGCTGCTAAGCTTGAGTTTGTAGAGTCTTTCAATGATCCACACATTATAGCAAATAACTCGACAAATATTTGTAGTATGTTAGCATCAAAACTTTGGGAGCGTTCAAAAAAAAAATTACGTCCTAGATAATACAATTATTGAACTATCAAGATAATTCTTAATTTGTAATGTAAAATTTATACAAATTGGTAGAGTCGGAGAGGAGAAATGCTACTACCTCTCAGAATATCAATGTACATAAAGTGGACGCGCTCTGTTCACTAAGAGAGGTATCCAGAGGTCCACCCCTCTTCCCTCCATCTCTTCCGGTCAAACACCCACCTCGCATACTTATCCAATTTTAGAGCAAACAACGCAACTGTGATAATAGGTGACTAGCTTGCTCGTTTCCTCTTTATAAAAATATACTATTAAATTTAAAAACAATATACAAATATATTTGATATCGGCGGTATTAAAATGAAGCAGATAACAATTAGATTAGCGGCGGAACAGTTCGCAGGCGCGCGACGTGCACCAACTCATGTTGCTGATCATTTAATATTGTATGAATGAAGGTCGAATACTTTGTTATTAACAGCCGGTTCGCTTCTATCACCGTTATTAAACTTCTAATGATCATCAATATTAGATGTCATACCACCTCCCTCAAAGGGTAAGCCTAAGTAGATGTTTCGACCTACTGGCCCTCCGCGACTCAAAATTGTGTCCTTTCATTTCAACACTTTATATCTGCTAAGTTGTAAAAAACACATCACAAAAGACTTTAAAGCATTCGATCTGTTGCTAATCGTATGTTGCCTAATAGATTAATTAATTATTATCGAATAATAAGAATAGAGCATACAAAGAAAACAATTGCAAACTATATACAATATCATTCGAAGAATACGCGAAAACCTTCAAGAATATATATTTTAAAAATAATTAAATACTAATTTTGAACCATCTGACTCACACTTAGCATGTTACATGACGTCATGATGCTATATATTTTAAAAATTTGTAACAATTAATGACATTTGTGGTAAATTATGTTATCAGTAATCGTCTGTTATCACAACCCAATAGGTTTCACGTCACCTTCACTAATCTAACATATGAAGAGCTAGGTCACAACAAGAATTCTTTAGATTAAATAAAATTAGTCCTATCGTGGTAGCGAATAAGGAAGCCCATTATTTAGATGGTGGTAGTCTTCGGTTTGTGACTCTACATTCATACAATCTACTCACATACATTTTTTTCAGTGGTTCGTGCGTATATAATGTAAGCAAATCATAACAACACAACAACAACAACAAACATATCTTTCTTAATAATATCACTTCTTATTCCGTACATAAGAGTGACTTCACCTGACTCTACTTTAATATTCCCTTTACCACAACTGTTAACATTCCCTAACAATTATAATTTAGGACATTAAAACAACTTTTAGGATTATATCGCGTTTATTTATTACTTATTTTTATTTATTTCCCGACGTTTCGAACTCTTTACAGAGATCATTTTCACGAGCGATGAACAAGAAGTTGGTAGTTGTTCAAAAGCTATTTTCATTGATACAGAGAGCACCCACTTTTTGGTAATAAAAATCAAAAAGTTGATGTTAAAAATATGATTTTTACTATTGGTATCAGACCATGAAACAAAAAATTAAATATATTTTATTTATAAGATATATTTACTAAGGAAAAGGTTTGGTTTGTACAGATCCTTTGTTGTATGATTTAATAGGTAACAGTTGTTATTTTTATATCAGCGTAAATAATATACCTGCATACAAACATTATAATTACAAGAGTCGTTCGCGGAGAGTATTTAATATTTTCTTATGAAACCGCCAAAAACAATTATGAAATGGTATTTATATATACAATAAAGATATTCTTGTACATCATTAATCTGTTAAATAACGTACATTCGGTCTTAATAAATGATATTATCTAATTGTCAAAGCACACGCGACGCGACGCTCCGCTTGAAGCATTTAAAAGTAGTGATGTGCCTTCATGTTCTATATCGATACAATAATACACTACTACAATATTAAACTTGTAAGGGAAAGTGTAATAAAAAAAACATAATTTATGTGGGCCAAAACATTTATTTTAATCGGAAACTATACACCAGTCACCAGCATTGTTACATGATCGATTGATTCTGGAAAATCAGTTCTCTGGCCGTAAAAATATCATCGTAGTCTTAATAATGATGAACTTAGAAAATCAATTTATAATACAATTCATCAGTAAAAAGTGATTATTTAAAAACAACTATACGATTCGAGATGATGATATTATATGCTATAAAATATTAAAATAGAGTCAGCAATACTTTCGAAATCGAAAATAAACCATATAAAGATTACCGTTTAGTCAGTAAACTATCTTTACGTAGAAAAATATAACAGATAAAATCAACAGTCACGAACAATATACTCTTTCAATGCAAACTAAACATTTTGACAGAATGAAAATATTGTTTTTATGTCCACTAATCGATTTTGGTATTACGGAACTGTAGATACTACAGGTGGACAACACTAGACTAGCTCCGATATTGAGACGACACTCGTATATTTATAGGACACAAAAACACATATAGACATGAATATATACACACAAACTTTGTACACACACAATAACAATGGAGTTTATTAATAGATGGTGAGTATTAACGATCCGAGTGGAGCGTCACAGCACCGGCCCACAGGCACCGGCCCACAGCAAGTGACCGGGCGGGATCGGACTGTCACGATTGAAAACTGAAGAGAAAATACCGGCACACAGCACTGGACCGGACGGGACCGGACCGGACTGTCATAACAGAAGAAGAGAGAGAAATTAGCAGACATTACACATACACACGCGAGCGTTTCATTTACCATTTACCTACTAACTTATCTATTGCATTCAAATGTGAATTACTAACTCAGTACTGGTTATGTTGAAGACTTAAAGCAATTTCATTACATTATAATACAATTAAAGATAGTACAAATAGTTCGTTATTGAAGACAGTGTTAGCTGTTAATCCAGGTGTCATGCACGTAATGTCAATACAGCCTTTTCGAAATAAAGACGTGTAATTGTTTGATCGTGTCCTTGGTATCTGTCGACTATATTGGTGTTGTAAGATTGAACGTCATTCCCTTTGCCTACACAGTTAACGAAGGAAAAAAAACAGGATAGAAAGTGATTGAAAGTGATTTAAAAAATGTACAAATATACCTGTATTAATTTTAAAGTTTAAATGTCTCCCTAAAATTGATAGAATAAAGTTTATGAACCACGTATTTTAATAGTAATGTGATTTACTCAATTCAAATAGGGGCTAGTAAAACTTTATAATATAACAATCAGTCTATCAGGCACAAGGAGTTTTTTTTAATATTGGAAAGATATTCCTTAAGGCACTGAGTTAAATATACAAGAGGAGCAAACCTCATACAAATGCGTCAAAAAATGTGTGTCCACTTTTTAGATGCAATGACGTAGCTTTGAAACCACTAGACATTTAAAATTAAACATATATCTATCTCAGTCACACAAATGTCAAATACATTGCCGTCACTTTGATTAGACAAAGATGGCAATATAAATTTGCAATGGCGGTGTGGGGTGGCCAGCCCATGCGAAATTTTACCCAACTTTTTCAAGCCATGTACTCGTAAAAATATTTAATAAATATAAATTCAATATTTTACTATTACTTATTAATTTATTATCAGATGTATTACAAGATAACTGAAATAATGAATGGATCAACGATCTCTGTGTACTCCGTACTAGATCGGCTGTTCCGAAAAAAATTGCATCACACTCATCTGTACCTAATTGTGTACACCTGCCTTAGAGCAGCGATTTAAACCGCTGTAGGTAAGGTGTACAGTGTGTGTAATTAGGTACTGATACACAAAATAGTGAAAACGCTTGAGTAGTAAAATAATGTACTTACATTCATTATATTGAAAGGGAATTATTGTATTTAACGTGGACAGGGCCTAACAGCCACACGGGTCGATCGATCATAATTAAGCAACGCTTGGCGCGGTCGGTCCGTAGATGGGTGACCATCTTATCATGACGAGTTCCTCCGTGTTTCGGAAGGCACGTTAAATTGGTGGGTCCCGGCTGTCATTTGAACATCTTTGGTAGTCGTTACGGGTAGTCAGAAGCCAGAAAGTCTAACAACCAGACTTACCAAGGGGGATTGTGTTGCAATTATTGATTATAAACACTACTAGGCAATTTTATACAAAACTTATGTTACACAGCGGTGTAACATAAGTTTTGTATAAAATTGCCTTTTAGTCTCTTTTTTATAAGTCTGAGTGAATAATTTGCTTTCGTGATACAATCTTATTTTTAAGTATTTATTAACTATGGCATTTATTAATATAAGCGAATGATCAACTTGAATTGACGATAAATGATCTCCCGGGTGTAGGTAGCCAGTCAGTTTCTTTTCTCAGCAATCGGATAATTTTCACCCACTTGTCACGGCGTGCTGCATCTTTAGGCACCCTGCAGCGTTATTATTATAACAAAAAATATTTAAAATCTCCTTTTCCATAAATTAATAACTCTCCCACAAAAGTGGGAAACTAAAACTAAGTTTTTAGTGGTATCACTGAAGCTAATCATGAAAATTCAACATTTTATCTATTTTACTGTATTTTAATATTAATGTAAACATTCATCTTACTTGTGGAAAGTAATTCCGGTTAATTTCTTATGGGTTTCCGATCTTGAATCGCACTCTTTTACTACGCATTTACCCATTTTGTACCTATTGTTATTCGGTTCGCGTCTGACAGATGACTGAATTGACATAAGCTTCGCATAAGCCTGTAGACTTATGGCCGGTGGTCACACTTTTAGAAGGTTACTACAAGTCTATATCATATAGGTCAATGCCTTAAGGGATGACGCGAAGGGGAAGTATTGTCGGCAAAAACCATACATGATGATAATGAGTAGAGTAAGATTTAATATAGGAAGAGTGTTTGCTATATAGTTGAGGTGTAACGCGTGTCATTATTATTGTAAGTTGTGAGAAAATTAAAGGTATTAATCACTTTCATCAATTAAAAAACTTGTTTCTCATAAATAATTTGTTTTTTTTTTATTTTTAGGTAAAACATCTTATTTAGGTAAAAAATAATTATGTTACTTTTATCGTCGCCATAAGTTTAAATTGATATTGTTATTATATTTTTATGTTGCGGTTAACTTTGAGATGGATGTAACAATTTTCTAGTTATAACACATTCAGCAAAAAAACCTTTTTTTCTATCTGTACAATATCCACAATCCTAAGCCCTGTACTTACGTCATAGTATATTGTACTTTCATTGCCCATTTCAGTGCTATATCATCATCATTATTATTACATGACGCAACGGATTTTGTTGCAGTTTTTTTTAATAGTTTGAGGGTGCCCACAGGGTGGTTTTATCTATAATTCATATATGATGTTGTAAAGAAAAAAAATGAGAATTTTCGGTATTTAGCATTTTAATTGCAAACGCTGGCTGAATCCTAAGTGATAGATCAAAAATATGTTCTACATTATTAAAAATCTTCAGAAGGTCTACAAGAAAGTCCGCGACGGCATATGTCTATATCTTAGGGATAACCCACAATGACCATTTTTATTTTTTTACTTTTTACGTGAAATAATGGCTTATTTACGAAGCAATTTTAAACATTACAGCATTAATTTTCATCCAATTAAGTGTCTTAAATAGATATTGCATGAAATATAGATGATCCTGGCCCCTTACGGCATGAAATTTAAACGAATATTTACGAAGATATTAGAGTATTAATATAGCGGGACATAGCAATTGCATTGCGCGCCAAGCCGTATGCCGATAAATAGCACAAATTGAGCTTTTTAAGATCCAAATTTTAATCATTTATTACTTTTGATGCGGAACAAAGTTCGCCGGGTCAGCTAGTAATACAATAAAGCACTGAAATGGGCAAGTAATTTTGAACATTCTGTAACTCTTTCATTCATATTTAAAAACTGTGATGATGGTAAGTTATCACACGAATGGCATCTGATAGCAAGAGATCACCGCCACCAACGGACGCGCTTTGGCGATTCTTTGAAAACCTGTTCACTGCTTTTTATGTGCATGCTTGAAAATGGATCTGTTTTCCAACAGCTATAACACCAGTCGGGTTGGTGAATCTTCATGTACAGCTGCAGCCTGTCTTGTCTGTGAGTTGGTGTTATTTGGTGTAGATTTTATTTATCAAGTGAACGACTGTACTGCTGCGAGTATTCACAGAACAAGTAGCTAGTGTGTGTGTGTGTGTGTGTGTTTTTGGGTTTTAATGGCCTGGTTACTAGGATCTTTAAGTCAAGTCTTTTTTAGAATGTTACAGATTGTTTAGAGTTCTATTTCTATGTGTGAGTGTTTGTATGTATATAGGAGTATTGTTGGATGTGAGTGTGAGTGTGACGTCACACGGCACACTCTATAACAGCTGATCAAACATGGCCGACGACACTCGCTAGTATAGTGTAGCAGCAGCACCCCCCGCACCCCCCACCCTCGGCACCACAACTGAACACACAACACCTTGGACACTGTACACACTACAAACACATTATATCATTATCGTTATATTGCATGAAACACTCATTTATAATGCTGTCAACCAGCAAGGGTAGTCAGTCGACTCTCATTTCTTTGCTATCCTCACCCCAACTATCCTGTTGTTACGTCATTAGTTTTGTATTAAGACAAATGTAGCAATATCGTTATGATAATAGAGATCAATATGTGAGTGAGAGAGGCTAGGTGTATCAGGTGAGGCTCCGCGGCGTGACTGCGTTGATGTCTTTTACACGCGCCGACCCACCCGGGCAGCAGGCCGGAGGCTGTCGGGGAACCTCTCAACCGCCGTTTGCTTAAGTGATGTTATTTAACTGACTTCAAATTTGACTCTGTTGTTTGTATTTGTGTGTTTAACAATAAATTACTTACTATTTGTTTCCAAAATAGATATGGAATGAGAAGGCTTAATGCTAGGAGTTACAATTACAAATTTATTAAATTAAATTATTACAGAAAGTGTATGAATACTTTTGGTTAAATACATAAAAGAAACCTAGAAACTCACTCTGTCTAGTTCACCAAGGTCCGTCGATGCTAATATTAGGTCAGGGAAAAAGTCTTTTCGCATAACGTAGGTATAAACTTATTATAAAATTTCTTTGACTGTACTATTTGTGTCTGGCTGGTTTTGGTAACATTAAAAAGGTTACATTATAAAGAAAAGAAAAAAAAAAAAAGTTGTTTCCCGCTATTTTTCATTTGTTTTTCTCTCCGTAAAAATGAGTGAATCTAATGAAGAAATTCGATACATTTTAAAATTTTATTATAAAAAAGGCAAAAATGCAACTCAAGCAGTGAAAAAAATTTGTGATGTTTATGGACCTGATGCAGTGTCAGTAAGAGTAGCACAAATTTGGTTCAAACGTTTTCAGTCCGGAAATTTTGATGTTAAAGATGCACCTCGCTCTGGTCGCCCTGTTACGAATAAAATTGACGCCATTTTTGAAAGAGTGGAGCAAGATCGGCATATTAGTAGTTACGATGTAGCTGAAGAACTGGGAATTGACCACAAAACAGTTTTGACCCATTTGAAGAAAGCTGGTTATACAAAAAAGCTCGATATTTGGGTGCCACACGAGCTCACTCAAAGAAACTTAATGAACCGTGTACTCATTTGCGATTCATTATTGAGACGTAATGAAACCGAGCCGTTTTTGAAGAGATTGATAACTGGCGATGAAAAGTGGATCACGTACGACAAGAACGTGCGAAAAAGGTCGTGGTCGAAAGTTGGCCAGGCTTCACAGACTGTGGCCAAACCTGGCCTAACACGAAATAAGGTGATGCTGTGTGTATGGTGGGATTGGAAGGGCATTGTTCATTATGAGCTTTTACCGTCCGGCAAAACCATCGATTCTGATCTTTACTGCCAGCAACTGATGAGATTAAAGGAAGCAGTCGAGAGAAAACGGCCGGAATTGATCAACAGGAAGGGTGTGGTCTTTCATCACGATAACGCAAGACCACACACATCTTTAGCCACTCAGCAAAAATTAAGAGAGTTCGACTGGGAGGTCCTAGTGGATCCACCATATAGCCCTGACCTTGCGCCTTCAGATTTTTACCTGTTTCGGTCTCTTCAGAATTCTTTAGGTTCTGTAAGGTTGACCTCAAGAGAGGACTGCCAAAACTATTTGTCCCGTTTTTTTGATCAGAAGTCCCAAAGTTTCTACAGTAACGGGATAATGTCTCTGCCCACAAAATGGCAGAAAGTTATTCAACAAAACGGTACATATATATTGTAAATAAATGTAAATAAACTTTGAAAAAAATGTCTTGACTTTTCATACAAAAATACGAAAATACTTTTTCCCCAACCTATTATACTCATGGCCTTCAATAGTTAAAAACTATTAATTTGATGATATTTGATTAGGTATTAGTAATTTAAATGAGCACATAAAAACATACAAACTGTGTGTTGTTAATTTGTGCGTAATAGGTACGTAACATATAATACAAACTTGCCTCCAGGTTTTGGTAGTGATAGAGTGGAGTGATAACGGGCCGGCTCGACCGTGAAATACCACGTGTTCTCAGAATACCGATGTAATGTGGCTCATTTGCGGCAGAAAGGCCCATCCCACTTCGAACGCCTTCAATATCCCATTTTATAGGCCGGCATTGCAACTGTAACACCATCTGTGTTGCAGATGTCCGTGGCGCTTGCTTGTTTGTCTCCCTATCCCACAAATATGTGCACACAGCTCACAGAGCGTGGAGCGTGTCCGCTGGAAGTGACACCGCTGGACCGCTGGATGTGAAGTCGTTAACCAGAACCTGTTTTAGCCGATACCAGAACACATTTGAATGCTAATTAATAGCCCAATTCTATACATATCTTTGACTTAACCTCCACACATTGCTTTCTTTTTTAATTAAATATTTGGTTTTTTTCGATAACAACAGCTATCTACGACGCGTCCTAGACGTTTTATCAATATTAATGTTGGTATTTTATTATTATATATTCACGCTTTTAATATATGACGCTGTAGATAGCGGCAACGCGTGGTCTCACCTACTTAAGTATTTTATTAGCACATTTCTTTCGTTCTCAAAATACAAAGTCTAAATTTCGGTAAAAAGTTCTCAATTCATTGTATTGCTGCTGAATTCGGAGTCGCTAACCTCCTAATAGACAATAAAATAAACGTTTGATGAGCAAGCAGAAAAGTTAAATGCCACCCGTTGACTACAAATATCACTCTTTCTTTATGACTCCATCCACCTGCTGATGGATTATGGGCAATTGGTTAGTAGGTTTTTCTTCTGTTCAAACATGGTCGCGAACAAACTAGAAATGGCCGATGAACGACAGTAATTATAATGTTGACGATGCACTTGACGTGATGCATCAAAACTAAAACTCATTAAATCTAACTTAAACATTACTTAATTAGTTTAAAATAAAATTTACTATAAAAAAAATAGAAAGGAAGAAATTTGAAGTAGAAAGTTTGACCAACGAATTATAAAAAGGAGAGCGCACCGTCAGTTCTTTTACATCACTTAAAGAAATAAAATAATATTTAAAATAAAAAGTAACTAAAAGTAGAAATTAAATTATTGAATTAGTTTATGTCGACAGTTTCACCGCAATAAATAAAAAAACGCTTACTTTTCCTCAGTAAAAGATAAATTGCAGAGTTTGTCGACTATAACAAACAAATGTTGTCTCTACATAATACTATAGACTATTATTATTTGACGTATTAATAGTGTTCATTACCATCCCTCGCTGACCCAGGGTGCGCAGTGAAAGATACACCAGGTCAGTGAGGGTGCAAAGGGGCACGAACTAAAGCTTGCGTTGCGCAAGGCTAATATTATTGGTGGTTAGTATGTAGTTTATAAAAAGGGGCAATTAACTTACCGAAGTAAGGTTCAGCTACTTATTAAACCTAACCAGTTAATCTCGGATTGGCCAATCAAAATAGAAAACTGTTAGGAGTTATCTTAAAGGCAGCGAACGACGACACAATAGGGCCCCTCAGCGCGAGTCGTCACTACTCACAACTCACCAATTAACACAATAATTTCATGAAAAGCAAAAATAAAGAGCAAAACTTTTCTTCTTATCAATTACAATTAACGAATGACAGCACAACGTCTTAGCAATAAAAATAACTACCCTCAAGTTACTTAAAATGATAAACCGTGAAATTCAAAAACATAGAATGCTCCGATGGTTTGGAGATGTAGCGAAAATGGATGATGCAAGATTTACTAAACAGATATACAATGTAAAAACGTATGGATGGAGGAGACAAGACATTTTCAATGGCCTAATTGAACGAGTCCTTGAGGAAGGCGATGTCAGGAGCCTTGAAATCTACGCGCGTGTCTGACAAGTTATGACGAGTTGTGAAAATCGAAGAAGCAAGTAGGAAACACGCCTCCTGGCGCTCTGTTCTCTCTGCCTATCTGCAAGGGACTTAGCGTGAAGTGATGTATGAATTTAAAATATAGTCATGAGATATCGGGTTTCTGTTAAATTGAACTGAACTGAACTCAGTTAGAGCTCAGAGGTGAAAAGAGCCTGGCTTACAACAAGGTAGATGGCGCCACTTTATTGGCGTCCAATACATTGTTTATATAGGGAATATTTTATCTAATCCATTTAAACGTATCTATATACCTATAATATTTACACAATAAGTACTAACATATATAATAGTTGGTTTGAAAGAGAGTGTCGGTGTAAAAGTAAGAAAGGGCATGCTCCGATGGTTCGGACATGTAGAAAGAATGGTTGACGCAAGACTGACTAAGCAGATATACAATGCAAAAGCGGACGGATGTAGGAGTCGAGGACGGCCAAGACACACATTCCAAGACCAAATAGAACGTGTTCTGGAGGAAGGTGATGTTAAGAGCCTCAAAAACCGACGCGCGTGTATGAAAAGAGTTATGAAAGTCAACGAAGCGAGTGAGGTGTGTAAGAATCGTGCCCTATGGCGCTCTGTTCTCTCTGCCTACCCCGCAAGGGATTTGGCGTGAAGTTGTGTATGTATGTATGTATAATAACATTAGTATGTAATAAATTGAAAAATGAACAATACTGTAGGTACAAATGTAGTGTACCTACTTGTGTACGGAATGGGGACGGGCCGGTGTCAAAATTCCTCGAGTCGGCATTAAAAGTTTGCTATTTTGTTATTTTACATTTGTATTTGAAATAAATACCAATATATTCGATATGTCACAAGATATGACATACCCACCCCACTCGCAGTTTTATAATTCGCTAATTAATCTAGCGAAATGTATCACTACAAAATCAATTACTTATTCATATTTATGATTACTGCTCCACAACCACTCCTCGAGCCACTCCTTTGGACACTAGCATGATGATATTGAATTATATACAAACATTATGTATGTAATAAATAAAATAACTCTCAATGAGCGTTTTTATCCACTCGACGAACTTCCTAGCATTATATTATACATTTTACCTCTACTTAAAGGGTCACTGCTCCGCTCCTATCAGTCGCAGCATGATGGTATATCGTCTATAGCCTTCATCAAGATAGCGTATGTAGCTGGTATTGGCGCACGTGTGTATATTTAGTACTACCTACCCACTAAGCAATGTGCTTGACACATTGATTTTATTGTCCTAGTTCTTTTCTGTGGACCTGATGGTTCTCAACAGATAAATATAGTACTTGTAATTTATTTACAATAATAAGAAGAAATAAATTGATTACATTATTTACAATATATACAATTAAAAACATACATGCTTAACCTTGTTTCCTGAAGGTGTAGGCAGCGCCTGTTAAGCCCTAATTAAAAAAGTAGTTAAAATCAAATTTCTCCGATTCCCGGTCTACTGTCAGCGTGCCCAGAAGACTGGCCACGCTGAATGGCATTGCAAATCCACTGTGCGAAGAATAGACCAGCCCACTGGTGGTGAGAGGCTTCGATCAGTCTCTATGCAAGATCTTTATAAAGTGCACAGCAGAGTCTCAACCCCAGAGGGCTCTAATGCATAATAACCTACAAGGTGTCTGTATTTGTGCCACTTGAGATTTTCCGCTGAAGTAGCAGCAGCAGCACCAGCCACCCCTACAGAGCTTGGAAGGTGTGATGGCGCAAGGGTGTCAACGCAAATAGCGTCCCACAACAAAGGCCTACCCATCTTCCAAGGCAAAAGAGACATCACGTCCGGTCTCTTGACATCATCGCGCACCAAACAGTCCGGACAGATAAATTAACTTAATTAAATATACACATTTCAAATGGAGTGTCCTGGACATAAATTAATCTGAGAACAGTATCAATTTAGTGAAGGTGTGTATTTTATCATCCAATTTTTGGACTTAAATTGGGGTTTTCAAGCATATGTACTAACATTGTCCCCAAACATAAAAACAGACATTATAGGGCACTCCTCGAAGCAATTCCCTAGAATCGTGCTGTTTCATAAGAGTTATTTAGGCAGCCTATAACCTAAACTTATCTTGTTCTGCTCTTTAGAGGTCCATTCAATATGACATATATTTGTGACAATGGTATCTTATGATTGTGATAATTTTAGCACGCTAATCGTGAGTGTTGCTCGGGATGGGTGACAGAAAAGAAGCAAAACCCAAAACGAATGCAATTGTTCTATTGACAATAGGAGATATATATTTGTCCATGAGAGCGTCACACACGATCGCTAAGATTAGAAGTGGCGCGTTAAGAACAGAAATAACACAGCGATGCTGGTTGCATCTCGCCGAGCCGCCGCCCGTCCCGCGCCGTCTCCCCGCGTCGCCGGACACCGGGGCTACCGGGCACACCAGGCCGGCCGCGGGCACAGCTTCACGACGTCACGATACTCCCGCGATAACGAAATATAGGAGGTCCGTCGTGGTGATGGCACATGCACCGGGGCGATCATTGCGTCCGACCGACGATATTTGAACAATGTTGTGATGGACAGGGCGCGGGGCTCCCGGGGCAAGTGTGCTCACGAACAGGTAGGTGGCGGTAGAGTGCCAAACTGGCTGGCGGTCAACGACTCCCGAAATAGATGCACGGCGCGCGTCTCCACCGCGAGTGCCGCGACATACAGAACCGGCCCGGTCCGCTCGCTCGCCACACAACGATCTTTATAAAAATTCGTTTGGAAAGTGGAATCCACCTGAGCGATTAATTTACTGTCGGCTTTCACCGGCCGCGTGTCGCCCTCGTGTCGCCCTCGCGTCGACCGCGTGTCGCCCGCGAACCTCGCTCGAGCAGCTACACTACTACAGCGTGGGCCGACTGCTGATCGTGGACAATATTCAAATACCAGGGAACAGACTCGTACTTTGGACGCAATACCGGTAGCTGATAGGTGCTTAACGTTAAATGTTCTTTACAATGTTCTTTAGCTCGGCAACATTAATGATTACGACTTCAAAAAAGGAAATAGGGTAGGTTTTTTTCTAGATTTCATTACGTATTTTCGTAATAGGAACTTTTATTCAGACCTGGTGAAGATCATTGGAGAAACAGTCTACATTTACTGAAAGCTAACTACCCCTACTCTTCCCACTTCTCTTGGTTCCCACGCGCCGGCGTACAATCACGACTGTTACAATTACAATTTACGTGGTCATATCATAATTTACCGAATGAGTACTATATCGCTAATCAATCGAGTCCAAACAAATATAAGTTACTTTAGTAATTCAAGAATTTAAATAAAAATAATATTTCTTAAGAAACTTTAAACTGAAATTATTAGTTTATAGCATATGAAGATGTGATTTGGATTGAAGGATCGATAAACCGCAATTATAAACAGTTATAAATCAATTATTATTATGTTGTTATTTTTGGGATTGTCTAATGTGTTTAATAATAGCAATGTATTTAATAGGTTGTCCTAAAACAGTTATCTACTTGAGTGTACAACTGTGTGGTGAGCGCGGTGAGCGTGGTCACATGAGCAGTCTCGTTCGGTTCCTCAGATAAATAATTCCAAAATGTTGGGTCGTGTCGTAGTCAGCTTCACAATTATGTTAAATAGATAATAAAGCGGGCGTTCGCTCGTAGCTAAGTGTCCAACTGGTATCGAATCACAGCCGGAACATGTGAGCGGAGGCTATAAAACTAATTAAAAACGAACAGAAAGGAGCTTGCACCCGAGTTTCAGTCTGTTGCTCTGTGCTCGCACACACGCACGCACACACACACACCCACAAGTCAATATTAGAAGAGATGATGAGAGCGGTACAACACAACAGCTTTCCACCTAGTCATGAATAATGCAACACATCGCAAAGCAATCAGCACGTGAATTATGATCTAGCAGCTACAGCACACTACTCACAACCAGCCTGTCGTGATGCCGTGCTGCAGCAGGTACAGAGCTACCAGGAAAGACCAAGTGCATCAATCACACACATGCATTGTTCAAACAGTGTCAGCGGGAGTCACACATATTTGTGCTCACTCGTGAGGAAGGACAGCCACGAGGAACGAGCGAGTTTGCGCGCGCGCGCGCGCGCGTGTGTCTGTATGTGTGTGTGTGAGTGTGAGCCGCGCCAGATATATCGCGCGCGTCCAGTTAATGAGTTGAAAACGCGTGTTCATTGTTGGCCGTGAGGAATTTTAATTAGTTAAGTGTATTATTACGTGAGCGCCGACCGACCAGGAAACCAAGAAACGCAACAGTGCGCGGATTATGTTGATAACATCGACAGCGCACCGGGGAACGATCCACGCCGACATCGATAGGGTACTACTGGCCGGCTGGCGGACAGATGGCGTTACTGTCACTCTCATGTACACTCTTGAGCATAGCTACCGTAACGTATCCCTTGACTATTTAATAATAATCGAGCAAAGAAAACTCTTAAGAAAATTAACTGAGCCAATAACCGGTTTGACGGTAACGATCTCGGGGCCTTAGCACATGTCATAAAGATCTCCGGTCAAGTGACAAGCTGAACGCACGGACACTAAGTGTGCAGCGAGTGTCGTGTGTGTGTGTGTGTGTGCGTGCGTGTGCTCGCTCTGTGCTCAGTGCTGAGTGCTCTGTGCTCGGTGGTCGCGTGCGTCGTGTTGACACGTCGCCGGCGCCGGCGCGAGCTGCAGCGCTCCACGTGTGACGTAACGCTGGCTGTGGCACACCACACTCATCACTGACGTGACATCTTCTCAAAACACTCGGAGCTGTTACCATACCATACAATCCGACGTCCAGAAGAACCCCGGGTCCAGGCGCGTCCGGAGCGCATTTCGGGCGAGGGCCTCCACGCACGTCGCGACTGCTCGCCTCTCATCCTCCTCCAGTGATGTCGTTCGAGTCAAGTCCACGGCGCCCTCGTTCCGAACCGGTTTGATCCGTCCGAATTCCCATCGACGAACGTAGAAGGTGGAGTTCGGAGGACATCTTTACCTGACAGTATTAGAAATAGCGACATGACTCTAATGCTGCCCGGTAAGATGCGAACCGTCACTCCATGGAGCTGGTGGCGCGGGACGGCGGCGAGGCACGAGCACGAGGCGCGCGAGCACACGCGACGCGGCGCGACACGCGCGTCCGCCGGACCGAGCGCACTGGCGTACGGCCGGCTGGCGACTGGCGACTGGACGCCCGCCGGCCCGCTCGCGCTGGGTGCGCCGGAGGCGGCGCCGCCCCACGCCCGCCCCACGCCCGCGACACACCCGCGACACCCGCGACATTCGCGACACCGCGCGACACCACCGCGACACCGACGACCACCGACCCAGGCAACTGCAGGAATCACTCCCTGTGATGTTAAAAGGATCAACGTATTGACTAATTCGCACAATGTAATTCTAACAACGAACTTTTTCCCCAAAAAATATACGCGGCAAAAGTAAAATTGTATGGGTATATTTCATTTAGGTACTATGTAGTTGTTGCATGCAACTACACATCAGGATTTAAATCATCAATTGATCAATAAAACAGTGAAAGCCTCTTGAAATATTTTCATGGCCCCAGAACTTTATTGAACTTTCACGTAGGTACGAACAGAATATTTATCAATAATCAAGAATTGTATCTGAATCTCAGTAGCGACAGTATGAAACGGACACTCATCCGTCTGTATATTTTAAGTGGGTGCTTAATACATTTTATTACATCTGAAGCTGTAGTAGTTTGTTAAGTCCCGGGGGCGTCCCTGCAGCGCCACACTACAGCCAGGGGCTATCAGTGCGGGTGTTCGCGCCGTGTTTTCCACTGTCCGTTGATAACCCCGTTTATATAAGTGCGACCTCTGATTGACAATGTCCTACATTTGACTTATTTACCCAATCATATTGCGATTGCGTTAGCGAGCGTACAATAATAATTATAACGAACGAAAATAAAGTTATCAATTATTACATTACATTGCGAACACGCGTGATTATGAACAAAACACCTTTGGTCCGCACCCTTCTGGTTTAGTGCGTTATCGCACAAACTAACCGAACACTGAGCTACGGGTTGCGTTCGAGCACTCATTTCTGACTACATTTCTAGCGCAGTATTTCTACCTCGATAGCGCCATCTAGATAGGTAACAATACAACCAAATTATAACTTTTTCAAAACAAGTCTCGGTGGTCCAGTGCTCGAGCATCCCGCTTCTGAGTCAAGAAGTCGTGGGTTCGAATCCGGGCTCACATTGATGAGTTTTTAAAATCCTTCAGAAATTATCTATGATAAATATCGATGACTGACAACTTTGTGCCCGGTATGGCAATAGGTTTGCCATTTGGGACGTAAACATTTCGGCGAACCTAGGCTTAACAGTCGCTGCCTGGTTCCTTTGGGTAGAAAAAGGCGTGCAGTTATGTCGTTGTGTTTTTAATTCAAAACCATACTCATTAAAAATACTTTCTAATAAAAAACTTATAGCTTAGTTTTCTTAATACATCTCTCTCTCAGCGAATCTAGTGAGGTCAGAAATTAAATCTAATATAATTGGAATATTCAATTAAGTCGCTCGGATCTATTTCTAAGTGGAATACTTAAAGGCAAGGCAACCAGCACAAGAGCGCTGGTGCCCCTTGCCAAGTATCAGTTCATCAGTGACCTTCTCCTATAGCAAGTACTTACGTAGGTATTGTAGATCATCAGGTGCTCATTATCATGTTGAAGCACAAGATCACAACAAGTGCACTACAACGTACAAACACGGGTATATGTGCTATTTAATTTTAAAGTTTCTATAGCTATTCCCCTACTTGCTTCTGCAGCGGCGATATTGGGGAAAGTAATACACACATACGCTCACGCCAATGTCCCATAGCTTGGTTTTCTGCAACAACAGCCTTTGGCTTTCCACAAGCCATTATTCTGACACACTTCATTCGCCTCCTCCACATTCATACCTAGATCTCGTAATACATTCAGGTCAGTGTTTATTTGGTCGAGGCAGCTCCGTCTTGGTAGCCCGATCCCGACTCTACCACTCACATTAGCTGCGAATACTCTTTTAGTCATTAGGCTTTCATGCATTCTTGCAACCTGACCACACCATCGTAATATACTTCTCGCGCCTTGGTCACCAGATCATCCTTCAATTTGTGTTTGCTTTCTCACGCTACTATTGATTCGATCCACATCGGTGATCCCTCCTATACTTCTCACATAACGCATTATCACTTTATTCATATCACTTTCAAGTTTTCTCTGCTACACCCAACCCTCATATAGCCAAAACATAAATATTTCACTGAAAATAAATACAATTTATTACTCATTTTATATTATATATTATGGGTGAATTGCGACACTGGCTCACACCAATTACTTTTTGAAGTTGTTTTCGGAAGTTATGCGTGATAAATATCGATGACTGAAAGTTTGTGCCCGGTATGGCAAAAGGTTCGCCATCTATTTCATTTGGGACGTAAACATAACGGCGAGACAAGGCTTAACAGCCGCTACCTACACCTTCAGTTATCAAAAGGCGTGAAATTTATGTTATGTAAGCTATTAGAAAAAACTAACATTGTTTGTTTATCGTATGAAACCATTGACAAGAAGTAAACTGACATCGTAATAATAATTCTAAAATAAGAGTTCAATATCATTCAGGAGAAAAAATAATAATATCTTGGACATAATAATAATAATATCTTGGACACAATATACACAGCGCTTGTGTTATGGATACTAGATAGCGGATATTAATACATATATACTTTTCTTTTGTAAATACATACTTATAATACATAGAAAAACACTCAGACGCCACACAAATATTCACGTTTGTCACAAATATTTGTGCTCGGGTGGGAATCGAACCCCCGACCTCATTGCTGCAGCCGGTAGTTTTACCAATGCGCCACGAGGCTCGTCGTCTAATGTCTTTGTTATTTCCGTGAATCTTTATCATTTCAGTCGACTCCCAAAAATTCAACCTCAAATATTTCATTAAATCTTATTGTTACTTGATATCCACTCAAGCACATTTTCCAAAAAAGGTTAAACTTTGCTATTACTTATTAATTAAAAATCCTAGAAAAAATTACCGTAATGATAAAAAATCTCACTTAATGAAAATCACCCATCACCATCAGTATTACAGTATACTATGAGGATGTCGACCTTCGTGGTAGCATAGTGGTAACTAGCCGGCAATGCCGAATGGGGATTTACTCGAGCGGTATAGGTAGAGTCTTGCAGTTCGCTGGATGAATGGGCCGGCTTGACCGGTGAAATACTACGACCTCTCAGAATATCGGCGTGTAGTGGCTCGTGCCACGTTTCGTTCGGTGAGAAAGGTACCCGGGGACCACCCCCCTCGCCATCAATGCTCCGATGGTTCGGACATGTAGAAAGGATGGATGATGCAAGATTGACTAAGGAGATACACAATGCAAATGGATGTAGTTGTCGATGACGGCCAAGACACACATTCCATGACCAGATAGAACATGTTGTGGAGGAAAGTGATGTTAGGAACCTCAAAAATCGACGCACGAGCATGAAAAGTGTTAGAGATGGTAGAGCCAAGCAGTTCGCTGCATGTATGGGCCGGCTCGACCGGTGAAATACCACGGCCTCTCAGAATTTCGAGGTGAAGTGGCTTATGCCGCGTTTCGTTCGGTGAGAGAGGTATCCGGATGCCCATCCCCTTCACCCTCCCCTTAATGGTAGCGATATTAAAAGATCATTTACCCCAGGGGGGTACCAGCTGTCACAGCACTGGAGAATCCCCCCTTGAGCGTCCACGGTTTGGTATTCACCAAGGCGTGGACGCTCAAGCTGCCCCCCGTAGTCTGGGGAGGGCACCATCTCGCTCCTCACTAAAAACTGTCCGGGGTAAACGTAAGGGCATCGCGACTCCCCCTGCCACGCTAAGCGTGGACTTTTGCAATATCAGGGGCATCAACTCAAATCTGCTTGCCATTCACCACCACCTGGAAACGGCAAAGCCAGCTTTGCTATTCCTTACAGAGACACAGATATCTTCTCCGGCAGACACCTCATATCTCCTATACCCCGGATACAAACTGGAATACACCTTTGTACCGCGGGCTGGAGTTTGTGTGTTTGTCCGGGAGGATATCTGTGCTCCACGCCTCGGCAGTCTTGAAGGAAGGGACCTATCGACCCTCTGGCTGCGTGTTGATAGCGACGACCACCCCCGCATCTACGCATGTCTTTATAGGTCCCATAGCGGTAATACCGTAACAGACCGACTCATGGACCACGTTCAAACGGCTGCAGATTCCGTACTTCAACAGGTCTCATCCGCGGAAATCATTATCCTCGGCGATTTCAATGCCCACCACGTCGATTGGCTTGGATCTCACACTACCGACCACGCGGGTAGATCTGTTCATGACTTTGCTCTAGCATATGATCTAACACAACTGGTTACCGCACCCACGCGAATCCCAGATGTTGATAATCATATACCATCCCTGTTTGACCTTCTGCTGACCTCCCATCCGGACGGATATGTGGTTTCGGTAGACGCCCCTTTGGGTTCTTCGGACCACTGTCTGATAAGGAATACGGTGCCACTCACGTGCCCACTTCGACCGCACATTGCGAGCCGCCGCCGTGTGTGGCACTATAGGTCAGCAGACTGGGATGGGATGCGAAATTTCTTAGCATCTTACCCATGGAGGCAAGTTTGCTTCTCGCCGGATGATCCTGACGTCGTTGCCGACTCTGTTGCTGATGTGGTGCTGCAGAGAATGGAGCTCTTTGTTCCATCCTCAGTGGCGCCAATCGGCGGCAGATCCCAGCCCTGGTTTGATCGCTCATGCAAAACGGCATTACGTTTTAAGCATGAGTGCTATCAAGCCTGGGCAAAAGCAATGGCGTCCCAGGACTCTGACACCGGCTCTCTTAAGAAAAGGTACAACCTTGCCTCCAGGTCCTTCAAAAGAGTTATAGCCGTAGCAAAGTCTCAGTACATAGGCAAAATTGGCGAAAAACTAGTTCACCTTCCCTCGGGAACCCGTGCGTTCTGGTCGCTCGCCAAGGCTGTTCTTGGGCATTTTTGTAAGCCGTCTCTTCCACTGTTGCACCGGAAGGACCAGTCACTAGCCCACGACGCAAAAGAGAAATCCGACCTTCTTGGCACTCTTTTTGCGTCCAATTTGACTTTGGACGATAGGAATAACATCGCACCGACAATTCCACAATGCGGTCGCATGCCATGCCGCAGATTCGTTTCCGGCAAAGTACTGTGCGACGCATACTGTTATCCCTGGATGTCCACAAGTCGAGTGGGCCTGACGGAATCCCAGCAATAGTGCAGAAGACGTGTGCTCCAGAGTTGGCACCGGTTCTAGCGCGTCTTTTTCGGTACTCCTACTCTCTCGGCACTGTACCAGCATCATAGAAGGTTGCTTTAGTCCACCCGATCCCAAAAAAAGGTGACCGCTCATATCCGTCCAACTACAGACCTATCGGCATCACCTCCCTATTCTCCAAAATAATGGAAACACTCATCAACCGCCAGCTCCTTAAGTATCTAGAAGAGCACCAGTTGATAAGTGACCGTCAGTACGGATTCCGTCAAGGTCACTCAGCTGGTGATCTTTTAACGTACTTAACTCATCGGTGGGCGGAGCGGTTGAGAGTAAAGGAGAGGCGCTGGCCGTTAGTTTAGACGTAACGAAGGGCAAGGTGTGCTCAATAGAGCGGGACAGTATTTCACGTCAGCTCATCGCCTGCAACTTTACAAGGCGCAGATCCGTCCTCACGTGGAATACTGTTCACATCTTTGGGCGGGGGCACCCCAGTACCAGCTTAGTCCATTTGACCGCATCCAACGACGCGCGGTTCGGCTTGTCGACAACCAAGCTCTTACTGATCGGCTTGATCCTCTGGCGTTGCGGAGAGAGGTGGAATCTCTATCATCTCTATCATCCTCTACCGCATATACCACGGGGAGTGCTCTGAGGAATTGTTCGGATTAATACCGCCAGCTGATTTCCGCCACCGCTTGACGCGCCAACGCTACCACCCGCATTGGCTGAATGGTTGGCGATCGACAACAGTGCGTTTCAACAGGCACTTCTTGCCACGCACTGTTCCTTCATGGAACCAGTTGCCGGCGACGGTATTTCCAGACCGCTACGACCTAGGAACCTTCAAGAAACGAGCCTATTCTCATCTAAAAGGCCGGCAACCCTGATGTGATGCCCCTGGTATTGCTGACGCCATGGGCGGCGGTGATTGCTTTCCATCATGTGACCCGCAAGCTCGTTTGCTCCTTCTCTCATAAGAAAAAAAAGAAAAAAAGAAATTCAACGAAGCGAGTGAAATGTGTAAGAATCGTGCCTGATAATATGGCGCTCTGTACTCTCTGCCCACCCCGCAAGGGACCTGGCGTGAAGTTATGTATGTATGTATATGAAATATAGTGCCTTTTGTAAGGCGAAGTTCCGCCAACTATTCCATTTGACACGTTAAAAAGCAGCGAGTTGAGAGTTGATAGTCGCTACTTGCTGGTTGTGCCTTCGAGTGAAAAGAGGCGTGATCCTATAAAATAATTAAAATAGTTAATAATAATATATAATTATATTAGTTACAGTTAGTTTTTTTTTTTTAAATTTGACTTTTTCTCCAAATTGAGACAGATATGCGGTGTAAACGCCATATTTTTTTTTTCAGCGAAGAAATGCTTTAGTCGTTTATAATAATAATAATAATAATCATTTATTTCAGGCAACCTGGCCCATAAATACATATGAAGTTATAATACAATACAATACATAGTTACAATACATAATTTCAATATACATATAGATATAAATACAATACATAATACAATAAATACATAGATAAATACAATAAATACAATACATAGACGGTCTCGGTGGCGCAGTGGCTAGCACCCCGCTTCTGATTCAAGAAGTAGTGGGTTCAAATCCTGGCACACACCAATGACTTTTCGAAATTTTTGGAAGTTACGTGTGATAAATATCGATGACTGACAAACTTTGTGCCCGGTATGGCAATAGGTTCGCCACCTATTCCATTTGGGACGTAAACATATCGGCGAGACGAGGCTTAACAGCCGCTGCCTACACCTTCGGGTAACAATGGCGTGAAGTTATGTTATGTTATGTTAAATGCTATATGCACACCACCGCCTGGGAACGGCAGGGGGTAGTGTGGGACTCCCAAAACAGTAAACTGCAATCCGATCCTAGGGTTACGCACTAAAACCTCGCGGCGGTCTTCCTCCGGCGTTGGGGTGGCCCAGGACAGTGCTTCAGCCCTCTAGTCCACCCCGCCGTCGGCCCCCCTCTGTCACGAGGTGGTGCTCATCCTCGGGGAGCCTCGGTGAGGCTCCCCCGGGCGGGGCGGCACCGACCGCGCGCTGTAAAGAGGCGCGCGGTCAGCGACGCCCCCGATGACCCTCCCTGGCCGCACCGGGGGGTCATCCTTCCCCGGGCCGCAACCGGGGCGCACCCGCGGGGTGTGTGCCCTCGCGGCCCGTCGGCGGCAGCGATCACTGAGCTCGCCACGGCCGCCTTCCGCCTCCTTCTAAAGCATGACTGCTTCGCAAAAGGAGACCACGACCTTCCAGCAGTATAAACGCCTGGTCTTTTTATCAAAAAAAATATGCGCGTGTATAAATTTGCTATTTAAATGTTGAAGGCGCACGCATTTATTTCAAACCGCCGTGTTGTTGTCGTATCGCCACGGGGCGCCACGCCCTGAACATCTGCAGATGTTGACAGCAACAAATTCGGCTCGATGATTTTTTTCTGATGTCATCTCACACGATTACAATAGCAAGTTATCTACTTCGGTTAAAACCTCATTTAGCCGCAGATTGTTCAAGTTTCTAGAACCTGACATATTTCTTCTCTACAAAACAACGAATTATAATTCACAATTCGTCGTTCACGTCATCATTCTTATTCTAACCTAAACCTAACCTAACTTTATCATCCTTAGAGTCGGCGTCATGCTATAAGAAGCATGATGTTCAAGGCAGTTTTGACGACAATGTGGAAGAGCACTTGTTAAATAAAACGCCACTAGTTTTTATTAGCTTTTTATTAGCTTCACCTGTATGTATGTTTGTATGTTTGTATATTTGTATGTTTGTAGGTTTGTTTGTAACCGACTTCTTTTTTAGTTTCCGCTGATTGCCACTAGATGGTGCGATTTGTGAACTATGAAAGTTCTAGACTAGAAAACCGAACTAAAAAATAGAAAATAAATTTTAATGAATTTAAATTAAGAAAATAGTGTTAAAAATTTCAATGAATATAAATTAAAAAAAGCGTGGGGTGCTTTTTAAGATATTATCGAAATGATAATCACTACTCATATCTGTCAATAAAATATTTATAACTATTGACACCATGCACCCCACGCTTTTTTGAACGATAGGCAATCAGCGGAAAGTTTACGTTATCAACTTGAAACGAGTTCCTTATGTAAGTCACAGATGGCGCTATTCCTCAAATTCGAAACTAAGAAACGCGCTGTCATACAAAACCGAACTAAAAAATTTAAAATAAATAATAGTTTAAAAAAACTAAAAAACACGCTTTTTATTGAAAACCGAACTAAAAAATAGAAAAATAAAAAAAAAATACTTTATTTTAAAAAAAGCCTGGGGTGCATGGTGTCAATAGTTATAAATATTTTATTGACAGATATGAGTAGAGTAATTATCATTTCGATAATATCTTAAAAAGCACCCCACGCTTTTTTTAAAATAAAGTATTTTTTTTTTATTTTTCTATTTTTTAGTTCGGTTTTCAATAAAAAGCGTGTTTTTAGTTTTTTTAAACTATTATTTTTTCATTAATACTCACTGAAACAATTTTTTTTGAAAATATTGCAGACGTTACTCTTATACACTCCCGCCAAAACGTTCACTAGTTTTTTTTTTGGCTCACTCAGCTTGTGTATTTGCAAACGACGTGTTTCAAAAAGGTAAGGAATCAAATATTTATGTACAAAAGTAATTATGAAGGATAAAAAGAAAATTGGAATATAAAGGAATGGTAAAGTAAAATAATTATAGGATCTAGGGTTACAATTTGATGTTATTCGAAGATATTTAAACTGAAAGAGCATAAAAAATATGTACATATATTGTTATTTGTTCACTAGTTCACTAGGCTCACTGAATTTGGCCCCACATTTTTCGATTTTTGCATTTTTTTTAATTTTAATTATTTGTTCGTCGTTTGTTCGTTATTGTTCGAATGTAAAAATTATTTGTCCGTTTTTTATTTATTTATAATTAATTAAACAAATGTTCACCCTTAAGTTGGCCCCCCTTACTAGATATCTTCATTTTTGTAGCTCAGATTAATTAATTTTGATTAATTATCGTTTGTTCGACTACTATTGATGATTGTTCGATCATAAAAACAATTAAATTCTTAATTATTAATTATTTTTTATCTAATAAACAAGCCATCACCTTACGGCTGCATTGCGCATGCGCTTGTGTTGTCAGTCAGCTTGCAATGGCACTAAGTCAATTATGCTATGTATTTCATTATATTCATTATGTTATTTACATTACGTCCAATACAGTACCTAACACACAGCTGTTTGTAGAGTAAACAAAAATACTAATTGCCTTAATTATATATGAATTTAACTTATATATACATATGTGTGTGGATGTGTATATAATACAACTGTTTTGAATTTGTTTTTTTGCTAAATGATAGGATTATATTTATAATTATAATAAAGATGTATATAAGTATATGATTGTTGATAAAGTATTAGTTAACCTCAAAAAGTGTGCAGATTTTTTTTAAGCATCATGTTTTGTAATTATTTTCATTGAAAATCGTTAATTATGATGAAATAAATTAAAATAAAGTCGTGATCTAAATAAAAAATCATTAACATTTAGAAATAAATTTATTAAAGCTGACTGACAACAGCTGACTGACAACACAAGCGTATGCGCAATGCAGCCGGCCAAGGTGATGGCTTGTTTATTAGATAAATAAATAATAGTTTAAAAAAACTAAAAAACACGCTTTTTATAGAAAACCGAACTAAAAAACAGAAAAATAAAAAAATAAAAAATATTTTAAAAAAAGCGTGGGGTGCTTTTTAAGATAATAACGAAATGATAATCACTCTACTCATATCTGTCAATAAAATATTTATAACTATTGACACCATGCACCCCACGCTTTTTTTAAAATAAAATATTTTTTTTTATTTTTCTGTTTTTTAGTTCGGTTTTCTATAAAAAGCGTGTTTTTTAATTTTTTTAAACTATTATTTATTTTATATTTTTTAGTTCGGGTTTCTAAAACAAGCGCGTTTCTTAGTTTCGAATTTGAGGAATAGCGCCATCTGTGACTTATATAAGGAACTCGTTTCAAGTTGATAACGTAAACTTTCCGCTGATTGCCACTAGATGGTGCGATTTATGAACTTTCATAGTTCACAAATCGCACCATCTATCGTTCAAAAAAGCGTGGGGTGCATGGTGTCAATAGTTATAAATATTTTATTGGCAGATATGAGTAGAGTGATTATCATTTCGATAATATCCTAAAAGTTAGAAGTAGATATAATCCTAAAAGTTGTTTTACCAATGAGTGAGATTCGCGAAAATCTTAGAAACAACTATTTTCTTAATTTAAATTCATTAAAATTTATTTTCTATTTTTTAGTTCGGTTTTCTATAAAAAGCGTGTTTTTTAGTTTTTTTAAACTATTATTTACATAGTTCACAAATCGCACCATCTAGTGGCAATCAGCGGAAACTAAAAAAGAAGTCGGTTACAAACAAACCTACAAACATACAAATATACAAACATACATACAGGTGAAGCTAATAAAAAGCTAATAAAAATAATTAATAATTAAGAATTTAATTGTTTTTATGATCGAACAATTATCAATAGTAGTCGAACAAACGATAATTAATCAAAATTAATTAATCTGAGCTACAAAAATGAAGATATCTAGTAAGGGGGGCCAACTTAAGGGTGAACATTTGTTTAATTAATTATAAATAAATAAAAAACGAACAAATAATTTTTACATTCGAACAATAACGAACAAACGACGAAGAAATAATTAAAATTAAAAAAATCTGGTTGCCTGTAAAGTCGGTTTTACGGGCGAAGATTTTACGTGACAACGTCTTTTTCTCGGTAGAATATTTATTGATATGAATATAATTAAGTTGAAGGCATTTGCTCGTCCGTTTCCATTGTTTTGAGAGTGGTGATTCCTGTTGAACATTTGAAATTGAATGGATGAATTTTTAATTTTAAAGAATCAATTTGAAAATCAAAACACTTATTCAGATCGAAGGTTCAAATTTTTGCTAAATAAATTTGAAATTAATTAAAATTTGTAATTGTAAATGATGAAGTTGAAAATTAAAACATTTACTTAAATTAGATGTTAAAATTCTTGCTCAACACAGTTTAAATCAAGTTTTCTTATATCTGCCACTTTTTCTTAATATTTGTAATTTTAAAGAATCAATTCGAAAATCAAAACATTTATTCAGATCGAAGGTTCAAATTTTTGCTAAATAAATTTGAAATTAATGAAAATTTGTAAAATAATAATTAATTAATTAATTAATTTTAAACTAATAATTTACTTAACACTATCAACATTTATCAATAGTATGACATAACCTATAAACTCAGTTTCTCAACTTTTGTGTCAATCTAACAATTAATCAATCAATCATAGTTTACGATAATGAAATATCAGTGTACAATTATTTACCTTTATTGTTGTAGTTGTTGTAAATGACGAATCTAAGCACTCCACATTTTCACTACAGACACAGCTGACGATACTTTAACCACACGTGTGAACTTGTATTATGACGCTTTCTTGTTTTTCCAACGCCAAGAACGTTCGAGAAAGACAAAGACAGAGACACAAGCATGCGCCGATTCAATGCGCCTAATTCTCTAGTGCTGCGCGCGCGGCAGACCGATCATAGTTGAGTGGGAGAGAGACGCAAGGCATTCGGCGGGCCTCTCTCTCGTTCGGTGACTCATCGTAACGTTACCGAGCGTTACACTTTTTCATAAGTGACTCCCAGCCGCAACCTAATTTAAGACGTTGTCACGTCAAAAAAATTCAAAAATCGAAAAATGTGGGGCCAAATTCAGTAAGCCAGTTCACTATACTGCAGTCTGCACTACTCTGCACTACACAAGTGTTTTTTATTTCTTTTCATTTGTCCAGTTTTGGGCAGGCTAAAGCTTTGAAGCCATACTGCCTTGTCTGTCGTATTATTTTTTAGAAATTAACAACCTCACACTAACTTAATCTAACCTAAACTAACCTAACCTAATCATCCATAAAGTCGTGGCGCTCTATGCATCATGTTCCAAGGGAGTTTTAACGATAATGCAGAAGAGCACTCAATATTTACGATATTTATACATTTTCCTACATTTGCACACATATACGAAAACTTATTGAATAAAACGCCACTAATTTTATTCAATAATACTTAATGAAACCCAAATTTTAGAAAATAATGCAATTAAAAACGTGAATCTTTTACATTCCCGCCAAAACTTTCAGTACCTACACAAGTGTTAACAAAAAGGCATAAAGACTGTAGTCTTGAGTCTACTGACGTAATAGGCAAGTAATAGGTAGATAAATAAAAAAAACTGTCAACAAAAATGGTTGTTGAGCGTCTGTCAGATAATGCTACATTGTTTATTTGTTATATCCATATTTTGATAAGGTCTTGAATCTAATATATGAATTAATTGTCTCCATAATTATGTGGAATTAGTGATTTAAGTAGTAAGTGTCACAAAATGTCTCAACGTTTCCCAACAAGCGGCCCTAGCGCCGCTGCGCCGCCGGGCGCCATGCAGCCACAGCAACGGTACCCGGGTCCAGCTCAGCCACCGGGATCCCCAATGCCACCTAGACCATACCCAGGACCAAATTTTCCAGTAAGGTTTTGCTCTTATATTGAGGTAATTACATTAAATAGGTCTTAGATATCTTCTAGTAACTGGCAACTGCAACTGTTCTTTAAATGAAGGTAAGAATGTGATCATGTTTTTTCATGACAACAAGCAAATATTAATTAATAACGCGTATAAATAAATCTATAGTTGTAATTTTAATTACACGATATCTACTGATGTTTACTGTGTTGTCCATTTTTGAGACTGCTGCTAGACCTATGTGTTAATCATAATTAAGTTACATACAATTTTTTGAATGGTAATGATACTAATACTGTATGTGATATGTTACTAAATTTTTTAAATGGCTGTGTATGCTTGTGTTTGTATGCTTTGTGTCTTAATAAAATGTATTATGCTGCATGGTACCTTATAAACAGTATTTCTACCTCACAAATTTTCTTCATGACAAATAAACTCATTGTTGTATTATGTATGTATTCATATTGTTGTAACATGTGATTTTTCTTTCACACACTTTTACACCCAAAATCCCACTAAAGACCATGTCTTACAATAGTATTGGTTATATCTATTTCAGTAATAAAATCATGTTTATGTATAGGCACGCAGTGGATTCACACCTCCTCCAGTGGGCGGCCCTGGAGGTGCAGCCCGGGCTGCTGGCGGCTCAGCATATGGAGGCGGTCCAGCGCCAGCTGTCCGGCCTGCTCCCACTCAGGCTGCCCCACAGCAAGCCACAAAGCGAGCAGTAGATGCCCGTGCACCTCTGCCCCCACACAACAAGCCAATATATAATCCTGATGGTTACTCAGGTACTGGCAGTGCCCCAGCCAAACGCAAAAAGAGATTAGCCGACAAGATCCTACCCCAGAAGGTACGTGACTTGGTGCCCGAGTCTCAGGCCTACATGGACCTGCTTGCTTTTGAGCGTAAACTGGATGCAACAATTATGAGGAAACGGTTGGATATACAAGAGGCACTGAAACGGCCCATGAAACAGAAGAGAAAATTAAGGATATTTATATCAAATACATTTTATCCAGGTGTGTTGTCCAAAAAGGCATTTCCAATAGAAAGATCCTGAATAAATTATTAGAAACTAATGAATCATCATAATGTTTCAGGACAGGGGGACAATGCTGTACCCTCCTGGGAGCTGCGTGTTGAGGGCCGTTTATTGGACGATACCAAAAATGATCCCAATAAAGTAATATGTTTTATCTTATTGTATACAGCTCCAAGTTTCTAATGTCCCTCCAGTGCGACAAAGTCTATTAACAACTCTATCTAACGATGACAGTCAGCCCTGGTACACTGGTAACAACTGGTATTAAAGTATCGTGTCATGTCGGTTTCAGGTGTTGCAGGTAAAGCGCAAGTTCTCGTCTTTCTTCAAGTCTCTGGTGATCGAGCTCGACAAGGAATTGTACGGTCCCGACAACCACTTGGTCGAGTGGCATCGCACGCTCACAACCCAGGAGACCGACGGCTTCCAGGTAACTCACGTCGAGTTTGGTCTGTTTCAATATAAAATTTTTCATCTATTCGTAATTTTTTAACGAAAATCGACGTCAGGTGAAGCGGCCCGGGTACAAGAACGTGCGCTGCACCATCCTACTGCTGCTGGACTACCAGCCGCTGCAGTTCAAGCTGGACCAGCGCCTCGCGCGGTTGCTCGGCGTGCACACGCAGACGCGGCCGGTCATCGTGAACGCGCTGTGGCAGTACGTGAAGACGCACCGCCTGCAGGAGCCGCACGAGCGGGAGTGGGTCGCCTGCGACAAGTACCTCGAGCAGATCTTCGGCGTGTCGCGCCTCAAGCTGGCCGAGGTGCCGGGCCGCCTGGGCGCGCTGCTGCACCCCCCGGACCCGATCGTCATCAACCACGTGATCGCCGTCGAGCCGCCGCACGACACCAAGCAGACCGCCTGCTACGACATCGACGTCGAGGTCGACGACACGCTCAAGACGCAGATGAACAGCTTCCTCGTCAGCACGGCGAACCAGCAGGAGATCCAGGGGCTGGACTCGAAGATCCACGAAACGGTGAGCGCCTCTCCTCGTCCGACCCGCGACGCGTCGCCGACGATCACTAATCTTTGCGGTGTCGACAGGTGGACACGATCAACCAGCTGAAGACGAATCGCGAGTTCTTCCTGAGCTTCAGCATGGACCCGCAGCAGTTCATTCAGAAGTGGCTCGTGTCGCAGTCGCGCGACGTGCGCAGCCTGGGCGCGGGGGCGGGCGCGGGCGCGGGGGCCGGGGCGGGGGCGGGCGGCGAGGAGGAGCGTGGCGGCGCGTTGTACACTGCGGGCTGGGCGCGCGAGGCCGTGGCGCGCTACCTGCACGCGCGCCTGGCGCAGCGCCGCCGCGACCTGGAGCACGCGCTGCACCCGCCCGCGCACCCCGCACACACCGCGCACCCCGCGCCGCCCCGCGCGCAGTGAGGCCCGGCTGTTAATTCCGGACCGAAAAATGGAGTTTTTAAATAACTAATAAAATCAGGGGCCGTTCGTTGAGATACGAAAATTTTGTATGTATGTGATTATCGATTATTCTCCAAATTATAAGAAATATTACCATTTTAACAGCTTTTATTTAACGTGCACTGTATTTAAGTATATTATGTTCGAGTGGAATCCTAGAACTCAATTTTGAAGTAGATATCTGTGACCGAACGAGCTAAAACTTTGTATACGCGTTTACTTTGGATGACAATTCACAATAAGATGTGTGACATCATTCTAAATCTGATATGGCGGGCCACCCGAGATGGCGGATGGGATAGGATATTTTAATTGCATTTCTGCAATGTGGGTATCAAATGAAAGAAAATAACATAATATGGTGAGATGCAACATGATCAGATAATTCAAAGTAAAGAATTCACAAGTGAGTTAGTGGGCCGATGTTACATTGCAAGCTCGACGTCGAAAATATGAATTTGTAAGGCAGCGCGTAAGCTGGCTGGGAATAAGAGTTCTTAATATGCCAGGAGATATAACTTTGTCATCTATACACAGGTTTTGTGTGTTATTTTTAAGTCCATTAATTTTTTGTAATTAAATATTTGCCATCTATCAGCTTTACTTTTATTTTAAAAAGTTTTTATTCTAAAGGAATTTTGAGCTCCCTTGGTCAAATTTAATAATCTTTTCAGTAACTTTACTTAAGTCTTGTACTTAGAGAGATTACTTTGAGTGCGATTATTGCGGTAGGAGTTGTCTTTTTTTTCTAGTGCATACCTTAATTCCACAAGATATCCAACTAGGTTTTCTATTGATTCTAGTTCGAAGTAATATTATAGGAAAGCATAGCATAGTAATATTATAGCATAGCATTGTAGAATTTATATAAAAAAGAAAGTTGTGTTAGTTACACCACTTATAACTCAAGATCGGCCGCACAGATTAGGCTGAAAATTGGTGGAGAGGTAGCTTAGAACCAGGAATCCGACATAGTATAGGAAAATATGGATAAATTGCAAGTGAAATACTAAAAAAGACAATTTAATTTTCCTATGCAAATTTTTTTTTTATGGAATAGGAGGGCAAACGAGCAGACGTGGCACCTGATGGCAAGCAACCAACGCCGCCCATGGACACCAGCAACACATATAGTGTTACTGATGCGTTGCCAACCTTTAAGGGATAGGAAAGGATGGGGAAGGGGTGGGCCTCCGGGTACCTCTCTCACCGAACGAAACGCGGCATGCGCCACTTTACCTCGGTCTTCTGAGAGGTCGTGGTATTTCACCGGTCGAGCCGGCCCATTCATGCAGCGAACTGCTTGGCTCTACCACTGTTAGAATGGTAGTAATGAATATTCATGATTATTGACATTACACTGTTAATCAAATGTCAAAATTTGTCGTATCATGTCACTATACAATGGCCGCGTTCCACATAAAGCCCACAAAAACCGCGACCGCGGAAATTGCCGTTCCACTAACGAAAAAACGCCGCGGGCGTTGTGGGCGAATGTTATAAGTGGAACGCAAAACTTGAGCGCTGTGTGCTAGCAATATGGCGGCTCGGAAAAATCATCAAGTTCTGATGACATATGTCATTTTTTATTGAAAGCCCACCAAGACCTACTAATATTTTGCGACGAAGTGGGTCGCGAACAGTGACGTCATCTATGACGTCAAGCGATCGCTCGCTACTACCGCGGGCTTTATGTGGAGCGCTACTGTGGGCGTTGCGGTCGCCGCGGTCGCTTAGTGGAACTTGCCCAATATATCTTCTCGTCCAAAATTCCTCAGTGCCTATAATCCAAGGTCTATGACCAGTGTGAGTTACCACAGCGATGACATATGCTTCTGAGACATGCTCTCTAAATGCTGGCCGTATTATGAAGCTTAAAGTCACTCAGCGTGCTAAGGAGAGGACTATACTCGGTATATATAATATGGTACTATACTCGGTATATAAATTGAAAGTGACATCATTCCGAAGGTATGTGTAGCCGAAAGTTTAACATATCTCGAGATAAAAATTAATAATCCTAGTCAAATAAAGATAAAAACTAAGTTATTTAGGTAGTAGTAAATAGTAGCATAAAAAATATTTTCATTTACATGTTTAGAATGTTATAAAATGATAAGTTATGTTAAACTTTCGGTTATACATACCTTCGGAATGATGTGACTTTCTTGAAAAGTATCGCGAAGTTAACCGTTTAATAATGGCCAAAAGTGACTAGTAGGGTCATAGTCGCCAATAACGAAAGAAGATCATGTAAATATTTGGACAAGTTATTTTTGAACTCAAAAATCTGTAATTTGGAGTTCAGGAACTTAGTCATATAAACATTTTAACAACTTTTTTGAAATCGTGTGTACTAAGATTAGTTATCTGCTCTTTGAACTCTCAAATGAAACTGCAGTAAGTATAATTTGTTAATGTTTATGACTACTTTTTGGTTACTTATTTAGGTACTAGCAAATTTCTGCTGTTCAGGGTGACTTAGTACGTCCCAACGTTTAACTAAGTATGAATTAAGACGACATAGGGGTTAAAAGGGACCGAGTTTTATATGAATGGGTTAGGGCTGTCCCTATTAAATTATACTTTAAAAAAACAAATATTAATAAGTTGATAATATGTTACTAATTAAATTTAGATGAATTTATTTTAAAAAGGTAGCTTATATAGGTATGGCATATTGGGTATATTTCAAGAGCTTCAAATATCGCTAACTTTATGTAGAAGTGTAAGGTAGGTTTACACTTCTACATAAAATAACATGATATTGTTTTTACTACACTATTACACTATGAATTTTAAGTTTAAGTCGTAAATACAAAGACAGATTTATGAGCAAAAATTTTGATTAAAAATACCAAAACCTGTGCTGTTTTTTTGCATTCGAACAAATTTATTTAGTCTAAGCATGTATTTATTCATGTACCGTAAACGGAAATTTGTTTAAATTAATAATAGTCTCGTTGGTCCAGGGGCCGAGCACACGGCTCGGAATCCTGAGGTCGCAAGTTCAGATCCTGGCACACACCAATGATTTTTTGAAATTAATTTCTAAAGTTTGGGGGTCATGTCAAGAGCGTGCACGTCGCTTCCCCGGCCGTCCCAGTGGGACGCAATCTTGACCGAAGCAAACTCAGCCGGACGGGCTGCTAGGGCATGCCCCGTAAGCGACGGGCACCGATTTGCCCCCGTCGGTGCGGCTGCATGCGCATGCGGCGAAGGGGGCCGCCACCCTTCACGCAGCGCCAACCCTGGCGGGACGAGGAGAGGGGAGTGCCGTAAAGGCACGTGGAATGTTAGAGGTAGTATGACAAGAAAGATGAATGAGATGATGGATGTAATAAATGAGAGATGCCTGGATGCCTTATGTTTGACAGAGACAAAGCGGAAGGGGAGTGAGACCGAGAACCTCCCCGGTGGCATGGAAGCCCTATGGTCCGGAGTGGACCCGGACGTCCGTGCCAGTGGGGGTGTTGGAGTCGTTCTCTCCTCCCGCTTTGATTCAGGAGTGAAAGATTATGAGTTGGTAGGCCCGAGACATCTTTGGGTTCGAATAAAATTGGGGATCACGCGAGTTTTCCTGGTCGCAGCTTATGCTCCCGTCAGCTCCGCGGATCCCCGCGAACTCGAGGAGTTTTGGGAAACTGTTAGGGATATTCTGGATCTGGTTGAGGGAAATGAAAGGATAACTCTGTGTGGTGATCTTAATGGATGGGTCGGAACCAAGAGAGATAGCCTGGAGGCTGTCCTTGGTCCGAATGGTGACAAGAGAGTGAATGATGCTGGTAAGCCGATATTGGACGTATGCCTGGAACGGAACCTCCTTGTGTCTAACACATTATTCCGTCATAAAGATATTCACACGTATACGTGGAGACGGAATGAACAAAAGAGTATGATTGATTTGATTTTGGTAGATAGTCGTCTCCGAAATACTCTAAGGGATACAAGAGCCAACAGAGGCCCCACTCTTTATACGGACCACTACCTGGTGATAAGCCGTTTCGTGGGCCTTTTCAAGAAGTGGATACACTGGCGAGTGTACCCATCGTAACCATTTCGGAGAGCTTGAAAGGATAAAATGCGAGAAATTAGAAGATGGAATTGTACGGAGTATGTATGTAGACCTAGTCAGTAAAAGACTCAGTGAGACGAGTCTTTCTGACCTAGGTGTTGAAGAATGCTGGGAAAGAATGAAAGATAGTATAGTGGATAGTGCAAAAGAAGTATGTGGTAGTGCAAAGAGGCATAAGATTCTGAGAGGTGATGCCTGGTGGGACGCGGATGTGAAAGCCAGCGTCGAAAGAAAGAAAAAAGCATGGTTGGATTATGTCTCAAGTTTGAATCAGAATGATAGTATGACAGAGAAAAAGTATGAAAGCTACCGCCGCTGCAGGAATGTTACCAAAGCCTTAGTGAAAGAGAAGCGTGAAAGACTAGTTGCGAATGAGGAAGTGAGGTTGACGGAGAACTTCGAGGCGAATAACAAACTCTTCTGGAGGGAAGTTAGAAAGTCTCGGGGCTCTTCGTCAACATCCAGAATGGACAAAAAGATCTAAGACTAGTAACATTCTTGCAAACCCAAGCGATGTATTGGGCAGGTGGAGTGAGTATTTTGGGGAAATGTACGAGTATGTTCCGGATGTGGGCGCCGCGGGTGAGCCTACGGCTGATACCGCTGCGCCAACATCTGACGAGGACATTACTATGGAAGAGATTTAATGGTCGATACGAAGTATGAAAAATGATAAGGCAGCTGGAATTTATATGATGTCTGCTGAAATGATCAAATACGGTGGAACCTGTGTCCGGGACGCTTTCCTGACCCTGAGCAATCTGTGCTGGAGGTCGGGTAAGGTTTCCATGGACTGGAGGCGCGCTGTCATTGTGCCCTTGTATAAAGGTAAGGGATCACGTATGCAGTGTTCCAGTTACAGGGCCATCAGTTTGATTAGTTTAGCAGCAAAAGTGTATGGGAAAATTATTGAAAGGAGAATGAGGGTGATATCGGATGGAGTGTTGTGGGAGGCTCATGGTGGTTTTAGAAGTGGACGAGGGTGCATGGATCAGATTTTTTCTCTCCGCAACATCGTGGAGAAACAACTGGCTGTTAACCGGAAGGTTTTCTGCGGTTTTGTGGATTTGGAAAAAGCGTTTGACAGAGTGTTACGAAAGGATCTGTGGGATATACTCCCGGGCTACGGGGTGAGCGGAGTACTGCTGCGCGCTGTGAAGTCCACTTATGAGGGCTGCACAGCATGTGTGCGTGTTGACGGCGGCTTGTCCCCCTGGTTTGACGTCAATATCGGTGTCAGACAGGGTTGCGTGCTGTCCGCTCGACTGTTCATCCTGTACCTGGACAGTTGTCTCCAGAGAGTGAGATCGATGGATGTAGGGATGCGAATGGCTGACCTAGTTGTGAGCTGCCTGCTTTACGCAGATGACGCCGTGCTTCTAGCCGAATCGCCGTCGGACCTGCAAACACTAGTCACTACTATGAAAGATGATTGCATGATTAAAGGCTTGCAGTTGATTGCGACGAAAACCAAAGTTATGGTGTTTGAAAGGGAGGAATCCAGAACAGATGCAAGGATTGATGATGTAGTGCTGGAACAAGTGAATGAAATTGTATATCTTGGATGCGCTTTTAGCAGAGATGGAAGGTACACCGCGGATGTAGAAAGACGAGTGGCGATAGGAAATAGCGTAAATGGAGCGTTGGGTAGATCCCTGGGCGCAAAAAATATTAGCAGAAAAGCCCAGCTAGCAATCCACAATGCAGTCCTGATCCCAACGCTAACTTATGGAAGCGAGAGCTGGGTATGGCAGAGTGTGCATGAAAGTAGAATAAACGCGGTAGAAATGAGGGCACTACGCAAAATCTGCGGAGTGACTCTCGCTGACCGCGTAGAAAACAAGGTTGTAAGGAAGGAAGTTGGTTTGAAAGAGAGTGTCGGTGTAAAAGTAAGAAAGGGCATGCTCCGATGGTTCGGACATGTAGAAAGAATGGTTGATGCAAGACTGACTAAGCAGATATACAATGCAAAAGCGGATGGATGTAGGAGTCGAGGACGGCAAAACACACAAGACACACATTCCATGACCAAATAGAACGTGTTCTGGAGGAAGGTGATGTTAAGAGCCTCAAAAACTGACGCGCGTGCATGAAAAGAGTTATGAAAGTCAACGAAGCGAGTGAGGCGTGTAAGAATCGTACCTTTTAGCGCTCTGTTCTCTCTGCCTACCCTGCAAGGGATTTGGCGTGAAGTTATGTATGTATGTAATTTCTAAAGTTATGTGTGATAAATATCGATGAGTAAAAACATTGTGCCCGGTATATAGGTTCGCCACCTATTCCATTTGGGACGTAAACATAACAGCGAGTCGAGGCTCAACAGCCACTGCGTACACCTTCATGTATAAAAGGCGTGAAGTTAGGTTATGTAATAATTGTAAACTGTCAGCCCTGGTAACATTTCCAACTAACCACCTATTGATCTCAATTCACCCTGATTTGCGGGTGAATTGGGATTGCATATATTTTAGCGTTTTTTATTTAAATCCACCTGTCAAATAACTTGTGGCGGTTATCACATAACCTCGCATTATGAGAAGTCGGTTAATGCCGTTATGCGGACCTCCGGTGTCAAGCGCCGCGAAAAAAGCCGAAGGACCGACTTCGGGCGCGCTCGGTTTCTTTAGACTAGTGAGTCGATCTCTGTACTCGACGCCGCAAGGCTGCGCGCGCGCTAACCGATATCTAGACCTTCTTAGTACTCTGTAGTGATCCTAAATAATCTCATTTCGTTTCTTCTTGTTCTACGCTGTGTTTCTAACTATATCTATCTGTCTACTGAACTATATCTAGGACTGTGAACAATATACCTTCTTTTCGCCAGTAATAGTTTTATTTAACATCTCCGCTTCGCCTACATTGCTAATATACTCAGCCGTACCCAAACACTCTACAGTGGTGACCCCGGAACATTAAATACTTTCGTGTAGTGAATCGTGAACTTATTGCATTATGGCTAAAAGTGATAAAGACGTGTCAGACGAAGTGTGTCGCGTTGGTGTTAAAATGCCGCCATTTTGGCCTAACGAACCCGCTTTATGGTTCGTTCAATTAGAAGGACAGTTCGCATTATCAAACATAACGTCCGACGTAACTAAATTTTACCACGTAGTTGCAAATTTAGATTTCAAATACGTATGTGAAGTTAAAGACGTTGTTAGCAAGCCGCCGGCCGATAATAAATACGAAAAAATTAAGGCAGAATTAATTTCACGTCTATCAGCTTCCCAAGAACAACGAGTTCGGCAGTTATTAAAACATGAGGAGCTGGGTTCACGAAAACCGTCTCAGTTCCTGCGACATCTGCGAGACCTCGCAGGTGTGGATGTGCCCGATGATTTCATTCGTTCTCTTTGGACGAGTCGTTTGCCTACCCATATACCGGCAATTATAGCGACTCAAACTGACTTGCCGCTGAATACAGTTGCCCAGATCGTCGACAAAATCCACGAAATCTCACTTCAGCCTAGTGGTCAAGTTGAAGCTGCTTCCACATCGACTTCTACACCGATAGCTCCGTGTCCGACGTTTGCGATTGAACAACTTACACGGCGTATTGATGACCTATCCCGTCAGATGGCAGAGTTGTCATCTGTTCCTCGCTTTCGCTCGATGACTCGAGCGCATTCTCCACGCTGGCGTCAACGATCTCGGAGCCGCTCTAATGCTGGCCCGAGGTACTGCTGGTATCATCGGCGTTTTGGACAACAAGCAACAAAGTGTCGCGAGCCGTGTGCGTTTCGACAGGGAAACGAGAAAAGCAGTCAGTGAAAACGGCATCACGTGACTGCGATAGTGTAATGGGCCGAGTTTTTATAACAGACCTTAAATCTAAAGTTCAATATTTAATCGATACAGGCTCAGACCTATGTGTTTACCCCTATAAATTTATTCATAATAGAAAGTGCTTTAAAACAGACTATACACTTTACGCGGCTAATGGTACTACTATCAATACATATGGGTGGGTAAATCTGTCATTGGACTTTGGACTTAGACGCGCGTTTATGTGGCGTTTTATAATAGCAGACGTAACTAAGCCCATTATAGGCATAGACTTTTTATCCCACTATAATTTATTAGTAGATGCTAGGCAACATCGCTTAATAGACAATATAACATCGCTAAGTGCAATAGCTAAGCCTGCTTTTTCTGCTTTGTGCCAAATAAAGACTGTTACAGGTAACACCCCATACCATGATTTGCTCTCACAGTTTCCGGACATCACTCGCCCAGCTGGCGACCTGTCTCAACGAAACATTAAGCACAACACGCTGCACTACATACGAACGACCCCAGGACAACCCGTATACAGCCGACCTCGTCGATTGGCACCGGATCGACTCCGTATAGCAATTAAGGAGTTCGAAGACATGGTAAGATCAGGTATAGCTAGGAGATCTGACAGCCCTTGGTCATCACCATTACACCTGGTACCGAAGAAGAATAACGAATGGCGACCATGTGGCGACTATCGTGCGTTAAACGCCCGCACTGTACCTGACCGATACCCGGTCCGCCATATTGGTGATTTTTCTCATAATCTTCATGGCTGTACCGTATTTAGTAAAATTGATTTAATGCGTGCTTACAATCAAATTCCTGTAAATCCTACAGACATTTCCAAGACTGCCATCACTACCCCGTTTGGAATGTTTGAGTTCCCGTTCATGAGCTTCGGACTTCGAAATGCAGCACAAACATTTCAGCGGTTTATGGATGAAATCTTAAGGGACCTGGATTTTTGCTATCCATATATCGACGATATATTAGTTGCTTCTCCAACACCTGGAATCCACCTGGAACACCTGGAACGAGTTTTTAAGCGGTTACAAGAACATGGACTTGTAGTAAACTCTTCTAAGAGTATATTTGGTAAGGTTGAAGTCGAATTCCTAGGCTACATCGTGTCTTCTACAGGTACTAAGCCACTTCCACAGAAAGTTGAAGCTATACAGAATTTCCCGCAACCTAAAACAATTAAAGAACTACGCAGATTCCTAGGTATGCTAAATTTTTACAGAAAATTTATTCCAAAAGCAGCTAATAGTCAGGCACCCTTACATAAACTTTTATCTGGTCCAGCAGTTAAGCCCAGCACTCCAATAACATGGACGAAAGAGTTACAAGACGCTTTTGCTACATGTAAAACAAACTTAGCAGAGGCTACTCTTTTAGTACATCCAAACCCGTCAGCAGAGTTAGCTCTTTTTACCGATGCCTCAGATAGTGCCATTGGTGCTGTACTGCAACAGAATACAAACTCAGAATGGCAACCACTCGGATTTTTCTCGAGAAACCTAAGTACTACTCAACGAAAGTATAGCCCGTTTGATAGAGAGTTGCTCGCTATCTACGAGTCAGTAAGACATTTCAGGCATATGGTTGAAGGTAAAACCTTTAGAGTCTATACCGACCACAAACCTCTTGTTTCCGCGTTCAAAAAGGCTTCTGAAAATTGTTCACCTCGACAGTTTCGTTATTTCGACTTCGTCTCCCAATTTACTACGGACATTCAGCATATCGCAGGCGAAGACAACGTAGTGGCCGACGCTCTGTCCCGCACCGAAGCTATTTCAGCAGCGATAAACTTAAATGCCTTAGCATCTTCACAAGATGAAGATGGTGAACTTCAGCAGGTACTGAAAAGCGATACATCACTAGACTTGCAGAAAATCAAAATTTCTGGCTCCAGTAAGTTATTATACTGTGACGTTTCATGTCCATCACCTAGACTCTATCTCACACCACAATTTCGCAGACAAGCTTTCGACTGCATTCACGGATTGAGCCATCCGGGAGTAAAAAGTACTGTGAAGCTTATGACGGAAAGGTACGTTTGGCCCAACATCAAAAAAGATTGCAGTGAGTGGACGCGTAGCTGTCTCTCTTGTCAACGATCGAAGATTTCCAGACATACCAGAGCGCCAGTACATACATTTGTTCCCCCAACGAACAGATTTAGTCATGTACATATAGACCTCATAGGACCTCTGTCAATATCACATGACTACAGGTATTGTCTTACCGCAGTGGACAGGTTTACTCGCTGGCCAGAGGTGATACCACTTCACGACATCAAAGCTGACACAGTGGCAAGCGCTTTCGTCACCGGCTGGATATCGCGCTTCGGATGTCCTGAGAAGGTTACCACTGACAGAGGTAAACAGTTTGAATCGAATCTGTTCAAAGAGCTTGTGAATTTAATAGGATGTAATCACCTGCAGACGACAGCATATCATCCCGCTGCAAATGGAATGGTGGAGAGGTTCCATAGACAATTAAAATCGGCAATAATGTGTCATGCGAACGACGATTGGTTTGAAGTACTACCAATCGTATTACTTGGTATACGGTCAGCATGGAAGGAAGACATAGGGTCATCATCAGCTGAGTTGGTGTACGGCGAAACCCTACGCTTACCAGGTTCATTTTTCAATAGCTCACCAACTGAAGTAGTAGACTACTCTGATTTTCTTTCCCGGCTACGAACTAATATGCGAAATTTGAAGCCTACACCTGTATATCACCACGGAAGTGCACCCGTCTTTATAAGTAAGGATTTGTTATCTTCTAAACAAGTATTTCTACGGCAAGATGCCATTCGCAAGCCTTTACAAGCCCCATATACTGGACCTTTTACTGTAATAGAACGTGGAGACAAGTTTTTCAAGATAAACGTGAAAGGTAAACCTACTACAGTGTCTATCGACAGATTAAAACCGGTTTACGAAGTTCAGCAAGAACTTAATAAACCGTCTCCACTGAGAACAACCGAACCGCATTACATTACAAGGTCTGGCCGTCACGTACGCTTTCCCGATTTTTTCGACCCAAAAGGTCTCCGAGGGGGCTGATGTGGCGGTTATCACATAACCTCGCATTATGAGAAGTCGGTTAATGCCGTTATGCGGACCTCCGGTGTCAAGCGCCGCGAAGAAAGCCGAAGGACCGACTTCGGGCGCGCTCGGTTTCTTTAGACTAGTGAGTCGATCTCTGTACTCGACGCCGCAAGGCTGCGCGCGCGCTAACCGATATCTAGACCTTCTTAGTACTCTGTAGTGATCCTAAATAATCTCATTTCGTTTCTTCTTGTTCTACGCTGTGTTTCTAACTATATCTATCTGTCTACTGAACTATATCTAGGACTGTGAACAATATACCTTCTTTTCGCCAGTAATAGTTTTATTTAACATCTCCGCTTCGCCTACATTGCTAATATACTCAGCCGTACCCAAATAATTACTATACTATACTATTTAATAAGAAAGGAAAGAACGAGACTCAAATATTTTTACTTCTAAACTGTTAAAATACATTTTATTTCTTCTGCAATATCGTATTAAAGTTTCATTTTGTTTCAATTCACCCCATTTGACGGTATAAGCCATCTGACGTGCTAACCGCACTGATGACTAGAGAGAGATGAATCAAGAGAAGAATCGTATTGCTATGTCGTTTTAATATAACCATGTTGCGCATGTAAAACCAAAACAGCCGCACGACTTAGTGAAATCAAGCGATTCCGCAGACGCAGTGACGCAGCTTAATGAAGGATTACCTACCAAAGGCAAACCAAGGAAATTGACGCAACAACTATTTCATCCTTCTACATCTCTAAGTGAAGGAATTGAGAACAGTCGGGGAAGTGAATGCGACCCGAGTAGGTCAACACAGACGAGAATCCGCTCTCCTGATGAAAAAGAATTGAAGACGCATCAAGCGAAAAGAACTTAAAGTCGTATTTTTATTAGCTTTTTATTAGCTTCACCTGTATGTTTGTATGTTTGTTTGTAACCGACTTCTTTGGGCGCGATTTTGACCCACTTTACCGGCCAGATTTCGTTCAAACTTTGTAGATTTATTGAGGACCAATGACAATACACTAATTTGATAAAATTATTCCATTTTTCAATTTGCAAAATATGATTTTTGTTAAGTTTTTAGTGCTCATAGTTCACTTCTCGCACCATCTAGTGGCAATCAGCGGAAAGCCTACGTTATTAACTTGAAACGAGTTCCTTGTATAAGTCACAGATGGCGCTATTCCTCAAATTCTGTTTTGATATCCGTTGTTAGCACGCTTTACAATAGTTAAGCAATAGTTTAAAAACTAAGAAACGCGCTTGTTGTAAAAAACCGAACTAAAAATATAAAATAAATAATAGTTTAAAAAAACTAAAAACACGCTTTTTATAGAAAACCGAACTAAAACATAGAAAATAAATTTTAATGAATTTAAATTAAGAAAATAGTGTTAAAAATTTCAATCAATATAAATTAATAATAGTGTGAATAAAAAAAAAATATTTTATTTAAAAAAAAGCGTGGGGTGCTTTTTAAGATATTATCGAAATGATAATCACTCTACTCATATCTGTCAATAAAATATTTATAACTATTGACACCATGCACCCCACGCTTTTCTTAAAATAAAATATTTTTTTTTTATTCACACTATTATTAATTTATATTGATTGAAATTTTTAACACTATTTTCTTAATTTAAATTCATTAAAATTTATTTTCTATTTTTTAGTTCGGTTTTCTATAAAAAGCGTGTTTTTTAGTTTTTTTAAACTATTATTTATTAATTAGACAAAGCTAGCTGACACTGCTGACAGTAGATATGGTCACTTTGTAAAATAATGTTGCCACATTTAAACTAACTAGCAGACCGCGCGAACTTCGTACCGCCATATTTTATACATTTTCCACTAAAAAAGTAATTGCCGCAATCATATTAATACCCCAAAGCTTTCATCAGAAATGGATTATCTAATACTAATATTTATTTTAATTCAAGTTCTTGATACATACATACATAATTTCAGGCCAGATCCCTTGCGGGGTAGGTAGAGAGAATACAGGGCCATAAGGCACGATTATTACACACCTCACTTGCTTAGCTGTTGATATTAGCGACTAACAACCAAGATATATTATGGTGATAATATTATCAATTTCAATCAACACTTTATAAGTAATATTAATAGAATGTCAGGGACTTAGTCCGAAGCTTTTAAAGTGAAACTTTTATTACATCGTCTCAAACTTTTTCGTCTGCGTGTTGCATGTCGCGTGACGGTCGGCCGCGGAGTAGGGATAAAGTGAAAGGCGCTCGTCAGAGCGCCTTTCACGTCTATTATCGTTTATTTATTATTAATTAATTACCCAAATATACACTTTATTTTTGTAAATAAATACCGTAAAAACATGTAGAAAAACACCCCCAGACGAGGGATCGAACCCGCCCCGACCTGTTATCGGTAGTGCGGTTTACCGATGCACCACGAGGGCCGTATGTATAATCGTCTAATTACCGTCCTCTTTACCAATTTCGACACATTTTCTAGGATCGGGTTTGTTTGTTTGTTTGTTTTTTACATACATACATATACGTACGTATTGCAGGCGGAGAAAAAAAAAAAATATTATTAATATAACAAATGACACGATAAAAGGGAATATAATAAATTCGTATGTATTGTAAACGACGGAGGCGTAGGCGGCGGCTTTTAAGTTTCCAATTCCAAAAAGTGAACTACATATATGTGACACAGTTATGTTCGTCAATTTAGTAGTGAATATCTGGATGACCGAGCTTTGCTCGGTATTTTCTTTTTTTTTATAAATTGTGTTTTTTGAAAATTATATTTAAGTACGAATTACATACTAATAAAATAATGAAATATCAATAATATTTTTCGATCTTACCGACAGAATAATAAATATATACTAATATATACATACTATGTACTAACATATTATATTAGAAACATATACTTAATTTTTTGCAGTGATAAACTGTAATAAAAGCAAAGCAAACACACATTGACTTCGTGTTAGTTAACAACGCCATCTGCTGGAATAGAAATTTCATGAAAATCGTTGGAGCCGATTCCGAGATTCCAATTTTATATATATATATATATATACAAGAATTGCTCGTTTAAAGATATAAGATAAGATAGTGCTCTTTATATATGTATTTGTCACATTTTCATAATAAATCGAAATATCATATTTACTGGAGGAAAAAATATCGTTTTGTTTTGTAAAGATCCTTTGTTGTAATGTTGTTAACGTTTAATAGGTGTCGCGTTATCCCTAGTGCCGTAGCTGGAATACTTGTCGATTCGGGCGACATCTATCGATATAATACGATTGTACGATATGCACAGTGGTGAGCTTAGTGGACTGTATTTTATATTGTGGAGATAATTCCAAAGAGGGCGGCTCGGTGTATGTCCTAGCCCCAGCCAAGAGATTGTTTTCAAAGCCACTAACCTGATATGCGGACTGTCTGCTTGACTGCGCGGCAAACGTTGCCTGTGACCACTCTCAGATATCTCCAAGGCACCAGCATCCGTCGGGAAAGTTAATACATAAGATCGGTCATCCACACAACGGCACCGGTCGCCATATTTGAATCCGTCTTCTTGTGAGGCCGAACTTCGCTACAGCGTGCGTGCTGTCGTACCGGCGCTTTAGACGTGACTGAAGAGATGCACATATCTCTTCCAAGGCGGTAGTTTTATACATCTACCGCCAATTTTAGTTAGTGACTTATAATCTCTGGCATAAAGACCGAACATACCCCCCACCGAATTGAACCTGATCAATTCCCCATTACAAAGGCGGGAAGGTAAATTATTTCTAATTCACTAACTCAATTAAAAACAAATTAACACATAAACTAAATAAACCTTAGTAACTATAAGTACTACTCTTACTACTCCTGCTAACTATAGATAACATAACTTAAATTACTTGCTTAATCAGAGGTAATTAATTTGCATAAGGTAATGGACAAACCTTATTAACGGGTCTCTTTATCAGACCATTCTTTGTCCATAAAGTAACAACGCGAACTATTCCATCGATACCTTTGTGTGTTATTTCAACCCTACCTAAAGGCCACTGCAGTGGACGCGTTAAATTAGATTTCAATAAAACTAAATCACCGACCCTTAAATTAGGAGGTGACGAGAACCATTTGCTTCTCTGTTGTAGAGTATGCAGATAGTCATTTGACCACCGCCTCCAAAATAATTGAGACAGTCTTTGTATTGACTGCCAACGTGACAATCTATTTTGAGGAACGTCCTCATAATCATACTCAGGGACACTGATCAGACTTTGACCTATTAAAAAATGACCCGCAGTCAAAACATCAAATTCATTTGGATTATCAGATAACGTACACAAAGGACGTGAATTTAATACTGCCTCTATTCTACAAAATAACGTTGATAACTCTTCTAATGTTAAAGAGCCATCACCCACTACGCGTTGTAAAATGTGTTTAGTGCTTTTAATTCCAGCTTCCCATAAACCGCCCATTGAGGCTGCGTTAGGTGGATTCGTTCGCCATTCTACTTGGCGTGCTGTTAATCCCATGAGAATCTCATCTTGATTCCGTTTATTATTTAGAAATACCGTAATTTCCTTCAAATGCTTAGCTGCAGCTACATAATTTGTGCCACAATCCGAATATAAACACGAGCTCAGTCCGCGACGAGCGACAAAACGATCATATGCAGCTAAAAAACATTCAGTTGTTAAATCCGTTAGCACTTCACAGTGTACTGCCTTTGTTGAAAAACATATAAAAAGGCACAAATAAGCCTTGTATTTCCTTGCGTTACGACGCCTACTTTCTTTTACATAAAACGGACCGCCTATGTCGGTACCTACGTGGTTAAATACTTTACCAGGTTTTAATCGTGATATGGGTAACGTACCCATCTGTGGCTGTAATGCCGTAGGACTACATTTAAAACAAATTTTACATTTTGACAACACTGATCGAATAATGCTACGAGCGCCTACTAACCAATAATTCTTACATAATATACCTTGCAACGTGCGAGGCCCTACGTGTAAATATTTGACGTGTAAATACTCAATTAATATTTTACTTAAATGACATTTTGGAAGCAAAACCGGGTGCTTCGCACTATATGGAAGGTCAGATTGTGATATACGACCCCCCACCCTGAGAACTTGATGTTCAACGAAGGGCGATAACTTTCTTAATGAAGCTACATATTTACCGTTTTTTAAATTTTCTATTTCCGATTTAAAATGATTCATTTGAATGACATAAATGATTTTACTATGAGCCTCTTTCAGCTCGTTTGTCTTTAAAGGCCCTATTGACCGTTGCGATTTCTTTAGGCGCACGTTATTAATAAATCTGCAACACCACGAAATTACGCGCAGTAATTTATTAAAAGAAGAAAACTTATTAAACGTTTCCTCAATATCGTTTAATAACAATTTGCTATCTAAACACGAATTAAATGCAAACGTTGCACTATTCGCCTTAAGTTCCAATACTTTATATTTATCATCCTTCATAAATGTTGTTATAGGCCATGCCTTTTGGTCATCATAAAGCCACCTAGGGCCGCGAATCCACTCTGTGGCGGTGTCCACAAAGTGAGCAGGCAACGCTCCTCGTGAGCAGATGTCTGCGGCATTATTCTCGCCTTTCACGTGATACCAACAACTGGGTGAGATAGAACTAATTATACGACTGACACGGTTAGCTACAAACGTTTTTAACATATATGGTTGCGTATTTATCCACGCCAACACATTCTTAGAATCGCTAAGTGCGACAATTGAACAATTCAAATCATTCCGTTTCTGACACAAATTTAACCAGCTTAGTTAGCAGCACGGCTGCCTCAAGTTCAAGTCTAGGTATTGACATTAGTGGACTTAACGGTGCGACCTTTGACTTGCTAGCCAACAATCTAACCTTAACCTCGCCGACCCTATTCGTGCTTCGTAAATATACACATGTTGCGTATCCCCGAGATGAAGCATCACAAAACGCAATTATTTGTATATCACTGAAGTGTGGAATTAAGACATGACGCTCAATACGCAACTTAGCTAGGAGAGGTAGATCAGAGATAAATCGATTCCATTGTGAGCACGGCTCTGATGGCAAACGATCATCCCATCCTATTCCTAATTTCCAGAGATCTTGCATAATACACTTAGCAACAAAAGTACATGGTGATATGATACCCATCGGATCAAAAATGCTAGCTAGTAATTTTAAAACTGATCGTTTAGTTTGTTCATCGTCAGTCATATTATACGAAAATGCAAAACTATCACATGGAGGAAGCCATGTCAAACCCAGAACCTTGAGAGAGGATGATAACGTATCATCCTGGAAATCTATTTTCATAACTTGATCTGATTGCATGCCAGTTAACAACTCGGTACGATTACTCGCCCATTTTTTCAATTCAAATCCACCACTTTTAAGAAGTGATAATAATTCTAATTGCAACTTGCAAGCATGAGAGACATTCGGACATGACCACAAAACGTCATCCACATAAAATCCTTCTTTCAGAACCCTTGCTGCCTCAGACCTCGACTGACCACCATGTGCCAGCTCGTCATCAGCCAACTGATGCAGTGTACGCACCGCTAGGTATGGCGCACTGCGGAGCCCATATGTAACCGTTTGGAGCTCATAATTACGCACTGGTTCTGTTGGAGATTCACGCCATAATATATGCTGATACTTTCGGTCAGCTGGGTCAATTAAAACTGCCCTATACATTTTTGACACGTCAGCAGTGAAGCATACTTCGTGCAATCGAAAGTTAAAAATGATTTTAAGTAAATCTTGATGAAGCTTCCTGCCCGTCAAAAGTGCATCATTAAGCGAGATACCATTTTTCGGCTGTGCTGACCCATCAAACACTACACGGAGTGGAGTGCTGGCAGAATCCGGACGCAACACACAGTGGTGTGGTATAAAATAACTTGTCGGCTCAGGTCCCAGATACAATTTCATATGCCCGAGGGCCTCATATTCTCTCATGAATTCTACATATGCCTTACGAAGGCTTTCCGATCGAGCCATACGACGCTCAACCTGCATAAATCTATTTAATGCTACATCATAAGAATCGCCAATTCGCTTGTGATTGGGATCTAATAAAATCGGAGAAACATATCGACCACATTCATCGCGGTAATGTTTTTCCACATATATTTTTTCTGCTAAGTCATCTAGCGGATTACTAGGAACTTCACATGGTAAAGATTCAATCTCCCAAAACCGTTTGAGAGTATCATTTAAATTATTATTTTCAACAGTATACGAGACTAACGATGTCTTTGCATACGACACATCAATATCGCTAGAGGAACCTTCCATCTCTAAACGACCTGTAATTACGTAACCAAATACGCTCCCCAACGCAACTGGTACATCACTATTTATTATGAATTTTTTCCCGTTATAAATATACGGAAACATTTCGCCCGAAAGAATAATATCTATCGGCGCCCTTTTATAAAAATACGGATCAGCTAATTTTAAATCCTTATATTCATTTATCACCCTATCAGGAATAATTACATTTGGCAAATCGGAAGTAATTTTTGGTAATATTACCGCATCAATTTTAAATACCGGCGTTTCACTATCACGCGGCTGAATGGCACACGATACCATTCCATAATTTTTAACATATTCACCACCGAGTGCAAATATATTATACGGACATTTCTTACTTGACAGCCCTAGTCGCTGAAAACATTCCATCGAAATAAAATTAGTCTGAGCGCCCGAATCTATTAACACACGACAAAACTGTAAATTATTAAATTCATCTTTAATACCTACTAAAGCGGTTCCTAGCAAGACGGTGTGCAAGTTGGCCGATGTGACGTTACACACAGTTGCATTTCTCTCAACACAAGATGTCGCTACGTTTTCGAGAAGTGGTGTCTTAGCTGCACGAATTTCTCTATGCAATAATACGTTATGTTTACCGTGACACTGCGCACAATTAATTTTACTAAAACATGTTTTTATTGTGTGATTCAATTTTAAACAACGAAAACAAAGTTTTAATTCTTTCGCGCGGTGAAATCTATCTTCGATTGACAAGCTACGAAACGTCACAGCCATATATCATATGATTTTCTTTACAATGTAAACACACTAATTTTGACTCGTGATATGTACTAGGATGTGAATATCTTTTCACATTATTTTTTCGGGAATTAAATTCAAAATTTTTACCATAACTTTTATTGTGCTGCAAATCATAACTGGGTGAAGAATGCTCTAGAATCTTAATCTGATTATGTATGAAAGACACTAATTCGTCGAAAGTGGGTATACAATTTTGATCTAAATTTTGTTCAAAAGATTTTCTTGTTTGCGGATCCAAAGCCCTTAATGCAATATGACAAACTATATAACTACTCAAATCCTCGATATTAAGTGCTTGTATTGCCCTATACGAATGTTCAAAGTTTTCCAAGAAAACATTTAACTCAACAGACGACTCTTTACGCAGCGGCTCAAAGGTCAACATTTTATTTAAATACCCACCAGCCAGTATGCGGTTATCACGATATTTGCTTATTAAACTCTGCCATACCAAATCATAATTACTAGCACTTATTGGTAAACTTTTAACAATATTTAACGCTGCACCTCTTGTACAGGACAATAAATAATGAAACTTATCTATTTTTGAAATGTTAGGCTGGTTATGTACTAAAGAACAAAACGTTTCGTAAAATGTATTAAAATTTTCAATATTAGAATCGAAGACATACAATTCTATCTTTGGCAAGCGAGGACGAGATAGTACAGACTGCGTGCTACTCTCGCTTTTATTATTAATTTCTTCAGGCCTATGTTTCGATTCACACAACTTAACACCAAAATATAGATCATCAAAACATTTCAATTCCTGCCTTCTCATTACAGATTTACTATTAAGTGCAACTTCCTGTTCGAAAATCTCGAATATTAATTTTTCAAATGAACTACGCAAATCACTAATTTCTTTACAGTGTATAAAAAATAATTGTAGTTTCTCGGTGCTAGACAAATCTCTCGACATATCATATATATCTTGCATCTGTTCGAATATGCGTTCTTTACGTTTTATTAATATAGTTAACTGTATGGGCATAACTGACTCATCGTCAGATTTTGGTTTTTTATTTGCCATTTTATTTTGAAATAACACACTCGATGGATATTATTTATTTTACGAATACTTTGCCCTCAGAATGCAATTCAATTACACAATGAATCCAAATATACCTACATAAATTAAATATTTTTCTAGATATGTAACTGACTGGGTGATTTTCACAAGGTACCTACATTTAATGCTTTTATCAATCTTAATGGGGAATTAGGAAATAATTGACATACGTCAATATGAAATATACTGTGTTAAGAACGTCTTAACATCACTTTTATATTCTACCTACTTCTAAATTATATATACTGGAACGTCCAGAATATACCTAAATGCCTATTTATATCCTACTCGGGACACATGACTCACCAGGTCACGCCCTGTAGATATACCTAAACTAGGAACAAATGACTCACTATGTCATGCCCTATCGATGGACCAAGTTGTCCCAAAGGATCAAATCACTATATCCGGCCAACGGTCCAAATGACTGTATCCGGCTCGAAGGACCAAATCACTGTACGATATGCACAGTGGTGAGCTTAGTGGACTGTATTTTATATTGTGGAGATAATTCCAAAGAGGGCGGCTCGGTGTATGTCCTAGCCCCAGCCAAGAGATTGTTTTCAAAGCCACTAACCTGATATGCGGACTGTCTGCTTGACTGCGCGGCAAACGTTGCCTGTGACCACTCTCAGATATCTCCAAGGCACCAGCATCCGTCGGGAAAGTTAATACATAAGATCGGTCATCCACACAACGGCACCGGTCGCCATATTTGAATCCGTCTTCTTGTGAGGCCGAACTTCGCTACAGCGTGCGTGCTGTCGTACCGGCGCTTTAGACGTGACTGAAGAGATGCACATATCTCTTCCAAGGCGGTAGTTTTATACATCTACCGCCAATTTTAGTTAGTGACTTATAATCTCTGGCATAAAGACCGAACAACGATATTACGGCAGAATCATCAATAGTAGCAACCTAGTAGCGCCATCTAGGAATTATTGTCGTGACCACGTAAAATAAAAAACATTTATTAAACCCTATTAACAAATACAAGATGGCAAGTAAATTAAAATAGCCCTTATCGCACAATCCCCTGAAAGCCGGTGACGTCCGGTTCGATTTCAAATTAAACTAGTTTTCTCTCTCTTTGCAAAACTGCCACTGACTTGTAACTAACGAATTAGTGGAGGAAGCAGACTGACGCCTTTCTTACTTTACTTAAGTTTCCAATTCCAAAAAGTGTGCCAGGATTCGAACACGCGACCTATGCGATTCGGAAGCCGTGTGCTCGACCACTGGACCACCGGAACTACATATATGTGACACAGTTATGTTCGTCAATTTATTAGCGATAAGATAGTGCTCTTTATATATGTATTTGTCACATTTTCATAATAAATCAAAATATCATATTTACTGGAGGAAAAAATATCGTTTTGTTTTGTAAAGATCCTTTGTTGTAATGTTGTTAACGTTTAATAGGTGTCGCGTTATCCCTAGTGCCGAAGCTGGAATACTTGTCGATTCGGGCGACATCTATCGATATAATACGATATTACGGCAGAATCATCAATAGTAGCAACCTAGTAGCGCCATCTAGGAATTCTTAATCTTCAGTCGTTAACTTCCAAAGAACTTGAAAATGATGAGATTATCGAATTAATTGATTTAAATCTTTAACTTAAAGTTAAACGAAGCCAAAGCAAACTTTTAAAAAAATTGCTGTGAAGTAACTGTTTTACACTGTTGCACTCTAAAAAAATATAAATGTTAATCATTTTATCAGAATCATCAATTTAAAAAACTTACTAAATTATTGAAAAATAATTATTGAAAAAATATTTTGTTTATGTATATTTAAAAAGTAGATTTAAAAATCAATAACCCAAGACTCAATTTTAAAAGTTTCACTTTTACGGTGGTTTCATAAAACCACACAATTTTTTTGTCAACTTTAAGATTTTTTTTAATACTACTTAAACCTTTTTTTTATTCGATCATTGTCTTTCTACAAAAAAAGACCGGGTCACCACATGTTTTAACCAGCATGTGTTTTTTATAATTGAAATGGTGTCGATTTGGCACCTTGGTATTACTCTTATCAAAATAAATTCACTACATTTTAAAAGAGATCACGACATTAATAATGTAAATAGATGGGCAACTCTATGTGGTATGCTGAAGTCTTTACATTTTAGCAAAATACGCCATGTCGAGGTGCGTGGGTATATCTTGCGTTTCGTCCATCTAAATGAAGTTGCAATATTGTAAAGAATTAAAAATAATATTATCATATCTGCTTAGAGAAGTAACTGTGAACTAACGCTAACTTTGACCCAGGACTTTGGTTACAGAGATAAAATATTTTTAAATAGTACGTTCGTTTTAGATATTTAGATCACATTAAAGGAATTAGGTACTCTTAAATAGACTGTGGTAGAACCAAGCAGTTCGCTGCATGTATGGGCCGGCTCGACCGGTGAAATACCACGATCTCTCAGAAGATCGACGTAAAGTGGCTCATGCCGCGTTTCGTTCGATGAGACCCGAGTTCGGGTACCCGGAGGCCCACCCCCTTTCCCCATCCTTTCCTTTCCCCTATCCCCTAAAGGTCGGCAACGCAACAGTAACATTATATGTGTTGCCGGTGTCCATGGGGGGCGTTGATTGCTTACCATCAGGTGACACGCCTGCTCGTTTGCCCTCCTATCCCATAAAAAAATACAACTTTTAGGGTTTCGCGTTGCATATTACATAAATATAATGAACGGGAAATAACGCCACACGTTTAGGTAAACAAATAATCCAAAAATATATAAAAATCTATATTACGTGTCTTATGAGACTTGGAAATCATCATCATTTAGCAAACCACGCGAACTATGCACCGCCATATTATATAAATTTACCTATAACTAAAATTTATTGTCCCACTCTTATTAATAACTTAATCTTTCCTCAATAAATGGACTCACTAAAACTAATATTTTTTTCAATCCAAACCAGTAGTTCCTGATACATACATACATAAATTCTCGCCAAATTCCTTACGGGGTAGGCAGAGAAAACAAAGTGCCATAAGGCACGATTATTACACGCCTCACTCGCTTAGCTAGGTATATTAGCGTACTGACAACCAAGACATTGATAATATTTACAACTTCAAAGAAAGCTCTAGTAGCAATGCCAATTATGAACAATGAATAAAGCAATGAACTTGTCCTAAGTTTTTTGTCAACCTTTAGTTTTTTTTAATACTACATTTATACAACTTTTTTTATTTGGTCACTATTGTTGACTTCAACTTAAAAAACGGGACACCATATGTTCAAACCGGGGTAGCTAACTCACAATGAATGTTTTTTTTTTTATAAGTCAAATGATGTCGGTTTTGCGATTATGCTTATCGAAATAAATGTACTACATTTTAAAAGATATCACGATCTTAAAAATGTAAAGTTTATTACATATATCATATCTAGAATGTATGATAAATCAGTCACATCAGTCACACCTTGTCAGTGGTAAAGTCACGCAGTTCGCTGCATGAATGGGGCGGCTCGACTCGTGGAATACCACGACCTCTCAGATTATCGCTGAAAGGTGGCCTTAGCCGCGTTTCACTCGCTGAGAGAGGTATTCGGAGGCCCAATCCCTTTCCCCCTCCCCTTCCGAAACCCACTCCCGACCCCACCCATATCCCATTGTAAGGGCCGGCAACGCAACTGTAACACTGCATGTGGTGAGGTGGCCATGAGCGGCGTTTGTAACTATCATAAGCCTGCTCGTTTGCCCCTTATACAATAAAAATGTTACCCAATTCCTATCCTATCCTACTTCTAATATATGTATAAAATTCTCGTGTCACAATTTTCGTTCCCATACTCCTTCGAAACGGCTTGACCGATTCTCATGAAATTTTGTATGCATATCGGGTAAGTCTGAGAATTTTCAACCCTTTACGATCAACCCCTATTTTTTAAATTTTATTTTTTGGCAAGACCACGTTTGCCGGGTCACCTAATAATATATAAATGTGAATGTAAGTTTGTTTGTGTGTTATGCTTTCACGCGATAACTTCTCAATCGATTATCATGAAACTTTGTACACATATTTTTTGAGGTAATTTACATATATTTGAACCCGAAGGAAAAACTTATAAAATAGTCTACAACAATATCCTACAGACTCTTATAAAACTGTTACAGTCCAAAATTCTTTATTTTTGTTACAGAGAAATATATTTTACCTTATAGAAATGTTGTTAGTTTTTTAAACGTCATTGTATGTAGTAATTTTAAAAATTAATAATTCCAGCCAAGCAATAAAACAGAGTTATCATATTGATTAACTTCTATAGTAATGATCTTTGATACCTATTTAATGGATTTAATGCGAGCGAAGGCGCGGGTAAAAGCTAGTAACTTTTATAAATAAAAATACCACAAAATAGAATTAAATACTACAAATTTTAAATTCTAATTAAAGTATTGAGCGATATGATGACAAAGAAAGAAACAACAACACAACATAACTTCACGCCTTTTCTACTCGAAAGTGTAGGCAGTGGCTGTTAAACCTCGTCTCGCCACTATGTTTCCATCCCAAATGGAATAGGTGGCGAACTTATAGCCATACCAGGCACAAAGTTTATAGTCATCGATATCTAAATACACTTAACTTCCGAAAACAATTTCAAAAAGTCATTGGTGTGAGCCAGAATTCGAACCCTCGACTACTTTATTCAGAAGTGGGGTTCTCGACAACTGGACCACCGATACCTTTTAGCAAGAAACAAACGTAAAAAAATCTACCTGCTAGCTGTCGCGGTCCGAGCTGTCCGAGTCGGATACATCAACCGTAGTGTAACTAAATATTTCCCTATAAAATGAATACTTACATTTTGTATTTTGCGATATCTTTTGAATTAAATGTCCGAATTGAATTATTCAAAAAGTTCTAGAAAGGTATTAAATCTATCTGTTGGGGTGATAGGGTTTACTTTTGTTTGATGTAGGATTTTGAAAATAAATAATAGTTTAAAAAAACTAAAAAACACGCTTTTTATTGAAAACCGAACTAAAAAATAGAAAAATAAAAAAAAAATACTTTATTTAAAAAAAAGCGTGGGGTGCTTTTTAAGATATTATCGAAATGATAATTACTCTACTCATATCTGTCAATAAAATATTTATAACTATTGACACCATGCACCCCACGCTTTTTTTAAAATAAAGTATTTTTTTTTTATTTTTCTATTTTTTAGTTCGGTTTTCAATAAAAAGCGTGTTTTTTAGTTTTTTTAAACTATTATTTATTTTAAATTTTTTAGTTCGGTTTTGTATGACAGCGCGTTTCTTAGTTTCGAATTTGAGGAATAGCGCCATCTGTGACTTACATAAGGAACTCGTTTCAAGTTGATAACGTAAACTTTCCGCTGATTGCCTATCGTTCAAAAAAGCGTGGGGTGCATGGTGTCAATAGTTATAAATATTTTATTGACAGATATGAGTAGTGATTATCATTTCGATGATATCTTAAAAAGCACCCCACGCTTTTTTTAATTTATATTCATTGAAATTTTTAACACTATTTTCTTAATTTAAATTCATTAAAATTTATTTTCTATTTTTTAGTTCGGTTTTCTAGTCTAGAACTTTCATAGTTCACAAATCGCACCATCTAGTGGCAATCAGCGGAAACTAAAAAAGAAGTCGGTTACAAACAAACCTACAAACATACAAATATACAAACATACAAACATACATACAGGTGAAGCTAATAAAAAGCTAATAATAAAAGACGTGTGTGTCACTGCAACTGTAATGTGCGACTGAAAGGTGAAGTGAAATAAAACATCAGCTGACCGGCGACTGCGACCGGCCGGCACAGCGACACAGTATACCTACATACTACTACATAGTTATAGATAATATCATTAATGTTATAAATAAATACAACATACGGCCCACCAAAAGGAATATAGGTCCTTTTTTAACTTTAACTTACATGGCTGTTGATTAAATCAATAGAAGTTTCTCATACTAATTCTAACAAAAAAGGTGGGTCGTTAAAAACATAACTCAGTATAGTTTAACATAAAATAATGAGCAGAGCTTTAACTAAAAATTTAACATTTTAAATTAAAGAACTGTTTGAAATACCAATAACTCTAACAACTGCTAATAATTAAAAACTCTAATGAATTTAAGTACAAACCATAAACATTATTCATTTAAGTGTAATATAAATTTAAGTACAATCAATAGATAGTGCACATAATTTTGTCACCGTTCGTCTAGTGACTGAACTACCGCTCTTCACACTATAAACTCGTGTCAGTCCATCGGCACCAGGATGTTTGTCGATTATACGGCCCATAGACCACTTCCCAGGTGGTAGATTATCAATTTTTATTAAAACGATATCCCCCACGTTGAACTCCTTCTCTTTCTTGAGCCACTTTGGCCGTCGTTGTAGTTGTGACAAATATTCGTGTTGCCATCGTCGCCAGAAGTCGTTAATAAGCTTCTGTGTATGTTGCCAACGAGACAAGCTTGATATCTTAGCGTCTTTTAAGTCAGGCGATGGAGCAACGATTGGTGCTTCTCCGATCAAGAAGTGTCCGGGCGTAAGTGGGTTAATATCGTCAGGATCATTGCAGTCTAGCGGGCATAATGGACGTGAATTGAGGCAAGCTTCAACTTGACATAGTATGGTTGTCATCTCTTCGTACGTCAAGTGCGTTGTAAGGATTCTGTTCAAATGATTTTTCATCGAGTGGACACCAGCTTCCCATAAACCACCGAATGAAGGGCTGTATGCCGAGATGAAATGCCATTGGGTTCCTTCAGTAGCCAGACTCTGTGCGATCTCTCCAGTAAATTGGCGTTGAACCTCCTTCCAGCCATCTTGGAGCTCTTTGTTGGCACCTACGAAGTTACGACCTTGATCACTCCACAAGTGATTACATTTGCCTCTTCTAGCGATAAATCGTTTAAAGGCTCCGATGAAAGCTTCTGAACTGAGATCGCCTACTAATTCAAGGTGAGTGGCCTTGGTAGACATGCAGACAAATATGGATATGTATGCCTTTGTTGTTTTGTTTCCTCGGGCCTTGGTGATTAAAACGTGAAAAGGTCCTGCAAAATCTACTCCGCTGTTCAAGAAGGGTCGGGATGGAGTAACTCTCGCTTCAGGTAAGTGACCCATAATTTGTGTTTTAGTCTTAGCTCTTAATTTTGCACATATTAAACATCCGTGAATGTGTCTCTTAACTATTGATTTTGCCTTCATTATCCAGAATTTTGATTGCAGGTAGCAAAGCATCAGTTGTACTCCACCATGAAGTGTGCTTTTGTGTGCGTCGGCAACTATCAATTTGGTAAGTGTATTTTTGTTGCTGAGAATAATAGGATGTTTCTTATTTTCAGGTAGGTAAGTTTGTATGTTGCAGACGACCGCCCACCCTGAGAATCTGTCCTTCGTCAAGGTATGGGTTGAGGAATCGTAGCGGACTTTTTTTCTTTACTGGTTTGTTCCTCCTTAATCTTTCAATTTCTTCTTTGTAATCTTCCTCCTGCACTCTCTTTATACAAATCATTAGTGAACTTTCTAACTCTTCTGTTGTTACGTTAACTTCCATATTAATTTTATTTTTCTTTGATGTTAAGAATCGTTTGCAGTAGGTGATGGTCTTCAGTAAATCCGATAATTTATCAAACATCTCAAATTTTGTAGTAATGGATTCATAAGGCATGTCTTGTTCAGTATTCAGGTAAGTTTTAATTTTTGTTGGTTTCTTTTCTAAGTCTGTTGTCATCACATCTGTGTTACCAGTCTTGATTTCCTTGTCTGACAACCAGTGCGGGCCTTTCCACTGTAGGGTAGTTGTTGATATTTATGTGCGTAAAGTGGTTTCCTAAATATACATGTCAGTTAGACTCTAACCGTCGTTTCATTTATTACACAGGCGACGATTCATCACGTTTTAGTTTCGCCGGAAACAATAATTTGTATTTTAGTTATTTGTGAATTTGCGTTTTAGGAGTGATAGTGATAGTGATTTGCAATGCCGATCGGAAAGATAGAACCGTTCGATTTAGCGTCGAATCAATGGCCGGCTTATATTCGACGAATAAATCAATTTTACCTGTTGAACGAAATTAAATCCGAATTAAAGGTGCCAATGCTGATCACGGTGGTAGGTGAAGCCACATATAATTTAATGTGTGATTTGTGTTCACCGGAAAATCCCGAAGATAAAACTTTTGACCAATTAGTGGCGGTAGTTAAAGATCATCTCGAACCGCAACGGTCGGATATCGCCGAGAGACATATTTTTCGACAAAGGAGACAAAAACCCGGAGAATCCTTGATGTCCTATCTGCAAAGTTTGAAACACTTAGCGGCGACATGTAATTTCGGAAATCGTTTAGAGGAAGATCTCAGAGACCAATATGTATCGGGCCTGGCGAGCGAAACAATGAGATCTCGAATCTTCGCGGAAAGGTCAATTGACTATAAGAAAGCGGTGGAGCTAACTCTGGCTTTAGAAGCGGCAGACCGGCACGCAGAGCTGAGCGGAGGCGGCGCAGCGGAGGCGACAGGCAGCACAGGCTCGCCCGATGAGCTTCACGTGCTGCGCGCGCGTCCCGGGGCGGCCGGCCCGGCCACGTGAGCGCGGCACCGACCGGAGAGAGGCAGGACGGCCGCGGGGGGCGAGGCAAGCGCCCGCTGCTGGAGGTGCGGCAATTCGTATCCCGCCAACAAGTGTCGATTTTACAACTACATTTGTGATTATTGTAACCTACGTGGACATTTACGAGTGATGTGTAGAAATGTGCGTAATATAAAAAGTGGTGAAAGTGAACGTCAGCATTTTGTGGAGGAAGACTCGAATGACTTCTTTATTATGGTGGTATCGTCCACACGAGGTAACAAACCTTATTTTATTGACATTAGAGTAGACTGTAAAGTTTTAGAGTGTGAAATTGATACGGGCAGTCGAATATCTGCAATAAATCATAGTTGTTATACACTGATGTTCAAAGATAAACCATTATTAACTGATAATTTAATTTTACGCAGTTATTCGGGTACGAAAATTGAGCCGCTTGGATATATTTTAGTTAATATTAAATTTAATAGTATCGAGGCTACAGGTCTTCGATTATATGTAATAAAGGGAGGTGGCCAGCCTTTGCTAGGCCGCGACTGGTTAAAGGCTTTAAAGATAACTCAAATAAATATTAATAAACTGTTAGAGGAGGATCAATTAGTTAACCAACTATGTAAGGAATTCCCGCAGGTTTTTACTGATAAAGTAGGTACATGTAAAAGATCGCTGCGATTACAGCTTGTAGACTGCGACGGTGTATACATGCGCGCGCGGCCCGTGCCGCTGGCGCTGCGCGAGCGTGTTGAGCGCGAGCTGGCTCGACTTGAGCGCGACGGCGCCATCTATCGTATCGAGCAGTCAGACTTCGGGACGCCAATAGAGCCCGTGATTAAATCTAACGGGGAAGTGCGCTTATGCGGAGATTATAAAATTACGATTAACCCTAAACTTAAGCGTGATTATTATCCTATGCCGCGAATAGAAGAATTATTTGCAAATTTGAGTAACGGGCAAGAATATACGAAAATTGACCTCCAACACGCGTACGAACAGATCTTATTACATGAAGAGTCACAAAAGTATACCGCGATCACTACACACGTTGGTACGTTTGCATACAGGCGCACTCCGTATGGCCTATCGTGTGTGCCCGAGAAATTTCAGAGATTGATGGAGGAGACGCTGCGTGGTGTCCCTGGTACCGTCGTATTTTTGGACGATATTTGTATTACAGGACCGAATCGTGAGTCCCACCTACGTAGTCTACGAGCTGTTCTCTAGAGATTACGGGATATGGGTCTCACTATTAAATTAAGTAAGTGTACTTTCCTACAAAAAAGTGTTACGTATTTAGGGTTTATTATAGATAAAGAGGGGTTGCATCCCGATCCCGCCAAAGTGGACGCGATCGCCAAAATACCAATACCCGAAAAAGGTTTCTCAATTAAAAAGTTTCCTAAGATTATTAAATTATTATGGGAAATTTATTCCTAACTTGAGTGGCTTACTGCATCCACTACACAATTTGTTAAAGAAAAAGTCTAAGTGGGTTTGGGATTCGCGTTGTACAATGGCATTTAAAGAGGCTAAGAATATGTTATTAAGTGATAAAGTGTTAGCTCACTACGAGGAGGGCCGGCCGCTCGTGCTCTCGGTAGACAGCAGCGCATACGGCCTGGGAGCGGTACTCGCGCATCGCTACGAAGACGGCAGCGAGCGACCGATCAGCTGTGCTTCGCGCACACTCAATGACGCCGAACGTAACTATAGTCAATTCGATAAAGAGGGTCTTGCCATCTATTACGGCATACCAAGCACCACCAGTATCTTTTCGGTCGACAATTTGTGTTACGCTCGGACCACAAACCCCTAACATACATTTTTAGTGGCGCAAAGGGGATACCCCAGACTGCAGCTAGCCGACTACAACGTTGGGCGACGCGACTGGCAGGCTTCCAGTTTTCAATTGAATTCGTAAAGTCGGCTGCTAACGGACCAGCAGATAGTTTATCGCGGTTACCGTTGTCGTGCGAGCGGCCACCCATTACTGATGCTACTAGTGGGGATTATTTAAATTATGTAGAAGAGACCATACCTTTAGATTTTAAAGACGTCGCTAGAGAAACCCAACGAGACCCTCTCCTGTGTAAACTCTTACGCTATATGTTATTCGGCTGGCCGGGTTCGCCTAGTTGCGAGGAAGAAAAGATTTTCTTTACGCGTAAAAACGAATTGTTCACGGAGCGTGGCTGTATCGTGTATAAATATAGAGTGGTAATTCCGAATAAACTGCGCCGATTCGTTCTAAAGGAAATTCATAGCGGTCACCTAGGTATGAATAAAATGAAAAATATTGCTCGAAATTATGTTTACTGGCCCAACATAGATAAAGACATTGAAGAAATGTGTCAGTCTTGTGAGGCGTGTATCTCAGTGCGGGACGCGCCGCCCCGTGCCCCTCTTCACCCTTGGGAATATCCTCTGCACCCCTGGCAACGTGTTCATGCAGATTTTTTTGATTGTGCAGGGAAGCGGTTTCTGACAGTCGTCGATGCCCACTCAAAGTGGATCGAAGCGTTAGGAATGAATAGTACTTCAGCTCACGCAACTATTACAGCGTTCAGATCTATTTTCTCTAGATTCCGTATTCCATCACAACTGGTGACTGATAATGGTCCCCCGTTCTTTTCGGAGGAATTCGAACAATATTGTATACGGAATAGGATAAGACACTCCACATCAGCACCGTATAGACCCCAAGGTAACGGCGAGGCGGAGAACGCAGTTAAAACGGTAAAGAAAGTCATTAAACGGGCTATCTTTGAAAAAGAAGATATTTTAACAGCTTTGTATAGATTTTTATTTCAATATAGAAACTGCGACCACGCCACGACTAGCATATCGCCCGCCATGGCGTTGTTAGGGCGTCGGCTACGCGGACGCCTTGACGGCCTACGGCCGGCCGGTGGTACTCACGACGTGGTGGAGACCGCTCAAGAGCGTCAGAAGTCAGCGGCACCGGGGTCACGGCGCGCTACGCACTTGATCATAGGTGACCCGATGCTCACGCGTGACTATACTAAGTGGGGAGACAAGTGGGCCAAAGGCCACGTTACAGAAGTTACTGGACCGGTTTCATGTAGGGTAAAAGTGGGAGAAGGAGCAGAGTGGCGTAGGCACCACGATCAAATAATACCACTCCGTCGTCGGTATTCGTTATCTCGTACTAGTACGGAGCCGGTCAAGTACGATACCATGGGGTCTGACAGGGCTGACGTGGCAGAGGTACCTGGCGTGAAAGAAGAGAGGCAGGGACGACCCGAGAGCCCATCAGGTGAATCGGGAGGTGAATTTGAGGATGCCTTGGGGCGTGAACTGGAAGTCCAACAATATCCAAGACTTTCTCTACCGCCAGATGCCTCTGCAAGAGCAAAAAGAGCTCATGCCAGAGCCAAACAAAAAAATGACAATTTACATAAAAATTTGTAATATGTATGTATAAGTTTAAATGTTATGATGTAACTTTAGATTAAGGAGGGAGATGTGTAGGGTAGTTGTTGATATTTATGTGCGTAAAGTGGTTTCCTAAATATACATGTCAGTTAGACTCTAACCGTCGTTTCATTTATTACATCCACCACAAATCGGAGTTTTTCAGTTCCGATAGCAGCATTCCACGAGTTGCCAGATCTGCAGGATTGTCACCAGACTTCACATGAAACCACTGATTGGCTTTAAGGATATCAAGAATCTCGACTACACGATTGGCAACAAATAATTTCCATCTGTTAGGTTCTCCGGCTAACCAAGCCAAGACGATAGAAGAATCTGTCCATGCGTACATTTCTGAGGTAGGTATTCGCATGGCATGACCAATTTGTTGCATTAACTTAGCCAAAAGTAAGGCACCACACAACTCCAGCCGTGGTAATGATATGGTTCTTAACGGTGCTATTCTAGTTTTGGCTGCGATTAGTTTTGTAACAATTTTGTTATCTGTTGTTTCAGTTCTGAGGTAAACAACCGCTGCGTACGCGCTTATTGAAGAGTCACTGAACCCATGGATTTGTGTCTTTTCACTATTAGTTTCTGTTGTACTCAGCCATCTATCTATTTGTATCCCGTTCACATTTGTAAAATCTGTTTTTATCTTTCTGATATATGTATGATAACATATGGGAAGCCCTCGCCGCTCAACGGATCCACAGCAAATACATTAATATAATAAGGAGTATATATAAAAATATGACAGCTAAAATACGTACTGAAGTAGATAGGAGAATGTTTCCCCATTAGGAAGGGAGTTCGACAGGTAGATCCCTTATCACCCAAATTGTTCTTGGCAACCCTAGAACATATATTTCGACAACTGGAATGGAATGAATATGGCATAAATGTTAATGGAGTATTACTAAGTCACCTAAGATTCGCCGATGACCTGGTATTAATATGTGGTGATCCTAACACTATGAAAGTCATGATTGAACAACTGATAAACGCAAGTGAAAATGTAGGATTATCAATAAACAACAGTAAAAAAAAGTCGATGACAAACTACTACAAAAGTCCAATAAAACCAGAAAATTCTGCTGAATTAGAATAAGTACGTACACGTATACGTACACGTACTTAGGCCAAATAATATCTCCAATAGACATGACACATAAGGAAATTCAAAATAGAATAAATCTAGGGTGGAAGAGATACTGGGCTCTTAACGACGTAATGAAAAACACTCATATACCATTAGAAGGGAAAAAGAAGGTGTTTAATACATGCATCTTACCAAGCATGACTTACGGACGTCAGACGTGGAGTTGCACAAAAAAAATGTCAAAACACTAGAAACTTGCCAGCACCGTATGGAAAGAAGCATACTCAACATAAAATTAAAAGACAAAATAAAGTTAAAAACAATAAGAAAACAAACCAAGATAATAGACATAAAATATCAAATCAAACAACTAAAATGGAAATGGGCAGGATACCTATTAAGAAGTAAGACAGATAAGTGGACGAATAAAGTGACGGAGTGGTGCCCTAGATATAAAAATAGAAGAAAAGGTAGGCAACACCGTAGGTGGGAGGATGACATCAAAGAGGTGGTGGGACCGTGTTGGATGAGAATTTCTAAGGACAGACAGCTGTGGAGAGTATTTGGGGAGGATTATGCGAATGCAAGACAATCAAATATTACTGGTGTCTGATAGAAACTTACATAACTATCTATTGTTATATGTATTGATTGTTAATAAAGGCTTATTTATTATTATTTATTTATTAATATTAGCCTTGCACAACACAAGCTTTAGTTCGTGCCCCTTTGCACCCTCACTGCCCTGGTGTATTTTCCACTGCGCACCCTGGGTCAGCGAGGGACGGTACTGAACATAATTTGTGGTAGCAGAGCGTGGTTTGTGTAGTTAGTATTTGGTGAAATATTAGTTATCAATCATTGTTTTGTCCAGCCCGCGCTGAAAATGTGTAATTTGTTATAATACTTTGGTAATTGTTTGTAGATTTTTAAATTCATTCATTTAGTTAACCACTGGAAGCAAGTTTAATATAAATTAAGCTCAATACGGCCTACGTAAATACCTACCATTTAAAAAAAAAACAATAATTCGGGTTATTGATTTGTATTTGTTTGACTGTCTGTTAATATATATGTTATATGTTACATGTAGTTGGGTCATTACTTTTGTATATTTTCATATATTTGTGCAATCATATTATGCAATAATTTAACTTATTTTTAACGTAGCTATTGCGCAAGTTTGATAATATAATCATTGGTCACAGAGTAGCATCGATTCATTCTTTTTTTTGGGTTTTAATGACCTGGTTATTAAGACCTTTAGGTTAAGTCTTTTTTTGGAGATATTAAACATTAGATATTTCACACATTTTTATACTGTTCTTGATATACATATTTGAATATTGGTTTTTGTCTTTTAATAACAGATGAAGTAGTGGAGGGCGGGATGGAGAATCACTTATTAAATGGGAATCACTTAGTTCACTAGCAAGCATTAATCTGTTGCAGAAAATTTTTTGACAGTTGAAGATCATGTGTTCAACGGTTCCTTTACTTGATTCGCAAAGTGGGCATAAATCGTTGGCAACAATTCCAAGTCTTTTAAGGTGTGACGGACTGGAGTGATGACCGAAGCATAGTGAGCGTAGTCTACTAATGGTAACAATAAAATTTCGACTGGCATCTTTTAATTGATAGTGCCAAGGTTTAGTCGGTAAGTTCTCTTGGATACTTCCAGACCAATTTCCCTTTGTAATGTTCCCGATGTGTAAAATAATGACATCGAAATAATATTTGAACCATTTTATTTTGCGCGGTCGGTAACAGGAACGTTAAGATGGTGTACTTTACGTTTGTTGGCAGACATCTAACTATGAGTCGCAGAGCACCCGCAAGTGGCGACATCTTAATATGTTACTTTTTAATGTGTGGCTTCCATAGGAGTCGATTGTCCAATTATAAGCCTAAAAATTTTTTAGCATTTACTTCAATAAGGGAATGTAGTGAGGAATGTTTTTGTTTTTTTTTACACTAACAATTATGTTATTTGTTTTGGAAGCATTAATGGTTGTCACGCGGTCGTCAGTATATAAAATAAAAATTTGCTCGACAATTAAAAAAAAGTTTTATTTTATTTAAATGTCGAGTTGCTCCTCAATTTGCGGCTACTTAATCCTAAGAAGGGAGCAGGTACGACCTAATGCCGAGTGACCCACGAAGGCTCACTGCAGGGGTGTCCCGGTGCTCCACCGAAGTCTCCTCCCGGATGTTGACAGGCTGCCTTTACACTGTCAGTTGGTCGACAGGAAATTATTAAGTTGGACTGCAACTAGGCATGTAGGATATTCAAATCACATTGAGCTTCGTTTACCACTACATCTACCGAATGATCAGAAGAAAGAAATAATACAAGGTGATTCCTTTATGAAAACATGAAAACTATTTCTGTAGATAAGGATTAATAAAGGACCAAGAATTGATCTCTGAGGCACGCCACAACTAATCAATTTCGACCCACTTTGATGTCTATCTATTTTTACGACATGAGATCTATTTGTGAGATATGATTTGTAAATATCGTACGCTGCACCCGCATTACCAATATTTCTTAATTTTAACGGTCAATCTCAGTGGCCCAGTGGTCGAGAACACGGCTTCTGATCCAGAGGTCCAGTTTCGATTCTTGATACTGGCTCACACCAATGACTTTTCGAAATTGTTTTCGGAAGTTGAGTGATAATTATCAATGACTGATAACTTTGTGCCCGGTATGGCAATAGGTTCGCCACGTATTCCATTTGGGACGTAACCATAACAGCGAGACGATGCTTAACAGCCGCTGCCTACACCTTGGGTTAACAAAAGGCGTGAAGTTATGTTATGTTTAACAAAAGTATTTCGTTGCTAACCGTATCTTCAAGTCAATAAATATACCTAATGTGGTTTTCTATTGCTCTGTGTTAAGTCATATATTTGTTACCATATAGTCATATAGTCGCTGAAACTGTTTAGACTTAGGTCTAAAACCTATAGTATTTTAACGTATTTCTTTTTAAAAGCTTTTATTTAGCTTACACTGTATGTATGTATGTAAGTATGTATGTTCGGTGGAATCTTGCAACTTAATTTTGTAGTAGATATCTTCAACCGATTGAGCTGAAATTTTGTATACACGTTTACTTAGGATGACAATGCATGATATGATGTGTGACATTATTCTATATCCAATATGGCGGACCACCCAAGATGGAGGAATGGATATTTTGAATCCATTTCTACAATATGGGTATCAAATGAAAGGGCTTATTGAGTGTAACTCAAAAAATAATATGACGTCATTCTAAATCCAATATGGTGGAATATCCAAGATGGAGGAAAACATAGTTTAAGCTTCTGTACAATATGGATATCAAATGAAAGGGCTCATTGAAAGTAACTGAAAAAATTATGTGACGTCATTCTAAATCCAATATGGCGGATCATCCAAGATAGAGGAACTGTTTTTTTTAATGCATTTCTACAATATGGGTATCAAGTGAAAGGGTTTGTTAATAGTAACTCGGAAAAAATATGACGTCATTCTAAATCCAATATGGCGGGAAAAATATTTGCGTTTCTACAATATGGGTATCAAATGAAAGGGCTTGTAAATAGTAACTCAAAAAATAATATGACGTCATTATAAATCCAATATGGTGGAATATCCAAGATGGAGGAAAACATATTTTAAGCTTCTGTACAATATGGGTATCAAATGAAAGGGCTTATTGAAAGTAACTGAAAAAATAATGTGACGTCATTCTAAATCCAATATAGCGGATCATCCAAGATAGAGGAACAGTTTTTTTAATGCATTTCTACAATATGGGTATCAAATGAAAGGGCTTGTTGAGAAAAACTCGAAAAATAATGTGACGTCATTCTAAATACAATACGGTGGACCATCCAAGATGACGGCATACATATTTTGGATGCATTTCTACAATATGGCTATGAATTAAAAATCATCATTGCGATTAAATGGAAAAGAAAGCTCCAAGCTGAAATTGAATTAGATGATCGCCTTATTGAAGAGCTGGACTGTTTGAAATTAAGCGGGGAACTAACTTGCAATAATGATGCGTTGAATGAAATGACACTAAACTAACCAGCTATAACTAAAAATAAAAAAATAAATTAAAAGCAAAAACCCCTTTTAAAGAAGCTTTTACTTAAGCGCTCTAAAAATAAGATAATAATACTTTCTTACAAACTTCAAGTATCAACTTAGAGCCTCAGTATGTACAATTTATATAATAATAAAAGCTTGTCGCGAGGTTTTGCCCATTTCTTCTCATGACAAGCTTACACTTAGAATCGTCCGTGCGTTTTTCTTCTAAGGAGGCAATTTTCTCAAGCGCTCGTGTTGTAATATGTTATGCTTTAAATATAATAATAAGTTAAATATCTGTATTTACGGACTATATTTAACTGTGTCTAAAGACCCATGAAAATAAAGCTATTTTGATTTGATTTGACATTATGAAATTAGTACAGTTTATTTACAACTCGCGCGACAAGCTTTTATTATTATATAAATTGTACATACTGAGGCTCTAAGTTGATACTTGAAGTTTGTAAGAAAGTATTATTATCTTATTTTTAGAGCGCTTAAGTAAAAACTTCTTTAAAAAGGGTTTTTGCTTTTAATTTATTATAAAAAAAAGTTTTAGAAGTTAGAAATTCATTTAGGCGAGCGTACAATATTTAATACATAAGTATACATAATACATATTCTCCGGAAACCTCTCTTTTTTTATGGGATAGGAGGGCAAACGAGCAGGCGTGTCACCTGTTGGTAAGCAACTAACGCCGCCCATGGACACCAGCAGCACATATAGTGTTACTGTTGCGTTGCCGACCTTTAAGGGAAGGGGATAGGAAAGCATGGGGAAGGGGGTAGGCCTCCGGGTACCTCTCTCACCGAGCGAAACGCGGCAAGAGCCAGTTTACGTCGATATTCTGAGAGATCGTGGTATTTCCCCGGTCGAGCCGGCCCATGCCCAGCCCGGCGTGCTGCGTGGCTCTACCACTGTTACTGTAAATAGATCTGATGTACTGATCAGAATAGATTTAAATTTTCCTATCCTTAGTATAAGATCTTTGTTTCAATATTGTTATGGTGTTTCAAGAGATGTAAAACAAACTTTGACTGGCCGCATTTTTTTCTCATCGTATTTTCCCAAACGAAGACTTTTTTGTAGATAAGTACAATTTGTAAAATAATTATTAACGAAAAACACCTGATGAGGTGTTTATTCGTAGTGATGGTATCTCTTTGGTGATTCCAAAAGACGATAGGTCAGGTTGAGAACCAGTACTTTTTGTAGGTGACCGCAACGAGCTCACATCTCGCAGAGAACATATATTATGCTTATGTTCGCCGCTCCGCTAATTACATAATAATATGTGCAAACCCAAAGATCCATACGCTCACTGCAGTCGGTATCGCGCAGTTGTTTACTCAGAAATTCAAATTCTAATAATCTATATCACTGGTCTTTACAGACACTTACATTTATTAGTAAGTTATTATTTTTCAAAGTATCAATATTGAAGTCACCTGCTACAACTATATCTGTTTACGAAAAAATATAACTAGATTAATTAATTTCGATAAGTCACTGGTGTGTGCCAGGCTTCTGGGCCAACACCAATGATTTCTTAGATTCTAGTCTTATATTCGATTGTTATAAGTGATAAATAACGATGACCGACAACTATGGTCCATTGTGCCGGGTATATGGCAATAGGTTCTCTGCCATTTAGTACGTAACGATTCGGCGAGTCGAGGCTTAGTAGTCGCTGCCTGCATCTTAGGGTAGAAAAGGGCGTGAAGTTATGTATGCAGTGAAATTCGCACGAAAATTTGTCTGTTATTCATTTTATCTTGCCTACAGGTAATAGATAATTTTATTCAGACTATATAAAGAGCGGTGAAAATAAACATTGGCGTATGTTATCTTTATTTGATTGACTCAGTAATGTGCGGTGTTCTTGCTAGGCAAACATCGAATGGTAAGACGAGTGAAACAACTATTATTTACCGAGTTGTAAATACTCACAACATCATGTAACAGTGATTTCGTCGTAAATGAAAATGGGAATGTGTTGACATTCCATGCACGTCGTTATTATAGCAAGAAATAGACAGCAGATAAGTCGAAGTGGTTCAGTAGTCTTCGGATGCAGTAATCGTGTGTTCGATTCCGGACACAATTGATTGCTCGGAATAATTTTCCGACGTTATGTGTGGTAAAAATAATAATATCTTGGATACAATACACTCAGCGTCCTCTAGTTCTAACCTAAGCAACTAAATGCTTGTGCTATGTCGAGTCGAGTCGACGCTTGACAGCCGCTGCCTATGAATTCGAGAAGAAAAAGTGTCAAGTTATTTGATGTTATTATCTTCCGTCTTTATTGTCTCGGTGGTGCAGTACACGGGTTCTGATCCAGAGGTCCGGGTACGAATCTTGACACTGGCTCACACCAATGGCTTTTCGAAATTGTTTTCGGAAGTTAAGTGTGATAACTGTCGATGACTGAAAACTTTGCGCCCGGTATGGCAATAGGTTCGCCACCTATTCTATTTGTGACGTAAATATAACGGCGAGATGAGACTTAACAGCCGCTGCCTACACCTCCGTGTCACAATAGGCGTGAAGTTATGTTATCTTATGTGTGTTATCTTACTTTAAGTTCTCATAATTATGATATTTGTAAGCATGAGCTCGTGTCATGTCCTAGTTTTAAATCCAGGTACAAACGTGGCAAATGAGTGAAAGTGTCATAATTGATTAGCTATTGTACCAATGTACCTCACACGTACCTAGATGGTGCCCTACAGTAGGTACCCAGTGGCCTTATCGGCGCGTAGCAATGCTACGTGAATCAGATCAACAGGTACCTAGCTCCTGAGATTAAAAAAAAATGTCTATTTCCGAAGATAGTGGTTGTAGGTATTTTAACTCAAATGTCATCACTTCTATATGTGACTATTTGGTTTGAGATGTTTTTCAATGAATATACGAACTTACTTTGTTTTAAAGCAAACATTGGCACTCGGAGATGTGAATAATAGATGCATTAAATATTACTCTATGATCTCATAGATATTACCTAAAACGATGTGTGTGAAAATTAGTGTGTGGACTTGTGGAGAACAACGCAGTGGACGGCCGGACAGTGGCGTTGTCGATCGTGACACAAATGTCGGGAACGTCGCGTCGCTACGAGACACTACTAGTACCTATTAGTAGTCGTACGTCGTGGCTGAGATAAGAGTGGCGACTTGTCACCGCTGGGCGGGTGTCAGGTGTCGGTAGGATGTGCGCGAGAGAGTCGCTCGCGATCGTCTCCGCAGCGTCTGGGGTGAGCCGAGCGTGCCAGAGACCAGCCCGACGCGACTGTGTCACGTACAAGATGACACCTGATGATGAGCACACACACCGCGACTGTGAGTTAATCTTTAGCTAGGTACATTAGACTAAAACATTTGACGTGAGTAGCTTTATAATTTTCCAACTATTTCATTATTTTACGGTTTTGTTAAGCTCATCTGTGTAAATCTTAAGTTTTCACCGATTACTTATTGGTAATGCGCACTCCACATGCCTATTAATAACTTAATATAAGCTCACTCTAACTGATAACTGCAGGGCCTTTATACCTCAGTAGAGTTCGTTACGACGTAATAGATACTTTATACTTATTCAGATATGATTAGCAGATGTAACTGCTACTAAACTAAGAGGCGCCAGTGGTTTAGTATTTTTAGGCAGAACTTCACTCCTTTCAAATTATAATTGTAGCACCAAAACAAGTAGCTGTTACCGACTACCCCACTATACATTTCGGCCACCAATAAGCGTGTTCTCGGGATCATGACACTTTTTTTGAAAAGTAGGCATCCTTAAGTATCGTATATTATTTCGAAACCTTTGAAAATACTTACATACGGATACATATTTCGGAGTATGTATTTTCGAAAATTTCGGAATAGAAAAAATAGCCTGTCTCTCCACCTGCCTGTGATGCTGTAAGACTGCCTGTAAGACTTGGCGTGAAGTTATGTATGTATGTAAATATATTAGAAAACAGGAGTAACAAGACCTCCACTCAACTGTACGCGGTAATAGCACGTGTCGTCAGTTCGCACTCACAGTGACAGACAACTGTCGTGGCCTCATCGTTATATCAGGTCCATAGAATATCTACTACCAAACATGAAGACGTCATGTGTTAAGTACACAAACCTTGACTCGGCTTGTTTTTATCTTTTCGCCATTCTATAATATTATTTTTAGATAACCTCACTTAACTAAACGATATTAGATCCCTTCTCGAGAATAGGCAAGTCTCACAAAAGGTGTAGGTACAATACAAATAAACTTTATTGTACACAGAATCATACAGATACATCATACTTTTTACAAATTTACAAATGTACAATCCATAAGTTGCTTGAGATGACTTTTTAAATTTTCTGTCCCTCCCTCCTCCATTGGTGAGATGTCGTGAGATTTTGTTCAACCCCCTCCCCCTTATCCCCCAATCTCACGGAGATTTTTCTGAATGTGGGTTTCTTACGTAAACGCGCTGGGTTGTTATTGTAGAAAGAAAAACATTAGTTTGACATTCAGTAGGTATATGTATAACGTCAAAGTATGAATGAAATTATTTTCTTTCGAACGAATTAGTGAATAATCTTAATCGTATTACGATGCCGCTAAAGATGAAATCTTGAGCATGTACACACAATTTGGATTGTATGGACCAAAATTGTATTTTTTCGTTGTTTCAATCAGAACAAAAATTGCGTGATATTTGTCGAGACCCCCCCCCCCCCCCCCCCTCCCTATCGTGAGATTAAAATATGAAATTTGACTCGACCCCCTCCCCAACCTAAATCATTTCACGTAATTTATGGACGCCCCGTTACCGCTACAAGCGACCTCTTCCAGGCAACCTTAATGAGGGCTGGAGTATAATAGCTAGGCTAGTAAAACTATGATAACGTAAGTAAGATAAAAAGTAAACTATCTTCCTTTTATTTTGACAGCTAAGTAACCATCTATACCTATACCTGAAGTTTTGACGAATGAAATATATATTTTTGCACGTGTGCGCTTCAGGTTATCTACAGTAATACGATGATTGAGTCCTGTTAATTGTTTAATGGAGTCCTGTGTGCGTGCAGTAGAAGGGCGCGGGGGCGGGGGCTGCGCGTGGTGGTCGTGGCGCGACTCGGCGCTGTGGCGCGCGTGGCTGGCGGAGCTGTGCGGCACGGCGCTGCTGGTGCTGCTGAGCTGCCTGCCCGGCACCGCCCCGGCCGGCGCCGCCTCGCCCACGCACCGCGCGCTCGCCGCCGGCTTCGTCGTCACCATGCTCGTGCAGGTCGGGCCCACGACACTCATAACATCGCCCACAACGAAAGAACAAATCAACTAACTCCGCCTGTGGACACCTGCAACACAGATAGTTGCCGGCCTTTAAAATCTGTTGGGCAGGTGTTGGAAGCGTCACTTCCGTTTCTGGCCTCGGGATACCCTTATCTTCGAGCGAAACTTGCATGAGCCACTTTACGTTGATATTCTGAGAAGATGTGGTATTTCACCGGACGAGCCGGCCCATCAATACGGCCTGCATAAAAGTTTGATAAAATTTCTAGTTTTATTGAAGATTTTCGACTTCCAATCAAGTCGCGTGTGTGTCGATGTAACAGAGCGTGGATCACGTATCGGGCGCGTTCTTCAACCCGACGGTGCTGGTGGCGGCCGCGCTGTGGGGGCGCGTGGGGCCGCGGCGGGCGCTGAGCCTGCTGGCCGCGCAGCTGGCGGGCGCCGCGTTGGGGGCCGCGGGGCTCCAGGCGCTGCGCCCCGCACACGGCGCTACGTGCGTCACGCTGCCCGCTGCCCACGTGCACCCCTACCAGGTATGTAGTGTGTGTGCGCGTGTGTGCGTTTGCGAGTGACTGGGTCGATAAAGACGCGCTCGTTGCAGGCGGTGGTGGTGGAGGCGGCGCTGGGCGGTTGCCTGGCGCTGGCCAACTGCGGCTCGTGGGACGCGCGCGTGGAGCGGCTGCGCGACGCCTGGCCCGTGCGCATCGGCCTCGTCGTCGCCGGACTGTCGCTCGTCGCGGTAACCAATCACTAATACTATAAATACATAACTTCTCTACCCCACTTTTCTTTCAACCCGAAGGTTTAGGCATTGGCTGTAAAGCCTCGACTCACCGTTATGTATACGTCCCAAATTGAATAGGTGGCGAACCTATTGTCCTACCGGGCACAAAGTTTTTAGTCATCGATATTCATGACACATAACTTTTGAAATTAATTTCGAAAAGTCATTGGTGTAAGTCAGGATTCGAACCCGTGACCTCTGGATTCAGAAGCCGTGTGCTCGACCACTGGACCTGATATATATTGGAGGAGGCCTTTGTCCCAGTTGGACAAACAGATCAGGTTACCGATGGTGTCTTAGTTTATTTTAGTACGAATGTTTTTTTTTATGGGATAGGAGGACAAACGAGCAGGCGTGTCACCTGATGGTAAGCAGCCCATGGACACCAGCAACACATATAGTGTTACTGTTGCGTTGCCGACCTTTAAGGGATAGGGGATAGGAAAGGATGGGGAAGGGGGGTGGGCCTTCGGGTACCGCTCTCACCGAACGAAACGCGGCATGAGCCAATTTACGTCGGTCTTCTGAGAGGCTGTGGTATTTCACCGGTCGAGCCGGCCCATTCATGCAGCGAACTGCTTGGCTCTACCACTGTTAATGTAATATACTTATCTGATTAAACACTTATAATAATAAAGTACCTAGTTAGGTATTAGGTAGGTAGTCAGGTTCATCACGATCGGTAAGAGTTGTGTGGTCGACAGTCGGTAACGATAGAACGACGTCAGATCTTAGGTATTTTAGGTATCAGCTATTAATGATGAGTCTTAAGTAAATGAACATGACCGGTGGATATATTTTGCAGGGTGAGTTGACCGGCGCCAGCATGAACCCGGCGCGAAGCTTCGGGCCCGCTCTCTGCGCCGGTGTCTGGACACATCACTGGGTACGTCATCATCATCACCCATACGATTGTTCATATCCCTTCATAGAGTAACCTTAAATATCAGGTTAGGTACATACAATCTGAATGCAGTAGGCATCTATCAATTACTAAGCGATTGCTTCTCACGGGCAGATGGTCCTCTCGGATGTTTTAGGTTATTGTACTAATGGTAATTATCTATATTTATATAATAAAACTAAGTCGATAAAATGTGCGTGCCGATAAAACTTAAAAAGGAGTCCCGACACGATAAAGGGACTTATGTGGTGTGATAGCCCTTTATACCTCCTCGAACAAGAAAGTTCCCGTTTTAATCTAAGGGGCATGTTTTTAAAGATATAAGGGACTTTCCGACCCTTCAACTTGGAAATTAAGTCCAGTGGCGCCATCTGTTATCGAATATTTGAACTTCGTTCAAGACAACTATGGAGACTATACACTCCAATAGTCATAGTGTATAGTCTCCATAGTTGTGAGCCATTGCAGCATGTGTAGTAGTGGCGCGAAATTTAAAATTCCAATTTCAATAAAATCTTAAATTTCATTTGTTACTATAATAAAGTTGTTAAATTTTGTGTATTTATACGTCTTTATTTAACGTATATTTTGGAGTTAAAGCGACATAATTTTAGTTATCCAAATTAGTTCTCAAAATATTTAAAAATTTAGGTTTTTAAATTTCGCGCCTTTACTACATACGCTACCGCTACAGAAGCTAGAAAGTTCCCGTTTTAATCTAAAGGGCGTGTTTCTAAAGATTTAAGGAACTTTCCAACCCTACAACTTGGAAATTAAGTATAGTGGCGCCATCTGTTATCGAATATTTGAACTTCATTCAGGACAACGATTGTTTGGGTTGCATTTCCAAAAGCGTTGCGAGCAATTGTAGCATGTGTAGTAGTGGCGCGAAATTTAAAATTCCAATTTCAATAAAGTCTTAAATTTAATTTGTTGCTATAATAAAGTTATTAAATTTTGTGTATTTATACGTCATTAGCTAACTTATATTTTGGAGTTAAAGCGACATAATTTTAGTTATCCAAATTAGTTCTCAAAACATTAAAAAATTTAGGTTTTTAAATTTTGCGCTTTTACTACAAACGCTACCGCTATAGAACCTTTTATTATGGCGGACGATAATGACCAGAATACTCTAGAAGGTGTGAGAGAGAAAATATTTTCAAATTTTCTCGAATATTCTAGAGCCTAGCTCTCTGAATATATAAGAGCCCGGTGTCGCTCACCAGAGTTAGTTTAATTTGAACAGCGAAACGAGCGATTTCAAAACGAAAAGAAGAGAAGTTATCTGTGAGCCTTTATTTAGAAGTATCACGTGTGAGTATTTTTAATAGTGTGTTTAATTAACTCTCGATTTTGAAACGAAATAGAAAAAAGTTATTTGTGGGTTTTTATCGTGAAATTTCAAATGTGAGTATTTTTAATAGTGTTTAATTAATTCTAATGGTTTTTTTTCTTTAAATTGTAATTTTCTTAACCTTCAAAAAGTCGCGCGGCGTTGAATTGATGCCTTCTATATACTTTTGGCCGTAAACAAAATATCGCTCGACCGCTTGAAGGTTAAATATATTTTTTTTTGTCTCAACATACCCCACGTTTCCGTTACAAAATAATTATCTATAAAATGTTTATTTAATTTATATTTTATAGAATACAATGCCCAGACGTAAGAGAGGAGGAGATTTGGCCAGTTCTGCAGCGAAACGGCGGAAACAAAAAGAATCTCGAAGAAATGAAACGGAAGAAGAGCACGAAGCACGTTTACAGAATCAACGGACCAGAATGAGTAACCTGAGAAGCAGAAGAAGCGAAGAAAGAACAGCAAATAAAAGTACTGAAGGGTCGAGAATTTTAAAAGATAATCTAACAAAGGAAGCATTCCACTACGAACCGACGAAAAAATATTACAATCATAAATACGTTGTTATTGGAAAAATTAATAACGTTTGCCAGTTTTGCCACGCAAAAAAATTCAGTAAAGAAACACCAGGTCTCTGTTGCATGAATGGAAAAATTCGATTACCACCAATTGAAGCACCTCCGCAGGAATTTCTGCATTACATGCTCGGGGAAACACTAGAATCAAAACACTTTCTTCAAAATATAAGATCATATAACTCCTGCTTTCAAATGACTTCTTTCGGTGCTACTTCGACTAACAATAATAGAAATGAATTTGAATATGTATTTTCAATTCAAGGGCAAATTTATCACAAAATAGGATCGTTACTGCCAATGCCTAACGAAGACCATAAATTTCTACAAGTATATTTCATCGGAAATGAAGAACAAGAAATTGATCAACGATGCACAAATTTTAATGGACTGAGACGCGAAATAATCCAAGATGTACAGAGGATCTTACACAAGTATAATCAACTGATTTATATATTCAAAACAACATTAGACCGCATAATTTCTGATGACTATAAAATTGTAATTCGAGCCGATAAAAGACCACGTGGAGAACACGAACGCAGATTTAATGCACCTCAGGTAGATGAAGTCGCCATTTAGTCTCCCCCCCCCGAACCTCTGTCGAGTGCAGACGTATTTTTATTCACTCCGCAATAAATATAAACTACAACCAAATCTGTGCACAAAATTGTTATATTTAGTGAATATTGTCTAGCTTAGTTGTGTGGTTAAAGAATTCAAGTGATTTAAGTAGTGAATAACACCGTGTTTACAGTAAATATACCAATATTGCAAATACTTACTGATCGTTGGCTGACATTGGGGTCAAGATAAAGTGGTGTTTATAAGTTATGTGTGGATTCGACGTTCAACGACCAATATACTTGACCTCTGACTATTTTTTTCACTTTCGCATTACTACCCGTCTTTCTTTATAATTAGCTTTTGTTTTTCTTACCGATATTATAACAATTTAAATTATGCCTAGAAAACAGACAACGTTGGAGTGTGTAACTCGCAGTGAATATGACTCTAATTTGGATACAATGAGTTGCCCACCTGAGCGAGCTGAATGTTTACCGTCACAGCGCTTCAAGCGCAAACACGAGCAAGAAGACTCGTCAGTGTTACTTCTAGAGATGAGGAAAATGTTGGGGGCTTATGAGACCAACCATGTGAAAAAATATGACTCAATACTTCAAATTGTGAATGACATCAAATCACAAAATGATAATATTGTCACTTCCATGGAATTTGTATCACAACAGTATGAAGATCTAAAGGGAAAATTTGAAAAGTTACAGGGTGATTTCAATGTAAAACTTAACCATATTAAGATTCTGGAAAAGAGGATTGAAGATTTTCAGAGAGTTACTAATAGTTGTAAGTTAGAATTTAGAAACATTTCTTCTCTTAAGTGCTCTGAAACAAGTGATGATTTGTGTGAGTCAATAGTCAGACTAGGAAATAAACTTAATATATCTGTCCAAAGGGCAAATATTAGTAACATATATAGACTCAATACAAAATCTACTAAAACAAAGCCCATTGTTGTCGACTTCAGCTCTGTCATTTTAAAAGACAACTTTCTTCAAGCCGCACGCAGCTACAATGCTGTAAACAAAACAAATAAAATGTCGACCTCTTTATTGCAAATACCTGGCCCAGAGCAACCTATTTATATTTCTGAATACATGCCTTTTAATACTAGGCGTCTGTTCTCAATGGCTAGGAGTTTTGCAAGAGAGAATCAGTATTCTTACTGCTGGACTTCTCATGGAAGGATTTATTTAAGGAAGAAGGAGGGTGTACCTGCAACTCTTATTGATTCTGAATGTTCGTTAACTAAACTGAAACAAGTGAAATGACTAGATATTGTATTGTGCCTGTCTCCATGTTCAACTACCCTCAGAATATATTGCTCACTTGCTATTATTTTTATTTCTATTAATATTTTTGTTTGTATGTATGTTTTGTTAGTAATTGTTAGTTTTATTATTTTAAATGAATGTACTTTGTTTGAACACAATAAAATGAAGCATTGTTTGATGGATAGTGGTAATAACTAATTGGTTGCATATCATGTTTTTCAGTGCTTATTGGGTTTCTCGGCACATGTCAAGCAACGCAATCATGAAAGGTATTTATTTTTATTTGATACTTGACTTGTTATTAGCACAAGGATTTTAATTTTAAAATTCAATAATACCATAAATAATGATCTGGATATGCTAGCCCCGGGTTTTAGTTCGACGTGTGGTGTGGATGACTGCAGGGACCTTTTGTACAATGACAATTCTGCTATTAATTTTATTGTTCAAAATATCAGAAGCTTGAAGCGTAATATCGATACTTTTCATGTTGTATTAGCCCGAGCCCATGTGGACTGGGATTTAATCATTTTTACTGAGTGCTGGTTGTCTAGTAATCATATTATACCTAACATTGAGGGCTACCATTATTATACCACATCGAAACATAAAACTCAAAATGAAGGTGTAACTGTCTATTATAGATCAAATCTCTCTTACATGGTTACCGAACCATTAAATATAGTAGATGCTAATTGTTTGGTTGTAAAAATAGACTTAAATACAGTTGTCATCGCAGTGTATCGGCCACCTGGTGAACGTAACACTTCTGGTTTCTTAGTCTCTCCATGCTTTGTTATGTACTTTAAGCTCATACAAAAATTTGATACTTACTGGTGATATCAATATAGACATCTCTGTTGCATCTTCCGACTCTAGAGCCGACGCCTACCTTAACTTATTGGCATCTCATGGAATGCTGCCTGCTTTTAACATATCTACACACAACTTTACGTGTCTTGACCATGTTATTATAAAAACAAAAAATCTTCTTAAATGTTTTGTAGCTCCTACTACTGTTACTGATCATTATAGTGTCATTGTGAGTATGAAGGTAGCCAAATCTAGTTCTGCACACCTTAAATTTTCTCAACATGTTGATTTAGAGAAATTTGGTAAAGCGCTAAAGGAGGCTGACCTAAGTGCGATTCTTTCCATGCGGGATGTTGATAGGGCTTCCGATTGTCTTTTGGATCACATGCAGGTTATTTTGAATCAATCCACTACATTTAAAACAGTTTCGAGGCGCAGAAGGATAATTAAACCCTGGATTACACCCGGCCTATTAAGGTGCATTAGAAACAGAGATAAACTTCATGCAAAATCAAGGAAATACCCGTTCAATGATACTTTCAAAATTACATATTTAAGATATCGTAATTATACTAACCTACTTCTTAAAAATACTAAGCGTAATTATGAAAGAGTTGCCCTCACTAATGCCCAGCACTGCAACAAGAGGTTGTGGCAAGTTATAAAAACTATCACCTCTGCCTCCAAACCTAAACAGTCAGCCAATTCGCTTATAATCGATGAGAATCCAATAGTATCTCTCAATAGGATTAATAGGTTTTTTATTGATGTTGGTAATAACTTGGTGAATCCAATTACTTCAACGCATGCTATTTCATTTATCAGTTCGCAACCGGTCCCCCACTCGTTAGTGTTTCTCCCGGTAGATGAATCCGAAATAAAATCACTAATAATTAATCTTAAAAATAGTTCCTCTGCAGGTTTCGATAATCTCCCATCGGTATTGATAAAAAAATTTGCTGATACTCTTGCCGCACCATTGACGCATATATGTAACCTGTCTCTTAATTCAGGAATATTTCCCACAGCATTTAAAAAATCCCTTGTGCATCCTGTTCATAAAAGCGGTCCGAGGGACTGTATCAACAACTATCGACCAATTTCCGTTTTGCCATCCTTCTCAAAAATACTGGAAAAGGTTATTCACGGACGACTAATGAACTATTTGGAATCGGCGAATCTGTTATCTTCTTGTCAATATGGTTTTCGCACCAGTAAGTCCACAGACGATGCTGTCCATAGTTTAACCGGTCACATAGTCCAAAAACTCGAAGAAAAACAGAAAATAATAGCAATTTTCCTGGACCTGGCTAAGGCTTTTGATACAGTCTCCCCATCTCTACTCTTACAGGCTTTGGAAAGGCTGGGCATTCGTGGTAACCAGCTTGAGCTGTTCAGGAGCTATTTGACCAATCGATTCCAATGCGTTAAGATTGACCACTTAACCAGTGACTACCTTGAGGTAAATTCAGGAGTCCCGCAGGGCAGCATACTAGGCCCAATTCTGTTCATAATTTTTGTTAATGACCTCTGTAAATTGCATATTCCGAATGGTAAAATAGTCATGTATGCGGATGATACAGCTCTGATATTTAGTGGAGACACTTGGGATAATGTATTTAGGCACGCACAGGCTGGTTTCGACCGGGTTAATGCTTGGCTGTCTATCAACTCACTAGCTCTTAACGTAGACAAAACGAAATATATATTATTCTCGTTAAGAAACACGAATTTCAAAGATGAGTTGAGCTCCCATATTATAGCTCACAAATGTGCAAATTCTATTAATTCAACATGTGACTGTCCCGTCCTACACAGGGTGGACCATATACGATATTTGGGTGTGATAATCGACGGAGGCCTGAATTTCAAACCTCACATTTCTCTTTTGTGTTCTAGAATAAGAAAGTTAATTTATATTTGTAAAATCTGAGACACGTAGCCAGCACAAAAGTTATAAGATCCACATACCTTGCACTGTGCCAATCTCTTCTGTCCTACTGCATTACAGTATGGGGTGGTGCGGGTAAGATAGCAATGCTGTCTCTTGAACGTGCCCAAAGAGCCGTACTTAAAGTTGCACACTTCCTTCCTTATTTGCATCCCACTCTTGATCTCTATCAATCATGTCAGGTGTTAACTGTGCGTCAATTGTATGTACTTTTCGCGATACTCAGGAAACACAGTGATATTAAGCACAGTAACTTTACACTTTCCCACCTAAAGCGCGGAGGTTACAGAGTTTGTCCTGTTATTTTATTTAAAAATTCTTTAGCTCACAGGTCGTTTTGTTTCCTGGGTGGTCATCTGTATAACAAGTTGAACAAGATTTTATCCTTTTCTACTCTTACCAGATACAATTGCAAGAAATTGCTCACATCATGGTTGCTTACGCTGAATTATGCTGAAACTGAGAACCTTCTCACTATCTAGTATATATTTGTTGATTAATTTTGTGTTCAAACAATTTACTGCGATCTATTAATAATTTTTTATATGACATATTATTTGCATGATTTATAATTTTATTGTTTTGTTTTTCTCTTGTTTGTGAACGACTGTTTGTAAGATCTCCCAATTTTGAATTGTAACTTTGGTTAGGGGGCCTGGCATCTGTCTGACAGGAAACTATTTCCTAGTACGGATGCCAGTCTCACACAAATTTGTATTTGCCGTGTTATTATTGTTTCTTTTATGTCCTTTTTTTGTGTGAGAAAAATAAACGTATTATTATTATTGTAGTTGTGGATATTGAAAATACAAGCCGTGACATAATTGTACATCGAAGAAGAAAAGGACTACAATGCATTGCAGAGACACACCGTTCATATGATGCTCTTCAATATCCGTTAATATTTCTGCACGGAGAGGACGGATACCATTTCAATATAAAACAAATTCATACTGAAACAGGCATAGAAACAAACAAAAAAGTCACTTCTAAGGAGTTCTATGCTTACCGCTTAATGATCAGAGACAATGAAACATATAATCACATACTCAACACTCGCCGTTTATTCCAACAATTTCTGGTAGATATGTACGCAAAAATAGAAGCAGAACGGATGCTTTACATAAGATTGAATCAGAAAAAACTACGCACAGAAGAATACATCCACCTTCGAGACGCGATCATGAATGACGGCAATATTGACGATATTGGAACAATGGTAATCTTACCCTCATCATACATAGGAAGTCCAAGACATATGCACGAATATACACAAGATGCCATGACCTACGTAAGAAAATATGGACGACCTGATCTCTTTATAACATTTACATGCAATTCATCATGGCCAGAGATCAAAGAACAACTAAAATACGGACAAACCTCCATAGATCGACACGATATAATAGCCCGAGTTTTTCGACAAAAACAAATACGATTTATTGAAGTCATCACAAAATATCACATCTTTGGAACTATTATTTCCTGGATGTATACAATTGAGTGGCAAAAACGAGGATTACCTCACTCACACAATCTCATATGGCTACACGATAAAATTTATCCCACGGATATCGACAAAATCATCCGAGCTGAATTTCCTGATCCACAAAAAGATCCGGAGCTTTACAACATAGTAGTGAAAAACATGATTCACGGACCATGTGGATCATTAAATTTCAATGCGCCATGCATGAGTGATGGAAAATGTACGAAAAAATATCCAAAACCGTACTTGGACGATACCAAAACTGAAGATGACGGCTATCCCAAATATAGAAGACGATCACCGAAAAACGGTGGCTTCACAGCAAAAATACGAATACAAGGCAGAGACGAACTGGAAATAGATAATCAATGGGTAGTACCGTATAATCCACTACTTTCCAAAATGTTCCAAGCACATATAAACGTTGAATACTGCAATTCAGTAAAATTTATTAAATATATATGTAAGTACGTAAACAAAGGTAGTGATATGGCAGTATTTCAAATAGTCCAAAATAGCGAACAAAATAACAGAAATGATGAGATCCTCATGTACCAAATGGGAAGATACATCAACAGTAACGAAGCAGCGTGGAGGATTTTTAGTTTTCCCATACATAAACGCGAACCAGCTGTGCAACATCTAGCAGTACATTTGGAGAATGGATAGAGAGTTTACTTCACAAAAGACTTGGCTAGAAAAATTGCAAGCGAACCACCTCAGAACACAACATTAACAGCTTTCTTCCAACTGTGTCAAACAGATCCATTCGCCAGAAAGTTATTGTATGTCGACGTCCCTATTTATTATACGTGGGACAAAACAAGGAAAATTTTTCAACGTCAGAAACAAGGAATGCCAGAGGAGGGTCATCCAGAAATCAAAAAAACTAACGCAATAGGTCGAGTATTCACTATACATCCAAACAATGCCGAATGTTTTTATCTCCGGATGTTGTTACACGAAATACGGGGACCAACAAGTTTTACAGATCTCAGGACCGTTAATGGCTACCTATGCCAGACTTACAGAGAAGCATGTCAACGCTTAGGATTATTGGAAAACGACAACCACTGGGAATTAACACTACAAGAAGCCACACTCACAGCTTCAGCTGAACAAATTCGAGAGTTATTCGCTATAATATTAACAACATGTAACCCATCAAACCCAAAACAGCTATGGGACTCTTTCAAAAGGAGTATGAGTGATGATATATTGTACCAAGTCCGACAAGCTAATCCTGAACTGACTATAGAATTCAATGACGAGATCTTCAATGAAACACTCATTCGCTTAGAAGATAAATGTTTAGCAATAAATAATCAGGCCTTAGTAGAACTTGGAATGCCAGCACCACAAAGAAATGCTTTTAGTGTGCTAAACTACGAAATTATGAAGGAAAAAAGTTACAACATCAATGAACTACTTGAATACATTGCTCACAACAAACCACTTCTCAATGACAATCAAAAAAAAGTTTACGACGTTATAATGAGCCGGATAAATAACAATATTGGTGGAATTATTTACTTGGACGCACCAGGAGGCACTGGTAAAACGTTTCTCATAAATCTAATACTGGCGGAAATACGTGCTAAAAAACTCATCGCACTGGCACTAGCATCATCTGGCATTGCAGCCACACTTATGGAAGGAGGATGAACTGCCCATTCTGCCTTACAACTACCATTGAATATAGCCGAACAACAATTCCCGGTATGTAAAATTTCAGGAAAATCTGGACGTGGTCAAATTTTAAAACAAGCTAAAATTATCATCTGGGATGAATGCACCATGGCCCATAAAAAATTTATAGAAGCCATGGACAGAACATTACAAGAATTGCGAAAAAACTCTGAAATAATGGGAGGAGCTCTACTCATACTCTCAGGAGATTTTCGACAAACACTTCCAGTTATTCCCAAGTCAACATCAGCAGACGAGATCAATGCATGCTTGAAAAAATCACATCTCTGGCCACAAGTACAAATACTGCAATTAACAAAAAACATGAGAGTTGAATTATCAAGAGATGAAACAACAGCACAATTTGCTAAAATACTTTTACAAATCGGCGAAGGTACATATCCTACTGACCAAACGACCGGCCTCATTGAACTTAATAGTGATTTCTGTAATATAGCCACTACTGAAGACGAACTAATCGACAAAATTTATCCAAATATTATTCAGAACTATACTAATGCAGAGTGGTTATTTCAAAGAGCAATTTTGGCCACTAAAAATAATATTGTTGACGATATCAATTTTAATATTCTAAAGAAAATACCTGGTGAAGAGAAAATATATAAATCGATCGACACGATGGTATCCATTGAAGAAAGTGTCAACTTCCCCACTGAATTTCTAAACTCTTTACAAGTACCAGGAATGCCATTACACTGCCTTCGTCTGAAAATTGGAACTCCAATCATACTACTCAGAAATCTCAACTCCCCAAAATTATGTAATGGAACTAGAATGATCGTAAAACAGCTATCGAATAATATCATTGAAGCTGAACTTATTTCTGGAAAGACCAAAGGACAGACAGTATTTATATCTAGAATACCTCTGATCTCTTCGGAATTGCCATTTCAATTTTAAAGACTGCAGTTTCCAATAAAATTAGCCTTTAGTTTTACAATTAACAAAGCGCAAGGACAAACTTTAAAATATTGTGGCATTAACCTCAAAGAATCCTGCTTCTCTCACGGTCAGCTATATGTAGCTTGCTCAAGAGTAGGAAATCCAAAAAATTTATGTATATATACTCCGGACAATAAAATGAAAAATGTTGTTTATAAACAAGTATTGTAAATAATGAGAAAACGTTTTCAATAAACTTTTTTTTTACTTTTTACGTCATAGTTTATTTTTTTATTTCGACTCTACCACGTCATCTCATATCAACTCCCGGGCGAAGCCGGGTTTTTTAGCTAGTAATATATAAAAATATCGAATATCAACGTAAAGGGGTTCAATACAACTCTCTAAATTTAAACTCCGCTCTCTTAATTTAAATACCCAGGACGGGTACGAAACCAACAAACTGTCATACTCTTTTTGAAGTAATAACTGTATAATAAATAACTGAATTACAAAAAATGTAAAACAAGTAAAATCAATGAGAGATGATTAAGGTTGTCTTCCTTGGACATTAGATTGTAAATTAAAATCTAGGTAATCTAAGCTCCGCGGATTTAAGGTAGTAATTTAATAGTTTAGGCTACATAATGAATGAACATATTTTTAATTAGATTACGATTCACCCGGCTAATGCGCAGTGAGATCAGGGTCGGTGGTATATCATGGATGTTAATATGAAAAACCGTGTGGCGTGCGGCGAAGAATACCGCCACCCCATTTCTTCTCGTGGGTGTCGTAAAAGGCGACTAAGAGAAAAGCAAGTAAAGTGGGCAGCAGCGTTTTTCTCCTCAAAACATCTATACTAATATTATAAATGCGAATGTAAGTTTGTTTGTTACGCTTTCACGCAAAAACTACTGAACCGATCATCATGAAACTTTGTACATATACTCTTGAAGGTATTAGAAGTAACATAGGGTACTTTATATTTAAAAAAAAAAATATAGGATACTTTCTTTTTTCTTATTTCTCTCTCTAATTAACATATATTTGCACCCTAAGGAGAAACTTATAATATAGTCTACAAAAATATCCTACATTAATACTCTGCATTTATATCATATAAAATTGTTAAAGTCCAAAATTATTTATTTTTGTTACAGAGAAATATATTTTACCGTTTGTTGTTGCATTTTAATAAAGCATATTGTGAGATTTTTAAACGTCATACCTAATGTTGTAATTTTGAAAATTGATAATCCCAGCTAAATAAGCTACGGCAAATACTCCCCATATGAACGACGTAACATGGACGGCCCCTAGTCACGGTGACTCCGCTATTCCATTGACCTATGGTAGCGGGTCTGGTAACGGCAGAGTGACGGGTGCTAAGAATCCCCGGTCGCGATACGGCTACCAAAAAAAAACGACCCTTGGCCCTGGCAACACACAACATCCGCACATTTAGGACCGACGAGAAGATTGCCGAGCTAGAAGAAGAATTGAGTAAGATGCGATAGGACATCGTGGGATTATCAGAAGTCCGACGACAAGGGACACTATAATCCTACGGTCTGGCAATCTGCTATACTACAGGAAATTCTTAAGTTATGGGAGAGTTATTTTAACGCAAAACTAGGCAGACGGAAAGACGATGAGCTGGGGGTAGGGCAATATAGAATTGGACAGAGAAACCAAAGAGGGCAGAAACTGGCTGATTTCCTGGAGAAGGCAGACCTTTACATGACGAATTCGTTCTTCAGGAAGACGCTGAACTGATGGTTCTACAAGGAACGAAATAGATTTCATCTTAACGGACAAACGACATATATTTAGTGATGTCACAGTGATCAACAGAGTTAAAACTGGGAGCGATCACCGACTCGTCCGTGGCATGCTGAATATTTGTATTAACGTCGATCGTTCGCATCGGATGAGATCTATACTCCGACCTACCCCTGTCCAGTACCAGAACCCGGAAAACTTTCAGCTTGAACTTCATAATCGCTTCGAATGCCTGGACCAATGCGAAACAGTGAACGATATGAACAACAGGTTCGTGGAAGCAGTCCACACCATTGGTACCAAATATTTCAATAACCAACGTGCTCATAGAACCAAAAAACTTTCTGAACACACTATCGGGCTCATGGAAAAAAAGACAGAAATTGTCGGTGCAGTCCTCAGCTGATTGGTCCGACCTTAGGCTACTGAATAGGCAGATCTCCAAGAGTATTCGACGCGATACTCGCAGTACAATGCAGTACGCATCAAAGAGACCATTGAGCGTATCAAGTATCAAGGCACCAAAGTATTTGCAAGAGATCTGTCTATTGGGCAGAGTCAATTGACCAAGGTGAAGACGTTGTCATCGTCATTTCTTCTAAAGATGAAATCCTGAGAGAGGTTCAAAGGTTCTATGGACAGCTATACCAATCTTCACAGATTCCTGTTGTCGGCTTAGCTCCAGATCCCAGATCCAAGCTAACTCGACACTTTACTGAAGATATCCTGGACGTCAGTCTGTACGAGATCCAAATGGCTCTTAAACAGTTAAAGAACGGGAAGGCACCGGGTAACGATGGAATTACTTCCGAACTACTGAAGGCAGGCGGTAAGCCGGTTCTAAGAGCCCTTCACAGGCTTTTCAATTCTGTCGTGCTCGGGGGCGACGTTCCAGAGACATGGACCAGGAGTATGGTGGTGCTGTTTTTTAAGAAGGGTGACAGGACCCGCTTGAAAAACTATAGGCCAATCTCGCTCCTAAACCACGTCTACAAACTGTTCTCCAGAGTCATTACAAATCGACTTTCGCGCAAACTCGACGACTTTCGGTTTCCGAAGAGACTTTAGTACCATAGACCACATTTATACTCTACGCCAGATCACAGAGAATATAATCGACCTCTATGCTTGGCGTTTGTGGACTATGAGAAAGCTTTCGATTCCGTCGAGAATTGGGCGGTGCTGCAGTCTCTTCAGCGGTGCCAAATCTATAACTAAATCTATTGACTATCGATATATCGAATTGCTGAAGTGTTTGTATAGAAATGCCACTATGTCAGTTCGAATCCAAGATGGGAGTACAAAGCCTATTCCACTGCAGAAAGGTGTCAGACAAGGAGACGTTATATCTCCGAAGCTGTTTACCGCTACATTGGAGGACGTCTTCAAGCTCCTAGATTGATTTTTATATATATGATTTTTGATTGATTGCTAGGCATCAACATCAATGGCGAATACATCACTCACCTTCGATATGCCGATGATATCGTGGTCTTGGCAGAGTCGCTGGAGGATCTGCGTGCAATGCTCAAGGATTTTAACACGTTATCCCAACAAGTGGGTCTACGAATGAATATGGACAAGACAAAAGTCATGTCCAATGTTCATGTCACAAGTAGTGCAAGTACCGGTAACTGTTGGAGATGCGATCCTCGAAGTTGTCGAACAGTATGTTTATCTAGGACAAACTATTCAACTAGGTAGAGCGAACTTCGAGAAAGAGATTAACCGACGGATCCATCTCGGCTGGGCAGCGTTCGGGAAGCTTAGGCATATCTTTTCGTCCAAAATTCCTCAGTGCCTAAAATCCAAGGTCTATGACCAGTGTGTGTTACCAGCGATGACTTAAGGTATTAAGAAGATCAAAGTCGCTCAGTGTGCTATGGAGAGGGCTATGCTCGGTATATCTCTACGGGATAAGATCCGAAATATGGAGATCCGTAGACGTACGAGAATAACTGACATAGCCCGTAAAGTTAGCACGCTGAAGTGGAGGTGGGCAGGCCACATCACTCGAAGAACTGACTACCGCTGGGGGAAAAAAGGTCTTGAGTGGCGACCACGGGTTCTCGGTTCTCTCTGCTACTCCACAAAGGACTTAAATTTATGAATGTATGTATACATGTCTCTATTTATCATATATTCAAATGATTGAATGTTTTATTATAATTTTGCATCCTTGAACTGTTAATTAGAAAATAATCCTTGTCTAGAGGTCTAAGTTCTCTATTTATTTTAGTTTGAAAAGTAATTAAATATGGTTAATTTTTAAAATGTATTTCAATTATTCACCCTATTAACCTGCTTCAATGGAAAACCACAATTTGGCCAAGTTCACATTTTATCAAAAAAAATATACGTTTTAAAACGAGATGTATGACTGTGGATGAGGCGAAAGATGCGTGTCAGGATCGTAGCCTGTGGAAAGCCTACCCTTATGGGATAGAGTAGTGAGCTTATGTATGTATGAAGGTATGTCGTTTCGACGGATGGTTAGCTTCTAATATAGGGTACATTGAAAGATTAGCTTTCTCGGGTTAAAAGATTTTATTTAACTTGCATTGTATGCATGTACGTATATATTATGTTTGGATGGAATCTTTGAACTCAATTTTCTTGATCTTCTTGATCTCTTCAACCGATTGAGTTGAAATTTTGTATACACATTTACTTTGGATCACAATGCATGATAAGATGTGTGACATCATTCTACATCAAATATGGCGGACCTCCCAAGAATGGCAGAATATTAAATATTTTTAAAAATATCACGAAAATGTCAGGTTTCTGAAGTTAATAGAAACACATAAAAAATAGGAGTTTGATAGAATAAGATATATAAATAAGATAATAAAAAACAAATTTGTGACAAACATGAATATTTGTTTGGCGTTTAGGTGTTTTTCTATGTATTTTAAGTATGTATTTACAAAAGAAAAGTATACATGTATTAATATCCGTTATCTAGTATCCATAAGAATTTAGATGCTTAGCTTGGAACTAGAGGGCGTTGTGTGTATTGTATCCAAGATATTATTATTATTATTTTGTCTGAGCTGTTTAAATATTGCATCGCATGTAACATGTGCAGGTGTACTGGGTGGGCCCCCTGAGCGGCTCGCTGGCATGCACGCTGCTGTACCTGGGAGCCTGGCGAGCTCGCGAAACCCCCACCCTGCAGCCCCCCGACGCCCCCGACGCCCCCGCGCCCAGCCGGAACAATACCAATACACTCTCACAGAAACAATGCGGTCCCGGTGAAAACTTTGCGTTTACTCGTTGAACTTATAGTTATAATAACTTTGTAAGACAAGCACTTATATTCATTGTAAATTTTGTAAATATACTTTAAGATATATCAGAATAGTTTTATTTGGATTCCGTAGTAAATGTATAAAGGCAAACACACAACTCTCATACTTTGAATATGGCTATACGTCTGTAATTGTTGAGTATGATAAACAATCATTGAATATGATATTAAAACATGTAGAGTCCTCTATATGTGCCAGGAATTTAAAAACTCGTCGCTTTTTAAGGCTCCTGAGATCACTTTCTTCGAGGACTGGTTAAACTTGATCTTGGAAAGTGTGACGTGGCCTTTTCCAATCCTGCATCCTTCCGCTTTTGCACTGTATATCTGCTTATTCCATTTGGCATGATATATCTTTCTACATGACCGATCCAACGAAACACCTTTCCTTACTATTACACCGAAACTCTGTTATAATTAAATTTCCTCTATCAATCTCAAAGATCTACAGGCTACACTCTGGTGAGTGTGCACAAGAGTTACACAACCTCATACCTCTTATATAGACAAAAATAGAACAAACAGTGGTTTAGCCAAGCAGTTCGCTACCGGCCGAGTCGACCGGTTAAATGCCACGACATCTCAGAAGATCGCAGTAAGGTGGCCCATCCCGCGTTTCGGTCGCGGAGAGAGATACTCGCCAACTCACACCCCTTCGCCATCATTTACTATCCTACTCCCTTAAAGGTCGGCAACGCAACTGTAACTCTATAGGTGTAGCAGGTGTCCATGAGTGACGCTGGTCGCTTAGCATCAGGTGACATGCCTGTTCGTTTGTCTTCCTATGCCAAAAAAATGCTTAAATATTAAAATCATCTAATGGCGGCCTATACACATAAATAATATGGCACAATAAATTGCTCAAGCTCAATTATCATTTTCATTATATAACCAATTTGATATTTCGTTAGAGCGTTCAATAGAGATGTTTGTAATATACTTCCTGTTTTCAAATTTAATATTATTTGAAACTAAGATCATGGCATCACCATCGTTGGTATTTTTTCTACAGAATACAGTACCGACAGAGTAGCAAGCAATAACAGAAACGAGGTCAATTGTTTTAGCCAATGTTCAGACACACATATTGAACATTGTGCATCTTAACAAATAATTTTAGCTTAAGTTCTTTTCCAGATAAACCTTGCATGCTTGGTTGCTTGGTGTACAATTGTGAGAAATAATATCAGAGTCCTTACAACTAATTGTGTAAGGTACTTTACAGTCGGTAGCCCGGTCACTTAATTACATAGTATATCATCATTACATGGTATAAAACAAAGTCAGTTTCCGCTATCTGTCCCTTTATATGTGTGTATCTTTAAAACTACGTAACGGATTTTGATGCGGTTTTTTTAAATAGTTATAGGGTGTCAACGGGGTGGTTTTGATCTATTATTCATCTATAGTGTAGTAAAAAAAAAGTGATAATTTTCAAGATTTAGGTCTTTAATCGCAAACGCTGCCTGAACCCTAAGTGATAAAACTAAATAATGTACTTCATTGTTAAACACCTTCAAAAGATCTACAAAAAACCCGCGATGGCATATGTCTATCTCTTAGGGATAACCCACAATGACTATTTTTATTTTTTTACTTTTTACGAGAAATAAGGGCTTATTTACAAAGCGATTTTAAGCATTACAGCATTAATTTTCATCCAGTTAAGTGTATTATATAGATTGTGCATTTAATATAGATCAATATTGCCCTTTACAGTATGTAATTTAAACGAATATTTACGAAGATATTACAGTATTAACATAGCAGAACATAGTAATTGCGTTGCGCGCCAAAACGCGTACCTATGAATAGCACAAATTGATGCTTTTTATATCCAAATTTTACTCATTTTTATTACTTTTAATGCGGAACAAAGTTCGCCGGGTCAGCTAGTTGTATATAAAATGCTTGAGTTATCTAGCTTATTGTCTGTCTGTATGTGTCAGGCACATAGTATCCTTTCTCAAACTAAAGTATTCGAAAGCTGATATTTTCTCTTTAAAATAGTAAGTAATATTAAATAAAAGTAAGTTTATCTATATGTGTGTTTATTTTGTCTTTTAGTTAGAGCGTAGGAATAAGGTCATGCAGAGATAATGAATTTACAGCCAATATTATTGTGAAAGCTTCTGTCAAAGTATATTAGCTTTTTCTAAGTAGCTTAAAAATAAGAAAATATCAATTATGACACATTCAAACTAAACTAACCTATTTAACAAGAAAACACGTATGCACTCGCCGACATCGTTATCCCACTAGAGCTTTCTATTGCTTCATTTACTTACTGGAGCTGGTGAATTTGGATTGCGACCGAAAACAATCATATTTCAGGTTGACAACTAAGAAATTTGTCAAGGGAGGATTATATAAAAATAAGTATATGAATTAATCCAGTTTGATGAGCGCGGACGACAACTGTGTGCGTTTTTATTTTCTTCAAATTAATTTAAGTGCTTGGCGCTGGTGACGCACTGGTGATACACCTGGTGACACCACTAATCAACTGGCGACATAAACTCGCTACTTAACTTTAGTACCCTCGTATATTATCGGCTCCTATGTTGTACCTGATATCTCTTACATCTAGGTGTCTACATTACAATGAGCTATCAAGTCGTAGTTGACACTGATTATCCATGTTTACTACTGTTTTATACACAATAACTTTGACAGAGCGCTCACACCACACTAGTCAAAGGAAAAAATTATTGCGAATTATAAATACCTAGTACTTACTGGTCGTTAACTTGCATGTATGTCTCGATAATTTTAATTAAAACCCAAATTTGATATCCAAATTTGATAACCCAATTTATAATAATAATAAGTTTATTATAAGTTATTTTCTCCTCCACAAAGGTGATTTATGTATTCTAGGTACATCTAAATTACATCAATACAGTCTCAAGCCTTTGTGGGGGACTGGTATCTGAACTAGGATTCCCTGTCATACAGATTACCAGGCCCCCCCAAAACTGCAGCTTGCATGAGAGTGACAATATCATGATGACATATTTTCTTACACACATTCTTGGAGGTATTATATATATACATATAATAGATTAGATTGCTGTGTGGCGCCGGCTTAGAATACCGCCACTCTTCCCGTGGATGTCGTAAAAGGCGACTAAGGGAAAAGCTAGAAGAATGGGCAGCAGCATTCTCTCTCAAGACAATACAGCCTACTGCGATCGCCAACTCGCCTGCCAAGCGTGGCGATTATGGCTAAAACCCCCATGATTGCGCGGACCGGCAGTTGTGGCGCTCTATGGGGGAGGCCTATGTCCAGCAGCGGACCTCAAAAGGGCTTATGATGAATTCATAATAACTTCATGCCTTTATCTACCTGAAGGGGTAGGCTGGGGCTGTTAAGCCTCGTCTCGCCGTTATATGTGATAAATATCGATGGCTTAAAACTTTATATCCTGGTATGGCAATAGGTTCGCCAAATATTCCACTTGGATCGTAAGTATAACGGTGAGCCGAGGCTTAGCAGCATCTGCCAGTGCCTACACCTGCACTGTTGCTGAACAGGAAAAACATTTAGCGTACCTATCCTGGGTTGACTCTAGACAGCGTAAATCTCCGGACATGAGTTCAAAGAATTAACATAGCTGCCAAGTCCCACAAAAGGGCACTCAAGAAGGCACGCGTCAATCCCATACAAAACATTGGCGCAAAGCTTTCTACTGCACAATCCGGCAGTAAAGCTTTTTGGTCGCTGGCCAAAGCGGTTGAAACGAACTTCTGCCGATCATCATTACCTCCACTGCTGAAACCTGACGGTACACTGGCGCATACCGCTAGTGAGAAAGCAGCTTTATTTGCTTCTCTCTTTGCACACAACTCACGTCTAGACACTGGTAATGCTACTCCCCCCCTCCCCCCCCCCCAAATACCTCAATGCGATTCGTCGATGATGGAGATCCGCATCAAAAACAAAGACGTACTGAAAGCATTGCGCCGTCAAGATGTGAACAAAGCCAGTGGACCGGACGATATACCAGCAGTACTTCTAAAAACGTGTGCACCCGAGTTATCTTCTGTATTGATACGTCTTTATCGCCTTTCCTTGAAAACTGGAATCATGCCGAAATCCTGGAAGTTAGCCAATATACAACCTGTACCCAAAAAGGGCAGTCGGGTCAACTCTGCTAACTACCGACCCATCGCGATTACCTCAATATTATACAAGGTCATGAATATTAGTATCCACTCTATTTAGCATGTATCTTCCGCCGATAATAAGTGCTTGTGATTTAGATGCGTTGACGAGTAGTCCAAAAGATTTGGCCCATGTGCTAATGCTGCTGAGATCATCGTTAATGGCCTCCACAGCATCTTCTGCCTTAAAATGACGATATAGCTGCAAGTTGTCAGCGTAGAGATGAAAGTGGGAATTAATAACCTTTGTGATGGCGTTTATAAAAACAGGGAAGAGAAGCGGAGAAAGTACGCCACCTTGAGGTACGCCTGCAACCAGATCACACCAATCTGAGGTAGCCTCGTTAAGGTGTACCAACTGCGAACGACCCTGAAGATATGATTTGAACCACCTAATAGCGGAAGGCGAGAGATTAAGAGAGGACAGGATCCTAAGCAAGATATCAAAATCAACTGAATTAAAGGCGCTGCTAATGTCCAGTAGTACGAGAATAGTCAAGGACTTATTCTCAATGGCCAGTCTTTTATCGTCCGTTATTTTAACTAAGGCCATTACAGTACTGTGGCCAGATCGGAAGCCGGATTGATATTGGCTTAGCAGGCCATTAGAGGACAAATATGTCTTCAGTTGATTCTGGACACCGCTTTCTAGGACTTTGGATAGGATAGGAAGTATTGAGATAGGACGGAATTGAGAAACCAGGGATGGTATAACGTATGCTTTCTTCCATAATGAGGGAAAGGAGCCTATGCGAAGGGAGTAGTTGATTATATGGGTAGTGATAGGAATTAGGTGATTTAGGAGAGGTCGAATCATTTCAAGGTGAAGGCCATCACAGCCTACAGCTTTAGTAGTGATGTGGAATGTGACTTTTGATGTGGAAGTTCGAAGGGTTAATTAGTAAAAAATAAGTCATTCTAATACATAGTATAAAACAAAGTCGCTTTCGGCTGTCTGTCCCCTTATATGGTTATATCTTTAAATTACGCAACGGATTTTGATGCGGTTTTTTTTTAACAGATAGGAGGGTGTGATCGGAGTGGTTTGTATCAATAATTCAAATAAGTGTAATGTATAAGAATAAGTAATAATTTTTGAGATTTATAACTTTAATTGCACTTGGTTCAATACTAAGCGATAGATCAAAACAATGTATACCTCTTCAAAAGGTCTACCAAAATGGTACTACTACCCGCAATGGTGTATGTCTATATGTTAGGGATAACCGCCACTGGCTATTTTTATTTCTTCTTATTGCTTCTGAGGCAAAAAAAGCTCGCTGGAACAACTAGCAATTAATAAATGACATAATATTGCAACTTGCATGTGTGTATAAACACTCGGTAATGAAATAGAGTGTGTGTGACGTGTTATTTACTACTACAGGTACTTTTACCTCCAGACTTAGCTTTAAATTGTTAAGAACAATTTTTAAAGTCAGGTTTTGTGTCTGAACTAATACGAGTAGGTAGGTCAAACGCTACGAATAAAAATGGGAGTGACTTTGTTTGACTGTTCATAGACACTTTTAGTACTAGGCGAGAATCGAATTCGCGGTCTCGCGAATGAGATGAGATCCTAGCAGTCGATTAATCGCTACGAAAGCTTTTAGCATCGAGCCACGTGAGCGGGGACGTCGCTGTTATCGTTATCAGTGTAGATATGAGCGCGACTCTCGCCACACGGCCGCCGGTATATAGCGAGTGTACCGGACACCGGCCGCAGCAGTCCACACTGCACACTCCACAGCGCGCGACACCCGCCCCGAGAGTGCGACACTCGCGTCTGACACCTGTACCAGCACCTGGGCCGAGATGCCGCCCAACAGAAACGGTTAGTTACACTCGTCCGGGGATTGCATATCATTGAACTTCATGGAAGCTAATAAGCATTTTGATAAAGATTAAGGGGAAATAAGTTAAATCTAATAAATAAAATTCTCTTGTCGCGGTGTTGGTGGTTAAACTCCTCCGAAACGGCTGGACCGATTCTCATGAAATTTTGTGTGCATATCGGGTAAGTGTGAAAATAGGACATCTATTTTTCATATATTTCTATTCATTATTTTTTTTATAAAACGGGATACAAAAATTTAGGGTTGTATGTACAACCCTAAATTTTCAACATCCTACGATCAACCGCTATTTTTAAAATTTTATTTTTTGGCAAGACAACGTTTGCTGGGTCAGCTAGTATTGATATAATTCAATGCCATTTTGTTGCAATTTTAACATATCTATGAAAGATTCCTTAAAGTCGGCCTCTTAGCAGACCTCCTGAACTAACGGCAATTATGCTTTCATTATCTGTGGGACACGCGCACTGATGACTAGAGAGATTGATCAAGAGAAGAGTCGTATGTAGAAAGTCATCTTTAACTGTTAAAATATATAAAATTGTCACTCATTATTGCAGTCGGTGCAATACAATAGAGTACTTTACCTAGGCTTGCACCGACTCCAAAAATAAATGATATTTGTAAATCTTATAATAGTTTAAGATGACTTTATTAAAGTATTACGTTTTGTATAAAGTCTTAAGTATAGAAATTAGTAAATTACGTTACTTATCGCTTTTTAGTTATAGAAGTACTGTTTTCACATACTTAAAGATATTGTGGTTTACGTTTATAGAAGTCGGTTGAACTTTTTTACAAAAGTAATATTTTTCACAACTATTAGTGATATTAATGAGTTGTGAACTTCGATAAATGTTACTTCATTTACATGGCTTTCAGTTTATTAAATATATTATCAATAATTACAAGTCCGTTTATTAAATGGTAAATATTTTAGGGACCTATAATTGCCATAAATAGGTACTTAGATAAACGAGTATGATAATACTTGTTAAGTATTTATATTTTTGTAATTATCATGGGTATACTCAATAACACTGCAGTCCGAATGAAGGCCAATCGTAGCCTGGAAACTATTGCAGAAAATAAAAATAAGCATTTTTACAGAATTGTGTCCTAACTCCTAATCGTTTAAGAGTTCTGTAGCTTCATCATCAGTACAGCAGTATCAAAAGTTGATTCAAGCATACCTCCCAAGCAACACGTTATTCTTATATACTACTTAACAGTTTCCGTCGACTAACTGCAGTACTGTCTCCCAACTCCTAACCGTTAAAGAGTTCTGTGACTTCTTCATTAGCATAGCAGCATCAGGTGTATATATAAGCATACTTCACAAGCAACACGCTAGCCCTACATGGTACCAAGTAGTTTCTGTCGATCAATTGCATGCTGTCTTCAAACTCCTAACCGTTGAGGAGTTTTGTGGCTTCTTCATCAGCACAGCAGCATCAAATGTTGACACTATAAAGAATATCCCTAAGAAATCACTATTCGTAACAAAAACACCATACTTGCATACAACTTTTAGCGGATGCCTTCGATTTCTCTTCGTTCCCATTATTAGATCCTGACCTGGTAAAAACGGGACCATCTAGGAAGTAAACACTATACAAAGAAAAAAACTTTTTGAAATCCGTCCATAATCGATGAAAATATCGGTAAACATATATAAAAAAATATTATACATACAGATGAATTGAGAACTTCCTTCTTTTTTCGAAGTAGGTTAAAAACAGCGTCACGACATAATAAAAAATTAAGCGATTCTGCAGACGCAGTGCTCCTGTGATTTTGGAACGAGCGGCATTTCACTATGAGTCGATTATTGTGCCAACAGCTCGGTGAAAATTGGAGTTAAGATAATAATTTGTAAATATTGTTTGGCGTTGAAATACAAAGATCTATGCACTGTTGTGCCGGGGGCAAAGTAAAATTATCGCAATTGGAGCCACCAGCAGATCCTTTAAGTTCTTTTGTTTCTGGGATTGGAAATAATTCTAAGTATTTCTTGGCTAATCAAATCTTTTTACGCTTTTTACGAAATGCATGTTTGTATATTCATTTATTATACATATAAACGGTATTTACACCAAAATATTTAAAAATATTTAATCATTTAAAATAAATATTTATATTTAAAAATTTTTTTTAGAATTTTTGTTTGTTCTGTCTGTTTGTTCAGGCTAATCTTTGTAGTGGCTGAACTGATTTTGATGGGACTTTTTTGTAAGTAGTTGATGTAATAAGAACTTAGGCTTCTTTTATTAAAAAAAAAAACTTTTTATTTCCTCATTTAATGCTTTTGAGGCGAAAAGGCTTAAAGGTACAATTATATTATTACTAGCTGACCCGGCGAACTTTGTTCCGCATCAAAAGTAATAACTGCTGTCCCGCTATGTTAATACTGCAATATCTTCGAAAATATTCGTTTAAATTGCATGCTGTAAATGCCCACGATCATCTATATTATATGCACAGCCTATTTAAGACACTTAATTGGATGAAAATTAATGCTGTAATGTTTAAAATCAAAACATTAAAATGGTCATTGTGGGTTATTCTTAAAAGTTGTCATTTAGGGTTCAGCCAGCGTTTGCAATTAAAGTGCTAAATCTCGAAAATTATCATTTTTTTCTTTATAATATCATATATAAATTACAGATCTAAACCACCCCGTTGACACCCTCTAACTATTAAAAAAACCGCATCAAAATCCGTTGCGTAGTTTTAAAGATTTAAGCATTTAAGGGGACAGACAGCGGAAAGTGACTTTGTTTTATACTATGTAATGATTTGCAAATAGAATAGAATTAATTGAAATAGTAATCTCCCCCTCCACACTCAATTAAATATTTTTTTAAAAGCTTTTATTTAGCTTGCACTGTATGTATGTATGTAAGTATGTATGTTCGATGGAATCTTGCAACTCAATTTTGAAGTAGATATCTACAACCGTTTGAGCTGAAATTTTATATACACGTTTACTTTGGATGACAATGCATGTTATGATGTGTGAAATCCTTCCATACCCAATATGGCGGACCACCCAAGATGGAGGAATGGAAATTTTGAATGCATTTCTGCAATATGGGTATCAAATGAAAGGGCTTATTGAGTGTAACTCAAAAAATAATATGACGTCATTCTATATCCAATATGGTGGAATATCCAAGATAGAGGAAAACATAGTTTAAGCTTCTGTACAATATGGATATTAAATGAAAGGGCTCATTGAGAGTAACTGAAAAAATAATGTGACGTCATTCTAAATCCAATATGGCGGATCATCCAAGATAGAGGAACTGTTTTTTTTTCATGCATTTCTACAATATGGGTATCAAATGAAAGAGCTTGTTAATAGTAACACGAAAAAAAGTATGACTTCATTCCAAATCCAATATGGCGGGAAAAATATTTGCGTTTCTACAATATGGGTATCAAATGAAAGGGCTTGTTAATAGTATCTCAAAAAAAAAATATGACGTCATTATAAATCCAATATGGTGGAATATCCAAGATGGAGGAAAACATATTTTAAGCTTCTGTACAATATGGGTATCAAATGAAAGGGCTCATTGAGAGTAACTGAAAAAATAATGTGACGTCATTCTAAATGCAATACGGTGGACCATCCAAGATGACGGCATACATATTTTTGACGGGCCTCGTGGCGCATTGGTAAAACTACCGGCTGCAGCAATGAGGTCGGGGGTTCGATTCCCACCCGAGCACAAATATTTGTGACAAACATGAATATTTGCGTGGTGTCTGGGTGTTTTTCTATGTATTTTAAGTATGTATTTACAAAAGAAAAATATATATGTATTAATATCCGTTATCTAGTATCCATAACACAAGCATTTAGTTGCTTAGCTTGGAACTAGAGGGCGCTGTGTGTATTGTGTCCAAGATATTATATTTTTGATGCATTTCTACAATATGGCTATGAATTAAAAATCATCATTGCGATTAAATGGAAAAGAAAGCTCCAAGCTGAAATTGAATAAGATGATCGCCTTATTGAAGAGCTGGACTGTTTGAAATTAAGCGGTAAACTAACTTGCAATAATGATGCGTTGAATGGAATGACACTAACCTAGCCAGCTATAACTAAAAATAAGAAAATAAATTAAAAGCAAAAATCCTTTTTAAAGAAGCTTTTATTTAAGCGCTCTATTATTATATAAATAGTACATACTGAGGCTCTAAGTTGATACTTGAAATTTTTAATGAAATATTAATTTCTTAATTTTAGCGCGCTTAAATAAAAGCTTCTTTAAAAAGGATTTTTGCTTTTAATTTATTTATAACTGACTCTAATTTGTTTCAGCTCGTGGAAAAGGACCTTTAGACGTTCTTTCTTCGTTTCTTCTAATTTTTCTTTATGTTATCCTGACACTGGCTCACACCAATGACTTCTCGAAATTGTTTTCGGAAGTTATGTGTGATAAATATCGATGACAGAAAACTTTGTGCCCGGTATAGCTATAAGTTCGCCACCTATTCCATTTGGGACGTAAACATAACGGCGAGATGAGGCTTAACAGCCGCTGCCTACCCCTCGTGTAACAAAGGCGTGAAGTTATATTATGTGTTATGTTGTTTTCTTTATAACATAACATAACTTCACGCCAAATCCCTTGCGGGGTAGGCAGAGAGAACGGAGAGCCACAAGGCACGATTCTTACATACCTCACTCGCTTCGTTGACTTTTATAACTCTTTTCATGCACGTGCGTCGAGTTTTGAGGCTCCTAACATCACCTTCTTCCAGAACACGTTCTATTTGGTCATGGAATTTGTGTCTTGGCCGTCCTCGACTCCTATATCCATCCACTTTCTCGTATATCTGCTTAGTCAATCTTGCATCATCCATTCTCTCTACATGTCCGAACCATCGGAGCATGCTCTTCCTTACCTTTACACCGACACTCGCTTTCAATCCGACTTGTTTTCGACTCGGTCAGCGAGGGTCACTCCGCGGATTTTGCGTAATGCCCTCATTTCGACCTCGTTTATCCTACTTTCATGCACGCTCTGCCATACCCAGCTCTCGCTTCAATAAGTTAGCGTTGGGATCAGTATTGCGTTGTGGATTGCTAGCTGGGCTTTTCTGCTAATATTTATTGTCACTTCTCCAAAAGCACTCATTGAATAAGAATTTAACTGATTTCCGACACCGTGTTATGTTTAAAGATATATAAATATTAGTACAAATATAATCAGACACAAGTTGATCCGCCGCACAACACTCGTATGACAAGTTAATTCACTACATATTGTGTTCACGATAACATTCTACATTCATAAATGGGTACAATAAAGACAGACAGACAGACAGTACAACTAGCTCGTGCCCCTCGTTATCTACTAATACAAATATGCCAAGGGACATCTTTAATACTAAAACATACATCCGTACAATTTCTAGTAAATTAATTTAAAAATAAATTGCAGGTGATGATGCCACTATTGTGCTGAACATATACTAGCTCCTCTATTCTCACTATATTTACTTAAATATCCGTACACTAACCAAGGCTTTTTCATAAATAAACATAAGATTTGTTATCAAATAAATAATTATTCTCAATGTCATTTATCTGGAAAACTGGGTTAACTGAGAGAGAATATGAGAGACTCTCAGACTGGCCGACGCATACAGACGAAAACTCTCCGGCTATAGTGACGCATTCGACAGAACCGACATTTGTAATTATCTACTTAATACAATTTAAATTTTGAAAAGGATCAAGCGTATATAAAAATGTTTTTAAAAGGGTTTCATAGTTAGGGCCTAGGGCGGGAATGCACTCAGTCGCACGCACAACATAAACTTTCTCCACAATAAAGACCTTCCAGACTAGATGCAGGGTATGCTACATCTTTATGTATCTGTGGATGGTGACGTATTGCAGAGCAAGATAAGGGGTTGTCTGGGTGGATACGCGGCTGGTGGCGGCCCCTGGCGGCGGAGCTGATATCCACGGCGCTGGTGGTGCGGCTGGCGTGCGGCACGGATGTGCCGGTGCCGACGGCGGGCGCGGTGCAGCTGTCGCGCGGCGCCTTCACCGCGGGCTTCGTGGTGCTTGCGAACATCTACTCTTTCGGGCCGGTGTCGGGCGCGCACATGAACCCCGCTTTCACGCTTGCCGCGCTGCTGCACGGCCAGCTGGCGCCGCTGCCGGCGCTGGGCTACGTGCTGGCGCAGCTGGCAGGGGCCACGCTGGGGTACGGTGCGCTGCTGGCCTCGGTGGCGCCCGACGTCACGCCGCCCGACCTGTGCGTCACGGTGCCCGCCGAACACGTGAGCCTGCTGGGCGCGGTCAGCACGGAGATGGCCATCACCAGCGTCATCGTGTTCGCGCTGTGCAGTGTCTGGTCCTCGCACGACCCGAACCATCCGGACCACACGGTTCCCATCAAGATCGGCCTCATCGTTGTAGGTCTCATCTACGCGGCGGTGAGTCACCTCCGACATCTGTATAATTTGCCTCCATTTCTTGTTCCCGGCATAGATTCGATGCCAGCTATGTTCAACTGTGTCCTCGATATACAGTTAAAGGAAACTAATAAAAACATGAACCATTCATAACAATTTTTAACGTTGTCTTACAGATAACGTCTTCCATTTTTAATATTTTACTAGTTGACCCGCGAACTTTGTTTCGCCTTAGAGGCAATATTGAATAAATTTTGGTTTGTATTATGTTTGATTGGCCCTACTTACGGGATTTTTATCATGGGATTATTGGGACATAAATATTTAACAAAGGTTCCAAATATTTGTTTCCGTATGACCTGTGTTATGTTTAACCTGCATTTTGCGCAAACATTTTAGTTTATTTATTTATTGAATTACATGCTGTAAAGGACCATATTAATGTACATTAAATACACAGTGCATTTAAAGTACTTCATTGGATCAGGCAGAAACTATTACTTAACGTCCTTTTTAATGAAACTATGTACGAGTATTAAAAAAACTTCAAAAAAAATATACGTAGTCAGTAAAAGACTCACTAACACGAGTCTTTCAGACTTAGGTGTTAAATAAATAATAGTTTAAAAAAACTAAAAAATACGCTTTCTATAGAAAACCGAACTAAAAAATAGAAAAATAAAAAAAAATATATTTTATTTTAAAAAAAGCTTGGGGTGCTTTTTAAGATATTATCGAAATGATAATCACTCTACATATCTGTCAATAAAATATTTATAACTATTGACACCATGCACCTCACGCTTTTTTTAAAATAAAATATTTCTTTTTTATTTTTCTATTTTTTAGTTCGGTTTTCTATAAAAAGCGTGTTTTTTAGTTTTTTTAAACTATTATTTATTTTATATTTTTTAGTTCGGTTTTCTATAACAAGCGCGTTAATAGCGCCATCTGTGACTTATACAAGGAACTCGTTTCAAGTTGATAACGTACACTTTCCGCTGATTGCCACTAGATGATGGTGCGAGAAGTGAACTATGAACACTAAAAAGAAGTCGGTTACAAACAAACATACAAACATACAGGTGAAGCTAATAAAAAGCTAATAAAAATGTTGGAAAGGAATGAAAGAACGTAGGTATATATAATGTATGTACGTATGTATAACAATAGTGTAAAAGAAGCATGCGGTTGTGCAAAGAGGCGTAAGATTCTGAGAGATGAAGCCTGGTCGGACGCGCATGTTAAATCCAGATAAGAAAGTAAGAAAAAAGGCTAGCTGGATATATCTCAAATTTGAATCAGTATGACAGAGATTAAGTACGGTCAATCTGGGTAACTTTAACCTTTCAATGTAACATTGGCCACCTACTTAACTTTTGATTCTGTACTTTTTCTAGATTGTTCATATGAATATAGTACAATTGAATATAGTACAATACGTCTATGGTAAGATGCGACATGTTCAGAAATTTGAAAGTAAAGCATTCAAAAGTGAGTTAGTGGGCCAATGTTACATTGAAAGCTTAAGTTACCCAGATTGACTTTATATCCTCCGCCGCTGCAGGAATGTTACGAATACCTTACTATGTGTTGGGACGGTGGAGTGAGCACTTTGGGAAAAGCACGAGTATGCCCCGGATGTGGGCGCAGCGAGTAAAACTATGATTGACGCTTGATTTGATTGTCGCTGCCACAACATCAGACGAGGACATTACTCGATACGAAGATACTCCTCAAATGAACACACTTTCTTGACCATAAGCAATCTATGCTTGAGGTCGGGTAAGGTTCCCATGGACTGGAGGCATGCTGTCATCGTGCCCTTGTATAAAGATAAAGGATCACGAATGTAGTGCGCCAGTTACAGGGCCAGCGAGAGTTGGGTATGACTGAGTGTGCACGAACGTAGAATAAACGCGCTCAAAATTAGGGCATTGCGCAAAATCTGCGAAGTGACTCTGACTGACCGCGTCAAAAACCAAGTTGTAAGAAAGGAAGTTGTATTGAAAGAGAGTATTTGTGTAAAATTAAGAAATGCTCCGATGGTCGGACATGTAGAAAGAATGGATGATGCAAGATTTATTACGCACATATGGAAAAGCGGATGGATGTAGGAGTCGAGGACGGCGACGACACACTTTTTACGACCAAATAGAACGAGTACTGGAGGAAGGTGATGTTAGGAGCCTTAACAATTGACGCGCGTCTATGAAAAGAGTTACGAAAGTCAAAGAAGCGAGGGAGGCGTGTAAGAATTGTATCTTATGGCGCTCTGTTCTATCTGCCTTAAGGGATTTGGTATGAAGTTTTGCATGTATGTTAGATTGTTTTTTTATGGGATGGGAGGGATAGGAGGGCGAACGAGCAGGCGTGTCATCTGATGGTAAGTGACCAGCGCCGCCCATGGATACCTGCAACACATATACAGTTACAGTTGCGTTGCCGACCTTTAAGGAAGTAGGATAGGAAAGGATGCGGGGCCTCCAGGTACCTCTCTCACCGAACGAAACGCGGCATGAGCCACTTTACGTCGATCTTCTGAAAGGTCGTGGCATCTCACCGGCAGAGCCGGCCCATTCTGTAGCGAACTCCTTGTCTCTACCACTGTTAGTGTTTACATAGCCAAGCAGTTCGCTGCATGAATGGGCCGGCTCGACCGGTGAAATACCACGACCTCTCAGAAGACCGACGTAAAGTGGCTCATGCCGCGTTTCGTTCGGTGAGAGAGGTACCCGGAGGCCCACCCCCTTCCCCATCCTTGCCTATCCCCAATCCCTTAAAGGTTGGCAACGCAACAGTAACATTATATGTGTTGCTGATGTCCTTGGGCGGCGTTGATTGCTTACCATCAGGTGACACGCCTGCTCGTTTGCCCTCCTATCCCATAAAAAAAAAATATATATATATAATATATATTATATGGCGAAAGGGCTGAAAGCTATTTTGTTTAATACTAAGTAGTGTTGTTATTTCATTTTGCATATATACTAGTTGATAGATATAAAATTGTATTGTATGTGTGGTGGTGGTGGTGGTGGTCAGGGCCCCACCACGTGCGCCAGCTTCAACCCGGCCAGGAGCTTTGGGCCGGCGCTGCTCTCCGGCCACTGGACGCACCACTGGGTGAGCTCAAAGCTACTTATTAATATGTCGGGGAACACTCTCACTGCGTGTACAGTCTACATACACTGGTAATAAAATCTATCTGGCTGCACTTGTTTATCTGTTGTTGAGGTCCCATATAAAAAAAGAAATTCTATTTACAATAAACTTCCAACCGACGCGGTTGAATTATCGTTAGGTAAATTTAAGAAATATGTTAAAAGTAGACGATCTACAAGGGCTTATTACTGTATCGCAGATTATATCAATGATAAAACCGTTTGGAATTGAATTGCTTATTTTGTGTTATATTGTTTGTATTTGCTATAGCAAATATTGTGAATCTGCTAAATTAAACATTACTGTTAATTAGTAAGATTGTCTGCAGTATGACGTTTCTCACCGGGCAAGCTTACTAGTTTTTTTTTGTCTGGTCTCTTGAATATGTCATGCTCACTGAAAGGTCCTTGCTTACTATTTTGCTCTATAAATTAATCTGATAATTTGTGATTTACTGCATAGTACTGACAATAAGTGTGTCTTAAGTGTCTTTAAATGACCTAAATTGAATAAATGAGATTTTAATTATTTGTTAAATTCGTTGCGTATATTTAAAAATAAACGCAAGGAAAACATGTAACGCGAGCTTTGTAAAAAGTTACTGTTATAGATATAATCCAGCATATCCAGATGCAGAGTATCAGTAAGAACAACGTAAAAGTAGACATTTGGTGTTTATTTATCATAAGTATTGCAGGTGTACTGGGTGGGCCCACTGTTGGGCAGCGCACTAGCCGCCGTGCTGCACAAGTGGGTGATGACCGCCGCGCCTCCCCGCGCCGTCTCCAAGGCCGAGCTAGCCGACGCTGCCGAAGCCCCGCTCGGCCCAACAGCGACGCCGTGATCATATCAACCAGTTTTAAGTTAAAAGATAAAAAAAATGTATTTTTTTTATTAAGCTATAATATTGAACAAATAGAAAAATAATATACATACATTATTTATTTAAAAAGAAAAAAAAACACTAAAATGTCTTGTCTTAGTTTAATTTTAATCTTTAAACTAATATACCTGCGTGCATGTGTATATTATGTAACCAATAAGAAAGTATATCTCTCGGAAGTCATATGTAGTTGAAGAAAATATCAATGTTTTATGTAACAATATAGATTGTTAAGCGCCTGACGCGAGATGGTCATAAAGAATTAATTCAAATATTTGTCAGGCGTTTACCAACTTCGTAAATGTTTTTGACACAACATTCTAATGGCAGGATGAACAGCCCAGCAGAAATGCACAGGTGTCGATCCGCTCAAATGTTTCAGGGAAGGCCGCGAAACACTTTCCATGGCCAAATTGAACATGTTCGAGTTTTACAATGTCTATAGATACTGATATAACCTTGCATTACTTCGTATATAGTTTCCTAATTAATATTCTTGACCATTATAAATATTAAGTAAATAAAGGGTTAGGGCGATAAAGGGGCCCCATTCGAGTAACTTGGAAGTTGTTATAGATCTTCGTTCCAGCTGGTTTTTTGATACCGTTAGCATGATAATTCGGTTTCACATTATGCATGCCTTGGACAACCGACCTTCACTGTCGTGTATTTTTTTTTTATTGGATAGGAGGACAAACGAGGAGGCGGGTCACCTGGTGGTAAGCAACCAACGCCGCCCATGGACACCAGCAACACATATAGTGTTACTGTTGCGTTGCCAACCTTTAAGGGTAGGGGATAGGAAACGATAGGGAAGGGGGTGGGCCTCCGGGTACCTCTCTGACCGAACGAAACGCGGCATGAGCCACTTTACGTCGGTCTTCTGAGAGGTCGTGGTATTTCACCGGTCGAGCCGGCCCATTCATGCAGCGAACTGCTTGACTCTACCACACTAAAATGTTTGATATAACGTATTTTATAAGAAATATAAAATAACAATAAATATATTGCATATGGGTTGCCCAAAAATGAGTCCAAGATATGATTAAATGACAGTTATTTAGTCGGGTATTTTAATAGCCAGCATTTGACAATTCATCAAAATTCAACAACGTAAACGGCGGGCATGAAATAATATTTTTTTCGTTTTATTAGGACTGCACAGTTTTCTTTAGATGTTTTTTTTTTTCAATGAACTATTACAATCTATTGCAGTAATGACCGATATAAGAAATTTCACTATCTGCTTTCACTTAAAAGCCATTCTAAACACAACTAACAATTTATGACTTAAATAGAACGTCGTGACCATGTTGCGTCGTCTTATCCTTTTTTTTTTTTTAAGTGTTTTAATGACCTGGTAACTAAGACCTTTAAGTCAACGTCGTCTTATCCTTATCCTTTTTAAACAGTAGAGATGTTACTCTAAAAATTCAAAGCTGATGAGTAGAATCAAATAAATCGATTACTTGTGAAGAAATACCACAGTAAATTAATAACCAGCACCAGTGTCGGACGTTATTCAATTATTCACACCTAATCCTTAAAAAATGAAAGAAAACATAATAATGTAACAGAGATCACCTAAATATTTTTTTAATTTTCATGTCTGTATCGATTCATTCACTTTAATCGATGATTTTGTGCAAATCATCTCCCTAAAAAAATAAAATTGATAGACGTCAAATGTTGCCTATTAAATTGACCCGACTATAAAAACCAAACTTTTTACGTGATTTTTACACATCTTGTATAATTGACCAATTCTATTCTAATCTAAAATATTAAGCTCATAAAATAAGGAATTTATAGGTAGCCAATTATTTTAAAGCCCAAACTGTCGGGTTGGCGGGTTTAAACAGGTGCGAAATATAAACATTTTGTAACGAGCTGCCTTATGAAACAATGTTAGATGAAATAAACTTACCTATACCACTGTGTGCGTGATGAAATTATCTTTATTATAATAATTGTAATGATTTATTAATATTAATAATATTAAAATTAATGTTTTGAGTGTTAATTAATATTGCTTCTGATCGGTTGAGTTAACCTTGTCATTCAAATGGTCTGCTAACGTTGTATGCTCTGTCATTAATGTTTCATCCGACTGCCGACTGAAGGAACCTATTGGAAGTATCTATCCTTAGTCATTCCAAGATACTGACGGGTTAAATAAAGTGCGCTAGAGATAGACATGTGATTAAAAAACGAATAAATGTTTTAGTAGTAATGTTTTTTATAAAAATATAAATAACTATTAATATTAATAGTGATATGTAGAGGCACTAAATAAAGAGACTACGGTTTGTCATTGAGTGGCAGTTGAGCCGGGTCCTGATTCTCAGCGCTGTGCGACCGGCGGAGGGCTGGATGCAACGGGGTCAGAACCCACCTATGCAGCAACGCCGCCAGCGATGCTCCAAACAGCGGTCCCACCCAGTACACCTGCACAACATACAATCATCAACGTCAAATACCTAAATATAATTAGAGTGCGTGTTAGTAATATCAAAATAGCGTATTTTTACTACATGCATACAATACACGCGGTACTTTTTACACTCGTTTTCTGTCTATGTGTTCGTTTAGCTGTGAACGAGCCAGTCGGATGCGAGTTTACACTAACAGATAGCTGATGTAGTAACAAGTTTTTAACAGTGGTGGAGCCAAGCAGTTCGTCGCATGAATAGGCCGTCTCGAGCGGTGAAATACCACGACCTCTCAGAAGATTGACTCATGCCGCGTTTCGTTCGGTGAGAGAGGTACCCTGAGGCCCACCCCTCTTCCCCATCCCTTTCTATCCTACTCACTTAAAGGTCGCTAGTGACTTAACATCAGGTGACACGCCTGCTCGTTTGCCCTCCTATCCGATAAAAAAAAGTTACGGTCAGAATCCGCAGCTAAACTTAAAAAGACTGCACTCCTACTATGGAGTCTCTTCTAGGAGGAGTCTAGTGCACAAATCAAGCGACCTCTAGCAAAAGTTTACCAACACACAATTTCGATTATTTAATTTAATTTATTTCTAGCTGTTTTGTTAGTTTCAAGTTTTTTATGCTCACTGATTACGCAATGCCGACGTTATGATATTGTATAGGTACATACTTAACTACTTAGTTTGTTTTGTCAGAAACAGCCGATTCCGTTCATAAAATATTCATTTAGCACTTTAAAATTCACCTGCCTGGTGGGCCTCACGTGCATATATATACCTACACCGTACAGAAACTGGACAAATGGCTAGCGATCAAGACAGACAAACTATAGATTAAAACAACGTTTAGGATTATATCGCCTTTATTTATTACTTATTTATATTTATTTCTCGACGCCTGAGAAATAAACAGACAAACCAGTTCGGATCATTTGAAGACTAGCTGACCCGGCGAACTTTGTTCCGCATCAAAAGTAATAATTGAGTAAATTTTGGATATCATGAGATTCAATTTGTGCTTTTTATCGGCTTTAACCGCTGTCCCGCTATGTTAATACTGCAATATCTTTGAAAATATTCGTTTAAATTGCATGCTGTAAAGGGCCAGGATCATCTATATTACATGCACATATATAACATAACATAATTTCACGCCATTGTTACCCGAAGGTGTAGGCAGCGGCCGTTAAGCCTCGTCTCGCCGCTATGTTTACGTCCCAAATGGAATAGGTGGCGAACCTATTGCCATACCGGGCACAAAGTTGTCAGATATTTATCACACGTAACTTCCGAAAATATCGGAAAGTCATTGGTGTGTGCTGTGTACTTCTTGAATCTGAAGCGAAGTGCTAGCCACTGCGCCACCGACACTAACGTAATTACATGCACAATCTATTTAAGACACTTAATTGAATGAAAATGAATGCTGTAATGTTTAAAATCGCTTCGTAAATAAGCCAAAAAAAAATAAAAGTAAAACAATAAAAATAGTCATTGTGGGTTATCCCTAAGAAATAGACATATGCCCTCGCGGACTTTTTTGTAGACCTTCTGAATGTGTTTAATAATGTAGAACATTGTGTTGATCTATCACTTAGGATTCACCCAGCGTTTGCAATTAAAGTGCTAAACACAGAAATAGATCAAGATAGAACGGCGAATAGGCGTGGCAAGCGTGCCAAAACCCTGCACTATATTGCATGCTTTTCGAAACTCGCTCTCATTACGCAACGAGCGTTCCTGCCATGCGTTCAGGACATAAAAAAATAGATAAAACGTTACATATATGCCTTATTATGCTGTGAAAAATTGTAAAAACAAAAGTAGTGAATCAAATATGAAAAAAGGAAATATTTCGTATGATCAGTAAGTACAGAAAATCAGTAGAAAGTATTTTTTTGAGATTATAAATTATTGTTTTACTTTTACCATGTGCAATAATTACGATCACAAGTTGTATATTTTTTCGTTATGATAACTATCCATTGCTGTTCGCATTCAACGCTCGTATACAAAAACATTGCGCGTATAAATTATACGCGTAATGTACGTCGAACGAAATACACAATACACCTGCCAGTTGATCGCTGTGTCTGTTAATCGCTGTGATTCGAATGTTAGAGATGGGCACTCCATGTATCGTTGAGTCTTAGGACTTATCGATAAATTAATTCAATAATAATTTGAGTATCAGCTCATATCTTGCTTTGTCCCTACTTTATTCTAACACCACAAATTTCAACCAAAGTGTTTCGTAATTACATTGGCAGCAGTTTATTTGACAGTATAAGTTTTCACCAATTTGACCAATCGCCGATGGGAAATCATCTCGTTCTTCTCAAATGGGCAGTAACCGAGGTATATGTAGACGTTCGGCTTCGTTATTTAACCAGCACTGTAAGGCCAACCCTTACAAAAAGGCAAATATTTAATAAATATGTATAGTTTCAAGGACAGTAAAATATTTATAATTAAATTTTATATACTGTTGGAAAAATATGTTTTAGGTTTTAATATGTCGGATTGAAGTATTTAACATGTTTTACTTTCTATGATTATCGTTACAGAAAATCAATAAAGTTAGTAAAATATAAAAATAATAAAATTAACACACGTTGCCGATATTAACATCGATAATCTAATGTGAGTGTCTCCTAACTAGTCGAACCGCTCACAATGAAAATGACGTCACGCTGAGGGCGTGGTTTTTCAAAAAAGTGACACGCTCGAAATGTATGGAAATATGCCATCGCGGCCGTTCTATCTTGATTTATTTCTGTGGTGCTAAATCTTGCAAATTATCATTTTTTTACGTCATATTATCATATGAATTTTAGATGAAAAATAGTTTTAATAGTTAGAGGGTGTCAACGGGGTGGCCGTTGACACCCTCTAACTATTAAAACATACCGCATCAAAATCCGTAGCGTAGTTTTAAAGATATACGCATATAAGGGGACAGACAGTGGAAAGTGGCTTTGTTTTATTTTATACTATGTAATGATACTATGTAATGACTACATGTTGATATGTTGTCGATTGGAGAGAGCTTAAAAAGTGCCTTTAATGTTAACTTTAAATTATGCTCCAAGATCATTCAAAACAGTTGAACAGTGAACGTCAAGTATAATAGTGCAAGGAAATTATATAAACAAATATATTACAGTGAGGAAAGGCAAAAATACGTAAAATTACGCTAGTAATACGGCGAGGAACTCGCTCGCCTCGGCCGCGATTTGTATTTGTGATGGAGTACTCACCCACTGATCCTTCCAGACGCCCTGCGCCAGTGCTGGCCCCAGGCTCCTCGCAGGGTTGATGCTGGCGCCCGTGTACGGGCCCTGTAACACGACATGGAACTCATATCACATCGGGCACATAATGTACGTAATTGTCGCATGTGAGTAGTGTAATGGTGTTACCGCTACGTAGACGAGCGCGGTGATGACGAGGCCGAGCTGCAGTCCCACGGTGCGGTCGGGCCGCTGCGGCTCGTGGGCCGCCCATAGCCCGCACGCGCTCCACACCAGCACCGCGGTGATGGCCGCCTCTATACACACCGCACCCACCAGCGACAGCGCCGGTGCCGGCAGCGTGATGCACACCGGCTGCGTCAGCAGGCTGGCGGGCGTCACGCCCAGCAGCGAGCTGGCGCCGAGTGTTGCGCCCACGCACTGCGCTATCGCGTAGGCCACCGCCACCAGCGGCTGCAGCTGGCCGCACAGCGCGGCCGCCAGCGTCACGGCGGGGTTCATGTGCGCGCCGGACATGGAGCCGAATGCGGCTACGTTAGCCACCACCAGGCCGCCGAACGCGAGCGCCACGTGCGTCAGCTGCACGGACTTCGGTCCGCCCACCTCCACCAATGTGGCGCACCCCATCCCCACAAGGATCGCCGTGGACACTATCTCCGCCAGCAGAGGGCGCCACCATCGCAACACCCATCCGGTTATACCAGTTTCTGTAATGAAAAAACGACTCGATGAAAACATACACTCGGTTCGGATTGTACGAATTTGGAGAACAGATAGATATATATAAAATCAAAGTACCTTTACACAACATAATTTCACGCTCTTTTCTAGCTGAATGTGTAGGCAGCATTTCGAACGGCACATGAAGTCCCCAGGCTGGTATTAGGTACTTACCCAAATAGCCGAGCTATTTAGCCTAGTTTTCCAATTACAGCAATAAAGCGCATTAAGCGGCATAATGCTCAACGTTGATGTTCCAACTACAGCATCGCTACGCACAATCGGGCTCTCGCAAAAGTAGTGCTTTCGCAGGATGCATGCCATGGATACCAACAATACCAACTCATTGACAGAAAGTTATGAAGTGTTTTTTCTTTATGTTGGCATTGATCACAATATTTTAGATAAATTTTCTTTACCAATAATAATATTTGATAAAAAAAATTATAGCTTTCGTTTCGTCGCAGTTTTTTGGAAATAATCAAAGTTAATTCAACCTGTGTTAAAATAAAAGTAATGTAAATATGGATGAAGGTACAAGCATTGACTTTTTATTCCACATTTAATGTATTGCTGTGTGGTAGCGGTTACGAATACTACCAATCCAAACTAGTTCACGGGTGTCGTAAAAGGCGACTAAGAGCAAATAATAGACCTAGGCCATAAGAAATCAGTGCCAATGGTCAACAACCACATTTCCCAAGGAGGGTAGGCGTCAAGCAGGCGGCCGGCCGTAATTCTATTGCCAAATCCTTTTTATTAGCTTTTTATTAGCTTCACCTGTATGTTTGTATGTTTGTTTGTAACCGACTTCTTTGGGCGAGATTTTGACCCACTTTAAACGGCCAGATTTCGTTCAAACTTTGTAGATTTATTGAGGACCGATGACAATACACTAATTTGATAAAATTATTCCATTTTTCAATTTGCAAAATATGATTTTTGTTAATTTTTTAGTGTTCATAGTTCACTTCTCGCACCATCTAGTAGCAATCAGCGGAAAGTCTACGTTATCAACTTGAAACGAGTTCCTTGTATAAGTCACAGATGGCGCTATTCCTCAAATTCGGTTTTGATTCCGTTGTTAGCACGCTTTAAAATAGTTAAGCTATTGCTATTTTTTAAAAAACTAAGAAACGCGCTTGTTGAAAACCGAACTAAAAAATATAAAATAAATAATAGTTTAAAAAAACTAAAAAACACGCTTTTTATAGAAAACCGAACTAAAAAATAGAAAAAAAAATTTAATGAATTTAAATTACGAGGTGGGGTGCTTTTTAAGATATTATCGAAATGATAATCACTCTACTCATATCTGTCAATAAAATATTTATAACTATTGACACCATGCACCCCACGCTTTTTTTATTCACACTATTATTAATTTATATTCATTGAAATTTTTAACACTATTTTCTTAATTTAAATTCATTAAAATTTATTTTCTATTTTTTAGTTCGGTTTTCTATAAAAAGCGTGTTTTTTAGTTTTTTTAAACTATTATTTATTACAATATGGTTTCGGATGAAAGAGAGAGCGATAATACTAGAGCGCCCCATATGCGACGCGCAGGAGCAGCACCCGGCTGCTGCGAAAAATGTGCCAGGGTTGTCGCATCTATCGGAGCGGATGCGGCGTAAGAGGTTAGCCCGAAAGGAGATGTTAGATTAAGGTTTGGGAACTGGAATGTAGGGACGATGACTGGAAGAGCGAGAGAATTAGCGGAAGTATTGACGAGACGACGAATAAATGTGGCATGCTTGCAAGAAACCAAATGGAGAGGAAAGAAAGCTAAAGAGATAGGAGAAGGATATAAGTTTTACTACGGTAGTGAGGATGGAAGGGGTAACAGAGTGGGAGTTATATTAGATCGAGCACTGAAAAAATGTGTCATAGATGTGAAACGGATGAATGATAGAATAATAATAGTCAAAGTTATGATAGAGAGTATGGTGTGGAATATTGCTAGTGTGTATGCTCCCGGGCAGGTTGTGAAGATAGCGTGAAAGATAAGTTTTGGGAGGATTTTGATAGTATGATGATGTGCATACCTGGCAAGGAAGAGATCCTTATAGGAGGTGATTTTAATGGTCATGTGGGAAGAACGAACGGAGGATATGAAAGAGTGCACTGGGGTTGGGGGTATGGCAACCGCAACAAGGAAGGAGAGATCTTACTACAGTCTGCGTCCGCCTTTGATCTGGCCATAACCAATACATGGTTCAAAAAACAAGACCAGCATTTAATAACATATAAAAGTGGCCCATATATGAAGCAAATTGATTATTTTCTTGTAAAAAGAAATAAAATCAAGTGCGTCAGAAACTGTAAGGTCCTCCCAGGAGAAGAACTCATAAATCAACGCCGTCTTTTATTGCTGGATCTGGGATGGAAGGTCCGGAACAACAGGGACGAGCGGAAACCCCCTGCCAAAATTAAATGGTATATGTTAGAAAGGCATGACAGGGCGCGTGAATTTAAGGAACAGGTGACAAGTTATATGCTGAAAATGAAAGACATGAAGGACAAAACGCTAAATAAGTGTTGGAATGAGATGTCAGAATGCATAAAAAAGGTGGCGATGAATGTATGTGGACAAACGAAAGGGAAAAGAATGATTGAAAGAGAAACGTGGTGGTGGAATGAAGATGTACAAAAGGTATTGAAAGAAAAGAAGAAGGCTTATAAAGTATGGCAGAAGGCGCAGGATGAAAGTGCGAGAGATGATAAGCAATATTTATATAAGAGATGTAAGAAGAATGCAAGAAGAGCCGTAGGAATTGCGAGGGCGGAGGCCCAGGACAAGTTATACAACAGCCTTGACTGTCCTGGGGGTGCAAAAGCAGTTATTCCGAATGGCAAAAGCTAGGGAAAGGAGTACTAGGGACATTATGCACGTAAAATGTATAAAAAATAACGGGCCTCGTGGCGCATTGGTAAAACTACCGGCTGCAGCACTGAGGTCGGGGGTTCGATTTTTTTTTTATATGAGAAAAAGGGGCAAACGAGCCTGCGGGTCACCTGATGGAAAGTGACCACCGCCGCCCATAGACATCCTCAACACCAGGGGCGTCGAATCAGCGTTGCCGGCCTTTTAAGTGGGTATGCTCTTTTCTTGAAGGTCCCTAAGTCGTATCGGTCCGGGAATACCTCTGCCGGCAACTGGTTCCACAAAGATTCCCACCCGAGCACAAATATTTGTGACAAAAATGAATATTTGTGCGGCGTCTGGGTGTTTTTCTATGTATTATAAGTATGTATTTACAAAAGAAAAGTATATATGTATTAGTATCCGTTATCTAGTATCCATAACACAAGCATTTAATTGCTTAGTTTGGAACTGGAGGGCGCTGTGTGATTTGTGTCCAAGATATTATTATTATTAAAAGACGAAAATGGAAGAGTTTTAACTAATGACGAGGAGATTAAAAAGCGATGGCAGCAGCAGCGATGACATTCAACAATTCCTCAAAATATCCCTTATATTTTGAGGAATTCTTGAATGTTGAGAATAAGTGGGACGGAATGTTAGGAAATCCACCCGAGAATGTAAGTGTAGTTAGAGAGATCAGTATACAAGAGGTGCAAAAGGCTGTCAAAAGTATGAAGAATGGAAAAGCGTTAGGGCCGGATGGAATACCTGCAGAGGCATGGAAGATATTGGGTGTAGATGGATGTTGGTGGCTGACTTTATACTTCGATAAGTTGATCAAAACAACTTTTAGGATTGTATCGCGTTTATTTATTATTTATTTATATTTTCAAAGTCAAAGTCAAAATAACTTTATTTTTATAGGTCTTCACAGACACTTAAAAATAGTCAACATTTATTTCCCGACGTTTCGAACTCTTTACAGAGATCATTTTCACGAGTATGAACAAAAAGATGGTAGTTGTTCAAAAGCTATCCTCATTGATATTCGATAAGTTGTTGCATGAGGAGACGATCCCCACTGAATGGTGCAGCAGTTTTATAGTGCCCATCTATAAAAATAAAGGGGATGCACAAGATTGTAACAGCTATCGAGGGATAAAGCTCATGTCACATACTTTAAAAGTATGTGGGTAAGTATGGGAGAAAGTGCTTGAAAGAAGAATACGAGAAGAGAGTGAGGTATCCCAAAACCAATTTGGGTTGATGCCGGGACGAGGGACGACGGATGCCATTTTCGCATTACGTCAGCTCTGCGAGAAATTTGAGTGAGTGTATTTAAATATGTATTACTGCGGCAGCCCTATTGTCACCATGGCACTATTGTTCTAGTACGAAGTCAGAAGTTCGAGAGCCTAATTCCTAATGACATGGTTATAAAGCTTACATACATACATACATTCTTACTGCATAGTAATACATTCATACTTCACGCCAAATCCCTTGCGGGGTAGGCAGAGAGAACGGAGCGCCATAAGGCAGGATTCTTACACACCTCAGTTGATTTTCATAACTCTTTTCATGCACGCGCGTCGATTTGTGAGGCTCCTAACATCAACGCATTCTATTTGGTCATGGAATGTGTGTGTTGGCCGTCCTCGACCCCTATATCCATCTGCTTTTGCATTGTATATCAGCTTAGTCAATCTTGCATTAGCCATTATTTCTACATGTACGAGCCATCGGAGCATGCCCTTTCTTACTTTTACACCGACACTCTCTTTTGATCTGACTTTCTTCCTTACAACCTTGTTTTCGACGCGATTTTATCAAACAATCATTTTTCATAATAGCGGCTAATGCTTAAGTCTAGGACTTAGTGTGCAGGTCAGATGGCGATCCGGCTAAGAGAACGGCGCCATAAAGCAGGCAGCTCACAACTAGGTCACCCATTCGCATCCCTACATTCGTCGATCTCACTCTCTGGAGACAACTGTCCAGCTACAGGATGAACAGGCAAGTTGACAGCACACAACCCTGTCTGACGCCGATATTGACGTCAAACCAGGCCGACAAGCCACCGTCAACACGCACACATGCTGTGCAGTCCTCATAAGTAGCACAACGCGCAGCGGTACCCCGCCCACCCCGTAGCCCGGGAGTATGTCCCACAAATCCTTTCGCTTCCCACAAAACCGCAAAAAACCTTCCGGCTAAGAGCCAGTTGCTTCTCCACGATGTTGCGGAAAAATCTGGTCCATGCACCCTCTTCCGCTTCTGAAACCACCCTGATCCTCCCACAACACTCCGTGAGAAACCACCCTCATTCTCCTTTCAATAATTTTCCCATACACTTTCGCTGCTAAGCTGATCAAACTGATGGCCCTGTAACTGGCGAACTGCATATGTGATCCCTTACCTTATACAAGGGCACGATGACAGCACGCCTCCAGTACAATGGAAGCTTACCCATAGAGCATAGGTTGCTCAAGGTCAGGAAAGCATCTCGGACACGGGTTCCACCGTGTTTGATTATTTCAGCAGACATCATATCAATTCCAGCTGCCTTACCATTTTTCATACTTCGTATCGACCATTCAATGTCCTCGTCAGATGCTGGCGCAGTGTCGTCAGTCGTAGACTCACTCGCGGCGCCCACGTCCGGAACATACTCGTACATTTCCCCAAAGTACTCACTCCACCGACCCAATACATCGTTTGGGTTTGCAAGAATGTCACCAGCCTTAGACATAATTTTGTCCATTCTTGATGTTGACGAAGAACCCGAGACTTTCTAACTTTATAACGTTATAAAGCTTGTCTGTGAGAAAATAAAATCCAAATACTGAATAAATAATTTCACTCATTTTTGATATATTCGTGGGCTTTAATACTGTAACGGGTAGGCAGCATTTAATAAAATTAATTAATAAAAGAAATTTTTGGTTGGCTTGAGGCCTAGAACTCTAGCGAATTACGTCCATTTTTTAAAGAAATCTTCTTTCGAAATGTACGTGTGTTGCTATTTTAATGGACATCTTTATACTTATATATTGTCTATTATATTGTCTCGGTGGTCTAGTGGATTGTCTCGGTGGTCTAGTGAATTGTCTCGGTGGTCTAGTGGTCGAGCACACGGTTTCTGAATCCAGAGGTCGTGGTTCAAATCCTGACACTGGCTCACACCAATGACTTTTCGAAATTGTTGTCGGAAAGTTATGTCTGATAAATATCGATGACTGAAAACTTTGTGCCCGGTATGGCAATGGGTTCGCCACCTATTTGGGACGTAAAACTTAACGGCGAGACGAGGCTTAACAGCCGCTGCCTACACCTTCGGGTAACAATGGCGTGAAGTTATATGATACTCGTATGTTAAGTTATACTTAGGAAATGACATATTGATTGGATTGAATATTTGATCGGTTGAGAAATATGTTCCGTTCGAAACAGGTTTATCTAACTCTGTTCCATTCAGACACAATGTGGTATATCTGATCATCGGAGATGGACAAAGGAACTGATCAATTAGCTACCTAGTACCTAGCTACCAACAGGCCACACGTATAGCTTTCCGATTATTCCAGTTGTTGTGTTGTATTTGCCAGTTCAAGAGGTAAATGTATTTATTTCGTGATGTCACTTTTTTTTTACACTGATATTGTCATGACACATTTAAAACTGATGTAAGTATTTTAACTTTGTTTATAATTATCAGTTCTGGAGCTGCCGCAGCACAGTTCAACAGATAAGAGCTTATAAGATTGATAGTGTCAACAATTAATTATGTTACGACAGAGAAAACGCGTAACTTGTGAATATAATAATAATATCATTGAGTACGTATGTAACGTAATATATAAGTAGTAGTATATGTAGTATGTAACGTATATTATTAATTACAATCAAAATTATAATTTAATATTTCTTTGTTTGCTTGAATATCTGACATTCTTATCATCTTAATAATACTAGTTGTTCGCAGATAATACCGGTTTTGTTTCATTCAATTATTATTGAATTCACCTATGATTTACAAGTGGTCCCATACACAACCGTGATTCTACCAAAGTATTTATTCTCGCCTAGGAGTAGGTCAAAAAATTTGGAAAATCCAAAAGTGCACGCCTCATAGCGGTCATTCACATTTAAAAAAAAATCTAATACTAAACAAAAAAAATGTATATATAGATATACAAATACACAGTCGTATTTTAGTTTTTTACAAATTATAATTAAACGACAGTACTTAGAACGCTAATATTAACTAGGAATCAGCCCGGGGTATAACTTCATATAATAAAAAAAAAAGTATTCCGGTATGATGAATTTTTCGACCAATTTCTCTGCCACATACATGGATCCATAACCACAGACTAACGGACGTCCAAGAATGATTGATTTTAATGTTATTATTTACTATGTTAAACAAAATAATTATTTATAAAATATATCATATGTGCTAGACAGATTATTTAACTTGATATTAGTGCACTCATATTATCCTGTAAGTGTTATATTAGTGAAAGAACAGTCATTTGAGTTTCGAAAGACCGGATTTTTTGGCATGTCGAGTGTAGAGCACTACCTCACGCTCCGCTAATGAGGCGTGCAATAAATACTTTGGCGAAATAGGCGAGTTGTAATCCCTGGTAAAGAGAAGTCACAAACTTACTAAAAGGTTGCAATTATGTGTTTTATGAATGAACGAAGTAATTAGACCAGCAATTATATTGAACTGTACGCTTGAAAGGAGCAAATAATCACGTAGATACCTTGAGGTAGATATCCAGAGGTTGATACCCAGAGGGCACCAGGTAGGCACCAAGTGGTAGACACCTGCGAGCTGATGGTGCACATACACCGGTGCATACATTTATTGTGCTATTTGACCTTGTAGTCGTCGTGTTTTGTATTCATTTGTGTTTCATTAATGTCGCTGTTAACGATTAATGAGGTGCGCTTATTTATGAGCATGTTACTATTTGTCAATGACAAACTACTTGTGACGGAAAATTTGTATACAACACACATATACTCTCGAGAGCAATGAATCCGGGTCACCTAAAGAATGTTAAAAATCTCGGAAACTAAAAATGATAGGTTAATGCAATAAATTGTATTTAATAGACAATGTAATACTCCTTAAATGAAAGTAAAAAAAATATGAGTCACCATACATTTTATTAACACAAAATTACATAAAGAAAAAATCTGCTGATCTCTCCTTAAAACAAAAATAGGAAACATGAAATTTTTGAACTTTATTACGATTTTCTTGAATTTTAATACTTCGTATTGCCTCCTCGTGCTTCCATTACTGCGTTTACGCGGTTTGGCATGCTGTACACCAAGTTCCTTATACGATTTTGGGGAATATTCTCCCATTCCTCTGTGAGAGCAATTTTGAGCTCACGAAGCGTGATTGGGGGAGGGTTTCGTTGTTTTACGCATCTGCCTAGCTCGTCCCAAGCATGCTCGATCGGGTTGATATCCGGGCTGCGCGCTGGCCACTCCATACGAGTAATGTTCATCTCTTGAAGGTAGTCATTCACAATCCTACCTGTATGAGGTCGGGCATTGTCATGCATAAATATAGCATCCTCACCTAAATTGACCATAAATGGACCAACGTGATCATTGAGGATTTCTTCCACATATCTTACGCTAGTTAAAGAGCCGTTTTCTATGATCACCAGCTCTGTGCGACTTTCAGAAGAAATTCCGGCCCACACAAGTACAGACCCACCACCGTAGGCTACTTTTTCCTCGATGCATGCTTGCTTGAATCTTTCCCCTGGTCTTCGATACACTCTGTGTCTTCCATCGTGCTTGTAGAGCATAAATTTTGATTCGTCGGAGAACATAACTTTTGACCAATCTTCAATACTCCAATTTGCGTGGCTCTGGGCATATCTTAGTCTTGAAATACGATGCCCACGCTCCAGTTTAGGGCCGTTTGCAGGTCTAAGGGGTTTTAAGTTAGATTCAGCAAGCCGACGTCTTACTGTCCATGCACTTGGGTTACTTCCTCCGAGGCGTCGAAACTGATTGGTGAGTTCAGTTCCTGTGAGAAAGCGATTTCGAAGCATGGTGTTCACCAAGTATCGGTCTTCTCGTGCTGTGGTATACCTGGTTCTGCCCGTTCCTGGTCTGCGTAGGTTAGAACCAGTTTCTTCGTAACGTCGGAGAACTCTTTGTACTGTTGACAGCGACACACCAACAGTCCTGGCTGTATCGCGCTGACTCCGGCCGGTTTCCAGCATTGTAAGTATTCTGGTGCATTCTTCAGGCGTAAGCGACATAATTTCAGCTTGAATAATGAATATAGAGCACTATCAACATGGTTTATGTACCCACATAAATGACAGATTACAAACAAATGCAAAACCAAATGCTGTAATTTCGTAGTTCCATCTTCGAAAGTGGCCCTTTTTCAAATTTGATTTTTTTATGATATAACTTTTCAATAACTAAGAAGTTTTAATACCTTCATTTAAGGAGTATTACATTGTCTATTAAATACAATTTATTGCATTAACCTAGCATTTTTAGTTTCCGAGATTTTTAGGATTCTTTAAGTGACCCGGATTCATTGCTCTCGAGTGTATATTGATGCTACATAGTATTATTATTAGATAATGTGACTATAAGTAACACCTGCACAAATAAATACACTCGCTCAGGAAGAACTAATACAATTTGCACAATTCATATGGCATTTTCGTAAATAGCTCGGCCATTTGGGCAAGTGGGTACCTAATACCTACCCACAGAAATAGATCAAGATAGAACGGCGAATAAGCGTGGCAAGCGTGCCAAAACCATGCACTATATTGCATGCTTTTCGAAACTCGCTCTCATTACGCAACGAGCGTTCCTGCCATGCGTTCAGGACGTAAAAAAATAGATAAAACGTCACATATATGCCTTATTATGCTGTGGCAAATTCTAAAAACAAAAGTAGTGAATCAAATATGAAAAAAGGAAATATTTCGTATGATCAGTAAGTACAGAAAATCAGTAGAAAGTATTTTTTTGAGATTATAAATTATTGTTTTACTTTTACTATGTTCAATAATTACGATCACAAGTTGTATATTTTTTCGTTATGATAAATATCCATTGCTGTCCGCATTCAACGCTCGTATACAAAAACATTGCGCGTATAAATTATACGCGTAATGTACGTCGAATCGAACGAAATACACAATACACCTGCTAGTTGATCGCTGTGTTTGGCCTTCGAATGTTAGAGATGGGCACTCCATGTATCGTTGAGTCTTAGGACTTTCGATAAATTAATTCAATAATAATTTGAGTATCAGCTCATGTCTTGCTTTGTCCCTACTTTATTCTAACACCACAAATTTCAACCAAAGTGCTTCGTAATTACATTGGCAGCAGTTTATTTGACAGTATAAGTTTTCACCAATTTGACCAATCGCCGATGAAAATCATTTCGTTCTTCTCAAACGGGCAGTAACCGAGGTATATGTAGACGTTCGGCTTCGTTATTTAACCAGGACTGTGAGGCCAACCCTTACAAAAAGGCAAATATTTAATAAATATGTATAGTTTCAAGGACAGTATAATAATTATAACTAAATTTTATATACTGTTGGAAAAATATGTTTTAGGTTTTAATATGTCGGATTGAAGTATTTAACATGTTTTACTTTCTATGATTATCGTTACACAAAATCAATAAAGTTGGTAAAATAATAAAATTAACACACGTTGCCGATATTAACATCGATAATCATCATCGTGTGTGTCTCCTAACTAGTCGCCCCGCTCACAATGAAAACGACGTCACGCTGTGGGCGTGGTTTTTCAAAAAAGTGACACGCTCGAAATGTATGGAAATATGGCATTGCGGCCGTTCTATCTTGATCTATTTCTGTGTACCTACCTGTCGGTTTTGAGCCGACACAAGCAGGGTCGTCGGGTCACTGCTTGTACCGTTTAACTAATAACCAGATTACGTATATATATTTAGTTATCGCCCGCGGACTCAATCGACCGAACCAAGTTCTGTTCCCGCCACCCATATTATATCTTAGTTAGCAGCTACTTTGCTTAGCTCCATTTATTTGCAGTCGAGGCAAACCCATATAACACGGTACACTTGTCTTTTCTTTATTTTTTTTACCCTTCTTTACCATAATAAAAATTATAATAGCGGTATAATTGCAATACGATTCAGTTGGTTTTTTTTTCTATAATAAGATGATATATATTATTTAGGAACTATAGATTTCATTGACGTAAGTTGACGGAGCCCCGTGGCCCGCGGCCCGGTGTACGGCATCGACGTAGATATGACATAAGTTTTTAGGTTCACCGAAAATTAAAATAATATTTTATTAGTTATTAACAAAATTAATGTTATTGTCATAAATTAATTTTCGGATCGTGACTGACACAAATTACTTCAAATTTATATTCGGAAGTTATGTGTGATTGATATCGATGACTGAAAACTTTGTGCCCGATATGGCAAGAGGTTCGCCACCTATTCCATTTGGGACGTAAACATAACGGCGAGTCGAAGCTTAATGGCCGCTGCCTGCACCTTCGGGTAGAAAAAGGCGTGAAGTTATGTTATGATAATTATTGTTAAATTCGTAACACGAGTCGAGTTAGGTCGCGTGGGCGCCAAACAGTTAGGGGGCCCACAATATTGCTACATGAGCAAGGACGGTTCCGGCAACGGCGTTCACATTAAACAGGGTTCCTATTTGGGTAATACATAATAATTTATACACGTTATTAGTGGTGTTTGTTTGTTTGTTTGAATTTATTTTATATTCGGCAATGTTTGTGTGCAGGCTCCTGATTGCCTTCACATTAATATCCACTATTGTGTTTGCTGTTTCACTTAGTGAATATTGTCAAATTAATTTACAGAAAGTTTTATTTAGGTACATAAATAATGTCATCATTTTCAATTTGAATTTAAAATTAGAGCGAGCACCTGCCTAATGTAGGTATCGGCGAGCACCAGTTCTCGTACGAGGTTTTGTTTTCTTTCATTTTAATATACACGCGCTAGAACACATTGGTACCTAATTATATATACACACTGATTTTTTATTACAATATACTATTACCTAACATCTTCAATTACCGTTCAAACGGATGCGAGTGTCGGTCCTCGCACATTAAAAAATAAAAATATATTTATATCTTCACAATGACCTCGAGATAACCTGATATTGTAGAACAGTGCAAATAATAAGTTTATTATAATAATATATGGTCACGTGTAGCTGTATAGCCATAGAAAAATAAGACCACGGGCACGGTGATGGTGATATTGAAGCGACACTGAGAGGTGAGGCGTATGGAGACGTATAGGAACTGTCGCTCGCGCGAGGGTTTGTTATGATGGCGGATTGGTAGGTAGGTACTGACCGTTCGTTGGTCGAGGCATGTCTGGTGCAGGTCCGCGCCGGTGCCGACTGGAGGGAGACAAGAGCTGAGCCGCGCCGCGGTGTACGTGTGTCTGTGCCGGGCCGTCGGACCGGACTGAACCGACCCCAGAGGCTGCCCCCTGCCCATAGAAATAGATCAAGATAGAACGGCCGCGATGTCATATTTCCATACATTTCGAGCGTGTCACTTTTTTGAAAAACCACGCCCACAGCGTGACGTCATTTTCATTGTGAGCGGGGCGACTAGTTAGAAGACACACATATTAGATTATCGATTTTAATATCGGCAACGTGTGTTAATTTTATTATTTTTATATTTTACCAACTTTATTGATTTTGTGTAACGATAATCATAGAAAGTAAAACATGTTAGATACTTTAATCCGACATATTAAAACCTAAAACATATTTTTCCAACAGTATATAAAATTTACATACATAACTTCACGCCTTTTGTTACCCGAAGGTGTAGGCAGCGGCTGTTAAGCCTCGTCTCGCCGTTATGTTTACGTCCCAAATGGAATAGGTGGCGAACCTATTGCCATACCGGGCACAAAGTTTGTCAGTCATCGGTATTTATCACACATAACTTCCGAAAACAATTTCGAAAAGTCATTGGTGTGAGCCAGTGTCTGGAATCGAACCCCGGACCTCTGGATCAGAGGCCGTGCGCTCGCCCACTGCGCCACCGAGACTGTTAATATAAAATTTAATTATAAATATTTTACTGTCCTTGAAACTATACATATTTACTAAATATTTGCCCTTTTGTAAGGGTTGGCCTCACAGTCCTGGTTAAATAACGAAGCCGAACGTCTACATATACCTCGGTTACTGCCCGTTTGAGAACAACGAGATGATTTTCCATCGGCGATTGGTCAAATTGGTGAAAACTTATACTGTCAAATAAACTGCTGCCAATGTAATTACGAAACACTGGTTGAAATTTGTGGTGTTAGAATAAAGTAGGGACAAAGCAAGACATGAGCTGATACTCAAATTATTATTGAATTAATTTATCGATAAGTCCTAACACTCAACGATACATGGAGTGCCCATCTCTAACATTCGAAGACCAATCACAGCGATTAACAGACACAGCGATCAACTGGCAGGTGTATTGTGTATTTCGTTCGATTCGACGTACATTACGCGTATAATTAATGCGCGCAATGGTTTTTGTATACGAGCGTTGAATGCGGACAGCAATGGATATTTATCATAACGAAAAAATATACAACTTGTGATCGTAATTATTGAACATAGTAAAAGTAAAACAATAATTTATAATCTCAAAAAAATACTTTCTACTGATTTTCTGTACTTACTGATCATACGAAATATTTCCTTTTTTCATATTTGATTCACTACTTTTGTTTTTACAATTTGCGACAGCATAATAAGCCATATATATGACGTTTTATCTATTTTTTTACGTCCTGAACGCATGGCAGGAACGCTCGTTGCGTAATGAGAGCGAGTTTCGAAAAGCATGCAATATAGTGCATGGTTTTGGCACGCTTGCCACGCCTATTCGCCGTTCTATCTTGATCTATTTCTGTGCCCTGCCCAGACACAGGAACTGCGCTCCCACAGCCAGGAGTCGATACCGCCCCCGACTCACCTTAACTCGAACGCATCTGTAGGAGGCGGGAATACCCACTTTCCCCTACTCAGCGAGCCTTTGTAGTGTCTCAATATGAATCTATTGTGGTTCCGTTGAAAGTGAGAAGTGTATGTGAAGTGTCGTAGAATACCGCTGGACCAGAACTAGTCGGCCGTCTTGCCGCCTCACACTTCGGCGATATGTGATTTGTATCCATACTTTTTTGCGATATAACGTTACTTTAAATGATTTAATAAAAGAAGTAGATTCTCCGTAATGCCAGAGATAAGCGAGGGCCTATTGCTGATACTGCTTGGATTATTTTATTTTAAATATAGATTTGAATTAGGTTTGGAAGATACTTTTCCGGCGCACTATAATAGGAGCCAAAGTTCGGCACATTAAGTATAAGTGTTTATGTTATGTAATTATATCTAATATATAAAATTCTCGTGTCACAGTGCTAGTCACCATTCTCCTCCGAAACGGCGTTGACCGATTCTCATAAAATTTTATATGTAAATCGGGTAGGTTTAAGAATCGGACAGCATCTATTTATCATCCCCTAAATGTTAAGGGTAGTTTTTGTTTTATGTTTTTGGTTTTTATATATATTTTTTATTTAATTATTTTATAAAAACGCATACAAAAATACATACAGCCCTAACTTTTTACCTCTCTACGATCAACATCTAGTTTTTATTTGTTGATTAAAAACTTCTTTGTTTCTCGATTGCTGCTTCAGTATTTCTAGTAGTATATATCGTCAGTATACATATATTATATTTATACCTAGTTACATACATATATATTATTCGTAATTTTGAGATAGGGTTGTAACTAAATGTTAACAGTTTTAGTTACAACCAGACTAGTGATACTCTTATTTGTGTATCTGTAAAATTCTGCCTCGTTACGAACTAGATATTATAACAGCAAAATAACATAACATTACGCCTTTTTCTACCCTCGACTCACTGTTATGTTTACGTCCCAAATGGAATAGGTCGCAAACCTATTGCCTCATACCTGGCGCAAAATTTTCAGTTATTGATATTTATCATACATAACTTCCGAAAATAATTTTGAATCGTCATATATATATATATATACATATATTATAATTTTAATACGTACGTGTAGTGTCTCATACTTATTTCATGTTTTTCCTAATTTTTTGACACCAGGAAGTCTGTCATACTTGCGAGTGTGGTTGTGTATGCCAACCATTTAGGAACACAAGGTTCAGTGTCCATGTTGAGACACTCACTGCTCTGCACGTGGCTGTCAAGTCGATACTGTAAGGCTCTCTGGCCATCCATAGGTACCTATCACTCCTATCAGAATGTACAATAATGAGTGAATCCATCCGCCGGATTAGCACTTAATGTGAAGGTTGTAAATTATAATAAATACACACAAGATAAGGACTTAACTATGAAATACATTTGTTGCGTGCACTTGACAAAATTATAGATTAGATACATATATGAGATATGGTAGTAGTAGCAGTAGCCGCGTGTGCCTGTGATCTCTGCTCCACTGTCCACTGTCCACGCTCCCACTGCTCACAGCTCACAGCCACGCAGTTCGCTGCATGGATGGCCCTGCTCGACCGGTGAAATACCTTTGAGATTATCGCCGTAAAGTGGATTCCCTCTAACTTTCCATCCCGCTCCCTTAAAGACCGACAACTCAACTGTAACACTAACGCCCGAATACTGAACTTCCACTCAAATCTGACAATAAATAAAAGGCTACTTAGAATTTTAAGATCGCTCACATCGCTCAGTTTCGGCCAGGTTGCACTGGCCGTGGTCACAAGCAGACTGAAGTGGCGCCCTCACGACTCCGTAGATGAGGTAGATGTTTGTATATCTACCCTCATCGCTTGGTGCTGTTTATTCTTCATTTTTATAGATACCGTCACACTACACTTCGTCGATTTCTAAGGCTTCTAACATCACATTCCTCCAGAACACGTTCTATTTGGTTATGGAATGTGTGTCTTGGCCATCCGCGATCCCTACATCCATGCGATTTTGCAATGTATATCTGCATACACAATCATGCATCATCCACTTTTTCTACATGTCCAAACCATCAAGGTATGCTCCCTTTTCTTACTTTTATACCGACTCCCTCTTTCAATCCAACTACCTTCCTTACAACCTTGTTTTCGACGCGGTCAGCGAGAGTCACTCCGGAGATTTTTCGCAGTGTCCTCATATTTACTTTCATGCGCACTCTGCAATACCCAACTCTCGCTTCCGTAAGCTAGCGTTGGGATCAGTACCGCATTGTAGATTGCAAGCTGGGCTTTTCTGCCTCACACTTGTTTTCCCATCAGAAATTAATAATATCTAATGGCCACATAGACATTATTAATAGATTTTCTTCGATTTAAAGAAAGTATACTTAGTTTAAGAGACCGCACAACCACTCTTAAATGTAAGTTCTGCTCACTTAGGGTTGACAGTTGATTTGAGAGATAAATAAAGTTGAGTAGCGTTTCTGTATACGAATTTTGTTCTGAGTGGTGTTTATGTGCCAGTTAGTTTGAGTTGCATTTAAATTTATCAGATGCTCAAATTTGACGTATTCTGTCTAATGTGACAGCTACTTAAACGTTTAGGTAGCGCTTATATATTTGAGTGGCAGTTCAGTATTCGGGCTTAAGTGCAGTAAGTGTTGCAGTGCCGGATTAACCACGTAGCAAGAGTAGCAAATGCTACGAGCCCCGCGCGAAAAGGGGCCCCGCGCGAAAAGGGGCCCCGCTCCCTGAGACTAGTTTTTTGATGTCACAAAAACGTGAAACATTACAACTTTTCTTACTAAGATAATCCACGTAAATCACTCGGTACCCGACTATTTGTTTGGTGTAAATAATTTAAATAATACCTATCATACGGTAAACGCACAAGTTCTTCAATAAGTTGCTTATATAAACGTGTAGAATTTCACTTTGTAAAAGTTTAAAAAATAATTAGGAAATTCATAAATAATTATAAAATACTAGACGACCCGGCAAACTTTGTTCCGGCTCAAAAGTAATAGGTAAATAAGTAAATTTCAGATCAAATTAATATCTTCGAAAATATTCATTTGATTTACATGCTGTAAAAGACCATATTGATCTTAATTAAAAGCACAATTAATGAAAAATACTTATTGTATGAAAATTAATGCTCTAATGTTTAATTTAAAAATATTTCTCGTATAAAGTAAGAAATAAAAATGGTCGTTAAGGGTTGTCTCTACATACACCATCGCGGACTTTTTTGTAATCCTTTTGAAGGTGTATAATAATGTAGTACATTGTTTTGAACTATCACATAGGGTTCAGCCAGCGTTTGAAATTAATGTGCTAAAACACATGAAATTCCGTTGCGTAGTTTCAAAGATACACCAGGTACCTAAGGGTACAGAGAGACGGCGGAAAGCGTTTTTCTTTATAATGTGGTAATTATAAACATTATTTAAAGTATAATATATAATATTTATTGATATAATATATTATATATATCTCGCTATTTCACGCAGAAGCGTGGTGGTGTTGTTTTTCAAAAAGGGTGATACAACCCGCTTGAAAATCTATTTAAATATATATACACCTAAGTCATATGTATAAGCTGTTTTCAAGGGTCATTACAAATCGACTCTCCCGCAGGCTTGACGATTTTCAGCCTCCCGAACAAGCCGGTTTCCCAAAAGACTTTAGCACCATAGACCACATACACAAACATCGCCAAGTTATACAAAAGACCGATGAGTATAATCAGCCCTTGTGGCGTTCGTGGACTATGACAAAGCCTTTAATTCCGTCGAAACTTGGGCAGTGCTGCAGTCCCTCCAGAGATGGCAAATTTACTATTAACACTTGGATATGCCATCCAAGTGTTTTGTGTGTTTATATAGAAACGCCATTATGTCAGTCCGAATTGGTTTTGGGAGTACGAATCCAATACCATTGCAGAAAAGTGTCGGAAACGGGGAAGCTATGCCACCCTACATTGGAAGACGTATTTAAGCACCCATATTGGTCCGGACTAGGAATCAACATCAATGGCAAATACATCACTCACCTTCGATTCACTTATGATATCGTGGTCATGGCAGTGTCACTGGAGAACCTTGGTGCAATGCTCAAGGATCTCAACAGATTTTCCCAACGAGTATGTCTCAGAGTTAACATTGACAACACCAATCCAATTGTCCATGTTCATTCTTCAGTAACGTCCAATGCCAATCAAGCATCGGTTGTCTCGTCCAAAATCGATATTGTCCTTGTTCATTCTTCAGTAATGTCCAATGCCCGTGTTATTCAAGCACTGGTTACTGCTGGCGATGCGATCCTCGAAGGTGTCGATCACTATGTTTACCCAGGACAATCAGTCCAACTAGGTAGAACCAACTTCGATAAAGAGGTAAACCGACGGATTCAACTCGGTGGGACTCGGTGTTCGGGAAACTAAGGGCACCTTCTCGTCCAAAACCCGTGGGTGCCTTAAGTCTAAGTTCTATGACCAATGTGTGTTTTCAATGACGACATACAGAACTGAGACGTGGTCTTCCAATGTTGGCCTCATGAAGCTCTAAGTCGCTCATCGTGCTATGATTAGAATCTCTCTGCGAGACAAAATCCGCACTGCGGAGATCCGCAAGAGATCTGGTGTGACCGACATAGCCCAGAAAGTTAACACGCTGAAGATGCTGATGGGCAGGCCACATCGCTCGACAAACTGATTACCGTTGGCGTAGAAAGGTTCTAGAGTAGTGATCACGCACTTCAAGTACCTTTACCGACACGGCCTGACTGCGCATCAGCCTATAACGCACAATTAACTCTGTTACAAGCACTCACTCCTCTTTATTCCTATATACACCATTTTCATAAAATACTTCAAAGGTTTATTGCAAACATGCAACCTCGCCGAGTGGGGTTGCAATTTCTAACCGGTGCACGGCTGCGCGCTGCAACCGCCATATCCTTGCATTTCAAATGCGTCATACCCTCTAAAATATTACATTAATATACATGTTGAAAATGGCAAATAATAATCTATATTAAATGCACAAGGCTACTGATGTTCAGTTTATAGTTCTTACAAGATCTTCTTTTAAAACATCAGTCGTAGGAACATTGAAAACATAATATAATTCAATACATTTAAGTTGAAAATAAAATGATTATGAACACAGCAAGTCTTCGATTTAAGATGTTATTCTACATCTTTATTAAAAGCTTTTATTTACCTTGCACTGTATGTATGTATGTATGTATGTATGTATGTATGTAAGTATGTATGTTCGGTGGAATCTTGCAACTCAATTTTGAAGTAGATATCTTCAACCGATTGAGCTGAAATTTTGTATACACGTTTACTTTGGATGACTATGCATGATATGATATGTGACATTATTCTATATCCAATATTGCGGACCACCCAAGATGGAGGAATGGATATTTTGAATGCATTTCTGCAATATGGGTATCAAATGAAAGGGCTTATTGAGTGTAACTCAAAAAATAATATGACGTCATTCTAAATTCAATATGGTGGAATATCCAAGATGGAGGAAAATATAGTTTAAGCTTCTGTACAATATGGATATCAAATGAAAGGGCTCATTGAGAGTAACTGAAAAAATAATGTGACGTCATTCTAAATCCAATATGGCGGATCATCCAAGATAGAGGAACTGTTTTTTTAATGCATTTCTACAATATGGGTATCAAATGAAAGGGCTTGTTAATAGTAACTCGAAAAAAAAAATATGACGTCATTCCAAATCCAATATGGCGGGAAAAATATTTGCGTTTCTACAATATGGGTATCAAATGAAAGGGCTTGTTAATAGTAACTCAAAAATTAATATGACGTCATTATAAATCCAATATGGTGGAATATCCAAGATGGAGGAAAACATATTTTAAGCTTCTGTACAATATGGGTATGAAATGAAAGGGCTCATTGAGAGTAACTGAAAAAATAATATGACGTCATTCTAAATCCAATATAACGGATCATCCAAGATAGACGAACAGTTTTTTTTAATGCATTTCTACAATATGGGTATCAATTGAAAGGGCTTGTTGAGAATAACTCGAAAAATAATGTTAAGTTATTCTAAATACAATACGGTGGACCATCCAAGATGACGGCATACATATTTTTGATGCATTTCTACAATATGGCCATGAATTAAAAATCATCATTGCGATTAAATGGAAAAGAAAGCTTTAGAGCTTGTCGCGAGGTTTGACTCCCTATCAGTAGGTAATTAAATTGCAATAGATAATATAGTAAAGTTAGTAGATTAATTTACATGAGTGTTTTGCCCATTTCTTCTCATGACAACCTTACACTCAGAATCGTCCGTGCGTTTTTGTTCCAATGAGGCAATTTTCTCAAGCGCTCGTGTTTTAATATGTTATGCTTTAAATATAATAATAAGTTAAATATCTGTATTTACGGACTATATTTAACTGTGTGTGAAGACCCAAGAAAATAAAACTATTTTGATTTGATTTGACATTATAAAATTAGTACAGTTTATTTACAACTCGCGCGACAAGCTTTTATTATTATATAAATTGTACATACTGAGGCTCTAAGTTGATACTTGAAATTTTTAAGGAAATATTATTTTCTTATTTTTAGAGCGCTTAAATAAAAGCTTCTTTAAAAAGGATTTTTGCTTTTAATTTATTAAATAAATAACTTGCAAAATTTCATGTAGGTAGGTTTACTAATGGGTCCCATACTAGGCATAACCTGTTTCTTGGTGACCCGAAGAACGTATCATAAATAAATTTAATCAATAATTATACTTGAAAATAAAATATAATATTTCGGTGTAGTATCGGTGGCCCAGTGGTCGAGCACACGGCTTTTGATCCAGAGGTCCGGGTTCGATTCTAGACACTGGCTCACACCAATGACTTTTCGAAAAAAATTGTTTTCGGATGTTATGTGTGATAAATATCGATGACTGAAAACTTTGTGCCCGGTATGGCAATAGGTTCGCCACCTATACCATTAGGCACGTAAACATAACGGCGAGACGAAGTTAACAGCCGCTGCCTACACCTTCGGGTAACAAAAGGCGTGAAGTTATATTATGTTAGTGTTTAAAATAACTTCGTGAATACATTATTTCTCATAAAAAGTATACCTAATTATAAAAATGGTCATTGTGGGTTATTACTAAGAGATAGGATAGGATACTACTTAGTCTGGCCATAAATACTGTTACAACTAAAAATAAAAAAATATTACATTTGAATTTGGAATCTGTCATTTTTATACGATTGTTCATTGTGTTTTCTCGTTTTGGCGCCAATACATTGTACAATATTTTGCGATATTAAAATGGAGTGGGGTGATAAAGAGAACCGAATCGCTGTGATTGCATTACACAAAGTAGGTATGAAGCCAAATGCAATTTTTAAAACTCTCCATACACTTATATAATAATAATAATAATAAAAAATAATAAAAGCCTTTATTTCAGATAGTATTAACATTTTTTTTTTCTTTTTTCCTCTTTTATGATTTTCATATACATTTTTTTTTTTAACTTTATCTTGAATTGTATTTATTCATCTGCAACGACAACCCTGTCTGTGTGTCATTTGCTGACAAAGGCCTCCTCCAACTTCTTCCACTCATCTCTGATTTTAGCAATTCTGGTCCAGGCGGGTCCTGCTACGGTTCTAATGTCGTCTACCCATCTTCTACGTGGTCTACCTCTTTTCCTTTTCTAATGCCTTGTAAACCAGTTCATTACTAGTTTTGACCATTTATCTTTACCCCTGATAGTGTGTCCTGCCCATTTCCATTTCAACGTGTTTATTGTTTTTATGATGTCTTTTGATTTTGTCCGTTCCTTAATAGTTTTAATTCTTATTTTATCTGTTAGTTTTTTCCCCAACATGCTCCTCTCCATACTGTTTTGGCAGACTTCTAATTTTTTTAAATGACTTTTATTAAGTGCCCAGGTTTGGCAGCCGTAAGTAAGTATAGGAAGAATGCTGGTGTCAAAAAGTTTCTGCTAAATACTTATCTTTATATCTTTGTTTTTCATGACTTCCTTTAGGCTCCAAAATCTTTTCCAACCATTCCCAATACGTCTATCAATTTCTTTTGAGGTTAAATCTGTAGGATAAATTATTTGGCCTAAATATATGTATTCATTGACGTATTCAATTTCGTTATTATTTATTTTAATAGATTTTTGCCTGTCGTTAGTCATAAATTTAGTCTTTAGTGTGTTTATTTCTAATCCTACCTTACCACTCTCTATTATCAGGTCGCTCAACATTGTTTGTAATCCTTCACTTGTTGGTGAGATTATTATTAAATCATCCGCAAATCTCAAATGTGATAGATTTTCGCCGTTGATGCACAGCCCACATTTATCCCAGTCTAATTTACGGAACACCTCCTCCAGAACGGCAGTAAAGAGTTTCGGCGATAGTGGGTCTCCTTGACGTACACCTCTCTCTATTTTTATTTCTTCGCCCTCCTTCTCTAGTTTAATTCTAGCCTTACTACTATCGTAAATGTTTTTTAAGATTCTGATGTATTTTATATCAATGCCTTGGTTTTTGAGCGACTGCCAAATTATATCATGTTCTATTGTATCGAAGGCTTTACTGTAGTCTACGAAGCAGCAGTAGAAAGTTATGTTAAATTCCTTACCTTTTTCGAACAGCTGTTTAATGACATAAATGTGGTCTAAAGTGGAATAACGGCTCCTGAAGCCTGCCTGTTCTCTGGGTTGGTTTTCATCTAGCGTGTTTGTCAATCTGTGGAGTAAGACTTTGGCAAAAACTTTATATATGTTCGAAGATAGACTGATAGGTCTGTAGTTATTAATATTATTTCTATCTCCTTTTTTATGCAAAAGTATAATCGATGATATGGTCCATTGATGTGGGATTATTTCATTTTGTATTATTTCATTAAAAAGATGTTTTAGAACTGGTAGAAGGTGGTTTTTGTTTAGATTAAGGAATTCGTTACTTATGCCATCCGAACCTGGAGCTTTATCTGTTTTCTGTGTTTTCAGAGCTTTTTCGATTTCGTCAGTCATTATTTCCGGTACTTCCCTTCTTTCCGTTAAATTTGTTGTTGTTTGGGCAGTACTTATCCTTGAATATAATTTTTTGAAGAATTGAGTAGCTATTGTTATTATTTCTGGACGTCGCATTTCCTTTTTGTTATTTTTGTTTATTAAATTTGGTATCCAGTTTCGTGCCTCTAGCAGCAACTTAGCTGCTTTTTTAGTGCCACCAGTTTTTTGGATAAATTTTTCCAGTTGTTCCAATCTATATTTCTGACGGTCTTTTTTTAAGTGTGTTTTAATTTTCTTACTCAAATCTGCTATTTCGGTTCGAATAAATTTGTTTTTTTCAGGGATGGATATAAGTTCTGCTCTATTGTTTAATAGTTCTTTACTGTCTTTTGTTAACCATTTGCAACCTTCTTTTCTGTCATTAAAATTATTCTTTTTATTTGTATAAAGAAGTTCCATGAATTTGTTATATTTACCCTGTAAGTCTAGGTTTTTTGTATTTTCTATAAAATGATCTAGTTTCTTTTCTAGTAGTTCTTTACTTTCGAGTATTACTTTATTGTTTTGCTTTGGTTTGAATGGTCTATTTTTCTTAAGTGAGGTTATATGTAATTTCGCCCATAACATTCTGTGATTACTATTAAAGTTGATTTTGTTTAAAACTCCACAGTCCTGAAAGTGTTTACTTTTATTTGTTAGTATGAAATCTATCTCATTTTTGTGATTTCCATCAGGAGATATCCATGTCCACCTATTGTTCTCTCGTCTTCTATAAAATGTATTTAGTATTTTTAAGTTGTTTTCATATGCAAGTTGAATGAGCTTCTCTCCATTTCTTGTTTTGTCTTTTACCCGAGCAATATGGGCCTAGTATAGTTTGTTCTCCATCTTCTTTCCTACCTGTTCTAGCATTGAAATCACCCATTACTACTAAATTGTTATGTGAGTGATTGTTTATTGCTTCTTGTAAGATAGAGTAAAAGGCGTCGATTTCTGTTCTACTAGATTGTTCAGTCGGAGAATAAACTTGGATAATTGACCACTTTTCCTCATCCGGAGGTAATTTTACATTAAGTATTACAATGCGCTCTGAGATGCCAATAAACTCTTCAATTAGTGGTTTTATTTTATTATTTATTAAAAATCCTGTTCCATATAAACCCGGTGTTTCTCTTTTATAATAAAATATAAAATGACCATGGTCTTCTATGCTCTCGCCTAAGCGTCGGACTTCGCTTAAACCCAGTATTGACCAATTTATATTTTCCAAAGCTAACATAATTTCTGTCAGGCTCTCATTAGTTCTTAAAGATAATGTATTAAATGTTGCAATATATAGCCTATCATCTATTTTGTGATGGTTTTGACAATTAGTGTTGAAATGAGGTATTGCCAATTTGGTTGGAGGGTAATAGTCATCTTCCCCCACGGTGACTGGCCGGATTGGGGTGCCTTTCATATAAGTTGGTTTTATTAAAGTATTTTTAACTTGGTTCCGGATGACGTTGCCATTTACATGTTTTTTGGTATTTCCGATAGTGAAGCTGATCTGCCTCGTTCTATATAGTTCAATATATTAGGTTTTATAATGTTCCTTTCTGCTGATTTGGGCGCTAGGTTAGTTCGTATTGTGTGAAAAAAGGCGGTGGAATTAGTTTTACTTTGGCTGGAACTTGTCTTAGGGGATCTCGATTCTTCTCTTTTTCTCTTTTCTGGGTTATTTTCTCTGTTTTTTTTAATTATTAATCTATCGTGTTTTATAAATGCTATATTTCCTTTTTTCTTTTCTTCTTCAACTTGTAGCTGCAATTGTTTGCGCTTTTCTAGTACTTCTTTAGAATAATCCTCCCTAATATATATACCACGCGGAAGTTTGAGTTTGTTTTGCAATATCAAGTGCTTTTTCCAAATAGTGTTAAAGGTGACCACAATTGGAAGATTTTTATTTTCAATCCTCTTACCAATTCTGAATAATTTGCAGATTTCGTACCTATCAATGTGTGTTCCCGACTGAACTATGACATCCTTTATGTAATCTACAAGCTCCATTTCCGATTTTCCTATTTCCTCAACTCCAAAAAAGACCAGATTATTTTTCCTGTTATTATTTTTCAAAATATTCATTTCCATTTCTAACTTGGATATTTTATTTTTTAGAGTATTGTTTTCTTCCATAACCAATTTTATTTTTTCATTAAGTATTTCCATCATGTTTTCTGTTACTGTATTTGTTATAGTACGAGTTTGATTGTTAAGTTTCTCATCAAGTATTAGAATTAATTTTTCCATGAATTTTTCCTCCATTTTAGGGAGATTTTATTGTTATGGCAATCCTGAGTTTTAGCTGGTCACACTAAATTCTAGTTGACAGCGCTGAATATTAGCTGGTCACACAAGCCTATTGTTGGCAGCACTGATTTTGTGTTGTTGACATTAATTTTGTGTTGGTAGCATTGCTATAAATAGTTATAATTGTTTTTGTATGTTAGTAACTTCACTTTAATGTTTTGTCTTTTAAGGTTATTTCTACTATTATTGTATGTTAATTCTTCAAGTTATGATAATTTTTACTGTATTTTAGCACTGTTTTAATCGTATCACTGATGTAATTGTTTTTTACCATTATCAAATTCACTTTAATGTTTTGTCCGTTATATTTTTTTTTCATTAACGAAATCACAGTTCTTCTTGTTATAACTTTTTCACTATATTTAGTTTCATATTTTACTTGCCTATAAAGTTTGTAACAGTTTTTACTTAGAATAAAATTAATTGCACTGGTTTTACACTAAAACTTCAATAATATTCACGGAGACTGTTGACGTGTGTCTGATAACAACAATGGCGGAACCGGAATCGCTCCATACACTTGGTATTAGTCAAATGTTTGTGTACCGGGCTATTAATAGGTACAATGAGACCTCCTCTGTTTGTGACAGAAAAAGACCTGGCCGTCCACGTAGTGTTCGTACGAAAAAGGTGGTCAAAGCAGTAAGGGAAAGAATTCGAAGAAATCCTGTCCGCAAGCAAAAGATTTTATCTCGGGAGATGAAGATAGCACCTAGAACAATGTCGCGTATTTTAAAAGATAGCTTGGGACTTGCAGCCTATAAGAGGCGCACTGGTCATTTGTTAACTGATAATTTAAAAAAGAATAGGGTGTTAAAATCTAAACAACTACTGAAGGGGTACGCAAAGAGAGGTCACAGAAAAATATTGTTTACAGATGAAAAAGATTTTACAATTGAGCAACATTTTAACAAACAAAATGACCGTATTTATGCCCAAAGCTCTAAGGAAGCTTCCCAATTAGTTGACAGAGTGCAACGTGGGCATTATCTGATTTCAGTGATGGTTTGGTGGGGTGTTAGCTACGAAGGTGCGACTGAGCCATATTTTTGTGAAAAAGGTATCAAAACATCGGCACAAGTGTATCAAGATACCATTCTTGAAAAGGTAGTCAAGCCCTTTAACAACACCATGTTCAATAACGAAGTATGGTCCTTCCAGCAAGACTCGGCACCGGGTCATAAAGCTCGGTCCACGCAATCTTGGTTGGAAGCGAACATTTCGGACTTCATTAGAGCTGAAGACTGGCCGTCGTTTAGTCCCGATCTTAATCCACTGAATTATGATTTGTGGTCAGTTTTAAAGAGTACGGCTTGCTCTAAACGTCATAATAATTTAGAGTCTCTAAAACAATCCATACGATTGGCAGTGAAGAATTTTCCCATGGAAAGAGTGCGTGTTTCTATTGATAACTGGCCTCAACGTTTAAAGGCCTGTATTGCAGCCAATGGAGACCACTTCGAATAAGCTTTTTATATTTTATATCGTTTTATATTTATGTATTAAAGTAACACACTGTAAAAGTAATAAATGTTATTTGCAATTAATTTTTTTTTTTTTCTTTGTTACAATATTTATGGCATGACTAAGTATTATATCTCGTTTTGTTGACATTTTTAAAATGTAGTATATTATTTAGATTTATCACTTACTAGTTGACCCGGCGAACTTTGTTCCGCATCAAAAGTAATAAAAGTAAATTATAAAAAGGATTTTTAAAATATATCTTCTTCTTTACTACATCATACATGAATTATAGATAAAAATCACCCCGTTGACACCCTCTATCTTTAAAAAAAACTGCATCAAAATCCGTTGCGTAGTAATAAATCAAAAGAATATAAAACATATAAGATGACAGACAGTGGAAAGCGACTTTGTTTTATACTATGTAATGAGAATGATGGTGTTCGTGTTTTTGCAATGAAAGCGCCAAAGCTAAGAAAATATCACTATTTCTCTACTAGGTATATTACGAGTATGCATGTATTATATATACAAGCAAACCACCCTGTCGGAAACCTTCTATCTGAAACAACGATTTTAATAACTGTTTCATACAAACATCTAAGCTCCCCTATCTATATTCTCAGATGTTTGAAACAATCCAACAGATTTTAACACAGACATACAGTGGAAAGCGACTTTGTTTTATACTATCTCACCAAAGACATAAATGTAAATAAATTAAAAGCAAAAACCCTTTTTAAAGAAGCTTTTATTTAAGCGCTCTAAAATAAGAAAATAATATTTCCTTAAAAATTTCGAGTATCAACTTAGAGCCTCAATATGTACAACACAGAAATAGATCAAGATAGAACGGCCGCGATGTCATATTTCCATACATTTCGAGCGTGTCACTTTTTTGAAAAACCACGCCCACAGCGTGACGTCATTTTCATTGTGAGCGGGGCGACTAGTTAGGAGACACATACATTAGATTATCGATGTTAATATCGGCAACGTGTGTTAATTTTATTATTTTTATATTTTACCAACTTTATTGATTTTGTGTAACGATAATCATAGAAAGTAAAACATGTTAAATACTTTAATCCGACATATTAAAACTTAAAACATATTTTTCCAACAGTATATAAAATTTAATTATAAATATTTTACTGTCCTTGAAACTATACATATTTATTAAATATTTGCCTTTTTGTAAGGGTTGGCCTCACAGTCCTGGTTAAATAACGAAGCCGAATATACCCGAATATAGCCGAATATACCGAATATACCGAATATAGCCGAATATACCTCGGTTACTGCCCGTTTGAGAACAACGAGATGATTTTCCATCGGCGATTGGTCAAATTGGTGAAAACTTATACTGTCAAATAAACTGCTGCCAATGTAATTACGAAACACTTTGGTTGAAATTTGTGGTGTTAGAATAAAGTAGGGATAAAGCAAGACATGAGCTGATACTCAAATTATTATTGAATTAATTTATCGATAAGTCCTAAGACTCAACGATACATGGAGTGCCCATCTCTAACATGCGAAGACCAATCACAGCGATTAACAGACGCAGCGATCAACTGGCAGGTGTATTGTGTATTTCGTTCGATTCGACGTACATTACGCGTATAATTAATGCGCGCAATGGTTTTTGTATACGAGCGTTGAATGCGGACAGCAATGGATATTTATCATAACGAAAAAATATACAACTTGTGATCGTAATTATTGAACATAGTAAAAGTAAAACAATAATTTATAATCTCAAAAAAATACTTTCTACTGATTTTCTGTACTTACTGATCATACGAAATATTTCCTTTTTTCATATTTGATTCACTACTTTTGCTTTTACAATTTGCCACAGCATAATAAGGCATATATGTGACGTTTTATCTATTTTTTTACGTCCTGAACGCATGGCAGGAACGCTCGTTGCGTAATGAGAGCGAGTTTCGAAAAGCATGCAATATAGTGCATGGTTTTGGCACGCTTGCCACGCCTATTCGCCGTTCTATCTTGATCTATTTCTGTGATGTACAACATAGAAATAGATCAAGATAGAACGGCCGCGATGTCATATTTCCATACATTTCGAGCGTGTCACTTTTTTGAAAAACCACGCCCACCTCGTGACGTCATTTTCATTGTGAGCGGGGCGACTAGTTAGGAGACACACATATTAGATTATCGATTTTAATATCGGCAACGTGTGTTAATTTTATTATTTTTATATTTTACCAACTTTATTGATTTTGTGTAAAGATAATCATAGAAAGTAAAACATGTTAGATACTTTAATCCGACATATTAAAACCTAAAACATATTTTTCCAACAGTATATAAAATTTACATACATAACTTCACGCCTTTTGTTACCCGAAGGTGTAGGCAGCGGCTGTTAAGCCTCGTCTCGCCGTTATGTTTAAGTCCCAAATGGAATAGGTGGCGAACCTATTGCCATACCGGGCACAAAGTTTGTCAGTCATCGGTATTTATCACACATAACTTCCGAAAACAATTTCGAAAAGTCATTGGTGTGAGCCAGTGTCTGGAATCGAACCCCAGACCTCTGGATCAGAGGCCGTGCGCTCGCCCACTGCGCCACCGAGACTGTTAATATAAAATTTAATTATAAATATTTTACTGTCCTTGAAACTATACATATTTACTAAATATTTGCCTTTTTGTAAGGGTTGGCCTCACAGTCCTGGTTAAATAACGAAGCCGAACGTCTACATATACCTCGGTTACTGCCCGTTTGAGAACAACGAGATGATTTTCCATCGGCGATTGGTCAAATTGGTGAAAACTTATACTGTCAAATAAACTGCTGCCAATGTAATTACGAAACACTTTGGTTGAAATTTGTGGTGTTAGAATAAAGTAGGGACAAAGCAAGACATGAGCTGATAATCAAATTATTATTGAATTAATTTATCGATAAGTCCTAACACTCAACGATACATGGAGTGCCCATCTCTAACATTCGAAGACCAATCACAGCGATTAACAGACACAGCGATCAACTGGCAGGTGTATTGTGTATTTCGTTCGATTCGACGTACATTACGCGTATAATTAATGCGCGCAATGGTTTTTGTATACGAGCGTTGAATGCGGACAGCAATGGATATTTATCATAACGAAAAAATATACAACTTGTGATCGTAATTATTGAACATAGTAAAAGTAAAACAATAATTTATAATCTCAAAAAAATACTTTCTACTGATTTTCTGTACTTACTGATCATACGAAATATTTCCTTTTTTCATATTTGATTCACTACTTTTGTTTTTACAATTTGCGACAGCATAATAAGCCATATATGTGACGTTTTATCTATTTTTTTACGTCCTGAACGCATGGCAGGAACGCTCGTTGCGTAATGAGAGCGAGTTTCGAAAAGCATGCAATATAGTGCATGGTTTTGGCACGCTTGCCACGCCTATTCGCCGTTCTATCTTGATCTATTTCTGTGATGTACAACATAGAAATAGATCAAGATAGAACGGCCGCGATGTCATATTTCCATACATTTCGAGCGTGTCACTTTTTTGAAAAACCACGCCCACAGCGTGACGTCATTTTCATTGTGAGCGGGGCGACTAGTTAGGAGACACACATATTAGATTATCGATTTTAATATCGGCAACGTGTGTTAATTTTATTATTTTTATATTTTACCAACTTTATTGATTTTGTGTAACGATAATCATAGAAAGTAAAACATGTTAGATACTTTAATCCGACATATTAAAACCTAAAACATATTTTTCCAACAGTATATAAAATTTACATACATAGCTTCACGCCTTTTGTTACCCGAAGGTGTAGGCAGCGGCTGTTAAGCCTCGTCTCGCCGTTATGTTTAAGTCCCAAATGGAATAGCTGGCGAACCTATTGCCATACCGGGCACAAAGTTTGTCAGTCATCGGCATTTATCACACATAACTTCCGAAAACAATTTCGAAAAGTCATTGGTGTGAGCCAGTGTCTGGAATCGAACCCCGGACCTCTGGATCAGAGGCCGTGCGCTCGCCCACTGCGCCACCGAGACTGTTAATATAAAATTTAATTATAAATATTTTACTGTCCTTGAAACTATACATATTTACTAAATATTTGCCTTTTTGTAAGGGTTGGCCTCACAGTCCTGGTTAAACTCCACAACCCAGTTGCGTGGGCAACACAATCCCCCTTGGTAAGTCTGGTTGTTAGACTTTCTGGCTTCTGACTACCCGTAACGACTACCAAAGATGTTTAAATGACAGCCGGGACCCACCAATTTAACGCACCTTCCGAAACACGGAGGAACTCGTCATGATAAGATGGTCACCCATCCACGGACCGACCGCGCCAAGCGTTGCTTAACTTTAGGGACCGTACCCATACTACGTGGCCCGTTTAAGGGGGGGGGGGGGGGAGCGGAGTCTTTAAAATACTACGGTTAGTCACAGGAGCGGGGGGGTGGCTTAGGTTTTTGTCACGTAGTCGATTTTAATGAGAGAAATCTCGTATTTTTCGACCTAGATGAATATTAATGTGATTAAACAGAAAATAATTGTTGTGTTCGTAAATTAAGTTACTGTAAGTTACATACTGTACAGCAATATGTTTTCACAATTAAAGTTGTTCTTTTTCATAATACATAATTCACTAGTAATTTAAGTATGCATGCAGTCTTATCCAATAAAGACGAGTATGAGCCAAATTATTTTTTTTTTTCGATTTTTGCCTGTGAAATGATTAAAAATCATAATTATGAATTACTACGTGAAAACTAAAGGGGGAGGGGGGGGGTCTTGGCATATACTACGAGTGATCACCGATGGGAGGGAGGGGTCGAAAAATCTTAAAAAATAGGTCACGTAGTATGGGGTATGTTCCCTTATGATCGATCGACCCGTGCGGCTGTTAGGCCCTGTCCACGTTAAATACAATAATTCCCTTTCAATATAATGAATGTAAGTACATTATTTTACTACTCAAGCGTTTTCAATATTTTGTGTATCTGTCCCTAATTGTGTACACCTTACCTACAGCGCTTTAAATCGCTGCTCTAAGGCAGGTGTACACAATTAGGTACAGATGAGTGTGATCCAATTTTTTTCGGAACAGCCGATCTAGTACGGAGTACACAGAGATCGTTGATCCATTCATTATTTCAGTTATCTTGTAATACATCTGATAAGAAATTAATAAGTAATAGTAAAATATTGAATTTATATTTATTAAATATTTACATGGCATTTACATTTAGTACATGGCTTGAAAAAGTTTCTTCTTTTCAAGCCATGCTTGAAAAAGTTGGGTAAAATTTCGCATGGGCTGGCCACCCCACACCGCCATTGCAAATTTATATTGCCATCTTTGTCTAATCAAAGTGACGGCAATGTATTTGCGATTTGTGTGACTGAGATAGATATATGTTTCATTTTAAATGTCTAGTGGTTTCAAAGCTACGTCATTGCATCTAAAAAGTGGACACACATTTTGTGACGCATTTGTATGAGGTTTGCTCCTCTTGTATATTGAACTCAGTGCTTGACATTTTTAAGGAAATATTATTTTCTTATTTTTAGAGCGCTTAAATAAAAGCTTCTTTAAAAAGGGTTTTTGGTTTTAATTTATTTTTTTATTTTTAGTTATAGCTAGCTAGGTTAGTGTCATTTCATTCAACGCATCATTATTGCAAGTTAGTTTACCGCTTGGTTTCAAACAGTGCAGCTCTTCAATAAGGAGATCATCTAATTCAATTTCAGCTTGGAGCTTTCTTTTCCATTTAATCGCAATGATGATTTTCAATTCATAGCCATTTTGTAAAAATGCATCAAAAATATGTATGCCGTCATCTTGGATGGTTCACCGTATTTTATTTAGAATGACGTCATATTATTTTTCGAGTTATTCTCAACAAGCCCTTTCATTTGATACCCATATTGTAGAAATTAAAATATGGTGGAATATCCGCCATATTGGATTTAGAATGACGTCATATTATTTTTTGAGTAAATTTCAACAAGTCCTTTCATTTGATACCCATATTGTAGAAATGCATTAAAAAAAACTGTTTCTCTGTCTTGGATGATCCGCCATATTGGATTTAAAATGAGGTCACATTATTTTTTCAGTTAGTCTCAATGAGTCCTTTCATTTGGTACCCATATTGTACAGAAGATTAAAATATGTTTTCCTCCATCTTGGAAATTTCACCATATTGGACTTAGAATGACGTCATATTATTTTTTGAGTTACATTCAATAAGCTCTTTCATTTGATACCCATATTGCAGAAATGCAAATATTTTTCCGCCATATTGGATTTGGAATGACGTAATTTTTTTTTCGAGTTACTATTAACAAACCCTTTCATTTGATACCCATATTGTAGAAATGTATTAAAAAAACTGTTCCTCTATCTTGGATGATCCGCCATATTGGATTTAGAATAACGTCACATTATTTTTTCACTTACTCTTAATGAGCCCTTTCATTTGATACCCATATTGTACAGAAGCTTAAGATATGTTTTCCTCCATCTTGGATATTCTACCATATTGGACTTAGAATGACGTCATATTATTTTTTGAGTTACACTCAATAAGCTCTTTCACTTGATACCAATGCATTAAATAAAACTGTTCCTCTGTCTTGGATGATCCGCCATATTGGATTTAAAATGAGGTCACGTTATTTTTTCAGTTACTCTCAATGAGTCCTTTCATTTGATACCCATATTGTACAGAAGCTTAAAATATGTTTTCCTCCATCTTGGATATTCCACCATATTGGACTGAGATTGACGTCATATTATTTTTTGAGTTACACTCAATAAGCTCTTTCATTTGATACCCATATTGCAGAAATGCAAATATTTTTCCGCCATATTGGATTTGGAATGACGTAATTTTTTTTTCGAGTTACTATTAACAAACCCTTTCATTTGATACCCATATTGTAGAAATGTATTAAAAAAACTGTTCCTCTATCTTGGATGATCCGCCATATTGGATTTAGAATAATGTTACGTATCATATCATGCATTGTCATCCAAAGTAAACGTGTGTACAAAATTTCAGCTCGGTTGAAGATATCTACTTCAAAATTGAGTTGCAAGATTCCACCGAACATACATACAGTGTAAGTTAAATAAAAGCTTTTAAAAAGGAGAGTGATATTCAATCAAAGAATGAAGCTTCGCCGCAAAAAGAATGGAAATCTAAATGAGTGTCATATACAATGAAAAATCCAAATATGTATTTAAAGTAATCAAATACCATTATGAACAAGTATTAAACTCTATTTGCTTTATTGGATACCTATTACGATAGGTGTAATTTAAAAAATGTAGAATCTTAAAGTAGGTTAGATTTGACTTGGCCAGTTTTAATTAGATTCTTGGACACAATAATAATATACATAATTACATACATACATAACTTCACGCCTTTTTCTACCCGAAGGTGTAGGCAGCGGCTGTTAAGCCTCGTCTCGCCGTTATGTTTACGTCCCAAATAGAACCTATGGCCATACCGGGCACAAAGTTGTCAGTCATCGATATTTATCACACGTAACTTCCGAAAATAGATTCGAAAAGTCATTGGTATGAGCCAGTGTCAGGAATCGGACCCGGACCTCTGGATCAGAAGCCGTGTGCTCGACCACTGGACTACCGAGACTATTTTTTCAAAAAAATGTTTTAATTGGCGTAATATTACTTAACAGTACGTACGTACTCACAGTATGAACAAAACTTTCCCTTATAATAAATTATAACCGCCACTAAATTTTTGATCTTTACTAGCCACTATCTGAGCAACTGGTGGTCGAATCTCTCATCCGTAATATAATATCAACTACTGGTGTCAACTCAATATCAACTGACAAACTGACTTTTCCATTTGCAAAGCTACATCCCGGACTAAGATTATCTGATGCATGTGTGAATAAAAACATGGTAATGATTTGTGGTATTGTGTGTGTAATTTGTTTTTCTTAAAATTAATGTATTTTAATGCAAAAATTTTAAAAAAGTAGTAGAATTCGCACTTCTTCTCGGTATAAACTATAAGTTGCCCGAGAGCCGCACTAATCTCGCTTTCTGCAAAGTCGGGGATGTCCTCACTGTAGTGACGCGTTAGCGGGGCTCTGTGGTCATTCTCGCTGCGTCCCGTCGGCTTGGTCATCCGTGTGGAATAAAGGAGGCCATAAAAAGATTCTATCTCTGCGATAATCTCAGGCTTAGAGCTGACGAAACGTCCATGCGTAGTTTTCAGCTTCGTCAGGTGGGGCCTTTCAAGCTGCTGAGCAAACTTTGTCGACTCTCAGTTACGGTCGATCGCGTCCTCGATTGCTCGAGTATTCGATCGACAAAGGTCGCGCCGCATCAGCTTTCTAATACGCTGGTTTGGGCTTTTCCATTCTGACGAAGACAGCTGATCGGATGGAATTTCTTGCCTTTGCCTCTTCAGCTCGAACGTCTCAGCAGAGAGTTTGGACTCCTTTTTCTGCGATCTCGGGAACAGATATGTCAGTCAGTCACTATAAATTTTTGCGACTTTTGGACCTTCATATCTTTATAACCGTAAGAGCTAGCTTCATAAAATTTGGGTTTCTAGGTGTCCTTGTGAATATAAGTCTAGGATATAAGTCTAGTCAGTACATATATCAAGACACGCGGCCGCGTGTCAGTCATGTTCAAGTAGGGAACTGGCTAGACAGCGCGCAAGTGTATCATTACACGAATCACCTAGTACTACTTTTGACCCCTCTATAACTCTAAACCCCTTTAACGCAATAAAATAAAACTACGTGTGTATCATTATATCAATAAAGACACCCAGATGCTAAAATTTCATGAAGCTAGCTCTTACGAGTATAAAGATATGAAGGTCCAAAAGTTGCAAAAATTCATGCTGACTGACTTATATATAGTAGCTAAACCTAACCTACTTCCAGATGACTTAGAAGGATGAAATTTGGAATTCAGCTCGATAATTGTATGTAAGCTAAGGAAAAATCTGAAAATAAAAAAAAGGTTTAAAAAGGGGGGTCCTCATACATTTTTTTTTTCAATTGTAGATAACGTTGGAACCGTTACAAGCAGATATTTGAAACTATCCCAATATATGTAGATACATATTATGTTCACTATAAAAGATAAAAAAAAGAAATTATTAATGTATATATTAATATATGAAGCGAAAATTTTGGATCCCATTTACGAAAATTGAGGGGACGGAGGAGAATGAAATTTCGCACTCATAGTTTATACCGAGAAGAAGTGCGAATGTTACAACTATTTTTTAAATTTTGCATTAAAATACATTAATTTGAATAAATACAAGTGACACACACACTACCACAAATCGTTACTATAACTTTATTCACACATGCATAGATAATCTTAGTCCGGGATGTAGCTTTGCAAATAGGAAAGTCATAGTTTGTCAGTTGATATTGACACCAGTAGTCGATATTATATTACGGATGAGAGATTCCACCATCAGTTGCTCAGATAGTGGCGGGTGTGAGGGTCACGAAATTCATAAAAAAAATTGTATTAGTGTCGGTTATAATTTATTTTAAAGGAAAGTTTTGTGCGTACTGTGAGTACGTACGTACTGTTAAGTAATACATATTACGCCGACTAAAACATTTTCCACAGGTTGTTAACATAATAAGTAAGAAATGTTGTAAAATTTAATGTCAGCTCCGTGATGGAGAGAGTAATACACGTGATTAAAGTAATGGTACGCCAGTAGAAACTATATAATTGATAAATTTAATGTGAATGTCAGAGATATCGGAATTTGGAACAGCATTTTATCTGCGCCAAACTCTGAGGCAGGCATTTAAAATAGCTTAAGAGTAGATTAGTTAATTTATAAGGTACAATAGGATTGTCATTGTCTAATAGGACAAAAATCCTTTTAATCAATAAGAAAACAAAAAATGGGTGCGTGTACTTATGTACGCGCGTGAGAAGTTAAACTTCTTTGGCATCATTAAAATATATATGACGGAGATATGGGTGCGTGGGTGCTTGTGGGCGTTTATCTTTATTCTTCCTTTTCACTATTGGATGGATTCGAAGTGACAAACGTTACTTTCAATCACTATTTTAATTAAACAATTCACAATAATGGCGGTAGTTGTGCTCTTCTCGAGAGCCGGCGAGCGAATGTGTCTTGCAATGCATCGGGCGGCTTTTTATACACGAAGTGGCGTGATCGGCGACGTTCGGCGTCGTCCGACACCTGCAGTGATTACGTAGCATATCGGATGATGTTTTACTCCGACACGTGCACTGCACTAGCCACGTTTTTGATGTTATTCAGAATACTCTCAAGTCGATTCCGGCCCGACGTTTCGAATCTCCGACACGGCCATCTTGACACGTCACACGTCCCTGTGTGACACTCCTGAAATAAAAGTCATTTGCAGTATCAATGTGTCTACACTCGGCCTATCCTGATTATATCACTCGAATAGGGTCTCAACACAAACCAATCTTACAAGGAATCAATCCTGATTCTCACTCATTTAAGATTACATCATAATTTGTCATCTAAAACACACAGACCATTGACCAGTATTCACACACTATATACAACCAAACTTAGGAACAAAAATCTTTTTACTTAAATCAACTTTACCACAGCCCATCATCAACTTATGGGTCTAGGTCGTTACCATCACCAAAACAGGTGAAAGCAACTCATGCCACTTATACCAAGTGACGAACACCAGGGTCTTTACCATCACCAAAACAGGTGAAAGCAACTCATGCCACTTATACCAAGTGACGAACACCAGGGTCGTTACCATCACCAAAACAGGTGAAAGCAACTCATGCCACTTACACCGAGTGACGAACACCAGGGTCGTTACTACCGCCTAAATCGAGCGATAGTAACTCATGCCACTTACACCGAGTGACGAACACCAAGGGTCGTTACTACCGCCTAAATCGAACGATAGTAACTCATGCCACTCCTACTAAGTGACGATATCTTAACACACGTTACCACGCGAACTTTACATTTAAGCTGGTTGAATAGTGGTCAATGGGTTACAGAGCTTATTCTATCTCTACATCACTAGTTTCCGACTCTACAGGAATTTCATTGTCAGGCATTTTTCTAAATTGGTCGTGGGAGTACTTGCAAGTATGTTTAGAGTTTAAATCACGTAACGTATACCGATAGTTATTTAACACCTCTATAATTTTAAAAGAACCCTTATACTTGGGGTCTCGCCTGGTCGGGTTTCAATCCTCGTTCTGAAGTAGAACAAAATCACTGACAGTAAAGGAAACGTCTCTAGCTTTTGTCGCGTCAAAACGATTGTATTTAGCCTCTTTCTCCATATTACCGACCACAGCATGCCAAAGATTGGCTGTACCTCTTCGGCAAACATCACCTTTGTGTACCACCTTTGTATGATCCTCTGTGTCACAGTCATAATATCCCCAACGCGGCACTGGTGGTTGCGCCACGCACACGTCGACACGTCGCTCGATCCACGCGCTGCCGTCGCTCGTTGGACGCGCTGCCGTCGCTCGGTGCACGCGCCGCCTTCGCTCGGCCAGCCGCTGAAGCCGCTGGAATTGCCGACGCGGGTGCCCTTCCTCATAGTACAGCGATTCGCCACATGTCAAAACTCTGAAACTCACTTGAAACACCGATTACTGGATGGTCATATGATTAGAATGTTGGTAGAAGCCCCGTCAGACTTCATAGGTGATCTTGGTCTATGTTCCTTCGATTTCGATCTGCACACAAGTCTGTCGGAGGCCCAATTTTCCACAACCGAAACACTTTAATGTCGATGCTTGAAATATTTAGGGCATCTTGCTCTCAGATAACGATAACGCCTCCACAGCAGGTGCTTTTCCCTTTTGATAGGAAAAAGCCTGTAACTTTTTCTGTAGTTGTTGTCGCGAAGCTATTCCAGTTTGTAAAAGCAACACGTTGTACTCGCGAATCATGTTGAGAAATATGCGCCAGGGTGAATGTCAAAGTCGTTCACTCTTCTCCACACAGACGGCGCTGCGATATTGTGCCGTCACGGCCGGACTGACTATCGACCGTCCTCGGTCGTATACTTCCATGAGCTCGGGCTGCCTCCATGCCGTGAAACAGTCCTTCAACCATCCGATAAACTGGCGTGGCCCGGATGACATCCATCCATTGCTAACAACTAATAAGGTATGGCCCGGACGACGCTGCAGTGCATCCCTTCAACCAACCAGCATAAGGTGTGGCCCAGACAACCGCGCCACTGCTGCTTGCTGCTCCATAAGTAACAACCATTTTGATTCGTCGCTACTAGCTGAACCACGCTGATTTTCTTCAGGGTCACATCCCACTTCTGATGACGGACTGACTATGGGTGCGTGGGTGCTTGTGGGCGTTTATCTTTATTCTTCCTTTTCACTATTGGATGGATTCGAAGTGACAAACGTTACTTTCAATCACTATTTTAATTAAACAATTCACAATAATGGCGGTAGTTGTGCTCTTCTCGAGAGCCGGCGAGCGAATGTGTCTTGCAATGCATCGGGCGGCTTTTTATACACGAAGTGGCGTGATCGGCGACGTTCGGCGTCGTCCGACACCTGCAGTGATTACGTAGCATATCGGATGATGTTTTACTCCGACACGTGCACTGCACTAGCCACGTTTTTGATGTTATTCAGAATACTCTCAAGTCGATTCCGGCCCGACGTTTCGAATCTCCGACATATATATATATAATTATTAAAAACAAAATTTAGAGAATAATAAATATATAAGACATAATTTGCACTATATATTATAATTATAAGATTCTTAATTTTAAATGTTTATTATTGATTATTTAATATTTTAAAAATAAATTTAATAATAAATTCAAAAATTGAATTTAAGGTCATTTTTTATATATTTTTATTGATTTCTTAATTTAATATTCACTTTTCATTTTTATCAAAAAATGTTCATTAAATTTATTTAGTTATTTTTATAAATATTTATTATTTATTCAATTTAATAGCAAATATTAAAAATTAATATTATAATTTGATGTTTAATTTTAATTTTTATCACAAACTTTTTATTAAATGTTTTATTAAATTTATTTCTTTATTTTGTAAATATTAAATAACCAATAATAAGTATTTAACATTAATAATTTAATAATATTTAGTGTTAATTATATTAAATAAAAGTATTTTAATTTATATTAATAAATAATACATACGGATAGTTCATACTGTTAATTTTGTGTCACAGATGCGCGCGCATCTTAAAATTTCACTCTCATCATTTTTTCATAGCGCGCCTAAAGAAGTATAACTTCAAAAAAAACTTCATCAGTACATTTACTAAATCTGCGCGCAAGCATGTTACATCTGACAGACAGGCTCCTTCTCTCACGTTCCATATCCAGGCTGTCAGTCATATCCTCAGTCAGTATGTGCCCCAGATACCGGAACTGCTTTACAACCCGCACTGTTAACTCCGACAATAATAAATTAGGTACTATAAAAATATTGAAGATATATCTATTTTGGTAAAACATATGAATAAAAACCTTGAAGAGAAAAGAAAATGTCAAAATCAACAAATGAATAAAGAAAAAAATGAAGAAAGAAAATATTTTCAACATCAACAAATGAACAAAGAAATAAATAAAAAAGGGCAGTTGAGAATTGGTCTCCAGTGGAGAAACTAAAATAGCGTCGCGTCGTCGCGAAAATACCAAAGGTGTTATAGCAAAAATTAGTATGCGCTTAATTAAATTAAAATTATAATATATAAGAAGCCGGATGTGGTGCCAAGGGCAGTGCAACAAAGAAGTTGATGTGGAGCAACGCTACGAATTCATTACAAAGGGCACGTATTGTTACCATTATTTTAATACTCTGAATAATAAGAAATATTGAGATCTACTAGTGTTCTTATTTTATCACACATGCACTGAGCTTATAATACCCCTTTAACAGATTAACCTTACAAGTTACATTTTCATTTAAGAGGAGGTTCTCATTGCGGCATTCCTTGTATTCAATAAATTGAGGAGCTGAGAGATGAACTCTATATATACATGAGAGACTCGATAGTCCGAGCTCGTTACAGTACCATATCCGGTCCCCACCTGCACGAAAGACGAACGTCTACGTCTAAACATGGTCTAAAATATAATGTGGACATTATATTTTAGACCATGTTTAGCGGCGTATTGTTCACAAATATTCACTAATTTACGCAGACCATTGATAGAAGGGCAAACGGGGGGCACCATGTCATCAGCAGAACTCAAGTTATTGACGTATACTCCACCTACATGACATCTGAATTTGGTCCTTCTCAGCTCCACTAACAGGTCATTTATATATAAGTTAAACAGTAGGCCAATAGCTGTGTCCAGAAGTATATTTTGCGTGCGACATGCAATGTGTGAACGAAACATGTATGTAATTCACGCCTATATCACAAATCACCGGGACACTTCTCGACGGCTTAGATACCTACAGCGATTTCATAAGTAATATGGTGCGGGCGTCGCGTCCAATAAAACAACAGGTTAATTATCAGTGAATTAATCTAATACTCTAAATCAATACAAATGTCCATAATTACGTACAACTATTCCACTTAATGTAAAAAAAACTTAAATGATGGCGAACTTTTAGTCCTCCCGCGTCTCATAACCGCTTGAGCACGCGCCGGCGATCGCGCGCTGCTCGCGGAGGGCCGGCGGAGGGCGGCCGGTTAGCGGGCGCCCGGCCTGCTGGCATCGGACCGGCGGGCGGGGGGTCAGCCGCCGGGAGGCCAGCGGGCGCGGGGCCGGGGCCGGGGCCGGGCGCGGGACCGGGGCCGGGGCCGGGCGCGGGACCGGGGCCGGGGCCGGGCGCGAGGCGCGCAGGGCCGGCGCGCCGCTCCCGCTTGGCGCACGGCTCTGCGCTCTCGGCCGCGTCCTGTCGACAGCGACATGAACCTTTACATTATGTTCTAAAGTGCGGCGATACTAAGAATTACATGCTTAAAACTAGTGTGGGTCCACAAGTCCGCAGGCCAATTATGAGCTCTGTATTCCGGTCACTGCTTTAACCGCCATAACGGTACCATAATTTCTAATTTGGTACACGCCGACGGCAAAAAATTTTAGGTTTTCAGGTGTACTGGTCAATATACAGTGATAGACAGGTCTTCTCTTTAACTAGATTTCTATTCTATAACTGCACCGCAATTGTTTTTTAAGTGGAACTTTAAATGTCTCTTGCAAAAGCATTTAACGCGTTTACCGCCCCCTCGCGGCTATAATAAGTAATAAATAACACTAGAAGATAAACCGCTTTATTTAAACCAACAAAAAAAATTTTTGCATAGCGTGATTAAAGACTGTACATAGACATCCCTATCTACTAGGACCCGAAGTAGATAGGTTTCAGACGGCCCACTGCGGGCGCTGGCGCTGGCGTTCGCTGTGTCACTGAGGTCGGACTCGCTCGGCTGTGGTTGAGCTGTAGGTATTGAACAATGTGTGTCTGTACGGCGATGGGTAGCCGTACGTCTGATCCCGCGCGCGGCAAGAGGCTGTGAGACCGGTCGGACAGCGGCTCCGTGGTCTCCAGACGCGGGTGCAGTGAGTACGCCTCAAGTGTGAACCAACGGTTAGTTTGCTGAAGGGGACTTGCCTGGACAGCAAGTAGCGCGGCTTAACCAGCTGGATACTGGTAGCCGGCTTATCTGGCGTCGCAAGCACGGATCGAAGTGTCAGTTAGCTCTCGGGCGGAGCGCGCGGTCAGCAGGCGTTATTCTGCTACGGAACCCAACCGGACAATGGGGAGTGGAGGAATTCACGGAGCGACTCTCCTTATAAGTACCATCAAGCGCTATACGCTTGAGGTGGCGGCAAGACCTACCGTGTTTGGTCCCGCATATTATCTGCGGTTGGAGTGCAGCCATACTGAGTGGCCATATACCACTATAAACAAATCACTGTTTCGCGATTGTTTTGTTGTCGCACTAAGTCTCAAAAGTACTAACTGCACAAAATGTAATTGCTACTTAAAAAAAAATGGGTGCGTGTACTTATGTACGCGCGTGAGAAAGTTATACTTCTTTGGCATCATTAAAATATATATATATAATTATTAAAAACAAAATTTAGAGAATAATAAATATATAAGACATAATTTGTACTATATATTATAAGATTCTTAATTTTAAATGTTTATTATTGATTATTTAATATTTAAAAAATTAAATTCAAAAATTAAATTTTTTTATATATTTTTATTGATTTCTTAATTTAATATTCACTTTTCATTTTTATCAAAAAATTTTCATTAAATTTATTTAATTATTTTTATAAATATTTATTATTTATTCAATTTAATAGCAAATATTAATATTTTATTTGATGTTCAATTTTAATTTTTATCACAAACTTTTTATTAAATTTATTTTTTTATTTTTTAAATATTAAATAACCAATAATAAGTATTTAACATTAATAATTTAATAATATTTAGTGTTAATTATATTAAATAAAAGTATTTTAATTTATATCCTATTTATAACCTGTTATAAGTTTCAAATGCTCCAATATATTGGAGCATTTGAAAAAGTATATAAGCACAATTTTTTTCACTAATATTCACAAATAGTAAGTAATATCAATCAAAATATTCAATTTAAATCACTACTGATATTATAAATATGAAAACAGTGATCAGAGGTGACGAGCGTACCAACATGCGCGACTAATATCGAGGTTCAATTTCTATTTTGTTGGTAGCTTTTTTTTCGAGACTTAATGAGCGGTTAAGCAGACAACTTCATACTGTTAATTTTGTGTCACAGATGCGCGCGCATCTTAAGCATCTTAAGCGGTTAAGCAGACAACTTCATACTGTTAATTTTGTGTCACAAATGCGCGCGCATCTTAAAATTTCACTCTCGTCATTTTTTCATAACGCGCCTAAAGAAGTATAACTTCAAAAACAAAGCAAGAATTTAATAAATTACATACAATTTCATACTAGGCATATCAAAAATTATTCTGTAAGAAATTGAGTTGAAGTTTTTATTGCAATTTGATTATCATGAAACACGTGAAACTGAAACTGATTTTAAAAAGACTGGGCTATGGAAAATTACTCCCAGCCAAGATGTGCTTGTCGTTCATGTTACTAAAAATACCCATTCAAAGGCTCCAGATAGATTAAAAAGGAGTTTTTTCGCCGTATGTCTTGGATGACACACCTCATCAAGGCTGAAACGCCGAATATTAGTGGTCCAGCGGGTTCAACTCTACATCCGGATAAACACCCTCAATCTTTCATGTTACCGCCAACTTGCTTGACTACACAACATGTGTATTTATAATATTAAAAGTATTATTTACTAACTTCACTATGTATAGTGTTTTCTATGGGATTTTATCATAATTCTATTTGTTTATCCGAAAATAACACGATTCTGTTCTCTTGTACATACATAACTTGACGCCAAATCCCTTGCGGGGTAGGCAGAGAGAACGGAGCGCCATAAGGCACGATTCTTACACACCTCATTCGCTTCGTTAACTTTCATAACTCTTTTCATGCACGCGCGTCGATTTTTGAGGCTCCTAACATCACCATCCTCCAGAACGCATTCTATTTGGTCATGGAATGTGTATCTTTGCCGTCCTCGACTCCTACATCCATCAGCTTTTGCATAGTATATCTGCTCAGTCAATCTTGCATCATCCATTCTTTCTACATGTCCGAACCATCGGAGCATGCCCTTTCTTACTTTTACACCGACACTCTCTTTCAATCCGGCTTCTTTCCTTACAACCTTATTTTTAACGCGGTCAGCGAGGGTCACTCCGCAGATTTTGCACAGTGCCATCATTTCGACCGCGTTTATCCTACTTTCGTGCACACTCTCCCATACCCAGCTTTCGCTTTGTACTCGCATTTTTGTACTGTCCAGCTGCCTGATATCATTTTCACGAGTAAATCTCTGTAAAGCATTCAAAACGTCGGAAAATAAATAAAAATAAGTAATAAATAAACGCGATATAATCCTAAAAAGTTGTTTTAATGTTATGTATGTGGTTCGCGAAAATCTAAGAAATAACTACTATGTATTTGTTGCTGGACAAATCGGGTCAGTTATTGACACTACGCTGCCACGTTGATGTTTTCTATGAACGGCACGCATCCAGCATGTGCAGCAGTCGCTTCGTAATGACTAGTTGGCCGACAGATTTAGAAAAAACGTAAGATTTTACTAGTACAGATAAAACAAAAAGTAGTAATTAGAAAGAAATTATTTATTTTACCCATTTTGGTTTTTATACCATATACATATTTTTAACCAAATTGTACTTTTTTTGACATAGTGTAATGGTTGCCATAAGGTAAAAATAATTCAGAGAACTCAAAATTTAGTTTTTATAATAAAATTACCTGACCCGGCGAACTTCGTTCCACATCAAAAGCAATATAATTAAATTTTGGATTTATCACTTTTTCTTTACAGCATCATATATGAATCATAGATCAAAACCACCCCGTTGACACCCTCTAACTATTGAAAAAAAAAAAACGATCAAAATCCGTTGCATAGTTTCGAACATATAACGTATAGATAAGCATATAAGGGGACAGACATCAGAAAGCGACTTTATTTTATACTATGTAATGATGGAAAAAAGTAATAAAAATTACTTAAAAAAAGTGAAATCGACTTCTAGAAAGGTAAATCACAAAATCTATAAGTAAATGAAAACAGTACCTTCATAACTAAAAAGCGATAAATAACGAAACTCACTAATTTGTATACCCAATACAATATACAAAACGTAATCATTATTATTACGAGACTAGGTATAGCGACTTGTTTTAAAGAGCCTTTTATAACAGACGCCCAAAAATGCATTACGGATATTCCTATGGAGTCGACAACGGCATAACGACTCAGTCATAAAACTATTAAGCTTTCTTACCTTTTTTTACATTCAGAAATGATCAAACAAGTGCTTCGTTTGTATGTTCCTAATATTAATTGAACCTACCGTGCGCGCGTGGATGTCGGTGAGCAGCTTGGCCCGCGCGAAGTAGTCGTCGTAGCGGTCGCGCAGCAGCGCGGCGGCCTCGGCGTTGAGCGCCGACTCGGCGTTGGGCGCGATGAGCAGGCACTTGAGCGCCAGCAGCGCGTGCGCCAGGCCCAGCTCGGGCCGCCAGTCGCGCTTCAGCGTGTTGACGCACACCTCGCCCGAGTCGGCCGCCACGTTGGGGTGGAACAGCTTGGTGAGGAAGTAGGCGCGCGGGGGCGCCGCGGGGAACTCGCGCCCCAGCACCAGCCTCACGCGGAACGTGCCCCCGTGGTACGGCGTGTCCGCTGTGACGTGAGTAGTAAACTGTTAGTGCGAGAGCTCGTTTCCCGTGGCGGTTTCGAGCCGGCTTTAAATGTAATAGTAAAAGAATGAGTAGTATAATGCTACTTAGTAAAATAAAGTAAAATGTGTGCAATTTTTATACATTCGCTTACATCCGAGCGACATCCAAAAATATTAGGATAATTATATTATACTGAAAAATGTGCTCCGTGTTATGGCAATGCGATTTAGTTACCCTGTTGCCTTTGTTATTTATTATACTCTGTCCACGATGAGAATGGTTTTTTGACAGGTCGCCAACTGACAAGATTGGTGATGTCCAAAAGTATGATTGTTCGTACGATTTAATCGATTTATTAAATATGAGTACTTTGTTGCAAGGATAATTCTCAATGAACCGTTTGAATTTTGAATATAGACAACAGAAAAAAACATAAAGTGTTAATTAAAGTAAGTAAAATTAAACGGTTTTTTTTGAATCGCAATCAATCGTGAGAATTTCACAAACATAATGAACGGGTATTAACACGACCTTTTTTTATTAGCTTCACCTGTATGTTTGTTTGTAACCGACTTCTTTGGGCGCGATTTTGACCCACATTAAACGGCCAGATTTCGTTCAAACTTTGTAGATTTATTGAGGACCGATGACAATACACTAATTTGATAAAATTATTCCATTTTTCAATTTGCAAAATATGATTTTTGTTATTTTTTTAGTGTTCATAGTTCACTTCTCGCACCATCTAGTGGCAATCAGCGGAAAGTCTACGTTATCAACTTGAAACGAGTTCCTTGTATAAGTCACAGATGGCGCTATTCCTCAAATTCGGTTTTGATATCCGTTGTTAGCACGCTTTAAAATAGTTAAGCAATAGTTTAAAAAACTAAGAAACGCGCTTGTTATAGAAAACCGAACTAAAAAATATAAAATAAATAATAGTTTAAAAAACTAAAAAATACGCTTTTTATAGAAAACCGAACTAACAAATAGAAAATAAATTTTAATGAATTTAAATTAAGAAAATAGTGTTAAAAATTTCAATGAATATAAATTAATAATAGTGTGGATAAAAAAAAAAAAAAAATATTTTAAAAAATGCGTGGGGTGCTTTTTAAGATATTATCGAAATGATAATCACTCTACTCATATCTGTCAATAAAATATTTATAACTATTGACACCATGCACCCCACGCTTATTTATACTATTTTCTTAATTTAAATTCATTAAAATTTATTTTCTATTTTTTAGTTCGGTTTTCTATAAAAAAGCGTGTTTTTTAGTCTTTTAAAACTATTATTTATTGATAAACAATTATTTACCTTTATTAGCTTGACGTTTCAGCCAGGTTTCGTATTGGTTTATTATAATTGTACATATATCTCCTAAACTACCCTGTTTTGTTATAGTTCCTTTTTAAACTCCACCCGCAAGAAGATAAAGCGTGGGGGTTATATTATTATATCAATTAATAAAAAAGTTTGTACCGTCGCCCTTTTGACGCGGTCTGTCTATCACTCACAATATGACATTATAATTACAATATTGCACAATGACATACAAATAAAACCATAAACAAAAGAAAAGTATGGTATACTAGTTGACCCAGCGAACTTTGTTTCGCCTCAGAAAATAAATAAAACTGGTCGTTGTGAACTATCCCTAAGAGATAGACATATGCCATGGAGGACTATTTGTAGACCTTTTATCAGTGTATAATAATATATATGTATACATTGTTTTGATCTATCGCTAAGGGTACAGCCAGCGATTGCAATTAAAGAACTAAATCTAAAAAATTACCACTTTTTATTTGCTACAGTATACTTAAATTATACATAAAAACCACCCAGTTGACACCAATAATAATAATATCTATTTAAAAAAACCACATCAATATCCGTTGCGTATTTTAAAAGATCTAAGCATATAAGGACAGCGGAAAGCGACTTTGTATGAGACTATGTAATGATGATGATAATGATGATACAATTATTATTATTTTAATATAAAAATAAATACACCAATAATAATCATTTCAATATTACAAACAGACACTTCAATTTTATTTTTATGTATAGAGGACACTGTACTAAATACTACTACTATACATTTATTTCTACCGATTATTTACCGATTAAGTATTTCTGTGGCACAATTGTAGAAATAGGTATTTTTCGAATATCACTAAGTGGGCGTTACCCTTTCATGAAGTACAATAATAATTGTATGGATTTTTTTCCGACCCAATACGAAACTTCATGGGCATGAGCTGTCAAAAAACCATACTTATCGTGGACAGAGTATAGCATTATGTTTTATTTTGTTGATCTCTGTTGTCATGGCAACGTCTGAAATGCGTTTTATTATTTTGCTTTCTCGTCATATTTTAGAAATAATTTCGTCGTATTTGGAATAAACGGGGTGCCCGCATTGACCTATATGATATAGACTTGTAGTAACCTTCTCAAAGTGTGACCACTGGCCATAAGCCTACAGGCTTATGCGAAGCTTATGTCAATTCAGTCATCTGTCAGACGCGAACCGAATAACAATAGGTACAAAATGGGTAAATGCGTAGTAAAAGAGTGCGATTCAAGATCGGAAACCCATAAGAAATTAACCGGAATTACTTTCCACACGTAAGATTAATGTTTACATTAATATTAAAATACAGTAAAATAGATAAAATGTTGAATTTTCATAATTAGCTTCAGTGATACCACTAAAAACTTAGTTTTAGTTTCCCACGTTTGTGGGAGAGTTATTAATTTATGGAAAAGGAGATTTTAAATATTTTTTGTTATAATAATAACGCTGCAGGGTGCCTAAAGATGCAGCACGCCGTGACAAGTGGGTGAAAATTATCCGATTGCTGAGAAAAGAAACTGACTGGCTACCTGCACCCGGGAGATCATTTATCGTCAATTCAAGTTGATCATTCGCTTTTATTAATAAATGCCATAATTAATAAATACTTAAAAATAAGATTGTATCACGAAAGCAAATTATTCACTCAGACTTATAAAAAAGAGACTAAAAGGCAATTTTATACAAAACTTATGTTACACAGCGGTGTATGATCAATAATTCATCTGCCTAGCTTTTTCCCAATTATGTTGGGGTCGGCTTCCAGTCTAACCAGGTGCAGCCGAGTACTAGTGTTTTACATGGAGCGACTGCCTATCTGACCTCCACAACCCAGTTGCGTGGGCAACACAATCCCCCTTGGTAAGTCTCGTTGTTAGACTTTCTGGCTTCTGACTACCCGTAACGACTACCAAAGATGTTCAAATGACAGCCGGGACCCACCAATTTAACGTGCCTTCCGAAACACGGAGGAACTCGTCATGATAAGATGGTCACCCATCCACGGACCGACCGCGCCAAGCATTGCTTAACTTTAGGAACCGTACCCATACTACGTGACCCGTTTAGTGGGGGGGGGGAGCGGAGTCTTTAAAATACTACGGTTAGTCACAGGAGCGGGGGGGTGGCCCAGGTTTTTGTCACGTAGTCGATTTTAATGAGAGAAATCTCGTATTTTTTTGACCTAGATGAATATTAATGTGATTAAACAGAAAATAATTGTTGTGTTCGTAAATTAAGTTACTGTAAGTTACATACTGTACAGCAATATGTTTTCACAATTAAAGTTGTTCTTTATCATAATACATAATTCACTAGTAATTTAAGTATGCATGCAGTCTTATCCAATAAAGACGAGTATGAGCCAAATTATTATTTTTTTCGATTTTTGCCTGTGAAATGATTAAAAATCATAATTATGAATTACTACGTGAAAACTAAAGGGGGAGGGGGGGTCTTGGCATATACTACGAGTGGTCACACAGATGGGAGGGAGGGGTCGAAAAATCTTAAAAAATAGGTCACGTAGTATGGGTATGTTCCCTTATGATCGATCGACCCGTGCGGCTGTTAGTCCACGTTAAATACAATAATTCCCTTTCAATATAATGAATGTAAGTACATTATTTTACTACTCAAGCGTTTTCACTATTTTGTGTATCTGTACCTAATTGTGTACACCTTACCTACAGCGCTTTAAATCGCTGCTCTAAGGCAGGTGTACACAATTAGGTACAGATGAGTGTGATCCAATTTTTTTCGGAACAGCCGATCTAGTACGGAGTACACAGAGATCGTTGATCCATTCATTATTTCAGTTATCTTGTAATACATCTGATAAGAAATTAATAAGTAATAGTAAAATATTGAATTTATATTTATTAAATATTTTTACGAGTACATGGCTTAAAAAGTTGGGTAAAATTTCGCATGGGCTGGCCACCCCACACCGCCATTGCAAATTTATATCGCCATCTTTGTCTAATCAAAGTGACGGCAATGTATTTGCGATTTGTGTGACTGAGATAGATATATGTTTAATTTTAAATGTCTAGTGGTTTCAAAGCTACGTCATTGCATCTAAAAAGTGGACACACATTTTTTGACGCATTTGTATGAGGTTTGCTCCTCTTGTATATTGAACTCAGTGGGTGCCCGTATAATTCGCTTACGAGTATTTAAAATCGTCTAAAAAAATATTTTCATCTAAAATGTAATTTATAGCGACTTCCATTATATTTTATTTAGGGTAGAGGTTCCAATAATGGACAATAAACCAGCGATGGACATTTTTTTTATTTATCCAAAGAAAACAGCTTTTCGATTGTTTTAAAGTTATAAACTAAATAAGGAATGGTTATATTGTTAAACTCGTTAAGTTTCAAATAAATTTAACTAAACGGGATTTTATTTATTCGTCTTTTTTTATGTGATAGGAGGGCAAACGAGCAGGCGTGTCACCTGACGGTAAGCAACCAACGCCGCCCATGGACACCAGCAACACATATAGTGCTACTGTTGCGCTGCCGACCTTTAAGGGGATAGGAAAGGATGGGGAAGGGGGGTTGGGCCTCCGGGTACCTCTCTCACCGAACGAAACACGGCATGAGCCACTTTACGTCGTTCTTCTGAGAGGTCGTGGTATTTCACCGGTCGAGCCGGCCCATTCATGCAGCAAACTGCTTGGCTCTACCATTTTTGAAAAATAGTCTCCTAAATACTGTTTAAATTTTCCATAATTATGTATATGACACGACAAAAAACAATGTCAACGACTGGATATCTAATGCTGGGTGGTGTCCAATACTGGGAATGGACAACTTTTTGCTTGGTGAACAGCAAAATATTATTAAAGACCCGTCTACGGCGTAATCGGCTGAATAAGATTTAATCATATCTTCGCGAACACGGGCCTAAATAACGCGGCGTCTTAGCAGTGCCTCACTCTTTGGATGTAATAATTGAGCTGCTAGTGTATTGGAGTGTTCAACTAGCTTCTCCATTTTCTGCTTTTGTGACCGTGGAGCACTGAACAGGGTTCTCGAGATATGTTCTGGATTCTTTGTAGAACGCTTAGAGCCCATGGACACATATAGTGTTACAATTGCGTTACCGACCTTTATGGGAGTAGGATAGGAAAAGATAGGGAAGGGAGGTGGGCATCCGGGTACCTCTCTCACAAACGCGGCACGAGTCGATCTTCAGAACAGGTCGTTGTACATCATCGATCGAGTCAGCCCATTCATGCAACAAACTGCTTGGCTCTACCACTGTGGAAAAATCTCAGTATAAATGTTGTGTGAACAGATGTCTTTGCACTTGTTTTTATTCGTCACTTGCTTAGTCAGCGAATAACGTGTCCTCAACATACGTGATAATTGTAATGCCAAAGACTATCGGCAAATCTGCGGTATAAATAATGTATAATACTGGGCCAGGAATATCCTGCTTTGATGTCATCGAATGAAGATGTGCATTGCCCTTCCTTAACCTGGTAAACATCTATTTGACGGAGGATCATCTATTAGGAGTAATGTAAAAGTTGTGTGTGTTAAATATATCAACTTGATTTTGAAGCAATCCTTTGTGCCAGACCTTATCAAACGCTTGTTGAATGTCCAAGAAAGCTCATTCAAGTCCAGTGCATTTTTTATTTCGTTGCAGACTCTGCACTTGTTCTATAGTGCCATGGTGTTGGCGGAATTCAAATTGATGGCCTGGAATCGTATAAATTTCAGTCAATAGCGGCAGAATACGTATTAAGAACTTAAAAGTCTTATTAAAATATTTTCAAATAATTTTGAGAGTACCGGCAACTGACTGAACTGGGTCTATAGGAAGTGGCTTCATTTAGTATTTCTCAGTTCATCATGATTATTTGTGATATTTTCTGTATATTTGGATAGTGTTGCACGCGATAGATGCCGTTGAAGAGCATTGCCAAGCAGCTCTCTAAGGACTTTCTTGTTTTTAGTGACCTAATTACTTTCCAGACTTCTCGGGTCGTTGTTGGTTTTGGTGGTAAGTCTAGTTGTAGGTCCCGGTTAAGGACTCCTTTCACCTCTACATCGTCCTCGCCTCCCTCTGGGATGTTGGGAGTAAAAACTAAAAGTTGTTTGGCAAATGTATTGGCTTTATTTTGCTCCGTCCTACTAGCCCATCCATTCGCATTCAAATTTATGGGGCTTTGGTTCCATTGGCCGTTTAGTGATTTTGTGAATTTTCAAAGTGACTATTGTGTGGTTACTGTAGCTGTCAATGTCTTCAATTTTGATAAGAGGGCAACAAGCAAGTGGGTCACCTGATTTATTTTCTTGTCCATAGGATGCCTGGTTTGGTACCACACTCTTCTCAGACGACGCTTTCCCAAAACTCTTAATCTTGTGATTAGCTTGTACTATACAACAGTATTTGGTTTAGTTTCAGGGGTGCATTTCCAGCAGGCTTCCTAGATGAGAACTGTAATGTGTTTCGCGGCCTCTTCGCCATCCTCTGCGGTTTTAAGTGCTATATTAAGCTTTATCTTCTTATTTATGTAGTAACGGAATGCTGGATAATCTGTTTTTTTTTGGTAAGGGAAACTTGAGTTTCATACTAAACTAGCTGACCCGGCAAACTTTGTTTCGCCTCAAAAGCATTTTATGAGTTAATAAGAGATTTTATCCATAATAAAAGTAACTAATAATAGTTACTTCTTATTACATCAGCTACCTACTAAAAAGTCCCGTCAAAATCGGTCCAGCCATTACAGAGATTAGCCGGAGCAAACAAACAGACAAAAATTAAATATATATATATTGGCGTATATACCGTATATATATATATATATATATATATATATATATATATATGTATATTAAATTAATATATACAGTAAATACATGCACTTTTTTTTTACACGAAAATGAAAGCGGTTATGTCAATATTTAAAACGGACACTCCGATCTTATTTTAAGTATACGAGGGTGGTCCGATAAGTACTTAGCCTACAAAAGAAAAACGAAAATTTTGGAAAAGTGGTAATTTATTTTTCAACATAGTCTCCTTTTAGCTCGATACACTTGACCCAGCGATGCTCCAACTTCTTTAACCCGTCTGAAAAATACGTTTTTTCGAGGTCTGCAAAGTAAGCCTCCGTGGCGGCGATGACATCTTCATTCGACTCAAATTTCTGCCCGGCGTGTGACTTTTTCAAGTTTGGAAACAAAAAGAAGTCGCACGGAGCTAAATCTGGAGAATACGGTGGATGGGGCAGCAGTTCGTAGCCTAATTCGACTAATTTGGCTGTGGTGAGGGCAGAGGTGTGAGCCGGTGCGTTGTCATGGTGGAAGAGCACTTTTTTCTTCGCCAAATGGGGCCGTTTTTTCTGCAATTCGGCGTCGAATCGGCCCAATAACTCAGCATAGTACAGCCCTGTAATCGTTTTGACCTTCTCCAGGTAGTCGATGTAGATCACACCTTGGGAATCCCAGAAAACGGTGGCCATCACCTTTCCGGCCGATTGGACAGTCTTCGCCTTCTTCGGAGCACGTTCGCCGGGTGAAGTCCACTGTTTCGACTGTTCCTTGGTCTCTGGTGTGTACCAGTGGATCCATGTTTCGTCGACGGTCACGAAACGACGCAGAAACTCCTTCGGATTGCGCTTAAAAAGCGTCAAACACTGCTCTGAAATGGTCTCACGGTTGCGCTTGTTGTCCGGAGTGAGCAAACGCGGCACCCATCGCGCCGACAGCTTTCTCATGCCCAAAATTTCATGTAGGATATGACCCACGCGGTCTTTTGAGATGCCTACTGTCTCAGCTATCTCACGCACCTTCAATCGGCGGTCTGCCAAAACGAGATCGTGAATTTTTGTCACGTTATCCTCCGTGGTAGCCGTTTTCGGGGCACCTGGGCGTGGCTCATCAAAAACCGACGTGCGACCACGTTGAAACTCGTTAAACCAATTTTTGACGGTCGCCATCGAAGGAGAAGAGTCACCGTACACAGCATCCAAGCGCTCTTTGATTTCGCTGCGCGATTTCCCTTCCAAAAACGAGAATCGAATCACCGATCGATATTGCTCTTTTTCCATTTTTCTAAAATCCGCGGACAGTCCTGCTTCCACACGCGGTCAAAAAAAAAACTACGAGTCCGATTCGACTGAAATTTCGAGGGTAGTCGTCTACGAAAATGTACTACACGATGGTAAATTTCTGTTGCGATAGTGCGCCATCGGGCGGCGAGGCTAAGTACTTATCGGACCGCCCTCGTAGATATTGATTGAAAGAAACACTTTGAATTATTTCCAATCTCAGAAACTAAAGACGTTAAAGGATCTGCTGGTGGCACTAATTGTGGTAATTTTACTTTGCCTCGGGCACAACATAGAACAGTTTATAAATCATTGTATTTCAACGCCTAACAATATTTATAAATTATTATCATTTCTCCAATTTTTACTGATAATAATCGGCACAATAATCTATTGCCGGATCATAGTGAAATGCAGCTCGTTCCACAATCACTGGTGTACTGCGTCTGCGGAATTGCTTTTTAATAAGTGGTGCGGCTGTTTTTGTGTTTGACGTGTCCAATATGGTTATATTAAAAAAACACAATTCTGACATAGTAATACGACTTTTCTCTTGATCAATCTCTCTCTAGTTATCAATGCGGTTAGCACGTGGATTGGCTCGGCGTACATTACTGCGACTACCATCGTCTTCTCCTCGGTATCATAATATCTAATTAATCATAGTAAGAAAAGTTCAACAAAAATAAATCACGTAACGTATATTGTTACAATTTGTAACAGTAATTAATTGACTAATATATACAATATTATTTTTTTTTCCCATACAAAACTCATCATAATTTTACTGCCCTTGTCCCATTCTGAGTGGGGTCGGCACAACATGTCATTCTTACCAACTATCCATGTTGACAAAAGTTTTGGCTCCTCCTAATTGTCCTAATATTTGGTGCTCTTCCAGTATCCTGTTGATCCTAGTCGCCAAGTTGTTATTTTAAAAACATCACTTCTAAAGGAATACCGTTCTATTGAAGAATAGTGACGGTATCAGTACAAATTGATAAATTTGTGCGAAATGTTTGTCCTCGTAATTTGTTGATTCGTTCTTAAGTTTCGCGATGAGAAATTTGGACTGATCAGAAAGAGCCGACTCACCACATCTTTTTCATCTATAGTAGATACCATCTGAACTGATAAATCATCGTCACCTTCTTCGTGGTAACCTTCAACAACTTAGACAGAAATGGCATTCCTTTCCTAAAATCTGTTACCGCCACTGCGATGCTCCCTCCAAATCAATGCATTATTTAAATTTTATAACAGTTTTATTACTTTGAAAATAACTTTTCCAAATATTTACATGACTATATTAATTAAAAATTGCAAACCTTCAAACATATTACATGACACAACAAATTTTGACATTTGATTTAAAGTGTAATGTCTTAAAATCAAACAAATTCAGTTTGAGTGCCATAATTTCAACATCAATATAGCTTTAGCATGGATTCCTGGTCATTCTGGAATCTCCGGTAATGAGACTGTTGACTCCTGTGCCAAGCTCGCTGCTCAATACGGCACATTAGAACACTATCACTCTTACTCCCATGACTTATGTACCCTGGCCCACTCCCTCCTCACAAAATCCTGGAAGGCAGCTTGGAACTCATCCAAACTGTTAACAGGTAAATATTATGCCCAAATCCAACCGGAAATTCCCCACTCCCCATGGTTCTTCAAATTCCGTAAAGCCAACAAGCACAACATCTGCCGTCTTAGATTTGGTCACTCCTGTAATCCGGTTTTCCTGGCTAAGCTTAGGATTAGGAATACTTCTTTGTGCTAGTGTGGTCTAGCTGACGGGGACGTTGATCACATGTTTTTTTCTTGCTCCAACCTTCGCCACTCCTTGTATGAATTTTTACCCCCTGAGATTCCTCGTCCTACATCCATTAAATGTCTACTTTCTCATACACTTTTCCCGCCTATCATCCAAATCCTCTGTAATTTTGTACATAGAAGTAATATTAATAAATATCAATAAAATTTAGATATAGTTCTGTCTTTAACTCTTATGTATATAGTAACTTTGTATTTTATTTATATTGTATAGTTGTGTTTGTTGTAGGTTAATCACTCGGGTCGTAATGATTGTCACAAATTATATAAAGCTGGCCAAATTCTAATAATACTTGCTCTCCTCAGTTTGTGAAAGTATCATCTAGGACATCCATTGGCAGAATGGGGCTAAAGTCACGATAGCCACATTCAAAGAAGAAGAAGAAGTGTAATGTCAACATCCATCCCGTTTTGTAGTTTCCATAGTTACAGATCGTTTGTACAGGAAAATTAAATTGTATTTTTTAGTATTTTACTCGCAATTTATGCATATTTTCCTATCCTATGTGTTATTCCTGGCTCTAGGGCACCTCTCCACCAATTTTCAGCCAAATCTGTATGGCTGTTCTTGAGTTATAAGTGTTGAGACAAACACAACTTTCTTTTATATATATAGAAAAGAGTTGTAGTGATAGTTAGTAGTACAAGTGTACGATCTGATTAACTATCACTACATGACTCAGCCTTGAGATAATGCCTCCCACTATGAAGAAATTCAGAAGATATGGTACCTTTTTTGGGTCTGTTCGCCAATATGTTGACTCCAGTGCTGCGATTGCATGCAAATGTTGTGTCCATACTGTAATTCGCTTGTTGACCCCCACTAAAGTTGTTCGAATTCCAATCTAAACTGGCTACAAAACGACGCCCGAGGGACAAGAAGAATGTGTTAAAGATTGATGGATCAATTTTATGTTTCAGTGGACAATATACAAAGGAGACAGTGAAGTACCATTTATCACTCAGACATTACTCAGACATTATCTAGTGCTTGATGGTCTTTTGGGTAATAATAGTGGTACTCGCATGACTTGTTTCGTCTGGATGATTAGTAAAGTATCTATGGAAATCCTTGAATATTATGCTTGAACCCGCGCCATGTGCCTCCGAGAAAAGGACTAGGACTATATCTAGTATAAGTTTGTCAATTAACACTTGATATGCAGTGTTGCTATGAGGCCTAATGAGGTACTCATTTGTTGTAAGAGTAGGTCCCTTTGACAGATTTTTTAAGAGGATATTTTGGGTGCATGTGCTCGAAAACAAGCAGTGGCCATGAAATCTTTATGTTGTGTATTGGGTGGTTTTACACTTTTAGGATGCTGTCTTTTTAGGTTGAGGTAATGGTAGGGATGTTCTGAGACAGGATTTCCCGATATACTTTGCAACCTTTGTAGTTTGAAGGGTTTAAAGTTCATGATATAAAAAAACACTGCAGGTGAGTTTCGGTCCCGCTCAGGACATTGGGAAGTTTTATGAGGCTGTGCGCACTTTACACACCAATATGGTATCATGCAATTGTTTTCCGTGTGGCCATATTGTTGACATCTCTGGCATTATACTACACATTTCTATATTTAATATAGAATATCTAGGAGGTATATTTAATTTCTTTGACAGCTTTTCAGAATATATGTAATCCAAAACTACTATCCCTTTATATATTTCAAGTGTTTATTAAAAAAATATTTTCCACAGTAAGTAGATTCTATAGATTTAGCAGACATGACAGTAATACCTATATCATTTAATAGTGTAATCTCGTATGAAAGCGTGTGACATAAGCACAAAAAGTAGAGTAAATTTGAGTACTCATTGCACATCTTGTATTTACTTTTTATGAACTTAATTTTCAGTTTGACCAACATGACCTGGTCCAGTCCTAATAATCATAGCTATTCATTGTTTATCTGCTGTGGTTGGTGCTACTTTAATGCTTCCTCTTTTATACATTTTCTTATCCTATCCATTTATGTCACACCACACATACATCTGAACGTTCGCATTTCTTTTGCATGTAATCTCTTCTCATACATTCTTTCATTAACCAACATTTAGAACCATAAAATACTACAGGTCTTATTTGTATATTTGCTTAAATAAGTGGCATCTGTGGGTCGCATCCTCCTTCCTGAGGCCTGCCGCCATTTCATCCATCCCACATACATTATTTTACTCACATCCTGGTCAATATTGTTGTTGCTTTGAATAAGCAAACTAAAGTATTTCAAGTATTACATAACATTGAGGCTAATCCCATCTAGAAATACTGAAGAAAAGCCAAAGGAGCTAGAGAAGGCACAAAACAGGTGCCTCAACTCAGCATTTGCTTTACTCAATAATTATGCAGTAAATAACATGATTTATTGCAGTTGATTGATGCCAAAAACAACAATAATTTAAAATACTTTCAACTAAAATTATGAACATTTCAAGTTAACTAACAACTTAATACTTACTTAAAAACTAATTACTTGTAAGCAGCAAGTAATTGGTTTCATTATTAATTAACTGGATAACTCTTTAATCTGAATCTCAATAACTGAGTTTGATAGCAGCTACAAGCTATGTCTAATATACCCACGCACAATCATAGTTGACCTGCGGCATAACACCTATGGATATTGTGTATGATCCAGTTTGGATATGAATGTTTGTAATAGTGTTTGTGAAACGGTAATTAAGCAAATGAAAATGAAATGTTTACAGCCATACCGGGTCCGTCAATATGTGCGTGCACATCGGTTAGATCGTCCTCCCGAAGTACCAGCTTGATGCCGGCGGGCGGATTTGCCGCAAGTTTTCGTAGTTCGCGCGCCACGCCGCGCAGCACCTGCGGGCATACGTTCTCCACGTTCGACATGCTCTCCACCCTATAACGCCACACAGAACATCAGCGCGAGAACACCTCTGAATAATACCACCTAGATATCATCACAAATCTAATATTTTTCCCTGTCAATCACTTTTAACGCTTGATTTGTTCGTCGTATTCTAGTATGAAATGGACCACCGAAATTAGTTGCGGAAACGTTAAAGTACGGACACGGAATACGAACAAAATAGGTAGGTTCAGATCTAACTAAAAGCCTTTCATTACACTTGAAATTCTTGCTAAACAATATTAAACATTAAATATGAAATAATTCAAAAATTTAATCTAAATTCATCAGTCTTTGCCTGTCAGTACTTTTTTATTAAGCCCATTCGGGACTGGCTAAAAATTATAATTTGTAACCAATATATTACAATTTTTTTTCATGGCTTTATGAACAATTATTTTGTTTTCTCACTGTCATGGTTTCATTATTATTTCAAACTACCTATATAAAATACAATCTAGCTGCAACCCCCCGCTCCGCTAGCCGTAAATAGAATATATAAATATATTTGTTTGAATTTATAATGTACTATATTCGATAAAAATCAGTAAGGATTACGACAAAGTAACTGTTAATATTATTAAATTTATTCAAATACACATTATATTCTAATATCATTAATTATAGTTGATAAATATTCTCAAATTATTATGTGTGGTAGAGCCAAGCAGTTAGCTGCATGAATGAGCCGGCTCGACCGGTGAAATACCACGATCTCTCAGAAGTCTGACGTAAAGTTGCTCATGCCGCGTTTCGTTGAGAGAGGTCCCCGGAGGCCCACCTCCCTTCCCTACTCCCTTAAAGGTCGGCAACGCAACTGTAACAATATATGTGTTGCAGGTGTCCATGGGCGGCGCTAGTCTCTTAACACCAGGTGACATGCATGCTCGTTTGCCCTCCTATCCCATAAAAAAAAATGTACTTCAAAGTTATTATAGGTAAACAGAATAAATAATTTCAGAAATAGTGTCGTTACTAGCTACACATGGACTATAGTCGTATTTTTAATTAAACAATTAATTCGTTCGATGAGAGAGGGACCCGGAGGCCCACCCCTTCTCCATCCTTTCCTATCCCTTAAAGGTCGGCAACGCAACAGTAACACTATATGTGTTGCTGGTGTCCATTGGCGGCGTTGGTTGCTTACCATCAGGTGACACGTCTGCTCGTTTGCCCTCCTATTCTATATAAAAAAAAAAATATATATATATAAAACAAAGCTAGCTGACAGTAGTTAGTGTCACTTTGTAAAATAATGTTGCCAAATTTAAAGTAAAAGTGATGCATTGAGTTCTTATTCAGTCAGATGAATGAACAATGAGTGAAGTTGTTAATCGTCTCAAATTATACTAAACACTCTAAAACTTTATACTAACTCAATTTAATAAATAATTTGACTATACTTTATTTATATTTGATACTTTATAACAAAGTTTCTAAAAATTTTTGTAACAAATAATTTTCCTCATCAGATTTTTTTAAACTGAATGAAAATTTAAGTCATAAAAATGTTATGATAATGATAATTTTTCATCTGAAGATGAATATTTTAAAAAATGTCCTAAACGATGTTTTTTTTATTATCTACCTATAATTGACATATTTTATACATCTATAGTTTCATTCACGTGATATATACAAAATGGGGCAATCTTACAAGTTTCCGAACTACTATAGACTAACTATACCCAAGCTAAACATTAGTGGCAATAGTGTGTTGTCACTAGTGTGTCACTAGTGGCAATAGTGTCATGTCTTGAATGAATAATCATTCAAGAGTGTTTTCATTCATTCGCTTTGCTACAACACTGTTTTTCTTTCATCAAAAACTGACAACACCGTAAACGTCAGTGGTTGTTGTTTAATTAAAAATCCGACTATAGACACAGAGCATATAAATATAATAGAACCAGCGGCTTCTGAGATTAGCGCGTTCAAAGAAACAAACTATTACGCTTTATAAGTATTAAATGAGTGGTATAGTGCTACCACTAGCTACTAGATGTCTATGTACAGTTAAAAATCACGCTTAAGCAATTTTCTTCGTGGGTTTATATAAAGACCGGTTCAGATTAGTCCTATTACTATTAGATTATTATATAATACGTTTTGAGGCCCTACAAGACATTAGAAGTTACACTTCAAAAATAATTACTACATGTGGTTCGCTCATTGCAAAATACGGTTTCATCATTCAAGTAGTGGATGATATTCCCGAAAATACTTGTTATGGTGACGGGTTTCAAGGTAACCTGCACGGGAGAGTTAAACGCGTTATACACTCACAAGCAATTATTATTATTAAATTATTAATTTCAGTACACAAAATGTAATTATACTTAATTAAAACATGACTAAAATATTACCTGTACATTCGATCAATACAATACACATGTCGATATCATGTAACCACTGTACCATCGTTATTATTATTATCCAATAAATACAACTAATAATTGATCAACGAATCATCACTCATCAATCATAATTGATCACGATCATTGAAATCTATCTATACGACTTTTTTTAGGGGATAGGACGGCAAACGAGCAGGCGTGTCACCTGATGGTAAGCAACCAACGCCGCCCATGGACACCAGCAATACATATAGTGTTACCGTTGCGTTGCCGATCTTTAAGGGATACGGGATAGGGAAGGATGGGGAAGGGGGGTGCGCCTCCGGGTATCTCTCTCACCGAATCAAACGCGGCATGAGCCACTTTACGTCGATCTTCTGAGAGGTCGTGGTATTTCACCGGTCGAGCCGGCCCATTTATGCAGCGAACTGCTTGGCTCTACCACTGTTTTTCTGGTTGTAACTTCACGCTTTTTTAGTTCCGAAGGTGGTAGTGTTACTGTTGCGCTGCCGATCTTTAAGGGATACGGGATAGGGAAGGATGGGGAAGGGGGGTGCGCCTCCGGGTATCTCTCTCACCGAATCAAACGCGGCATGAGCCACTTTACGTCGATCTTCTGAGAGGTCGTGGTATTTCACCAGTAGAGCCGGCCCATTCATGCAGCGAACTGCTTGGCTCTACCACTGTTAGAGTTTACAAGATTTACAAGTTTTGTCTTTTATAGATATATATATATATATTTATATGGCATCGTCGCAATATTAATATCGCCCCTTCATTAAGGGGTGACGCGCAACTCGCATCACTTTAACACGATAACCGGAGAGTCGTCACAATATCAGATATCGTCCCATCGTCGTCACACCTCGAGTCACGGCTCTCGTCTACTAAAGCCGAAAAAGACTTCGTGTCGGTACGATCTCATCACGCGTCAACATGCGGGTGTCGAGCGAGGCGCCACCACGTCAGCGAGGTTCGGAGATCGAGAGGACTCCTCGCGCGTCAGCCGCAGCACGACGCGCGGCAAGAGGCCGCCTCCGAGCGCGCGCGGGGGAGAGTTGCAGTGCACGCCCCCCGCGCTCCCCGCGCCCCCCGCGCCCCCCGCGCCCTGGAGCTCGCCGTCCGGCTCGGCCGCGTCCCGGCGCCGCCGACGCACCCGCCGCCGCTTGCGTCTCTCGTCGCGCGCCGGGCCCTCGAGCGCCGGGGTCTCGCGCGCCGGGGCCTCGCACAGCCGGTCCAGGTGCGCGAGCGCGCGGCGCTTGCTGCGCTGCAGGGCGGCGGGGGCGGCGGGGTCTGGGTCCCGGGGCCCGGCCGGCAGCACGTCCACCACGTCGTCGGGCGCCAGCACGGCCAGCGGCTCGGCGGGCGGCAGCAGGTGGCCGGCGCTCAGCAGCGCCACGCGCGGCGGCAGCGGGAACTGCGCGCGCAGGCGGCGCTCCAGCCAGCGCACGCGGCGCCGCGCGCTCACGCACACCAGCACGCGCGCGCGCTCGTCGCCGAACAGGCGCTCCATGTTCACTCGCACTCGGTACGCCCCCCGGCCCGCCTCCCGCTCGCCGGACTCCTCGCTGGACCCTGTCGAGTCGTCCGTTCTTCCGTCGGTGACGCTCATGTTCGCCTGCGAGAACGAGAGACCGTTAGTTTCGTTTGAATATTTAACTCGAATGGCGTTCTCGTAGCGTTTAAGTGTCGATAGAGACCCGTAATTTATGTTATAGATAAACTGAAGGTATAGATGACCGCTCAGATCAGGGGTCGCCGATCAATTTCGCTCGAGGTCCATTTTAAAAAATGAAATGACCTTAGCGGTCCACATTTTTTATTAGCTTCACCTGTATATTTGTATGTTTGTAGGTTTGTTTGTAACCGACTTCTTTTTTAGTGTTCATAGTTTACAAATCGCACCATCTAGTGGCAATCAGCGGAAAGTTTACGTTATCAACTTGAAACGAGTTCCTTGTATAAGTCACAGATGGCGCTATTCCTCAAATTCGAAACTAAGAAACGCGCTTGATATAGAAAACCGAACTAAAAAATATAAAATAAATAATAGTTTAAAAAAACTAAAAAACACGCTTTTTATAGAAAACCGAACTAAAAAATAGAAAATAAATTTTAATGAATTTAAATTAAGAAAATAGTGTTAAAAATTTCAATGAATATAAATTAAAAAAAGCGTGGGGTGCTTTTTAAGATACAATTATCGAAATGATAATCACTCTACTCATATCTGTCAATAAAATATTAATAACTATTGACACCATGCACCCCACGCTTTTTTTAATTTATATTCATTGAAATCGTCAAATCAAATCAAATCAAAAATCGTCAAATCGTTCAAATCGTCGCTTCGCCCGGCCTTTTCTGAATTGGCGTCGACAAAAATGTTGCGGGGAATATAATTTTATTAAATTACGTACTCTGTAGTGCAAGTTGCTAAGTTTTCGCGGTCCGCACATAACGACTCGGCGGTCCGGATGCGGACCGCGGTCCGCCATTTGACTACCCGTGACTTAGACAATAGATGTTTCCGGTGCCATTCGGAGAGATAAAATTTTATATTTGACTGTATTTTTCGGGCACACGGGCCACCGGCCACAACCACAATACGCCGCCACACTATGCAAGCGCGATGCTGAAGCGCGCGACGGCCACTTGTAGCCGATGATCGACACTTACGGTCGGTGACTGCTACTTTTTGTGGTCGCCAACCGCGTGTGGCGAGTCCATATAAAGTGAAAAACCGACAACAAATGCAAGTTGTGCGAGGCGAGGCAAAGTTGGACGAGGTAGGGCGAAGTGCGTTCCCACATGACAAGTACTTCAACTCCGTACAACTTTCCTAGCCGTGTGGAGGGTCGGATCAACTTCAGAAAGTAGTCCGAGGCGAGGCAAAGTTGGACGAGGTAGGGCGAAGTGCCTTCCCACATACTCGTGTTCGCCCAACTCCGTACAACTTTCCTAGCCGTGTGGAGGGCCGGTAAGAAATATGTCAGAGGCGGCGTTTTGTGGTTGTGGCCTGTGGCTCGTGTGCGGGTGCACTGAGACGCGATGATATGCTTTTTTTCTAAAATACAAATTATTCTTTATCACATCAACTGTCTGCTATTAACGATCTCTTTAAAATCGGTCCAGCCTATTCAGAGATTAGCTGGAACAAACCAACAGACAGACATATTTTAAAAATTGTTTTTAGTGTATGTAAAAAAAGTGTTCATTTCAATATTAAAAACAAAAATAGTCTAATTTTATTTTTAGGTATAGATATTGATTATAATAATTTACCATCATCATCATTACATAGCACAACAACTTTTAGGATTATATCACGTTTATTTATTACTTATTTTTATTTATTTCCCGACGTTTCAAACTCTTTACAGAGATCATTTTCACGAGCGATGCACAAAAAGTTTGTTCATCACTAAACGTGATATAATCCTAAAAGTTGTTTTAGTGTTATGAGTGTGATTCGCGAAAATCTAAGAAATAATTAATCATCATTACATAGTATGAAACAAACTCAATTTCCTCTGTCTGTCCTCTTATATGCTTTTATCTTTAAAACTATGCAACGGATTTTGATGTGTTTTTTTTAATAGTTAGAGGCTGTCAACAGGGTGGTTTTGATCTATAATTCTTATATGTTGTACAGAAAAAAAAAAAATTTTTGACATTTAGCATTTTAATTGCAAATGCTGGCTGAACCTTAAGCGATAGATCAAAACAATGTTTTACATTATTTAACACCTTCAGCAGGTCTACAAAAAGTCCGCCGGGTCAGCTAGTAATCTCATATAAAAAATCAGAAAAGGGACAGGCCTCCGCATGGTTTACATTTAGCGACAGGTTTGAATCCTGGAGCACGGATTCAAATCTGACAACAAATATAAACCATGAGGACCAAATATAAATATACTGTGAATTCTGATGGTAACCATGTCAATAATACAGTAGTAATAAACATCTGTCTATTCCAGTCTCTGTGTCCCAGTGGTCGAGCACACCACATTCACAAAGTGCTGTACTCCTGATCCTGAGTTTGGCGAGAAACACGGGGGTGCAAGAGTGACCGAGTCTCAACCGACAAATAGTGGATGTTGTTGATTTATTTGCATTGCGGAATTTAAAAAATTCAACACATCATTTAAGTACAAGAAACTATGGTTTGTTAGATCATTGACATTTAGTTATTTATCTATTTAGTATAAACAAAGTATAATCATATTTTCATTTATATATAATATAATATAATATTTTAATTTAGCAGTCTTCTATAATTTCAATTACTTTACACAGACCAAATATTATAGGAATACTTATAAATCCACCTTTATTTTCATTTCAATTCACTAAGCATTAAGAAAATAAAATACTCTTTTTCGATACACTTACTGTATTAATCTGCATTTTTCAAACTGCTAATAGAAATTTACAAAAAAATATTGCTAAAAGCATACCGGGTGTCTTCTTCTTCTTCTTTTTGCAGTTATGGCCCGTATCCTCAGGGATACGATCTTGCCAATGACGGTGACTGATAGAGCTTGATCGGTATTTTGAAGGCTTGAGCGGTATTGTTGCGGCTTGTTCAGTTGCAGTATGATGCCCTCATTATATAAAGACTTTGACTTCATTGATCGTCGATCAGATTTTGCCATACCGGGTGTCAGGGTGTCTTGCAGTATACTGTCAAAAGTGTCAAATAGGAAGAGGAAGTCGACTTAGTGATGATCAACTCGAGTTACCAACTCGAGTTAACTCGAGTTGGGCCTGACTCGTGTTGAATACCTCCAACTCGAGTTCAAAAACTTAGCTAAATCGACATGGAACGGAGTAAGTGGGACTTTATTTGAGCCGTAATTATTTATGACTACATTTGTTCATAGCAAACAAAGCGTCACATTTAAGCAGATTTAATATTAACATATTTTTGTTCTGTTTCTGTCAATTATCTTTCATCTCCGATTTATTTCCTATAGCAAAATTAAATTGTAATTTTTAGTTTGTGTTGTAAAATAATATAATTTCACGCAAAGTCCATTTCAGATAAGGGAGAGAGAACAGAGCGCCACAAGATACGATTCTTACATGCCTCGCTCGGTTCTTTGACTTTTATAATTCTCTTGTTAAACACGCTAGTGGATTTTTAAATCTTCTGACGTCACCTTCCTCCAGGACTCATTCTATTTGGTCAGGGAAAGTGTATTGTGGGCGTCCTCGACTCCTGCATCTATCCGCTTTTGCATTTCTTAACTACTTAGTCAATCTTGCATCATCCTACATGTCTAATTGTCTGAACCATCGGATTCTTTTTTTGTTCATTTATAGATAATTTTAACTACAACATAGATAAGACGATTAATGCTTGAACAATGACTTATAAGCTTTAGACTGTTCAATATCGGCAGACACGAAATCATTTTTTTTATATTAACTTTAAAATTACCCTAACTCGAGTTGTAACTCGAGTTACTTGTATTTTAACTCGAGTCAACTCGAGTTAGGATTAACTCGAGTTGGCACATCACTAAGTCACTCGTCCCTGACTTTAGTCATGAATCGATGTTTTTCTTAAAAATAATCGACTTTTCGGAATTGAATTGAATCTGTCTCAGGTCGATTTAAATCGATTGTTACTTGATTACTTCAACTTTATACAACACTAATGATGGCAGCATTTTTAGTTCGTTCCATAGATTTAGCATAATTAGTTAGTTAATAATTCACTCAATGTGAGTAGGCAAAGGTCGTTGACCATACAGCCATTTCTTATGTTATTTTTTTCCTTATCCGACGGGTTTTGGCTTCGTCAACCAGCAAAAAAATAATATTGTTTTAATTAATTGGCGGAAAATGGCCGCGATGGGTTTTGGTTTCGCGGCCATTAGATTTAGCATAAACTGTAGTAGATGGCACATGTCAGTAAAATGTATTAGACTACGCACGCCGAATGATGATTCCTATGACAGTTCGTTAGCGCTTAACATTGTACTGACGTCCTGTCACAACAAATCCTGAGTTAGAGGTCCATTAATACTCTTTGGCAATTCTGAAAATAAATTACCTTGCCTTCTCCATAGTCTTAGAACTCTCATACAACTTCCCAACCCTATAAACCAGTTTTCGATGAATCCAATATATTTTACTCCCTATGACGCATTAACCCTTAATTCCAACATCATTCTTAATTTTGGAATAGTCAAACATACCTCTGGTACCCACAGCGCCTTTCATGATAATTTTTACCGTCACTTTAATGGGTGGCATCAATTTTACACTGATGCCTCAAAATTATCGCCAGATAGTTGTGTTGGTGTATCTGTATGGATTCCCTCTTCTAAAATTACTCTTAATTATAAATGTCGTTCTTCTGCTACTGTTTTTACTGGCGAAGCTCTGGCAGTGCTGGAAGCTATTATTTTCATCAAATCGCATAACCTTAATAATTCCATAATATTTTCCGATTCTAAAAGTTGTCTTCAATCTGTTCTCTCCAATCCTTTCCGTTCGAGATCTCTTTCTCCCTTAATTCTTAAAATCAGACAAAATCTTCTGGAGTGCCATCAACTCAATATAAAAGTTGTACTTGCGTGGATCCCGGGTCACTCCGGAATCCCTGGTAACGTCAATGCAGACTCTTGTGCCAGATTAGGAATACAGAATGGCACTCTAGAACATTTTCAAACCTATTCCCAGGACCTTTGTCTACTTGCTAAGTCGCTGCAGTATAAATCATGGACTGCAATGCCTGGAATGCATCAAAATTAATCAAAGGTAAGTATTACGCCGATGTCCAATCGGACATTCCGTCATCTCCATGGTTTTTTAGGTCATGTAAAGCGAACAAACGTACAGTTTCCACTATTTGCCGCTTTAGACTTGGTCATTCCTGTACCCCTGTATTTCTTTCTAAGCTCAGGATCAGGAATTCATCTCTTTGTGAATGCGGACTGGATGAAGGAAATGTCAATCACCTTTTTTTCTCATGTCCGAGATTGCGACAATCCCTCTATGATGTCCTTCCCTCCGAAATTCCTCGTCCTACATCTCTCAAATGCCTACTCTCTCTCATATCTTCACATACAGTACGGTTCATCTTATGTAAATTCGTTAAAAAAAATAATATTTTCTTGTAAACTGTAGCAGTAAATAATTATAACATTATAATTGCTAGTTTAAAATTCATATTTTCGTTTTTTATAAGTGTTCTGGTAGTACAGTGAAACTTGGTTAAGTGGGACCTGGATAAGTGAGAAACCTCCATAACTGGAACTCATGCTGAGGTCCCAACACTTTGGCACTGAATTACCTCTGTTAGTGGGACGACGTAAACCTCTATATCTGGGATTTGTTCTTTCGATTTATCATCATATAACATTGTTTGTTTACTCATTCTTATTCTACCCACAAATTCCACACGTAATTCCAAGTACGTAAGTACAAATTTTGAGCTTCAATTACCTTCAGTTTTAGTTTCGCTTTACTATCATACAGATGTTTATTAGAAAAATGTCAAAACGAAAGCTACAATCGTTATCATTACGTGAAAAACTGAAGTTAATATCCGTTTATGAAAGTGAGAAGACACACGAAGAAGTTTGTGCCGAATTTAATGTGCCAAAATCTACTCTTTGTAGAATAATTGAGAGTAAACATAAAATTGAATCACAATGTTCTGAAGGACAAGGAAAACTAAAACGTGTACGTTTAACAGAATATCCTGGACTTGAACAGTGTACAAATGAGACCTGATGAACCTGTATAAATGAGACAGATATCTATTTATACCTGTATATCTGAGACACTGGGTAAGTGGAATACCTCTATAAGTGAAACGACATTGCTGGTCCCTTGATGTCTCACTTAACCAGGTTTCACTGTAATTGGTAATAGTGTTTGTTTCTTTTTTGTTGTAGGTAGAAAGTAGTTGAATGTTTAAATCATATGGGTCGTAAAATACTCAATCGAAATTTTGTTTATTTAAATCCTTTCTTCATCTGTTTCCTCTGGTTTATGACATCAATGCAACTAAGCCTGGCAGAATATAAATAACAACCAGTCATTATAAATACGCGCCAATGAAGCAGTATTCTGATTTCATTTACTACGCTGGTTGAAGAAATCCTGCGGTCATCTTTACTGGCCATATTCTCCTCCTAACCGTTCAAACTCTTCTGTCTGAAGCGTTCGAAGTAGAAAATGAAGAGAGTGGCTAAGTCGCAATAACTAGTATGCGAAGCCAATAATAAGAAGTGAAGTGAAGTGAAGGTCCATTAAAAAATCGAAAAATATTTGTCTATATTTGTAAATTATAAAAATGATTATTATGAAATTATTACCTAATGTTCGGAAATAATGGAAAAAAACTCAATGCAAATGTACATGGTACGTGCTGCAAAAGTTACGTCGTCAAGCTGTTAGCGACTAAGAAGTAAAGGATCTCCTAAGCTCGAAATAAAATACTGTACGATTACTTGTATTTTTAAAGATATTATATTCAATTGATACAGCTAGTGATCATTTCGACCGTTTTTATTCGAATGTCCGTTCATCTATTGTCTGTGCTAAAGTGTAGTCCAGAGATTAATTGAACGAACCGTCGAACCTACTAACATCGAGTTTCATAAACATATCGATTAGTACCTACCACTGACTATAAATCAATTGTCACGAAAACTAAATAATGCAATATTGTTACATATTTCATCTTAACTGATTGAATGTTAAAACCTTAATATATATATAATAAAGTTGTTATGTACCACTTTTCTTGAAATAAAAACTCAGTTGGGTTTCTGCAATAAAAACAGTTTCATTTATTTATTTTCTGTTTACAAGATAAAATTACAAAAGACAGTTAAAAATAATCTTACCTGCAATAAAAACAGAAAACAACATTAAAAGTTTTTACTCCGGGTGATTTACTTGTTATTCCTTATTAATAACTTTAAAAACAATAGTTAACTTCTACGATATTTCGATATTTTTATGTTAGAATCCCGACCATCGAGTCCAGATGTTTTACCATTGATAATAACGAGTCTATAACTCTGTGCGAAACGCGGCAAATTCAAACTTAAAGAACATGACGTCTCCTATAAATGAGGGTCGTTATTTTCTTTATATCTCCACCTCCTCGGAGGAGAGCAATCACATAACATAAGTATATGTGATTGTTCGTCAAGTCGCATCGTCGGCCACCGGAATTATTTTTGTTATATGAAAAAGGTTTGATTCCGTTTTCTTGTGTCCGGTGTCAACCTCGTAGATCGAATTTGAGATTTTCTTTAGTATTTTGTATGGTCCGATTCTTATTTCGTCCAGCTTTTTCCTATTGAGGCGGATACCATTTTCCACATATACGAAGTCCCCGGCATCCAATGTAATTTCTTTCCTGTGTTTGTTGTATCGTTCTGCATTTTGATTATGGGATTTTTTTGTGTTTTCATATGCCAATTGTCGATCTCTTCCTAGATCTTCCTTAGTACATTTTGTCTTCAATTCGTGGGGCAAAATATTGACATTTTCACCTTCCATTAAGTATTTCGGCGCAAATCCAGTAACTGTGTGTTCAGTTTCATTGTATCTTCTAACACATTCTTGAGCTATTGATGACCATGTGTTTTTATTTTCGTTTTCATTTATTTTGCATCTTAGTTTATTTACCAGAGTTTGATTTAATCTTTCATTAAGCCCATTTGAAAATGGGGCGTCTACGGCAGTAAAAATCATTTTTATGTTCTTCTTCTTTAAAAAATTTTTATACTCCTTTGAATTTATTCCAGGGTATTGATCTGTTAGTATTGTTCCTATATCGTTACTTTCTGTCACTTTCGTTGTTAATTTTATAAAGTCATTGGCGGTTTGGTTTTTCGATGTTAAAATATAAGCGTATCTAGTAAAGTGATCAACCAAAAGGTGTAAATATTTTTTTGTTGATCGCGAACCCCCAAATCCGCCAATGGTATCGATGGACATAATTTCGAATGGGTAGGTAGCTGGGCCTAAATGTGATAGGAACCCATATTTAGATTTTTTTCTTGATTTGTTTTTTTTACATACAGAACAATTATCGCAATTTTTTTTTATATTCATTATCATGTTGGTTGCTGAATAAAATGGAGTTATCTTATTGATCATTTGTGTTCTTCCTAAATGACAGTAAGTGTCGTGTATTTCTTGTATCAATATTTTACTTAGGTTTTCAGACAATAGTATTTTGTCTTTTCTTTTTAACTTTTTGTAATAAATGCCATTTTTTAATACAATGTCTTTCTTTTTTTCTTTAAAGGACATGTTCTCATTTTGGTCTTTTTTTATGTCTTCGAGACTTATTAGATTTACTACTTCCAGGATGTCGTCTGTGTTATCAATTGGTTCTAAAACTGGATTCCTGCTTAGGCAGTCTGCTTCTTGATTTGATTTTCCCGGATTGTATTTTATCGTGAAATCATATTGAGATAAGTAATATGTTAAGTCTCCTAACTCTTCATCTGTTCTAGATTTTATATTCAAGTTTTCTAGAGGTTTGTGATCCGTGTATACCGTGAATTGTTTCCCAAGCAGCCAGTGTTGCCAATATTTCACTGCTTCTTTTATGGCTAAACATTCTAGGTATATCGCTTTTTTTTTCTTTTGTGCCTCATTCAATTTTTTTGAAAAATAGGCTACTGGTTTATAACTGTAATTTTCATCTTCTTGCTTCAACACAGCTCCAACTCCTTTGATACTTGCATCAGTATAAACTTTAATTGGTGAATTTGGATCAAATATTTTTAGAAATGGTTCCGAACAAAGCAATGTTTTAATTTTCTCAAATGAATCTTGACATTCTTTCGACCAAACAAATCTTACATTTTTCCTCAGAAGATTATGTAAAGGGTCTGAGATTTGTGCCATGCGTGGGATGAATTTATGGTGGTAATTTATTTTCCCAAGGAATTGTCTTACATTTGTTCTTGTTTCTGGAACTGGGAAGTTCCTCACTGCAATTAAGTAATCTTCCTGTGGTTTTACCGAGTTCTTTTCAATAATATGACCCAAGTATTTTGCATGATTCTTTGCAAATGAGCATTTTGAAAATTTTAATCTAAATCCCTCTTTGTGAATTGCTTCCAATAGTCTTGAAAGATGCTGTATATAACATAACATAACTTCACGCCTTTTGTTACCCGAAGGTGTAGGCAGCGGCTGTTAAGCCTCGTCTCGCCGTTATGTTTACGTCCCAAATGGAATAGGTGGCGAACCTATTGCCATACCGGGCACAAAGTTTGTCAGTCATCGATATTTATCACACATAACTTCCGAAAACTATTTCGAAAAGTCATTGGTGTGAGCCAGTGTCTGGAATCGAACCCCGGACCTCTGGATCAGAGGCCGTGCGCTCGCCCACTGCGCCACCGAGACTGTAAAACCGTTTGTAAGACCGTTTTATTCATGGTCCATACGAGCGGATACCAAGCCTGATTTGGAATATCAAATTTTAGAAGAAAATTCAGTGGATTTCACGACGCATTGACTGGATGCTAGAGAAAGAACCTAGGTTCAAAGGTCGATCGGGAACTGGATACCATCCACAAGGGGAGTGGTCGTCCACAAGATATTCAGGTCACATCTGTATTTAAATCTTGATTAACCCATCACTCGCCAGGTCTTTTTATAGTAGGTATAGTGCCATTTACGGACTTAAGGTTGACCACATTTGCCTTCATAATGAGTATTGAAAAGGAATTAATTCAGAAAAGAGGCAGCTATAAAGGCCGTCTCACTAATTTCATAAAATATTTAAAACAGTTAGATATTTGTTCGCTGTCTGCTGCTGATGTAACCGAAATACAATTGCGGATTACCAAGATGGAATCTGTTTATAACCAGTTTGATGAGGTTCAATTAACAATGGAATGTGCAGGTGACGTAGATATACAATTGCAGGAACGAAACGAATTCGAATTACAGTATTTTAAGTGTATTTCTGAAGCACAGCAAATTATACAAAATTTTCAGAATAATAATTCGAATCCTTGTTTAACTAAATCTCACCCTAGCGATAATCACAAATTTGTCAAGTTACCCACTATACAATTACCAAAATTCAATGGTTTCTACAACAATTGGCTCGAGTTCCGCGATACCTTTACCAGTCTCATTCACTCGAATGACGATATGGATGACGTAAATAAATTTCACTATTTACGTGCGTCGCTGGAAGGGACCGCGGCATTAGTCATACAGTCGATCGAACTATCTTCGAATAATTACATAACTGCTTGGACGCTTTTGTGCGAGCGCTTTGATAATAAGCGGTTATTAACTCAGCATCATATCACAGCACTATTTAATATTGAATTTATAAATAAAGAATCATCATTTAATATAAAGCGTGTTAATGACCAGGTTAATAAAAACATATGGGCCCTGAAGTCTCTGGGTGAACCAGTAGAACACTGGGACACATTATTAATTCACATGGTATCACTAAAGTTAGATTCAAAAACTTTACGCGAATGGGAAGAATTTAAAGGGCATTTAGTTAAAGATGAACATATAAAATTGGGCTCGTTTCTCGAGTTTATGCGCAATCGCGCCGATTTACTGGAAACGTTAGAGTTTCAATCTAAAAACAATAGCGGTAACAGTAACACTAAACACCCTAACCATAAGGTAATGCTTACAATTTCTAACAATAAAAATAAACAGCCATCATTGCCCAAGCTATGTCCTAAGTGCAATGGAAATCATAGTTTATCTGACTGTTCACACTTTCTTGCTCTGAGTAGCGAAAACCGATTGGAAATGTTACCTACATTTAAAGTTTGCTTTAATTGTTTCAATAAAGGACATTTCGCTAATCACTGTAAGAAGTCCGGGTGTAAAATATGTAAACGCAAACACAACACACTAATACATATATCTATTGTAGGTAGGCAGATATCTAATGCAGGCATTTCGGCGACCGCCACGACCAGCGTCCAGCCGTCACCGCCCCTACCACAAAATAACGATGTTGTGTTGTCAGCAAGGGTCGAGTCTTTAAACCCGTCCTTTCGGCACGATGTCTTGCTGTCTACTGCGCTCATAAAAGTATGCGACAACTCCAATCGTGAGGTAATCGCACGAGCGATACTGGACAGCGGTAGTACCTCGTGCATTATGACGGAGAAATTATGCAACCTCTTAGACCTAAACATAAATATGATTGATAAATCTCTAGTAGGTGTTAACAACTTACAGTCACATGTAGGCAAAATGTGTAGGGTATTGATAAAATCATTAAATGAGGATTATCAAACTACCTTGCAGTGTTTTATCTTGCCATCAATTACAAATAATATCCCATGTGAACCAATAGATTTATCACAATATAATTTTCCATCAAATATCTGTCTTGCGGACCCGCATTTTTACACACCCGCCAGCATCGATATGATACTAGGCGCGGAGTTATTTTGGGAGTTATTAGGACAAAAAAGAATCAAGTTATTGGGTCAGAACAATACCACGCTTACACTCTGTGAGACTAGGTTGGGATGGTTGGTGGGTGGTACAGTCACATCTATTCGAGCTTCACAAAGTAATATATGTCATTTTATAAAAGTAAATTCTTCTTCCATTGAGACGTTGAATAATGACGTGCAAAATCAATTAGCACAATTTTGGAAGCTTGAAGAAGTAGATTCTGATTTACATACATTTTCTAAGGAAGAGCAAAAATGTGAAAGGCACTTTCTCAAAAATACCATACGTTTATCCAACGGTCGTTTTTGTGTAAAACTGCCATTAAAACAAAGCTCAGTATTATTGGGGGATTCCTTTCAACGCGCCAAACACTGTTTTCTATCTTTAGAGCATCGCAATAAATGTCGAAGTGAATATCGTCACATGTAACGGGTGATTTTTTAAGAGCTTGAGAACTTTTTTAAACAATAAAACGCATAAAATTTGCAAAATCTCATCGGTTCTTTATTTTAAACGTTAGATTGGTACATGACATTTACTTTTTGAAGATAATTTCATTTAAATGTTGACCGCGGCTGCGTCTTAGGTGGTCCATTCGGAAAGTCCAATTTTGGGCAACTTTTTCGAGCATTTCGGCCGGAATAGCCCGAATTTCTTCGGAAATGTTGTCTTCCAAAGCTGGAATAGTTACTGGCTTATTTCTGTAGACTTTAGACTTGACGTAGCCCCACAAAAAATAGTCTAAAGGCGTCAAATCGCATGATCTTGGTGGCCAACTTACCGGTCCATTTCTTGAGATGAATTGTTCTCCGAAGTTTTCCCTCAAAATGGCCATAGAATCGCGAGCTGTGTGGCATGTAGCGCCATCTTGTTGAAACCACATGTCAACCAAGTTCAGTTCTTCCATTTTTGGCAACAAAAAGTTTGTTAGCATCGAACGATAGCGATCGCCATTCACTGTAACGTTGCGTCCAACAGCATCTTTGAAAAAATACGGTCCAATGATTCCACCAGCGTACAAACCACACCAAACAGTGCATTTTTCGGGATGCATGGGCAGTTCTTGAACGGCTTCTGGTTGCTCTTCACTCCAAATGCGGCAATTTTGCTTATTTACGTAGCCATTCAACCAGAAATGAGCCTCATCGCTGAACAAAATTTGTCGATAAAAAAGCGGATTTTCTGCCAACTTTTCTAGGGCCCATTCACTGAAAATTCGACGTTGTGGCAGATCGTTCGGCTTCAGTTCTTGCAGGAGCTGTATTTTATACGGTTTTACACCAAGATCTTTGCGTAAAATCTTCCATGTGGTCGAATAACACAAACCCAATTGCTGCGAACGGCGACGAATAGACATTTCACGGTCTTCAGCAACACTCTCAGAAACAGACGCAATATTCTCTTCTGTACGCACTGTACGCATTCGTGTGGTTGGTTTAATGTCCAATAAAGTAAACTGAGTGCGAAACTTGGTCACAATCGCATTAATTGTTTGCTCACTTGGTCGATTATGTAGACCATAAATCGGGCGTAAAGCGCGAAACACATTTCGAACCGAACACTGATTTTGGTAATAAAATTCAATGATTTGCAAGCGTTGCTCGTTAGTAAGTCTATTCATGATGAAATGTCAAAGCATACTGAGCAAATAAGAATGCATGAAAATCATAACCTCAAAAAATCTGAGCAAATACTAATGCATGAAAATCCTAACCTCAAAAAAATCACCCATTATATGGAGTTTATGCAGGAGTACAAAACATTGGGCCATATGTCTGAGACACCCAAGAGCAATTTCTTGCATCACAGTTATTTTATTCCACATCACGGCATAATACGTGAGAATAGCCTTACAACAAAATTAAGAGTCGTCTTTAATGCCAGTAGCACATCCACCAGTGGTTTGTCACTCAATGACATCCAGATGGTGGGACCCACAGTGCAGGATGACTTACTGTCTATTCTTTTACGTTTTCGTCAGCATAAATATATTTTAGCCGCTGATGTGGAAAAGATGTATAGGCAGATTTTGGTACATCCTGATGATAGGCACCTCCAGCAAATACTTTGGCGCGATGACGCATCTCAACCCCTCGGGGTATTTCAATTAAACACAGTGACCTACGGCACAGCCAGCGCTCCCTTTCTGGCAACTAGATGTTTAAAGCAAGTCGGATTAGACTGCAAAGATAGTCAAATATCTGAAATAATCTTGCATGATTTCTATGTAGATGATTTGCTAACAGGTATTGACACTATAACTAATGCTGAAAGAATTCGTCAAGGAGTGACATCAGAGCTTGATGCCGCCTGTATGCCGTTACGTAAGTGGAAATCAAACGTTCCCAAGTTAATGTCACAAACCTGTCAGTCATCATTTGATCTCAATATTGGCACTTCTATGCCGAGTAAGACTTTGGGTTTAAACTGGTTGACACATTCAGATGAACTCTGTTTTCCTACAGGTACATCTCCTCCGCTTGAATTCACAAAGCGTGAGATGTTGTCAGTTATATCCCAAATATTTGATCCGTTAGGGTTACTAGCCCCTTGCATTATCAAAATGAAGGTACTATTGCAACGGCTCTGGCTAAAAAGGTTGTCCTGGGACGAAAAATTACCTTTGGACGTCAGAACTACTTGGACCGAATTTGTGACAAGTTTGCCTCACTTGAATGAACTTCGCATACCACGTCATGTCATTTGTCATGATTATCAGTATATTGAAATCCACATATTTACGGACGCATCTGAGCGCGCTTACGGAGCATGTTTATATGTTCGAAGTATCCACAGTGATGGTACTGTATTGGTGCGTTTATTGATGGCTAAGAGCCGTGTAGCTCCCTTAAAACCTACCACTGTCCCTAGACTTGAACTTTGTGGCGCTCTAGTGGGAACTCGTTTATACCAGAAGGCTATTAAATCTTTACGACTACAAGTCTCTAAGGTAATCTTCTGGACCGATTCCATGGTCGTATTGGGATGGTTGAAAATGCTTCCCAGTAAACTTCAAACATTTGTTAGGAATCGTGTAGGAGAAGTTCTAGAAAACACAAGCGGCTGTATATGGAGACACGTTCCTACTGAAGGCAATCCTGCTGATCACATCTCTCGCGGCATTGAAACAAATTGCATAGATTCTCTAGAACAGTGGTGGTCAGGTCCTCAATTTTTAAAGTACGACGAAACACGTTGGCCTGTTATTGGTAGTCTGGATGAGAAATTGCCTGAACTACGTATGGAAGTTAGCTTGCATGTAGTTGATACAAATCAGGTGCCTTGTAGTCTCATTGACTTTAATCGTTTTTCAAACTTTTCACGATTGAATCGTGCAGTTGCTTATGTATCACGCTTTGTTAAGAAGTGCAAAAAACAAACTGTGTCTAATTTCCTGAACACATCAGAATTAAATGACGCATTGAACTTAATTATAAGATTATCTCAAATGGAATCTTTTCCAGAGTATTCATTGCTACTTAATAAAAATGATTTACCCAGGAAAAGTCCATTATTAAAGTTTAATATATTTTTAGATAGTGATAACATTATGCGTGTAGGCGGACGCATAAAAAATTCACAGTTTTCATACAACAAAAAACATCCTATCTTGATACAGTCCACTCATCAGTTCACAAAATTATTATTTAAATTTGAACATCACAGGTTAATGCATGCAGGGCCGCAGTTATTATTGTCTTCAATCCGAGACACTTATTGGCCAATCGGTGGCCGCAAAGCTAGCTTAGCTAAACTCTGTTACAGACTATGCGTACGGTGTGCTCGTATGAAGGGTCAAGTTATATCGCCTATGATGGGTGATTTACCCCAAAATCGCTTAACATCGAATAGCTATCCATTCCAAACAGTAGGAGTAGATTATGCAGGTCCTATTTATTCTGCTAGTCGTCGAGGCCGCGGAAGCAAGCTGGTAAAGGTCTATATTGCACTCTTTATATGCTTTACAACCAAGGCTATACACCTTGAGTTAGTGGGTGACTTGACAAGTAGTAATTATTTGTTGGCTTTACGTCGGTTTGTTGCTCGCAGGGGAAAGCCGAAAAGTATATATTCAGATAATGGTCTATCATTTGTTGGCGCTTGCAATGAATTATCTAAATTTTTAAAGGGCAATTGTGACACGTTGTCATCGGCAGCAGCCAGCGAAAGGATAGATTTCCATTTTATTCCTGCATATTCTCCACATTTTGGAGGTCTTTGGGAGGCAGGTGTGAAATCAACAAAATTTCATCTTCAGCGAGTGTTGGGAAATTGTCATTTGGTGTATGAGGATCTGTATACTGTACTAGTGCAAATTGAGGCGATCTTGAACTCTCGACCACTTACCCCACTTTCATCCGAACCCGAGGACTTCATGCCACTCACGCCGGGCCATTTTCTAATCGGTAGAGCGCTCACATCATTGCCGAGTCAAAGCTATGAAGATGCTACTTATAGCTATTTAAAAAGATTCCAGAGAATAGAAAAACTAAGACAAGACTTTTGGTGTAGGTGGAACAAAGAATATATCTCGGAGCTTCAGCAGCGAGTCAAGTGGCGCACTTGCAAAAATTCATTAGAAATAAATAGTTTAGTTCTTCTAAAGGAAGATAATTTGCCGCCACTGAAGTGGAGATTGGGTCGTGTTGTGGCCGTATTTCCTGGCAACGATGGCATCAATCGGGTAGCCGATATCAAGACTGCAGCAGGAGTTGTTAGAAGATCGTTCTCGAAAATTTGTTCTCTTCCGATACTTCAAGCAACTGGTTGAAAAACAAGTTTTCAACGGTTGGGGGTATGTTAAGGTTTGGTGATCGATTTGGTGAGACTTCAACTTGTGAGTGCCTACATTAATTTTAAGAGCAATAATGTATATTCCTGTGAGTATGTTATTATAGGGTTAGGCTTTGTGTTGATTGTTAATGTTAGTGTCATTATACCGACATCTCTACAACAGTTAGCTACGATTTATTTATTCCACCGATTTCCTCATTTTCCAATTGGCATCAGAACTTTTATTCATGATGCTGTATATGCTGTGTAAAATTTTGTGAGAAAATTAATATGTCGTCGATGAAAGACACTGCAAAATCTGTAAGTTTGTATTTTCTAATTATATTATTTAAAATCCTTTGAAAAATTGCGGGTGCTGTTTTCAATCCAAAAGGGAGGCAGGTCCACTGATAGTGTCCTTCCTGTGTTACAAATGCGGTTTTAGGTTTATCTTGAATCCTTATGGGAATCGACCAAAATGCGGAATTAATATCTAAAGTTGTAAAATATTCGCAGTTAACACTTTTTACTATCAAATCTTCAATCAGTGGAAATGGCTGTGCTTGAGGAGTTATAATTTTATTTAAATCTCTGAAGTCTATGCACATTCTTGATTTTTTATTTTCTTCTTTCTTAAATGCTAGTGTGACTGGAGCAGCAAAAGGGCTGTATGACTCCTCAATAAGGCCTTTTTCCAATAACTTAGCTACTTGACTTTCTATTTCTTTCCTATCTTCGAACGTGCACCTGTAAGGTCGTTTAAAACAGTATTTTTCTTCCATTAGGTCAATATGAGCCTCATAGTCCTTAACAGTACCAATGTCATATTTGTCTCTGGCGAATACCGATTTATATTTGTTTAATAACTTGTCGATTTCTGACTGTTCATACATATCCAAATGATTCACAATTATCTCAAATTTATCAGTATTTAGATTATTGTTGAAGTTTACTTCATATTTTGTTGGATTGTATGTTTTCCCTTTTATGTCACCTGTTAAAACTGGAATATTGGCATTTGTGTGATTGTCAGCCTCTTTATTTAAATAAATTTCATTTTCTTGTTTTTGCAAGTCTTTTCTAACTCTTCATCTGTTCTAGATTTTATATTCAAGTTTTCTAGAGGTTTGTGATCCGTGTATACCGTGAATTGTTTCCCAAGCAGCCAGTGTTGCCAATATTTCACTGCTTCTTTTATGGCTAAACATTCTAGGTATATCGCTTTTTTTTTCTTTTGTGCCTCATTCAATTTTTTTGAAAAATAGGCTACTGGTTTATAACTGTAATTTTCATCTTCTTGCTTCAACACAGCTCCAACTCCTTTGATACTTGCATCAGTATAAACTTTAATTGGTGAATTTGGATCAAATATTTTTAGAACTGGTTCCGAACAAAGCAATGTTTTAATTTTCTCAAATGAATCTTGACATTCTTTCGACCAAACAAATCTTACATTTTTCCTCAGAAGATTATGTAAAGGGTCTGAGATTTGTGCCATGCGTGGGATGAATTTATGGTGGTAATTTATTTTCCCAAGGAATTGTCTTACATTTGTTCTTGTTTCTGGAACTGGGAAGTTCCTCACTGCAATTAAGTAATCTTCCTGTGGTTTTACCGAGTTCTTTTCAATAATATGACCCAAGTATTTTGCATGATTCTTTGCAAATGAGCATTTTGAAAATTTTAATCTAAATCCCTCTTTGTGAATTGCTTCCAATAGTCTTGAAAGATGCTGTATATGCTGTGTAAAATTTTGTGAGAAAATTAATATGTCGTCGATGAAAGACACTGCAAAATCTGTAAGTTTGTATTTTCTAATTATATTATTTAAAATCCTTTGAAAAATTGCGGGTGCTGTTTTCAATCCAAAAGGGAGGCAGGTCCACTGATAGTGTCCTTCCTGTGTTACAAATGCGGTTTTAGGTTTATCTTGAATCCTTATGGGAATCGACCAAAATGCGGAATTAATATCTAAAGTTGTAAAATATTCGCAGTTAACACTTTTTACTATCAAATCTTCAATCAGTGGAAATGGCTGTGCTTGAGGAGTTATAATTTTATTTAAATCTCTGAAGTCTATGCACATTCTTGATTTTTTATTTTCTTCTTTCTTAAATGCTAGTGTGACTGGAGCAGCAAAAGGGCTGTATGACTCCTCAATAAGGCCTTTTTCCAATAACTTAGCTACTTGACTTTCTATTTCTTTCCTATCTTCGAACGTGCACCTGTAAGGTCGTTTAAAACAGTATTTTTCTTCCATTAGGTCAATATGAGCCTCATAGTCCTTAACAGTACCAATGTCATATTTGTCTCTGGCGAATACCGATTTATATTTGTTTAATAACTTGTCGATTTCTGACTGTTCATACATATCCAAATGATTCACATTTATCTCAAATTTATCAGTATTTAGATTATTGTTGAAGTTTACTTCATATTTTGTTGGATTGTATGTTTTCCCTTTTATGTCACCTGTTAAAACTGGAATATTGGCATTTGTGTGATTGTCAGCCTCTTTATTTAAATAAATTTCATTTTCTTGTTTTTGCAAGTCTTTGTTCTGAATAATCCTTAGATCTTCAGTCTGGATTAATTTAAAATTTTCAATACTGTCTAAACCAACCAAAAAATCATAACTGAAATTCTCACTGTCCACAATGAACACATTAATCATTTTTTCAATATTATAAATTTTTACTTTTAGGGTTATCATACCTTTTGTTTTTCCTGCACCGTTACTAGTTTTTAAGCTTATTTTTTTTTGATTTTCCATATTTTCTTCTTTAATTTTTAATAATCTTGCATTTATCAATGACACGTTTGAACCTGAGTCGTAAATGCCAGAAATTTGTAATGTATCATTTAGTAATAGCTTGATTTTTATTAACGGTGGCACTTTTAGTTTTTTGGATCTTCTGTATTTAATTCCACCTCCAGTTCTGAATTGTTAAACTGATTTAAATGATCCTATTTTTTTGTTTTTATCTTCTTTTTCTCTAAACCAGCAATTTGATTCAGAATGAAAACGCTTCCCTTTGTTTGCCTTTTCACATATTCCACATGGATTTTTGTCTTCACCTTTCTTATGTTTGTTATCCCAGAAAGGTTTTCCTTTTTTTTCATGTATATTTTTCTTCACAAGGTGTTCTAATTTAGATATTTCATTATAAAGATCTTGAGTTTCTTGAAGTGTTCCTCTGTCAATCTTGTCAGATACATAATTTGGTAAACCGATAGCAATAAGATCAATCAATGTTTCAGTGTCCATGGATTTTCTGATTTGAAGTAGTAACTTCTCTTTTTTCAGGGCATATTCAAGCAAGGACCCTGACTGATATTTGAAATCAAAAGCATATCTAATAGGAGACCAACCTTTGTTTCCAAAAGTTTCAATAAAAATTTTTTTCCAGGTGTTCCATTCTGATTCTATAGAGTATTTTAAAATCATGCAAGTGTACCAGTCAGCACTACCTTTTTCAAGGAAAAACTTCAAAATCTCAATTTTTTTCCTATCTTCTGCCACTACACAGCGAACACATTCTTTTTCAAATTGATCAATCCATTGGCTGGCATTGGATGTTTTTTCATTAAATTTTTCAATTATGAAATCTTTAGCAATTTTGTTTAAGTTTTTAACTTCAGAAGTTTGTTCTTTGGATTCTAGAACTTTTTCTAACAACTTCTTTATTGTGTCCTCTGACGTGCTTGTAGTAGATATTTCAGCTACCTTGTCTGGAATCTCCTCTAAATAAAATTTTCAAATAATAAATTACCTTCCTCATCAAAATAAGCTTTTTTCATATTTTCAGTCAGGGTTATCCAAACTTTCCTGAATTGATTTCTTTTTCCTAACGTGTTTTTCACTCTGCCATACACTTGTGACGTTATCAATTCTTTGTGTAAATTTGTTGGCTGGTATTCATCTGGTATTGCAAAAGAACGACCATCTGGTGTGCCGATTGAGGTTAGGCACAGTATTGTAGTTTTCCCATCTGACGCTCCTCGCATTTTAAAGTCGAACCTTAGTTTCTCCATTTTTCACGAAGTATTCACAATAATGTTGTTTTATAATAAAGTTGTTATGTACCACTTTTCTTGAAATAAAAACTCAGTTGGGTTTCTGCAATAAAAACAGTTTCATTTATTTATTTTCTGTTTACAAGATAAAATTACAAAAGACAGTTAAAAATAATCTTACCTGCAATAAAAACGGAAAACAACATTAAAAGTTTTTACTCCGGGTGATTTACTTGTTATTCCTTATTAATAACTTTAAAAACAATAGTTAACTTCTACGATATTTCGATATTTTTATGTTAGAATCCCGACCATCGAGTCCAGATGTTTTACCATTGATAATAACGAGTCTATAACTCTGTGCGAAACGCGGCAAATTCAAACTTATAGAACATGACGTCTCCTATAAATGAGGGTCGTTATTTTCTTTATATATATATTCTTACATATATCGATTAATACTTCTTACTAACAAAACATCGATTGCTATGACAACATGTTTCATCCTAAATGACAAAGTATAGAGACTTTATTATGTATATGCTTACAGCTCGGCCATCCTCAACAAGGTGGGTCCTCACACCTTGATTTTGTCTTTCCCTTATTCGTACTATATAGGTCTGTGTTGATATTAAACAAAGTATAAAAAGAAAACAATATTACAACAAAAAAATTACTTATTCAATAATAACTTATAAAGTAATTACTAGGGTGATTAAGGGTACTTTAAATTAGACATACACATTGCACTTTCTTATGATAAATTCTTTTTTTTTTTTTTTTTTTTTTGGAATTGAATTCTACCATGTTGTAATCAATATCCAATTGATTTATTATTGATAATACGATATTCTCGTGGTATAGTCTGTCACAATCTGTGTCATCTGTGCCCTAAAAGGAAATTGATACTCACAACCCATGCTAACATAGTCTGCCACGATCTGCATCATCTGTGCGACCTGCACTGACGCTCGTAGCCCACATTGGTACAGTCAGTCACAATCAGCATCATCTGTGTCGGTGAACACTGATGCTTGCAACCCATACCAACGCAGTCTGCCACAATCTGCGTCATCAGTCCAGTCGTCACTGATACTCGTAGCCCATGTCAACACAGTCAGTCGCGATCTGTATCATCTATGCTATCGCCTAGATACTCGCAGCCTACACCAGCGCATTCTGCATCTATATGGTCACCTCTTGTGTATGAAGTACTCACCACGCGACCTGCACGAAATACGGCTTTACAGCGCAGCGAGGTTAGCGACCTAAACTCTAGACTCAGCAACCAAGTCATTGAGGAGCTTAACCACAGATTAAGTGATATAGAAACAAGGCTAACCGACGTGGACCTGCTAAAAAAGGAACAAGACAGATTGAACACTGCAGTAAAATCCTACGAGGAGCGCCTCCGGAAGATAGAAAAATCTGATAAACAGCAAAATGAGCTAATTTCAGACCTACAACGGAAATCTAAATCTTTGGAAATTGAATATAACAAATCTCAACAACAAAGCCGTTTTTTGAACGTAGAATTAGTCGGTGTTCCTGAAAACCCAAAAGAAAACCTACCGCTACTACTGCTTCGAATTGCAACAATGATAGACGCAAACATACAAGCTGATGATATTGAGTTTATAACTCGAGTGCAATCACATCATCCTCAAGCTGGACGTCCTAGAAGGATTGTTGCAAAACTGAGGAACAGAAAAGCGAAAGACAGTATTATCACCAATTTTAAGAAATTAAATAAATCCAAAGGCATTACCTCCAAAGACTTGGGCTTCGAAGAAAATTCCACAAAAGTCTTTATTAATGAACACCTAACAATAGCCAACAAAATTCTTCTGAATAACTGCCGACAACGTGCACAAGAATTAAATATCAAATTCGTCTGGGTAAAAAACTGCTCAATTTTTATGCGGTGCAACGAAGCTTCACCGCCAATTTTAATCAACTCGGTGGAAGATATCAGGAGGAATGCCATTTAAGTTCTCGGGGTATGTATTTCTTGGGCATCATATACATATTACATAATAACACATTTCACATTTGTAGACCATATCTCAGCACATTACATTTACCACACATTGAAAAACACACAATACTTCATCGTTCACATAAAACAGTAAAAAGGTTGTTTACTTCTGGTTTGCTAGTCACTTTGTCTTTATTGACCCGTGTAGCGGGTAGTCCGCGCGTAGTATATACAACTAATCTACTAAATTTTATAACTTACCCGCCTTAATTTTTTATTTAATTTTTACATTCAAACTAATATTTGTTTAATATTATACTGGTAAATAATGTCTACTATAAAATCACGTAACTTAAGTTTTTTCTATCAAAATACGCGCGGGCTTCGGACTAAGCTATTACAGTTTTATCGTAATATTGAGGCAAATGATTACGATATTATCATAGTCGCGGAGAGTTGGTTGTGTGAGGGCATACTTAACACGGAGATTTGTGACAGCCGCTACGAGGTGTTTAGACAAGATCGCCCTGCTCCTCAAAGGGGTGGTGGAGTTTTAATTTGTGTGAAACGTTGTCTCTCGGCCGTAAAACGCACAGATATTGACCACGGGTCTTCTGAAACTCTTTGGATAACACTAAAAAATTGTTCTAGCAATTTTAAATCATCCGCAAACCCAATATGTAACATACATTTGGCTTGTGTTTATGTACCTCCTTCCCCCAATTCTTCGTGCTTGATTAATGATTTCAAAAATTCTTTTTTGACGCTTAATACAGCCAATCCCAATGACATATTTGTAATAATAGGGGATTTTAACCTCCCGTTTATTACATGGACGCAGGACGGTCACGGCATTGGTTGCACTTCTAACACCGAATTAAGTGCTGCGGCAAATGAACTAATTAATATTTTAGATTATACAGGTATGGTACAGTATAATCTGACCCCTAATTGCAGTGGCAACATCTTGGACCTTGTTCTTTCAAATACTTGTTTGGAGTGTATTCAAAGCGACTTTTCTCTTGTTGAAATTGATAGATATCATAGGCCGCTGGAATTATATTTCATTAATTACTATTACAAGCCAATAAACACTAAACCGCGGGTAGTTCGGCGATTTTTTAAAGCGGACTACGATAAAATCAATGAACATTTAACTAAAATTAACTGGACTGATTTTTTCGATTCAGATGGCGTTGAGAGAATGGTTGATAAACTATACTGTGAAATTGACTATTTAATTGACATGTATGTTCCCCGAATACGTGTATCTAGTAGGTTCAATTATCCGAAATGGTATCCATCATCTTTAATTAACGCTATTAAGGAAAAATCAAAAGTACATAAAAAATGGAAAAGATATAAAAACCCTTCTGACTATGCAGAATTTTCTTTATTAAGGAAAAGAATAAAATACCTTCAAAGCGAATTCTATAGTAATTATACGATTAGATGTGAAAATTTAATAAAAAAATCACCCCAGGACTTTTGGAATTTCATCAAAGTTAGACGCAAATCATCAGGCTATCCATGTCAAATGGACTACGAAGGGAATACGCTTTCTAATGGTGAAGACATTTGTAATGCTTTCAATAAATTTTTTCAGAGCGTTTTTCAGCCCGCTGACCCCGTTGAACATACCATGTCATCGAGTTCGGAATCTCCTCAGGCCGGCTTTGTTCATTCCGTTACTATAGATGAGAGAACCCTTAAAAATATTTTTAAATCACTAGATTCCAAAAAAGGAGCGGGTTCAGACGGCATACCGATCATCTTTATTAAAAACTGTCAAAGTGGTTTACTCAGGCCGTTACAAATATTATTTCAGAAATCATTAAACGACGGCGTTTTTCCTAGTCGATGGAAGGATGCTCAGATCATACCTATACACAAAAAGGGATCCAAATCAGATGTAATTAATTACAGAGCAGTGTCGTTATTGAATAACTTCGGCAAAATGTTGGAAAAGATAGTTTACGAGAATATTTACGTAGCTTCGCGAAACTGTATACCGTCATCGCAGCACGGTTTCGTCAAAGGCCGCAACGTGAACACTAATCTTCTCGTACTCAGCAACCATATAGTTACACATATGAAGGACGCTCAAATTGACGTCATATATACTGACTTTGAAAAAGCGTTTGACCGCGTAAATCATTGCATCCTGGTTTCAAAACTGAATGCCGTTGGAATAAAGGGAAATCTTCTTCGCTGGTTAGAATCTTACCTAAGGAACAGACGTCAAGCTGTCGTGTTGGGCGGATACAGGTCAGACTACGTGAGTGTCACCTCAGGCGTTCCCCAGGGCTCATTATTATCTCCTTTGCTCTATAATATTTACCTTTTTGATATACCTAACTGTCTTCAAAATTCAAATCATCTATTATATGCCGATGATAAGAAAATATTCCGTAGAATTGAAACTGTTGCAGATTGTGAACTGTTGCAATCGGATTTAAATCGACTTACCACTTACTACAGAGATAACAAAATCACCGTCAATTCTCAAAAATGTCAATTAATAAGCTTCACTAGAAAAAAACATCTCATTAGCTATGACTATCAGATTAACTATGAAGCAATCCCAAGACTCTCGGAAGTAAGAGATCTAGGCATAACACTCGACAGTAAATTTACATTCAATGCACATATCGAACAAATGATCAGCAGGGCATATAAATCTATGGGCTTTGTGATACGCAATAGTAAACCTTTCAAGGATGAGCTTTGCCTTAAGGTTCTATATTTTAGTTTTGTAAGAAGCATCTTGGAATTTGGTAGTATAATATGGAGACCTTTTTTTAAAGTACATATCGAAAAAATTGAAAGACTTCAACAAAAATTCATCAAACACTTAAATTACAGACACAGACGTGCTCACGTGACGTACGAGGACTCTTGTTCCTTTTATAAAATCAACACTTTAGAGGATAGGCGCCAGGTGACTGATATGCTATTTTTGTTTGATATACTTCAAAGTAAGTTCGACTGTCCAGAACTATTGGGCAATATCAACTTTATGGTCCCCCAGAAACGCACCAGACACACGTCTCTGTTATCGGTCCCATTCGCAACTACACGCTACATGCAGATGTCACCATTCATTCGTTTACCTTACATATATAATAATACTTTTTCGTCGCTTGATCCCTTTAACACTAGTCGTATTTCTTATAAAAAAAAATTAATAGAAATTCTGAACCGGCAAACAAGTGCTAAGAAGAATTGATTGCCTTTCCCGACGAGATAGCCTTTTTACTATCAAGATCACACACACACACACGCACACGCACACGCACACACACACACACGCACACGCACACACACACACACGCACGCACGCATAAACACACACACACACGCCCAGGAACTGCATTGTGCTATGGGTGGGTGAGGTCACTTTCCTGTTATCTTCACCGTTCCGATTGATGGTGATAAAAATTGTACCTACTTTTTTTTTTTTTTTCTCTTGGTCTGTGAGTGGTATATATGTGTACTTCATAATTGGCGTACTGCTTAGTTATAAATGAATTGTACTTTTATTATTTGTCAGCTGTGAAGGACCTATAATAAATAAATAAATAAATAAATACATACTATATGCTGGTGTAGTCTGCTGCGACCTGTGCTATGCACTGACACTTGTGACCTATACCTATACTTAGTGTTCTAATCATTCAATAATCGTGATCGTTCCAATAGCACTTTGTCGTCTACAATTATTTTAACTTACTCCGTATCTTACTACCTCGGTTTATTTTACTTTCATCACTTCATTAATCATCATTACAACTTTCATCATTACTGTCATTTTCATTAGTGTCATTGTCGCTTTCGAGTCCCTTGAAATTTAACCACGGATGTATTTTATCAATTGATACCACGTTTTCATACTTTTTGCCCCCTTTTCTCGTAAGGGGGGGTATCTTCTACTACAAATCTATCGTTAGGAAGTATTTTTAGTATCCTATATGGACCGTGAAATTTAGGTAAAAGTTTCTTAGATTTTCCAACTCTTTCCTTATCAAAAGTTGTTCTTTCTACTCTAACCAGATCACCTAAATTATATTTTGTCACTGCCTTCCTATGCCTGTCGTATCGATCTTTTGCTATCTTTTGTTCGTTTTCAATTTTATGCAGAGTTTCATTCCTAAGAGTAATTAATTCCTCGCCACTCGTTCGTTCTAATGTAGAATTAATCACATCGCCTAGTATGTTCTCCGATACGCTTTTGACATTATATCCGAATAATAGTTCTGAAGGACTTTTGCCAGTGGTTTTGTTTGTTAATGTGTTTAATCCTAACTGAACTTCATTAACATATTCGTCCCAAGTGTTGTCATTCTCACCATGACATTTCGTACTCAGAGCGTCTAAGATTGTTCTATTAAATCTCTCTACTTGTCCATTCGCTCGTGGAGTTACCACAGCATTTAATATATGTTTAATACTGGCACTCTTAATGAAATTCTTAAATTTGTTACTTGTAAAGCATGTGCCTCTATCCGTTATTAACCGTCTAGGTGTACCAAAATAACCGAAGTAGTCCATAAACATACGAATAGCGGTAGGAGTTTTTGTGTCACGAACGGGTTTTAAAACTAATAAATTTTGTAAAGGCATCAATAGTAACTAAAATGTACATATTGCCTCTCCGCGAGCGAACGAATGGACCTAAATGATCCGCATGTAAAGTATGAAAGGGAATATCAGGTTTTGGAATAGGATGTAAAGATCCTTCTTTGGCTCCCCCAGGCGTTTTATGATAAGCACACTGTAAACACGCCTTTACATACTTTTTGGTAAATTTTCTCATTTTTGGGAACCAAAACGAATCCTTAAGTCTTTTTAAAGTCTTTTCATAACTGAAGTGGCCTACATCATCATGATTCATTTTTAGTAGTTGCCACCTAACCGATTTTGGAACTACCCAACGCAGATTTCCGTCAACGATTTTATACACGAGGTTGCCCTTTAGTTGATAATTTTTGTGAATATCTACAATTGATCTTGTATTGTCATTGGATAAGATTTCCTTTATTTCTTTAACCTCATCATCATCACTTTGGATCGTAGCGATCCAATCGTGAGCATCTAACGTAAGTACGTCAATAACATGGTCGTCTCTGGTACCGGGTTCGTCAACAGGAGCACGACTGAGTGCATCGACATGCGACATTTTTGAGCCGGCTCTATATTCTATCTCACAGTAATACTCCTGAAACTGTACCCACCACCGTCCTATTCTAGGAATCAAGTCTTTCTTAGTCATAGTGGTTCGTAGCGCGTTACAATCGGTCACAATTTTGAATTTTAAGCCTAATAGATAAACACGAAATCTGTTCAATGCTGCTATTACTGCTAAAGTTTCTAAATCGAACGAGTGGAATTTTTGTTCATCGGCCGATGTTTTACGACTATAGTATGCTACGGGTCTCATAAGACCGTCATCGCCACGCTGCATAAGGATAGCTGCAAGACCTTGTTTTGATGCGTCTGTATGTAACTCAGTGTCTAGTTTGGGATTGTACAGTGCAAGTAATGGTCTCTCTATTAATTTGCTTTTTAATTTCTCAAAAGCCAAGGTATGTTCCTCAGTCCACTTCCAAGTAAAATGCTTCTTTAATAATTCAGTTAAAGGGTTTGCTATCAAGGAAAAGTCTTTTATAAAGCGTCTAAAGAAGCTAGTCAGTCCGAGGAAACGTCTAACATCATGAACGTTTTTAGGCATAGGGAAGTTCGACACAGCAGTTATTTTGCGAGAGCCTGGTCGTATACCTAACCCACTGACTTCGAAACCTAGGAAGTCAATTTTCTTATAAATGAAGAGGCATTTTTCTAATTTCAAAGTAAGATTAGCGTTACGAATTACACCCAATACTTCGTCTAAACGCCGTAAGCCTTCCTCAAACGAACCCGCGGGAATTAATATGTCATCCATAAAAATTATGGTATAATCGATTTTGGACAAAATTTTATTCATTGTTCTCTGAAATACTGAGGGCGCATTGGCTAAACCAAACGGCATTCTTTTAAATTGATATTGGCCATCCGGGGTAACAAATGCTGTCTTATCTTGGGAGTTTTCCCCTACAGCTAATTGATAATATCCAGATGCCATATCTAAACTTATAAATAAGGAATGACCAGTTAATCTATCTAGTTGATCATCGATCAATGGTAGGGGAAAGTGTTCCTTTTTAGTTTTTCTATTTAGAGCCCGGTAATCGACACAAAGTTGCTTATCTCCAGATTTCTTTTTAACTAGGAGAACTGGGCTAGCATAGGAGGAGTTAGATTCACATATTATATCTGCCTCAAGCATTTCCTGCACCATTGATTTAACAAGTTCTTTTTCGGGGTATGATAACCTATAAGGTCTATATACTACGGGCGTTGTGTCAATTAACTCAATTTCCATTTTTTCAATGTTTGTATAACCTAAATCTCTCAGATTACGAGAAAAAGATTCTCCATACTTTTGTAATATATTTTTTAATTGCGCTATTTCATCACAAGTTAAGTCTTCGCCATAATTTAAGTGTTCTACAGCGTCCAAATTACTAAAATCTATGAAATTAACATTTAATGATGCGTTTGTGCGTAAAGCGAGGGTTATTAATGTTCCTTTTTCTAAATTCAGTATATGATTTGAAATATTTAGTATTAGCAATGCACCGCTTCCGTTTATCATATTGTATTCTCCAGGCATCAAATAATATTCCCTACCAGATAGTTCTCGCAGCGAACCGTTAACATGTACAGTACCAGAATAATAAACATCACTATTAACTTTTATTACACTTGTATCGCGCGGTGCTATGGAAATATTACTAGTAAGTGTAAGCTGTAACTTTGAGGGTATGTCAAACCCAAAAATTAAAGCATCAGCAGTTTTCGTTATCGTAATGCCTGGTAATTCCGTGAAACTGTGACCGACCAATACTTCATATTTAATTACATCGTTCTCAACGACATAACTTTCAACTAATGCGGATATACCCTGAATTTCCATCTTAATGGTGGTTCTCCCTAACGGCAAAATAACATAACCTCCTATACCCCGCATTGTGGGTAGTTGCTCCGAAGACCACTGTACACCTAATTTTTCCGCCACACTACGGCGTAATAGCGTACACTGACTACCTAAATCAATATACCCGCAGAACTGTATATCATTCAATCTAAGATTTACAATATATTTATCATTATTTGCATCGGAAGTTGTATTCAACGCCATTATCGCTTTTTCCTTACTTACCTCTGGTTTTGAAGAAGCGTTGTTAGGCAATTTAAAACAATTAATCGATAAGTGTCCTAACCTGTTACAATTATCACATTTGATTGTCTTCTTAGTGCAATTAAAGCTGTAATGACCGGTCTCGTTACAATTGTAACAAGTAATCGGTTTAGTATTGTCATGAGATCATTTTGGTCTTATGACCGGTATATGCTTGCTCAAATTACTGGATGAGGGGTATATGTTCTTATCAAAATTGGATCTCGACCTATTATTTACAAGTTCTAGCGGTTGTTGCTTAATGGACTGAAAATATTTCAATAATTGTTCTGGCTCCTCGCATTTGGTTGCCTTAGCCCCTAATCTCAAACTACGGTCTTCGATCCCATATAATAAACAGTCTACTGCTCGTTTACCCCTAATCTCGCATCGATTCAATAAATTAATTTTTTCATAATAATACAGTTCTAAGGAATCATTATATTTAACTTTTCTCGATAGCATCTCTGTCAATAACTCTGCATAATCGTCACTCGATGGGAACGATTCGGTTAATTTAATTTTCCATTCAGGCCACGAAAACGACATTGACGGCAGAGTTTGATACCATGTTCTAGCTACACCACATAATTTTGGTAAGGCATAGTGGATTATCTGATCTTCACTCCATTTATACAATCGAGCACATTCCTCGACTTTATTTAGCCACATGTGAATGGTCTGGCATTTTGTCATGGGATCAAACTCTGGTATGACATTGCCTAACATAGGAAATTTATTTCCTTCTGAACGATTATTATGCATCGACCTAATCAACTCCGCCAATAATGATTGAGTACTATTATTGTTAGAATTGGAACGACTCACGAATGTGTTCCTTGTAGTATCTTGACTGCGACGTGTACGATCTCGTTGCCTTGAACTGAAATTGCGCCTGTCACTAGAGCTAGAGCTTGAGGAATGTCGAACTATGGATCTTGAACGACGGCGATGTGGCGATCTCGAACGATGTTGACTAGTAGAAGCCGAAATGTCTCCGCGCCTTGAACAAAATTTACGCCTTTTTCGTTCACTGTCTAGTCCTCTCTCTGTGGTGTGCTCTCTTGCCTTATCTCTTGTATTATTCGAATCATCAGAGCTTTGCGACTTATGTCCATGACGTTTCTTCTGTACAGCTTTTCTACAGTCCTTTCGTCTATTTCGTCGTTTATGCGATGATTTACGCCTGTTATGAGACGTATGACCGCTTTCGTCGTCCATGACACTTTCTTCAAGAGCAAATAACTGTTACGTAATTGTGAAATAATTTTAATATGGTTACTTTTTCAGGACGTGCTTCGCAGAAATAAGCCGTGAGCTTAATTTTATCCCACTTCTGAGCTAAAGGATCTCCTAAGCTCGAAATAAAATACTGTACGATTACTTGTATTTTTAAAGATATTATATTCAATTGATACAGCTAGTGATCATTTCGACCATTTTTATTCGAATGTCCGTTCATCTATTGTCTGTGCTAAAGTGTAGTCCAGAGATTAATTGAACGAACCGTCGAACCTACTAACATCGAGTTTCATAAACATATCGATTAGTACCTACCACTGACTATAAATCAATTGTCACGAAAACTAAATAATGCAATATTGTTACATATTTCATCTTAACTGATTGAATGTTAAAACCTTAATATATATATTCTTACATATATCGATTAATACTTCTTACTAACAAAACATCGATTGCTATGACAACATGTTTCATCCTAAATGACAAAGTATAGAGACTTTATTATGTATATGCTTACAGAAGGGACACACCGATAAACAAAATATCGATAGTTTGTTGGAAAAAATTAACAAATGCTTTGAGTTATTTTATTTATATCAATCTGAATCTGATACAGGGTCAAGCGGATCTTCAAAATCTGAGTCTGAACTGCAGCTATCCGTGACGTTTATTATTAACGGTTGATCAATGATATTGTCGTATTGTACATCTCGATGCCAGTCTTGTAAGCAAATTTTCTTCGTTCTTTCGACCACTTTTCGCCAATCGTCAGCTGTCACTTGAGCGCAAGCTTCTTCCAATAAAACCAACATTTTATTTGCCGTGAATGGCGGAGTTGTGTTATGCCTAGCTGCATAACCTGAAAATATTTGTACATTTAGTAATTATTTTTAGAAATATATGCATATACAGTAATACCCCGGACTTACGCGATAGGTGGGTCCGAGCGATTGCCGTGTAAGTCGAATTCGCGTAAGTCGGGGTTCAACTTTGCATATAAATACATATAAAGTATGTTTAATCGGGACCAGAGTTTCAAGAAAACAATAATTATTAGAAGTTATTTTGATGTCGAAGGCTTCATATACTCTAATAATGTTGCTTGCGAGTTACGTTTTTATTCTTCTCATGCGAAATTTCCTCGTAGCATACCAGTATTTTTTTAATTCCCCGTTTTGTAGTAGAAATGCGTTCTTCATTAGAATCTATTTCTAAAATGTGTAACCCCTTTTTAATTGAATTGAGTCCTTCTGTTAAGTTTTTAGTTAAAATCTTTAATTATATTCAGTTTACACTCCAATGACAGCGTTTTTCTTTTCTTGTTTGACTCCAATGACTAATTTTTTGGTCGTTTAGACGACATAATTAGAGGTTATGAAAAACGCGTATCTCCGAATTCGCGTAAAACGGGGTAGCGTAAGTCGAGGTATTACTGTATATAATATTATATAAATAAAAAATATGGATACCTTTGATCTGCGCCCATATCAACTTGATTGCATTATATTGGCAGTGATAGGGCGGTAACCGAATTACCGTGTGTCAATTTGATTTGGCCAATTCATCCAAAAGATATGATGCGTCTGTTGTTTGTGTAAGTTCAACAGTCTAACCAACTCTTTTTTAAACATGTGACTGTCAGCTTCCACACCATTGCGTTGTAACCACTCTATAATTTCAGCTTTTTTGTTATTGCTGCTGGGGGGTTTGTTAATTTGAACTGAATGATATGAAGCATTGTCCATTAAAATATAGTGAGGCTCATTAAAATTTTCTAATAGTTTTATAAACCATGTCTTAAAGTTTTCGAAATTCATTTCCTCGTGGTACTCCGTTGTTTTCACTGACTTAAAAGCCCACAGGCAATTCGGCACAAACCTGTAGCTGTGCCAGCGTGGCAAATGATTAAGCGCTGGCCCTTTTCTTCAGGAGTTTTTGCGCTGGATTTCGTACAGTCTCGTGTGAGCATTCGTTAAGTTAACACGTGTTGCTATCTTTTTACTTGTCCTACAGCGGCTGTCAACCTTTTGCTCTTACTCGATACAAAATGAAGTGTCCTATTTGTAGTATTGATTTTAATGATGGCGTGCAGTGCGGTTCTTGCAAAAAGCACCTTGATTTCGGCTGCGCTCAAGTCACTGAGGGGGGATGGCGGAAACTTGGGTCCGATCGGCGAGCTTTATGGAGGTGTGGAGTCTGTAGAGGCAATTCACCGACTCCATCACCATCGGCTGGTGTTGTCGATTCAGTGTCACTTCAGACAATATTAAGGGAGGTCCAAGGAGTAAAGAGTCAGCTTTCCCAGCTGGCTCAGCTGCCAGGGCTTGTCGATGACATGAAATTCATTAAACAGGAGTTGAGGGAGGTGAAATCTTCAAGCGAGTTCACGATCAACAAAATAGACGAATTTACCTCCCGTGTAGCAGATGTGGAGAATCGATTGGTTCCTCTTGAAAAGTTGTCTGATAGTTGATACTTTAAAATCGCAACTATCAATTGATTACCAACGTTCGCGCCTTAACAATGTGGAGATCAAGGGGGTTCCATTGAGGAAGGACGAAAACTTATTTATAATTGTGGAGTCAATTACCAACAAAGTTAACTATAAGTTTCCCAAAACCCAGATTAATTACATCTACAGGGTGCCGATACATAATTCGAAAGAAAAATTCATTATTGTGAGTTTTATTAACCGATATGTAAAGGAGGAATTCGTGGCTGCGTCCCGCGCCACAAAAGGCTTAACAGCTGGTGATATCGGCTTCAAGGGAACCCAACGTATCTTCATTAATGATCACCTCAACTCGAGAGTCCAAGAATCTTTTAAATAAAGTCAAGACTATAGCGAAGGAAAGAAGTTATAACTACGTTTGGATTAAATTTTTTAAGATTCATGTGCGTAAGAACGATACAGCACCAGTATTTACAGTGTTAAAGGAGAGTGATTTAAACAAATTAACATAGTATGCATTGACAGCTATTACTTTTATGCTATTATTTTAATTTATTCTTTGTTATTTGCTTTATTAAGTAAAATATCTGTGCTTGTCATGCTGCCTCACTTACTAATTGTTATTCATATTTTCTTATACCGTCAGTTCGTATCCAGGTCATTTGCTAATTTACCTAAATTAACTAAATTCGTAAATTATCAAATGTTTGGTGCCGCTGGCTCGGTCAAAGTACAGTCGAACGCATTACGCTGGCCTGAGTGCGTCTATTGTTTGGCGATACCTCGCTAGTCGCTATGCTACAATTGCCGTCCCTTTTCTACTAATACGCTGCGAATGCTGCTTGCTCAGTCGCAGCAATACATCTTACTTGTATACCTACAACTACAAGTTACCCGGTAGCTATGCATGTCTTATTGAAGTGTAACTTCTAATGTCTCGTGCAACCGTTTAACGCTTTTAACGCCCCCTTGCGGCCACAAAACATAATATATATTATTTAAAGGGACGAATTTGAACCAGTTTATATATAAATCCAGGAAGAGAATTGCTTAAGCGTGATTTTTATCTGTACATAGACATCTAGTAGCTAGTGGTGGCACTATACCACTCATTTAATACTTATAAAGCATAATAGTTTGTTTTTTTTAACGGGCTAATCTCAGAAACCGCCGGTTCTATTTTAAAAATTCTTTCAGTGGTAGATAGTCCATTTATAGAGGAAGGATTTAGGCTATATTGTATTTTCTAAACAATTAGGGATCTTTACTAAAAGTCCGATAACCCAAGGTGTAAAAAAAGGACCTAAAAAAATGATTACATCGCGTACGCTGCAAAAAGTATTGATTGTAGAGCAAAAAAATGTACTACAACTTTGCAGCAACCATGCAACCATAGCGCAATTTAATAAATTGACGAATAGTGACCTCTATGGCCGAGACGAATAAAACATTATCTATACTTATCTATACTTATATTATAAAGCGGAAGAGTTTGTTTGTTTGTTTGTTTGAACGCGCTAATCTCAGAAACCACCGGTCCGATTTCAAAAATTCTTTCACTGGTGTATAGTCCATTTATCAAGGAAGGCTATAGGCTATATTATATTTTAGAATAAATTAGGGATCCTTACTATAAGTTCAATAATGTAACCCAAGGTATAAGAAAAAGACCCGAAAAAAGTCTTACATCGCGAACGCTGCAAAATCTATTGATTATAGAACAAAACAATGTACTACACTTTCACAGAACATGTTATTGTCGACAAAAAAGTCTGCGATGCTATATGTCTAACTATTGTAGTTATCGCACGATAAGTGTTTTTTGTATTTTAAAAATTAATTATAAAGAGGTCGTTTTTAAAGCTCTTTATTTTGTACCTTGGTATTAACTCTACCCAAAATAAATTACTTCAATATAAAGATAGATTCAATACCTTTCTAGAACTTTTTGAATGATTCAATTCGGACATTTAATTCAAAAGATATCGCAAAATACAAAATGTAAGTATTCGTTTCTCAGGCAAATATTCCGCGCAAATATATATGATCGGGAGTCCCGCCCGACTCGGTCATGAGTGCCGCTGATAGCTGGCAGGTAATTTTTATTTTTATTTTCTAAGACATTTTTTTTTGTTTCTTTTTGTCCTAATGAGTTTGAGTTTGAGTATTTAATCGTCTTTTGGGGTATATATATTTTTATTTTGTAATACGTGATGTGAACATGTAACATCTGTGACCCCGTGTCTATTTAGACACATAGATTAGAATTTGATCTATTTAAGAGTATAATAAACGGGAAATAACGCGACACGTTTATGTAAACAAATACTTTGATAAAATCAAAACAAAGTCAATTGGATAATTAAAACTGTGTAATTAGAACATAAGTAATTAGAGCGATATGACACAGCACAAAGGTGAGCAGACGAGAGAGTGCCTAACAACCTGACAGGTGTTAGTTCGGTAGACATGTAACTTTGCTATTATATTTAGCGTAGGCGTCCATAATCCCAACATACTTACTTTTATTATTAGTTTGACGTTTCAGCCTGGTTGCACTGGCCGTAGTCACAAGCAGACAGATAATTTGTTTGCCTAAATGTGTCACGTTATTTTCTGTTCATTATATGTATATAATATGCAAAGCGAATATCAAAATATTTAAAAAGATTTTCATACTTAAGTAACCAAAGTCGTGAGTCAAAGCTAGAGTTAGTTTACAGTTAGTTCTTCACGCAGATATTATAATATTATCTATAATTCTTTACAATATTGCAACTTCATATAAATGGACGAAGCGCAAGATATGCCTACGCACCTCCATCTTGGCGTCTTTTGCTAAAATATAAAGACTTTGCGGGTATGTTACACGACTACATACCACATAGAGTTGCCCATCTATATTTACATTTTTAATATCGTGAATCGACATCATTTAAATTATAAAAAAAAACACTCACTGTGAGTTAGCCATACTGGTAAGAACATGTGGTGACCAGGTTTTTTTTTAAATCGACGACAATGACCAATTAAAAAAAAGGTTCAAGTAGTATTAAGAAAAAATTAAAGATTGACAAAGTCCCTGGTATTGCTATTGATTGAAGTTGATAATATTTTTTTTACGGGATAGGAGGACAAAGTGTTAAACTTGTGTTAAAGTGTCATCGCCTGCACAAAGTACATAAGTCGTTTTTGGGAATGGGTGTACAGTTCTATAATAGGATCCCTGCGCATATTCTGGCTCTCTCTTTCGATCGGTTTAGGCGGGCTGTGAAGGATCGTCTCGTTGCCGGTGCTTATTACACCATCAGTGACTTCATGACGGACAAGTCGTCTTGGGACCGTCAAATTGCTTGCTCAACGCGGATTGTGTAGTTTGTTTGGATTGTTTGGAATTTGTTCACTTATTTTGGAGTGGAGACGTGCTGCAAATATTTCTATTTCTAATAGTAATCAACATTTCTTATTATGAGTTTGAATTCATGTTGTTTTGATAAAAGCTTTATATATAATTTTTATTATTGCACTTACTTGTTGCACAACGTTACCATTCTAAATAGAAGATGTCGCGTCAGTTGTGCTCGACTAATATTATATAATTTCTCTCATTACTTGTACTACAATGATTTTAAGTTGGTTGGATCATAACTGTGATTGTCGAGTAGTCTGGCTGCTACACCTTTTATGTGATATTTTTTCAGTAGCGTTGATAATACTATTCTGTAAATTTTCAATGGTTTTGAAAAGAGTATTGGCACATGAGTTTCTTGCCCGATTCTTCTCATGAAAGCCCCTACACTCGGAATCGGGCCGCTCGTGGCGATTGCTTCCGTGTTTTTTTGTTCCACGGAGGCACTTGCTTCAAGCGCTCGTGGCTTAGCTTTTTAAATATTATTTTAATTTTAGACATTTTTGTACATTGACTATTTTTAAGTGTCTGTGAGGACCTATGAAAATAAAACCACTTTGACTTTGACTTTGACTTTGAAAGGAGCAAGCGTGTCACCTGATGGTAAGCAACCTGCGCCGCCCATGGACACCGGCAACACCTATAGTGTTACGGTTGCGTTGCCGACCTTTAAGGAAGAAGGATGGGGAAGGGAGGTGGATCTCCGGGTACCTCTCTCACCGATCGTAACGCGGCATGAGCCACTTTACGTCGATCGAGAGGTCGTGACGAGAGGTCGTGCTTCTTCACCGGTTCAATTCACCGGTTGAGCCGGCCCATTCATGCAGCTAACTGCTTATTATTTTAACTGCTATTATTTTCATCATATCTAGGTTGTTATTCCCTAATATCAACAGCTAAGCAAGTAAGGTGTGTAAAAATCGTGCCTTATAGCGCTTTGTACTCTCTACCTACCCCGCAAGGGATCTGGCGTGAAGTTATGTATGTATGTATCAAGAACTTGAATTAAAAAAAAATTGTGTTAGATAGTCCATTTATGAAGAAAGCTTTGGGGTATTAATATGATCGCGGCAATAATCTTTTTAGTGGAAAATGTATAAAATATGGCGGTACGAAGTTCGCGCGGTCTGCTAGTAATATAATAAACTAAAATCAAGTCATGATACTCTACATGATGATGATAAAAACATTTATATATAATCTGTTTATGATCCTCGGTTCAAATAATCTTCATCAGTATGTTGCGTTCTTATACACAAATTTAAATAAAATATTAAATAGGAACTTAGTTACCATAATCGTTAAACTAATATACATTAAGTTAAATATTGGTTACAGCTAGCTATTACGTTATTTTAATATACTAAACTTAAATACTAAATTTACGTACTAGTCTTACATACTAAAATATTTATATTTTTATTGGATACATATTTTAATATAAACGTACAAACTGACAACGCAACTCGTTGTGGCTAGCTGTTATATAGATAAACACGAAGAGTTGCGTTCCTTACTTATTCACGTCCGGAGACCGATTCGGCCTTCGGGCTAATTCGTAACGCGTCGGCGGCACTCGCTCGTAGATCGACTCGAGAACAGACGTTGCGTTTTTATTAATGCTTACAGAAGGGACACACCGATAAACAAAATATCGATAGTTTGTTGGAAAAAATTAACAAATGCTTTGAGTTATTTTATTTATATCAATCTGAATCTGATACAGGGTCAAGCGGATCTTCAAAATCTGAGTCTGAACTGCAGCTATCCGTGACGTTTATTATTAACGGTTGATCAATGATATTGTCGTATTGTACATCTCGATGCCAGTCTTGTAAGCAAATTTTCTTCGTTCTTTCGACCACTTTTCGCCAATCATCAGCTGTCACTTGAGCGCAAGCTTCTTCCAATAAAACCAACATTTTATTTGCCGTGAATGGCGGAGTTGTGTTATGCCTAGCTGCATAACCTGAAAATATTTGTACATTTAGTAATTATTTTTAGAAATATATGCATATACAGTAATACCCCGGACTTACGCGATAGGTGGGTCCGAGCGATTGCCGTGTAAGTCGAATTCGCGTAAGTCGGGGTTCAATGCGTAATGCGTAAATTCCCATGTCGGCTTTTGTGCGTGTACGCTGTGGTTTCGGGTCTTTTATTTTTGAGGCTGGTCGTATGAAGTTCTCGACTGCCCTAAGTTGTCTCTCCTGCCCGTTAGATTCGGGCGAGGTGCGACGCAGCACTGTATTTACGCTGCCGAGAATTCCTTTTATTATTCCGGATTTATTAGCATTTTGATTTCTTTTGTTCCGTTTTTCTTCGGAGCGCCTTTCCTCCTGCATCCACTGCAGCCGTTCAGAACCACTTTTTTGGGTTGAGATCCGCTGTGCGACTTGTGTTCGGGGTGGATGTTGGTGGCCTGGTAGCTCTTAGAAAACTGAGGTCTTGACCTCTGTTTTCGTATACCACAACCTCGTGGTGGTTTGAGGCTTTGATACACCCCAGATAGTCTGCCACTTCTCCTCTATCAAAACCCACCAACATAGCGTCTACGCTGATTATTCTCGGTGTGGTGGCCTCCATGGTGGCATCCGCTATGCTGGACAGTACACAGCACGCTTGGGTAAATTGGGTTTCGCTGTCTTTGCTGTTGAAGAGCAGCACAGACTTGTTCCGTGTTCGGACAACTCTGCATGTCTTATTTGCTACTTCCAATTCACTGAAAGCCTGGTATCTTTGGTATTTGATACTCGTTCTAGTAGTACTGCCTTTTAGAAGCACTGCCACACCTGGTGAGATCTCAACTCGGTTCCGACTGTTTACGTAGCAAAAGCCTATTCCAAGGCGCTCGTGGTTGTTGTTCATAAATAGGGCTACTCCTCTGGTTCGCAACCCTGCTACACCTACTTCTCCACATTCCAGTAGCTTCAGCTCACTGGTTCTATGTAGTATAGGCGGGCGTAATGTATTGCTGTTTTGTGTGCAGTCCGTATGTTGTGTTAGAGCTTGGTTGTTGTTTTGTGGATTTGCGTTGCTGGTTTTATTCCTTTTTGCTGCAATACGGAAAATGGTTTCCGCGTAATCTAGGAATATTGGTCTTATATGAACGTCTGCCATGATTTGATGGAGATTGGTCTGTGTTAATTCAATGTCTGTTTTCATTTGGAAGTCTGTCCTGGCTTTTAAAAAGCGGGGGCAGTCAAGAATTATGTGCCAGATGGTTTCGCTTATGCTTTGGTCGCACTCGCAGCCGGGGCTGTCTTTAAGCTTGAATCGGTGTAGATATTCAGCAATCCCACCGTGGCCCGTCAAAACCTGTACTTGGATGGGTGTCAGTTTAGTGGTTCTTGCCAGGCGATAAGCGATCTGTAGGTCTGGCAAGAATTTTTTTGTGACATCTCCTGTTGTAGAGGTTTCATATCTGTCCTGCCATTTCTGGATAGTTTCCTCACGGATTTTCTTCTTGACATAGGAAATGGGGACTTTATCATAATTCCTGACTGATTGTGACATTAATGCGGCCTTTTTTGCCAATTCATCGGCACGCTCGTTTCCGATAGTTCCCGCGTGTGCTCGCAGCCAGAACAATCTCGCCTCTCTCCCTTCTGCTCGGATGTATTTGATGTTTTCCGTGATGATCTTCGTCAGGGGGTTTCTGTCCACAGGGTTCAAGAGAAGATCTAAGGAAGATCTCGAGTCACTGAGAATGTTAACCGAAACCTCCCTGCATTGTTTGACCCTCTCGATTGCCCTGTGAAGGGCGTAAAGTTCCGATTGAAAGACTGTACAGTAGGGTTCAAGACTAAATATGGAGTATTGGGAGATTGTTTTCCCACCATGTGAGGGCAGCTCCGGTTTTATTATCTATTTTGCTGCCGTCTGTGTATATCTCTGGACCGTGTATATGGTGGGAGGCCATTGTTTCGGAATCCATGTTCTCGAGCAGCTCGTAGGTCACTGATGTAAGTTGTGACGGATGTGGGCGGTCTTTGTAGCTCACCTTTTGCTCGAGCTCCTTAGTCGGTGGTAGATAGTCGTGAGAGAGGCCGTTCTTGGCAGCGTATAGACTCGCCGCTTCCTGCATCCTTAGGTCTAAAGGCAGGAGTCCAGTCAGTGCGAGTGCTGATGTCAGTGAGACTGTTCTATATGCCTTGCAGATCTTCTGCGCAAATCCTCTTTGTATTGCATTAAGTTTCTTCTTCACAATTTCCAGTTCTGTGGCCGGTGCCCACGCGCTCGCGGCATATGTTATTATTGGCTCTATGACTGCGACGTAAATTGTTCGGACAATTTCTCCGTTTAATCCCCATGTCACCCTTGCGGCGCATGCTAGTTGTTTGTAGATTGACGCTGCTTTTTTGCATACAGCATCGATATGCGTAACAAAGGTGAGGTTTTTGTTGATGAGGAGTCCGAGTATTTTAATTTCTACAACTAACTGCAAACAACACACTGGACATGGTGGTCCATTGGGGTATCCAAAACAAGCTCAATTTCGCTCCGCACAAAACCAACGCGATGTTGCTTACCAAAAAATTGAAGTATTCGACCCCCAAGATCTTCATGGCCGGACAAGCAGTAAATCTAGTCGACGAAATTAAGCTGGAAAAAATCCTGGAGCTGGACCTGGAAGCTGGAAAAAATACTGCCTATAGTGCTCAGTGAGTACATATATTTTCCGCTTAGAAAATATTTTTTGCGACTATAGTCGACGAGATAAAAATTAAAAAGTGCCGAAATTTTGACACGAAATATCTCGTCAAAACGATCGACGACATATGCTTTTTTCTACTGTTCCTGGTGCGCGCTAACGAGGCGAAGCTGGATATTTAAGCACAATAATTTTAAGGCCAATACTTTTTTAGATATTAAGGAAAAACTGCCAAAAATTTATTTTATGAATAACTTTTTAGATTTAAACATTTTATACTGTGATATTAGATTTAATAGTTAGAGTAAGATTTTACACAATTTTAGAGAGGTCTACCTTATTTTTAGCACTAATACTTTTTTATTTATTAAATTTTTTCGATTTACTCATTGATTATTAATTAATCTTTAATTCTATTTTTATATTATTATTGTACACCTCTAGACCTTTTCATAGAACCCAAACTTGGGTACTCTAGCACAAGTGGCGGCTGAGATAGGCGTATTTCACGCGACCGGCGGCCATCTTTGTATTTTTACCTAAATTTTTGGCAGTGAATATCTCCGGTGTTATTGGTCGTAGGGCGTTGCGGTTTTCTCTGGGGATAATAGGGGATACAATTCTACCTTATCCCAGGGGTTTTTTCCAAATTGGGGCTGACAACATTTTCGGCCTAAATTCTGACACAGACAGACAGACAAGACCGAGCACTCTTAGGAGAGACCAAACACGACCAGTCTGCGACCACTGGGGCCTGAGATATTTTAGGTTAAAGTTGGAGTGGCGGCCATCTTGAAAATTTTTAAGGGGTCATATCTCTGGAGATATACGTCGTAGAGCTGTGCGGTTTCCACTGGTAAACAGGTGGGGGCCTTCGGAATATCGAGTGCGCCTAGTTTTTTCTCGTTTGGGGATAAAAATTTTTGGACTCAAGTTTCCTATAGATTTGTATAAAGCACTCAATTCCGAAGCAGGGGAGTCCAAACACGACTACTCTGCGACTTATAGATCTCGAGTAACCCAAGGGTTATTGAAAAGCGGCGGCCATCTTGGAAAATTTCAAACGGCCATAGCTCCCTTAATATTAAGCCTACAGGGACGCGGTTTTCTCTGGGGCACTAGGCACGCTCTAGAGCATCCTTTGGGACCCTTTTGGACCCTATCCCCCCCACTCCCCCTCCCCAAAATTTTTCTATTTTATTTATTTTTTCGGAAATTTTGCTGGTTGATAGGTGGTAACAATTGGTAATTGTCCTGACAATCAACCATCTTGTGACACCTCAGACCGGCACACAAAATTAGATATTAAATTTATAAACCCAAATTTCCTTACCTTTCTCACTCGTATCGAGTCCGGTCGCCTGTTACAGTGCACCGGGGGCCGCCTCCCTGTAATTGAAAGTATTGTTGACCAAAGTTATATGTCTGTGTTGTCCGAAATTTGAATTTTATTAATAACTATTATTAATATTGAATTTATTGTATACTGACTACTGTTTGGGCCTCTTACACCCACAGTACAATTATATTGACTAAGTTATTAACTATCTTTTACTAATTTTAAATATAATATTTGATTTTAACCCTGTATGAGCTCGCGCTCGCGCTGAGCGCACAGCTCGGCCTTGGCCTTAGCGAGGCCGACGTATTCGCCCGTTGTGGGCGGGCGCCCTCGACCTCGCTTGGGCCGCGCGCCAGTTCTGGCCAGGGCCACCTCCTCACCTTCTAGAGGCCGCTTTCGCCACAAGCGGCCCATCGGGGAGGGGGAGCTCGATCTCGAGCGCTCCCCCACCGACATGCAGCTGTCCGAAGATTCGGACAGCCGCAGTTCCTGCGCCACCTGCAAGTCGCAGCGCGTGAGCACCACGCGCGGCGCCTTTTCCTTTTCCACAAGGGCCGAGGCCCTTGTCTTTGAGGACACCCCGTCCTCCCCCACCCCCTCCGAGGAATCGCTCCTCCTCTCTTCCTTAATTCTAAGTTTTGTTGTTTTGTTAATTGTATCCATTTTTGTTCCCACGAGTATGGGGGAAAAGATTACCAAGACTAGCAGAGCCCCCTGTACTAGCTTGGGCGTATATACGCATGGAGGTCCGCCAGTTTCCGCGGGTTTTTACGACTTCGCTGTCGGGTGTTATTGACTTTTCCTTGTCTCGGGCCGGCCAATTAAGGCAAGCCCCCTGTCCCGGCGCCACGCCGCTAGACATGACAACGACACGCGACGCCGAAACAGGTTGCTCGACGTTGTCCCCGGAAGGGGACATCCCCCTGAACACGAGTTAACGCATCCAGAGGGACCGCCGAGCCGCGGGGTACTCCCGCCCACAACCACGTCCATAAGGACCGCTGTCCAAGAAGGACCCTCACTGAGAGCATAAACTCTCGCGCCGGAGCGGCGCCCGATGTCGGGAGTGACCGCCCCGCATCGCCAGTCAGCTCTGATGAGCAGAGTAGTACCGGGAGCGGGGCGATCGCCGACACTCGCGGTGGCGAAGCACCGCCGCGGACCTTGCAGGTCCGCCATACCACGACCCCTCCGTGGGTCAACCGGTGGGATATCAGTCAACGGCCAGAAACCCTCCTCCCGTATAAATACGGGTCGGAACGAATCTGACCGCTGTCCAGGGAGCACCAGAACACCGCTTCCCTTACCCGGAGATCGCGAGCGATTTCCAGGGCAAGAGAAACGATGCACCAACGTGGAGGTTTCCCACCCAGCCCCCCAGGTTAGGTTAGGTTAGGTTAGGTTAGGTTTTTTTTTTTTTTTTTTTTTTTTTTAATGTCCGGGCGCTATGGCCCGGCCCGCGAAGTCACTCCTAACATGATTAGGAACTTTGGATGGGTTTCTATACTTTTTACAGGGTTGGATTTATTATTTAGTTAGGGTCTGTGCCCTGGACGGTTCGATATTTATTTATTTCCTTTCAAATTTATACATAGACTTATTAATATTTTCATACATTTGTACAATGTCTTCTTTATTACTTATTACATTTCTTATTAAATCGTCTTATTACTATATTATATTGCTATACATTTGATCACAGACTTTGTCATTATTTTATATTATTAATTATTTACAGTTACATATGTTAATCCAAATAGTCATTCTAATCGTTTATTATTCCACATTCTTTATCCGCTTTACATTTGAGTTGTGTTGCTATTGCCTACTACAAATTACATTACATTATTATTATTATACCATATTATTTTATACATTACATTAAATTATTCTTACATTACATTTAGTCATTTTACTTATTCCTATTTATTGCCGTCTGTGCTATGTTCTTACAGTATTCAAGAAATTCTGCATTAATATTTTTGTTTTTTATTATTTTATTTAAGTTCTCCAGTTTTATTTCAGTGTCTATGCTTATTTCTGTGTCAAACCGCTTCCTATTAAACATAGGGCAATCTAGTAGTAAGTGCATGATTGACTCGCTACTGACCGAGTCGCAGGTGCACGATGGGTCCTCCTTGCACTTAAACCTAGTTAAATACTCGGAGAACCCGCCGTGCCCGGTAAGCACCTGGGTCAGCACCGAGTCAATCTGCAGCGTTCTTACAGTTTTGTATGCTAGGATGGCATCTGGGAAGAAGGTCTTTGTGACACTTGCGGTAAGACCTTCCCGGTATCTCCCGTTCCACACGCCAAGCGCATCCTGACGGATAAGCCGCTTGACGTATGAGACAGGAAACCTGTCATAGACTGGTCTGGTCTTAACCGCAAGTGCCGCCGCCTTCGCTAGGTCATCGGCGCGCTCATTGCCGATTATACCGACGTGCGCCTTGACCCACACCAGCTGTATTGCATCCACAGGTTTGGATGCCAAGAGACCCCGAGCTCTTACTGCCAGTGGATGGGGGGCGCCATTGTTAACTACTGCTTCTAGCGCGGACCGCGAATCGCTAATGATAGCGTATCTTTCGCCCATCCCTCCCGCAGCCACCTCAGCCGCCTTACATATAGCCAGCAGTTCAGCCTGATAGACAGTGCAGTAATCCGACAGCTTGAGCTTGAGGGTTTTAGTCTCGGCCCCACCAGTCCATACGGATAGCGCGGCTCCGACCTTGCCCTCAATCTTACTGCCGTCGGTGTAAATTTGTACTGCACTGCCCACCATTTCGGCCACTTGAGCATCATCCTCAAGCCTCAGGAACTGCCGGTCTATATGATCGGCAGGGTGAGGCCTGTCGGCGTACCTGCAGGGTCTCTCAATTTCCCTGTCCGGCAGTTCCGGCCTCGATACCCCCCGCTTTGCCAGATACAGGGAAGCGTTTTCCCTGATCCTCACATCGAGGGGAAGTATTCCGGCCAGAACCAGCGCAGCGTCAAGAGAAACCGTGCGATACGCCTTGCAGAGTTTCTGGGCGAAAGACCGCTGCACCGCGTTGAGCAGTTTCCTGACGCCCAGCTTGTTGGTGGCAGGGGCCCATGCGCCGGCCGCGTAGCTCACTATGGGTTCCACGGTGGCTGTGTAGATGGTCCGGATTACCTCCGGATGGAGGCCCCAGCTCACTCTGGCGGCCTTGGACAGTTGCTTGTAGACGTTCAATGCCTTTTTGCATACATATGCAGTATGGGCATTGAACGTCAGCTTTCTGTCAATTATGACCCCCAAGAGTTTGATCTCCTCAGCCATTGCAATGTCGACCCCGCCCATGCTGAGGTGCGGCGCATCAAACTTCAGCTTGTTAGTTTGCACCATCGCGCTTGTTTTGTGAGGTGCAAACTTCAGCTTATTTCTGACACCCCACTCCCGAACATGTTCGAGGGCGGCATTGCCACGGCTCTGGATCTCCGCTGCTGTGTCCCCAGAGAAGACGAGCACTATGTCATCAGCAAAAGCCTGACAGTACTCGCCCATCTCCGTGAGACTTTTCAGCAGCGGGTCCAGTAGGAGATTCCACAAGATGGGACCTCCAATTGATCCTTGTACACAGCCCCTGGACGTTCCCTTTGCGTGCACCCGGCCGGCGTACAGGACCCTGACTCGCCTATGGTGAAGATAGTCGCCAGTACCCCACCGAGCATCCCCGGGCACTGTTCCTCCGCCAGCCTAAGCTTCATGACGGGCCACCAAGCGCTGTCGAAGGCGCCCTCTATGTCCAAGGACACCATAGTGACTAGCCTCTTCCTTAGAAGGAGGCTCCTCACATGGGCCAGTAGGTCACAGAGGGCGTCCTCCGTACTTCGCTGGGGCATGAAGCCGTACTGGCGGGGGCTCAATCGGGGCACCAAGTGGTGCATCAGCCTCCTGACCACCATCTTTTCCAAGATCTTCCCAAGCACCGGCAGCAAGCCTATGGGTCTGTGGGACTTCGCTGTCTTGTAGTCCGATTTTCCCGGCTTTCGCAAAACTATAACTGTGGCGACTTTCCAGTCGTCCGGAAAACACCCCAGTCTGAGACATCGGTTGTACACCCGAAGGAAGAGGTCCGGTTCCCCCATGACGACACGGGCGCAAATGTCAGCAGTGAAGCCGTCCGCACCTGGAGCCTTTCTCGGGTTGAAGCTCATCACCGCCGATCTCAGCTCCGCGGGTGTGAATTCCGGTTCTCGGTCACTGACTGGGTATTTCACGCTCTCCGCTAGAAGCCTTGACCGGCGATGGTGCTCGCCGTCATCCTCACCCGTGTCGTCCGGGAAAAATACCTCCGCCAGGTGCACAACCGAGTCCTCTGGGCTCAGTTCGATACCATTATTTTGCAGTGGCATCTGCTCCTCTCTTTTCTTAGTGTTTTTAATTACCCTGAAGATACCCTCCCACATTCCTTCCTTTGTTTGCTTCTGACAGAACTGCTTCCAGCTTTCTATTTGCGCTTTCTTTGTGCAAGTTTCATATTCCTTTTTTGCCCTCAGGTACTCATCAACGACAGCCTGTCTCCTAATTGGGCGCGCGTAGCGGATCCTGTTCTTCCTGGTCGCGACGCCCTTCTTCATTGTCTCCAGCTCTTTTGACCACCACGGGATCGTGAGTTTTTGAGATCTTTTAAGTTTGGGTATGCTGTGTTCGCAAGCTTGTGTAATTATTTCATTTATTTTTGTTACTGATTTATTTAGTTCATGCTAATCATTAATATTTTGAATTGTTTCTGAATTTATATTATTATCTATTTTTAATTGAGCGAGTTTTCCATGAAACTCATCCCAATTTGCTTTTTTAGTATTGTATCGTCTAGTTGATCTATCTACCTAACCAGTATTGGCCCGACAGCCACCCGAAACACCACGTTTCCACGTCGCTCCGTCATAAAAAATTCAAAAAGTGCGGAAATACAAGTGTTACAGTGCCGTGCTATACATCAAAACGTGCGTCTCAGCCGCGCCCACAGTTTGACATATCGATCTTTATGATCACATAACAGTGCGCCAAGTTACTGGCGAAAAACCTCCAAATTTGGCGGTTTTAGTTATATAAGTTCACATATTTAACGCAATAACTCAGTGGAAAATAGTGATATTGTGTGGTGCGTTATACCGAAAGGTGGGGCGCAGCGGCGCACACAATCTGACGTCGTCAGAAAATTGCTGCGACAAAGGGCTGCGAAGTTATACCCTTAAGAACGCCGTGGAAACTTCTGGAAGGTCTGGTTTTTCTCCGAAACTACAAGTTCCAGAACGCTGAAAATTTGACAGAAGTTGTGCAACAGTGAGTCATACACTTTTTCAAAAAGTTTAGATTTTTAGGAGTTATACTTTTTAATTAAATAACTATTAAAGTTTTAAACTTTAACATCAAATAACTCCTAAACAAGATCGACGACATATACTTTTTATGGTGTAATCTGCTGCGCGCTAGCTGATAGAAGAGGACACATTTAGTTCTGTATTTTTATTGCCAATACTTTTATAATTATTTGTAAAAAACTGCCAAAAATTAATTTTCACGATAAGTCATCTTTATTATTATTATTTAAATGTGATACTAGTTATATAGGTTAGAGCACGAATTTGCACATTTTCAGAGGTATCAGTCATAATTTTAGCATTTATAGTTTTTAAATTATTCAATTTTTTCAAATTATTCATTATTTATTTTATTATTAAATTAAACACTACCAGTCTGCGACCACTGGGGCCTGAGATATTTTAGGTTAAAGTTGGAGTGGCGGCCATCTTGGAAATTTTCAAGCGGTCATATCTCTGGCGATATTCGTCGTAGAGCGGTGCGGTTTCCACTGGTAAGCAGGGGGGGCCCTTTGGAATCGATTGCGCCTAATTTTTCAAGTTTGAGGGTAAAAATTTTTGGACCTTAGTTTCCACCGGATTTGTATAAAGCACTCGATTCCAAACCAGGGGAGTCCAAACTCGACTACTCTGCGGCTTTTAGATCCTGAGATATCCGAGGGTTAATGAAAAGCGGCGGCCATCTTGAAAAATTTAAAGTGGCCATAGCTCCCTTACTATTAGGCTTACAGGGACGCGGTTTTCTCTGGGGTACTAGGCACGCTCTAGAGCATCCTTTGGGATCCTTTTGGACCCTATCCCCCCCACTCCCCCTCCCCAAAATTTTTCTATTTTTTTTTTTTTTCGGAAATTTTGCTGGTTGATAGGTGGTAACAATTGGTAATTGTCCTGACAATTGACCATCTTGTGCCACCTCAGACCGGCATACAAAATTAAACATTAAATTTATAAATCCAAATTCCCTTACCTTTTCCGCTCGCATCGAGTCCGGTCGCCTGTTACAGTGCACCGGGGGCCGCCTCCCTGTAATTGAAAATATTGTTGACCAAAGATATATGTTTGTGTTGTCCGAAATTTGAATTTTATTAATAATTATTGAATATTGTATTTTATTATTATTGTTTGACAACCGCTCGGGCTTTTACACCCGTAGCTCTTACTTTAAATTGACAGTCTGTGGGCTTTACACCCCAGACCTTATCTTATTACATACTGACTTTTGTTTCGGACACTACACCCGGAACCTAAAATAGGCTACTGACTTGCTTTTTAATTTTAATATTGATTTAAATATTACCGACACCTGACCAGGGTCCTTTACACCCAGGTCACACTACAAAACTATTGGTTAGTTGAACGCGAACACCCAACATGAATAGAACGCCACCTAAAAAGCCTTTGATCAGGTCAGCAAAGGGAACAATGAATACCACCATTGATTTGCCTACTTCTGCCCGAGCTCTGCCAGCCACGATTGCTCTGCTCTCACCAGGTGTTTTGAGCCCATCTCACCAGGATGGTAAAGTTAGTGTAGGGGACAGAGTGGCCGAGTACGGACTACGAACCGGTGCAGCACCCAAATCAGGAGCGTCAGCACAAAAAACGGAAGTAGCAACCGAAACCTCGCCATTGAGAAAAATTTATAAAAGTAGGCGAACTGAAGCGAACACCCTCCTACAAAAAGGAAACAAAGCTCTGGCAACCTCCAAAAACATAAGAACGGACATAAAAAAGGAACTGACCGCAGTCATAGACCGGTTAGTAGCACTGGTGGGGGAGTCAGAGCGTGACCTGGTGAAGGGCAACCACCTGCTAACTACACATTCCCCGTCAAAGAAAGACACAGTACAGGCTAGTGGAGAAATAGAAATAAGCACAAACTTGGCCCGACAATTGGAAGCCCAATCCAAACAACTTGAGCAGCAGGGTTTGGAGATTGTGGCCATAAGAAAGGCCATGGAGACAATCTCGGTGGCGCATGGTGGCTGCGGGCGCGCGGTGGTGGCGAGCTTCTCACTGCGGCTGAGGAGCTGAAGCAGACAACCCGAGAAGTCGTGGAACATGTCTCGGCGCTAAAGGTGCATTCGCCTACATACGCCGAGGCACTGTCCTCACCTCAAAACGCTGGGCTGCATAGGCCATCACCCAAACCGAGGCACTTCATCATCGTGTCCTCCGCGGCTGGACCGGTCACCGGTGCCGACGTGGTCGATAGGATTAGGGGCGCACTCGATGCCAAACAAAACGGTCACCAAATAGAAAGGCTTAAAAAGACCAGAGACGCCAAAGTTGTTATTACTTGTACCAGCCAGAAAGAGATAGACCGAGCTGCTGCCAGGCTTCGAAAATCGAAAGACCTCATAGTTGAGGAGGCGAAACACAAACATCCGTTGGTTGTTTTTAGAAACCTCCTCAACTATAACACCGATGAGGACATAATAACTGCCTTAAGACAGCAAAACAAGCGCCTGTTGGAGGGTCTGACGGCCGAGGAGGCCGTCGCAGAGGTGCGGTACAGGAGGAGAGCGCGCAACTCTCTCGAGAGCCACGTAATCCTCCGTACCGCGCCAAAGCTGTGGCAGAGGCTAACTTCGGCCGGCAGACTCTTCATCGACATCCAACAGGTGAGAGTCGAGGACTGGAGCCCCTTGATACAGTGCACCAGGTGCTTGTCTTTCGGCCACGGACGCAGGACCTGCAAGGGGGACGAGGAGCTGTGCAACTACTGTGGCGGCGAACACAAAAGAGATGTATGCCCGAAAATTGCATCGAGTGGGGCACCTTGCTGTAAGAACTGCAGTAAGGCCAAATATACAGACACCGCACACACAGCCTATAGTATAAATTGTCCCGTAAGACGCAAATGGGATGCTCTGGCAAGAGCCACCACGGCGTATTGCTAAGGGCGTCCCGGGCGTATTGCAGGGCCTCCGTGACAAGCAGTTCCTCGTCCTCCAAGCAAACCTCCAGCGCAAGGAACTGGCGACTCTAGAAATAATGATGGAGGCTGGCAAGCGCAAGGCAGCATTTGCCTTGCTTCAGGAGCCGTATGTAGGCGGCATAAAGGTGATGAAGGCATACGGCCCGGCGAGGATATTCCAGAACGCTCGCTGTGATGGGGGTACTGTGAAGGCGGCGATAGCGGTGTACGACCCCGATATCGCCGCCACACAGTGCGCCCATCTCACCACAAACAACATTGTTGTGGTGAAATTGCAGATCGGCGTCCAGAATGTCATCGCCGTGTCGTGTTACTTCGAACCTGACCAGCCGATTGCGCCATACATCCAGCATATTTCTAGAGTCGCCAGACATTTCGGTGCTGGCTATATGGTTGTTGGCGGAGACGTCAATGCGAAAAACCCGTGGTGGGGTGGTAGCGCCCTCGACGAGAGGGGTGAGGCCGTGATGGGTATGCTTGATGAACTAAACCTTCAGGTGCTCAACAGCGGCAGCACTCCCACCTTCGACACGATTAGGGGAGATCGTCACCTTGCCAGCTTTGTGGACATTACAGCGTGTGGCGGGGACCTGTTCGGCCTGGTTGACGGCTGGAGGGTAGACACCGGGCTGACCAGCTCTGACCACAACGGAATTCTTTTCAAAATCAATACCGGTAGAGCCAATAGCGTGGTCGTCACTAGGACGACACGCAAATATAACACCAAAAAAGCTAATTGGGACCATTTTAATGAAAAATTGACCCAATTAAAAATAGAAAACAACCTTAACATTGCAAAAATTAACAGTATAAACGACAGACAAGACCTTGACCAATTTATTAGTAAAGTAGATTCAATAGTTTCCTCCGCTTGTGACAATAGTATTCCCAAACTGAAACCATTTCAAAAACTCTCTGTTCCGTGGTGGTCGGGTGAGTTAGAGGCGTTGAGGAAGAGAGTCGTCACCAGGAAGAACAGGATCCGCTGCGCACGTCCTAGTCGGAGACCTGCTGTCGTTGCTGAGTACCTGGAGGCAAAGGAGACCTATGAAAACCAAGCAAAAAAGGCCCAGATAGACAGCTGGAAAGAGTTCTGCCTAAAGCAAAACCGGGAGGGACTTTGGGAAGGAATTTACAGAGTCATACGACAAACACGGAAAAGAGAGGAAGATCTACCCCTATATAAGAACGGCGTGGAACTGGACCCCGGGGCCTCGGTTGCTCACCTGGCGGAGGTCTTCTTCCCGGATGACACGGGAGCGGATGACGAGGACCACCATCGACGGCTAAGGATTCTAGCGGACAATGTGAGATATCCGGTTGAGAACGCTGAACCGGAGTTCACGTCCGCGGAACTAAAGTCGGCGATGGTGAGCTTCAATCCCAAAAAAGCCCCAGGAGCCGACGGCTTCACGGCGGATATCTGCACCCGTGTGATCGGGGAGGATCCAGATTTCTATCTCCGGGTGTACAATCGGTGCCTCGAGCTGGGCCACTTCCCACGCGAGTGGAAAACTGCGACCGTGGTCGTGTTGAGGAAGCCCGGAAAGGAAGACTATACAAGTGCGAAGTCATACAGACCCATAGGCCTGCTGCCAGTGATGGGGAAAATACTGGAAAAGATGGTGGTCAGGAGGCTGATGCACCACCTGGTGCCCCGTCTGAGCCCCCGCCAGTACGGCTTTATGCCCCAGCGCGGCACGGAGGACGCCCTCTGTGACCTATTGGCCCATGTGAGAGGTCTCCTCGTGAAGAGGAGGCTAATCGCCATGGTGTCCCTGGACATAGAGGGCGCCTTCGATAGCGCTTGGTGGCCTGCAATAAAGCTCAGGCTGGCGGAGGAACAGTGTCCGGGAAGGCTGGGTGGTCTGTTGGCCGACTACCTCCGCCATCGAACGGTTAGGGTCCTGTACGCCGGCTGCGAGCACACGAAGGGCACAAGCAGGGGCTGCATACAGGGTTCTATTGGGGGTCCCATTCTTTGGAATCTCCTACTGGATCCGCTGCTGAAAGGTCTCACGGAGATGGGCGAGTACTGCCAGGCTTTCGCCGACGACGTGGTGCTCGTCTTCTCCGGGGACACAGCGGCGGAGATCCAGAGCCGCGGCAATGCCGCCCTCGAATATGTTCGGGATTGGGGCGTCCGAAACAAGCTGAGGTTTGCACCACATAAAACCAATATGATGGTGCTTACCAATAAGCTCAAGTACGACGTCCCACGTCTCAGCATGGGCGGGGTCGACATTGCAGCGGCTAAGGAGATCAAACTCTTGGGGCTTATCATCGACAGCAAGCTGACGTTCAATGCTCACACCGCGCATGTGTGCGAGAAGGCATTGGGCGTCTATAAGCAGCTGTCCAAAGCCGCCAGAGTCAGCTGGGGCCTTCATCCGGAGATCATCCGGACCAATGCGCGGCAGGATGAGGCTTTTCGGCGAACCGACACGGTCTCTCTATTTCCCTGTCTGCCAGCTCCGGCCGCGGCACCCCCCTCTTCGCCAGATAGAGGGAAGCATTTTCCCTTATCCTTGCGTCGAGGGGTAGTACCCCGGCCAGAACTAGCGCAGCGTTCAGAGACACCGTGCGATACGCCTTGCAGAGCTTTTGGGCGAAGGACCGCTGAACAGCGTCCAGCCGTCTCCTCACCCCGAGTTTGCTGGTGGCAGGGGCCCATGCGCCGGCCGCGTAGCAGACTATGGGCTCCACAGTGGCTACATAAATTAGGTTAGGTTAGGTTAGGTTAGGTTTTTTTTTTTTTTTTTTTTTTTTTTTTTTTAGTCCGGGCGCCGTTAGCAGGGCCCGGCCCGCGAATTTCCACTAACGTAATTAGTGCCTTTATTTATCTTTTTATTTTAAGGGGTAAATGAGTTTTTCAGGAGCCTCATGGGCTTTACAGGTTTTATTATTGTCGGCGAATTCTTATTTCTATTGTACAGTTTATTATTTTTCTTACATTACCCTTTGTGGGTTTAGTCTTATGTCTAACTTAAAACTAATTCGGTGTATAATCATTATCATTTTCATTTCTTACAATTAAGGTATTTAGTCAATAGAACTATTAATATACATTAAGCGGCAAAAGCCTTGTCATCTTATTCTAATAATATTTTCTAACAATTTAGTCTTAAGTTATATTTACAATTCTTACATCTAATTACATTCTTCTTATCCTATTTGTCTTTGTTTTTAGTAATTGTTTTTTGCGCTATTTCTGTACAATATTTTAGAAACTCGCTTCTTATGTTTTTATTTCTTATGATTTTACATATGTTTTCTTTTGTTATACTTATATCTATTTTTTTTTTATTCGTCGGCGCCCGCCCAGTTGTCGCGGGCTTGGACGCGGTACGGCTCGGCGACTATGGCGACGTCGATTTGCCACTGCGCAGCCGTCTGGAGAAGCAGATCCTGTGCGGCCGCGCAGTGGTTCACGTTCGCCTGCAGGATGGAGACCCTGTGAGCCATTTAATTGGTGGCGGTGTCCATCGCCTCCTCTGCGGCTCTTGGAGCCGTCGCAGACGCGGCGGGGGTGTCGCGATTACCCCCGCCCGTCCTTTTCTTCTTGGCCATCGCCGGGCACTTTTTGTGCCCGAGGCGATGGCCGGCGTCGCCGCCCTCGGTCGCGCAGATTGCGCATTTGGGGTCGGCGACGCAGGTGGCCGCCTTGTGGCCCGGCTGGCCGCACCGGAAGCACAGTGCGCTGCGGTCCGTTTCGCAGCTGCACTGCACCCCCAGGTGCCCCGGCACCAGGCAGCGGTAACACCGCTGGGGCGCGTCGAGGAGCGCGGCCCTGGCCATCGACCAGCCTATGGTGAGGCGGCCGGCCCCCGTAATCGTTTTGGCCGCCAGGACCGGGCACTTGACCCAGACGGTCCCCGGGCGGCCAGGTGGGCGGTTAATGGTGCCCACCTTTATCGACACGGGGGGGCATCCCCCCACCTCGGCCACTCGCGCGGCCACCATTTCCCGGGTGACCGCGTCGCTCAGGCCGGAAATGCGCATCTCTGCGCATCGCTCCGGCCTGGAGACGCGGGCCACCTCGCCAACGAGCTCGCGTAGTTTTGAGGCGAGCTCGTCGGCCTTCTTCACCCTATCGGCGCCGGTCACCTCCAGCAGCCGGGCCCCAGTGCGGGCCGTGCGGAAGCGCAGCCCGCTAATTTCCAGGGCCGCGAGGTCTATGCCCCTCTCGGCCCTAGACAGCACGTCCGCGTAGCTCGACGCCGAGCCCTGCGGTAGCGTGATCGCCACCGCGGCTGACGCCGGAACTCGCAGACGACGGCTGCGCTTCTTCTTCCGCTTGGGCTGCTGGGCCGCTGGAGCAGCCGGCGCCCGGGACGCCGGAGCGGCTGGCCTCGGCGCCCGAGACGCCGGAGAGGCAGGCCTCGGCGCCCGGCCCCCCCGCGCCACCACGTTCCACGCCTCTTTGAGAGGCGGCGGTGGTGGAGCAGGTCGGACGGCGGGACGGGTCGGGGCCGGAGGAGCGGCTCCGCGGGCCGCCTCGGCCTCGCGGGTCGCCAGGCTCCTCCTGCCACCCCTCTTTTGACCCCTCGCCCCCGCATTGGATGTTGCGGCGGGGGCGGAGGAGGTCGCGGCCGTCGGCGCAGGGCCGCCGCGCGCCGGGGAAGCCACCGCCGGCGGGGCGGCAGAGGCGTCAACCGCAGGCGCCGGGGCACCGCGCTCCGGCGTTTTTCGCACGTACGCTGTTATTGGCGGGGACAGACGCTTCTCCGGAAGGAGCCGGTCCTGGATCCCCGACATCCTAGCGTCGACCAGGAAGAAGATTTCCTCCCTGGTCATCGTTTCGGGTGCCGGGGCGGGGACGGAGGCCGCCACTCGCCTCTGGGCCTCGACCTCGGCCCTGAGGGCGAGGATTTCAGCCCGAAGCTGGGCGACCTCATCGGTCTCCTTCCTGGCGGCGAGCCCGCGGACGGCCTCAGCCACCGTTGCCACCGCCTTCCTGATATCGGCCACGTGCTGGCACTTCATTCTCGTCTGCTTGCGGGCAAGCGAACCGATCAGCTCCAAGGCTGATTCGGCCACCCCCACAAGCTCGTCGGCGCCGCACGTGGCCGCCACCTCCCCTTCCTAGGCAGGGCCCTCCGACGACACTGCCCGGGATCGCTCCCGCAGGGCCGCCTTTTTCGCCGCGACCTCGGCCGCCAGCTCCTCCTCGGCGCGCAGCTCCAGCTCGCGCTCGCGCTGAGCGCACAGCTCGGCCTTTGCCTTCGCGAGGCCGACGTACTCGCCCGTTGTGGGCGGGCGCCCTCGTCCCCGCTTAGGCCGCGCGCCGGTCCTGGCCAAGGCCACCTCTTCGCCCTCTAGAGGCCGCTTCCGCCACAAGCGGCCCATCGAGGAGGGGGAGCTAGATCTTGAGCGCTCCCCCACCGACATGCAGCTGTCCGAGGATTCGGACAGCCGCAACTCCTGCGCCACCTGCAGGTCGCAGCGCGCCAGTACAACGCGCGGTGCCTTCTCCTTTGCAACAAGGGCCGAGGCCCTTGTCCTTGAGGACACCCCGTCCTCCCCTACCCCCTCCGAGGAATCGCTCCTCCTTTCTTCTTTTATTGTTTTGTTTGTTTTTAAAGGTTCCATAGTAAGTCCCACGAGTATGGGGGAAAGGATTACCAAGACTAGCAGAGCCCCCTGTACTAGCTTGGGCGTATATACACACGGAGGTCCGCCAGTTTCCGCGGGTTTTTACGACTTTGCTGTCGGGTGTTATTGACTTTTCCTTGTCTCGGGCCGGCCAATTAAGGCAAGCCCCCTGTCCCGGCGCCACGCCGCTAGACATGACAACGACACGCGACGCCGAAACAGGTTGCTCGACGTTGTCCCCGGGAGGGGACATCCCCCTGGACACGAGCTAACGCATCCAGAAGGACCGCCGAGCCGCGGGGTACTCCCGCCCACAACCACGTCCAAAAGGACCGCTGTCCATGAAGGACCCTCGAAGAGCGAAACGCTCTCGCGCCGGAGCGGCGCCCGATGTCGGGAGTGACCGCCCCGCATCGCCAGTCAGCTCTGATGATCAGAGTAGTACCGGGAGCGGGGCAGTCGCCGACACTCGCGGTGGCGAAGCACCGCCGCGGACCTTGCAGGTCCGCCATACCACGACCCCTCCGCGGGTCAACCGGTGGGATATCAGTCAACGGCCAGAAACCCTCCTCCCGTATAAATACGGGTCGGAACGAATCTGACGAGATATAACCGAGATATTTTATGGTCTCCCCGACGGCGATGCGGGCTCCGCCCACCGTTATGAAGTACCCCGGGGGGGGCTTCGTCCGAGGCCCATGGAAGAACAGGGCCTCGGACTTCTCGAGGGCCACCCGCAGCCCGAGGGCCCTGATGCGGCCGACAACATGGGCCGTGCCCGCCGTGGCGAGCACGCCCGCGTCCCTAAACGATTTGCCCTGCGCGGTCACTAGGGTATCGTCGGCGTAGCATATTACGGCGACCCCCCGAAGATTAGCGCCGCGCAGGGCCCAGTCGAAGCCGATGTTCCACAGGAGTGGGCCGAGAACCGACCCCTGTGGAACACCGCACCCCATCGCCCTGCGGACTACTCGCCCCGGGACCGGGTACGTGATGGCCCGGTCGGCGAAATAGTCCGCAAGGACGCGCCTGAGGTACCACGGGACGTTGTGGTACCTCAGGGCCTCCGCGATTGTCTCCCAGGGGATGGTGTTGAAGGCGTTGGCGATGTCGAGCGACACCGCCAACAACACCTCCCCCCGGGAGACAGCGCTCTCGATGCCGTCCCGCAGCCGAGAGACGGCGTCCAGCGTGGACCTCCCGCGGCGAAAGCCGAATTGGCCGTCACTTAGATTCGGGCCCACCGCCTCCAGGTGCTCGACGAGGCGCGCAGCGAGCACGCGCTCGAAGAGTTTGCACGCCTCATCGAGCAGAACGATGGGGCGGTAGGCCGACGGCGAGTCGGGGGGTCGCCCGCGCTTCGGGAGAAGCACGAGCTTCCCCGACTTCCACCGCCGCGGGATCGTGCCGGACGCTATCATCTCCGACATGAGGGACAGCGTCTCCTCCCCGAGGACCGGCATCACGCGGACGAGGATCCGCCCGGGGACACCGTCCGGACCTGGGGCGCGGTTCTTCAGCTTGAGCGTCTGAACCGCAGCCCCCAGCTCGTCCTCGGACACGGGCGGAATGACCTCGCCCGCGGCCGGTCCTTCCTCGGGAGTCGGTGCCGCCATTCTGGGCGGCACCCATTCTTCACTGGGGCTCGGGAATAGGGAGCTGACCACGTGCTCCAGCAGGGGGGGGTCAAGGGTCGTCGTCAGCGGGGGCGCCGCGGGTCGGAGCTTCTGCGTCACGACCTTGTACGGGCGCCCCCACGGATCACCATCGATGCTGTCGACCCACCCCTGCCAGGCCTCCGCTTTGGCGGCCCTTATGGCGGAGGTCAGGGCCGCGCGAGCGGCCCGGTACGCGGCGAGCAACACCTCCTCCTGTGCCGGGTCCCTGGCGCTTCTTCTTCGGCTTCTGGTGCACCGGCGGCGGGCCGAGACACACTCGGCCTGTAGCCCCGTTAGGTGGGGCCGCCACCAGTACACCTGCCTGCGCTTTTGAGAGGGACCCGCTCGTCGCATCGCCGCGTCGCAGACGCGAGACAGTGCTCCAGAGAGCCTCTCGCATCTCGCGTCTACGTCCGGGCCGCTATCGGCGTTTGCGGCGGCCCATCGCTCCACGATGGCCGCCTCCGTGGCCAGCTCCGGGTCCAGGGTGGACAACCGCCACCGCGGACCCTCCCCCGACCGGGGTCGGTCCACACCGCCCGCTCCGGCGTCCGAAGGGGATGGGACTAGGTCGAACCTTATGTATAAATGGTCCGACAACGTCTCCACCCCCTCCTCAACCCGCCACCCGATTGCGCGGCGGGCCAGGGCGGGACTCGCGAAAGAGACGTCGACGATCGACCCGCCCTGTTGACGCACGCATGTGTGGACCGCCCCCCGGTTCAGGAGGACCATTCCCGTGGACACCGCCCACTCCTCCAGGGTCTCGCCCCTGGCGCTGGTCGCCGGAGATCCCCACGAACGGGATTTGGCGTTGAAGTCTCCGGCGACCACCACAGGGGTGGGGTGCACTTCCTGGACCAGGTCGCCGACCTCGACCAGCAGACGCTCGAAGTCGGCGAGGGTCCTGTTCGGAGAGAAGTACACCCCGATCACTGCAACGTCGCCCAGCAGCGCGAGGACGCATCCGCGCCCCCTCCGCACCCTGCGGAAGGGGAGGCACAGCGAAGCGTCGCGCTGCCAGGCGACGATAGCCACCGAACCGTCGTCGGCGCCCGCCCAGTTGTCGCGGGCTTGGACGCGGTACGGCTCGGCGACTATGGCGACGTCGATTTGCCACCGCGCAGCCGTCTGGAGAAGCAGGTCCTGTGCGGCCGCGCAGTGGTTCACGTTCGCCTGCAGGATCGAGACCCTGTGAGCCATTTAATTGGTGGCGGTGTCCATTGCCTCCTCAACAGCTCTCGGAGCTGTTACTGACGCGGCGGGGGCGTCGCGATTACCCCCGCCCGTCCTTTTCTTCTTTGTGTTGGCCATCGCCGGGCACTTTTTGTGCCCGAGGCGATGGCCGGCGTCGCCGCCCTCGGTCGCGCAGATCGCGCACTTGGGGTCGGCTGGCCGCACCGGAAGCACAGCGCGCTGCGGTCCGTCTCGCAGCGGCACTGCACCCCCAGGTGCCCCGGCACCAGGCAGCGGTAACACCGCTGCGGCCGCGCGTCTAGGAGCGCGGCCCTGGCCATCGACCAGCCTATGGTGAGGTGGCCAGCCCCCGTAATCGTTTTGGCCGCCAGGACCGGGCATTTCACCCAGACGGTCCCCGGGCGGCCAGGTGGGCGGTTGATGGTGCCCACCTTTACCGATTCGGGGCGGCATCCCCCCACCTCGGCCACTCGCGCGGCCACCATTTCCTTGGTGGCCGCGTCACTCAGGCCGGAAATGCGCATCTCTGCGCACCGCTCCGGCCTGGCGACGCGGGCCACCTCGCCGACGACCTCGCGCAGCTTCGACGCGAGCTCGTCGGCCTTCCTTGTCCTGTCGGCGCCGGACACCTCCAGCAGCCGTCCCCCGGTGCGGGCCGTGCGGAAGCGAAGCCCGCTGATCTCCAGGGCCGCGAGGTTTATTCCCCTCTCGGCCCTGGATAACACGTCGGCATAGGTCACCGTTGAGTCCCGCGGCAGTGTGATGGTCACTGCCTCCGACGCAGGGACTCGCAGGCGACGGCCGCGCCTCCGCTTCCGTTTGGGCTGCTGGGCTGCTGGAGCAGCCGGCGCCCGGGGCGCCGGAGCAGCCTGCCTCGGCGCCCGAGATGCCGGGGAAGCCGGCCTCGGCGCCCGGCCCCCCCGCGCCACCACGTTCCACGCCTCCTTGAGAGGCGGCGGTGGTGGAGCAGGTTTGACGGCGGGACGAGTCGGGGCCGGAGGAGCGGCTCCGCGGGCCGCCTCAGCCTCGCGGGTCGCCAGGCTCCTCCTGCCACCCCTCTTTTGACCCTTCGCCCCCGCATTGGATGTTGCGGCAGGGGCGGAGGAGGTTGCGGCCGTCGGCGCAGGGCCGCGCGCCGGGGAGGCCACCGCTGGCGGGGCGGCAGAGGCGTCAACCGCAGGTGCCGGGGCACCGCGCTCCGGCGTTTTGCGCACGTACGCCGTTATCGGCGGGGACACTCGCTTCTCCGGCAGGAGTCGGTCCTGGATCCCCGACATCCTGGCGTCGACCAGGAAGAAGATTTCCTCCCTGGTCATCGCTTCGGGTGCCGGGGCGGGGACGGAGGCCGTCACTCGCCTCTGGGCCTCGACCTCGGCCCTGAGGGCGAGGATTTCAGCCCGAAGCTGGGCGACCTCCTCCGACTCCTTCCTGGCGGCGAGCTTGTGCACGGTCTCCGCCACCGTCGCCACCGCCTTTCTTATGTCGGCCACGTGCTGACACTTCATCCGGGTTTGCTTGCGGGCAAGCGAACCGATCAGCTCCAAGGCTGATTCGGCCACCCCCACAAGCTCCTCGGCGCCGCACGTGGCCGCCACCTCCCCTTCCTGGGCAGGGTCCGTCGGCGTCGCCGCCCGGGACCGGTCCCGCAGGGCCGCTTTTTTCGCGGCCACCTCGGCCGCCAGCTCCTCCTCGGCGCGCAGTTCGAGCTCGCGCTCTCGCTGCGCGCACAGTTCGGCCTTTGCCTTTGCGAGGCCGACGTACTCGCCCGTTGTAGGCGGGCGCCCTCGACCTCGCTTAGGCCGCGCACCAGTTTTGGCCAAGGCCACCTCCTCTCCTTCAAGCGGCCGCTTTCGCCACAGGCGACCCATCGGGGAGGGGGAGCTAGATCTTGAGCGCTCCCCCACCGACATGCAGCTGTCTGAAGATTCAGACAGCCGCAGTTCCTGCGCCACCTGCAAGTTGCAGCGCGTTAGCACCACGCGCGGCGCCTTTTCCTTTTCCACAAGGGCCGAGGCCCTTGTCCTTGAGGACACCCCGTCCTCCCCCACCCCCTCCGAGGAATCTCTCCTCCTCTCTTCTTTTATTTGTTTGTGTGTTTTTAAATTATGTTCCATTTTTGTTCCCACGAGTGTGGGGGAAAAGATTACCAAGACTAGCAGAGCCCCCTGTACTAGCTTGGGCGTATATACGCACGGAGGTCCGCCAGTTTCCGCGGGTTTTTACGACTTCGCTGTCGGGTGTTATTGACTTTTCCTTGTCTCGGGCCGGCCAATTAAGGCAAGCCCCCTGTCCCGGCGCCACGCCGCTAGACATGACAACGACACGCGACGCCGGAACAGGTTGCTCGACGTTGTCCCCGGGAGGGGACATCCTCCTGGACACGAGCTAACGCATCCAGAAGGACCGCCGAGCCGCGGGGTACTCCCGCCCACAACCACGTCCAAAAGGACCGCTGTCCATGAAGGACCCTCAAAGAGCGAAGCGCTCTCGCGCCGGAGCGGCGCCCGATGTCGGGAGTGACCGCCCCGCATCGCCAGTCAGCTCTGATGATCAGAGTAGTACCGGGAGCGGGGCAGTCGCCGACACTCGCGGTGGCGAAGCACCGCCGCGGACCTTGCAGGTCCGCCATACCACGACCCCTCCGCGGGTCAACTGGTGGGATATCAGTCAACGGCCAGAAACCCTCCTCCCGTATAAATACGGGTCGGAACGAATCTGACCGCTGTCCAGGGAGCACCAGAACACCGCTTCCCTTACCCGGAGATCGCGAGCGATTTCCAGGGCACGAGAAATGTTTTGGGAGTCCCACACTACCCCCTGCCGTCCCCAGGCGGGGGGTGTGCATAAAGCATTTCCTCGCGTAAAAAAAAAAAAAAAAAAAAAAAAAAAAAAAAAAAAAAAAAGGTTTTTTTTTTTTTTTTTTTTTTTTTTTTTTTTTGTCCGGGCGCAGTGGCCCGGCCCGCGAATCACTCCTAACATAATTAGGACCTTTATTTAACATTATTCGTATTGTCGAGGACAGGAGTAATTGAGTAGGAGAGGGTCGTTGCCCTCGGTGCGTCTTTATTTTATCATTATTACAATTTTCACTCTTATTAGCATAGGTTTACACATTCGTCATTTTATTACGTTCATTATGATACATAATATATCCTTATCTTAAGTCATCTTATTCTAGTACACCACCATTATTATTTATTGTACAATTTTCTTGTTGTTAATTATTGTGATTATTATCACCATTATTATTTATTATACATTATTCTTATTATTCATTATTGTTTTATTACTAACATTATTATTCATTATACATTATTCTTATTATTAATTATTGTTTTATTACTAACATTATTATTCATTATACATTGTTCTTATTATTAATTATTGTTTTATTACTAACATTATTATTCATTATACATTATTCTTATTATTAATTATTGTTTTATTACTAACATTATTATTCATTATACATTATTCTTATTATTAATTATTATTATTGTACATTACATTACATTTATTGCGTTGTTGTGGTTTCTATTTGTTCCTATTTATTACTATCTGTGCTATATATTTACAATACTCAAGGAATACGGTGTTAATTTGTTTATCTTCTATTATTTTTTCTAAATTTTTTAAAGTTATGTTTATGTTAATTTTCATTTCAGTGTCGTACCGTTCCTTGCAGAACATGGGGCAGTCCAGAATTAAATGCATAATTGACTCGCCGCTGACCGAGTCGCAGGGGCACGACGGATCCTCCTTACACTTAAATCTAGTTAAGTATTCGGAGAACCCGCCATGCCCGGTAAGCACCTGGGTCAGCACCGAGTCAATCCGCAGAGTCTTAATAAGTTTGAAGGCCCGGATGGCATCCGGAAAGAAAGTCTTTGTGACACTTGCGGTAAGACCCTCCCGGTATCTCCCGCCCCACACGCCAAGCGCATCCTGACGGATAAGTCGCTTGACGTATGATACGGGAAACCTGTCGTAGACTGGTCTGGTCTTAACCGCAAGTGCCGCCGCCTTTGCTAGGTTATCGGCGCGCTCATTGCCGATGATACCGGCGTGCGCTTTGACCCACACCAGCTGTATGGCATCTACGGGTCGCGATGCCAAAAGACCCCGAGCCCTGACTGCCAGCGGATGGGAGGCGCCATTGTTGATAACGGTTTCCAGCGCGGACCGCGAATCGCTGATTATGGCGTATCTTTCGCCCGTTCCACCTGCGGCCACCTCAGCCGCTTTACATATAGCCAGCAGTTCAGCCTGATAGACAGTGCAGTAGTCCGACAGCTTGAGCTCGGTCGCGCAGATTGCGCACCTAGGGTCGGCGACGCAGGTGGCCGCCTTGTGGCCCGGCTGGCCGCACCGGAAGCACAGCGCGCTGCGGTCCGTTTCGCAGCGGCACTGCACCCCCAGGTGCCCCGGCACCAGGCAGCGGTAACACCGCTGGGGCCGCGCGTCGAGGAGCGCGGCCCTGGCCTTCGACCAGCCGATTGTGAGGTGGCCGTCCCCCGTAATCGTTTTGGCCGCCAGGACCGGGCATTTCACCCAGACGGTCCCCGGGCGGCCAGGTGGGCGGTTGATGGTGCCCACCTTTACCGATTCGGGGCGGCATCCCCCCACCTCGGCCACTCGCGCGGCCACCATTTCCCGGGTGACCGCGTCACTCAGGCCGGAGATGCGCATCTCAGCGCAGCGCTCCGGCCTGGATACGCGGGCCACCTCGCCGACGAGCTCGCGGAGTTTTGAGGCAAGCTCGTCGGCCTTCTTCACCCTGTCGGCGCCGGACACCTCCAGCAACCGGCCCCCAGTGCGGGCCGTGCGGAAGCGCAGCCCGCTAATTTCCAGGGCCGCGAGGTCTATTCCCCGTTCAGCCCTGGAAAGCACGTCTGCGTAGGTGGACGTCGAGCCCTGCGGCAGCGTGATCGCTACCGCCGCCGACGCCGGAACCCGCAGACGGCGGCCGCGCTTCCTCTTCCGCTTCGGTTGGGCCGCTGGAGCAGCCGGCGCCCGGGGCGCCGGAGCGGCTTGCCTCGGCGCCCGAGATGTTGGAGAAGCCGGCCTCGGCGCCCGGCCCCCCCGCGCCACCACGTTCCACGCCTCTTTGAGAGGCGGCGGTGGTGGAGCAGGTCGGACGGCGGGATGAGTCGGGGCCGGAGGAGCGGCTCCGCGGGCCGCCTCAGCCTCGCGGGTCGCCAGGCTCCTCCTGCCACCCCTCTTTTGACCCTTCGCCCCCACATTGGATGTTGCGGCGGGGGCGGAGGAGGTTGCGGCCGTCGGCGCAGGGCCGCGCGCCGGGGAGGCCACCGCTGGCGGGGCGGCAGAGGCGTCAACCGCAGGTGCCGGGGCACCGCGCTCCGGCGTTTTGCGCACGTACGCCGTTATCGGCGGGGACACTCGCTTCTCCGGCAGGAGTCGGTCCTGGATCCCCGACATCCTGGCGTCGACCAGGAAGAAGATTTCCTCCCTGGTCATCGCTTCGGGTGCCGGGGCGGGGACGGAGGCCGCCACTCGCCTCTGGGCCTCGACCTCGGCCCTGAGGGCGAGGATTTCAGCCCGAAGCTGGGCGACCTCCTCTGACTCCTTTCTGGCGGCGAGCTTGTGCACGGTCTCCGCCACCGTCGCCACCGCCTTTCTTATGTCGGCCACGTGCTGACACTTCATCCGAGTTTGCTTGCGGGCAAGCGAACCGATCAGCTCCAAGGCTGATTCGGCCACCCCCACAAGCTCCTCGGCGCCGCACGTGGCCGCCACCTCCCCTTCCTGGGCAGGGCCCTCCGACGACACCGCCCGGGATCGCTCCCGCAGGGCCGCCTTTTTCGCCGCGACCTCGGCCGCCAGCTCCTCCTCGGCGCGCAGCTCCAGCTCGCGCTCTCGCTGCGCGCACAGTTCGGCCTTTGCCTTTGCGAGGCCGACGTACTCGCCCGTTGTGGGCGGGCGCCCTCGACCCCGCTTAGGCCGCGCACCAGTTTTGGCCAAGGCCACCTCCTCATCTTCTAGCGGCCGCTTTCGCCACAAGCGGCCCATCGGGGAGGGGGAGCTAGATCTTGAGCGCTCCCCCACCGACATGCAGCTGTCCGAGGATTCGGACAGCCGCCACTCCTGCGGCAAATCTATGCGCGAGAGTGCCACGCGTGGCACCCTCACCTGCTCCACGGAGACCTTGTCCTCGGAGTTCGCGCTCCCGGACCGGCTCCTCGTCTCCACCGAGGAATCTCTCCTCTCTACGTCTTTTTTATTAAAGGTTTTGATAATTGGTTCCATATTTGTTCCCACGAGTGTGGGGGAAAAGATTACCAAGACTAGCAGAGCCCCCTGTACTAGCTTGGGCGTATATACGCACGGAGGTCCGCCAGTTTCCGCGGGTTTTTACGACTTCGCTGTCGGGTGTTATTGACTTTTCCTTGTCTCGGGCCGGCCAATTAAGGCAAGCCCCCTGTCCCGGCGCCACGCCGCTAGACATGACAACGACACGCGACGCCGAAACAGGTTGCTCGACGTTGTCCCCGGGAAGGGGACATCCCCCTGAACACGAGTTAACGCATCCAGAGGGACCGCCGAGCCGCGGGGTACTCCCGCCCACAACCACGTCCAAAAGGACCGCTGTCCATGAAGGACCCTCAAAGAGCGAAGCGCTCTCGCGCCGGAGCGGCGCCCGATGTCGGGAGTGACCGCCCCGCATCGCCAGTCAGCTCTGATGATCAGAGTAGTACCGGGAGCGGGGCAGTCGCCGACACTCGCGGTGGCGAAGCACCGCCGCGGACCTTGCAGGTCCGCCATACCACGACCCCTCCGCGGGTCAACTGGTGGGATATCAGTCAACGGCCAGAAACCCTCCTCCCGTATAAATACGGGTCGGAACGAATCTGACCGCTGTCCAGGGAGCACCAGAACACCGCTTCCCTTACCCGGAGATCGCAAGCGATTTCCAGGGCACGAGAAACGGTGCACCAACGTGGAGGTTTCCCACCCAGCCCCCCTAGGTTAGGTTAGGTTAGGTTAGGTTAGGTTAGGTTAGGTTAGGTTAGGTTAGGTTAGGTTAGGTTAGGTTAGGTTAGGTTAGGTTAGGTTAGGTTAGGTTAGGTTAGGTTAGGTTAGGTTAGGTTAGGTTAGGTTAGGTTAGGTTAGGTTAGGTTAGGTTAGGTTAGGTTAGGTTAGGTTAGGTTTTTTTTTTTTTTTTTTTCAAAATTTCCGTCTCTTGCCCTACCGGACCGCGGGAACTACGTGAGTATACGTCCGCGGCCCGGCAAGGGGGGGCCCCTTTTAGTCGGGGCCCTACGTGGTACGACCCACTCCCATGGAGTGGGGAGGGGTCGTCCGCCGTTTCCACGGCGCGACGCGTCTCACGACGCGCCGCGCGTGGGGTTGTGTCCCGGCCAGGGCCGCCATCAGACTCGACGGCGGCCCCGGGCCGGGGCCCGGCGGGGCGGGAGCGTGCCACCAGCACGCTCGCGCTCCCGCAGGGCTTCGCGTTTGGCCGCCATCACCTCGCTGGCGAATGAGGCGACGGCGGCCCAACACTGTTCGCTGCCGGCCATGGCAGCGACGACGGCCGGCAGCGACAAGTCCACCCCGACCGCGCCAATGAGCCTGGCGCGTTGAGCGCCCCAGGCCGTGCACACGGCCAGTGTGTGTTCGGCCGTGTCCACGGCACCGGACGCGCAGTGGTGGCACACGGGCTCCGCGAGGAGGCCCACCAGTTCCCACAGGTACTTGCTGAAACAGCCGTGACCTGTGAGAAGCTGGGTGAGCCAGTAAGTGGGAGCCCGGTGCCTCGCCTCGACCCATTGGCGCAGTACGGGTCGGACAGCCTCGGCGAGCCGCCTGCTCGCCGAGGGGTCCTCCAACCTTTGAGCCCATCGCTGGAAGAGATCCTCGCGACATTCGCTCCTCCAGCGAACGATCTCTTCCGCGAGGGGCTCCGACGATGTTTGCCGCATCAGGGCCCTCCTTCGGTACACCTCCGCCAGGACCCCGGCCTCGAGGTCCCAGGGGAGGCTCCCGGCAATTAGGCACGCCGCCTCGTAAGAGACGGTGTGGTACGCCCTGGAGGCCCTCTGTGCCATGACCCGCTGCGGACGCCGCAGCAGGGCCACGTTCTCGGCACTGAGGGCCCCCGCCGCCCAAATTGGCGCCCCGTAGAGCGCCATGGAGCGAACCACACCGTCATAAAGGCGGCGGCCAACACTCCCCGCCCCCCCACAGTTGGGGAGTAGGCGTGCGAGCATTCCCGCGCACGACACCAATTTTGGCGCCAGCGCACGGAAATGCCCGCTGAACCCCCACCGACCGTCGAGGACGAGACCGAGGTATTTAATGGTCTCCCCGACGGCGATGCGGGCCCCGCCCACCGTGATGGAGTACCCCGGGGGGGGCTTCGTCCGAGGCCCATGGAAGAACAGGGCCTCGGACTTCTCGAGGGCCACCCGCAGCCCGAGGGCCCTGATGCGGCCGACAACATGGGCCGTGCCCGCCGTGGCGAGCACGCCCGCGTCCCTAAACGATTTGCCCTGCGCGGTCACTAGGGTATCGTCGGCGTAGCATATTACGCCGACCCCCCGAAGATTAGCGCCGCGCAGGGCCCAGTCGAAGCCGATGTTCCACAGGAGTGGGCCGAGAACCGACCCCTGTGGAACACCGCACCCCATCTCCCTGCGGACCACCCGCCCCCGGACCGGGTATGTGATGGCCCGGTCGGCGAAGTAGTCCGCAAGGACGCGCCTGAGGTACCACGGGACGTTGTGGTACCTCAGGGCCTCCGCGATTGTCTCCCAGGGGATGGTGTTGAAGGCGTTGGCGATGTCGAGCGACACCGCCAACAACACCTCCCCCCGGGAGACAGCGCTCTCGACGCTGTCCCGCAGCCGAGAGATGGCGTCCAGCGTGGACCTCCCGCGGCGAAAGCCGAATTGTCCGTCACTGAGATTTGGGCCCACCGCCACCAGGTGCTCGACGAGGCGCGCAGCGAGCACGCGCTCGAAGAGTTTGCACGCCTCATCGAGCAGGATGATGGGGCGGTAGGCCGACGGCGAGTCGGGGGGTCGCCCGCGCTTCGGGAGAAGCACGAGCTTCCCCGACTTCCACCGCCGCGGGATCGTGCCGGACGCCATCATTTCCGACATGAGGGACAGCGTCTCCTCCCCGAGGACCGGCATCACGCGGACGAGGATCCGCCCGGGCACACCGTCCGGACCTGGGGCGCGGTTCTTCAGCTTGAGCGTCTGAACCGCGGCCCCCAGCTCGTCCTCGGACACGGGCGGAACTACCTCGCCCGCGGCCGGTCCTTCCTCGGGAGTCGGTGCCGCCATTCTGGGCGGCACCCATTCTTCTCTGGGGCTCGGGAATAGGGAGCTGACCACGCGCTCCAGCAGGGGGGGGTCAAGGGTCATCGTCAGCGGGGGCGCCGCGGGTCGGAGCTTCTGCCTCACGACCCTGTACGGGCGCCCCCACGGATCCCCGTCGATGCTGTCGACCCACCCCTGCCAGGCCTCCGCCTTGGCGGCCCTTATAGCGGAGGTCAGGGCCGCGCGAGCGGCCCGGTACGCGGCGAGCAACACCTCCTCGTGTGCCGGGTCCCTGGCGCTTCTTCTCCGGCTTCTGGTGCACCGGCGGCGGGCCGAGGTACACTCGGCCTGTAGCCCCGTGAGGTGGGGCCGCCACCAGTACACCTGCCTGCGCTTTTGAGAGGGACCCGCTCGTCGCATCGCCGCGTCGCAGACGCGAGACAGCGCTCCAGAGAGCCTCTCGCATCTCGCGTCTACGTCCGGGCCGCTATCGGCGTTTGCGGCGGCCCATCGCTCCACGATGGCCGCCTCCGTGGCCAGCTCCGGGTCCAGGGTGGACAATCGCCACCGCGGACCCTCCTCCGACCGGGGTCGGTCCACACCGCCCGCTCCGGCGTCCGAAGGGGATGGGACTAGGTCGAACCTTATGTAGAGGTGGTCCGACAACGTCTCCACCCCCTCCTCAACCCGCCACCCGATTGCGCGGCGGGCCAGGGCGGGACTCGCGAACGAGACGTCGACGATCGACCCGCCCTGTTGACGCACGCACGTGTGGACCGCTCCCCGGTTCAGGAGGACCATTCCCGTGGACACCGCCCACTCTTCCAGGGTCTCGCCCCTGGCGCTGGTCGCCGGAGATCCCCACGAACGGGATTTGGCGTTGAAGTCTCCGGCGACCACCACAGGGGTGGGGTGCACTTCCTGGACCAGGTCGCCGACCTCGACCAGCAGACGCTCGAAGTCGGCGAGGGTCCTGTTCGGAGAGAAGTACACCCCGATCACTGCAACGTCGCCCAGCAGCACGAGGACGCATCCGCGCCCCCTCCGCACCCTGCGGAAGGGGATGCACAGCGAAGCGTCGCGCTGCCAGGCGACGATAGCCACCGAACCGTCGTCGGCGCCCGCCCAGTTGTCGCGGGCTTGGACGCGGTACGGCTCGGCGACTATGGCGACGTCGATTTGCCACCGCGCAGCCGTCTGGAGAAGCAGGTCCTGTGCGGCCGCGCAGTGGTTCACGTTCGCCTGCAGGATCGAGACCCTGTGAGCCATTTAATTGGTGGCGGTGTCCATTGCCTCCTCAACAGCTCTCGGAGCTGTTACTGACGCGGCGGGGGCGTCGCGATTACCCCCGCCCGTCTTCTTCTTCTTGGCCATCGCCGGGCACTTTTTGTGCCCGAGGCGATGGCCGGCGTCGCCGCCCTCGGTCGCGCAGATTGCGCACCTAGGGTCGGCGACGCAGGTGGCCGCCTTGTGGCCCGGCTGGCCGCACCGGAAGCACAGCGCGCTGCGGTCTACCTCGCAGCTGCACTGCACCCCCAGGTGGCCCGGCACCAGGCAGCGGTAACACCGCTGCGGCCGCGCGTCAAGGAGCGCGGCCCGGGCCATCGACCAGCCGATGGTGAGGTGGCCAGCCCCCGTAATCGTTTTGGCCGCCAGGACCGGGCATTTTACCCAGACGGTCCCCGGGCGGCCAGGTGGGCGGTTGATGGTGCCCACCTTTACCGATTCGGGGCGGCATCCCCCCACCTCGGCCACTCGCGCGGCCACCATTTCCTTGGTGGCCGCGTCACTCAGGCCGGAAATGCGCATCTCTGCGCACCGCTCCGGCCTGGCGACGCGGGCCACCTCGCCGACGAGCTCGCGGAGTTTTGAGGCAAGCTCGTCGGCCTTCCTCGTCCTATCGGCGCCGGACACCTCGAGCAGCCGGCCCCCAGTGCGGGCCGTGCGGAAGCGTAGCCCGCTGATCTCCAGGGCCGCGAGGTTTATACCCCTCTCGGCCCTGGATAATACGTCGGCATAACTCACTGTCGAGCCCTGCGGCAGTGTAATGGCTATCGCCTCCGACGCAGGAACTCGCAGGCGACGGCCACGCTTCCGCTTCCGCTTGGGCTGCTGGGCTGCTGGAGCAGCCGGCGCCCGGGGCGCCGGAGCAGCCTGCCTCGGCGCCCGAGATGCCGGGGAAGCCGGCCTCGGCGCCCGGCCCCCCCGCGCCACCACATTCCACGCCTCTTTGAGAGGCGGCGGCGGCGGAGCAGGCCGGATGGCGGGACGAGTCGGGGCCGGAGGAGCGGCTCCGCGGGCCGCCTCGGCCTCGCGGGTCGCCAGGCTCCTCCTGCCACCCCTCTTTTGACCCTTCGCCCCCGCATTGGATGTTGCGGCGGGGGCGGAAGAGGTCGCGGCCGTCGGCGCAGATCCGCCGCGCGCCGGGGAGGCCCCCGCCGGCGGGGCGGCAGAGGCGTCTACCGCAGGCGCCGGGGCACCGCGCTCCGGCGTTTTGCGCACGTACGCCGTTATCGGCGGGGACAGGCGCTTCTCCGGCAGGAGCCGGTCCTGGATGCCCGACATCCTAGCGTCGACCAGGAAGAAGATCTCCTCCCTGGTCATCGCTTCGGGTGCCGGGGCGGGGACGGAGGCCGCCACTCGCCTCTGGGCCTCGACCTCGGCCCTGAGGGCGAGGATTTCAGCCCGAAGCTGGGCGACCTCCTCCGACTCCTTCCTGGCGGCGAGCCTGTGCACGGCCTCTGCCACCGTCGCCACCGCCTTCCGGATGTCCGCCACGTGCTGGCACTTCATCCTTGTTTGTTTCCGGGCAAGTGAACCGATCAGCTCCAAGGCTGAATCGGCCACCCCCACAAGGTCTTCAGCGCCGCACGTGGCCGCCACCTCCCCTTCCTGCGCAGGGTCCGCCGGCGACACCGCCCGGGACCGGTCACGCAGGGCCGCCTTCTTTGCGGCCACCTCGGCCGCCAGCTCCTCCTCGGCGCGCAGTTCGAGCTCGCGCTCTCGCTGCGCGCACAGTTCGGCCTTTGCCTTTGCGAGGCCGACGTACTCGCCCGTTGTGGGCGGGCGCCCTCGACCCCGCTTAGGCCGCGCACCAGCTTTGGCCAAGGCCACCTCCTCACCCTCGAGAGGCCGCTTCCGCCACAAGCGGCCCATCGGGGAGGGGGAGCTCGATCTTGAGCGCTCCCCCACCGACATGCAGCTGTCCGAGGACTCGGACAGCCGCAACTCCTGCGGCGCCTGCAGCTCGCAGCGCGCGAGCACCACGCGCGGCACCTTCTCTTTTGCCACAAGGGCCGAGGCCCTTGTCCTTGAGGACACCCCGTCCTCCCCTACCCCCTCCGAGGATTCGCTCCTCCTTTCTTCTTTTATTTGTTTGTTAGTTTTAAGATTTTCCATTTTTGTTCCCACGAGTGTGGGGGAAAAGATTACCAAGACTAGCAGAGCCCCCTGTACTAGCTTGGGCGTATATACGCACGGAGGTCCGCCAGTTTCCGCGGGTTTTTACGACTTCGCTGTCGGGTGTTATTGACTTTTCCTTGTCTCGGGCCGGCCAATTAAGGCAAGCCCCCTGTCCCGGCGCCACGCCGCTAGACATGACAACGACACGCGACGCCGAGACAGGTTGCTCGACGTTGTCCCCGGGAAGGGGACATCCCCCTGAACACGAGTTAACGCATCCAGAGGGACCGCCGAGCCGCGGGGTACTCCCGCCCACAACCACGTCCAAAAGGACCGCTGTCCATGAAGGACCCTCAAAGGGCGAAGCGCTCTCGCGCCGGAGCGGCGCCCGATGTCGGGAGAGACCGCCCCGCATCGCCAGTCAGCTCTGATGATCAGAGTAGTACCGGGAGCGGGGCAGTCGCCGACACTCGCGGTGGCGAAGCACCGCCGCGGACCTTGCAGGTCCGCCATACCACGACCCCTCCGCGGGTCAACTGATGGGATATCAGTCAACGGCCAGAAACCCTCCTCCCGTATAAATACGGGTCGGAACGAATCTGACCGCTGTCCAGGGAGCACCAGAACACCGCTTCCCCTACCCGGAGATCGCGAGCGATTTCCAGGGCACGAGAAACGGTGCACCAACGTGGAGGTTTCCCACCCAGCCCCCCAGGTTAGGTTAGGTTTTTTTTTTTTTTTTTTTTTTTTTTTTCAAAATTGCCTCCTCTACCCTACCAGGCCGCGGGAACTACGTTAGTATACGTCCGCGGCCCGGCAAGGGGGGGCCCCTTTGCGTCGGGGCCCGACGTGGAACGACCCACTCCCGGGATCGGGGAGGGGTCGTCCGCCGTTTCCACGGCGCGACGCGTCTCGCGACGCGCCGCGCGTGGGGTTATGTCCCGGCCGGGGCCGCCATCAGACTCGACGGCGGTCCCGGGCCGGGGCCCGGCGGGGCGGGAGCGTGCCGCCAGCACGCTCGCGCTCCCGCAGGGCTTCGCGTTTGGCCGCCATCACCTCGCTAGCAAACGAGGCGACGGCGGCCCAACACTGGTCGCTGCCGGCCATGGCAGCAACGACGGCCGGCAGCGACAAATCCATCCCGACCGCGCCAATGAGTCTGGCGCGTTGGGCGTCCCAGCCCGTGCACACGGCCAGTGTGTGTTCGGCCGTGTCCACGGCACCGGACGCGCAGTGGTGGCACACGGGCTCCGCGAGGAGGCCCACCAGTTCCCACAGGTACTTGCTGAAACAGCCGTGACCTGTGAGAAGCTGGGTGAGCCAATAAGTGGGAGCCCGGTGCCTCGCCTCGACCCATTGGCGCAGTACGGGTCGGACAGCCTCGGCGAGCCGCCTGCTCGCCGAGGGGTCCTCCAACCTTTGAGCCCATCGCTGGAAGAGATCCTCGCGACATTCGCTCCTCCAGCGAACGATCTCTTCCGCGAGGGGCTCCGACGATGTTTGCCGCATCAGGGCCCTCCTTCGGTACACCTCCGCCAGGACCCCGGCCTCGAGGTCCCAGGGGAGGCTCCCGGCAATCAAGCACGCCGCCTCGTAAGAGACGGTGTGGTACGCCCTGGAGGCCCTCTGTGCCATGACCCGCTGCGGACGCCGCAGCAGGGCCACGTTCTCGGCACTGAGGGCCCCCGCCGCCCATATTGGCGCCCCGTAGAGCGCCATGGAGCGAACCACACCGTCATAAAGGCGGCGGCCGACACTCCCCGCCCCCCCACAGTTGGGGAGTAGGCGTGCGAGCATTCCCGCGCAGGACACCAATTTTGGCGCCAGCGCACGGAAATGCCCGCTGAACCCCCACCGACCGTCGAGGACGAGACCGAGATATTTCATGGTCTCCCCGACGGCGATGCGGGCTCCGCCCACCGTTATGAAGTACCCCGGGGGGGGCTTCGTCCGAGGCCCATGGAAGAACAGGGCCTCGGACTTCTCGAGGGCCACCCGCAGCCCGAGGGCCCTGATGCGGCCGACAATATGGGCCGTGCCCGCCGTGGCGAGCACGCCCGCGTCCCTATACGATTTGCCCTGCGCGGTCACCAGGGTATCGTCGGCGTAGCATATTACGCCGACCCCCCGAAGAGTAGCGCCGCGCAGGGCCCAGTCAAATCCGATGTTCCACAGGAGTGGGCCGAGGACCGACCCCTGTGGAACACCGCACCCCATCTCCCTGCGGACCACCCGCCCCCGGACCGGGTATGTGATGGCCCGGTCGGCGAAGTAGTCCGCAAGGACGCGCCTGAGGTACCACGGGACGTTGTGGTACCTCAGGGCCTCCGCGATTGTCTCCCAGGGGATGGTGTTGAAGGCGTTGGCGATGTCGAGCGACACCGCCAACAACACCTCCCCCCGGGAGACAGCGCTCTCGACGCTGTCCCGCAGCCGAGAGACGGCGTCCAGCGTGGACCTCCCGCGGCGAAAGCCAAATTGGCCGTCACTCAGATTGGGGCCCACCGCCTCCAGGTGCTCGACGAGGCGCGCAGCGAGCACGCGCTCGAAGAGTTTGCACGCCTCATCGAGCAGGACGATGGGGCGGTAGGCCGACGGCGAGTCGGGGGGTCGCCCGCGCTTCGGGAGAAGCACGAGCTTCCCCGACTTCCACCGCCGCGGGATCGTGCCGGACGCCATCATCTCCGACATGAGGGACAGCGTCTCCTCCCCGAGGACCGGCATCACGCGGACGAGGATCCGCCCGGGCACACCGTCCGGACCTGGGGCGCGGTTCTTCAGCTTGAGCGTCTGAACCGCGGCCCCCAGCTCGTCCTCGGACACGGGCGGAATGACCTCGCCCGCGGCCGGTCCTTCCTCGGGAGTCGGTGCCGCCATTCTGGGCGGCACCCATTCTTCACTGGGGCTCGGGAATAGGGAGCTGACCACGCGCTCCAGCAGGGGGGGGTCAAGAGTCATCGTCAGCGGGGGCGCCGCGGGTCGGAGCTTCTGCCTCACGACCTTGTACGGGCGCCCCCACGGATCCGCGTCGATGCTGTCGACCCACCCCTGCCAGGCCTCCGCTTTGGCGGCCCTTATGGCGGAGGTCAGGGCCGCGCGAGCGGCCCGGTACGCGGCGAGCAACACCTCCTCGTGTGCCGGGTCCCTGGCGCTCCTTCTTCGGCTTCTGGTGCACCGGCGGCGGGCCGAGGCACACTCGGCCTGTAGCCCCGTCAGGTGGGGCCGCCACCAGTACACCTGCCTGCGCTTTTTAGAGGGACCCGCCCGTCGCATCGCCGCGTCGCAGACGCGAGACAGCGCTCCAGCGAGCCTTTCACATCTCGCGTCTACGTCCGGGCCGCTATCGGCGTTAGCGGCGGCCCATCGCTCCACGATGGCCGCCTCCGTGGCCAGCTCCGGGTCCAGGGTGGACAACCGCCACCGCGGACCCTCCTCCGACCGGGGTCGGTCCACACCGCCCGCTCCGGCGTCCGAAGGGGATGGGACTAGGTCGAACCTTATGTAGAGGTGGTCCGACAACGTCTCCACCCCCTCCTCAACCCGCCACCCGATTGCGCGGCGGGCCAGGGCGGGACTCGCGAACGAGACGTCGACGATCGACCCGCCCTGTTGACGCACGCACGTGTGGACCGCTCCCCGGTTCAGGAGGACCATTCCCGTGGACACCGCCCACTCTTCCAGGGTCTCGCCCCTGGCGCTGGTCGCCGGAGATCCCCACGAACGAGATTTGGCGTTGAAGTCTCCGGCGACCACCACAGGGGTGGGGTGCACTTCCTGGACCAGGTCGCCGACCTCGACCAGCAGACGCTCGAAGTCGGCGAGGGTCCTGTTCGGAGAGAAGTACACCCCGATCACTGCAACGTCGCCCAGCAGCGCGAGGACGCATCCGCGCCCCCTCCGCACCCTGCGGAAGGGGAGGCACAGCGAAGCGTCGCGCTGCCAGGCGACGATAGCCACCGAACCGTCGTGGGCGCCCGCCCAGTTGTCGCGGGCTTGGACGCGGTACGGCTCGGCGACTATGGCGACGTCGATTTGCCACCGCGCAGCCGTCTGGAGAAGCAGGTCCTGTGCGGCCGCGCAGTGGTTCACGTTCGCCTGCAGGATCGAGACCCTGTGAGCCATTTAATTGGTGGCGGTGTCCATTGCCTCCTCAACAGCTCTCGGAGCTGTTACTGACGCGGCGGGGGCGTCGCGATTGCCCCCGCCCGTCCTTTTCTTCTTTGTGTTGGCCATCGCCGGGCACTTTTTGTGCCCGAGGCGATGGCCGGCGTCGCCGCCCTCGGTCGCGCAGATCGCGCATTTGGGGTCGGCGACGCAGGTGGCCGCCTTGTGGCCCGGCTGGCCGCACCGGAAGCACAGCGCGCTGCGGTCCGTCTCGCAGCGGCACTGCACCCCCAGGTGCCCCGGCACCAGGCAGCGGTAACACCGCTGCGGCCGCGCGTCTAGGAGCGCGGCCCGGGCCATCGACCAGCCGATGGTGAGGTGGCCAGCCCCCGTAATCGTTTTGGCCGCCAGGACCGGGCATTTCACCCAGACGGTCCCCGGGCGGCCAGGTGGGCGGTTGATGGTGCCCACCTTTACCGATTCGGGGCGGCATCCCCCCACCTCGGCCACTCGCGCGGCCACCATTTCCCGGGTGACCGCGTCACTCAGGCCGGAAATGCGCATCTCTGCGCACCGCTCCGGCCTGGCGACGCGGGCCACCTCGCCGACGAGCTCGCGGAGTTTTGAGGCAAGCTCGTCGGCCTTCCTCGTCCTATCGGCGCCGGACACCTCGAGCAGCCGGCCCCCAGTGCGGGCCGTGCGGAAGCGTAGCCCGCTGATCTCCAGGGCCGCGAGGTTTATACCCCTCTCGGCCCTGGATAACACGTCGGCATAGGTCACCGTTGAGTCCCGCGGCAGTGTGATGGCCACTGCCTCCGACGCAGGGACTCGCAGGCGACGGCCGCGCTTCCGCTTCCGCTTGGGCTGCTGGGCTGCTGGAGCAGCCGGCGCCCGGGGCGCCGGAGCAGCCTGCCTCGGCGCCCGAGATGCCGGGGAAGCCGGCCTCGGCGCCCGGCCCCCCCGCGCCACCACATTCCACGCCTCTTTGAGAGGCGGCGGCGGCGGAGCAGGCCGGATGGCGGGACGAGTCGGGGCCGGAGGAGCGGCTCCGCGGGCCGCCTCGGCCTCGCGGGTCGCCAGGCTCCTCCTGCCACCCCTCTTTTGACCCTTCGCCCCCGCATTGGATGTTGCGGCGGGGGCGGAGGAGGCTGCGGCCATCGGCGCAGGGCCGCGCGCCGGGGAGGCCACCGCCGGCGGGGCGGCAGAGGCGTCAACCGCAGGCGCCGGGGCACCGCGCTCCGGCGTTTTGCGCACGTATGCCGTTATCGGCGGGGATAGTCGCTTTTCCGGAAGGAGCCGGTCCTGGATGCCCGACATCCTAGCGTCGACCAGGAAGAAGATTTCCTCCCTGGTCATCGCTTCGGGTGCCGGGGCGGGGACGGAGGCCGCCACTCGCCTCTGGGCCTCGACCTCGGCCCTGAGGGCGAGGATTTCAGCCCGAAGCTGGGCGACCTCCTCCGACTCCTTCCTGGCGGCGAGCTTGTGCACAGCCTCTGCCGCCGTCGCCACCGCCTTCCGGATCTCCGCCACGTGCTGGCACTTCATTCTTGTTTGTTTTCGGGCAAGTGAACCGATCAGCTCCAAGGCTGAATCGGCCACCCCCACAAGATCTTCGGCGCCGCACGTGGCCGCCACCTCCCCTTCCTGGGCAGGGCCCTCGGACGACACCGCCCGGGATCGCTCCTGCAGGGCCGCCTTTTTTGCCGCGACCTCGGCCGCCAGCTCCTCCTCGGCGCGCAGTTCGAGCTCGCGCTCTCGCTGCGCGCACAGTTCGGCCTTTGCCTTTGCGAGGCCGACGTACTCGCCCGTTGTGGGCGGGCGCCCTCGACCTCGCTTAGGCCGCGCAGTTTTGGCCAAGGCCACCTCCTCTCCTTCAAGCGGCCGCTTTCGCCACAGGCGACCCATCGGGGAGGGGGAGCTAGATCTTGAGCGCTCCCCCACCGACATGCAGCTGTCCGAAGACTCGGACAGCCGCAACTCCTGCGGCAAATCTATGCGCGAGAGTGCCACGCGTGGCACCCTCACCTGCTCCACGAGGGCCGAGGCCCTCGCACTCACGGAGACCTTGTCCTCGGATTTCGCGCTCCCGGACCGGCTCCTCATCTCCACCGAGGAATCTCTCCTCTCTACGTCTTTTTTATTAAAGGTTTTGTTGATTGGTTCCATATTTGTTCCCACGAGTATGGGGGAAAGGATTACCAAGACTAGCAGAGCCCCCTGTACTAGCTTGGGCGTATATACACACGGAGGTCCGCCAGTTTCCGCGGGTTTTTACGACTTTGCTGTCGGGTGTTATTGACTTTTCCTTGTCTCGGGCCGGCCAATTAAGGCAAGCCCCCTGTCCCGGCGCCACGCCGCTAGACATGACAACGACACGCGACGCCGAAACAGGTTGCTCAACGTTGTCCCCGGAAGGGGACATCCCCCTGGACACGAGCTAACGCATCCAGAAGGACCGCCGAGCCGCGGGGTACTCCCGCCCACAACCACGTCCAAAAGGACCGCTGTCCATGAAGGACCCTCGAAGAGCGAAGCGCTCTCGCGCCGGAGCGGCGCCCGATGTCGGGAGAGACCGCCCCGCATCGCCAGTCAGCTCTGATGATCAGAGTAGTACCGGGAGCGGGGCAGTCGCCGACACTCGCGGTGGCGAAGCACCGCCGCGGACCTTGCAGGTCCGCCATACCACGACCCCTCCGCGGGTCAACCGGTGGGATATCAGTCAACGGCCAGAAACCCTCCTCCCGTATAAATACGGGTCGGAACGAATCTGACCGCTGTCCAGGGAGCACCAGAACACCGCTTCCCTTACCCGGAGATCGCAAGCGATTTCCAGGGCACGAGAAACGGTGCACCAACGTGGAGGTTTCCCACCCAGCCCCCCAGGTTAGGTTAGGTTAGGTTAGGTTAGGTTAGGTTAGGTTGAGCGGATCATGGCCATACGGATCGTACGGGGCTACCGTACAATCTCGTACGAGGCGGCGACGGTCCTCGCGAGTTATCCCCCCTTCATCATCCTGGCCGAGATGTACGCGTCCGCGTACGATCTCGGCCGGGGAGGGGGGGACACGCGGGGACACGAAGTGCGGAGGCGGGAGGCCTTCCGGCGGGTCCTGGGGGACTGGCGCGACGCGCTGGTCCTCCAGGGCGGTACGCGTTCGCGCGCCGTTGGGGCCGTCCTGCCCCACCTCGAGGCCTGGGTGCTCCGCAAATGGGGCACTGTCACCTACAGGTTGACTCAGATACTCACCGGGCACGGGTGCTTCGGTGAGTATCTGAGTCGAATAAAACGCGAAGAGACGGCGAGATGCCACCATTGCGCATCCGACCTGGACTCGGCCCAGCACACGCTGGAGGTCTGCCCGGCCTGGGCGGACGAGCGCCGAGTCCTGGTCGACGGGATCGGGCGAGACTTGTCCCCGCCGGCGTTGGTCGCGGCAATGCTGGCGGGCGAGGAGGAGTGGAGGGCTGTGGTCTCCTTCTGCGAAGCAGTCATGCTCCAGAAGGAGGCCGCCGAGCGGGGTCGGGAGAGAGCCGACCCCGCTCGAAGGCGGCGGCGGCGAGCTCAGTGATCGCCGCCGCCGACGGGCCGCGAGGGCGCACACCCCGCGGGTGCGCCCGGGTCGCGGCCCGGGAAGGATGACCCCCGGTGCGGCCGGGGAGGGTCGTCCGGGGCGCCGCCGGCCGCGCGCCTCTTTACAGCGCGCGGTCGGAGCCGCCCCGCCCGGGGGAGCCTCGCCAGGCTCCCCGAGGATGAGCACCCCCTCGTGACAGAGGGGGGGCGACGGCGGGGTGGACCAGAGGGGTTTATCCGAATCCTGGACCACCCCAACGCCGGAGGAAGGCCGCCGCGAGGTTTTAGTGGGTAACCCTAGGATCGGATTTCAGTTTACTGTTTTGGGAGTCCCACACTACCCCCTGCCGTCCCCAGGCGGGGGGTGTGCATAAAGCATTTCCTCGCGTAAAAAAAAAAAAAAAAAAAAAAAAAAAAAAAAAAAAAAAAAAAAAAAAAAAAAAAAAAAAAGGTTAGGTTAGGTTTTTTTTTTTTTTTTTTTTTTATATTTCCGCCTTGTACCCTACCGGGCCGCGGGAACTACGTGAGTATGACCTCCGCGGCCCGGCGAGGGGGGGCCCCTTTGCGTCGGGGCCCGACGTGGAACGACCCACTCCCGTGGAGTGGGGAGGGGTCGTCCGCCGTTTCCACGGCGCGACGCGTCTTACGACGCGTCGCGCGTGGGGTTATGTCCCGGCCAGGGCCGCCATCAGACTCGACGGCGGCCCCGGGCCGGGGCCCGGCGGGGCGGGAGCGTGCCACCAGCACGCTCGCGCTCCCGCAGGGCTTCACGTTTGGCCGCCATCACCTCGCTAGCGAACGAGGCGACGGCGGCCCAACACTGGTCGCTGCCGGCCATGGCAGCGACGACGGCCGGCAGCGACAAATCCGTCCCGATTGCGCCAACGAGTCGGGCGCGTTGGGCGCCCCAGCCCGTGCACACGGCCAGAGTGTGTTCGGCCGTGTCCACGGCGCCGGACGCGCAGTGGTGGCACGCGGGCTCCGCGAGGATGCCCACCAGTTCCCACAGGTACTTGCCGAAACAGCCGTGACCTGTGAGAAGCTGAGTGAGCCAATACGCGGGAGCCCGGTGCCTCGCCTCGACCCATTGGCGCAATACGGGTCGGACAGCCTCGGCGAGCCGTCTGCTCGCCGAGGGGTCCTCCAGCCTTTGAGCCCATCGCTGGAAGAGATCCTCGCGACATTCGCTCCTCCAGCGAGCGATCTCCTCCGCGAGGGGCTCCGACGATGTCTGCCGCATCAGGGCCCTTCTTCGGTACACCTCCGCCAGGACCCCGGCCTCGAGGTCCCAGGGGAGGCTCCCGGCAATTAGGCACGCCGCCTCGTATGAGACGGTGTGGTACGCCCTGGAGGCCCTCTGTGCCATGACCCGCTGCGGACGACGCAGCAGGGCCACGTTCCCGGCACTGAGGGCCCCCGCCGCCCATATTGGCGCTCCATAGAGCGCCATGGAGCGAACCACACCGTCGTAAAGGCGGCGGCCGACACACCCCGCCCCCCCACAGTTGGGGAGTAGGCGTGCGAGCATTCCCGCGCACGACACCAGCTTGGGCGCCAGCGCGCGGAAATGCCCGCTGAACCCCCACCGACCGTCGAGGACGAGACCGAGATATTTCATGGTCCCCCCGACGGCGATGCGGGCTCCGCCCACCGTTATGAAGTACCCCGGGGGGGGCTTCGTCCGAGGCCCATGGAAGAAGAGGGCCTCGGACTTCTCAAGGGCCACCCGCAGCCCGAGGGCCCTGATGCGGCCGACGACATGGGCCGTGCCCGCCGTGGCGAGCACGCCCGCGTCCCTGAATGATTTGCCCCGCGCGGTCACCAGGGTGTCGTCGGCGTAACATATTACGCCGACTCCCCGAAGGTTGGCGCCGCGCAGGGCCCAATCGAATCCGATGTTCCACAGGAGTGGGCCTAGAACCGACCCCTGTGGAACACCGCACCCCATCGCCCTGCGGACCACTCGCCCCGGGACCGGGTATGTGATGGCCCGGTCGGCGAAGTAGTCCGCAAGGACGCGCCTGAGGTACCACGGGACGTTGTGGTACCTCAGGGCCTCCGCGATTGTCTCCCAGGGGATGGTGTTGAAGGCGTTGGCGATGTCGAGCGACACCGCCAACAACACCTCCCCCCGGGAGACAGCGCTCTCGACGCTGTCCCGCAGCCGAGAGATGGCGTCCAGCGTGGACCTCCCGCGGCGAAAGCCGTACTGTCCGTCGCTGAGATTGGGGCCCACCGCCTCCAGGTGCCCGACGAGGCGCGCAGCGAGCACGCGCTCGAAGAGCTTGCACGCCTCATCGAGCAGAACGATGGGGCGGTAGGCCGACGGCGAGTCGGGGGGTCGCCCGCGCTTCGGGATAAGCACGAGCTTCCCCGACTTCCACCGCCGCGGGATCGTGCCGGACGCCACTATCTCCGACATGAGGGACAGCGTCTCCTCCCCGAGGACCGGCATCACGCGGACGAGGATCCGCCCGGGAACCCCGTCCGGACCCGGGGCGCGGCTCTTCAGCTTGAGCGTCTGAACCGCAGCCCCGAGCTCGTCCTCGGACACGGGCGGAACGACCTCGCCCGCGGCCGGTCCTCCTTCGGGAGTCGGTGCCGCCATTCTGGGCGGCACCCATTCCTCTCCTCGGCTCGGGAATAGGGAGCTGACCACGCGCTCCAGCAGGGGGGGGTCGAGAGACATCGTCAGCGGGGGCGCCGCAGGTCGGAGCTTCTGCGTCACGACCTTGTACGGGCGCCCCCACGGATCCCCGTCGATGCTGTCGAGCCACCCCTGCCAGGCCTCCGCTTTGGCGGCCCTTATGGCGGAGGTCAGGGCCGCGCGAGCGGCCCGGTACGCGGCGAGCAACGCCTCCTCGCGTGCCGGGTCCCTGGCGCTTCTTCTTCGGCTTCTGGTGCACCGGCGGCGGGCCGAGACACACTCGGCCTGTAGCCCCGTGAGGTGGGGCCGCCACCAGTACACCTGCCTGCGCTTTTTAGAGGGACCCGCTCGTCGCATCGCCGCGTCGCAGACGCGAGACAGTGCTCCAGAGAGCCTCTCGCATCTCGCGTCCGCGTCCGGGCCGCTATCGGCGTTAGCGGCGGCCCATCGCTCCACGATGGCCGCCTCCGTGGCCAGCTCCGGGTCCAGGGTGGACAACCGCCACCGTGGACCCTCCTCCGACCGGGGACGGTCCACACCGCCCGCTCTGGCGTCCGAAGGGGATGGGACTAGGTCGAACCTTATGTATAGGTGGTCCGACAGCGTCTCCACCCCCTCCTCAACCCGCCACCCGATTGCGCGGCGGGCCAGGGCGGGACTCGCGAACGAGATGTCGACGATTGACCCGCCCTGTTGACGCACGCACGTGTGGACCGCCCCCCGGTTCAGGAGGACCATTCCCGTGGACACCGCCCACTCCTCCAGGGTCTCCCCCCTGGCGCTGGTCGCCGGAGATCCCCACGAACGGGATTTGGCGTTGAAGTCTCCGGCGACCACCACAGGGGTGGGGTGCACTTCTTGGACCAGGTCGCCGACCTCGACCAGCAGACGCTCGAAGTCGGCGAGGGTCCTGTTCGGGGAGAAGTACACCCCGATCACTGCAACGTCGCCCAGCAGCACGAGGACGCATCCGCGCCCCCTCCGCACCCTGCGGAAGGGGAGGCACAGCGAAGCGCCGCGCTGCCAGGCGACGATAGCCACCGAGCCGTCGTCGGCGCCCGCCCAGTCGTCACGGGCTTGGACGCGGTACGGCTCGGCGACTATGGCGACGTCGATTTGCCACTGCGCAGCCGTCTGGAGAAGCAGATCCTGTGCGGCCGCGCAGTGGTTCACGTTCGCCTGCAGGATGGAGACCCTGTGAGCCATTTAATTGGTGGCGGTGTCCATTGCCACCTCTGCGGCTCTTGGAGCCGTCGCGGACGCGGCGGGGGTGTCGCGATTACCCCCGCCCGTCCTCTTCTTCTTGGTGTTGGCCATCGCCGGGCACTTTTTGTGCCCGAGGCGATGGCCGGCGTCGCCGCCCTCGGTCGCGCAGATCGCGCACTTGGGGTCGGCGACGCAGGTGGCCGCCTTGTGGCCCGGCTGGCCGCACCGGAAGCACAGTGCGCTGCGGTCCGTCTCGCAGCTGCACTGCACCCCCAGGTGCCCCGGCACCAGGCAGCGGTAACACCGCTGGGGCCGCGCGTCGAGGAGCGCGGCCCTGGCCCTCGACCAGCCGATGGTGAGGTGGCCGTCCCCCGTAATCTTTTTGGCCGCCAGGACCGGGCATTTCACCCACACGGTCCCCGGGCGGCCAGGTGGGCGATTGATCACGCCCACCTTTATCGACTCAGGGGGGCACCCCCCCACCTCAGCCACTCGCGCGGCCACCAATTCGCTGGTGACCGCGTCGCTCAGACCGGAGATGCGCATCTCTGCGCAGCGCTCCGGCCTGGAGACGCGGGCCACCTCGCCGACGACCTCGCGCAGTTTGGCCGCGAGCTCGTCGGCCTTCCTCACCCTGTCGGCGCCGGATACTTCCAGCAGCCGACCCCCAGTGCGGGCCGTGCGGAAGCGCAGCCCGCTAATTTCCAGGGCCGCGAGGTCAATCCCCCGCTCGGCCCTGGAGAGCACGTCCGCGTAGCTCGACGCCGAGCCTTGCGGTAGCGTAATCGCTACCGCCGCCGACGCCGGAACCCGCAGACGACGGCTGCGCTTCCTCTTCTTCTTGGGGTGGGCTGCTGGAGCAGCCGGCGCCCGGGATGACGGAGCAGCCGGCCTCGGCGCCCGGGACGTCGGAGCAGCCGGCCTCGGCGCCCGAGACGCCGGAGAAGCCGGCCTCGGCGCCCGGCCCCCCCGCGCCACCACGTTCCACGCCTCCTTTAGAGGCGGCGGCGGTGGAGCAGGACGGGTGGCGGGACGAGTTGGGGCCGGAGGAGCGGCTCCGCGGGCCGCCTCAGCCTCGCGAGTCGCCAGGCTCCTCCTGGCACCCCTCTTTTGACCCTTCGCCCCCGCATTGGATGTTGCGGCGGGGGCGGAGGAGGTCGCGGCCGTCGGCGCAGGGCCGCCGCGCGCCGGGGAGGCCACCGCCGGCGGGGCGGCAGAAGCCCCGACCACCGTAGCCGGGGCACCGCGCTCCGGCGTCCCGCGCGCGAACGCCGTTATCGGCGGCCCGAGCCGCTTCTCCGGCAGGAGCCGGTCCTGGATCCCCGACATCCTAGCGTCGACCAGGAGGAAGATTTCCTCCCTGGTCATCGTCTCGGGTGCCGGGGCGGGGACGGAGGTCGCCACGCGCCTCTGGGCCTCCACCTCGGCCCTGAGGGCGAGGATTTCGGCCCGAAGCTGGGCGACCTCCTCCGTCTCCTTCCTGGCGGCGAGTCTGCGGACGGTCTCCGCCACCGTCGCCACCGCCTTTCTGATTTCGGCCACGTGCTGGCACTTCATGCGGGTTTGCTTGCGGGCAAGCGAGCCGATCAGCTCTAAGGCTGAGTCGACCACCCCCACAAGCTCTTCCGCGCCGCACGTGGCCGCCACCGCCCCCTCCTGGGCAGGGCCCTCCGACGACACCGCCTGGGATCGCTCCCGCAGGGCCGCCTTTTTCGCCGCGACCTCGGCCGCCAGCTCCTCCTCGGCGCGCAGCTCGAGCTCGCGCTCGCGCTGAGCGCACAGCTCGGCCTTCGCCTTCGCGAGGCCGACGTACTCGCCCGTGGTGGGCGGGCGTCCTCGACCTCGCTTGGGCCGCGCGCCGGTTCTGGCCAAGGCCACCTCCTCACCCTCCAGAGGCCGCTTCCGCCACAAGCGGCCCAACGTGGAGGGAGAGGTCGAGCGGGCGCTCCCCATCGACATGCTGCTGTCCGAATCCTCGGACAGCCGCAGCTCCTGCGGCAAATCTATGTGCGAGAGTGCCACGCGTGGCACCCTCACCTGCTCCACGAGGGCCGAGGCCCTCGTACTCACGGAGACCATGTCCTCGGAGTTCGCGCTCCCAGACCGGCTCCTTGTTTCCACCGAGGATTCCCTCCTCTCTTCGTCGTTTTTAAAAGTTTTGTTAATTTGTTCCATGTTTGTTCCCACGAGTATGGGGGAAAGGATTACCAAGACTAGCAGAGCCCCCTGTACTAGCTTGGGCGTATATACGCACGGAGGTCCGCCAGTTTCCGCGGGTTTTTACGACTTCGCTGTCGGGTGTTATTGACTTTTCCTTGTCTCGGGCCGGCCAATTAAGGCAAGCCCCCTGTCCCGGCGCCACGCCGCTAGACATGACAACGACACGCGACGCCGAAACAGGTTGCTCGACGTTGTCCCCGGGAAGGGGACATCCCCCTGGACACGAGTTAACGCATCCAGAAGGACCGCCGAGCCGCGGGGTACTCCCGCCCACAACCACGTCCAGAAGGACCGCTGTCCAAGAGGACCCTCACTGAGAGCATGCACTCTCGCGCCGGAGCGGCGCCCGATGTCGGTAGTGACCGCCCCGCATCACCAGTCAGCTCTGATGATCAGAGTAGTACCGGGAGCGGGGCAGTCGCCGACACTCGCGGTGGCGAAGCACCGCCGCGGACCTTGCAGGTCCGCCATACCACGACCCCTCCATGGGTCAACTGGTGGGATATCAGTCAACGGCCAGAAACCCTCCTCCCGTATAAATACGGGTCGGAACGAATCTGACCGCTGTCCAGGGAGCACCAGAACACCGCTTCCCTTACCCGGAGATCGCGAGCGATTTCCAGGGCACGAGAAACGGTGCACCAACGTGGAGGTTTCCCACCCAGCCCCCCAGGTTAGGTTAGGTTAGGTTAGGTTAGGTTAGGTTAGGTTAGGTTAGGTTAGGTTAGGTTTTTTTTTTTTTTTTTTTTTTTTTTTTTTTTTTTTTTTTTTTTTGTCCGGGCGCTATGGCCCGGCCCGCGAACTTATCCCCTAACGTTATCAGGGTTCTTATGGTTTCCATGCAAATGATTTAACGCTATATTTTTATTACTTATGTTTTTCGACTGTTTGTCTGACTGGCAATACATTATTTATTCGAATAGTGTTGGACACAACACTGTACAATGGGGTTTAATTACTATAATTACAGAATATAATAACAATAGTGAAACAATAATAAATAATAATAAATGCCCTGTCTGATATCTGCGATTTTGACTATACAAAAATGCAGTATCAGCGGACACTTGGCTAATTTGACATTATATAGATTGACATTATATATACGATTCCATCAGCAGCTGTTTACGTTAGAAAAGAGCTGGATGTGTAATAAGCAATGAGAACAATACGAATAATTATAATTAATACAATAATATTAAATATTAAATAAATTACATTTGGTAAGATATAAAATTAATTAGATATAACCTAGCCTGTTTCTATCATCTTGGCTGTGCAAGATGTAGCACTGGTGGTTTTTTCTTTATTTAAATATTACATTGATACATATATTATAAATTACAATTTCATCAGCGTCTATTTACTTCGTAAATAGCCGGATGTAAGACTAATCCTGGCATTAATTGTTTACATAAATTACATTTCTTTAAACATTATTTACAAAGGGTAAGAAAGAAGAAAGAAGAACAGACAAGATCAAGATTTAGCATTCACACGCACATCAAGTAGAGTAGGTATATTAGACAGTAGTAACAGGGTAGACAATACAATAATAATACGATACACATATTCATATAACATAACAAATAAATACATCAGAAATTCACTTTACATCAGTCATTCGCAAACTATATCATTACTTAAGCATTATTCAAATTTGAAGATTCCAAGCTAGTAAAAGATTAAAGGATTTCAAGCTAATTAGGATGCCCCATAGTTAAATGAGATTAATCGAAAAATTTCCCAGGAATTGTGATTGTCTGCATGGTCGTACCCTATCTCCTCGTTAGGGGTTTATAATCATTTACTGTCGCTTTTAGCGTTTTAGCATGCTCTCCCCGTGCTCCGCCCATACCCCAGGCTACGTTTAGCAAGATTACCAGATCCTAAGCCTTCCTAAGTTTTATTTCTCTCTAGGAGGATCCCTGCTAGCTTTCTAGCATACTGTAGAAAATGACCCCGCATTTTCACATCAGACATGATTGTGCATAAATTCCCCACCGTCACTCTCTCATTCATTCTCTGCTCAAGTTCGTATCTGTCCCGTGAGTGTATTGGGCAGTCAACTAGCACGTGTATTATGCCCTCCAGACTATCGGGCTGGCACAGACACGAGGGGCTAGTCTTACATTTAAACCTGAATAGGTATTCAGAGAAGCCGCCGTGTCCAGTCAGGATCTGTGTTACAATACCGTCCAGTGTCATCTTGCGAATCACTGGATAGGCACTCCTCGCATCTGGGAAGAATATCTTGGTGGTTGCAGCAACCGTACTCTGCTGGTATTGCTGGTTCCACTCCTCGATTGATCTTTCCCTTATGGTCCTCTTCACGAACGACACCGGACACCTGTCATAATCTGGGCTGGTTTTGATGTTTTGAGCGGCATCTTTAGCCAGTCTGTCTGCTCTCTCATTACCTTCGAGTCCCACGTGTGCTTTAATCCAATACAGGGCTATTGTCTTCCCCTGTGCGGCACCCATGTCCAAGTCGTCTCTAGCCTCACATGCAAGAGGATGGAGCAGGCTGTTGTTAATGACCGTGTCAAGTGCCGCCCGCGAGTCACTAATAATGTTATATTGCTGCTGCTTGCCCCTCACTACTTGCTCCGCGGCGCACCTTAGCGCTAGGAGTTCGGCCTGGAAGACCGTGCAGTACGATGACAGTTTCATTTTTTTGGTCATGATTTCAGATCCTCCACTCCAAACAGACAAGGCTGCGCCAACGTCATCTCCCATCTTACTACCGTCTGTATAAATGTTAGTTGCGGTATCCTCCATAGCTGCGATTTCTTCCTCGTGTGTTAGAGAGGTATATTCTCGCCTGATGCGTAAGGCAGGATGCGGTCTACTCCGGTATGCCATCGGCCTCTCCATGTGTCTGCCCGCCGGAATGTTTTCGCTGGACATTCCTCGTCTGGCCTCGTAGAGAGCAGCGTGTTCCCTTATTCTTATGTCCAGGGGCAGCATCCCAGAAAGAATCAGCGTCGCATGAAGCGATGTCGTTCTGTATGCTTTGCAGATCTTCTGCATGCAAGACCGCTGTAGCCCATATAGCTGCCTTTTGACTAAAACCTTATGCGTCGCCGGTGCCCAGACACAAGCCGCATAGGTTATTATGGGCTCAACGGCAGCCACGTATATGGTTCTTACAATATCCGGGTGTAGACCCCAGCTCACCCCAGCAGCAAAAGAAAGGCGTTTGGCGACATCCATTGCCTTCCTGCATACATTGGCCGTATGTGCGTTAAATGTAAGTCCACTGTCTATCGTGAGTCCCAAGATTTTCATTTTGTCACTCATGGTCACTCTGGTTCCCCCCATACTCAACTGCGGGACGTCATACTTCAGCTTCCTCGTTATTGTGATTGCACAGGTTTTATGCGGGGCAAACCGAAGCTTATTCCTATTGCCCCACTGCCAGATACGTTCAAGAGCACTGTTGCCCCTTCTCTCTATATCCGCCGCAACGTTCCCACTAAAAACGAGGACGACGTCGTCGGCAAAGGCCTGGACGTAATCCCCTTCCCCAGCTAGATCATGTAGGAGAGGATCGAGGAGCAAATTCCAAATGATAGGTCCTCCCACTGAACCCTGGACGCACCCCATACTTGCTCGTTTTGTATGTTCATTTCCAGCATATCTTATCCGCACCTGTCTATTCTCTAAATAGCTGTATATAGCCCTTCTCAGGTTTCCGGGACATTGGGCCTCGACTAGTCTCACCTTCACCGCAGGCCACCATGCACTGTCGAAGGCTCCCTCTATGTCCAGCGACACTAGTGTGATCAGCTTTTTCTTTTGTAGTTCACCTTTCACGTGGGTCATTAGGTCATAGAGGGAGTCCTCGGTACTGCGCTGTGGAAGGAATCCATATTGGCGGGCACTCAATCTCGGCAGGACATGCCACGTGAGTCGCCTCATCATAATTTTTTCATAAATTTTCCCAAATACCGGCAACAGGCCAATCGGTCTATAGGATCTGGGGTTTGTGTAGTCCGATTTTCCCGGTTTCCTGATTGCTATAACCGTAGCCTCCTTCCAAGGTGTCGGGAAGTGTCCATGTCGCCAGCATTGGTTAAACAGGGCAAGATTCAATTCCACATCAGGGGATATAACGTGTCGGCAGATGTCGGCTGTAAGTCCGTCCGATCCTGGTGCTTTTTTGGCACTAAATGACATCATAGATGTCTTCAGCTCTTCTGTGGTAATGTCCGGTTCAGAGTCGTCAACGTGTTGATTTGCGTGCTCTTTTGCCATGGCTCTTACCATCCGATGGTGGCTATTGTCGTCTAACTCGGAGTCTTCCCTGTAAAACGTATCTGCCAATAGTTTAGCGGATCCCTTTTGCCCAACCCAGTTACCATTATCGACTAGCGGTGCCTCATCTCCTCTGATGTCCGTTTGTTTGAGCAGTCTGTGGATGCCCGTCCACATGGTCTCCCCATCCTGTCTCTTACAAAACTGCTTCCAGCTGGTCACTTGAGCCTCGCGGACCTGCGTTTCGTATGCTTCCTTTGTTTTAAGGTATTCGGCCACGACCCGTTCCCTTCGTATTTGCGCAGCGCATCTGATGCGTCGTTTTTTAGTGGCCAATTCACGCTTGAGTTTTGCAAGCTCTGGAGACCACCACGCTGGAGTGAGATTACCCAGGGGTTTTTTGCGCGGTATGGTTTCTTGGCATGTCTCAGCTATTATGTGCGTGTATTTGATGATGAAGTCATCTATCTGCTCTGGTGTGGTCAGCTTCTTAACGGTAGATATATTTATGCCGTTTTCATCCTTTTTTGCTTTCAACAGGTCATTGAAGTCGGCCCAGTTTGCCTTTTTGGTGTTATAAAGTCTTGTTGTGCGCTTTATTTGTTTCCCTTTGGGACCAGCCTTCATAAGTCCAAACACAATTGCGTTATGATCGGAGCCAGTGATGGTCTCATCCACATGCCACCCGTCCACTATTCGCAGGAGGTCGTCAGAGCAGGCCGTAACATCCACATGGCTGCAAAGCCTTACTCCTCCTCTAACAGTGTCGAAGGTTGGTACAGTTCCCGTGTTCATCACTGTCATTTCTAGCTCAGCCAGCATGCACATGTACTCCTCTCCCCTATCGTCAGTGATTGCGCTGCCCCACAGAACACTCTTGGCGTTTGCATCTCCACCGATCAACATGCGAAGAGGAGCCAGGTCTCGTCGAATTTTGACCAAATGCCGAACGTAAGGCTCAATCGGCTGATTTGGCTCGAAATAGTAGGACACCAATACCATCCTCCAGTTCACCGTGTCCAGAATGCCCACAGCGATATTATTGGTCGTCAATGTAGGATGCAGTTCTATGTCTATGTCCTCATCAAACACCATTATCGCTGCCTTGACCACGCCCTCACCAGGATTGACGCTCTGAAGAACCCTTATGCCTGCCTGCGTTTTCATCGAATTATGGGCTCCTACATAGGGCTCCTGTACTAAGGCCATCGAGAGTTTTTTGACTTTTGCCTCGAGAAGCAGTTCACGGGTTGCCAAGAATTTCCTCTGCAGGTTTGCTTGGACTACTTTGTGTGTAGCGGTTATTGTGTCATTTATAGTCTGTGTGAGTACGTTAGCAATATATTGTCCCCTCCCTGGCCATTCTGTCATACTTAATGCGTACAGGGCACTCAGGGTGGAACGCATTATGTTCACCTCTGTCTTCCATACCCGCTCTGCCACAGTTCACACACGTTGGACGGGTGCCGGCGGAGAAGTCCTCGCATTCGGTTTTCTTATGGGCGCCTCCGCAATGGCAGCATACCTCTTCCTGGACAGTACACATCTTCCTGCCATGACCGTATCCCAGGCATTGCGTGCACTGGATAAGTGGGGTCTGATCATATACGTGCACCCGCTGCAAGTCCACGTGTATCGTGCCAGCTTCCGTCAGGCATTTCCACAGAGTAGGGTTGGTTCTTAGAACTACGTGAGTCTGCAGGTGATTTCGAGCCCGCCTCCTGTACTGTACCTTCATCTTCATCTGGTCCTCTGGTATTCCTTGTAATAGATGGGAGTTTTGGTTTCTGATGGCCGATATTAGGTCCTCGTCACTGTTATAGGACATCAAGTCCTTTACTATAATCAGCGGGTCCTTGCTAGTCATATCGTCCACCCTTAATCCCGTCCCATTCCCCACCAGTTTGTGTTTAATTTTTTCCAGGTCCTTTTTATCGCTGCAGCCTATTACTATTTTCCTATCCTTTATTTTTCTTACTCTATCGACCTTTAATCCCTCATCTCTGGCCCGTATAATGTCCCTAACGTCCTTTAGCACAGTTTCACCAGTTTTCTCGGTATTTTCAGAGGATATGACAATCGAATGGATTACTTTGTTGTCTCCATCTCGTTTGCCAGCCGCAACACTCGCATATGTACGTTCCTGTCCTGCAGAGGCTTTCATTTCCTTTATTTCCTCATGCATTTTCTTTATATCCTCCCGTAATTTCCCGCCATACTCCTTGTTGTTCAGCGATTCAAGTGTAGAGGACCTTTCTAGGGTTTCATTCACGGTCCTGATGTATGACTCGTGTCGCTTTATCTGGTCCTGTAGTGCGCACATCCGTTGAATTAGTTCTGATTCTACCTGTACATTTTTGCTGTCATCAATTGGGGATCCGCTGGGCTGCATGTGGGGGTCCTGTACTCTGTCTTTTTCCAAAGTCTTTTTCAGTTTATCCATGAAGTTGTTTATGTCCTGTGCGGCTTTCAGGGAGGCATCTCTATAAATTCTGCTAATGTTGTTGCAGAGCCCCAAATTCTTTTTGATAGTTGCTACGCATTCTTGGCATTGTTGTATGTAGGCTATGGCCTCGCCACACACAAATGCGTTCCGTTTTCCACTGAAGGACGACGTTCCCGGCCCCACCGAGAAACGCACTCCCACATGTGGCGTTTTCGGGGTTTTTTGAGAGTGCTGCATTTTGTGTTTTATATGACTTGTGGGCGAGTGAATATCTCTGAATGCCTGCGTATGTATGTCGTGCGAATATGGTTGGATATGCGCGTGTGGGTGTGAGTGGTGCGTGTATATGTGTTTGTATTTAGGCGTGTGTATGTGTGTGTGTATATACGTATGTGTGTATGTGCGTGTAGGTTTGTACGCGTGTGTGTACGTGCGTGCGTATGTGTATGTGTGTGTGTCTTTATTGTAATTGTTCTTTGGTATTAATATTTCCTTTTGTTTGATTACAGGTGTACCCGGTAGCGATCAGTCACCAGCCCCTCTCGGACAGGCTCAGTATCTGCAGAGCACAGGGTGAGTATCTGCTATATGTTGAAAAATCGCGGATTATAAGAGTGTATAAATTCAATTCAATCAAATAAATAAAAAAATAAAAAAAAAATAATTGTAAAAGTGTATAAATGCAGTTCAAAAAATAAAAAAAATAATAAAAGTGTATAAATTAAAATTGAATAATAATAATAAATGGATTAAAATAGTAATTTTCTAATTATAACTATCGGTCAAGATGTTATGTTTGGATTTAGGTCAAGATTAAATCTAGTTTGCGCAACAAATGCTTTTCCAGTGCCTTAGAACCTGTCCCCTCTATGGCAGCAATTAAAGTCCCGGTAATGTCCAGTGTAATCCAGGAAACTGGATTCTCCTAGGACAAACCACTGTCGAAATATCCCCGCTAGAAATTTCGCCAGAAATACTTCTAGCCTCGGCCTACCAGTCTGGTTTTAACTTAGAGCGGCCGGGTTTTGGTGTATATATATTTTGTGGTTTCTGGAATGGGGTTAGGTTAGGTTAGGTTAGGTTAGGTTAGGTTAGGTTAGGTTAGGTTAGGAAGGCGGCGGCCGCGAGGCCACCCTCCCCTGCTAGGGGACAGGCGGGCGGATCAATGGAGGTCCAATAACGGACCTCCACGCTCGCTTCCTCCAGGGCAACCTGAACAACCGCCGCGCTGCGCAAGACCTGCTTGCGCAGACGGTGGTTGAACATTCGGTTGCCCTGGCGGTGGTCGCCGAGCCCCATCACGTCCCCGTCCACCCGCGATGGTTCGGGGACGACGCGGGCTTGGTGGCCGTTTACTGGGTTGAAGGGAGCTACTGCTCCCTCCTGTGGAAAGGTCCAGGCTACGTCGCCGTGGAGTGGGGATCCATGGTCGTAGTGGGCTGCTACGTCTCTCCGAACAGCGGCCTCGCCGCGTACGAGGCATACCTGGACGGGCTGGCGAACCGCCTTCGCGGTTGCGCCCCCCGTCCGGTATTCGTCCTGGGCGACTTCAACGCTCACTCGAGCGAGTGGGGTGACGCCCGGGACGACGTCAGAGGAGAGACGCTTCTGGAGTGGGCGGCAGGACTCGACCTCCGGTTGCTCAACCGGGGGTCGGTCAGCACCTTTGTGCGGTGGCAGGGGGAGTCGATCATCGATCTATCGTGGGCGACTCCCTCGGCCGCCGCCATGGTGACCGGATGGCGGGTGGCGGAGGAGGTGGTCAACCTGTCTGACCACCGACACATCCTTTTGGATGTGTCGCTCCGCCGCCCAAGCCGCCCGCGCCAGACTAGCGGCCCTCCGCGGCGCTGGTCTCTCAAGCGGCTCGACCGAGATATGGTCGTGGCCGCCGCCAGCGTCGCGGACTGGACGGAGGGAGCGGTATCGCCCGATCCCGAGGCGCAAGCGGCCTGGCTGCGCGACACGATGACGTCGATCTGCGACGCGTCGATGCCGCGAGTCGGGCCGCCCCGGCGGGGCTCCGTGTACTGGTGGAGCGAGGAGATCGAACGGCTGCAGAAGGCCGCCTTCGTCGCTCGCCGCCGGTACCTGAGAGCCCGGAAGAGAAGGCGAACCACGGTCGAGGAGGCTCTCAGAGTCAGACGGGAATACGGGGCCGCCGCGCACGCCGTATGCGTCGCCATCGCTGCGGCTCGCGAGCGGTCCTGGAACGAGCTCGTCGAGGGACTGGACAGGGACCCATGGGGACGCCCGTACAGGATGGTTCTGGGCAAGCTGACCCCGTGGGTCCCTCCGTTGACGGAATCCCTGGACCCGGAAGTCGTGGGAAGAGTCGTAGACGCACTCTTCCCTAGGGTCCAGGGCGGTCCCTCTGTTCCTCCGTCACAGTCGGACCACGCTCCGTGGTCCGACGAGCTGGAGGTGACGGAGGACGAGCTCGGGCGGGCCGTCGCACGGCTCGCCTCCCGCAGCGCCGCTCCCGGCCCGGACGGAGTTCCGGGTCGGGTCCTGGCGCTCGCTCTGGGAGTGTTAGGGAACAAGGCAAGGCGGCTGTTCACCAGCTGCCTCCGCCGCGGGGTGTTCCCCCTCGACTGGAAGTCGGCGAGACTGGTGCTCATCAGGAAGGAAGGGAGGACCGGAGACGCTCCGTCGTCGTTCCGGCCGATATGCCTGCTGAACGAGGCGGGGAAACTCTTCGAAAGAGTTATCTCCGCCCGTATCAGCAGCCACCTGTCGCAGGTGGGCCCGGACATATCGGACTGTCAGTTCGGGTTCCGGCAGGGGCGCTCGACCATCGACGCGGTGCGTCGGGTGCGGGCCCTGTCGGAACCGGCAGTCCGATCGGGGGGGGTCGCGCTGGCGGTGTCGCTAGACATCGTCAACGCCTTCGGGACCCTCCCCTGGCCGGCCATCAGGGAGGCCCTCGTATACCACGAGGTGCCTCCCTACCTCAGGTCGGTCATTGGGGCCTACCTGCAGGAGAGACGGGTGGACTATGTCGACCGGAACGGGACGGAGCAACGGAAGGAGGTTACGTGCGGGGTTCCGCAGGGGTCCGTGCTCGGGCCCCTGCTGTGGAACCTCGCCTACGATCCGGTCCTCCGCACCAGTCTGCCCCGTGGCGTGAGTGTCGTTTGCTACGCAGACGACACTCTGGTGGTCGCCACGGGGCCCGACTTCGAGCGGACGCTCAGGTTCGCCGAGCTGGGGGTGGCGATCGTCGTCAGACGGATCCGCGGGCTGGGCCTGGAGGTGGCGCCTCACAAAAGTGAGGCGCTGTGGTTCCACCGCCTCACCAGAGGCAGGGAACCCCCGGCCTCGCGGATCCAGGTGGGTGACACGGCTGTCCCGGTGGGGCGGTACATGAAGTACCTCGGCCTCATCCTGGACAGCCGCTGGAGCTTCGAGGAGCACTTCGTACAGATGGTCCCCCGAGCGCGACGGGTGGCGGGCGCTTTGCACCGCCTGCTGCCCAACCTCGGGGGACCGGGGGAGGGAGTTCGCCGCCTCTACGGTGGCGTCGTGCGGTCCGTGGCCCTGTACGGGGCCCCCGTTTGGTCGCGAGACCTCGCGGGGGCCTCCCGCTCCAGGGCTCTGCTGAGGAGCCTGGAGCGGATCATGGCCATACGGATCGTGCGGGGCTACCGTACAATCTCATACGAGGCGGCGACGGTCCTCGCGAGTTATCCCCCCTTCATCATCCTGGCCGAGATGTACGCAACCGCGTACGATCTCGGCCGGGTAGGGGGGGACGCGCGGGGACACGAAGTGCGGAGGCGGGAGGCCTTCCGGCGGGTCCTGGGGGACTGGCGCGACGCGCTGGTCCTCCAGGGCGGTACGCGTTCGCGCGCCGTCGGGGCCGTCCTGCCCCACCTCGAGGCCTGGGTGCTCCGTAAATGGGGCACTGTCACCTACAGGTTGACTCAGATACTCACCGGGCACGGGTGCTTCGGTGAGTATCTGAGTCGAATAAAGCGTGAAGAGACGGCGAGATGCCACCATTGCGCATCCGACCTGGACTCGGCCCAGCACACGCTGGAGGTCTGCCCGGCCTGGGCGGACGAGCGCCGAGTCCTGGTCGACGGGATCGGGCGAGACTTGTCCCCGCCGGCGTTGGTCGCGGCAATGCTGGCGGGCGAGGAGGAGTGGAGGGTTGTGGTCTCCTTCTGCGAAGCAGTCATGCTCCAGAAGGAGGCCGCCGAGCGGGGTCGGGAGAGAGCCGACCCCGCTCGAAGGCGGCGGCGGCGAGCTCAGTGATCGCCGCCGCCGACGGGCCGCGAGGGCGCACACCCCGCGGGTGCGCCCAGGTCGCGGCCCGGGAAGGATGACCCCCCCGGTGCGGCCGGGGAGGGTCGTCCGGGGCGCCGCCGGCCGCGCGCCTCTTTACAGCGCGCGGTCGGAGCCGCCCCGCCCGGGGGAGCCTCGCCAGGCTCCCCGAGGATGAGCACCCCCTCGTGACAGAGGGGGGGCGACGGCGGGGTGGACCAGAGGGGTTTATCCGAATCCTGGACCACCCCAACGCCGGAGGAAGGCCGCCGCGAGGTTTTAGTGGGTAACCCTAGGATCGGATTTCAGTTTACTGTTTTGGGAGTCCCACACTACCCCCCGCCGTCCCCAGGCGGGGGGTGTGCATAAAGCATTTCCTCGCGTAAAAAAAAAAAAATTTTTTTTTTTGTCCGGACGCTAAGGCCCGGCCCGCGAATTTTCCTCCACCATAAGCGGAGACCTTGTTTAGGGGGTAATGAGTTCTTCAGGGTCGAGGTTTTTTAATTTGATACAAACTTTCCTTATAGCTATACACTTTCAGTTTACATTCTTTTACATTAATTTGATACAAACTTTCCTTATAGCTATACATTTTCAGTTTACATTCTTAGCCTATCTTACATTTCTTGTGTTTATATTCTATAGGTTCTTATTCTATCACTATTCTCATCATATTAAATGTTCTTAAGGTAGTTACAATTATTATAGCTATTTTACAAACTATAAGTTTACTTAATTTTAGCTTACCATTATTTTCTTACAGCTCTACGAACACAGTTCATTCTTGACATTAAGTTAATACTAATAAGTTTATTTGTTTTATATGTTGGTGTATCCAGTGTTTGGGGTGTCAGTATGGCTTTGTTGTCGTCAATGTATATCCATATCCATTTATGTTTTGTTTCCATTTTAATCTAAATAATGTTGTTGCTTATATTTAAAAATATATGCTCCAACATAGGTGTTTAGTAGCTTAGTGTTTGGGTCGCCATTTTATTTTTTAGGATTTTAGTTTCCATAATTTAGGTATTGTCAAATGTTGCCATTTCTAATAGCAAATAGCTCACATTTGCACTTAGTCGGTTTTGTGGGAAGCACTGGCCTCTCAGCAGTAGGCCACTGAGGATCTCGCCAGTGCATCCCACTTTTTCCTAACTGGGCAAACGTCACTGAAAGCCATATGGTTTGAGTGCGTCAGCCCCGCCCTTGCGCAGTTTTTGCACGAGGGCTCCTGGCCTTCGAGCAGTTGCGTGCACTCTGACTTCAGATGCGGACCACCGCAAAAGTTGCAGAGGTCCACAGCCTCCGTACAGAGCTTCCGCCCGTGCCCGAAGCCCAGGCACCTCGTGCACTGCACCAGGGGAGACTGGTCCTGCACCTTCACTGACTGCAAGTCGATGTAGACTCTGCCAGCGGACGTGAGCCGTTGCCACAGCTTTGGTGAGACCCGGAGAACGGCGTGGCACTCCAGAGGATTCCTCGCCCTCCTACGGTATCTCACCTCCACTTTGGCCTCGTCCGCCGACAGTGCCCTCATCAGCTCCTGGTTCTGATGGTGCAGGGCGGCTTCGATGTCCTCGTCAGAGTTGTAGGCCAGCAAGTTCTTAAGGACGACAAGGGGGCGCTTATTGGTGGCCTGCTCCACCTTTAGCCGCGTGCTGCCGCTAAGCTGAGCCTCGACTTTGCGAAGCTCCTCCTCGCTGGCGCAACTAATGACCACCCGGCCGTCCCTGACCTTTCGCACCCTTTCGATGCGAACGCCGCTCTGCCTCGCCTTGACAGATTCTTTGATGTGCTCTATGGTTTGAGAGCTGGTCTCAAGTTCATCTGATGGTGATATGATGAGCGAATGCATTGGCTTTGGTTTGATTGGAGAACGCGCCAAGGCTTGCGCATATGTCGGGGCGTCCTCCTTGAAATTTGTCAATTGCCCCTTGATGTCGGCCGCTAGTTCCTTGAGCTCTTGAAAGCCCATTTGCCCTTCGCCACTTGGCACTACAGGTGCGTTTTCAACCGCCACCTGCAATGCTTTCATGGCCATTTGGTGCTCCCCCAAGGCCTTCTCATGTCCTTTCAGACTGTTCATTACCGCCTCGCATACTCCTTCCATTCTTTCCACCATTTTGTCTTTCTTTCTCTCTGTCTCTTTCATGCCGTCCTCTACCGTACCTGACTTTAATTTCTTTAATATTTCGTTCTCCTTTTTCAGCCTTTCGACTTCTTTCAATAGATCTACCTTTTCTCTTTCCATGCCTTCGTTCACTCCCCTCAGTCTCTTATTCTCTTTATTTAATCCATCAATCTCTCTTTCGGACTCCCCCAGTAGGCAATGCGTGCGGTCTGTTGACATGAGTATATTCTTTTTCAAATCAGAACGCAGGTTCCTTGAAACCGCCATGGACCCGTTCACGATACGGACATGGAGAGCGCTCTCCTCCATCCGGCCGTCGAACGGGCCCCTGGCTCGCGCCAACAGCTCCGTCACTGGGTCCACCGGGGGGGCCTGCCCTTCCAGTTTACCGCGCTTACTTGTCGCGGCCTTAGACCCGAGTGTTCGCGGGGCCACCGTGGACGCAGCAGGTGGCGTGACCGCAGCCCTCGGGTCCAACGCCGCCACCCTCTCACCTACACTCACTCTTCCTTCTCTCAAGTGCCCTGGGAGCTCCATATCCCTACTTTCGAGATCTACCGTAACGTTTAAGTTCTTTGGAGGGGTGCGCTTTATTCTTGGGGGAGGTGGGGTCCTTCGCGGGATCATTTTGTCCAGATGTAAAGGGTCTGGGTCAAATTGTATAATCAGTTAATTTGTCTTATGTGTATATTAGATAAATAAAACTAATGATGATGATAACTCTATGTGTATTTAGTTTAGTATGCTGACAAACAATTATTATTGTATATATATTAAAATAGGATATATATTAAAAAAGTGTATATATAGTTTATATTATAGTATTATAATACATGAATATTAAATTAGTACATGTAGTATAGTGTCTATAAATTGTGGTGTCGCAATTTAATATGTGTATATATATTTATGTAGTTTGATAATTGATAATATATTGATACAGTGTTTATGAAATTAAGATAGATAAGGTGTGTTAGTTTAGCTTGTATACTGAATAAAGTGTTTATATAGTTTTATTATACTTATGAATATATGTATTTTGTTTAGCATTTAAGTATGTACTATATAATTTATGATTTACCAATGTTCTGTGTATGTATATATATTGATAAAATAGGATAGATAAAGTTCTGTGGACAACTATATGTTAAATAGTCTATAATTTACTATATAATGCATATATTTTATCAATGTTAATGCTTTACCATTTAATATGTATTGTATAGTTTATAATTCACCAATGTGCTGTATATATATTGATAAGATAAATAGATAAGGTTCTGAGGATAACTATATATTAAATAGTTTGTAGTTCACTTATATAATGTATATATTTTGTCAGTTAGTTATCACTTTTAGTGTATCAATGCAATGTATATTGTTGGTAAGAGAAGCAAGTTTGTACTGTATGGGTTATAGGATAACAATATAGATTGCCTTATGTGTCTACTAGGATATGATAGGTCAATATTATGTTGTACTTGTGTTATACATTTAAGTATGTATTTATTTGTAACACCAGTGCAAGTATTTCACTCTTAATTACCCAATAGAGGCTTGTCTACGTTGTATAGTTTGTATTTGTATTTGTCAATAATCTTTATAAGTGTTGGTGTAAAAGGCCAATTCACTTAGTCACTATTGTGTGTATTTTGTAAGATATTGGTCACTTATTGCTTCAATATAGTAATTTTATATACCCAAAAGGGTCTGTCTATTTAACTAAAGGTATCTATATCAGTGATACTAGTCTTAATTTGTACAGTGGAGCTTGTAAAATTGTCTAAACACTTGTATAGTTCTGTACAAATTATTTGAAATATAGAAGTATAACTTCAATGGTTTACCACAGGTATTGTTTTGAAGCTAAAACTGTACAGAATTATAGTCAATATGCCAATAGGGCTTGTCTAAATAACCGTGCGCAGTCCTAACTTTAGTTAATTTAAAATAATAACATTGATAATAAATATAAACCTGTGTTTATTTACATTAATTATAACCTAGAAAGTCTCAGGGACTTGATCTCACTGCGAATTCTCGCTCCAATAACAAATATAATTCTTGTCTCTAAGATTAGGTTAATGCCAGCGCAACTTGCTGGTAATTAGGGTATTTTCATCCCCAATAAGGGCTAATCACTAAAGTAAATAAAGTCAGTGTAAGTTGGGGCGCTATGTGTATTGCTAATTGACCTTTTCAGGGGCCACTTATTGTTAGACACTAACATTAATAGTGCCCGATTGGTGTTAGCCTATAACATGATCAGGTACACCAATAAATGTCAATAAAGATAAAAATAAGATACTTAAGTTTTGTTCCTACTCAGGTGTGATCAGTCCAAGATTTTAAGCTCAGATCGATGAGTAATTGGTTAATTTAATTTGGTGCCGAACCTAAAAATTAAGATCAAAATTGTAGTTAGTACAGATTGCTAAATAATTTCTAAAGGCGCAGTAATATTTTTAAAAGTAGGTAAGCTATAGGTTACAGTTCTCTAAATTTAGACGTTATTTCTACAGAATAATAGAACATGGAGTATATACACAGAATATAGAACTAAATTTCTACAGATTTGAGATGAATTTATAATAAGTCAAAATGAAAGGTAAAAAGAAATACAATTGTCAAACAAAATTCTTAGCAATAAAGCTCCGTCCATTGACCATTAAGTCAAATAAAGTATATAGTCAACCCCAACTGGGGCTTATCCGTTTCCTTCCAAAGACCTTCAGTATTTAATTAGATGTAATGGGTTAGGGCCCACAGTTGCAGCGGGTGATATAGTTGCTATACAGTTTCTACAGGCGCCAGGCAATTAACAAATGTATGGAAACTAAAAGTTACTATTTCTTTAAATTTGGGTGTTATTTCTAATAAAAAATGTCAAAAAAGTGTGTGTTTGGATAACTTACCATTAAATACCAAATATCTCCGCCCACGGTGCGTTCTAAGGTACCGAACTCAAAAACTGGATAAACCTCCGAATAAAAATTTAAATTTAAAGTTTTTGGGGGATTCTTTCGAATCTCTCCAGCCAGATTTTTCCAAAAATATGCTGTGGTTACGATGAATACAGTTAAAGCCAAAAATGTGAGGAAAGAAGATTTTATAAAATTTTTGCCAGTTGGTGGACGCGAACCTCGGTCTCTCCAAGGACCCGCCCACTTTTGTGCTTCACGCCTTGTCCCGTACGGGGTAGACAGAAGAATTATTTATGAGAACTAAAGCGAATCTAAATGCGATTTCTCCAGCGATGATAGGCAGAGAGATAGCAAATATAATCCAAACATCAAACTAAAAAAAATTTTTAGCAACAAGTGAAATAATTTATATGAATTTAAACTGTAATTCAGTTGTGAAGTTAAATATCTTTAAAATTTTTGCTTATTGTTCGAGACTGTCTCCTTGAATGGTTGAGCGCTATAGCACGCTGTCCCAAACAGGGTAGGCAGTGAGATATGTGAACTGTATATTGAAGTAATACACATAAATACCTAGACTACTTAAAAATAGCTCAAAGTACAGCCCCAACTTTAAACCCGGTCTCTACGGGGTTATGCAGGAAGGTAAATAAAAATAAAAATAAAAATGTTCTTAAAATCTAAAATAATTAATACTAGGTCACACTTTGTCCTTTACCCTATTTAAATATATATATATGTCGAAAACTTCCACCTGCCCACCTCCCTTAGTTTAGCAAGCGTAATTTTTCGTTTTATAACTTTGGTCTTGTAACGTGCATTGGAATGCGGTGACCTCGCCGCTCGCCGCTCGAGCCAAGCGACAACTTTAACGCGAGTTCACCGCCGAGTTCGAGTTTTGGAAAAACTTTCACAGACGCCTTCACCTGTCACTTTTCATGTGGAAAATTATTAATTTAGGCAGCTGATTAAATGCATTATCTAGTCTATGTGGAATTTTTTGTATGGAGTAGTATGCGTCCACTTAATGCGCGAGACAAAAAATTTCCACTTTTGTTTTCGACCGCAAATAAAACGGAAAACTGGTCCAAAAAGAAAACTGTCCGTAGAAAAGTTTTGAAAAACTTTGTAGGGGTAGACGGGGTGTTGATCTATCTGTTGAGATGTCTTTTGGGGTGGTCCGACCACTTATACACTAGGAAAAGCACTAATTAATATTCTAATAAAATGTCACTGTCATAAAAATTTATTTTCTAATGTACTAAATATTGTTTTTTAAAAAGGTTCCACTTGTCCAAAAATTCTAAAAGTCACACAGAATGTACTCACATATATGCTTTATCGAACGCACTAATAACGCTCGGGGGTCATCGATCGATTTTCGGAGATATTTGGCCCCGAAAATCGCCAACGGTTTTTCTTGAATATCTCCTCTGCCGAGCCTCTAAACTAGGCAAGCGAGGTGTCTGGAGAAAGCCCTGGGTGGCCTCCGTCCAGCTGCACCGGTCTCGGTGGTCCCAGGAGACCAGAACCGGAGCTCCGAAATTGCACCGGTTTCGGTTTTCGGCGGATAACTCGTAGAGTATCCGCACAAAAAATCCGAAACTCGGCACAGGGGTGCTCCTTTGGTCCCCGCAGGGGCCCACAGTCCTCGAAACACGATGGTCCGCTGGAAAGCAGAAGTTAAGGCCACTTTAATACTTTTCACACTATCTAGATGTTTGTTTACGTTTTTAAAGCGCGGTTTTTGCTTTATTTTGGCGAAACTATTGGAGATATTTGGAAAATTTTTTCACTATTGTATCGAGCGAATCAGCGCGCAACTTTTGATACTAAATTTAGATTTTTAAGTGAAACTTTGGTGCAACTTTGATTTTTGCAGCGTGGAGCGTTTAAAAATCGTGACACTCGCGTCCAACGCCAAAGTGTGACTGGTTAGGTTAGGTTAGGTTAGGTTAGGTTAGGTTAGGTTAGGTTAGGTTAGGTTAGGTTAGGTTAGGTTAGGTTAGGTTAGGTTAGGTTAGGTTAGGTTGGGCCGCGAGGGCGCACACCCCGCGGGTGCGCCCGGGTCGCGGCCCGGGAAGGATGACCCCCCGGTGCGGCCGGGGAGGGTCGTCCGGGGCGCCGCCGGCCGCGCGCCTCTTTACAGCGCGCGGTCGGAGCCGCCCCGCCCGGGGGAGCCTCGCCGAGGCTCCCCGAGGATGAGCACCCCCTCGTGACTGAGGGGGGGCGACGGCGGGGTGGACCAGAGGGGTTAAACCGAATCCTGGACCACCCCAACGCCGGAGGAAGGCCGCCGCGAGGTTTTAGTGGGTAACCCTAGGATCGGATTTCAGTTTACTGTTTTGGGAGTCCCACACTACCCCCTGCCGTCCCCAGGCGGGGGGTGTGCATAAAGCATTTCCTCGCGTAAAAAAAAAAAAAAAAAAAAAAAAAAAAAAAAAAGGTTAGGTTAGGTTAGGTTAGGTCGTGTGCGGGCCCTGTCGGAACCGGCAGTCCGATCGGGGGGGGTCGCGCTGGCGGTGTCGCTAGACATCGTCAACGCCTTCGGGACCCTCCCCTGGCCGGCCATCAGGGAGGCCCTCGAATACCACGAGGTGCCTCCCTACCTAAGGTCGGTCATCGGGGCCTACCTGCAGGAGAGACGGGTGGACTATGTCGACCGGAACGGGACGGAGCAAAGGAAGGCGGTGACGTGCGGGGTTCCGCAGGGGTCCGTGCTCGGGCCCCTGCTGTGGAACCTCGCCTATGATCCGGTCCTCCGCACCAGTCTGCCCCGTGGCGTGAGTGTCGTGTGCTACGCAGACGACACTCTGGTGGTCGCCACGGGGCCCGACTTCGAGCGTACGCTCAGGTTCGCCGAGCTGGGGGTGGCAATCGTCGTCAGACGGATCCGTGGGCTGGGCCTGGAGGTGGCGCCTCACAAAAGTGAGGCGCTGTGGTTCCACCGCCTCACCAGAGGCAGGGAACCCCCGGCCTCGCGGATCCAGGTGGGTGACACGGCTGTCCCGGTGGGGCGGTACATGAAGTACCTCGGCCTCACCCTGGACAGCCGCTGGAGCTTCGAGGAGCACTTCGTACGGATGGTCCCCCGAGCGCGACGGGTGGCGGGCGCCTTACACCGCCTGCTGCCCAACCTCGGGGGACCGGGGGAGGGAGTTCGCCGCCTCTACGGTGGCGTCGTGCGGTCCGTGGCCCTGTACGGGGCCCCCGTTTGGTCGCGAGACCTCGCGGGGGCCTCCCGCTCCAGGGCTCTGCTGAGGAGCCTGGAGCGGATCATGGCCATACGGATCGTACGGGGCTACCGTACAATCTCGTACGAGGCGGCGACGGTCCTCGCGAGTTATCCCCCCTTCATCATCCTGGCCGAGATGTACGCGTCCGCGTACGATCTCGGCCGGGGAGGGGGGGACACGCGGGGACACGAAGTGCGGAGGCGGGAGGCCTTCCGGCGGGTCCTGGGGGACTGGCGCGACGCGCTGGTCCTCCAGGGCGGTACGCGTTCGCGCGCCGTCGGGGCCGTCCTGCCCCACCTCGAGGCCTGGGTGCTCCGCAAATGGGGCACTGTCACCTACAGGTTGACTCAGATACTCACCGGGCACGGGTGCTTCGGTGAGTATCTGAGTCGAATAAAACGCGAAGAGACGGCGAGATGCCACCATTGCGCATCCGACCTGGACTCGGCCCAGCACACGCTGGAGGTCTGCCCGGCCTGGGCGGACGAGCGCCGAGTCCTGGTCGACGGGATCGGGCGAGACTTGTCCCCGCCGGCGTTGGTCGCGGCAATGCTGGCGGGCGAGGAGGAGTGGAGGGCTGTGGTCTCCTTCTGCGAAGCAGTCATGCTCCAGAAGGAGGCCGCCGAGCGGGGTCGGGAGAGAGCCGACCCCGCTCGAAGGCGGCGGCGGCGAGCTCAGTGATCGCCGCCGCCGACGGGCCGCGAGGGCGCACACCCCGCGGGTGCGCCCGGGTCGCGGCCCGGGAAGGATGACCCCCGGTGCGGCCGGGGAGGGTCGTCCGGGGCGCCGCCGGCCGCGCGCCTCTTTACAGCGCGCGGTCGGAGCCGCCCCGCCCGGGGGAGCCTCGCCAGGCTCCCCGAGGATGAGCACCCCCTCGTGACAGAGGGGGGGCGACGGCGGGGTGGACCAGAGGGGTTTATCCGAATCCTGGACCACCCCAACGCCGGAGGAAGGCCGCCGCGAGGTTTTAGTGGGTAACCCTAGGATCGGATTTCAGTTTACTGTTTTGGGAGTCCCACACTACCCCCTGCCGTCCCCAGGCGGGGGGTGTGCATAAAGCATTTCCTCGCGTAAAAAAAAAAAAAAAAAAAAAAAAAAAAAAAAAAAAAAAAAAAAAAAAAAAAAGGTTAGGTTAGGTTAGGTTAGGTTAGGTTAGGTTAGGTTTTTTTTTTTTGAAATAAAACTAGTAGAGAGTGCTACCAACAGTAGCGCTAATGGTTTACGCTTTCTGTTGGAGCAGTTGTGTTAATATTATTTGTATTTTGGTTAGTTTTTAAAATATATTTTAGAGCATATTGGGGAGTTAGAAAATTTTAAAATTACTTTGTTGTAGAATAAGAAGTATGAAGCAGAGACAGGCATCAAAATTAAATGAGAAAATAGTAGTTAAAGGAAGCTAAGATTACGAATGTTAAGCTAGAGAATGAGAATAAGGTAAAGGAAATTATGCCTAATATGTAAAGAAAATATGTGCAGAATGAACTTATAACTAAATTAGATCTAAGACTTATAGCTATGACATAATATAGTAGTTGCTATGATTGCAATAAAGACAATGGTGGTGATGATGAGTAAACTTATAGCTAGATCTTTTTTTTTTTTTTTTTTTTTTTTTTTTTATTAAATTTATATACTATATATTTATATTATTTATTATTATATATTTTTATATATATATATATATATATATTTTTTTTTTTTTTTTTTTTTTTTTTTTTTTTTTTTTTTAAATTTAATGTGAATGCAGGATGATCTTATAGTAACAGTAGTAGTATGGTGGTGATAACAAATCATCAGGATAAGTATGACATAGTATGGTGGTAATAACAAATCGTTAAAATAAGTAAACAGAGTAAGTAAACTTATAGCTAGGTATTAATACAATAAGTAATAATTTATATAGTAAGTATCGTCAAAATAAGTATGACATAGTACTGACAGTAGTAGTATGGTGGTAATAACACATCATCAAGATAAGTATGACATAGTATGGTGGTAATAACAAATCATCAAAATAAGTAAACAGAGTAAGTAAACTTATAGCTAGGTATTAATACGATAAGTAATATTTTATCTGTGCATTTTAAGTTTAAGTGTACTAGTAATTTTAGCGTATACGTATGAATGGAGAATTAATATATATATTATGTATATAATTTAATTATGTTAAGTATATAGCTTGTTTAAATATATATTTTTTATTTTATTTAAATATATATATAGTGTGTGTATGGATATGTAAATAGGTGGATAGATATATGTGAATGGATGTCTATTAGGTTTTAAGGTTTAGAGGAGACGTAGATAATTGTTATTTATTTCAGTATGGAGGTCGAACCCGCGTTCGGCTAGCAAGGTGCGTACGTGCAAGCTCTGCGCCTTGAGGGGTGCGCAGGGAGGTTGTTAGTATTATATAGTGCATTTGTCTGTACATAATTAGTTAAAGAAATTATGTTAAAAATAACAATAAGTAAACGAAACATTGTAGAGATTCCAGTGAGATATGGTGGTGGTGAAGAGTTTTAGGTATTGTTGAAGAACTTAAGATCATTAACTATAGTGGTAAGATGGGTAAGAAAGATGGAGAGGCTACAATTTTTTTCCGTCATCTTCGTAATTAGTGCAGGGTCGTCGGGTGGAATCCTATCATGGTCGAGGGCGATGAAGAGGTCAGTACGAGTCGGTGAGTATCGGGGGCAGTCGAATAGTAAGTGATTAAAGGTTTGTGAAACGGTGGAGTCGCAAGGGCATAGGTCGTTGTCGGTGATGTGGAAGCGGTGAAGATACGATTTATGATATGCATGATTGGTGAGAAATTGGGTGACGGCGAAGGTGAGTTTACAGGCAGAGGTGAATTTTTGAATATCTAGGAAAGTTGGAAGGAGTTTTTTAGTGTGTATAGAGCCGGGAGAGTTTTCATAATAGTTTTGAGAGGCGATAGTGAGTTGTTTACGGATGTTGGATTTGATGTGGGAAATGGGGGCATGGGTATAGTCGGGTTGTTTGCGGAGAGAGGCGGCGGATTTGGCAGCAATGTCGGCCATATCATTACCAGGTATGTCAGTGTGGGCTCTGACCCATGCAAAGCGAGCGGTGAGGTTGTGGGATCTGGCAGAGTGGAGGGAGTGGAAGATGCGGACAGCTAATGGATTATGGCTGTAGGGGTTGGAAAGTTCCATGAGGGCGGATTGACTGTCGGAGAAGATATATATGGAGTGAATGTCAGTGTATTTGGGTTGTGTGTGTGAGTGTAAGAACCAATTAATAGCCCCGTCGATCGCGAGCATTTCTGCTTGGAAGACGGAGCATGTTGGGTGTAATTTGAATTTTTTTGTTGTGCAGTCGCCATGCGGGTCGATGGCCACAAAGGCGGCGCCAACGACATTATCATGGCGGCTGCCGTCGGTGAAGATGCGTATAGTGTTGTGTGTGGGGAGGGGGAATTGTTGATATTCTAGTAGTGAGTGGATTTCAGTGTAGGATATAGGTACTCTGAGGGAGGGGTGGAGTAGTGCGGAGGGGAGGGCTGGTTTTTCTATAGGGATGTCGGAAGGGAGGAAATTCGAGTGGCCGAGAAGTTTGGTGCTTTCTAATTGGGAAACAGCTTTGATTTTATCCGTAAGGGGGATTAGTCGGGCTAAGGAGATGGAGGTGACTGTGCTGCAAGTGCGAAATCCATGAATGATTTTGATGGCGAATAAACGTTGGAGGGAGAGGAATTTTTTATTAATGTATTTGTAACGGAGGGCACTAGACCAGATGCAAGATGCGTAGGTGATTATGGGAGTGATGACTTGCTCGTATATAGTTCTAATGTTGTCGGAGTGGATGCCCCAGGTAGGTCGGGTGAACAGAAGGAGTTTATGGAGGAGTTTTTTTGATTTTTCTATGGTGTAAAGTGCGTGACTGGTGAATTTGAGTTTGTTGTCGATGATAATGCCTAGGTATTTGAATTCATCACAGTAGGTAAGGGTGGTGTTGTCCATGATGATAGAGAGGGTGGAAGCTTTGCTAGTAAATGCAGTGAGTTTGGTTTTATCAGGCCCAAAGTGCAATTTAACACTTTGACCCCATTTGCTGATGCGGTCGAGTGCGGTGTTGGTGGTGTGTTGAAGTGTGGACAGAGAAGAAGAGTGAATAATGAGAAGGATGTCGTCAGCATAAGCCTGTATGTGGCAGTTGGGGGGGAGGTCGAGGTCGAGGAGTTCGTCAATGATGAGGTTCCACATAGTGGGCCCACATACGGAGCCCTGTATGCATCCCCGAGTCATGGTTCTGGTCATATTGCAGTCCGAGAAATTAAGTTCTATGGTTCGATCAGTGAGATAATTGTTTAATATGTGGTAAATATTTTGGGGGCAGTTATAGTGACGGAGTCTGTGGAGTATGGCCGGCCACCACGCATTGTCAAAGGCAGCCTTGATGTCAAGGGAAAGGGCAATGACATGTTCGCCAAGGGTTTTTTTGGAGCGGATGAAGTTGAGGGCAGTGGAGATGGCTTGGGTGGTAGATGTTTGTTGCTTGAATCCGAACTGGCGAGAGTTACTTAGATGGTGGGAGCTAAGGTGGTAAGTCAGTCGATCAATAATGAGTTTTTCAAAAAGTTTTCCAAAGACATTAATGAGACCTATTGGGCGAAAAGAGGAGAAAGAGGAGTGGTCGGTTTTGCCAGGTTTGGGTATGATTTTGATGACGGCGTGTTTCCAGGGGGTGGGGAAGAAGGAGAGCACAAGACATCTATTGTAGATTTTAGTAAGGTAGTCGGGGAATCGGGTTGCGAATTGGAGGCAGATGTCCGCTGTAAGGTGGTCGATTCCAGGGGCTTTTTTGGGGTTCATGTGTCTGAGGCCGTTTAAGACCTCAGTGGTAGTGAAAGGTGGTTCAGGGGGAGAGTCGATGGGTGTGGGGATTAGGGATCTAATAAGTTGTTGGGAGGGGGTAGAGTCAGGTGTGTCATGGGGGAAGAAGTTGTTGAGGAGGGCGTTTGTGGTGTCGTGGCTGTCAGTAGTGTAGGTGCCGTCGCTGAGGAGTAGGGTGGAAGGGGGGTTGGAGAGTGGTTTTGTTTTGATGATGCGATTGGTGACAGACCATACATTTTCTTTGGTTTGTCGGCTGCAGAATTCCTTGAAATGCTGGGTGGAGGTGGAGCAGAATACGTCAGAGTATTCTCGTCGGGCTTGGTTTCGTGCAAGTATGAGGTCGTCTAGGGGAAGTCGTCGTCGTTTGTAACGGGATAGTTTGTGATGGATTTGAAGGACCTTCCGTTTGAGGGAATCGAGCTCGTCATTCCAAAAGGGAGGTTTTTTTGGTATGCCATGGGCACGGGGGAGTAGGCGGTCACAGGTGTGTTGGATGGCGTACGTGAAGTCAGAGACTAAAAGGTCAATTTCGTCAGTGTCAAGTTGCTCAATGTTCTCTATACGAGGGAGTTTGTCAGCGATCATGGAGGTGAATCTGTCGGAGTTTCTGTTCCAGTTATATGAGGTTGTGTTATATTTGAATGTGGTGAGTTTCTTGTCTTTAGTGAATTTAGTGTTGTGGAATGAGGCATAGAAGGTGATGGCGTTGTGATCGGAGCTGGGGGTGATTTGAGGATTGACGGACCAGTTGCTTATATGAAGGGATGGGAGGTTGCTGATGAGGGTTAGGTCAATGATGGATTCACGAAGTCGGCCATGAGTGACTGTGTTGAAGGTGGGTGCGTTGCCGCTGTTGGAGATGACTAGGTTGTTGGCAAGTATGAAGTCCGCGATGAGTTCACCTCTGCGGTTGTTGGCGTGTGAGCCCCATAGGCTGTGCCATCCATTGAAGTCGCCGCAGATAATGGATGTGGGGTTATGGTGATGGTGAAGGAAACGTTGGAGGAGGTCAAGTGTGTTGTGGGTGTCTGTGCGAGGTTCTAGGTAGACGGATATAAGGAAAATATTACAGTTGGTGTGGGAGTCGGTGGATTGGACAATACACAGTTCAGGGGTGGAGTACTGGGATATGCCAAGGGTGGAGGAGGCGTCTTTATGAATAGCAATGGCTGCGCGAGAAGGGCGTTCGGTGGGAAATTGGTGTAGTGTGTAATCAGAGAGATCAAGTTTCATGCGATTGGTGTTGCCAGTGTACGGCTCGGTGATGAAGGCGTAATGGGGTTGTTGCTGGTTGAGAAAGACAGAGAGTTCATGGGCAGCGTTTCTGCTGCGACCGAGATTTATTTGAATGGAGTTGGAAAGGTTGGGTGAAGATGAAGCGTGGGAGGGGGTAGCAGAAGAGTGATGGTTGCTATCAGGATAACTATTTGGATCCATAATCGATACGGAGGCGGATGCGTGCAGCCATATGGATTTTTCTCGGGCAGGAGTCGGATGTGGCGCTGTGGGAGAGTGAGGGAGTGTTGTCAGTGCCGGCGTTCCCGTTGTGTTTTGTCTGGTGGGCTTTACAGTTGAAGCAGCAGGATTTGTTTAAGTCTTTCTGAACCGGGCAGTCTTTAAATAGATGTCCAGATTCAGCGCAGTGTGAGCATCTGGTGGTGTCTGTTTTACAAAAGTTTTTGGTGTGTCCAAATTCGAGACATTTGTAACACTGGAGTAAGGGGGTGAATTCCTCGACATGAACCCGCTGGTGATTAATATTGATTTTTTGTAAGTGTATGATGTTTTTAAAGAGATAAGGCGAGCAGACAAATACGGCGTTGTATAAGAGTTTGTTTTTATTAGGTCTTTTAAATTTGAATTGTATATCTTCGTCGCTTTTAATGTGGTCAGAAATGAGGGAGTTCTGTTTTATTATGGTGGTTTGCAGTTCATCTGGGGAGGTGTCGGAATTCACCCCCTTAACAATAAACATTGGTTTTAATTTTCTTGAGACTTCAGCAGTGATGTAGGGGTTCGACTTACCGACCTTCTGGAGGGCCGCTTCCAGGTGCTCCGCACTGTCGAACTCCACGCGGATCTTGGCGTTGGAGATGAATTGGACGCCAGCTGGAGTGAATTTGGTGTCCCGGAAGGACACTGCTGTCCTCCAGGATGACAGGGTGTCAGCAGAGGTGGCACCCGGCTTTTTCGACGCGATGATTAGAGATGGTTTGGAGACAAGTGGGGTTGGGGTCATCAGTCTTTGTTGTTGTTGTTGTTTACCAGGGCCGGGTGAAGACATTCGGGCAGCTTGAGCATATGAGAATCCGGTGGGCGAAAGATGCTGAAGGCTTGAAGTATTAGTGAGAAGTTCCTTTTTGAACGAGACCATTTCCTGACGGACGGCGCTGATGATCTCATTCTTTAGGTCGCAGGCTGGTGTAGAAGTAGTCGGAGAGCCGGATTCGCCAGTCGCGTTCAGAAAATTTGGAAGTGAGTTGATGCTTTTGGATATCTCTGCAGCTGCTTCTTTGATTAGTTTCTTGTTGACTGCAGTCACGCTTCGGCCATCATTTATTGTCTTTATAATAAAATCCGAAAGTTTTTGGATGGTGTTTTGTAAAGATGTTGAGTCTTTTGCTTCCGCTGCGGTGCACGGCAGAGAGGGGGGGAGGGTGGGGGGTGGTGCTCCACCATCCCCTCTTTGATCCCCCATGTTGAAATCTACCAGGGCTCACTTGTGTAAAAAGTTATCAGTTGAAGAAGGTAAAAATTCGGGAAAATGGGAGATTTGTTGGTGTGGTTTGGTAGGTTGACCAAACAATCGTTTCAGATCAAACTGAATGAAAATTCGCTCAGAATTGCGCTACGACGCGTACTTTCCGAGATAATTGAGAAACCAAGTTATTCGGTGATGGCGAAAATTACCATTTTGAAGAAAAAATTCAATAAATAAAAAACTATTGATGAGAAAAATTCCAAAATTGGTGTCTCCAGTTCTGGATAGTTATACTGTAAGATAATGTAAAAAAAACAAGAAGTCTTCCTGAGAAATTTTTCAGGAGGGGTAAGAGCGTTTTTGAAATTTTGGTACACACCTGAAAATAGCGTTGGTTTATGTGAAGAAGATGCTGTAGGGGGGCGTGTGATATATCGTTGGAATCAGCACGCCGAGGCGGTTCGAATGACACCTACAACATGCTCCTAGGATGAAAGATGAGGGAGCACGTGGCGGGAAGGAAAATTACCTTATATGATTGAAAAATTATTATCTTAAAAACTATGAGCGGGAAAAATCTGAAACTTGGTAGGTATGTGCACTGATATATGTGAAATAAAATAAAGTAATAAAAAAGGTAGGTTATCGCTTTGGATTTTTAGATATAGAGCTTTCAATGTGAAAGTAAATGGAAAAAATAAATGTTTTTTAAAAAATGTCCAATAACTTCCAAAGTATGTATCACACAATGTTGGTTGATGTTTCCCTGTAAAGGGCTTTTTAACGCGGTTCTAACGAAGTATTACGTTTGGTTGTGGCTATTGTATTTAAGAAGTTAGTCACCACGTGGTTTTTTGAAAATTGTCTGTAAATCACTAAATAATTGTCCGATAGCGTTCAAATTTGGTAGATAGATGGAGAGTCATAAATAAAACAGAATCACAATAGCCGATACACGACGGCCCGCTTAAAATCAAAAGTTTTTGACCAAAAACTGAAAATTTTTTGGGTAAGACTAACCTCAAAATAAGTTTTTGTTCAGAAAAAATCCACAATTTTGGGTGTATCGCTGCACAGTTTAGCACACACTTAGATATCACTGAGAAACATATGTAGACACTTTTTAAAGTTCAAAAATCGCGAAAAAGACCAATTTTTTGAATTTTTGAACGCGGAGCGGCCTAATTCGTGGCGCTCTGGGTGGCGGTCGAGCGCAGACTTGGTTAGGTTAGGTTAGGTTAGGTTTTTTTTTTTTTTAAAATTGCCGCCTCTGACCCTACCGGGCCGCGGGAACTACGTTAGTATACGTCCGCGGCCCGGCAAGGGGGGGCCCCTTTCCTTCGGGGCCCGGCTTGGTACGACCCACTCCCAAGATTGAGGAGGGGTCGTCCACCGTTTTCCCACGCCGCGCGTGGGATTATGTCCCGGCCAGGGCCGCCATCAGGTTCGACGGCGGCCCCGGGCCGGGGCCCGGCGGGGCGGGAGCGTGCCGCCAGCACGCTCGCGCTCCCGCAGGGCTTCGCGCTTGGCCGCCATCACCTCGCCAGCGAACGAGGCGACGGCGGCCCAACACTGGTCGCTGCCGGCCATGGCAGCGACGACGGCCGGCAGCGACAAATCCACCCCGACCGCGCCAATGAGCCTGGCGCGTTGGGCGTCCCAGCCCGTGCACACGGCCAGGGTGTGTTCGGCCGTGTCCACGGCACCGGACGCGCAGTGGTGGCACACGGGCTCCGCGAGGAGGCCCACCAGTTCCCACAGGTACTTGCTGAAACAGCCGTGACCTGTGAGAAGCTGGGTGAGCCAATAAGTGGGAGCCCGGTGCCTCGCCTCGACCCATTGGCGCAGTACGGGTCGGACAGCCTCGGCGAGCCGCCTGCTCGCCGAGGGGTCCTCCAACCTTTGAGCCCATCGCTGGAAGAGATCCTCGCGACATTCGCTCCTCCAGCGAACGATCTCTTCCGCGAGGGGCTCCGACGATGTTTGCCGCATCAGGGCCCTCCTTCGGTACACCTCCGCCAGGACCCCGGCCTCGAGGTCCCAGGGGAGGCTCCCGGCAATTAAGCACGCCGCCTCGTAAGAGACGGTGTGGTACGCCCTGGAGGCCCTCTGTGCCATGACCCGCTGCGGACGCCGCAGCAGGGCCACGTTCCCGGCACTGAGGGCCCCCGCCGCCCATATTGGCGCCCCGTAGAGCGCCATGGAGCGAACCACACCGTCATAAAGGCGGCGGCCGACACTCCCCGCCCCCCCACAGTTGGGGAGTAGGCGTGCGAGCATTCCCGCGCACGACACCAATTTTGGCGCCAGCGCACGGAAATGCCCGCTGAACCCCCACCGACCGTCGAGGACGAGACCGAGATATTTAATGGTCTCCCCGACGGCGATGCGGGCTCCGCCCACCGTGATGGAGTACCCCGGGGGGGGCTTCGTCCGAGGCCCATGGAAGAACAGGGCCTCGGACTTCTCGAGGGCCACCCTCAGCCCGAGGGCCCTGATGCGGCCGACAACATGGGCCGTGCCCGCCGTGGCGAGCACGCTCGCGTCCCTAAACGATTTGCCCTGCGCGGTCACTAGGGTATCGTCGGCGTAGCATATTACGCCGACCCCCCGAAGATTAGCGCCGCGCAGGGCCCAGTCGAAGCCGATGTTCCACAGGAGTGGGCCGAGAACCGACCCCTGTGGAACACCGCACCCCATCTCCCTGCGGACCACCCGCCCCCGGACCGGGTATGTGATGGCCCGGTCGGCGAAGTAGTCCGCAAGGACGCGCCTGAGGTACCACGGGACGTTGTGGTACCTCAGGGCCTCCGCGATTGTCTCCCAGGGGATGGTGTTGAAGGCGTTGGCGATGTCGAGCGACACCGCCAACAACACCTCCCCCCGGGAGACAGCGCTCTCGACGCTGTCCCGCAGCCGAGAGATGGCGTCCAGCGTGGACCTCCCGCGGCGAAAGCCGAATTGTCCGTCACTGAGATTTGGGCCCACCGCCTCCAGGTGCTCGACGAGGCGCGCAGCGAGCACGCGCTCGAAGAGTTTGCACGCCTCATCGAGCAGGACGATGGGGCGGTAGGCCGACGGCGAGTCGGGGGGTCGCCCGCGCTTCGGGAGAAGCACGAGCTTCCCCGACTTCCACCGCCGCGGGATCGTGCCGGACGCCATCATTTCCGACATGAGGGACAGCGTCTCCTCCCCGAGGACCGGCATCACGCGGACGAGGATCCGCCCGGGCACACCGTCCGGACCTGGGGCGCGGTTCTTCAGCTTGAGCGTCTGAACCGCGGCCCCCAGCTCGTCCTCGGACACGGGCGGAACTACCTCGCCCGCGGCCGGCCCTTCCTCGGGAGTCGGTGCCGCCATTCTGGGCGGCACCCATTCTTCTCTGGGGCTCGGGAATAGGGAGCTGACCACGCGCTCCAGCAGGAGGGGGTCAAGGGTCATCGTCAGCGGGGGCGCCGCGGGTCGGAGCTTCTGCCTCACGACCTTGTACGGGCGCCCCCACGGATCCCCGTCGATGCTGTCGACCCACCCCTGCCAGGCCTCCGCCTTGGCGGCCCTTATAGCGGAGGTCAGGGCCGCGCGAGCGGCCCGGTACGCGGCGAGCAACACCTCCTCGTGTGCCGGGTCCCTGGCGCTTCTTCTCCGGCTTCTGGTGCACCGGCGGCGGGCCGAGGCACACTCGGCCTGTAGCCCCGTGAGGTGGGGCCGCCACCAGTACACCTGCCTGCGCTTTTTAGAGGGACCCGCCCGTCGCATCGCCGCGTCGCAGACGCGAGACAGTGCTCCGGAAAGCCTTTCGCATCTCGCGTCTACGTCCGGGCCGCTATCGGCGTTAGCGGCGGCCCATCGCTCCACGATGGCCGCCTCCGTGGCCAGCTCCGGGTCCAGGGTGGACAACCGCCACCGCGGACCCTCCTCCGACCGGGGTCGGTCCACACCGCCCGCTCCGGCGTCCGAAGGGGATGGGACTAGGTCGAACCTTATGTATAAATGGTCCGACAACGTCTCCACCCCCTCCTCAACCCGCCACCCGATTGCGCGGCGGGCCAGGGCGGGACTCGCGAACGAGACGTCGACGATCGACCCGCCCTGTTGACGCACGCACGTGTGGACCGCCCCCCGGTTCAGGAGGACCATTCCCGTGGACACCGCCCACTCCTCCAGGGTCTCGCCCCTGGCGCTGGTCGCCGGAGATCCCCACGAACGGGATTTGGCGTTGAAGTCTCCGGCGACCACCACAGGGGTGGGGTGCACTTCTTGGACCAGGTCGCCGACCTCGACCAGCAGACGCTCGAAGTCGGCGAGGGTCCTGTTCGGAGAGAAGTACACCCCGATCACTGCAACGTCGCCCAGCAGCACGAGGACGCATCCGCGCCCCCTCCGCACCCTGCGGAAGGGGATGCACAGCGAAGCGTCGCGCTGCCAGGCGACGATAGCCACCGAACCGTCGTCGGCGCCCGCCCAGTTGTCGCGGGCTTGGACGCGGTACGGCTCGGCGACTATGGCGACGTCGATTTGCCACCGCGCAGCCGTCTGGAGAAGCAGGTCCTGTGCGGCCGCGCAGTGGTTCACGTTCGCCTGCAGGATCGAGACCCTGTGAGCCATTTAATTGGTGGCGGTGTCCATTGCCTCCTCAACAGCTCTCGGAGCTGTTACTGACGCGGCGGGGGCGTCGCGATTACCCCCGCCCGTCTTCTTCTTCTTGGCCATCGCCGGGCACTTTTTGTGCCCGAGGCGATGGCCGGCGTCGCCGCCCTCGGTCGCGCAGATTGCGCACCTAGGGTCGGCGACGCAGGTGGCCGCCTTGTGGCCCGGCTGGCCGCACCGGAAGCACAGCGCGCTGCGGTCTACCTCGCAGCTGCACTGCACCCCCAGGTGGCCCGGCACCAGGCAGCGGTAACACCGCTGCGGCCGCGCGTCAAGGAGCGCGGCCCGGGCCATCGACCAGCCGATGGTGAGGTGGCCAGCCCCCGTGATCGTTTTGGCCGCCAGGACCGGGCATTTTACCCAGACGGTCCCCGGGCGGCCAGGTGGGCGGTTGATGGTGCCCACCTTTACCGATTCGGGGCGGCATCCCCCCACTTCGGCCACTCGCGCGGCCACCATTTCCTTGGTGGCCGCGTCACTCAGGCCGGAAATGCGCATCTCTGCGCACCGCTCCGGCCTGGCGACGCGGGCCACCTCGCCGACGACCTCGCGCAGCTTCGACGCGAGCTCGTCGGCCTTCCTCGTCCTATCGGCGCCGGACACCTCCAGCAGCCGTCCCCCGGTGCGGGCCGTGCGGAAGCGGAGCCCGCTGATCTCCAGGGCCGCGAGGTTAATTCCCCTCTCGGCCCTGGATAACACGTCGGCGTAACTCACTGTCGAGCCCTGCGGCAGTGTGATGGCTATCGCCTCCGACGCAGGAACTCGCAGGCGACGGCCGCGCCTCCGCTTCCGCTTGGGCTGCTGGGCTGCTGGAGCAGCCGGCGCCCGGGGCGCCGGAGCAGCCTGCCTCGGCGCCCGAGACGCCGGGGAAGCCGGCCTCGGCGCCCGGCCCCCCCGCGCCACCACGTTCCACGCCTCTTTGAGAGGCGGCGGTGGTGGAGCAGGTCGGACGGCGGGACGAGTCGGGGCCGGAGGAGCGGCTCCGCGGGCCGCCTCAGCCTCGCGGGTCGCCAGGCTAGGTTAGGTTAGGTTAGGTTAGGTTTTTTTTCAAAATTGCCTCCTCTACCCTACCGTTAGGTTTTTTTTTTTTTTTTTTTTTTTTTTTTTTTTTACAAATTGCCTCCTCTACCCTACCGGGCCGCGGGAACTACGTTAGTATACGTCCGCGGCCCGGCAAGGGGGGGCCACTTTGCGTCGGGGCCCGACGTGGAACGACCCACTCCCGGGATCGGGGAGGGGTCGTCCGCCGTTTCCACGGCGCGACGCGTCTCGCGACGCGCCGCGCGTGGGGTTATGTCCCGGCCGGGGCCGCCATCAGACTCGACGGCGGCCCCGGGCCGGGGCCCGGCGGGGCGGGAGCGTGCCGCCAGCACGCTCGCGCTCCCGCAGGGCTTCGCGTTTGGCCGCCATCACCTCGCTAGCGAACGAGGCGACGGCGGCCCAACACTGGTCGCTGCCGGCCATGGCAGCGACGACGGCCGGCAGCGACAAGTCCACCCCGACCACGCCAATGAGCCTGGCGCGTTGAGCGCCCCAGCCCGTGCACACGGCCAGTGTGTGTTCGGCCGTGTCCACGGCACCGGACGCGCAGTGGTGGCACACGGGCTCCGCGAGGAGGCCCACCAGTTCCCACAGGTACTTGCTGAAACAGCCGTGACCTGTGAGAAGCTGGGTGAGCCAATAAGTGGGAGCCCGGTGCCTCGCCTCGACCCATTGGCGCAGTACGGGTCGGACAGCCTCGGCGAGCCGCCTGCTCGCCGAGGGGTCCTCCAACCTTTGAGCCCATCGCTGGAAGAGATCCTCGCGACATTCGCTCCTCCAGCGAACGATCTCTTCCGCGAGGGGCTCCGACGATGTTTGCCGCATCAGGGCCCTCCTTCGGTACACCTCCGCCAGGACCCCGGCCTCGAGGTCCCAGGGGAGGCTCCCGGCAATCAAGCACGCCGCCTCGTAAGAGACGGTGTGGTACGCCCTGGAGGCCCTCTGTGCCATGACCCGCTGCGGACGCCGCAGCAGGGCCACGTTCTCGGCACTGAGGGCCCCCGCCGCCCATATTGGCGCCCCGTAGAGCGCCATGGAGCGAACCACACCGTCATAAAGGCGGCGGCCGACACTCCCCGCCCCCCCACAGTTGGGGAGTAGGCGTGCGAGCATTCCCGCGCACGACACCAATTTTGGCGCCAGCGCACGGAAATGCCCGCTGAACCCCCACCGACCGTCGAGGACGAGACCGAGATATTTGATGGTCTCCCCGACGGCGATGCGGGCTCCGCCCACCGTGATGAAGTACCCCGGGGGGGGCTTCGTCCGAGGCCCATGGAAGAACAGGGCCTCGGACTTCTCTAGGGCCACCCGCAGCCCGAGGGCCCTGATGCGGCCGACAATATGGGCCGTGCCCGCCGTGGCGAGCACGCCCGCGTCCCTAAACGTTTTGCCCTGCGCGGTCACTAGGGTATCGTCGGCGTAGCATATTACGCCGACCCCCCGAAGATTAGCGCCGCGCAGGGCCCAATCGAAGCCGATGTTCCACAGGAGTGGGCCGAGAACCGACCCCTGTGGAACACCGCACCCCATCGCCCTGCGGACTACTCGCCCCGGGACCGGGTATGTGATGGCCCGGTCGGCGAAATAGTCCGCAAGGACGCGCCTGAGGTACCACGGGACGTTGTGGTACCTCAGGGCCTCCGCGATTGTCTCCCAGGGGATGGTGTTGAAGGCGTTGGCGATGTCGAGCGACACCGCCAACAACACCTCCCCCCGGGAGACAGCGCTCTCGACGCTGTCCCGCAGCCGAGAGACGGCGTCCAGCGTGGACCTCCCGCGGCGAAAGCCAAATTGGCCGTCACTCAGATTGGGGCCCACCGCCTCCAGGTGCTCGACGAGGCGCGCAGCGAGCACGCGCTCGAAGAGTTTGCACGCCTCATCGAGCAGGACGATGGGGCGGTAGGCCGACGGCGAGTCGGGGGGTCGCCCGCGCTTCGGGAGAAGCACGAGCTTCCCCGACTTCCACCGCCGCGGGATCGTGCCGGACGCCATCATCTCCGACATGAGGGACAGCGTCTCCTCCCCGAGGACCGGCATCACGCGGACGAGGATCCGCCCGGGCACACCGTCCGGACCTGGGGCGCGGTTCTTCAGCTTGAGCGTCTGAACCGCGGCCCCCAAACCCTACCGTTAGGTTAGGTTAGGTTAGGTTAGGTTAGGTTAGGTTAGGTTAGGTTAGGTTAGGTTAGGTTAGGTTTTTTTTTTTTTTTTTTTTTTTTTTTTTTTTTTTTTTTTGTCCGGGCGCTATGGCCCGGCCCGCGAACTTATCCCCTAACGTTATCAGGGTTCTTATGGTTACCATGCAAATGATTTAACGCTATATCTTTATTAGTTAGTTATGTTCGTCTGACATTAATTATTCGAATAGTGTTGAACACAATACTATACAATGGGGCTTGATTACTTATAATTACAGAATATAATATAATAACAATAATGAAACAATTATAAATAATAATAACTGCCCTGTCTGATATCTGCAATCTTGACTATGCAAGATGCAGTATCAGCGGACACTTGGTTAATTTGACATTATATAAATTCAATGATATATACAATTTCATCATCAGCTGTTTACATTAGAAGAAAAAGCTGGATGTGTAATAAGCAATGAGAACAATACAAACAATTATAATTAATACAATAATAAATAAATTACATTCGGTGAGATATAAATTTAATTAGATATAACCTAGCCAGTTTCTATCATCTTGGCTGTGCAAGATGTAGCACTGGTGGTTTTTTCTTTATTTAAATATTACATTGATATAAATATTATAAATTACAATTTCATCGGCGTCTATTTACTTCGCAAATAGACGTTTTTAATTTAACAATAAATACATTTAATATACAGTTATTTCATCATCGGCTATTTGCACAACAGATAGCCGGATGTACTGATACTTGATAATTAATTAATTAATATTCTCAACAATAACAATGATAACAATATACAAACATTTGATTGGAAATAAGAACATTAAATAAAAATAAATAAATACTATAATATAACCTGACCAGTTTCTGTCATCTTGCCTGTGCAAGATGCAGCACCAGCGGTTTTTATTTATTTGCCTCTGGCATGTTTATTTACATAAAATTATTTCATCAGCAGCTCTTTACATAGTAAAGAGCTGGATACATTTATACAATCAGGGCCATACAGGGGGGGGTTGCGGTTCACTTTATACAAAGGGTAAGAAAGAAGAAAGAAAAAAAAAAAAACAGATAAGATCAAGATTTAGTATTTACACGCACATCAAGTAGAGTAGGTATATTAGGCAGTGGTAACAGGGTAGACAATACAATAGCAATACGACACATTCATATAGCATAACAAATAAATAAATCAGAAATTCACATTACATCAGTCATTTGCATATTATATCATTACTTAAGTATTATTTAAATTTTTTAAAATGGACTTTATCATGACATACATTATATACAGATAAATAGACACACACACACACACACACACACACTCACACCCGCACACACACACACACACACACACACACACCTATATATACATATTTCAGACTAATCAAGACGCCCCACAGTTAGTGAAGTTAGTCAGAAAGATTTCCCAGGAAGCGTGATTGACTGCATGGTCTTATCCTATCTCCTCGTTAGGGGCGAATATTTTGAATTTTGCATCATTCAATGTCGCTTTAGCATTTCATCACACTCTCCCTGCGCTCTGCCCATTCCCCAAGCTACGTTTAGCAAGATTATCAGATCCTAGGCCTTTTTAAGTTTTGTTTCTCTCTAGGAGGATCCCTGCTAGCTTTCTAGCATACTGTAGAAAATGACCCCGCATTTTCACATCAGACATGATTGTGCATAAATTCCCCACCGTCACTCTCTCATTCATTCTTTGCTCAACTTCGTATCTGTCCCGTGAGTGTATTGGGCAGTCAACCAGCACGTGTATTATGCCCTCCAGACTATCGGGCTGGCACAGACACGAGGGGCTAGTCTTACACTTAAACCTGAATAGGTATTCAGAGAAGCCGCCGTGTCCAGTCAGGATCTGTGTTACAATACCGTCCAGTGTCATCTTGCGAATCACTGGATAGGCACTCTTCGCATCTGGGAAGAATATCTTGGTGGTTGCAGCAACCGTACTCTGCTGGTATTGCTGGTTCCACTCCTCGATTGATCTTTGCCTTATGGTCCTCTTCACGAACGACACCGGACACCTGTCATAATCTGGGCTGGTTTTGATGTTTTGAGCGGCATCTTTAGCCAGTCTGTCTGCTCTCTCATTACCTTCGAGTCCCACGTGTGCTTTAATCCAATACAGGGCTATTGTCTTCCCCTGTGCGGCGCCCATGTCCAAGTCGTCTCTAGCCTCACATGCAAGAGGATGGAGCAGGCTGTTGTTAATGACCGTGTCAAGTGCCGCCCGCGAGTCACTAATAATGTTATATTGATGCTGCTTGCCCCTCACTACTTGCTCCGCGGCGCACCTTAGCGCTAGGAGTTCGGCCTGGAAGACCGTGCAGTACGACGACAGTTTCATTTTTTTGGTCATGATTTCAGATCCTCCACTCCAAACAGACAAGGCTGCGCCAACGTCGTCTCCCATCTTACTACCGTCTGTATAAATGTTAGTTGCGGTATCTTCCATAGCTGCGACTTCTTCCTCGTGTGTTAGAGAGGTATATTCCCGCCTGATGCGTAAGGCAGGATGCGGTCTACTCCGGTATGCCATCGGCCTCTCCATGTGTCTGCCCGCCGGAATGTTTTCACTGGACATTCCTCGTCTGGCCTCGTAGAGAGCAGCGTGTTCCCTTATTCTTATGTCCAGGGGCAGCATCCCAGAAAGAATCAGCGTCGCATGAAGCGATGTCGTTCTGTATGCTTTGCAGATCTTCTGCATGCAAGACCGCTGTAGCCCATATAGCTGCCTTTTGACTGAAACCTTATGCGTCGCCGGTGCCCAGACACAAGCCGCATAGGTTATTATGGGCTCAACGGCAGCCACGTATATGGTTCTTACAATATCCGGGTGTAGACCCCAGCTCACCCCAGCAGCAAAAGAAAGGCGTTTGGCGACATCCATTGCCTTCCTGCATACATTGGCCGTATGTGCGTTAAATGTAAGTCCACTGTCTATCGTGAGTCCCAAGATTTTCATTTTGTCACTCATGGTCACTCTGGTTCCCCCCATACTCAACTGCGGGACGTCATACTTAAGCTTCCTCGTTATTGTGATTGCACAGGTTTTATGCGGGGCAAACCGAAGCTTATTCCTATTGCCCCACTGCCAGATACGCTCAAGAGCACTGTTGCCCCTTCTCTCTATATCCGCCGCAACGTTCCCACTAAAAACGAGGACGACGTCGTCGGCAAAGGCCTGGACGTAATCCCCTTCCCCAGCTAGATCATGTAGGAGAGGATCGAGGAGCAAATTCCAAATGATAGGTCCTCCCACTGAACCCTGGACGCACCCCATACTTGCTCGTTTTGTATGTTCATTTCCAGCATATCTTATTCGCACCTGTCTATTCTCTAAATAGCTGTATATAGCCCTTCTCAGGTTTCCGGGACATTGGGCCTCGACCAGTCTCACCTTCACCGCAGGCCACCATGCACTGTCGAAGGCTCCCTCTATGTCCAGCGACACTAGTGTGATCAGCTTTTTCTTTTGTAGTTCACCTTTCACGTGGGTCATTAGGTCATAGAGGGAGTCCTCGGTACTGCGCTGTGGAAGGAATCCATATTGGCGGGCACTCAATCTCGGCAGGACATGCCACGTGAGTCGCCTCATCATAATTTTTTCATAAATTTTCCCAAATACCGGCAACAGGCCAATCGGTCTATAGGATCTAGGGTTTGTGTAGTCCGATTTTCCAGGTTTCCTGATTGCTATAACCGTAGCCTCCTTCCAAGGTGTCGGGAAGTGTCCATGTCGCCAGCATTGGTTAAGCAGGGCAAGATTCAATTCCACATCAGGGGATATAACGTGTCGGCAGATGTCGGCTGTAAGTCCGTCCGATCCTGGTGCTTTTTTGGCACTAAATGACATCATAGATGTCTTCAGCTCTTCTGTGGTAATGTCCGGTTCAGAGTCGTCAACGTATAGATTTGCGTGCTCTTTTGCCATGGCTCTTACCATCCGATGGTGGCTATTGTCGTCTGACTCGGAGTCTTCCCTGTAAAACGCATCTGCCAATAGTTTAGCGGATCCCTTTTGCCCTACCCAGTTACCATTATCGACCAGCGGTGCCTCATCTCCTCTGATGTCCGTTTGTTTGAGCAGTCTGTGGATGCCCGTCCACATGGTCTCCCCATCCTGTCTCTTGCAAAACTGCTTCCAGCTGGTCACTTGAGCCTCGCGGACCTGCGTTTCGTATGCTTCCTTCGTTTTAAGGTATTCGGCCACGACCCGTTCCCTTCGTATTTGCGCAGCGCATCTGATGCGTCGTTTTTTAGTGGCCAATTCACGCTTGAGTTTTGCGAGCTCTGGAGACCACCATGCTGGAGTGAGATTACCCAGGGGTTTTTTGCACGGTATGGTTTCTTGGCATGTCTCAGCTATTATGTGCGTGTATTTGATGATGAAGTCATCTATCTGCTCTGGTGTGGTCAGCCTCTTAACGGTAGATATATTTATGCCGTTTTCATCCTTTTTAGCTTTCAACAGGTCATTGAAGTTGGCCCAGTTTGCCTTTTTGGTGTTATAAAGTCTTGTTGTGCGCTTTATTTGTTTCCCTTTGGGACCAGCCTTCATAAGTCCAAACACAATTGCGTTATGATCGGAGCCAGTGATGGTCTCATCCACATGCCACCCGTCCACTATTCGCAAGAGGTCATCAGAGCAGGCCGTAACATCCACATGGCTGCACAGCCTTACTCCTCCTCTAACAGTGTCGAAGGTTGGTACAGTCCCCGTGTTCATCACTGTCATTTCTAGCTCAGCCAGCATACACATGTACTCCTCTCCCCTATCGTCAGTGATTGCGCTGCCCCACAGAACACTCTTGGCGTTTGCATCTCCACCGATCAACATGCGAAGAGGAGCCAGGTCTCGTCGAATTTTGACCAAATGCCGAACGTAAGGCTCAATCGGCTGATTTGGCTCGAAATAGTAGGACACCAATACCATCCTCCAGTTCACCGTGTCCAGAATGCCCACAGCGATATTATTGGTCGTCAATGTAGGATGCAGTTCTATGTCTATGTCCTCATCAAACACCATTATCGCTGCCTTGACCACGCCCTCACCAGGATTGACGTTCTGAAGAACCCTTATGCCTGCCTGCGTTTTCATCGAATTATGCGCTCCTACATAGGGCTCCTGTACCAAGGCCATCGAGAGTTTTTTGACTGTTGCCTCGAGAAGCAGTTCACGGGTTGCCAAGAATTTCCTCTGCAGGTTTGCTTGGACTACTTTGTATGTGGCGGTTATTGTGTCATTTATAGTCTGTGTGAGTACGTTAGCAATATATTGTCCCCTCCCTGGCCATTCTGTCATACTTAATGCGTACAGGGCACTCAGGATGGAACGCATTATGTTCACCTCTGTCTTCCATACCCGCCCTGCCACAGTTCACACACGTTGGACGGGTGCCGGCGGAGAAGTCCTCGCATTCGGTTTTCTTATGGGCGCCTCCGCAATGGCAGCATACCTCTTCCTGGACAGTACACATCTTCCTGCCATGACCGTATCCCAGGCATTGCGTGCACTGGATAAGTGGGGTCTGATCATATACGTGCACCCGCTGCAAGTCCACGTGTATCGTGCCAGCTTCCGTCAGGCATTTCCACAGAGTAGGGTTGGTTCTCAGAACTACGTGAGTCTGCAGGTGATTTCGAGCCCGCCTCCTGTACTGTACCTTCATCTTCATTTGGTCCTCTGGTATTCCTTGTAATAGATGGGAGTTTTGGTTTCTGATGGCCGATATTAGGTCCTCGTCACTGTTATAGGACATCAAGTCCTTTACTATAATCAGCGGGTCCTTGCTAGTCATATCGTCCACCCTTAATCCCGTCCCATTCCCCACCAGTTTGTGTTTAATTTTTTCCAGGTCCTTTTTATCGCTGCAGCCTATTACTATTTTCCTATCTTTTATTTTTCTTACTCTATCGACCTTTAATCCCTCATCTCTGGCCCGTATAATGTCCCTAACGTCCTTTAGCACAGTTTCACCAGTTTTCTCGGTATTTTCAGAGGATATGACAATCGAATGGATTACTTTGTTGTCTCCATCTCGTTTGCCACCCGCAACACTCGCATATGTACGTTCCTGTCCTGCAGAGGCTTTCATTTCCTTTATTTCCTCATGCATTTTCTTTATATCCTCCCGTAATTTCCCGCCGTACTCCTTGTTGTTCAGCGATTCAAGTGTAGAGGACCTTTCTAGAGTTTCATTCACGGTCTTGTTGTATGACTCGTGTCGCTTTATCTGGTCCTGTAGTGCGCACATCCGTTGAATTAGTTCCGATTCTACCTGTACATTTTTGTTGTCATCAATTGGGGATCCGCTGGGCTGCATGCAGGAGTCCTGTACTCTGTCTTTTTCCAAAGTCTTTTTCAGTTTATCCATGAAGTTGTTTATGTCCTGTGCGGCTTTCAGGGAGGCATCTCTATAAATTCTGCTAATGTTGTTGCAGAGCCCCAAATTCTTTTTGATAGTTGCTACGCATTCTTGGCATTGTTGTATGTAGGCTATGGCCTCGCCACACACAAATGCGTTCCGTTTTCCACTGAAGGACGACGTTCCCGGCCCCACCGAAAAACGCACTCCCACATGTGGCGTTTTCGGGGTTTTTTGAGAGTGCTGCATTTTGTGTTTTATTTGACTTGTGGGCGAGTGAATATATCTGAATGCCTGCGTATATATGTCGTGCGAATCTGGTTGGATATGCGCGTGTGGGTGTGAGTGGTGCGCGTATATGTGCTTGTATTTAAGCGTGTGTATGTGTGTGTGTATATATGTATGTGTGTATGTGCGCGTGGGTTTGTGTGCGTGTGTGTACGTGCGTGCGTATGTGTATGTGTGTGTGTCTTAATTGTAATTGTTCTTTGGTATTAATATTTTCTTTTGTTTGATTACAGGTGTACCCGGCAACGACCAGTCACCAGCCCCTCTCAGACAGGCTCAGTATCTGCAGAGCACAGGGTGAGTATCTGCTATATTTTGAAATATCGCGGATTATAAGAGTGTATAAATTCAATTCAATCAAATAAAATAAAAAATTGTAAAAGTGTATAAATTCAATTCAAAATAAAACAAAATAATAAAAGTGTATAAATTAAAATTGAATAATAATAACAATAAATGGATTAAAATAGTGATTTTCTAATTATAACTATCGGTCAAGATGTTATGTTTTGATTTAGGTCAAGATTAAATCTAGTTTGCGCAACAAATGCTTTTCCAGTGCCTTAGAACCTGTCCGCTCTATGGCAACAATTAAAGTCCCGGTAATGCCCAGTGTAATCCAGGAAACCGGATCCTCCTAGGACAAACCACTGTCGAAATATCCCCGCTAGAATTTCCGCCAGAAAAACTTCTAACCTCTGCCTACCAATTTGGTTTTAACTTAGAGCGGCCGGGTTTTGGTATATATGTATTATGTGGTTTCTGGAATGCAATTTCAACATTAGTTTTTTAGTTGATACTTCTGGCCCCAAATTGTAAAAATGATGGAGTCAACTGATAGGGCTTGTTGGGACGCCTACCACAGAGAAAACCCCGGTCCTCTAGCACAAAAGATAGGGAAGATATCGCACTTTAAAAATATTCAAGATGGCCGCCACTCAATATACCCCGGCGGTTTTCTCCAGAGCCACTGGTCACAGGATAGGCGTGTTTGGGCTCGTTTGGCTTAGAATCGTGCCCTCTATCTGAAAATGTGAGAACTTCCGCCAAAAAACTTCCCGGCCCCAACCTCGAAAAACAGGCCAGAATTCAAGAGATTAGGCCCTCCCACTACTAGTGAAGAAAGCCCTGTTGTTCTACGACCTATAGTTTCGAAGTTATAGCCTTCCGAAAAAATTCAAGATGGCCGCCCTCTGCTTTTCACCATTGAATATCTCCGGCGCCAGGACCCGCAGAATACCCGTGTTTGGGCTCTTCTGGATGGTATTAATGTCGTCTGTCTGTCTGTTCGATAAAATCGCCCAAAAAATTTTTTGCACCCAATTCCGAAAAGACCAAATTTAACTACTAGATAATGACCCCCTCTCCCCAACAAAGAAAACCCCGCAGCTCTACGGCCAATAGGTCCAGAGTTACAGAGCTGCAAAGTTTTATCCAAGATGGCGGCAACTGTCAAAGTTGAACTTTGAAGCTCTGTATCTCAGCCCCCAAGCGTCGCAGGCCATACAAGTTTGGGTTTATACCACTCAGAATTGTCTCTGCTGTATGTATATACAAGAAAATTTAGTAAAATATTTCGGGAGCCCAATTTTGAAAAAACCTATGCAATACCCAAGTCTACTTGAGCCTCCTACTATCTATGAAAACCGCAAAGCTCTACGGCTAATAGCACCGGAGATATTCACGTTCGAAAATTCGACCAAAAAACCAAGATGGCCGCCGGTCTCGCGAAAAATGGCTAAAATCCCCACTATTTGGCCTACGGCCTCCGAGTTTGGGTTCTCCTGATTGCGCACGGCAAGCACGATACACTTTAATACCCTAAATAATTTTTAAATAATTAAATAATGATATATTGCAATAAATAGAGTAAAATTCAATAACTTAAGATCTATCCAACTTAAAAATATAAAAAATATGTCCAAATTTTTCTAAAAACTGCCTCTATCAGTTGTTATGGCAAATTTAAAACGGAAGCACCGAAAATGATAAGAATTTTGCTTAAGTGTAATTTTGACAGTTTTTTCCTTATAACTAAAAAAGTATTGGCCTTAAAATTCTAAAATTAATGTAGACCTCTTCTCCTCAGAAGCGCGCAGCAGGAAACAAGTTGAAAAATATATGTCATCGATCTCGTTTAGGAGTTATTTGATGTCAAAATTTAAAACTTTAATAGGTATTTAATTAAAAAGTATAACTCCTAAAAATCCAAACTTTTTTAAAAAGTGTATAACTCACTGTTGCACAACTTCTGTCAAATTTTCAGCCTTCTGGGACTTGTAATTTCGGAGAAAAACCAGACCTTCCAGAAGTTTCCACGGCGTTCTTAAGGGTATAACTTCGTGGCCCTTTGTCGCAGCAATTTTCTGACGACGTCAGATTGTGTGCGCCGCTGCGCCCCACCTTTCGGTATAATGCACTACACAGTATCACTATTTTCCACTGAGTTATTCCATTAAATATGTGAACTTATATAACTGAAACCGCCAAATATGGAGGTTTTTCGCCAATAACTTGGCGCACTATTGTGTTATCATGAAGATCGATACGTCAAACTGTGGGCGCGGCTGAGACGCACTTTTTGATGTATAGCACGGCACTGTAACACTTGTATTTCCGCACTTTTTGAATTTTTTATGTCGGAGCGACGTGAAAACGTGGTGTTCTCGGTGGCTGTCGGGCCAATACGGTTAGGTTAGGTTAGGTTAGGTTAGGTTAGGTTAGGTTAGGTTAGGTTAGGTTAGGTTAGGTTAGGTTAGGTTAGGTTAGGTTAGGTTAGGTTAGGTTAGGTTAGGTTAGGTTAGGTTAGGTTAGGTTAGGTTAGGTTAGGTTAGGTTGGGGGGCGCCGTCAGACCACCTCCACGTGCGCCCGGACGCTCCTTCCGGGCCGGTGCCCCCTGGGCAGGACCTGGCGGAGTAAATTCCGTCGGGTCCTGGCTGAGAGTCTGACACCAGTCGCGTAATCGTAATCCAGTCCGTGGGGCTGGGACGATGGCCGCCGCAAGGGGGCCGCGAGGAAGAAAACCTCTATAAAAAATCACCTTGTGGAGCTCCGCCTACCCTCTGCGTATCAGAGGGTAGAGTGTGACGCTACCGCGTAGGGTGGCAGTTTGCCACGGCTCAGGGCGACGGACCAGGGGTCGTGGACCCCCCCGTTCGGCCTGCAGCGTGTTTCGGGGTGGGGGCGACGGACCAGGGATTGTGAATCCCCCCGTTCGGCCCTACCGAAACGAAGGAGCGCGGGACAGGGCGTCGGTCAGGGGTTGTGAACCCCCCCGCTCGGCCTGTCCCGGTATTCGAGGAGGGAAGGGGCGACGGACCAGGGGTTGTGAACCCCCCCGCTCGGCCCTACCCGGGACGGTCTTCTGGAGAGGGGCGGTGGACCAGGGGTTGCTAACCCCCCCACTCGGTCCTCTCCGAGGAAGGCGCTTCGGGGCGACGGACCGTGGGTCGTAGACCCCGCCGCTCGGCCCGGCCCGCAACCCTCATTGAGAGGCGCGGGGGTCGTCGGACCGCGTGGAGTAAACCACTATAAAAAATCCGTGAATCCCAAGTTCTGATGCCCGGCGAGGGGATGCATGTTCGACGCGGAGGTCGGACCCGAGGGCATCACTTTAGGGGAGCTCACCCCTGGGCAGGAGGGAAAAAAGCCGAGGGAACTCACCCTCGTTAATCAAAGTGAACTATAAATGGCATCTTTGAAAAACAAAATACCTCAGGTGGGTACCGGCGTAGCCGGAGAATCCCACCCTGGCGGAGTCCCGCCAGGCAGCCCCTCCGTATCTGAGGGGGGCACAAACTGCCATGCTGCCGTTGGGGGCAGCCCAAGCTCAGATGGAGCGATTCGCGCTGACACGTCGGCTTCTGCCGATATCAACGCGACTACTGGACAGGACACACCACCCACCTCCGGACGTTTCTGGAGGGGTGAAGGAGGAGACGACGGGGAGCCCAGTTCTGGGCGATCCCGTTCGTCTTCAATAAACACGGACATGACGAAGGAGAGCGGCTTGGTCCTCACATTTAAGAGGCCCAAGTCTCCTCTGACAATTGGGACGATAGTGAGGGCGGACGGCGGCGGGGATAGCGATAGCGCTATGTCCGCCGTCTCCGTCTTCTCTACGCACTCCGTGGCCTCCGAGGGACCCGGGACGCAGCGGCCGCGAAAGCGGAAACCGCGCAGTCCTGTGGACCGAGGGGGCCATAAGAAGCGGGCTGCTGAGGCAGCGAAAGTCACGGACGAGGTTGAGGCGCCAAGCTCAGCTGAGCTAGGCGCAGAAATCTATGACATTTTTGAGAGGATGGAGCGCACCGCCGAGCGAGCAAAGAGCTCGAAGGCAGACATTGCCAGAGCGGTGCGCTCGGGAATGGACAGAGCGAGGGAGCACATCGCGAAGTTGTGTGCCAGGGCCGACACCCAAGACCGGGAGAACGAAAGCTTCCGGTCCCAAATGTCGGGGTTGTCGGCCCGTATGATCCAACTCGCGAACGAAAATGCGGAGCTTCGGGCCAAGATTGCCCTTATGGCAGAAAAACTAGAAGCTCCGCAATCGCAGGACACGCAGGCGGCGGGGACATCCCGGGGGGACACTGTTCCCCGGGTGGCACCGCCGCCTGCGAAAAAGAAAAAGGATGGCGCAGAGAGGTCTGCTCCGGGCCCCGCGATGGCCGCGGACGCTCCGCCGCGGCCCTCCGCCGTCTCCGACTGTAACCGGGCCATGGCTGATATGGCCAGAGATTTCGCCCGATTCCAGTCGGAGATGGCGGCGAAATTCTATCGCCAGATGGGACAGAGGCCTCCTCTGGGGCAAAAGGCGCCTGCTGCGGCGAATCCGCCGCCAGCGGGGCCGCCAGTGCCCCAGGGGAAGAAGAAAAAAAACAAGAAGAAAAACGCGCAGAAGAGGCAGGCGGCCGCCGCGGAGCCCTCGCGGGCGCCGCCGCCTCCGCCAGCGCCTGCAGTCGCGCCTGCGACAGGGGCGGGGACTAGCGGCGAAACCTGGGCGACGGTGGTCGGCCGCAAGGCCGCTGCAGCCGCCAGGAAGGCTCGCGCCGCCGCCGCCGCTCCTGCACCGGCGCAGGGGAAGGCCAAGGCGAAGGCCAAACCTGCGGGGCTACCGAAGCCCCCTAATACCGCCGCTGTGGTGGTGACGGTGCCTCCGGGCGTCGACACCACGCTCGCGGCGGTGATGGAGGTTGCCAAGAGCCGCATTAAACTTGCCGATCTTGGCATCTCGGGGGGGCTGAAGGTCCGGAGGGCAATGACCGGGGCTCTCATGCTCGAGATCCCCGGTCCGGACAGCTCCGCCAAGGCCGACGCCTTGGCCGACAAAATGAGGGTGGCCGTCGCCGACACGGGCGCGATTATCTCGCGCCCGTGTAAAATGGGCGACTTGAGGGTGATGGACTTGGACGAGTCCATCACCCCCGCGACCGTCGCCGCTGTGATCGCCGAGGCGGGCGGATGCGCCCCGACCGACGTAAAGGTCGGGGAGATCCGCTCCAGCCCGTCTCGGCTGGGCTCGGCCTGGGTCAGGTGCCCGCTCGGAGTCGCCAGGAAACTGGCGGCTCAGCGGCGGGTGCTGATCGGGTGGACCGCGGCGCGCGTCGAGGCGCTGGCAGCACGGCCTTTGCAGTGCTTCCGGTGCCTCGAAAAGGGGCACGTCCGCGCGAGGTGCCCCTGCGCCGTGGACAGGAGCGGGCGGTGCTACCGATGTGGCGTGGCAGGCCACATCGCGAGCGCCTGCACCGCGCCCGCTCCGCGCTGCCCGGTCTGCTCTGACCTGGGCTGCCGAGCGGATCATAGAATGGGGGGGAAGAAGTGTTCCCCCCCCAAGAGGAAGGCGGCGGCCGCGAGGCCACCCTCCCCTGCTAGGGGACAGGCGGGCGGATCAATGGAGGTCCAATAACGGACCTCCACGCTCGCTTCCTCCAGGGCAACCTGAACAGCCGCCGCGCTGCGCAAGACCTGCTTGCGCAGACGGTGGTTGAACATTCGGTTGCCCTGGCTGTGGTCGCCGAGCCCCATCACGTCCCCGTCCACCCGCGATGGTTCGGGGACGACGCGGGCTTGGTGGCCGTATACTGGGTTGAAGGGAGCTACTGCTCCCTCCTGTGGAAAGGTCCAGGCTACGTCGCCGTGGAGTGGGGATCCATGGTCGTAGTGGGCTGCTACGTCTCTCCGAACAGCGGCCTCGCCGCGTACGAGGCATACCTGGACGGGCTGGCGAACCGCCTTCGCGGTTGCGCCCCCCGTCCGGTATTCGTCCTGGGCGACTTCAACGCTCACTCGAGCGAGTGGGGTGACGCCCGGGACGACGTAAGAGGAGAGACGCTTCTGGAGTGGGCGGCAGGACTCGACCTCCGGTTGCTCAACCGGGGGTCGGTCAGCACCTTTGTGCGGTGGCAGGGGGAGTCGATCATCGATCTATCGTGGGCGACTCCCTCGGCCGCCGCCATGCTGACCGGATGGCGGGTGGCGGAGGAGGTGGTCAACCTGTCTGACCACCGACACATCCTTTTGGATGTGTCGCTCCGCCGCCCAAGCCGCCCGCGCCAGACTAGCGGCCCTCCGCGGCGCTGGTCTCTCAAGCGGCTCGACCGAGATATGGTCGTGGCCGCCGCCAGCGTCGCGGACTGGACGGAGGGAGCGGGATCGCCCGATCCCGAGGCGCAAGCGGCCTGGCTGCGCGACACGATGACGTCGATCTGCGACGCGTCGATGCCGCGAGTCGGGCCGCCCCGGCGGGGCTCCGTGTACTGGTGGAGCGAGGAGATCGAACGGCTGCAGAAGGCCGCCTTCGTCGCTCGCCGCCGGTACCTGAGAGCCCGGAAGAGAAGGCGAACCACGGTCGAGGAGGCTCTCAGAGTCAGACGGGAATACGGGGCCGCCGCGCACGCCGTATGCGTCGCCATCGCTGCGGCTCGCGAGCGGTCCTGGAACGAGCTCGTCGAGGGACTGGACAGGGACCCATGGGGACGCCCGTACAGGATGGTACTGGGCAGGCTGACCCCGTGGGTCCCTCCGTTGACGGAATCCCTGGACCCGGAAGTCGTGGGAAGAGTCGTTGACGCACTCTTCCCTAGGGTCCAGGGCGGTCCCTCGGTTCCTCCGTCACAGTCGGACCACACTCCGTGGTCCGACGAGCTGGAGGTGACGGAGGACGAGCTCGGGCGGGCCGTCGCACGGCTCGCCTCCCGCAGCGCCGCTCCCGGCCCGGACGGAGTTCCGGGTCGGGTCCTGGCGCTCGCTCTGGGAGTGTTAGGGAACAAGGCGAGGCGGCTGTTCACCAGCTGCCTCCGCCGCGGGGTGTTCCCCCTCGACTGGAAGTCGGCGAGACTGGTGCTCATCAGGAAGGAAGGGAGGACCGGAGACGCTCCGTCGTCGTTCCGGCCGATATGCCTGCTGAACGAGGCGGGGAAACTCTTTGAAAGAGTTATCTCCGCCCGTATCAGCAGCCACCTGTCGCAGGTGGGCCCGGACATATCGGACTGTCAGTTCGGGTTCCGGCAGGGGCGCTCGACCATCGACGCGGTGCGTCGGGTGCGGGCCCTGTCGGAACCGGCAGTCCGATCGGGGGGGGTCGCGCTGGCGGTGTCGCTAGACATCGTCAACGCCTTCGGGACCCTCCCCTGGCCGGCCATCAGGGAGGCCCTCGAATACCACGAGGTGCCTCCCTACCTAAGGTCGGTCATCGGGGCCTACCTGCAGGAGAGACGGGTGGACTATGTCGACCGGAACGGGACGGAGCAGAGGAAGGCGGTGACGTGCGGGGTTCCGCAGGGGTCCGTGCTCGGGCCCCTGCTGTGGAACCTCGCATACGATCCGGTCCTCCGCACCAGTCTGCCCCGTGGCGTGAGTGTCGTTTGCTACGCAGACGACACTCTGGTGGTCGCCACGGGGCCCGACTTCGAGCGGACGCTCAGGTTCGCCGAGCTGGGGGTGGCAATCGTCGTCAGACGGATCCGCGGGCTGGGCCTGGAGGTGGCGCCTCACAAAAGTGAGGCGCTGTGGTTCCACCGCCTCACCAGAGGCAGGGAACCCCCGGCCTCGCGGATCCAGGTGGGTGACACGGCTGTCCCGGTGGGGCGGTACATGAAGTACCTCGGCCTCACCCTGGACAGCCGCTGGAGCTTCGAGGAGCACTTCGTACGGATGGTCCCCCGAGCGCGACGGGTGGCGGGCGCTTTGCACCGCCTGCTGCCCAACCTCGGGGGACCGGGGGAGGGAGTTCGCCGCCTCTACGGTGGCGTCGTGCGGTCCGTGGCCCTGTACGGGGCCCCCGTCTGGTCGCGAGACCTCACGGGGGCCTCCCGCTCCAGGGCTCTGCTGAGGAGCCTGGAGCGGATCATGGCCATACGGATCGTACGGGGCTACCGTACCATCTCATACGAGGCGGCGACGGTCCTCGCGAGTTATCCCCCCTTCATCATCCTGGCCGAGATGTACGCAGCCGCGTACGATCTCGGCCGGGGAGGGGGGGACGCGCGGGGACACGAAGTGCGGAGGCGGGAGGCCTTCCGGCGGGTCCTGGGGGACTGGCGCGACGCGCTGGTCCTCCAGGGCGGTACGCGTTCGCGCGCCGTCGGGGCCGTCCTGCCCCACCTCGAGGCCTGGGTGCTCCGTAAATGGGGCACTGTCACCTACAGGTTGACTCAGATACTCACCGGGCACGGGTGCTTCGGTGAGTATCTGAGTCGAATAAAACGTGAAGAGACGGCGAGATGCCACCATTGCGCATCCGACCTGGACTCGGCCCAGCACACGCTGGAGGTCTGCCCGGCCTGGGCGGCCGAGCGCCGAGTCCTGGTCGACGGGATCGGGCGAGACTTGTCCCCGCCGGCATTGGTCGCGGCAATGCTGGCGGGCGAGGAGGAGTGGAGGGCTGTGGCCTCCTTCTGCGAAGCAGTCATGCTCCAGAAGGAGGCCGCCGAGCGGGGTCGGGAGAGAGCCGATCCCGCTCGAAGGCGGCGGCGGCGAGCTCAGTGATCGCCGCCGCCGACGGGCCGCGAGGGCGCACACCCCGCGGGTGCGCCCGGGTCGCGGCCCGGGAAGGATGACCCCCCGGTGCGGCCGGGGAGGGTCGTCCGGGGCGCCACCGGCCGCGCGCCTCTTTACAGCGCGCGGTCGGAGCCGCCCCGCCCGGGGGAGCCTCGCCAGGCTCCCCGAGGATGAGCACCCCCTCGTGACAGAGGGGGGGCGACGGCGGGGTGGACCAGAGGGGTTTAACCGAATCCTGGACCACCCCAACGCCGGAGGAAGGCCGCCGCGAGGTTTTAGTGGGTAACCCTAGGATCGGATTTCAGTTTACTGTTTTGGGAGTCCCACACTACCCCCTACCGTCCCCAGGCGGGGGGTGTGCATAAAGCATTTCCTCGCGTAAAAAAAAAAAAAAAAAAAAAAAAAAAAAAAAAAAAAAAAAAAAAAAAAAAAAGGTTAGGTTAGGTTAGGTTAGGTTAGGTTAGGTTAGGTTGGGGAGCGCCGTCAGACCACCTCCACGAGCGCCCGGACGCTCCTTCCGGGCCGGTGCTCCCTGGGCAGGACCTGGCGGAGTAAATTCCGTCGGGTCTCGGCTGAGAGTCTGACACCAGTGGTGACATCGTAATCCAGTCCGTGGGGCTGGGACGATGGCCGCCGCAAGGGGGCCGCGAGGAAGAAAACCTCTATAAAAAATCACATTGTGGAGCTCCGCCTACCCTCTGCGTATCAGAGGGTAGAGTGTGACGCTACCGTGCAGGGTGGCAGTTTGCCACGGCTCAGGGCGACGGACCAGGGGTCGTGGACCCCCCCGTTCGGCCTGCAGCGTGTTTCGGGGTGGGGGCGACGGACCAGGGATTGTGAATCCCCCCGTTCGGCCCTACCGAAACGAAGGAGCGCGGGACAGGGCGTCGGTCAGGGGTTGTGAACCCCCCCGCTCGGCCTGTCTCGGTATTCGAGGAGGGAAGGGGCGACGGACCAGGGGTTGTAAGCCCCCCCGCTCGGCCCTACCCGGGACGGTCTTCTGGAGAGGGGCGGTGGACCAGGGGTTGCTAACCCCCCCACTCGGTCCTCTCCGAGGAAGGCGCTCCGGGGCGACGGACCGTGGGTCGTAGACCCCGCCGCTCGGCCCGGCCCGCAACCCTCATTGAGAGGCGCGGGGGTCGTCGGACCGCGTGGAGTAAACCACTATAAAAAATCCGTGAATCCCAAGTTCTGATGCCCGGCGAGGGGATGCATGTTCGACGCGGAGGTCGGACCCGAGGGCATCACTTTAGGGGAGCTCACCCCTGGGCAGGAGGGAAAAAAGCCGAGGGAACTCCCCCTCGTTAATCAAAGTACAAAACAGAATGGCAACTAGCAAAAACTTAATTCCTCAGGTGGGTACCGGCGAAGCCGGAGAATCCCACCCTGGCGGACTTCCGCCAGGCAGCCCCTCCGTATCTGAGGGGGGCACCTACTGCCACGCTGCTGAAGAGAGCAGCAAAAGCTCGGATGAAACAATCCGCGCTAACATGACGGCATCCGCATCGCAATCATGCGATGCAACCACTGGACAGGACATACCACCCACCTCCGGAAAATTCTGGAGGGGTGACGGAGGAGAGGACGGGGAGCCCAGCTCTGGGCGATCTCGTTCCTCCTCAATTTCGGAATTGACAAAGGGACAGGGCTTGAGCCTCAAATTTAAGAGGCCCAAGTCTCCTCTGGCAACTGGAGGGATAGTGAGGGCGGACGGCGGCGGGGATAGCGATAGCGCTATGTCCGCCGTCTCCGTCTTCTCTACGCACTCCGTGGCCTCCGAGGGACCCGGGACGCAGCGGCCGCGAAAGCGGAAACCGCGCAGTCCTGTGGACCGAGGGGGCCATAAGAAGCGGGCTGCTGAGGCAGCGAAAGTCGCGGACGAGGTTGAGGCGCCAAGCTCGGCTGAGCTTGGCGCAGAAATATTTGAAATATTTGACAAGATGGAGCGCACCGCCGAGCGAGCAAAGAGCTCGAAGGCAGACATAGCCAGAGCGGTGCGCTCGGGAATGGACAAAGCCAAGGAGCACATCTCCATGTTGTGCGCGCGGGCCGACACCCAAGACCGGGAGAACGAAAGCTTCCGGTCTCAAATGGCAGGGTTGTCGGCTCGCATGATCGAGCTGGCGAAGGAAAATGCGGAGCTTCGTGCCAAGATGGCCCTAATGGCGGCCAAACTGGAGGCTCCGCATTCACAGGATACGCAGGCGGCGGGGACATCACGGGGGGACTCTGTTCCCCCGGTGGCGCCGCCGCCTGCGAAAAAGGGAAAGGCTGGCGCAAACAGGGCTGCCCCGGGCACCGCGAAACCCGCGGACGCCCCGCCGCAGGACTCCGCCGTCTCCGATGGAACCCGGGAAATGGCCCTTATGGCCAGAGAATTCGCCCGGTTCCAGTCGGAGATGGCGGCAAAATATTACCCCCAGATGGGGAAGATGCCCCCTCTGGGGCAAAAGGCGCCTGCTGCGGCGAATCCGCCGCCGGCGGGGCTGCAAATGCCCCAGGGGGGAAAGAAAAAGAAGAAGAAGAGGAAAAACGCGCAGGAGAGGCAGGCGGCCGCCGCGGAACGCTCGCGGGCGCCGCCGCCTCCGCCTGCGCCTGCAGACGGGCCTGCGCCGGGAGCGGGATCTGGTGGCGAGACCTGGGCGACGGTGGTGGGCCGCAAGGCCGCTGCCGCCGCCAGGAAGGCTCGCGCCGCCGCCGCCGCTCCTGCACCGGCGCAGGGGAAGGCCAAGGCGAAGGCCAAACCTGCGGGGCTGCCGAAGCCCCCCAATACCGCCGCTGTGGTGGTGACGGTGCCTCCGGGCGTCGACACCACGCTCGCGGCGGTGATGGAGGTTGCCAAGAGCCGCATTAAGCTTGCGGATCTTGGCATCTCGGGGGGGCTGAAGGTCCGGAGGGCGATGACCGGGGCTCTCATGCTCGAGATCCCCGGTCCGGACAGCTCCGCCAAGGCCGACGCCTTGGCCGACAAAATGAGGGTGGCCGTCGCCGACACGGGCGCTATTATCTCGCGCCCGTGTAAAATGGGTGACTTGAGGGTGATGGACTTGGACGAGTCCATCACCCCCGCGACCGTCGCCGCTGTGATCGCCGAGGCGGGCGGATGCGCCCCGACCGACGTAAAGGTCGGGGAGATCCGCTCCAGCCCGTCTCGGCTGGGCTCGGCCTGGGTCAGGTGCCCGCTCGGAGTCGCCAGGAAACTGGCGGCTCAGCGGCGGGTCCTGATCGGGTGGACCGCGGCGCGCGTCGAGGCGCTGGCAGCACGGCCTTTGCAGTGCTTCCGGTGCCTCGAAAAGGGGCACGTCCGCGCGAGATGCCCCTGCGCCGTGGACAGGAGCGGGCGGTGCTACCGATGTGGCGTGGCAGGCCACATCGCGAGCGCCTGCACCGCGCCCGCTCCGCGCTGCCCGGTCTGTTCAGACCTGGGCTGCAGAGCCGATCACAGGATGGGGGGCAAAAAGTGCTCCCCTCCCAAGAGGAAGGCGGCGGCCGCGAGGCCACCCTCCCCTGCTAGGGGACAGGCGGGCGGAACAATGGAGGTCCAATAACGGACCTCCACGCCCGCTTCCTCCAGGGCAACCTCAACAACCGCCGCGCTGCGCAAGACCTGCTTGCGCAGACGGTGGTTGAGTATTCGGTTGCCCTGGCGGTGGTCGCCGAGCCCAATCACGTCCCCGTCCACCCGCGATGGTTCGGGGACGACGCGGGCTCGGTGGCCGTTTACTGGGCAGAGGGGAGCTACTGCTCCCTCCTGTGGAAAGGTCCAGGCTACGTCGCCGTGGAGTGGGGATCCATGGTCGTAGTGGGCTGCTACGTCTCTCCGAACAGCGGCCTCGCCGCGTACGAGGCATACCTGGACGGGCTGGCGAACCGCCTTCGCGGTTGCGCCCCCCGTCCGGTATTCGTCCTGGGCGACTTCAACGCTCACTCGAGCGAGTGGGGTGACGCCCGGGACGACGTCAGAGGAGAGACGCTTCTGGAGTGGGCGGCAGGACTCGACCTCCGGTTGCTCAACCGGGGGTCGGTCAGCACCTTTGTGCGGTGGCAGGGGGAGTCGATCATCGATCTTTCGTGGGCGACTCCCTCGGCCGCCGCCATGGTGACCGGATGGCGGGTGGCGGAGGAGGTGGTCAACCTGTCTGACCACCGACACATCCTTTTGGATGTGTCGCTCCGCCGCCCAAGCCGCCCGCGCCAGACTAGCGGCCCTCCGCGGCGCTGGTCTCTCAAGCGGCTCGACCGGGACATGGTCGTGGCCGCCGCCAGCGTCGCGGACTGGACGGAGGGAGCGGGATCGCCCGATCCCGAGGCGCAAGCGGCCTGGCTGCGCGACACGATGTCGTCGATCTGCGACGCGTCGATGCCGCGGGTCGGGCCGCCCCGGCGGGGCTCCGTGTACTGGTGGAGCGAGGAGATCGAGCGGCTGCAAAAGGCCGCCTTCGTCGCTCGCCGCCGGTACTTGAGAGCCCGGAAGAGAAGGCGAACCACGGTCGAGGAGGCTCTCAGAGCCAGACGGGAATACGGGGCCGCCGCGCACGCCGTATGCGTAGCCATCGCTGCGGCTCGCGAGCGGTCCTGGAACGAGCTCGTCGAGGGACTGGACAGGGACCCATGGGGACGCCCGTACAGAATGGTACTGGGCAAGCTGACCCCGTGGGTCCCTCCGTTGACGGAATCCCTGGACCCGGAAGTCGTGGGAAGAGTCGTAGACGCACTCTTCCCTAGGGTCCAGGGCGGTCCCTCGGTTCCTCCGTCACAGTCGGACCACGCTCCGTGGTCCGACGAGCTGGAGGTGACGGAGGACGAGCTCGGGCGGGCCGTCGCACGGCTCGCCTCCCGCAGCGCCGCTCCCGGCCCGGACGGAGTTCCGGGTCGGGTCCTGGCGCTCGCTCTGGGAGTGTTAGGGAACAAGGCGAGGCGGCTGTTCACCAGCTGCCTCCGCCGCGGGGTGTTCCCCCTCGACTGGAAGTCGGCAAGACTGGTGCTAATCAGGAAGGAAGGGAGGACCGGAGACGCTCCGTCGTCGTTCCGGCCGATATGCCTGCTGAACGAGGCGGGGAAACTCTTCGAAAGGGTTATCTCCGCCCGTATCAGCAGCCACCTGTCGCAGGTGGGCCCGGACATATCGGACTGCCAGTTCGGGTTCCGGCAGGGGCGCTCGACCATCGACGCGGTGCGTCGTGTGCGGGCCCTGTCGGAACCGGCAGTCCGATCGGGGGGGGTCGCGCTGGCGGTGTCGCTAGACATCGTCAACGCCTTCGGGACCCTCCCCTGGCCGGCCATCAGGGAGGCCCTCGAATACCACGAGGTGCCTCCCTACCTAAGGTCGGTCATCGGGGCCTACCTGCAGGAGAGACGGGTGGACTATGTCGACCGGAACGGGACGGAGCAAAGGAAGGCGGTGACGTGCGGGGTTCCGCAGGGGTCCGTGCTCGGGCCCCTGCTGTGGAACCTCGCCTATGATCCGGTCCTCCGCACCAGTCTGCCCCGTGGCGTGAGTGTCGTGTGCTACGCAGACGACACTCTGGTGGTCGCCACGGGGCCCGACTTCGAGCGTACGCTCAGGTTCGCCGAGCTGGGGGTGGCAATCGTCGTCAGACGGATCCGTGGGCTGGGCCTGGAGGTGGCGCCTCACAAAAGTGAGGCGCTGTGGTTCCACCGCCTCACCAGAGGCAGGGAACCCCCGGCCTCGCGGATCCAGGTGGGTGACACGGCTGTCCCGGTGGGGCGGTACATGAAGTACCTCGGCCTCACCCTGGACAGCCGCTGGAGCTTCGAGGAGCACTTCGTACGGATGGTCCCCCGAGCGCGACGGGTGGCGGGCGCCTTACACCGCCTGCTGCCCAACCTCGGGGGACCGGGGGAGGGAGTTCGCCGCCTCTACGGTGGCGTCGTGCGGTCCGTGGCCCTGTACGGGGCCCCCGTTTGGTCGCGAGACCTCGCGGGGGCCTCCCGCTCCAGGGCTCTGCTGAGGAGCCTGGAGCGGATCATGGCCATACGGATCGTACGGGGCTACCGTACAATCTCGTACGAGGCGGCGACGGTCCTCGCGAGTTATCCCCCCTTCATCATCCTGGCCGAGATGTACGCGTCCGCGTACGATCTCGGCCGGGGAGGGGGGGACACGCGGGGACACGAAGTGCGGAGGCGGGAGGCCTTCCGGCGGGTCCTGGGGGACTGGCGCGACGCGCTGGTCCTCCAGGGCGGTACGCGTTCGCGCGCCGTCGGGGCCGTCCTGCCCCACCTCGAGGCCTGGGTGCTCCGCAAATGGGGCACTGTCACCTACAGGTTGACTCAGATACTCACCGGGCACGGGTGCTTCGGTGAGTATCTGAGTCGAATAAAACGCGAAGAGACGGCGAGATGCCACCATTGCGCATCCGACCTGGACTCGGCCCAGCACACGCTGGAGGTCTGCCCGGCCTGGGCGGACGAGCGCCGAGTCCTGGTCGACGGGATCGGGCGAGACTTGTCCCCGCCGGCGTTGGTCGCGGCAATGCTGGCGGGCGAGGAGGAGTGGAGGGCTGTGGTCTCCTTCTGCGAAGCAGTCATGCTCCAGAAGGAGGCCGCCGAGCGGGGTCGGGAGAGAGCCGACCCCGCTCGAAGGCGGCGGCGGCGAGCTCAGTGATCGCCGCCGCCGACGGGCCGCGAGGGCGCACACCCCGCGGGTGCGCCCGGGTCGCGGCCCGGGAAGGATGACCCCCGGTGCGGCCGGGGAGGGTCGTCCGGGGCGCCGCCGGCCGCGCGCCTCTTTACAGCGCGCGGTCGGAGCCGCCCCGCCCGGGGGAGCCTCGCCAGGCTCCCCGAGGATGAGCACCCCCTCGTGACAGAGGGGGGGCGACGGCGGGGTGGACCAGAGGGGTTTATCCGAATCCTGGACCACCCCAACGCCGGAGGAAGGCCGCCGCGAGGTTTTAGTGGGTAACCCTAGGATCGGATTTCAGTTTACTGTTTTGGGAGTCCCACACTACCCCCTGCCGTCCCCAGGCGGGGGGTGTGCATAAAGCATTTCCTCGCGTAAAAAAAAAAAAAAAAAAAAAAAAAAAAAAAAAAAAAAAAAAAAAAAAAAGGTTAGGTTAGGTTGGGGGGCGCCGTCAGACCACCTCCACGTGTGCCCGGACGCTCCTTCCGGGCCGGTGCCCCCTGGGCAGGACCTGGCGGAGTAAATTCCGTCGGGTCCTGGCTGAGAGTCTGACACCAGTAGCATAATCGTAATCCAGTCCGTGGGGCTGGGACGATGGCCGCCGCAAGGGGGCCGCGAGGAAGAAAACCTCTATAAAAAATCACCTTGTGGAGCTCCGCCTACCCTCTGCGTATCAGAGGGTAGAGTGTGAAGCTACCGCGTAGGGTGGCAGCTTGCCACGGCTCAGGGCGACGGACCAGGGGTCGTGGACCCCCCCGTTCGGCCTGCAGCGTGTTTCGGGGTGGGGGCGACGGACCAGGGATTGTGAATCCCCCCGTTCGGCCCTACCGAAACGAAGGAGCGCGGGACAGGGCGTCGGTCAGGGGTTGTGAACCCCCCCGCTCGGCCTGTCCCGGTATTCGAGGAGGGAAGGGGCGACGGACCAGGGGTTGTGAACCCCCCCGCTCGGCCCTACCCGGGACGGTCTTCTGGAGAGGGGCGGTGGACCAGGGGTTGCTAACCCCCCCACTCGGTCCTCTCCGAGGAAGGCGCTCCGGGGCGACGGACCGTGGGTCGTAGACCCCGCCGCTCGGCCCGGCCCGCAACCCTCATTGAGAGGCGCGGGGGTCGTCGGACCGCGTGGAGTAAACCACTATAAAAAATCCGTGAATCCCAAGTTCTGATGCCCGGCGAGGGGATGCATGTTCGACGCGGAGGTCGGACCCGAGGGCATCACTTTAGGGGAGCTCACCCCTGGGCAGGAGGGAAAAAAGCCGAGGGAACTCCCCCTCGTTAATCAAAGTATTACAATCATGGCAACTAGAAAAAACATAATTCCTCAGGTGGGTACCGGCGTAGCCGGAGAATCCCACCCTGGCGGACTTCCGCCAGGCAGCCCCTCCGTATCTGAGGGGGGCACCTACTGCCATGCTGTCCTCACGGACAGCACTGCTGTTACGGCCGACGCGACAAGCGTCACCACGCAAGGCCGTTTTTGGAAGGGTGGAGAGTTGGAGGGGGGAGAGCCCAGTTCGGGCAATTCCCGCTCCTCCTCTAAAGACCGGAGGGAAGAGGGTGAGAAAGGTCTCGTCTTGAAATTCAAGCGGCCGGACTCACCTCGACCCAAGCAGCAGGTCTCGACGGCGGACGGCGGCGGCGATAGCGACAGCGCTATGTCCGCCGTCTCCGCCGCCTCAGAGGCCTCTACGAGCAAGGGGGTGCGACCTCGAAAGAGGAAGCCGAAGAGCCCTGTGGACTCGCGAGGCGCTAAGAAGAGGCCTACCAGCTCTGCTAACCTCGCTGACGAGGTGGAAGCGCCAAGTTCAGCGGAACTCGGCGCCGAGATATTCGAGGCGTTGGCAACTATGGAGCGCTGCGCCGAAAGAGCTAAAAGCTCAAAGGCGGACGTTGCCAAAGCGGTGCGCACCGGCATCGAGAGGCTTCGCGAGAACGTCGCGGAGATCTGCGCAAGGGCCGACACCCAGGACCGGGAGAATTTAAACTTCCGCACCCAAATGTCGGAGCTGTCGGCCCGAGTGATAGAGGTGGCCCGGGAGAACGCGGAGCTCCGGGCCAAGATGGCTGAGATGTCGACTAGGTTGGAGGCGCCTAAATCGCAGGCGGCGGGGACATCCCGGGGGGACTCTGTTCCTCCGGTGGCGCCGCCGCCTGCAAAAAAGAAGAAGGCTGGGGCAGAAAGGGCTGCTTTGGGCCCCGCGAAACCCGCGGACGCCCCGCCGCAGGCCTCCGCCGTCTCCGACGGAACCCGGGAAATGGCCCTTATGGCCAGAGAATTCGCCCGGTTCCAGTCGGAGATGGCGGCAAAGTACTTCCCCGACGCGGGGAAGAAGCCTCCCCTGAGGCACGAGCGGCCCGCCGCGGCAAATCCGCCGCCGCCGGGGCCGCAAGTGCCCCAGAGGGGAAAAAAGAAGAGCAAAAGGGAGAGGAAGGCGGCTGCCGCGGAGCGCTTGCGGGTGCAAGAGCCTCCGCCTCCATCTGCTCCTGCAGCTGGAGCTGCGCTGGGTGCGGGAACTGGTGGCGAGACCTGGGCGACGGTGGTCGGCCGCAAGGCCGCTGCAGCCGCCAGGAGGGCTCGCGCCGCCGCCGCCGCTCCTGCACCGGCGCAGGGGAAGGCCAAGGCGAAGGCCAAACCTGCGGGGCTGCCGAAGCCCCCCAATACCGCCGCTGTGGTGGTGAAGGTGCCTCCGGGCGTCGACACCACGCTCGCGGCGGTGATGGAGGTTGCCAAGAGCCGCATTAAACTTGCGGATCTTGGCATCCCGGGGGGGCTGAAGGTCCGGAGGGCGATGACCGGGGCTCTCATGCTCGAGATCCCCGGTCCGGACAGCTCCGCCAAGGCCGACGCCTTGGCCGACAAAATGAGGGTGGCCGTCGCCGACACGGGCGCGATTATCTCGCGCCCGTGTAAAATGGGCGACTTGAGGGTGATGGACTTGGACGAGTCCATCACCCCCGCGACCGTCGCCGCTGTGATCGCCGAGGCGGGTGGATGCGCCCCGACCGACGTAAAGGTCGGGGAGATCCGCTCCAGCCCGTCTCGGCTGGGCTCGGCCTGGGTCAGGTGCCCGCTCGGAGTCGCCAGGAAACTGGCGGCTCAGCGGCGGGTCCTGATCGGGTGGACCGCGGCGCGCGTCGAGGCGCTGGCAGCACGGCCTTTGCAGTGCTTCCGGTGCCTCGAAAAGGGGCACGTCCGCGCGAGGTGCCCCTGCGCCGTGGACAGGAGCGGGCGGTGCTACCGATGTGGCGTGGCAGGCCACATCGCGAGCGCCTGCACCGCGCCCGCTCCGCGCTGCCCGGTCTGCTCTGACCTGGGCTGCCGAGCGGATCACAGAATGGGGGGGAAGAAGTGTTCCCCCCCCAAGAGGAAGGCGGCGGCCGCGAGGCCACCCTCCCCTGCTAGGGGACAGGCGGGCGGAACAATGGAGGTCCAATAACGGACCTCCACGCCCGCTTCCTCCAGGGCAACCTCAACAACCGCCGCGCTGCGCAAGACCTGCTTGCGCAGACGGTGGTTGAGTATTCGGTTGCCCTGGCGGTGGTCGCCGAGCCCAATCACGTCCCCGTCCACCCGCGATGGTTCGGGGACGACGCGGGCTCGGTGGCCGTTTACTGGGCAGAGGGGAGCTACTGCTCCCTCCTGTGGAAAGGTCCAGGCTACGTCGCCGTGGAGTGGGGATCCATGGTCGTAGTGGGCTGCTACGTCTCTCCGAACAGCGGCCTCGCCGCGTACGAGGCATACCTGGACGGGCTGGCGAACCGCCTTCGCGGTTGCGCCCCCCGTCCGGTATTCGTCCTGGGCGACTTCAACGCTCACTCGAGCGAGTGGGGTGACGCCCGGGACGACGTCAGAGGAGAGACGCTTCTGGAGTGGGCGGCAGGACTCGACCTCCGGTTGCTCAACCGGGGGTCGGTCAGCACCTTTGTGCGGTGGCAGGGGGAGTCGATCATCGATCTTTCGTGGGCGACTCCCTCGGCCGCCGCCATGGTGACCGGATGGCGGGTGGCGGAGGAGGTGGTCAACCTGTCTGACCACCGACACATCCTTTTGGATGTGTCGCTCCGCCGCCCAAGCCGCCCGCGCCAGACTAGCGGCCCTCCGCGGCGCTGGTCTCTCAAGCGGCTCGACCGGGACATGGTCGTGGCCGCCGCCAGCGTCGCGGACTGGACGGAGGGAGCGGGATCGCCCGATCCCGAGGCGCAAGCGGCCTGGCTGCGCGGCACGATGTCGTCGATCTGCGACGCGTCGATGCCGCGGGTCGGGCCGCCCCGGCGGGGCTCCGTGTACTGGTGGAGCGAGGAGATCGAGCGGCTGCAAAAGGCCGCCTTCGTCGCTCGCCGCCGGTACTTGAGAGCCCGGAAGAGAAGGCGAACCACGGTCGAGGAGGCTCTCAGAGCCAGACGGGAATACGGGGCCGCCGCGCACGCCGTATGCGTAGCCATCGCTGCGGCTCGCGAACGGTCCTGGAACGAGCTCGTCGAGGGACTGGACAGGGACCCATGGGGACGCCCGTACAGAATGGTACTGGGCAAGCTGACCCCGTGGGTCCCTCCGTTGACGGAATCCCTGGACCCGGAAGTCGTGGGAAGAGTCGTAGACGCACTCTTCCCTAGGGTCCAGGGCGGTCCCTCGGTTCCTCCGTCACAGTCGGACCACGCTCCGTGGTCCGACGAGCTGGAGGTGACGGAGGACGAGCTCGGGCGGGCCGTCGCACGGCTCGCCTCCCGCAGCGCCGCTCCCGGCCCGGACGGAGTTCCGGGTCGGGTCCTGGCGCTCGCTCTGGGAGTGTTAGGGAACAAGGCGAGGCGGCTGTTCACCAGCTGCCTCCGCCGCGGGGTGTTCCCCCTCGACTGGAAGTCGGCAAGACTGGTGCTAATCAGGAAGGAAGGGAGGACCGGAGACGCTCCGTCGTCGTTCCGGCCGATATGCCTGCTGAACGAGGCGGGGAAACTCTTCGAAAGGGTTATCTCCGCCCGTATCAGCAGCCACCTGTCGCAGGTGGGCCCCGACATATCGGACTGCCAGTTCGGGTTCCGGCAGGGGCGCTCGACCATCGACGCGGTGCGTCGGGTGCGGGCCCTGTCGGAACCGGCAGTCCGATCGGGGGGGGTCGCGCTGGCGGTGTCGCTAGACATCGTCAACGCCTTCGGGACCCTCCCCTGGCCGGCCATCAGGGAGGCCCTCGAATACCACGAGGTGCCTCCCTACCTAAGGTCGGTCATCGGGGCCTACCTGCAGGAGAGACGGGTGGACTATGTCGACCGGAACGGGACGGAGCAGAGGAAGGAAGTAACGTGCGGGGTTCCGCAGGGGTCCGTGCTCGGGCCCCTGCTGTGGAACCTCGCCTATGATCCGGTCCTCCGCACCAGTCTGCCCCGTGGCGTGAGTGTCGTGTGCTATGCAGACGACACTCTGGTGGTCGCCACGGGGCCCGACTTCGAGCGTACGCTCAGGTTCGCCGAGCTGGGGGTGGCAATCGTCGTCAGACGGATCCGCGGGCTGGGCCTGGAGGTGGCGCCTCACAAAAGTGAGGCGCTATGGTTCCACCGCCTCACAAGAGGCAGGGAACCCCCGGCCTCGCGGATCCAGGTGGGTGACACGGCTGTCCCGGTGGGGCGGTACATGAAGTACCTCGGCCTCACCCTGGACAGCCGCTGGAGCTTCGAGGAGCACTTCGTACGGATGGTCCCCCGAGCGCGACGGGTGGCGGGCGCCTTACACCGCCTGCTGCCCAACCTCGGGGGACCGGGGGAGGGAGTTCGCCGCCTCTACGGTGGCGTCGTGCGGTCCGTGGCCCTGTACGGGGCCCCCGTTTGGTCGCGAGACCTCGCGGGGGCCTCCCGCTCCAGGGCTCTGCTGAGGAGCCTGGAGCGGATCATGGCCATACGGATCGTACGGGGCTACCGTACAATCTCGTACGAGGCGGCGACGGTCCTCGCGAGTTATCCCCCCTTCATCAGCGGGGACGCGCGGGGACACGAAGTGCGGAGGCGGGAGGCCTTCCGGCGGGTCCTGGGGGACTGGCGCGACGCGCTGGTCCTCCAGGGCGGTACGCGTTCGCGCGCCGTCGGGGCCGTCCTGCCCCACCTCGAGGCCTGGGTGCTCCGTAAATGGGGCACTGTCACCTACAGGTTGACTCAGATACTCACCGGGCACGGGTGCTTCGGTGAGTATCTGAGTCGAATAAAACGTGAAGAGACGGCGAGATGCCACCATTGCGCATCCGACCTGGACTCGGCCCAGCACACGCTGGAGGTCTGCCCGGCCTGGGCGGCCGAGCGCCGAGTCCTGGTCGACGGGATCGGGCGAGACTTGTCCCCGCCGGCGTTGGTCGCGGCAATGCTGGCGGGCGAGGAGGAGTGGAGGGCTGTGGTCTCCTTCTGCGAAGCAGTCATGCTCCAGAAGGAGGCCGCCGAGCGGGGTCGGGAGAGAGCCGACCCCGCTCGAAGGCGGCGGCGGCGAGCTCAGTGATCGCCGCCGCCGACGGGCCGCGAGGGCGCACACCCCGCGGGTGCGCCCGGGTCGCGGCCCGGGAAGGATGACCCCCCGGTGCGGCCGGGGAGGGTCGTCCGGGGCGCCGCCGGCCGCGCGCCTCTTTACAGCGCGCGGTCGGAGCCGCCCCGCCCGGGGGAGCCTCGCCAGGCTCCCCGAGGATGAGCACCCCCTCGTGACAGAGGGGGGGCGACGGCGGGGTGGACCAGAGGGGTTTAACCGAATCCTGGACCACCCCAACGCCGGAGGAAGGCCGCCGCGAGGTTTTAGTGGGTAACCCTAGGATCGGATTACAGCTTACTGTTTTGGGAGTCCCACACTACCCCCTGCCGTCCCCAGGCGGGGGGTGTGCATAAAGCATTTCCTCGCGTAAAAAAAAAAAAAAAAAAAAAAAAAAAAAAAAAAAGGTTAGGTTAGGTTAGGTTTTTTTTTTTTTTTTTTTTTTTTTTTTTTTTTTTTTTTTTTAGTCCGGGCGCTATGGCCCGGCCCGCGAACTTATCCCCTAACGTTATCAGGGTTCTTATGGTTTCCATGCAAATGATTTAACGCTATATTTTTATTAGTTATGTTTTTCGACTGTTTGTCTGACTGGCAATACATTATTTATTCGAATAGTGTTGGACACAACACTGTACAATGGGGTTTAATTACTATAATTACAGAATATAATAACAATAGTGAAACAATAATAAATAATAATAAATGCCCTGTCTGATATCTGCGATTTTGACTATACAAAAATGCAGTATCAGCGGACACTTGGCTAATTTGACATTATATAGATTGACATTATATATACGATTCCATCAGCAGCTGTTTACGTTAGAAAAGAGCTGGATGTGTAATAAGCAATGAGAACAATACGAATAATTATAATTAATACAATAATATTAAATATTAAATAAATTACATTTGGTAAGATATAAAATTAATTAGATATAACCTAGCCTGTTTCTATCATCTTGGCTGTGCAAGATGTAGCACTGGTGGTTTTTTCTTTATTTAAATATTACATTGATACATATATTATAAATTACAATTTCATCAGCGTCTATTTACTTCGTAAATAGCCGGATGTAAGACTAATCCTGGCATTGATTGTTTACATAAATTACATTTCTTTAAACATTATTTACAAAGGGTAAGAAAGAAGAAAGAAGAACAGACAAGATCAAGATTTAGCATTCACACGCACATCAAGTAGAGTAGGTATATTAGACAGTAGTAACAGGGTAGACAATACAATAATAATACGATACACATATTCATATAACATAACAAATAAATACATCAGAAATTCACTTTACATCAGTCATTCGCAAACTATATCATTACTTAAGCATTATTCAAATTTGAAGATTCCAAGCTAGTAAAAAGATTAAAGGATTTCAAACTAATTAGGATGCCCCATAGTTAAATGAGATTAATCGAAAAATTTCCCAGGAATTGTGATTGTCTGCATGGTCGTACCCTATCTCCTCGTTAGGGGTTTATAATCATTTACTGTCGCTTTTAGCGTTTTAGCATGCTCTCCCCGTGCTCCGCCCATACCCCAGGCTACGTTTAGCAAGATTACCAGATCCTAAGCCTTCCTAAGTTTTATTTCTCTCTAGGAGGATCCCTGCTAGCTTTCTAGCATACTGTAGAAAATGACCCCGCATTTTCACATCAGACATGATTGTGCATAAATTCCCCACCGTCACTCTCTCATTCATTCTCTGCTCAAGTTCGTATCTGTCCCGTGAGTGTATTGGGCAGTCAACTAGCACGTGTATTATGCCCTCCAGACTATCGGGCTGGCACAGACACGAGGGGCTAGTCTTACATTTAAACCTGAATAGGTATTCAGAGAAGCCGCCGTGTCCAGTCAGGATCTGTGTTACAATACCGTCCAGTGTCATCTTGCGAATCACTGGATAGGCACTCCTCGCATCTGGGAAGAATATCTTGGTGGTTGCAGCAACCGTACTCTGCTGGTATTGCTGGTTCCACTCCTCGATTGATCTTTCCCTTATGGTCCTCTTCACGAACGACACCGGACACCTGTCATAATCTGGGCTGGTTTTGATGTTTTGAGCGGCATCTTTAGCCAGTCTGTCTGCTCTCTCATTACCTTCGAGTCCCACGTGTGCTTTAATCCAATACAGGGCTATTGTCTTCCCCTGTGCGGCACCCATGTCCAAGTCGTCTCTAGCCTCACATGCAAGAGGATGGAGCAGGCTGTTGTTAATGACCGTGTCAAGTGCCGCCCGCGAGTCACTAATAATGTTATATTGCTGCTGCTTGCCCCTCACTACTTGCTCCGCGGCGCACCTTAGCGCTAGGAGTTCGGCCTGGAAGACCGTGCAGTACGATGACAGTTTCATTTTTTTGGTCATGATTTCAGATCCTCCACTCCAAACAGACAAGGCTGCGCCAACGTCATCTCCCATCTTACTACCGTCTGTATAAATGTTAGTTGCGGTATCCTCCATAGCTGCGACTTCTTCCTCGTGTGTTAGAGAGGTATATTCCCGCCTGATGCGTAAGGCAGGATGCGGTCTACTCCGGTATGCCATCGGCCTCTCCATGTGTCTGCCCGCCGGAATGTTTTCGCTGGACATTCCTCGTCTGGCCTCGTAGAGAGCAGCGTGTTCCCTTATTCTTATGTCCAGGGGCAGCATCCCAGAAAGAATCAGCGTCGCATGAAGCGATGTCGTTCTGTATGCTTTGCAGATCTTCTGCATGCAAGACCGCTGTAGCCCATATAGCTGCCTTTTGACTAAAACCTTATGCGTCGCCGGTGCCCAGACACAAGCCGCATAGGTTATTATGGGCTCAACGGCAGCCACGTATATGGTTCTTACAATATCCGGGTGTAGACCCCAGCTCACCCCAGCAGCAAAAGAAAGGCGTTTGGCGACATCCATTGCCTTCCTGCATACATTGGCCGTATGTGCGTTAAATGTAAGTCCACTGTCTATCGTGAGTCCCAAGATTTTCATTTTGTCACTCATGGTCACTCTGGTTCCCCCCATACTCAACTGCGGGACGTCATACTTTAGCTTCCTCGTTATTGTGATTGCAAAGGTTTTATGCGGGGCAAACCGAAGCTTATTCCTATTGCCCCACTGCCAGATACGTTCAAGAGCACTGTTGCCCCTTCTCTCTATATCCGCCGCAACGTTCCCACTAAAAACGAGGACGACGTCGTCGGCAAAGGCCTGGACGTAATCCCCTTCCCCAGCTAGATCATGTAGGAGAGGATCGAGGAGCAAATTCCAAATGATAGGTCCTCCCACTGAACCCTGGACGCACCCCATACTTGCTCGTTTTGTATGTTCATTTCCAGCATATCTTATCCGCACCTGTCTATTCTCTAAATAGCTGTATATAGCCCTTCTCAGGTTTCCGGGACATTGGGCCTCGACTAGTCTCACCTTCACCGCAGGCCACCATGCACTGTCGAAGGCTCCCTCTATGTCCAGCGACACTAGTGTGATCAGCTTTTTCTTTTGTAGTTCACCTTTCACGTGGGTCATTAGGTCATAGAGGGAGTCCTCGGTACTGCGCTGTGGAAGGAATCCATATTGGCGGGCACTCAATCTCGGCAGGACATGCCACGTGAGTCGCCTCATCATAATTTTTTCATAAATTTTCCCAAATACCGGCAACAGGCCAATCGGTCTATAGGATCTGGGGTTTGTGTAGTCCGATTTTCCCGGTTTCCTGATTGCTATAACCGTAGCCTCCTTCCAAGGTGTCGGGAAGTGTCCATGTCGCCAGCATTGGTTAAACAGGGCAAGATTCAATTCCACATCAGGGGATATAACGTGTCGGCAGATGTCGGCTGTAAGTCCGTCCGATCCTGGTGCTTTTTTGGCACTAAATGACATCATAGATGTCTTCAGCTCTTCTGTGGTAATGTCCGGTTCAGAGTCGTCAACGTGTTGATTTGCGTGCTCTTTTGCCATGGCTCTTACCATCCGATGGTGGCTATTGTCGTCTAACTCGGAGTCTTCCCTGTAAAACGTATCTGCCAATAGTTTAGCGGATCCCTTTTGCCCAACCCAGTTACCATTATCGACTAGCGGTGCCTCATCTCCTCTGATGTCCGTTTGTTTGAGCAGTCTGTGGATGCCCGTCCACATGGTCTCCCCATCCTGTCTCTTACAAAACTGCTTCCAGCTGGTCACTTGAGCCTCGCGGACCTGCGTTTCGTATGCTTCCTTTGTTTTAAGGTATTCGGCCACGACCCGTTCCCTTCGTATTTGCGCAGCGCATCTGATGCGTCGTTTTTTAGTGGCCAATTCACGCTTGAGTTTTGCAAGCTCTGGAGACCACCACGCTGGAGTGAGATTACCCAGGGGTTTTTTGCGCGGTATGGTTTCTTGGCATGTCTCAGCTATTATGTGCGTGTATTTGATGATGAAGTCATCTATCTGCTCTGGTGTGGTCAGCTTCTTAACGGTAGATATATTTATGCCGTTTTCATCCTTTTTTGCTTTCAACAGGTCATTGAAGTCGGCCCAGTTTGCCTTTTTGGTGTTATAAAGTCTTGTTGTGCGCTTTATTTGTTTCCCTTTGGGACCAGCCTTCATAAGTCCAAACACAATTGCGTTATGATCGGAGCCAGTGATGGTCTCATCCACATGCCACCCGTCCACTATTCGCAGGAGGTCGTCAGAGCAGGCCGTAACATCCACATGGCTGCAAAGCCTTACTCCTCCTCTAACAGTGTCGAAGGTTGGTACAGTTCCCGTGTTCATCACTGTCATTTCTAGCTCAGCCAGCATGCACATGTACTCCTCTCCCCTATCGTCAGTGATTGCGCTGCCCCACAGAACACTCTTGGCGTTTGCATCTCCACCGATCAACATGCGAAGAGGAGCCGCGCGTGGGGTTGTGTCCCGGCCGGGGCCGCCATCAGACTCGACGGCGGCCCCGGGCCGGGGCCCGGCGGGGCGGGAGCGTGCCGCCGGCACGCTCGCGCTCCCGCAGGGCTTCGCGTTTGGCCGCCATCACCTCGCTAGCGAACGAGGCGACGGCGGCCCAACACTGGTCGCTGCCGGCCATGGCAGCGACGACAGCCGGCAGCGACAAGTCCGCCCCGACTGCGCCAATGAGCCTGGCGCGTTGGGCGCCCCAGCCCGTGCACACGGCCAGGGTGTGCTCGGCCGTGTCCACGGCCCCGGACGCACAGTGGTGGCACACGGGCTCCGCGAGGATGCCCACCAGTTCCCACAGGTACTTGCTGAAACAGCCGTGACCTGTGAGAAGCTGGGTGAGCCAATAAGTGGGAGCCCGGTGCCTCGCCTCGACCCATTGGCGCAGTACGGGTCGGACAGCCTCGGCGAGCTGCCTGCTCGCCGAGGGGTCCTCCAACCTTTGAGCCCATCGCTGGAAGAGATCCTCGCGACATTCGCTCCTCCAGCGAACGATCTCTTCCGCGAGGGGCTCCGACGATGTTTGCCGCATCAGGGCCCTCCTTCGGTACACCTCCGCCAGGACCCCGGCCTCGAGGTCCCAGGGGAGGCTCCCGGCAATCAAGCACGCCGCCTCGTAGGAGACGGTGTGGTACGCCCTGGAGGCCCTCTGTGCCATGACCCGCTGCGGACGCCGCAGCAGGGCCACGTTCTCGGCACTGAGGGCCCCCGCCGCCCATATTGGCGCCCCGTAGAGCGCCATGGAGCGAACCACACCGTCATAAAGGCGGCGGCCGACACTCCCCGCCCCCCCACAGTTGGGGAGTAGGCGTGCGAGCATTCCCGCGCACGACACCAATTTTGGCGCCAGCGCACGGAAATGCCCGCTGAACCCCCACCGACCGTCGAGGACGAGACCGAGATATTTGATGGTCTCCCCGACGGCGATGCGGGCTCCGCCCACCGTGATGAAGTACCCCGGGGGGGGCTTCGTCCGAGGCCCATGGAAGAACAGGGCCTCGGACTTCTCGAGGGCTACCCGCAGCCCGAGGGCCCTGATGCGGCCGACAATATGGGCCGTGCCCGCCGTGGCGAGCACGCCCGCGTCCCTAAACGTTTTGCCCTGCGCGGTCACTAGGGTATCGTCGGCGTAGCATATTACGCCGACCCCCCGAAGATTAGCGCCGCGCAGGGCCCAATCGAAGCCGATGTTCCACAGGAGTGGGCCGAGAACCGACCCCTGTGGAACACCGCACCCCATCGCCCTGCGGACTACTCGCCCCGGGACCGGGTATGTGATGGCCCGGTCGGCGAAATAGTCCGCAAGGACGCGCCTGAGGTACCACGGGACGTTGTGATACCTCAGGGCCTCCGCGATTGTCTCCCAGGGGATGGTGTTGAAGGCGTTGGCGATGTCGAGCGACACCGCCAACAACACCTCCCCCCGGGAGACAGCGCTCTCGACGCTGTCCCGCAGCCGAGAGACGGCGTCCAGCGTGGACCTCCCGCGGCGGAAGCCGAATTGGCCGTCACTTAGATTCGGGCCTACCGCCTCCAGGTGCTCGACGAGGCGCGCAGCGAGCACGCGCTCGAAGAGTTTGCACGCCTCATCGAGCAGAACGATGGGGCGGTAGGCCGACGGCGAGTCGGGGGGTCGCCCGCGCTTCGGGAGAAGCACGAGCTTCCCCGACTTCCACCGCCGCGGGATCGTGCCGGACGCCATCATCTCCGACATGAGGGACAGCGTCACCTCCCCGAGGACCGGCATCACGCGGACGAGGATCCGCCCGGGAACCCCGTCCGGACCCGGGGCGCGGCTCTTCAGCTTGAGCGTCTGAACCGCGGCCCCGAGCTCGTCCTCGGACACGGGCGGAACGACCTCGCCCGCGACCGGTCCTCCTTCGGGAGTCGGTGCCGCCATCCTGGGCGGCACCCATTCCTCTTCTGGGCTCGGGAATAGGGAGCTGACCACGCGCTCCAGCAGGGGGGGGTCAAGGGTCATCGTCAGCGGGGGCGCCGCGGGTCGAAGCTTCTGCCTCACGACCTTGTACGGGCGCCCCCACGGATCCCCGTCGATGCTGTCGACCCACCCCTGCCAGGCCTCCGCCTTGGCGGCCCTTATAGCGGAGGTCAGGGCCGCGCGAGCGGCCCGGTACGCGGCGAGCAACACCTCCTCGTGTGCCGGGTCCCTGGCGCTTCTTCTCCGGCTTCTGGTGCACCGGCGGCGGGCCGAGGCACACTCGGCCTGTAGCCCCGTGAGGTGGGGCCGCCACCAGTACACCTGCCTGCGCTTTTGAGAGGGACCCGCTCGTCGCATCGCCGCGTCGCAGACGCGAGACAGCGCTCCAGAGAGCCTCTCGCATCTCGCGTCTACGTCCGGGCCGCTATCGGCGTTTGCGGCGGCCCATCGCTCCACGATGGCCGCCTCCGTGGCCAGCTCCGGGTCCAGGGTGGACAACCGCCACCGCGGACCCTCCTCCGACCGGGGTCGGTCCACACCGCCCGCTCCGGCGTCCGAAGGGGATGGGACTAGGTCGAACCTTATGTATAAATGGTCCGACAACGTCTCCACCCCCTCCTCAACCCGCCACCCGATTGCGCGGCGGGCCAGGGCGGGACTCGCAAACGAGATGTCGACGATCGACCCGCCCTGTTGACGCACGCACGTGTGGACCGCCCCCCGGTTCAGGAGGACCATTCCCGTGGACACCGCCCACTCCTCCAGGGTCTCCCCCCTGGCGCTGGTCGCCGGAGATCCCCACGAACGGGATTTGGCGTTGAAGTCTCCGGCGACCACCACAGGGGTGGGGTGCACTTCCTGGACCAGGTCGCCGACCTCGACCAGCAGACGCTCGAAGTCGGCGAGGGTCCTGTTCGGAGAGAAGTACACCCCTATCACTGCAACGTCGCCCAGCAGCACGAGGACGCATCCGCGCCCCCTCCGCACCCTGCGGAAGGGGAGGCACAGCGAAGCGTCGCGCTGCCAGGCGACGATAGCCACCGAACCGTCGTCGGCGCCCGCCCAGTTGTCGCGGGCTTGGACGCGGTACGGCTCGGCGACTATGGCGACGTCGATTTGCCACTGCGCAGCCGTCTGGAGAAGCAGATCCTGTGCGGCCGCGCAGTGGTTCACGTTCGCCTGCAGGATGGAGACCCCGTGAGCCATTTAATTGGTGGCGGTGTCCATCGCCTCCTCAGCGGCTCTTGGAGCCGTCGCAGACGCGGCGGGGGTGTCGCGATTACCCCCGCCCGTCCTTTTCTTCTTGGCCATCGCCGGGCACTTTTTGTGCCCGAGGCGATGGCCGGCGTCGCCGCCCTCGGTCGCGCAGATTGCGCATTTGGGGTCGGCGACGCAGGTGGCCGCCTTGTGGCCCGGCTGGCCGCACCGGAAGCACAGTGCGCTGCGATCCGTTTCGCAGCTGCACTGCACCCCCAGGTGCCCTGGCACCAGGCAGCGGTAACACCGCTGGGGCCGCGCGTCGAGGAGCGCGGCCCTGGCCATCGACCAGCCTATGGTGAGGCGGCCGGCCCCCGTGATCGTTTTGGCCGCCAGGACCGGGCACTTGACCCAGACGGTCCCCGGGCGGCCAGGTGGGCGGTTGATGGTGCCCACCTTTATCGACACGGGGGGGCATCCCCCCACCTCGGCCACTCTTGCGGCCACCATCTCCCTCGTGACCGCGTCACTCAGACCGGAGATGCGCATTTCTGCGCAGCGCTCCGGCCTGGAGACGCGGGCCACCTCGCCGACGACCTCGCGTAGTTTGGCCGCGAGCTCGTCGGCCTTTTTCACCCTGTCGGCGCCGGTCACCTCCAGCAGCCGTCCCCCAGTGCGGGCCGTGCGGAAGCGCAGCCCGCTAATTTCCAGGGCCGCGAGGTCTATGCCCCTCTCGGCCCTGGAGAGCACGTCCGCGTAGCTCGACGCCGAGCCCTGCGGTAGCGTGATCGCCACCGCGGCTGACGCCGGAACTCGCAGACGACGGCTGCGCTTCTTCTTCCGCTTGGGCTGCTGGGCCGCTGGAGCAGCCGGCGCCCGGGACGCCGGAGCGGCTGGCCTCGGCGCCCGAGACGCCGGAGAGGCAGGCCTCGGCGCCCGGCCCCCCCGCGCCACCACGTTCCACGCCTCTTTGAGAGGCGGCGGTGGTGGAGCAGGTTTGACGGCGGGACGAGTTGGGGCCGGAGGAGCGGTTCCGCGGGCCGCCTCGGCCTCGCGGGTCGCGAGGCTCCTCCTGCCACCCCTCTTTTGGCCCTTCGCCCCCGCATTGGATGTTGCGGCGGGGGCGGAGGAGGTTGCGGCCGTCGGCGCAGGGCCGCGCGCCGGGGAGGCCACCGCCGGCGGGGCGGCAGAGGCGTCAACCGCAGGCGCCGGGGCACCGCGCTCCGGCGTTTTGCGAACGTATGCCGTTATAGGCGGGGACACTTGCTTCTCCGGCAGGAGTCGGTCCTGGATCCCCGACATCCTGGCGTCGACCAGGAAGAAGATTTCCTCCCTGGTCATCGCTTCGGGTGCCGGGGCGGGGATGGAGGCCGCCACTCGCCTCTGGGCCTCGACCTCGGCCCTGAGGGCGAGGATTTCAGCCCGAAGCTGGGCGACCTCCTCCGACTCCTTCCTGGCGGCGAGCTTGTGCACAGCCTCTGCCGCCGTCGCCACCGCCTTCCTGATCTCCGCCACGTGCTGGCACTTCATCCTCGTCTGCTTGCGGGCAAGCGAACCGATCAGCTCCAAGGCTGATTCGGCCACCCCCACAAGCTCGTCGGCGCCGCACGTGGCCGCCACCTCCCCTTCCTGGGCAGGGCCCTCCGACGACACCGCCCGGGATCGCTCCCGCAGGGCCGCCTTTTTCACCGCGACCTCGGCCGCCAGCTCCTCCTCGGCGCGCAGCTCCAGCTCGCGTTCGCGCTGAGCGCACAGCTCGGCCTTTGCCTTCGCGAGGCCGACGTACTCGCCCGTTGTGGGCGGGCGTCCTCGTCCCCGCTTAGGCCGCGCGCCGGTCCTGGCCAAGGCCACCTCTTCGCCCTCTAGAGGCCGCTTCCGCCACAAGCGGCCCATCGAGGAGGGGGAGCTAGATCTTGATCGCTCCCCCACCGACATGCAGCTGTCCGAAGACTCGGACAGCCGCAACTCCTGCGGCGCCTGCAGCTCGCAGCGCGCGAGCACCACGCGCGGCGCCTTCTCCTTCGCAACAAGGGCCGAGGCCCTTGTCCTTGAGGACACCCCGTCCTCCCCTACCCCCTCCGAGGAATCGCTCCTCCTCTCTTCTTTTATTTGTTTGTGTGTTTTTAAAGGTTCCATAGTAAGTCCCACGAGTATGGGGGAAAGGATTACCAAGACTAGCAGAGCCCCCTGTACTAGCTTGGGCGTATATACACACGGAGGTCCGCCAGTTTCCGCGGGTTTTTACGACTTTGCTGTCGGGTGTTATTGACTTTTCCTTGTCTCGGGCCGGCCAATTAAGGCAAGCCCCCTGTCCCGGCGCCACGCCGCTAGACATGACAACGACACGCGACGCCGAAACAGGTTGCTCGACGTTGTCCCCGGAAGGGGACATCCCCCTGGACACGAGCTAACGCATCCAGAAGGACCGCCGAGCCGCGGGGTACTCCCGCCCACAACCACGTCCAAAAGGACCGCTGTCCATGAAGGACCCTCGAAGAGCGAAGCGCTCTCGCGACGGAGCGGCGCCCGATGTCGGGAGAGACCGCCCCGCATCGCCAGTCAGCTCTGATGATCAGAGTAGTACCGGGAGCGGGGCAGTCGCCGACACTCGCGGTGGCGAAGCACCGCCGCGGACCTTGCAGGTCCGCCATACCACGACCCCTCCGCGGGTCAACCGGTGGGATATCAGTCAACGGCCAGAAACCCTCCTCCCGTATAAATACGGGTCGGAACGAATCTGACCGCTGTCCAGGGAGCACCAGAACACCGCTTCCCTTACCCGGAGATCGCAAGCGATTTCCAGGGCACGAGAAACGGTGCACCAACGTGGAGGTTTCCCACCCAGCCCCCCAGGTTAGGTTAGGTTAGGTTAGGTTTTTTTTTTTTTTTAAAAAATTCCGCCTTTTGCCCTACCGGGCCGCGGGAACTACGTTAGTATACGTCCGCGGCCCGGCAAGGGGGGGCCCCTTTGCGTCGGGGCCCGACGTGGAACGACCCACTCCCAAGACTGAGGAGGGGTCGTCCGCCGTTTCCACGGCGCGACGCGTCTTACGACGCGCCGCGCGTGGGGTTGTGTCCCGGCCGGGGCCGCCATCAGACTCGACGGCGGCCCCGGGCCGGGGCCCGGCGGGGCGGGAGCGTGCCGCCGGCACGCTCGCGCTCCCGCAGGGCTTCGCGTTTGGCCGCCATCACCTCGCTAGCGAACGAGGCGACGGCGGCCCAACACTGGTCGCTGCCGGCCATGGCAGCGACGACAGCCGGCAGCGACAAGTTCGCCCCGACTGCGCCAATGAGCCTGGCGCGTTGGGCGCCCCAGCCCGTGCACACGGCCAGGGTGTGCTCGGCCGTGTCCACGGCCCCGGACGCACAGTGGTGGCACACGGGCTCCGCGAGGATGCCCACCAGTTCCCACAGGTACTTGCTGAAACAGCCGTGACCTGTGAGAAGCTGGGTGAGCCAATAAGTGGGAGCCCGGTGCCTCGCCTCGACCCATTGACGCAGTACGGGTCGGACAGCCTCGGCGAGCTGCCTGCTCGCCGAGGGGTCCTCCAACCTTTGAGCCCATCGCTGGAAGAGATCCTCGCGACATTCGCTCCTCCAGCGAACGATCTCTTCCGCGAGGGGCTCCGACGATGTTTGCCGCATCAGGGCCCTCCTTCGGTACACCTCCGCCAGGACCCCGGCCTCGAGGTCCCAGGGGAGGCTCCCGGCAATCAAGCACGCCGCCTCGTAGGAGACGGTGTGGTACGCCCTGGAGGCCCTCTGTGCCATGACCCGCTGCGGACGCCGCAGCAGGGCCACGTTCTCGGCACTGAGGGCCCCCGCCGCCCATATTGGCGCCCCGTAGAGCGCCATGGAGCGAACCACACCGTCATAAAGGCGGCGGCCGACACTCCCCGCCCCCCCACAGTTGGGGAGTAGGCGTGCGAGCATTCCCGCGCACGACACCAATTTTGGCGCCAGCGCACGGAAATGCCCGCTGAACCCCCACCGACCGTCGAGGACGAGACCGAGATATTTGATGGTCTCCCCGACGGCGATGCGGGCTCCGCCCACCGTGATGAAGTACCCCGGGGGGGGCTTCGTCCGAGGCCCATGGAAGAACAGGGCCTCGGACTTCTCGAGGGCTACCCGCAGCCCGAGGGCCCTGATGCGGCCGACAATATGGGCCGTGCCCGCCGTGGCGAGCACGCCCGCGTCCCTAAACGTTTTGCCCTGCGCGGTCACTAGGGTATCGTCGGCGTAGCATATTACGCCGACCCCCCGAAGATTAGCGCCGCGCAGGGCCCAATCGAAGCCGATGTTCCACAGGAGTGGGCCGAGAACCGACCCCTGTGGAACACCGCACCCCATCGCCCTGCGGACTACTCGCCCCGGGACCGGGTATGTGATGGCCCGGTCGGCGAAATAGTCCGCAAGGACGCGCCTGAGGTACCACGGGACGTTGTGGTACCTCAGGGCCTCCGCGATTGTCTCCCAGGGGATGGTGTTGAAGGCGTTGGCGATGTCGAGCGACACCGCCAACAACACCTCCCCCCGGGAGACAGCGCTCTCGACGCTGTCCCGCAGCCGAGAGACGGCGTCCAGCGTGGACCTCCCGCGGCGAAAGCCGAATTGGCCGTCACTTAGATTCGGGCCTACCGCCTCCAGGTGCTCGACGAGGCGCGCAGCGAGCACGCGCTCGAAGAGTTTGCACGCCTCATCGAGCAGAACGATGGGGCGGTAGGCCGACGGTGAGTCGGGGGGTCGCCCGCGCTTCGGGAGAAGCACGAGCTTCCCCGACTTCCACCGCCGCGGGATCGTGCCGGACGCCATCATCTCCGACATGAGGGACAGCGTCACCTCCCCGAGGACCGGCATCACGCGGACGAGGATCCGCCCGGGAACCCCGTCCGGACCCGGGGCGCGGCTCTTCAGCTTGAGCGTCTGAACCGCGGCCCCGAGCTCGTCCTCGGACACGGGCGGAACGACCTCGCCCGCGACCGGTCCTCCTTCGGGAGTCGGTGCCGCCATCCTGGGCGGCACCCATTCCTCTTCTGGGCTCGGGAATAGGGAGCTGACCACGCGCTCCAGCAGGGGGGGGTCAAGGGTCATCGTCAGCGGGGGCGCCGCGGGTCGAAGCTTCTGTCTCACGACCTTGTACGGGCGCCCCCACGGATCCCCGTCGATGCTGTCGACCCACCCCTGCCAGGCCTCCGCCTTGGCGGCCCTTATAGCGGAGGTCAGGGCCGCGCGAGCGGCCCGGTACGCGGCGAGCAACACCTCCTCGTGTGCCGGGTCCCTGGCGCTTCTTCTCCGGCTTCTGGTGCACCGGCGGCGGGCCGAGGCACACTCGGCCTGTAGCCCCGTGAGGTGGGGCCGCCACCAGTACACCTGCCTGCGCTTTTGAGAGGGACCCGCTCGTCGCATCGCCGCGTCGCAGACGCGAGACAGCGCTCCAGAGAGCCTCTCGCATCTCGCGTCTACGTCCGGGCCGCCATCGGCGTTTGCGGCGGCCCATCGCTCCACGATGGCCGCCTCCGTGGCCAGCTCCGGGTCCAGGGTGGACAACCGCCACCGCGGACCCTCCTCCGACCGGGGTCGGTCCACACCGCCCGCTCCGGCGTCCGAAGGGGATGGGACTAGGTCGAACCTTATGTATAAATGGTCCGACAACGTCTCCACCCCCTCCTCAACCCGCCACCCGATTGCGCGGCGGGCCAGGGCGGGACTCGCAAACGAGATGTCGACGATCGACCCGCCCTGTTGACGCACGCACGTGTGGACCGCCCCCCGGTTCAGGAGGACCATTCCCGTGGACACCGCCCACTCCTCCAGGGTCTCCCCCCTGGCGCTGGTCGCCGGAGATCCCCACGAACGGGATTTGGCGTTGAAGTCTCCGGCGACCACCACAGGGGTGGGGTGCACTTCCTGGACCAGGTCGCCGACCTCGACCAGCAGACGCTCGAAGTCGGCGAGGGTCCTGTTCGGAGAGAAGTACACCCCTATCACTGCAACGTCGCCCAGCAGCACGAGGACGCATCCGCGCCCCCTCCGCACCCTGCGGAAGGGGAGGCACAGCGAAGCGTCGCGCTGCCAGGCGACGATAGCCACCGAACCGTCGTCGGCGCCCGCCCAGTTGTCGCGGGCTTGGACGCGGTACGGCTCGGCGACTATGGCGACGTCGATTTGCCACTGCGCAGCCGTCTGGAGAAGCAGATCCTGTGCGGCCGCGCAGTGGTTCACGTTCGCCTGCAGGATGGAGACCCCGTGAGCCATTTAATTGGTGGCGGTGTCCATCGCCTCCTCAGCGGCTCTTGGAGCCGTCGCAGACGCGGCGGGGGTGTCGCGATTACCCCCGCCCGTCCTTTTCTTCTTGGCCATCGCCGGGCACTTTTTGTGCCCGAGGCGATGGCCGGCGTCGCCGCCCTCGGTCGCGCAGATTGCGCATTTGGGGTCGGCGACGCAGGTGGCCGCCTTGTGGCCCGGCTGGCCGCACCGGAAGCACAGTGCGCTGCGATCCGTTTCGCAGCTGCACTGCACCCCCAGGTGCCCTGGCACCAGGCAGCGGTAACACCGCTGGGGCCGCGCGTCGAGGAGCGCGGCCCTGGCCATCGACCAGCCTATGGTGAGGCGGCCGGCCCCCGTGATCGTTTTGGCCGCCAGGACCGGGCACTTGACCCAGACGGTCCCCGGGCGGCCAGGTGGGCGGTTAATAGTGCCCACCTTTATCGACACGGGGGGGCATCCCCCCACCTCGGCCACTCTTGCGGCCACCATCTCCCTCGTGACCGCGTCACTCAGACCGGAGATTCGCATTTCTGCGCAGCGCTCCGGCCTGGAGACGCGGGCCACCTCGCCAACGAGCTCGCGTAGTTTTGAGGCGAGCTCGTCGGCCTTCTTTACCCTATCGGCGCCGGTCACCTCCAGCAGCCGGCCCCCAGTGCGGGCCGTGCGGAAGCGCAGCCCGCTAATTTCCAGGGCCGCGAGGTCTATGCCCTTCTCGGCCCTGGACAGCACGTCCGCGTAGCTCGACGCCGAGCCCTGCAGTAGCGTGATCGCCACCGCGGCTGACGCCGGAACTCGCAGACGACGGCTGCGCTTCTTCTTCCGCTTGGGCTGCTGGGCCGCTGGAGCAGCCGGCGCCCGGGACGCCGGAGCGGCTGGCCTCGGAGCCCGAGATGCCGGGGAAGCCGGCCTCGGCGCCCGGCCCCCCCGCGCCACCACATTCCACGCCTCTTTGAGAGGCGGCGGCGGCGGAGCAGGCCGGATGGCGGGACGAGTCGGGGCCGGAGGAGCGGCTCCGCGGGCCGCCTCGGCCTCGCGGGTCGCCAGGCTCCTCCTGCCACCCCTCTTTTGACCCTTCGCCCCCGCATTGGATGTTGCGGCGGGGGCGGAGGAGGTTGCGGCCGTCGGCGCAGGGCCGCGCGCCGGGGAGGCCAACGCCGGCGGGGCGGCAGAGGCATCAACCGCAGGTGCCGGGGCACCGCGCTCCGGTGTTTTGCGCGCGTATGCCGTTATCGGCGGGGACACTCGCTTTTCCGGCAGGAGTCGGTCCTGGATCCCCGACATCCTGGCGTCGACCAGGAAGAAGATTTCCTCCCTGGTCATCGCTTCGGGTGCCGGGGCGGGGACGGAGGCCGCCACTCGCCTCTGGGCCTCGACCTCGGCCCTGAGGGCGAGGATTTCAGCCCGAAGCTGGGCGACCTCCTCCGACTCCTTCCTGGCGGCGAGCTTGTGCACAGCCTCTGCCGCCGTCGCCACCGCCTTCCTGATCTCCGCCACGTGCTGGCACTTCATCCTCGTCTGCTTGCGGGCAAGCGAACCGATCAGCTCCAAGGCTGATTCGGCCACCCCCACAAGCTCGTCGGCACCGCACGTGGCCGCCATCTCCCCTTCCCGGGCAGGGTCCGCCGGCGTCGCCGCCCGGGACCGGTCCCGCAGGGCCGCCTTTTTCGCGGCCACCTCGGCCGCCAGTTCCTCTTCGGCGCGCAATTGGAGCTCGCGCTCGCGCTGAGCGCACAGCTCGGCCTTGGCCTTAGCGAGGCCGACGTATTCGCCCGTTGTGGGCGGGCGACCTCGACCTCGCTTTGGCCGCGCGCCAGTTCTGGCTAGGGCCACCTCTTCACCCTCTAGAGGCCGCTTCCGCCACAAGCGGCCCATCGAGGAGGGGGAGCTCGATCTTGAGCGCTCCCCCACTGACATGCAGCTGTCCGAAGACTCGGACAGCCGCAACTCCTGCGGCGCCTGCAGCTCGCAGCGCGCGAGCACCACGCGCGGCACCCTCTCTCTCTCCACAAGGGCCGAGGCCCTTGTCCTTGAGGACACCCCGTCCTCCCCTACCCCCTCCGAGGAATCGCTCCTCCTCTCTTCCTTAATTCTAAGTGTGTTTGAGTTTTTTAAATGTTCCATAGTTGGTCCCACGAGTATGGGGGAAAAGATTACCAAGACTAGCAGAGCCCCCTGTACTAGCTTGGGCGTATATACGCACGGAGGTCCGCCAGTTTCCGCGGGTTTTTACGACTTTGCTGTCGGGTGTTATTGACTTTTCCTTGTCTCGGGCCGGCCAATTAAGGCAAGCCCCCTGTCCCGGCGCCACGCCGCTAGACATGACAACGACACGCGACGCCGAAACAGGTTGCTCGACGTTGTCCCCGGGAAGGGAACATCCCCCTGAACACGAGTTAACGCATCCAGAGGGACCGCCGAGCCGCGGGGTACTCCCGCCCACAACCACGTCCAAAAGGACCGCTGTCCATGAAGGACTCTCCAAGAGCGAAGCGCTCTCGCGCCGGAGCGGCGCCCGATGTCGGGGGTGACCGCCCCGCATCGCCAGTCAGCTCTGATGAACAGAGTAGTACCGGGAGCGGGGCAGTCGCCGACACTCGCGGTGGCGAAGCACCGCCGCGGACCTTGCAGGTCCGCCATACCACGACCCCTCCGCGGGTCAACTGGTGGGATATCAGTCAACGGCCAGAAACCCTCCTCCCGTATAAATACGGGTCGGAACGAATCTGACCGCTGTCCAGGGAGCACCAGAACACCGCTTCCCTTACCCGGAGATCGCGAGCGATTTCCAGGGCACGAGAAACGGTGCACCAACGTGGAGGTTTCCCACCCAGCCCCCCAGGTTAGGTTAGGTTAGGTTAGGTTAGGTTAGGTTAGGTTCCCGGCCTGGGCGGACGAGCGCCGAGTCCTGGTCGACGGGATCGGGCGAGACTTGTCCCCGCCGGCGTTGGTCGCGGCAATGCTGGCGGGCGAGGAGGAGTGGAGGGCTGTGGCCTCCTTCTGCGAAGCAGTCATGCTCCAGAAGGAGGCCGCCGAGCGGGGTCGGGAGAGAGCCGATCCCGCTCGAAGGCGGCGGCGGCGAGCTCAGTGATCGTCGCCGCCGACGGGCCGCGAGGGCGCACACCCCGCGGGTGCGCCCGGGTCGCGGCCCGGGAAGGATGACCCCCCGGTGCGGCCGGGGAGGGTCGTCCGGGGCGCCGCCGGCCGCGCGCCTCTTTACAGCGCGCGGTCGGAGCCGCCCCGCCCGGGGGAGCCTCGCCAGGCTCCCCGAGGATGAGCACCCCCTCGTGACTGAGGGGGGGCGACGGCGGGGTGGACCAGAGGGGTTTATCCGAATCCTGGACCACCCCAACGCCGGAGGAAGGCCGCCGCGAGGTTTTAGTGGGTAACCCTAGGATCGGATCTCAGTTTACTGTTTTGGGAGTCCCACACTACCCCCTGCCGTCCCCAGGCGGGGGGTGTGCATAAAGCATTTCCTCGCGTAAAAAAAAAAAAAAAAAAAAAAAAAAAAAAAAAAGGTTAGGTTAGGTTGGGGGGCGCCGTCAGACCACCTCCACGTGCGCCCGGACGCTCCTTCCGGGCCGGTGCCCCCTGGGCAGGACCTGGCGGAGTAAATTCCGTCGGGTCCTGGCTGAGAGTCTGACACCAGTCGCGTAATCGTAATCCAGTCCGTGGGGCTGGGACGATGGCCGCCGCAAGGGGGCCGCGAGGAAGAAAACCTCTATAAAAAATCACCTTGTGGAGCTCCGCCTACCCTCTGCGTATCAGAGTGTAGAGTGAGACGCTACCGCGTAGGGTGGCAGTTTGCCACGGCTCAGGGCGACGGACCAGGGGTCGTGGACCCCCCCGTTTGGCCTGCAGCGTGTTTCGGGGTGGGGGCGACGGACCAGGGATTGTGAATCCCCCCGTTCGGCCCTACCGAAACGAAGGAGCGCGGGACAGGGCGTCGGTCAGGGGTTGTGAACCCCCCCGCTCGGCCTGTCCCGGTATTCGAGGAGGGAAGGGGCGACGGACCAGGGGTTGTGAACCCCCCCGCTCGGCCCTACCCGGGACGGTCTTCTGGAGAGGGGCGGTGGACCAGGGGTTGCTAACCCCCCCACTCGGTCCTCTCCGAGGAAGGCGCTCCGGGGCGACGGACCGTGGGTCGTAGACCCCGCCGCTCGGCCCGGCCCGCAACCCTCATTGAGAGGCGCGGGGGTCGTCGGACCGCGTGGAGTAAACCACTATAAAAAATCCGTGAATCCCAAGTTCTGATGCCCGGCGAGGGGATGCATGTTCGACGCGGAGGTCGGACCCGAGGGCATCACTTTAGGGGAGCTCACCCCTGGGCAGGAGGGAAAAAAGCCGAGGGAACTCACCCTCGTTAATAAAAGTATTATATCAATGGCAACTAGCGAAAACAAATGTCCTCACGTGGGTCCCAGCTGCGATGCGGCTGGGGAATCCCACCCTGGCGGAGTCCCGCCAGGCAGCCCCACCGTATGTGAGGGGGGCACCTACTGCCACGTTGTCGTCAGGGACAACACAGAAGAAGGAGCTACGGGCGTCGCGGCTGAAGCCGGCACCCCGACTATCACCGGACTAGACAATCCACCCACCTCCGGACGTTTCTGGAGGGGTGAAGGAGGAAACGAGGGAGAGCCCAGCTCTGGGCGGTCCCGTTCGTCCTCAACATCGGACTTGACCAAGAGCTTGAGCCTCAAATTTAAGAGGCCCAAGTCTCCGCTACTGGCTGGACGAATAGAGAGGGCGGATGGCGGCGGGGATAGCGATAGCGCTATGTCTGCCGTCTCCGTCTTCTCTTCGCATTCTGTGGCCTCCGAGGGACCCGGGACGCAGCGGACGCGAAAGCGGAAACCGCGCAGTCCCGTGGACCTGGGAGTCCATAAGAAGCGACCTGCTGGCAACACCAGCAAAAACGTGGAAGTGGAAGAATCTCTGGAGACCTCGGCCGACATAGGCGCCGAGGTCTTCGAGATCCTGGACAGGATGGAGCGCACCGCCGAGAGGGCGAAGAGCTCGAAGGCGGATGTCGCCAGGGTGGTGCGCTCAGGAATGGACCGAGCGAGAGAGTGTATCTCGAAACTGTGTGCCAGGGCCGACACCCAGGATCGTGAAAATGAAAGTTTTCGATCACAAATGTCTGGGTTGTCGGCGCGAATGATCGAACTCGGCAACGAGAACGCAGAACTTCGGGCCAAGATGGCACTCATGGCGGCCAAACTTGACGGGCCGCAATCGCGGGCGGCGGGGACATCCCGGGAGGACACTCGTCCCCCGGTGGTGCCCCCACCCGCAAAGAAGCAAAAAAAGACGGACCACACGCCGAGCCCCGTGAAACCACCGGAGGCCTCTACGGCGCCACCGATTCATGGCTGTTCTGACTGCAACCGGTTCATGGCCCGGTTGGAGTCAGAACTGATGGCGAAATTCTTCCCCGACGCGGGGAAGAAGCCTCCCCTGAGGCACGAGCGGCCCGCCGCGGCGAATCCGCCGCCGGCGGGGCCGCAAATGCCCCAGGGGGGAAAGAAAAAGAAGAAGAAGAGGAAAAACGCGCAGGAGAGGCCGACGGCCGCCGCGGAACGCTCGCGGGCGCCGCCGCCTCCGCCTGCGCCTGCAGACGGGCCTGCGCCGGGAGCGGGATCTGGTGGCGAGACCTGGGCGACGGTGGTGGGCCGCAAGGCCGCTGCCGCCGCCAGGAAGGCTCGCGCCGCCGCCGCCGCTCCTGCACCGGCGCAAACGAAGGCTAAGGTGAAGGCCAAACCTGCGGGGCTGCCGAAGCCCCCCAGTACCGCCGCGGTGATGGTGACGGTGCCTCCGGGCGCCGACACCACGCTCGCGGCGGTGATGGAGGTTGCCAAGAGCCGGATCAAACTGGCGGATCTTGGCATCTCAGGGGGGCTGAAGGTCCGAAGGTCGATGACCGGGGCTCTCTTGCTCGAGATCCCCGGTCCGGACAGCTCCGCCAAGGCCGAAGCCTTGGCCGACAAAATGAGGGTGGCCGTCGCCGACACGGGCGCGATTATCTCGCGTCCGTGCAAAATGGGCGACTTGAGGGTGATGGACTTGGACGAGTCCATCACCCCCGCGACCGTCGCCACTGTGGTCGCCGAGGCGGGCGGATGCGCCCCGACCGACGTAAAGGTCGGGGAGATCCGCTCCAGCCCGTCTCGGCTGGGCTCGGCCTGGGTCAGGTGCCCGCTCGGAGTCGCCAGGAAACTGGCGGCTCAGCGGCGGCTCCTGATCGGGTGGTCCTCGGCGCGCGTCGAGGCGCTGGCGGCACGGCCTTTGCAGTGCTTCCGGTGCCTCGAGAAGGGGCACGTCCGCGCGAGGTGCCCCTGCGCCGTGGACAGGAGCGGGCGGTGCTACCGGTGTGGCGTGGCGGGCCACATCGCCAGCGCCTGCACAGCGCCCGCTCCTCGCTGCCCGGTCTGTTCAGACCTGGGCTGCAGGGCGGACCACAGGATGGGGGGGAAAAAGTGTTCCCCTCCCAAGAGGAAGGCGGCGGCCGCGAGGCCACCCTCCCCTGCTAGGGGACAGGCGGGCGGATCAATGGAGGTCCAATAACGGACCTCCACGCTCGCTTCCTCCAGGGCAACCTGAACAACCGCCGCGCTGCGCAAGACCTGCTTGCGCAGATGGTGGTTGAACATTCGGTTGCCCTGGCGGTGGTCGCCGAGCCCCATCACGTCCCCGTCCACCCGCGATGGTTCGGGGACGACGCGGGCTTGGTGGCCGTTTACTGGGTTGAAGGGAGCTACTGCTCCCTCCTGTGGAAAGGTCCAGGCTACGTCGCCGTGGAGTGGGGATCCATGGTCGTAGTGGGCTGCTACGTCTCTCCGAACAGCGGCCTCGCCGCGTACGAGGCATACCTGGACGGGCTGGCGAACCGCCTTCGCGGTTGCGCCCCCCGTCCGGTATTCGTCCTGGGCGACTTCAACGCTCACTCGAGCGAGTGGGGCGACGCCCGGGACGACGTCAGAGGAGAGACGCTTCTGGAGTGGGCGGCAGGACTCGACCTCCGGTTGCTCAACCGGGGGTCGGTCAGCACCTTTGTGCGGTGGCAGGGGGAGTCGATCATCGATCTATCGTGGGCGACTCCCTCGGCCGCCGCCACGGTGACCGGATGGCGGGTGGCGGAGGAGGTGGTCAATTTATCTGACCACCGACACATCTTTTTGGATGTGTCGCTCCGCCGCCCCAGCCGCCCGCGCCAGACTAGCGGCCCTCCGCGGCGCTGGTCTCTCAAGCGGCTCGACCGGGATATGGTCGTGGCCGCCGCCAGCGTCGCGGACTGGACGGAGAGAGCGGTACCGCCCGATCCCGAGGCGCAAGCGGCCTGGCTGCGCGACACGATGACGTCGATCTGCGACGCGTCGATGCCGCGAGTCGGGCCGCCCCGGCGGGGCTCCGTGTACTGGTGGAGCGAGGAGATCGAACGGCTGCAGAAGGCCGCCTTCGTCGCTCGCCGCCGGTACCTGAGAGCCCGGAAGAGAAGGCGAACCACGGTCGAGGAGGCTCTCAGAGCCAGACGGGAATACGGGGCCGCCGCGCACGCCGTATGCGTCGCCATCGCTGCGGCTCGCGAGCGGTCCTGGAACGAGCTCGTCGAGGGACTGGACAGGGACCCATGGGGACGCCCGTACAGGATGGTACTGGGCAAGCTGACCCCGTGGGTCCCTCCGTTGACGGAATCCCTGGACCCGGAAGTCGTGGGAAGAGTCGTAGACGCACTCTTCCCCAGGGTCCAGGGCGGTCCCTCGGTTCCTCCGTCACAGTCGGACCACACTCCGTGGTCCGACGAGCTGGAGGTGACGGAGGACGAGTTCGGGCGGGCCGTCGCACGGCTCGCCTCCCGCAGCGCCGCTCCCGGCCCGGACGGAGTTCCGGGCCGGGTCCTGGCGCTCGCTCTGGGAGTCTTAGGGAACAAGGCGAGGCAGCTGTTCACCAGCTGCCTCCGCCGCGGGGTGTTCCCCCTCGACTGGAAGTCGGCGAGACTGGTGCTCATCAGGAAGGAAGGGAGGACCGGAGACGCTCCGTCGTCGTTCCGGCCGATATGCCTGCTGAACGAGGCGGGGAAACTCTTCGAAAGGGTTATCTCCGCCCGTATCAGCAGCCACCTGTCGCAGGTGGGCCCGGACATATCGGACTGCCAGTTCGGGTTCCGGCAGGGGCGCTCGACCATCGACGCGGTGCGTCGGGTGCGGGCCCTGTCGGAACCGGCAGTCCGATCGGGGGGGGTCGCGCTGGCGGTGTCGCTCGACATCGTCAACGCCTTCGGGACCCTCCCCTGGCCGGCCATCAGGGAGGCCCTCGTATACCACGAGGTGCCTCCCTACCTCAGGTCGGTCATCGGGGCCTACCTGCAGGAGAGACGGGTGGACTACGTCGACCGGAACGGGACGGAGCAGAGGAAGGAGGTGACGTGCGGGGTTCCGCAGGGGTCCGTGCTCGGGCCCCTGCTGTGGAACCTCGCCTATGATCCGGTCCTCCGCACCAGTCTGCCCCGTGGCGTGAGTGTCGTTTGCTACGCAGACGACACTCTGGTGGTCGCCACGGGGCCCGACTTCGAGCGGACGCTCAGGTTCGCCGAGCTGGGGGTGGCAATCGTCGTCAGACGGATCCGCGGGCTGGGCCTGGAGGTGGCGCCTCACAAAAGTGAGGCGCTGTGGGTCCACCGGCTCACCCGGGGCCGGGAACCACCGGCCTCGCGGATCCGGGTGGGTGACACGGTTGTCCCGGTGGGGCGGTACATGAAGTACCTCGGCCTCACCCTGGACAGCCGCTGGACCTTCGAGGAGCACTTCGTACGGATGGTCCCCCGAGCGCGACGGGTGGCAGGCGCGCTTCATCGCCTGCTGCCCAACCTCGGGGGACCGGGGGAGGGAGTTCGCCGCCTCTACGGTGGCGTCGTGCGGTCCGTGGCCCTGTACGGGGCCCCCGTTTGGTCGCGAGACCTCGCGGGGGCCTCCCGCTCCAGGGCTCTGCTGAGGAGCCTGGAGCGGATCATGGCCATACGGATCGTACGGGGCTACCGTACAATCTCGTACGAGGCGGCGACGGTCCTCGCGAGTTATCCCCCCTTCATCATCCTGGCCGAGATGTACGCAGCCGCGTACGATCTCGGCCGGGGAGGGGGGGACACGCGGGGACACGAAGTGCGGAGGCGGGAGGCCTTCCGGCGGGTCCTGGGGGACTGGCGCGACGCGCTGGTCCTCCAGGGCGGTACGCGTTCGCGCGCCGTCGGGGCCGTCCTGCCCCACCTCGAGGCCTGGGTGCTCCGCAAATGGGGCACTGTCACCTACAGGTTGACTCAGATACTCACCGGGCACGGGTGCTTCGGTGAGTATCTGAGTCGAATAAAACGTGAAGAGACGGCGAGATGCCACCATTGCGCATCCGACCTGGACTCGGCCCAGCACACGCTGGAGGTCTGCCCGGCCTGGGCGGACGAGCGCCGAGTCCTGGTCGACGGGATCGGGCGAGACTTGTCCCCGCCGGCGTTGGTCGCGGCAATGCTGGCGGGCGAGGAGGAGTGGAGGGCTGTGGCCTCCTTCTGCGAAGCAGTCATGCTCCAGAAGGAGGCCGCCGAGCGGGGTCGGGAGAGAGCCGATCCCGCTCGAAGGCGGCGGCGGCGAGCTCAGTGATCGCCGCCGCCGACGGGCCGCGAGGGCGCACACCCCGCGGGTGCGCCCGGGTCGCGGCCCGGGAAGGATGACCCCCCGGTGCGGCCGGGGAGGGTCGTCCGGGGCGCCGCCGGCCGCGCGCCTCTTTACAGCGCGCGGTCGGAGCCGCCCCGCCCGGGGGAGCCTCGCCAGGCTCCCCGAGGATGAGCACCCCCTCGTGACAGAGGGGGGGCGACGGCGGGGTGGACCAGAGGGGTTTAACCGAATCCTGGACCACCCCAACGCCGGAGGAAGGCCGCCGCGAGGTTTTAGTGGGTAACCCTAGGATCGGATTTCAGTTTACTGTTTTGGGAGTCCCACACTACCCCCTGCCGTCCCCAGGCGGGGGGTGTGCATAAAGCATTTCCTCGCGTAAAAAAAAAAAAAAAAAAAAAAAAGGTTAGGTTAGGTTAGGTTAGGTTCCAACTTGTACACCTGCGTGGTGGCGGAGCTCTCGGCCCGCCAAGAAGACCAAGAAAACGAGCGCCTGAGGGCCCAGCTGGCCCACCAACAGCGACGTATAGTGGCGCTAGAGGCCGAACTAAAGGCCCACAGGCAGGAGTTTGCCCGATTTAGAGTGGCAAACTCCTCTCAACAGCAGACGCCAAAAGCAGTCCCATCGAACTCCGGCTTGGAAGCCATCGTAAAAGACTTACAGGTGTCCCTCACACATACGCTGGGGGACATGTTGAACGCGCGCCTGGCGGGCTTAGAAGATAGGCTCCTACCGCCTAAGAGCTATCGCCCTGCAACCACTGTGAGCCAGAAGGCAATCGAGGCACCGGTGGAGCCCAGCGCTCCCCAACGTGCAAGCTCCACAGTTTCTGCACCAAATAAGGGGAAGAAGAAAGAGGCTGCCCAGCCGCAGCCTGCAACGAGTCCATCGACAGCAACCCAAATGGTCGCGCAAGCTGGCCCTTCCACGGGCCCTGGAAAGGAGTCGTGGGCCACGGTGGCCGGAAAAAAGAAAAAGCCCGCGCAGAAGGCGGCGCAGCCCGCGCCCACTAGAGCCTCGCAGACTCAGCAGGGACAGAAGAGAAAGAAACGAAAGCCTCGTAAGCGGAAAAGGTTCGTAGAACGCCCTCCGGCAGTGGTCTTAAAAATCCCGCCGGAGATCGAGAAGAGGGGCGTTACTTACGCCCGCGTCCTGGAACGCGCTAGTTTCCAAGTAGATCTGGCCTCACTCGGCATCGAGCCGGGCATACGCTTCCGCCGAAGCGCCACGGGTGCTCGGGTTTTGCAATTTCCCAAGACCCAGTGCGCCCAGGCGGTACAGAAGCTGGCAGACGAGCTCGACAGAGTCCTGGACGGCGTGGTTGAGGTCCGCGTCCCGCAGACCCTAGTAGGCCTGCGAGTGTCGGGTCTCGATGATACTGTCTCCCAGGAAGACGTTGCAGCGGCCATCGAAAAGGCGACGGGCTGCGCTGCAACCAATGTGAAGGTGGGCCCCGTTAAGGAGGGCCCTTCAAGAATGGGTACAGCCCTCGTGAGGTGCCCGGTCGGCGCCGCGAAAAAGCTCGCCGAGGCCGGTAGACTACTGGTCGGCTGGAGCTCGGCCCGGGTGAGGGTCTTGGAGCGGCGCCCCATGCGCTGCTTCAAGTGCCTGTCCCTGGGCCATACGGGAGCAGTCTGCCCGTCCGGTGTCGACCGGTCTGGGCTATGCTTCCGGTGCGGAGGCGAGGGCCACAAGGCGGTGGACTGCCGCAGTGCAACCCTGCGCTGCGCAGTGTGCGCCGCCGCCAATAGGCCCTCCAAACACGTGTCGGGTGGGCGAAACTGCATCCCGCCCAAAATTAGGCCGAAGCGGGCCGCATCATCAGCGTCTGCGCCAACGGATCCGCCCCCTGGGGCCGAAGAAGATGAAGAAGAGGAGGCTGCAATGAACGAGTAGCATTGCGGTGAACCGTCCCCGCCAGGTAAGCGCCGCCTGTGTGTGGGACTAGATCCGGGCCTCGGCTCGTCGCCTTCTGCGCGGCGAGCTGGGTCCCAATAGCAGCCGACATCTAGTCGCGGCCTCGTCCGTCAGCTCAGCGCTCTGCGTTGGGTGGCGGGCGGGGCCCAGTTCTTCGCCTGATCGGTCCCCCTCTGCGCTCGCGCGCTGCGGGGCCGGTCGGGCTGCCGTCGGGGCGTGACAGGGTAGAATGCTCACCAGCGACCCCCTGGCGCCCCACCAAGACGGAGAAGTGCGCCGCAGTGGTTTAGTGGGTATTCCGGTTTCCACGCCGGCGAGCCCCACATCCCCCCGTCGGTGGCCCGGTGTAGGCCGGCGCCGGCGGGGCAATGCGTAAACCCTGGCATTACACTGCGTAAACAAAAAAAAAAAAAAAAAAAAAAAAAAAAAAAAAAAGGTTAGGTTAGGTTAGGTTAGGTTAGGTTCGGCGGCGGCGAGCTCAGTGATCGCCGCCGCCGACGGGCCGCGAGGGCGCACACCCCGCGGGTGCGCCCGGGTCGCGGCCCGGGAAGGATGACCCCCCGGTGCGGCCGGGGAGGGTCGTCCGGGGCGCCGCCGGCCGCGCGCCTCTTTACAGCGCGCGGTCGGAGCCGCCCCGCCCGGGGGAGCCTCGCCGAGGCTCCCCGAGGATGAGCACCCCCTCGTGACTGAGGGGGGGCGACGGCGGGGTGGACCAGAGGGGTTAAACCGAATCCTGGACCACCCCAACGCCGAAGGAAGGCCGCCGCGAGGTTTTAGTGGGTAACCCTAGGATCGGATTTCAGTTTACTGTTTTGGGAGTCCCACACTACCCCCTGCCGTCCCCAGGCGGGGGGTGTGCATAAAGCATTTCCTCGCGTAAAAAAAAAAAAAAAAAAAAAAAAAAAAAAGGTTAGGTTAGGTTAGGTTAGGTTTTTTTTTTTTTTTTTTTTTTTTTTTTTTTTTTTTTTTTTTTGTCCGGACGCTAAGGCCCGGCCCGCGAATTTTCCTCCACCATGAGCGGAGACCTTGTTTATGGGGGTAATAATTTTTTCAGCGGTGCGGTTATTTATTAATTATGTACATATTATTTCTAGTTACACGTTTACTTACAGCTATACATTTCAGGTTTCATATTCCTAGTCTATCATATATTTATGTTATGTTCCATACACTATTAACTACTTAGTCTAACATTGGTTTGCTTTCTTTCTTAGAGCTAGTACACTTTTATTTCTTACATTATTTGATTCTATCTTATTTTACTTACATTTAATTTTGTTTACATTTTTTATTATTAGGATTTCACTTGCAATGGTTTTGGTCATTGCAGTAACACATTTTGGCAATTTCTTGGTTGTAGTTGTTTATACAATTTTTTGACATTCTTTATTATAAATATATTTATATCTTGCTTATATATATATATTTTATATGCTTATCTTCATACTTATCTTGATAACGATTATTTTACTTAGTGTTATTTAACTTACATCCTATTTGTTAAGCTTATGTACGGTGCTGTTGGTGGTAATGCTACAGACGGTTAAATTTTAATTAAGTTATTTATTTTTGTCTACGACTCTACTGTTTGTTTTGATGTTTAATTAAGTCCTGTGTTGTGTGCAGTGCTTGTACTTTACGTTTATCAATTTCAACCTGCCTTATATTCTTTTGTTGTGTTGGTGTTGATATGCTGTGAATATATATTAAATAATATATGTTTCAACATAATTTCGTTGTTTGATTTTAAGTTTCGTATTAATGTTTTTTGGATTGGTTTGTTATTAAATTGTCGCCATTTACATTAAATAGCGCCCAATTTGAATAAGCGACTCGCCTGTTTTTGGGATGCTAACTATACGCAACGGCAGACCTCGCCAGTGCGTCCCATTTTTTGCGAACTGGGCAGTCGTCGCTGTACGCCGTGTGGTTACTTGTTGCCAATTTCGCCTTAGCGCAGTTTTTACACGAGGGTTCCCGGCCCTCGAGCAGCTGCGTGCACTCAGACTTTAGATGCGGACCTCCACAATAATTGCAGAGGTCCACATCTTCGGTACAGAGCTTCCGCCCGTGCCCGAAACCGAGACACCTCGTGCACTGCACCAGAGGCGATTGGTCCTGCACTTTGATGGATTGGAGGTCTATGTAGACCCTGCCCGCGGACGTAAGCCGTTGCCAGAGCTTCGGCGAGACCCGGAGAACAGCATGGCACTCCATGGGGTTCCTCGCCCTCCTCCGGTATCTTACCTCCACTTTGGCCTCGTCCGCCGACAGCGCCTCCATCAGGTCCTCGTTTTGTCGTAGCAAGGCGGTCTCGATATCTGCGTCCGTATTATGGGCTAGAAGATTCTTCAGCACGACGAGGGGGCGCTTATTGGTGGCGTGTTCCACCTTCAGCTGTTTTTCAGCCTCTAACAAGGCTCCAACTTTTTGGAGTTCCTCCCTGCTAGCGCAGCTTAACACCACCCTGCCGTCCCTGATCTTCCGTACCCTCTCTACACGCACACCGCTGTGCTTCGCATTTACCGTATTTTTTATTTGGTCAATTGTTTGTGCACTAGTGTTTTGTGAGTCGGTTGGGGTAACTATCAACGAATGCAGCTGCTGTGATGGTGGCTTAGCGGGCGACTGAACTAGGACTTGGGCATATGTCGGGGCGCTTTCACACCTCGCCCCCATTGTTCTCTCAATCTCGATCAGTTTGTCGCCACAGAGCTTGCTGCACTCCCGCACCTCTTGGAGCATGCTGACAGTTGTCTCCTCGACTCTGGCCAATTGATCGTCAAGCTCCTGTTTATATCGGTCTTGGTTGCTCTTGACTTCTTCCACCAACTCCTTGTCTTCATTTAAAATTCTGGCAAATTCTTCTATTGTTTTTCCGACTTGACTTGTGATTTTAAGGTTTGAGTTTATCATGGCGTCATACCTTTCCATGATTATTGGGGAGGGTTGAGGCGACCCTTTTTCGTGCTTATGGACTGCCTCCATTTCTTTGACAAGAGCAACCAATTTGTCGATAGTATTATAGGCCGCTAGTTTTATCTCGGACTTGAGGTTTCTGGCCTCACCTAGGGAGCTTTTGGCCGCTTTGCCCAATGCTGCTGCCTTCTCAGACCAGCTAGCCTTTACCGCACCTCCGCTGGAGGTTCGACTCGTGGAGGGTTTGGTCGCGGGACTGCTCATGTTTTCAAATTAATCAAGTTGTGCCTATCGATATCAACAATGTGGTTCTATGAATTGTGTACTAAATAAATATTTATAGATTTGTTAAAGTAGTATTATATGTGTATTTTATTGGATATTCTATATTGGTTCTATGTATTGTGTACTAAATAAATATTTATAAATTTGTTAAAGTAGTATTATATGTGTATTTTATTGGATATACTATATTTGTTTATATATATATATTATTTTATGTATATTTTGTATATTATTTAGTTTATTATATTATATTATTTAGTTTATATATATGTTATTTTACTATATATTATTATTTGGGTCCAAGATATTATGTTTCACTATATTTTCCAGCACACACCAGTATATATAGGTTGTAGTATAGCACTGTAAAGTGAGGATTATATAGTAAACAACTATAATTTGCAGTTTACTAGTATAGTGAGTATAGTTGTTTATATTGTTACCAATAGATACAATATTATAGTATTGTAGTCTTTAATATTTGATAAAGTATTATTAATATGTTGTATATAGATGATAGGTTTTGTATAGATAAAATATTTAGTATGTTAGTTAGTTTGTGATGCAATGATACAATATATATTAGTTGTTTTTTAAATAAATAAGAATAATGTAGTATATATTTTACTTTTGTGATATATATTGATTGTCAGTGTTGTTGTCAACAGGCACAGAGTGGTATTGTAATTATGTAAGTGTTGGTGTAAAAGGCCAAGCACTTGTCAATAATATTACAATTTAATAAGCTATTGAGCTTTATTTACCTACTAAAATTAATTCACCCAATAGGGCCTAGTCTAAGTATGTTTGTAAAGCACATATACAGTCCTGGTACTGGTTTTATATCATAGTGTTTATAAGTTTTAAGTTTATACACATGTAGAGTGTGATATTTACAGTATCAATATATGCTACTTATATTATGCCCAATAGGGGCTAGTCTTATAATATATGATATCCTAATATTCTAATGGTAGTCAGAGGCAACAAATATCAATTGTATATATCAAAATGGATAACCATCAATAGTCTAAAATTTTCTTTGTTAGCATTCCACCATGAATTGTATCTCTTGTAAATAGTGTGGAATGCATCAAGTAAATATGCCCAATAGGGCTTGTCTTATATATAGTTGTAGTTACCAACAGACTACAGTCTTACAGCTAATCAGGTAAAGTTTGTGTAATCTTATGTTTGTTTACATTAAACATAACCTCTGATATAATATAAGTCAAAATTTCATTCCAAATTGTTACACTATAGTCAATTGTATATATTGTATATTAAATGTTAACAATAGTAAGATAAATTAGGTCGCAGATTGTTTGTTCAATGCCCAATAAGGGTTCATCAACTATAAGATTAAGTCAATAGAGATTAGGACGTTTTGTGTGTTGCTAATCGACTTTCACAGGGGCGCGAATGTTAGCAATAAGGCACTGTCTATTAACTAATTGCTATGCAATTTTTGTAGGCGCAAGGTAATTTACAAATGTATGGGAATTAAAAGTTACTATTTCTTTAAATTTGGGTGTTATTTCTAATAAAAAATGTCAAAAAAGTGTGTGTTTAGATTACTTACTATTAGGTACCAAATATCTCCGCCCACGGTGCGTTCTAAGGCACCGAACTCAAAAACTGGATAAATCTCTGAATAAAATTTTAAATTTAAAGTTTTGGGGGATTCTTTCGAATCTCTCCAGCCAGATTTTTCCAAAATTATGCTGTGATTACGATGAATATAATTAAAGGCAAAAAATTAAAATATAGAAAAATTTCGAAATTTTTGTCAGTTGGTGGACGCGAACCTCGGTCTCTCCAAGGACCCGCCCACTTTTGTGCTTCACGCCTAGTCCCGTACGGGGTAGACAGAAGATCTATTTACACGAATGCTTCAGAGTTAGCATATCTTGGTGCGATTTCTCCAGCGATGATAGGCAGAGAAATAATAAATCTAAACTAGGTTTCAAACTGAAAAATTTTCAGCAACAAGTGAAATAAAATTAAATAAGAATTAAATTGTAATTTAAAATAGCCTATTATTATTGTCACCAACTTGACGCCCCAACCCAACTTTGCGCCCGAAGGGTACAAAAATACCTACTTAAAATTAAAAATGCTTAACACTACGCCACTCCTTATCATTAACCCTATTCAGAAATATATATATGTACAAAAGTTCCACCTGCCCACCCCCTCTGTATTAGCAAGCGTAATTTTTGCGTTTAAAACTTTGTGCTAATAAGGTGCATTGGAATGCGGTGACCCCGCCGCTCGCTAGTTCCACGAATCGCTAAGTTTGTTTTGCGGTTGTCACCGATTCCGCGCTTTTCTTAGATGTCCTATAGGTGGTCTTCCAGGTCACTTTTCTATTTTGTTTTTGGCAATTTGGGTGCCCAGTTAACTAAGCTACTTATTCTATATAGTTTTTTATTTATAAATTAAAATTAGGACACTTAAATATTAACGCAAAGTTTTGTTTACACACTAGTTTCGACCGCAAAGCAAAAAGAAAATAGTTATATCACCAAAACTATCGATTGGAAAGTGGTGAAACTTTCTAAGGGGGTGTAAGGGATGTGTCTCTTGGTATAAGGGTAACTGTGGGGGTGGTCCGACCCTTCGTTACCTGTTAATTTAATAGTTTATTGTTTATATGAAATGTCACTGTCACTTGCACACAAATTCTTGCTCGATAAATTTAGTTATTTAATAGATAAATACTTGTCCAAAAAATCCAAAACATTCACCGAATGTACTCACGTATGTGTCCTATTGAAAGCACTAATGACGCTGGGGGGTCATCGATCTGGTTTCCGAGTTATTGGGGTCCGAAAATCGTGGAACTTCTTTCCCCAATAACTTCGCTTTTGTGCCTCTGATTTCGACGGGAGACACGTCAGGTGGAAGGCCAGAAGCTCCCGCTACCAGCCCAGCTGGTTTTGAAGGCCTCCGGTGTCCAAAACACAACTTCCGCGTCTGCACCAATTTTAGTTTTTGGGGGATAACTACCAAGTTATCCACCCGAAAAATCCCAAAATCGGCACCAGGGTGCACCTTCGGATACCGCAGCTGCCCACAGTCTCCAAAACACGATGGTCCGCTGAAATTTTTGAGAAAACAGCACTTTTATATTTTGCGTACATCGACGACGTTGTAAAAAATTAGTTTTTGTTATATTGTAGCAAAAGTATGCAAGATATGCTAAAAATTTTTTCACTATTATTTAGGTAATTTTAGCGCGCAACTTTTGAGACTACTTTCGGGTTTTTAACGGTAACTTTGCCACAACTTATAATTTTTGAGCGCGGAGCGGTTAAAAATCGTGACAGTCGCTACCAGCGCTGAGGAGTGACTGGTTAGGTTAGGTTAGGTTAGGTTAGGTTAGGTTAGGTTAGGTTAGGTTAGGTTAGGTTAGGTTAGGTTAGGTTAGGTTAGGTTAGGTTAGGTTAGGTTAGGTTAGGTTAGGTTAGGTTAGGTTAGGTTAGGTTAGGTTAGGTTAGGTTAGGTTAGGTTAGGTTAGGTTAGGTTAGGTTAGGTTAGGTTAGGTTAGGTTAGGTTAGGTTAGGTTAGGTTAGGTTAGGTTAGGTTAGGTTTTTTTTTTTTGAAATAAAACTAGTAGAGAGTGCTACCAACAGTAGCGCTAATGGTATACGCTTTCTGTTGGAGCAGTAGTGTATGTATTATTTGTATTTTGGTTAGTTTTGAAATATATTTTAGAGCATATTGGGAGTTAGAAAGTTTAAAATTACTTTGTTGTAGAATAAGAAGTATGAAGCAGAGACAGGCATCAAAATGAAATGAAAAAATAGTAGTTAAAGGAAGCTAACTAACTTATAACTAAATTAGATCTAAGACTTATAGCTATGACATAATATAGTAGTTGCTATGATTGCAATAAAGACAATGGTGGTGATGATGAGTAAACTTATAGCTAGATCTTTTTTTTTTTTTTTTTTTTTTTTTTTTTTTTTTTTTTTTTTTTTTTTTTTTTATTAAATTTGTATACTATATATTTATATTATTTATTTTTATATATATATATATATTTTTTTTTTTTTTTTTTTTTTTTTTTTTTTTTTTTTTTTTTTTTTTTTTTTTTTTTTTTAAATTTAATGTGAATGCAGGATGATCTTATAGTAACAGTAGTAGTATGGTGGTGATAACAAATCATCAGGATAAGTATGACATAGTATGGTGGTAATAACAAATCGTTAAAATAAGTAAACAGGGTAAGTAAACTTATAGCTAGGTATAAATACAATAAGTAATAATTTATATAGTAAGTATCGTCAAAATAAGTATGACATAGTACTGACAGTAGTAGTATGGTGGTAATAACACATCATCAAGATAAGTATGACATAGTATGGTGGTAATAACAAATCATCAAAATAAGTAAACAGAGTAAGTAAACTTATAGCTAGGTATTAATACGATAAGTAATATTTTATCTGTGCATTTTAAGTTTAAGTGTACTAGTAATTTTAGCGTATACGTATGAATGGAGAATTAATATATATATTATGTATATAATTTAATTATGTTAAGTATACAGGGTGCTTCACAGACCCTATTCTAACCACTTATATCTAGAATCTAGACATGCTTTGAAATCTAGATATCCTATAGAAAGTAAAAAAAGGCAAAAAAAATTTTTTTTTACTTTTTTTACAAAAATTATCCCGCAGAAATATGAACCATGATCACCCTACTTATGACCTACGACAACTGAGTTCATTGTGACTACTTGCCTAAAGTATTTCATTCATTTTTCCATTTCGATCATCAATAGGGTTGTCATCTCTAATTTTTAATAATTATGTGAAGTTACAAAAAAAATTTAAGCTGACTACATTCTGATCTTCTTTCTAATCATTCTCTAAGAAACCACATGGAATTACCATGAAACATAATCAGTAAATAGTTTTCCCTGTCTACACTCTCATGTATTTGAGGCGTGAAGTTACACAAAAAAAGCTATCTGTATTCGGTTCGCATTAAGAAATCTTATAAAATTACTATGAAACATAATCAATAAGTAATTTTCGCTGCCTACACCCGCATGTATTTGGGGCGTGAAGTTACAAAAAAATTTAAGCTGACTACATTCTGATCTGTTTAAGAAATCATATGGAATTACCATGAAACATAATCAGTAAATAGTTTTCCCTGCCTACACTCTCATGTATTTGAGGCGTGAAGTTACACAAAAAAAGGCTATCTGTATTCGGTTCGCAATAAGAAATCATATAAAATTACCATGAAACATAATCAATAAGTAATTTTCGCTGCCTACACCCGCATGTATTTGGGGCGTGAAGTTACAAAAAAATATTAAGCTGACTACATTCTGATCTGTTTAAGAAACCACATGGAATTACCATGAAACATAATCAGTAAATAGTTTTCACCGCTTACACTCTCATGTATTTGAGGCGTGAAGTTACACAAAAAAAAGCTATCTGTATTCGGTTCGCAATAAGAAATCATATAAAATTACCATGAAACATAATCAATAAGTAATTTTCGCTGCCTACACCCGCATGTATTTGGGGCGTGAAGCTACAAAAAAATATTAAGCTGACTACATTCTGATCTGTTTAAGAAACCACATGGAATTACCATGAAACATAATCAGTAAATAGTTTTCACTGCTTACACTCTCATGTATTTGAGGCGTGAAGTTACACAAAAAAGCTATCTGTATTCGGTTCGCAATAAGAAATCATATAAAATTACCATGAAACATAATCAATAAGTAATTTTCGCTGCCTACACCCGCATGTATTTGGGGCGTGAAGTTACAAAAAAATATTAAGCTGACTACATTCTGATCTGTTTAAGAAACCACATGGAATTACCATGAAACATAATCAGTAAATAGTATTCACTGCTTACACACTCATGTATTTGAGGCGTGAAGTTACACAAAAAAAGCTATCTGTATTCGGTTCGCAATAAGAAATCATATAAAATTACCATGAAACATAATCAATAAGTAATTTTCGCTGCCTACACCCGCATGTATTTGGGGCGTGAAGTTACAAAAAAATATTAAGCTGACTACATTCTGATCTGTTTAAGAAACCACATGGAATTACCATGAAACATAATCAGTAAATAGTTTTCACTGCTTACACTCTCATGTATTTGAGGCGTGAAGTTACACATAAAAAGCTATCTGTATTCGGTTCGCAATAAGAAATCATATAAAATTACCATGAAACATAATCAGTAAATAGTATTCGCTGCCTACACTCTCATGTATTTGAGGCGTGAAGTTACACAAAAAACTGTGAACCCTACTTAATGATTCATTTGTAGGTCATGTGTATATGTGCTGTGTATATGTGTGCACCTCTTACACGTGCTGTGACCTGTTACACGCGCCCGAAACTTCCTTTGAGAATTGCCGCCTGCCTTTCGGCTCGCACAAGGTAACCTTGAACTCATCAGGCGGCATTTATAAAAAGAATTTGTCGGCATTTCTAGATTTACAGTGAAATATTTTGAAATATTAATATTATTTATTATGGGTCCGTATAATTTTAATGTACCAACGCAAATTAATAAAGTATATTATTATTATCATTATGTTGCATAACACGTGAAAGCTTAAAAAGTATTACGTAGGTAAATCCTATGAGTCTCGGTGGTCCAATAGGAGAGCACAAGGCTTCTGATCCAGAGGTCTGGGTTCGAATCCTGACACTGGCTCACACCAATGACTTTTCAAAATCGTTTGCGGAAGTTAAGTGTGATAAATATCGATGTCTGAAAACTTTGTGCCCGGTATGGCAATAGGTTCGCCACCTATTCCATTTGGGACGTAAACATAAGGGCGAGACAGGGCTTAACGGCCGCTGCCTACACCTTCGGGTAAGGCGTGAAGTTATGTTATGTTAAATCCGGTATTCGGTATTGTGCGTATTATTACTTAAAATTTAGAGATTTTCTAAAATACTATTCCAATTTGCTTTGGATGAGATTTGAGTGAAATTAAAATATCTAGTAGACTCTGTAGTACAGCGACTAGTATTTTTAAAGTTATTATAAAAAAATAAGTTATCGTATAAAGGTTCCGTATTTTGGTATAACGGTACCCTAAGAAATTAAAAATGGCAGAGACACTAGTATTTAGGAATGTGACATTAAACATAAGAAAACGATTTTTGATTAAACGATTAATTTATTACAATGACAAAATCGATAACTAATAATCGTAGTTATTTAAGAAAATAATCGATTTATTTAAATTAATGGATTTTTAAATTTTTGGGCAATATGTACAATTAGTTTTAGGGGGTCATGTCAAGAGCGTGCACGTCGCGACCCCTGCCGTCCCAGTGGGACGCAATCTTGACCGAAGCAAACTGAGCCGGACGGGCTGCTCCGGCGTGCCCCAGAAGCGACGGGCACCGATTAGCCCCCGTCGGTGCGGCTGCATGCGCATGCGGCGAAGGGGGACGCCACCCTTCACGCAGCGCCAATCCTGGTGGGACGAGGAGAGGGGAGTGCCGTATAGGCACGTGGAATGTTAGAGGTAGTATGATCAGAAAGATGAATGAGATGATGAATGTAATAAATGAGAGATGCCTGGATGCCTTATGTTTGACGGAGACAAAGCGGAGGGGGAGTGAGACCGAGGACCTCCCCGGTGGCATGGTAGCCCTATGGTCCGGAGTGGACCAGGACGTCCGTCCTAGTGGGGGTGTTGGAGTCGTTCTCTCCTCCCACTTTGCTTCCGGAGTGAAAGATTATGAGTTGGTAGGCCCAAGACATCTTTGGGGTCGAATAAAACTGGGGATCACGCGAGTTTTCCTGGTCGCAGCTTATGCTCCCGTAAGCTCCGCGGATCCCCGCGAACTCGAGGAGTCTTGGGAATCTGTTAGGGATATTCTGAATCTGGCTGAGGGACATGAAAGGATAATTCTGTGTGGTGATCTTAATGGATGGGTCGGAACCAAGAGAGATGGCCTGGAGGCTGTACTTGTTCCGAATGGTGACAAGAGAGTCAATGATGCTGGTAAGCCCATCTTGGACGTATGCCTGGAACGGAACCTCGATGTGTCTAACACATTATTCCGTCATAAAGATATTCACACGTATACGTGGAGACGGAATGAACATGATGATTTTGGTAGATAGTCGTCTCCGAAATACTCTAAAGGGATACACGAGCCTACAGAGGCCCCACTCTTGATACGGACCACTACCTGGTAGTAAGCCGTTTCGTGGGCCTTTCAAGAAGTGGAGACACTGGCGAGTGCGTACCCATTTCGGAGAGCTTGAAAAGATAAAATGTGAGAAATTAGAAGGTGAAAGTGTACGGCGTATGTATGTAGACCTAGTCAGTAAAAGACTCAATGAGACGAGTCTTTCTGACTTAGGTGTTGAAGAATGCTGAGAAAGAATGAAAGAAAGTATAGTGGATATTGCAAAAGAAGTATGTGGTAGTGCAAAGAGGCATAGGCATAGGATTCTGAGAGGTGATGCCTGGTGGGACGAGGATGTGAAATCCAGCGTCGAAAGAAAGAAAAAAGCATGGTTGGATTATGTCTCAAGTTTGAATCAGAATGTTAGTATGACAGAGAAAAAGTATGAGAGCTACCGCCGCTGCAGGAATGTTACCAAAGCCTTAGTGAAAGCGAAGCGTGAAAGACTAGTTGCGAATGAGGAAGTGAGGTTGACGGAGAACTTCGAGGCGAATAACAAACTCTTCTGGAGGGAAGTTAGAAAGTCTCGGGGTTCTTCGTCAACATCCAGAATGGACAAAATTATGTCTAAGGCTGGTGACATTCTTGCAAACCCAAGCGATGTATTGGGCAGGTGGAGTGAGTATTTTGGGGAAATGTACGAGTATGTTCCTGGTATGTTTCTATGTTTCTGGCAAGGCAGCTGGAATTGATATGATGTCTGCTTAATGATCAAATACGGTGGAACCTGTGCCCGGGACTCTTTCCTGACTTTGAGCAATCTGTGCTGGAGGTCAGGTAAGGTTCCCACGGACTGGAGGCGCACTGCATACGTGCCGGGATCACGTATGCAGTGCGCCAGTTACAGGGCCATCAGTTTGATCAGTTTAGCAGCAAAAGTGTATGGGAAAATTATTGAAAGGAGAATGAGGGTGATATCTGATGGAGTGTTGTGGGAGGCTCAGGGTGGTTTTAGAAGCGGACGAGGGTGCATGGATCAGATTTTTTCTCTCCGCGACATCGTGGAGAAACAACTGGCTGTTAACCGGAAGGTTTTCTGCGGTTTTGTGTATCTGGAAAAAGCGTTTGACAGAGTGTTACGAAAGGATCTGTGGGATATACTCCCGGGCTACGGGGTGAGCGGAGCACTGCTGCGCGCTGTGCAGTCCACTTACGAGGACTGCACAGCGTGTGTGCGTGTTGACGGCGGCTTGTCCCCCTGGTTTGACGTCAATATCGGCGTCAAACAGGGTTGCGTGCTGTCCGCTCGACTGTTCATCCTATACCTGGACAGTTGTCTCCAGAGAGTGAGATCGATGGATGTAGTGATGCAAATGGGTGACCTAGTTGTGAACTGCCTGCTTTACGCAGATGACGCCGTGCTTCTGGCCGAATTGCCGTCGGACCTGCAAATACTAGTCACTACTATGAAAGATGATTGCATGATTAAAGGCTTGCAGTTGAATGCGACGAAAACGAAAGTTATGGTGTTTGAAAGGGAGGAATCCAGAACAGATGCAAGGATAATGGTTGATGATGTAGTGCTGGAACAGGTGAATGAAATTGTATATCTTGGATGCGCTTTTAGCAGGGATGGAAGGTACACCACGGATGAGACGAGTGGCGATAGGAAATAGCGTAAATGGAGCGTTGGCCAGATTCCTGGGCGCAAAAAACGTCAGCAGAAAGCCCAGCTAGCAATCCACAATGCAGTCCTGATCCCAACGCTAACTTATGGAAACGAGAGCTGGGTATGGTAGAGTGTGCATGAAAGTAGAATAAACGCGGTAGAAATGAGGTCACTGCGCAAAATCTGCGGAGTGACTCTCGCTGACCGCGTAGGAAACAAGGTTGTAAGGAAGGAAGTTGGTTTGAAAGAGAGTGTCGGTGTAAAAGTAAGAAAGGGCATGGTTGGTTCGATGGTTCGGACATGTAGAAAGGATGGATGATGCAAGACTGACCGAGCATTTGACACGATTGACCAGATATACAATGCAAAAGCGGATGGATGTAGGAGTCGAGGACGGCCAAGACACACATTACATGACCAAATAGAACGTGTTATGGAGGAAGGTGATGTTAGGAGCCTCAAAAACCGACGCGCGTGCATGAAAAGAGTTATGAAAGTCAACGAAGCGAGTGAGTATCCATGTAACATAACATAACATAACTTCACGCCTTTTGTACCCGAAGGTGTAAGCAGCGGCTGTTAAGCCTCGTCTCGCCGTTATGTTTACGTCCCAAATGGAATAGGTGGCGAACCTATTGCCATACCGGGCACAAAGTTTGTCAGTCATCGGTATTTATCACACATAACTTCCGAAAACAATTTCGAAAAGTCATTGGTGTGAGCCAGTGTCTGGAATCGAACCCCGGACCTCTGGATCAGAGGCCGTGCGCTCGCCCACTGCGCCACCGAGACTTTTAAAAAGTATCCATGTAATATTTAGGAATTTGGAAATATACAATAAAAGAGAACATATCAACCAAATGTCGGCTGATAAAATTGAATTATTCATCGACTCCATCTAGTGAATATTGGAATAAATAAATAACTAAACTGTTTCAAAGGTATAGAAGGAATGCGGTCATTGATGGCGTTAAAAATAACATTATGGAAAAAGTATTCTTTAGTAGTTTTCGTTCCGGGCCAAACTTAATATCGGGGCGTTGCAGATGAAATAAAGTCGGTAATATGTAATTGAATGATTAATAAAATAATCGGTTATTAATCGATTAGTCATATAAAAATAATTACTAAATTTAATAGATTTTTTTACTTTTAGATGTTGATTTTTAATCGATTATTTCAATAATCAATTATTTTTTCACATCCTTACTAATGTTCGTTAGTGATTATTTTTTTAGACGCTCTTCATTATTGTTCGCTTGTTCTATCGGTCAGTATCATATTTTATATCGGTGTCAAGTTAGTGAAAGTGCTTTCGTTATTTCGTAATTTTATAATGGCGGAGTATTCAAATGCAGAGTACTATGATATGATTATGTGTGTGGGCGCATCGGAGGGAATCCTTACTGCAGCGCGCGAACTTTATCGACAACGTCACATTGATGGAAGAGAGCTGGAGAATCAGCGAAGACTTCCTTCTTATGCATGCTTCAGGAGGCTGGTCAACCGTTTGCACTCAAACGGTTCTTTCCACAGTCCAAACTCTGAAGGACGATCGAGTGACCGTGCGGATGCTCGTGTGGAACAGAATATTTTGGATCACTTTGCTGAAGATCCAACTAGAAGTACTAGAAAAGCCTCTGTCGTATTAGGTGTGTCTAGAATGAAAGTATGGAGAACTTTAAAAAAAGATAATCAGCATGCTTACCATTACCAGCGCACACAACAGCTGACAGAAGCAGATTTTTTATTGAGACTGCGATTCTGTGAGTGGTATCGTATTCAGGTTACTGCTGACCCTATGTTTTCGTCTCGGGTTCTATGGTCTGATGAGGCTACCTTTACTGGTTTTGGACTATCCAATAGCCACAACGAGCACTACTGGTCCCATGAAAATCCACATGCTTTTCGTCAAAGCCATTTTCAGCACAGGTGGAAAATTAATGTGTGGGCCGGTATCATCGGTGACAAATTGATAGGCCCTGTATTTTTGCCGGACCGGTTGAACGGTGAAATCTACTTGGAAATGTTGAGGACCACCTTGGAGGAAGAACTTGAAGGCCTTCCTTTGTTAGTTTACCGCGACATGATTTTCCAGCAAGACGGCGCGCCAGCGCATTACACTCGTTCTGTACGCGAATATCTGGACGATCGCTTTCATGCGTGGATTGGACGTTCTGGAACTGTTCCATGGCCACCACGGTCGCCCGATTTAACGCCAATGGACTTTTTTTTGTGGGGATATTTGAAAAGTGTGGTGTATGCTACGCAGTGTGAAACTGTGAATGATATGCGTCAAAAAATTGTGGAAGCTTGTGGTACTCTAACACCGGAGTATCTGAGCCGCGCCACACAATCTGTATCGCGGCGTGTAAACCTATGTGTTACGAGAGGAGGACAGCACATTGAACCTTTTTTGTAGTCACACTGAGAAATGGTAAGTGTTCACCATAAATCTTAAACGAAAAATCTGGTTAGATATGTATTAAACTATGAATGAATTTTATTTAATCAGAATGAAATACAAAATTTTTATTTTATATCTCACCATAACTTAGCAATATCGGCTCTACTACTACAGAATAAGGTCTAAATTTTTATATCCGTGTTGTAGGTACACAAGAAATTGTACCATATGTTACGATTTCTTGTGTATGTGTGTATGTGATATCAATGAAAGTCTTTATAGTAGGGTGACCATGTCAAATATTATTATTTGCGGACTCAGTAGGAATTATTTTTTTTTTTTCAGATCTAAAATTTCGACTTATCACATTTTAAATATAGCCATCCGATAGGCAATTCCGTCCTGTATCCACCCATCGCGGCTTGATATACCCATTGTGGGACACGCTGTATAGCTTGTTTAAATATATATATAGTGTGTGTATGGATATGTAAATAGGTGGATAGATATATGTGAATGGATGTCTATTAGGTTTTAAGGTTTAGAGGAGACGTAGATAATTGTTATTTATTTCAGTATGGAGGTCGAACCCGCGTTCGGCTAGCAAGGTGCGTACGTGCAAGCTCTGCGCCTTGAGGGGTGCGCAGGGAGGTTGTTAGTATTATATAGTGCATTTGTCTGTACATAATTAGTTAAAGAAATTATGTTAAAAATAGCAATAAGTAAACGAAACATTGTAGAGATTCCAGTGAGATATGGTGGTGGTGAAGAGTTTTAGGTATTGTTGAAGAACTTAAGATCATTAACTATAGTGGTAAGATGGGTAAGAAAGATGGAGAGGCTACAATTTTTTTCCGTCATCTTCGTAATTAGTGCAGGGTCGTCGGGTGGAATCCTATCATGGTCGAGGGCGATGAAGAGGTCAGTACGAGTCGGTGAGTATCGGGGGCAGTCGAATAGTAAGTGATTAAAGGTTTGTGAAACGGTGGAGTCGCAAGGGCATAGGTCGTTGTCGGTGATGTGGAAGCGGTGAAGATACGATTTATGATATGCATGATTGGTGAGAAATTGGGTGACGGCGAAGGTGAGTTTGCAGGCAGAGGTGAATTTTTGAATATCTAGGAAAGTTGGAAGGAGTTTTTTAGTGTGTATAGAGCCGGGAGAGTTTTCATAATAGTTTTGAGAGGCGATAGTGAGTTGTTTACGGATGTTGGATTTGATGTGGGAAATGGGGGCATGGGTATAGTCGGGTTGTTTGCGGAGAGAGGCGGCGGATTTGGCAGCAATGTCGGCCATATCATTACCAGGTATGTCAGTGTGGGCTCTGACCCATGCAAAGCGAGCGGTGAGGTTGTGGGATCTGGCAGAGTGGAGGGAGTGGAAGATGCGGACAGCTAATGGATTATGGCTGTAGGGGTTGGAAAGTTCCATGAGGGCGGATTGACTGTCGGAGAAGATATATATGGAGTGAATGTCAGTGTATTTGGGTTGTGTGTGTGAGTGTAAGAACCAATTAATAGCCCCGTCGATCGCGAGCATTTCTGCTTGGAAGACGGAGCATGTTGGGTGTAATTTGAATTTTTTTATTGTGTAGTCGCCATGCGGGTCGATGGCCACAAAGGCGGCACCAACGACATTATCATGGCGGCTGCCGTCGGTGAAGATGCGTATAGTGTTGTGTGTGGGGAGGGGGAATTGTTGATATTCTAGTAGTGAGTGGATTTCAGTGTAGGATATAGGTACTCTGAGGGAGGGGTGGAGTAGTGCGGAGGGGAGGGCTGGTTTTTCTATAGGGATGTCGGAAGGGAGGAAATTCGAGTGGCCGAGAAGTTTGGTGCTTTCTAATTGGGAAACAGCTTTGATTTTATCCGTAAGGGGGATTAGTCGGGCTAAGGAGATGGAGGTGACTGTGCTGCAAGTGCGAAATCCATGAATGATTTTGATGGCGAATAAACGTTGGAGGGAGAGGAATTTTTTATTAATGTATTTGTAACGGAGGGCACTAGACCAGATGCAAGATGCGTAGGTGATTATGGGAGTGATGACTTGCTCGTATATAGTTCTAATGTTGTCGGAGTGGATGCCCCAGGTAGGTCGGGTGAACAGAAGGAGTTTATGGAGGAGTTTTTTTGATTTTTCTATGGTGTAAAGTGCGTGACTGGTGAATTTGAGTTTATTGTCGATGATAATGCCTAGGTATTTGAATTCATCACAGTAGGTAAGGGTGGTGTTGTCCATGATGATAGAGAGGGTGGAAGCTTTGCTAGTAAATGCAGTGAGTTTGGTTTTATCAGGCCCAAAGTGCAATTTAACACTTTGACCCCATTTGCTGATGCGGTCGAGTGCGGTGTTGGTGGTGTGTTGAAGTGTGGACAGAGAAGAAGAGTGAATAATGAGAAGGATGTCGTCAGCATAAGCCTGTATGTGGCAGTTGGGGGGGAGGTCGAGGTCGAGGAGTTCGTCAATGATGAGGTTCCACATAGTGGGCCCACATACGGAGCCCTGTATGCATCCCCGAGTCATGGTTCTGGTCATATTGCAGTCCGAGAAATTAAGTTCTATGGTTCGATCAGTGAGATAATTGTTTAATATGTGGTAAATATTTTGGGGGCAGTTATAGTGACGGAGTCTGTGGAGTATGGCCGGCCACCACGCATTGTCAAAGGCAGCCTTGATGTCAAGGGAAAGGGCAATGACATGTTCGCCAAGGGTTTTTTTGGAGCGGATGAAGTTGAGGGCAGTGGAGATGGCTTGGGTGGTAGATATTTGTTGCTTGAATCCGAACTGGCGAGAGTTACTTAGATGGTGGGAGCTAAGGTGGTAAGTCAGTCGATCAATAATGAGTTTTTCAAAAAGTTTTCCAAAGACATTAATGAGACCTATTGGGCGAAAAGAGGAGAAAGAGGAGTGGTCGGTTTTGCCAGGTTTGGGTATGATTTTGATGACGGCGTGTTTCCAGGGGGTGGGGAAGAAGGAGAGCACAAGACATCTATTGTAGATTTTAGTAAGGTAGTCGGGGAATCGGGTTGCGAATTGGAGGCAGATGTCCGCTGTAAGGTGGTCGATTCCAGGGGCTTTTTTGGGGTTCATGTGTCTGAGGCCGTTTAAGACCTCAGTGGTAGTGAAAGGTGGTTCAGGGGGAGAGTCGATGGGTGTGGGGATTAGGGATCTAATAAGTTGTTGGGAGGGGGTAGAGTCAGGTGTGTCATGGGGGAAGAAGTTGTTGAGGAGGGCGTTTGTGGTGTCGTGGCTGTCAGTAGTGTAGGTGCCGTCGCTGAGGAGTAGGGTGGAAGGGGGGTTGGAGAGTGGTTTTGTTTTGATGATGCGATTGGTGACAGACCATACATTTTCTTTGGTTTGTCGGCTGCAGAATTCCTTGAAATGCTGGGTGGAGGTGGAGCAGAATACGTCAGAGTATTCTCGTCGGGCTTGGTTTCGTGCAAGTATGAGGTCGTCTAGGGGAAGTCGTCGTCGTTTGTAACGGGATAGTTTGTGATGGATTTGAAGGACCTTCCGTTTGAGGGAATCGAGCTCGTCATTCCAAAAGGGAGGTTTTTTTGGTATGCCATGGGCACGGGGGAGTAGGCGGTCACAGGTGTGTTGGATGGCGTACGTGAAGTCAGAGACTAAAAGGTCAATTTCGTCAGTGTCAAGTTGCTCAATGTTCTCTATACGAGGGAGTTTGTCAGCGATCATGGAGGTGAATCTGTCGGAGTTTCTGTTCCAGTTATATGAGGTTGTGTTATATTTGAATGTAGTGAGTTTCTTGTCTTTAGTGAATTTTGTGTTGTGGAATGAGGCATAGAAGGTGATGGCGTTGTGATCGGAGCTGGGGGTGATTTGAGGATTGACGGACCAGTTGCTTATATGAAGGGATGGGAGGTTGCTGATGAGGGTTAGGTCAATGATGGATTCACGAAGTCGGCCATGAGTGACTGTGTTGAAGGTGGGTGCGTTGCCGCTGTTGGAGATGACTAGGTTGTTGGCAAGTATGAAGTCCGCGATGAGTTCACCTCTGCGGTTGTTGGCGTGTGAGCCCCATAGGCTGTGCCATCCATTGAAGTCGCCGCAGATAATGGATGTGGGGTTATGGTGATGGTGAAGGAAACGTTGGAGGAGGTCAAGTGTGTTGTGGGTGTCTGTGCGAGGTTCTAGGTAGACGGATATAAGGAAAATATTACAGTTGGTGTGGGAGTCGGTGGATTGGACAATACACAGTTCAGGGGTGGAGTACTGGGATATGCCAAGGGTGGAGGAGGCGTCTTTATGAATAGCAATGGCTGCGCGAGAAGGGCGTTCGGTGGGAAATTGGTGTAGTGTGTAATCAGAGAGATCAAGTTTCATGCGATTGGTGTTGCCAGTGTACGGCTCGGTGATGAAGGCGTAATGGGGTTGTTGCTGGTTGAGAAAGACAGAGAGTTCATGGGCAGCGTTTCTGCTGCGACCGAGATTTATTTGAATGGAGTTGGAAAGGTTGGGTGAAGATGAAGCGTGGGAGGGGGTAGCAGAAGAGTGATGGTTGCTATCAGGATAACTATTTGGATCCATAATCGATACGGAGGCGGATGCGTGCAGCCATATGGATTTTTCTCGGGCAGGAGTCGGATGTGGCGCTGTGGGAGAGTGAGGGAGTGTTGTCAGTGCCGGCGTTCCCGTTGTGTTTTGTCTGGTGGGCTTTACAGTTGAAGCAGCAGGATTTGTTTAAGTCTTTCTGAACCGGGCAGTCTTTAAATAGATGTCCAGATTCAGCGCAGTGTGAGCATCTGGTGGTGTCTGTTTTACAAAAGTTTTTGGTGTGTCCAAATTCGAGACATTTGTAACACTGGAGTAAGGGGGTGAATTCCTCGACATGAACCCGCTGGTGATTAATATTGATTTTTTGTAAGTGTATGATGTTTTTAAAGAGATAAGGCGAGCAGACAAATACGGCGTTGTATAAGAGTTTGTTTTTATTAGGTCTTTTAAATTTGAATTGTATATCTTCGTCGCTTTTAATGTGGTCAGAAATGAGGGAGTTCTGTTTTATTATGGTGGTTTGCAGTTCATCTGGGGAGGTGTCGGAATTCACCCCCTTAACAATAAACATTGGTTTTAATTTTCTTGAGACTTCAGCAGTGATGTAGGGGTTCGACTTACCGACCTTCTGGAGGGCCGCTTCCAGGTGCTCCGCACTGTCGAACTCCACGCGGATCTTGGCGTTGGAGATGAATTGGACGCCAGCTGGAGTGAATTTGGTGTCCCGGAAGGACACTGCTGTCCTCCAGGATGACAGGGTGTCAGCAGAGGTGGCACCCGGCTTTTTCGACGCGATGATTAGAGATGGTTTGGAGACAAGTGGGGTTGGGGTCATCAGTCTTTGTTGTTGTTGTTGTTTACCAGGGCCGGGTGAAGACATTCGGGCAGCTTGAGCATATGAGAATCCGGTGGGCGAAAGATGCTGAAGGCTTGAAGTATTAGTGAGAAGTTCCTTTTTGAACGAGACCATTTCCTGACGGACGGCGCTGATGATCTCATTCTTTAGGTCGCAGGCTGGTGTAGAAGTAGTCGGAGAGCCGGATTCGCCAGTCGCGTTCAGAAAATTTGGAAGTGAGTTGATGCTTTTGGATATCTCTGCAGCTGCTTCTTTGATTAGTTTCTTGTTGACTGCAGTCACGCTTCGGCCATCATTTATTGTCTTTATAATAAAATCCGAAAGTTTTTGGATGGTGTTTTGTAAAGATGTTGAGTCTTTTGCTTCCGCTGCGGTGCACGGCAGAGAGGGGGGGAGGGTGGGGGGTGGTGCTCCACCATCCCCTCTTTGATCCCCCATGTTGAAATCTACCAGGGCTCACTTGTGTAAAAAGTTATCAGTTGAAGAAGGTAAAAATTCGGGAAAATGGGAGATTTGTTGGTGTGGTTTGGTAGGTTGACCAAACAATCGTTTCAGATCAAACTGAATGAAAATTCGCTCAGAATTGCGCTACGACGCGTACTTTCCGAGATAATTGAGAAACCAAGTTATTCGGTGATGGCGAAAATTACCATTTTGAAGAAAAAATTCAATAAATAAAAAACTATTGATGAGAAAAATTCCAAAATTGGTGTCTCCAGTTCTGGATAGTTATACTGTAAGATAATGTAAAAAAAACAAGAAGTCTTCCTGAGAAATTTTTCAGGAGGGGTAAGAGCGTTTTTGAAATTTTGGTACACACCTGAAAATAGCGTTGGTTTATGTGAAGAAGATGCTGTAGGGGGGCGTGTGATATATCGTTGGAATCAGCACGCCGAGGCGGTTCGAATGACACCTACAACATGCTCCTAGGATGAAAGATGAGGGAGCACGTGGCGGGAAGGAAAATTACCTTATATGATTGAAAAATTATTATCTTAAAAACTATGAGCGGGAAAAATCTGAAACTTGGTAGGTATGTGCACTGATATATGTGAAATAAAATAAAGTAATAAAAAAGGTAGGTTATCGCTTTGGATTTTTAGATATAGAGCTTTCAATGTGAAAGTAAATGGAAAAAATAAATGTTTTTTAAAAAATGTCCAATAACTTCCAAAGTATGTATCACACAATGTTGGTTGATGTTTCCCTGTAAAGGGCTTTTTAACGCGGTTCTAACGAAGTATTACGTTTGGTTGTGGCTATTGTATTTAAGAAGTTAGTCACCACGTGGTTTTTTGAAAATTGTCTGTAAATCACTAAATAATTGTCCGATAGCGTTCAAATTTGGTAGATAGATGGAGAGTCATAAATAAAACAGAATCACAATAGCCGATACACGACGGCCCGCTTAAAATCAAAAGTTTTTGACCAAAAACTGAAAATTTTTTGGGTAAGACTAACCTCAAAATAAGTTTTTGTTCAGAAAAAATCCACAATTTTGGGTGTATCGCTGCACAATTTAGCACACACTTAGATATCACTGAGAAACATATGTAAGCACTTTTTAAAGTTCAAAAATCGCGAAAAAGACCAATTTTTAGAATTTTTGAACGCGGAGCGGCCTAATTCGTGGCGCTCTGGGTGGCGGTCGAGCGCAGACTGGTTAGGTTAGGTTAGGTTAGGTTAGGTTAGGTTAGGTTAGGTTAGGTTAGGTTAGGTTAGGTTAGGTTAGGTTAGGTTAGGTTAGGTTAGGTTAGGTTAGGTTAGGTTAGGTTAGGTTAGGTTAGGTTAGGTTAGGTTAGGTTAGGTTAGGTTTTTTTTTTTTTTTTTTTTTTTTTGTTTCTAGGCAGGAGTCGGAATCCTCATGGACACCCAAACTACGTCACGTATGAGGTAGTTTGGGTAGTGCCGGACTCTTACCGGCTAAACCTGTCTCCTGCCCTCTATGCTTTCTCCATAGACTGAAGGTCCATGCCCTTTTTTGATTAATTTTGATTTTGTTTGATTTTGAGTTATTTTAAAAATTGCTCCCCAGTTCTAACTAATTCGGTATTGCAAAATTTTAGTTTGATTTACTGATGTTATGTTTGTGATAATAGTTTGTTTTTGGTTTAAGTAATAAGTATAGTAATTTACTCGCGCATTTATGTTTGGTATGTGACGATGAGGTGATTGAAATAATGAATGATGACTTTGTTTAGTGAAATTGATGGATGTCTCTATTTTTGATTGCCATTTTAAGGTTATGATCTTGAATAACCTTTTCATCGGCATGTATCGCCCGCTTTATGAAGATGCCCAGAGCGTCATCTGAGTCGTCCGTGTAGTAAGTGCAGGAGCCTGTGTGTCTTGATATGGCTACCACTGCATGGGAGACACTATTGTGGAGTTGTAGTCGCTTTTTGGCACTTTGTATTATAACCACCGTTTCCGTGCTCAGTCCCTGTGCTTCGTGTATTGTTAGGAGCCTGGATCCTTCTCCTGAGCCATAGCCTTGGGTTTTGAGGCTTTCCTTCTCTGTCTGGGTGAACACTAAGTACAGAGTGTTTGTCAGGTTGCTCGGTATTACAGCATCCGTGTAGGTAAAGAGTCTCAGAGACCTCACTTGTTTTTTGGATGAGTATATGCCGTTGTAGATATCCTGTAGGGCATACGCTACATCCATGGGATTTCGGTGGGTGCATAACAGTTCTTGCGTTATGTCTGGCTTGATGATAGGCCGATGGTATTTTAGTTCAAAGAGATTGTCCCTGTCGATGTATGGAAGTTGGTTGACATCTCCGACGAGGGTGAGTTTTTCTGCGCCGACTATGCGCGTGATCATGACTGTGGACCCGAAGTGATTCATTAGTGCTTCGTCTACGAGTAGACGACGGCACCCACCCCTCTCTCGGTCTTGTAATCCATTTGCCATGATTGATGCCGCTGTGTAGACTCTTTTGGCGGCGTCGGCTCCAAGTCGGTTTGAGATTCTCTCTCTAAGATCTTTCAGTGCCTCTGTGGTGGTTGTGACTACGATATCCTCCTGGGCGTTGAAGTTGCTAACTATCCAGGTGGTTTTTCCACAGCCCGGTACTCCATTCACTATAGTGGTTCTTGTTGGTAGCTGCCAGCCGTCCAGGGGATCGCTGTCCGACAGGTTTTTAGCTCGTTCGAGGATCCTGTCGTCCAGCCAAATCTCTGTACATTTGGCAGTGACCACTATGGGGTCGTTTATTGGGGTTTTGTAGGTAGAATGTCCTGATCTCCTAGTCTCTTTCTCATCAAGGGGCACGAAACTGCCAGTCGCGCTGTAGGCTGCCATGTGGCTTTTCATGTCTGCCCCTTGAATAAGTTCCGCAGTGTCGCTATTGTAGATAGACGCTTTTGCTTCCTCGAGTCTGACCTTAAGTAGCCCTTCGTTGCGGTACTTGTATGCTTCCAGTATTCCCTCGCAAGTTCTGGTTTTTAGGACTTTGTTGGCTTCGATGATTGCCACGTACTCTAAGAAGGCATTGGTATAATGGTCTTCAGGCTTTGCGACATCCCTGAGATTCGGTTTTTGGACAATTCCCATGTCGGCTTTTGTGCGTGTACGCTGTGGTTTCGGGTCTTTTATTTTTGAGGCTGGTCGTGTGAAGTTCTCGACTGCCCTAAGTTGTCTCTCCTGCCTGTTAGATTCGGGCGAGGTGCGACGCAGCACTGTATTTACGCTGCCGAGAATTCCTTTTATTATTCCGGATTTATTAGCATTTTCATTTCTTTTCTTCCGTTTTTCTTCGGAGCGCCTTTCCTCCTGCATCTGCTGCAGCCGTTCAGAACCACTTTTTGGGTTGAGATCCGCTGTGCGACTTGTGTTCGGGGTGGATGTTGGTGGCCTGGTAGTTCTTAGAAAACTGAGGTCTTGACCTCTGTTTTCGTATACCACAACCTCGTGGTGGTTTGAGGCTTTGATACACCCCAGATAGTCTGCCACTTCTCCTCTATCAAAACCCACCAACATAGCGTCTACGCTGATTATTCTCGGTGTGGTGGCCTCCATGGTGGCATCCGCTATGCTGGACAGTACAGAGCACGCTTGGGTAAATTGGGTTTCGCTGTCTTTGCTGTTGAAAAGCAGCACAGACTTGTTCCGTGTTCGGACAACTCTGCATGTCTTATTTGCTATTTCCAATTCACTGAAAGCCTGGTATCTTTGGTATTTGATACTCGTTCTAGTAGTACTGCCTTTTAGAAGCACTGCCACACCTGGTGAGATCTCAACTCGGTTCCGACTGTTTACGTAGCAAAAGCCTATTCCAAGGCGCTCGTGGTTGTTGTTCATAAATAGGGCCACTCCTCTGGTTCGCAACCCTGCTACACCTACTTCTCCATATTCCAGTAGCTTCAGCTCACTGGTTCTATGTAGTATAGGCGGGCGTAATGTACTGCTGGTTTGTGTGCAGTCCGTATGTTGTGTTAGAGCTTGGCTGTTGCTTTGTGGATTTGCGTTGCTGGTTTTATTCCTTTTTGCTGCAATACGGAAAATGGTTTCCGCGTAATCTAGGAATATTGGTCTTATATGAACGTCTGCCATGATTTGATGGAGATTGGTCTGTGTTAATTCAATGTCTGTTTTAATTTGGAAGTCTGTCCTGGCTTTTAAAAAGCGGGGACAGTCAAGAATTATGTGCCAGATGGATTCGCTTATGCTTTGGTCGCACTCGCAGCCGGGGCTGTCTTTAAGCTTGAATCGGTGTAGATATTCAGCAATTCCACCGTGGCCCGTCAAAACCTGTACTTGGATGGGTGTCAGTTTAGTGGTTCTTGCCAGGCGATAGGCGATCTGTAGGTCTGGCAAGAATTTTTTTGTGACATCTCCTGTTGTAGAGGTTTCATATCTGTCCTGCCATTTCTGGATAGTTTCCTCACGGATTTTCTTCTTGACATAGGAAATGGGGACTTTATCATAATTCCTGACTGATTGTGACGTTAATGCGGCCTTTTTTGCCAGTTCATCGGCACGCTCGTTTCCGATGGTTCCCGCGTGTGCTCGCAGCCAGAACAATCTCGCCTCTCTCCCTTCTGCTCGGATGTATTTGATGTTTTCCCTGATGATCTTCGTCAGGGGGTTTCTGTCCACAGGGTTCAAGAGAAGATCTAAAGAAGATCTCGAGTCACTGAGAATGTTGACTGAAACCTCCCTGCATTGTTTGACCCTCTCGATTGCCCTGTGAAGGGCGTAAAGTTCCGATTGAAAGACTGTACAGTAGGGTTCAAGACTAAATAGGGAGTATTGGATTTCGTTCCCGTTTTCCCACCATGTGAGGGCAGCTCCGGTTTTATTATCTATTTTGCTGCCGTCTGTGTATATCTCTGGACCGTGTATATGGTGGGAGGCCATTGTTTCGGAATCCATGTTCTCGAGCAGCTCGTAGGTCACTGATGTAAGCTGTGACGGATGTGGGCGGTCTTTGTAGCTCACCTTTTGCTCGAGCTCCTTAGTCGGTGGTAGATAGTCGTGAGAGAGGCCGTTCTTGGCAGCGTACAGACTCGCCGCTTCCTGTATCCTTAGGTCTAAAGGCAGGAGTCCAGTCAGTGCGAGTGCTGATGTCAGTGAGACTGTTCTATATGCCTTGCAGATCTTCTGCGCGAATCCTCTTTGTATTGCATTAAGTTTTTTCTTCACAATTTCCAGTTCTGTGGCCGGTGCCCACGCGCTCGCGGCATATGTTATTATTGGCTCTATGACTGCGACGTAAATTGTTCGGACAATTTCTCCGTTTAATCCCCATGTCACCCTTGCGGCGCATGCTAGTTGTTTGTAGATTGACGCTGCTTTTTTGCATACAGCATCGATATGCGTAACAAAGGTGAGGTTTTTGTTGATGAGGAGTCCGAGTATTTTAATTTCGTCGACTAGATTTACTGCTTGTCCGGCCATGAAGATCTTGGGGGTCGAATACTTCAATTTTTTGGTAAGCAACATCGCGTTGGTTTTATGCGGAGCGAAATTGAGCTTGTTTTGGATACCCCAATGGACCACCATGTCCAGTGTGTTGTTTGCAGTTAGTTGTATATCTGCCGACGAATGTCCGGAGAATACCAAAACCACGTCGTCCGCGAACGCCTGGCAGTGCGTTCCTGCGCCAGTTAGTTTTTGTAGCAACGAGTCCAATATGATATTCCAGAAGGTTGGTCCTCCGATGGAGCCTTGGACGCAACCTTTTGTTGTGTGCTTCTCATATGTTGCTCTGGCATAGTTGATTTTGACTTTGCGGTTTGTAAGATATGAGCCTACCGCTTCATAGAGGTTTTTGGGACACTGTTTTAAGACCAACTGGTGTTTTAAAGCTGGCCACCATGCGTTGTCGAACGCACCCTCTATATCCAGGGAGATCACTAGGACGATTTTCTTATCAGAAATCTCTCCTTTGATGTGCCTTACCAGGTCATAGAGGGCGTCCTCGGTTCCACGCTGCGGTGTGAAGCCATATTGGTTTTGGTTCATCGTAGGAAGGATATGCCATTGGATTCGGCTGACAATCATTTTTTCCAAGATTTTTCCGAATATTGATAATAGGCCGATTGGGCGGTACGACTTTGGTTGGGTGTAGTCATCTTTTCCTGGTTTACGGAGTATGACCACGTGGGCTGTTTTCCAAGTGTCTGGAAAATGTGCCAGCGACAAGCATTTATTGGCTAATGCCAGAAACACCTCCCTGTCACTCAAGATTGCCCTTGTACAAATGTCTGATGTTAAGCCGTCCGGTCCTGGAGCCTTCTTTGGGTTGAGTGCTTGCAGCACTAGGTCCAGCTCCTCTGTTGTAAACGGCGGGTCGTTTCCTCGCAATCTTGAGGTCTGGCTGTCATTGTCAGTTCTCCGTCGCATTTCTTTGTGGTAGTCGTTGTCGGAATCCACAGAGTCATCGGGATAAAATGTTTTTGCCAGGAGCTCAGCCGATGTCTCCGGACTTAATGTTTTGCCGTCGGCTCCCCTTAATAGTGTGTCTTCTTGTCTCCTGGCAGTCCTCCTTATGACTCTGTATATACCATCCCACATGCTTTCCTTTTCTTGTTTAGTGCAGAATTCCTTCCAACTCTGTGTCTGTGCCTCCTCTGCCTTGAGGGCATACGATCTTTTTGCACACTGGTACTCTGCGATGACGTGATGCCTCCTGTGTGGGGCTGCATTCCTGATCCTTCTTTTGAGTCTCAGAACTTCTTGTTTCTTGAGTCCTAGAGTCACGGACCACCACGGCGGTACTGCATTTTTCTTCATGGGCCCAATCTTCGGGATTGTCGCCTCGCAAGTGTTTTGAACAGTGGTGATATAATTGTTGACTATTTTTTCCAGATCATCCGGGCTTTTGATTCCCCTGATTCTTCTTGCCGTGATGTTTTCTTTTACTAGAGACTCGGTTAAGATGGTTTTAAAGTCTGTCCACTTCGCCTTTTTTGTGTTATACCTACGGGTTGTCGATGGCGGTGTTGGTGTGAGGGCCGTCTTTAATCGCAGGGTATAAGTGATGGCGTTGTGGTCTGATGTTATTAGACTTTTCTCTACCCTCCAGTTTTCTATTTTTCCTAGCAGAGATAGGCTGCAGGTGGTGACGTCTACTATACTGGTATAAAGTCTGTCTCCCCTGTAGGACTCAAAGGTTGGCGTGTCCCCGGTGTTCAGAATATGTAGTTGCATTTGGTCTAAGAATGCGCTGTATGCCGCACCTCTTTGATCTTCTGACGTGCTTCCCCACCAGTGGCTCCAGGCGTTTACGTCCCCTGCCACGATTATATTCGATGTGTCGAGTCTTTCTATTATGGTCTTTACTGTTCTTAAGTTTATCTCTATGTCTTTTTCCCCTTCAAAGTAAACGGAGATAAGTCCGAGCTTGAGTTGGTTTGCTTTGATAAGTACTGCGGCTTCAGTTTCAGTGACCAGCTGAGGATCGTAGATAACCTCAAGTAAATCACCGAAAATGATTATGGCTGCTTTGTTAGGTTTTTGGCGGTTTAGAGTGCACTGGATCACTTTAGTGCCGGGGTATTCTTTTAGGATGCCCGAGTTCCCTACGTATGGTTCCTGAACTAGGGCGATCAATATTCCTTTCTCTCTTGCCGTTTGTAGTAGCTCAGCTGTAGCCAATTTAGATCTCTGTAAATTGGCCTGTATTATCTTGACCTTACCTGAGCCTACCGATGGGGGATCTTGATCTGTGTGGCTGCCCTTAGCAGAGGTAAGTGATCTTGGTCCTCGCTATCTGGTCCCATTTAAGTCGCTCCGGACATTCACTGCTAAAAGCGTGGTGAGCAGTGTCAGGGTTAGATCCCGTTCGTTTGGCGTTGGTGCAGTTTATGCAGGATGGTGACTGGTTTTCCAATCTGCTAGGGCACTTCTCCCAGGCGTGTGTCTTCCCGCAGAAGGCGCAGCAGCTTTGTTCTTCCCGGCAGAGGGCCTGGGTGTGACCAAATCCCAGGCATCTCACACATTGGATCAGAGGTGAATGATCTGCAACTGGTCTTCGTTGCAGATCTATATAGATTTTCCCCGTCTCTATTAAATTCTTGTGCAGAATAGGGGACACCTCTAATACCGGGTGGCACTCTAGATTATTTCGTGCCCTTTTTCTGTATCTCACCCTGATAATGCGATCTTTCTGATCGACCCCCTGGAGCAGATGGCTGTTTTGAGCGAGTATGTGCTCCACCATCTCTTGGTCGGTATGGTAGGCTAGCACATCCCTGACTATGACTAGAGGATTCTTGGTCCGGGCAGTCTCGGTCTTAAGACTTTTGTTTTGTCTCAGCCTGTTCTCTACCAGGCTGAGGTCTGCCTTGTTGCCACATGTAATTATAATTTTTTGGTTTTTGACCTTTCTGACTTTATCGATCCTGGCTCCTGTTTTTTTCGGATCTAGTGCCTTCCTCATTTGTTCTATCACGTTGTCTCCAGTCTTAGTTTTGTCCAAGCTGGAGACTATGAGGGAGTGGTTGTTGATAGGTCTTTTGTAGGGTGGAGGTTTATTGACCGCCATAGCGTAGGTTTTAGTAGACATCTCCTGCTGTTTCTTTTTTATGTCAGCAATGGCCATTTCCGCATCGATGCTCAAATGTTGTACGGGTGTTCTAGTATCCTCCCGGATAGTTTTTAGTTCCGAGGTGACTATTTTGAGGCGATCCGTTATCGGTTGTAGTTGTTCCGATAAGTCTATGGTGGCCGGTGGCAGTGTGGTGGTTTCTGCAGATGTCTGTAACTTACTCTCTATGGAGGTCAGTTTAATTTTGATGTCAGCCAGATCTCTTACGAGGGGTGCCATGTGTTTTTGTGGTGACAGGGTGTTGGTGGTCTGTTCTATTAGACTGGCACTTGTTTGAAGGTTCTGAAGAATATCCCCTGACTGACTGTTGACTTTCTCTAAGATCAGTCTCGAGCATTCGGTCTGATTTTTCAGATCCCTCAATGCAGTCATCACCGCCTCGCTACCTGAGAAGGGCGTCTCCAGGCCTGGTTGGCAGGCTTCCTTGGATGATTTTTGAGCTCTTGCCAGGTCCGTTATGACGACTTTTACTTCAGCCATTGCTTTTACTGTTTCCTGTATTTGCTTATGAGGTAATGCCGTCTCGAACTCAAGCCATTTACGAATCGTATTGGTTTCCTCCAGGTTTTCGATTGCCGTTTGTAGGGATTTGGTGAGAAGATCTTGCTGTTGCTTCTGCAGCTCATTAATTTTTCGGTTGTGGGCTCTCTCTACCCTCACAAGTTCTTGAGCGTGGCGGGTCTTTTCTTTCTCCAGATTGTGCTTGTGTCTGGATCTAGAGTCCGACAGAGAGAGCACAATTTCGTAGAGTGACTGGAGACACTCCAGTGCTGTTGTCTTGCACTCGCGTTTCATGTTTCCAGCCATCTCTAGAGCGTCTTTGCCTTTGAGCAGCATTTCGTTAGCCGCCTTTGTTGCCATGTCCATTTCCACTCCTAGTCTTCTATTGGATGTCATGAGAAGACTAGGTCGGCCGATTTCTGATTCAATTGTCGATGTTTCAGACAATTCTTCGTCGGACCGGATAGGCAATGGAGGTATATTGTCTGTTCCTTCGGCTTGTTCCCAGCTTTGCACTCTCGCCAAGGACTCCTTGGAAGGTGATTTTGCGTCCAGGCTATAGGTGGCGTGAGTCTGTCCGCTGGCGATCGATAAGGCATTAGAAACCTTGGTCAGGACTTTTTCTCTCAATGACCTGGCTGATTTTGTAGCTTGGGATGGCTGACTTAATATTGGTGATTTTCTGCCGGCCTTGGTTTTTTCTACGGAGCTAGTTGGTTTTGTTGATTTCGTATTTGCCGATTGCATCTTTTCGGTGCTGTTTTTTTCTTGCACGAGTACACGAGCTTGTTTATAAAATTTTTGTGTTAACGAACTTAGTGCTGACGTATCGCTTTTCTTGTTGTCGTTCAGTTTTAGCACTTCTGGCAGGTGTTTTCCGTTTTCCGTAAATAATTTGAGCCAATTGGTTGGGGCCAAAAGGTAGCTCTCGTCACCCCGATAAAAATGAGCCCAAACTCGATTAGTCTGTGACTCTTGGTTACCGAGATAGGCTGAGGGGGGGTGAGGTAAAACTGAGGGGAACAAGTAGGAGGGTGTATTGTGAGAAGATGACCCAGACAAACAGTTTTGAAGACAGTTATTGGGTGGTCCTGAAGTTTTATAGGGATAAGGGTGGTCCGGTTTGGGAGCTCTAGGATTGTGGGGGGCAGGCAGTATTGATACCAGAAACAGGAGGGATAATAAGGGTAGTTTCTGGAAGGGCCAACGGATAGCGTTAGTTTTCCTGATTCCGGTGAGCCCAAACACGGGTGGTCTGGAAGATCTGGTCTTGAAGATATATTGAGGGGGGGTGAAGTATTTCTGAGGGGGCGGGTGATTGAAAGTTATTGGTCTATTACTAAGCCTTGTTTTGCACACGGAGGTGTAGCGAAAAGTGGGGTAGTGGGGGGTAGGTGGTGGGGTCGGTGGGAGGGCTGGTGGGGGGAATGTTAAAGTGTTAGATGGGGGGGATGGCTGAGTTGTTAGGGAGGGGGTGAGCGAGTTCTGTTGCGAGATGGGTGGGGATGAAGTGGACACAAAACAGTGTGGGTGAATGTGTGGTTTAGGGTAGGTGAAGGAGAGGGGGGGTGTCCTATGTGGGGGTGGATGATTTTCAAAAGGGGTGGGGGAGGAAGGAAATTTCACTTTCGTAGGGGATGTAGACCAAAGTGAAGGGGTGGGTAGGGCTTTGTGTCCCGATTGAAATGAGCCCAAACTCGGTGGGGGTATTTTATTATTTGGAGAAGTACCCTCGATGAACACCTGGTTGCCTGATGATGGTTCACAGTTTTGACGAGGTACCGGCGGCGAAGTCTCCACACCTGTCTCGTTACAACTCGTAGTGGAAGTCTCAGTACTTAGCCTATAATTTGGAGCACCTAACCTCTTCCAACACGTGGTTCGAGACCGCGTGGTTAGTAAAGAATCTGCAGCTGAATAACTTTGCGGAGAGTTGACGGATTTCGATGGAACAAACGTCGTTAGAAAGCTCTCCGCAAAGGCAGTGAGATGTTTAAACTCGTTGGCCGCTGGCACTAACCTGATAGGAGAAATGCTGCTCGAAGTTTGAGGATCTAATACTCCGAGAACTGATGAGCTGGTGGTTTGCGAACAATAATCCACTTGAATCATACACTTATTTATTATTACACAACACTATTTAGAGCGTAGCACAATTATTTACACTTTTATGAATTTTTGTTTGGGAGCTATATGCTTCTGTTGCCTTTAAGACGTGTGTACACTGTTAGGTTAGGTTAGGTTAGGTTAGGTTAGGTTAGGTTAGGTTAGGTTAGGTTAGGTTAGGTTAGGTTAGGTTAGGTTAGGTTAGGTTAGGTTAGGTTAGGTTAGGTTAGGTTAGGTTAGGTTAGGTTAGGTTAGGTTAGGTTAGGTTAGGTTAGGTTAGGTTAGGTTAGGTTAGGTTAGGTTAGGTTAGGTTAGGTTAGGTTAGGTTAGGTTAGGTTAGGTTAGGTTAGGTTAGGTTAGGTTAGGTTAGGTTAGGTTAGGTTAGGTTAGGTTAGGTTAGGTTAGGTTAGGTTAGGTTAGGTTAGGTTAGGTTAGGTTAGGTTAGGTTAGGTTAGGTTTTTTTTTTTTTTTTTTTTTATAAAACTCCGCCTCTTGCCCTACCGGGCCGCGGGAACTACGTTAGTATACGTCCGCGGCCCGGCAAGGGGGGGCCCCTTTCTTTCGGGGCCCGGCTTGGTACGACCCACTCCCAAGATTGAGGAGGGGTCGTCCACCGTTTTCCCACGCCGCGCGTGGGATTATGTCCCGGCCAGGGCCGCCATCAGGTTCGACGGCGGCCCCGGGCCGGGGCCCGGCGGGGCGGGAGCGTGCCGCCAGCACGCTCGCGCTCCCGCAGGGCTTCGCGCTTGGCCGCCATCACCTCGCCAGCGAACGAGGCGACGGCGGCCCAACACTGGTCGCTGCCGGCCATGGCAGCGACGACGGCCGGCAGCGACAAATCCACCCCGACCGCGCCAATGAGCCTGGCGCGTTGGGCGTCCCAGCCCGTGCACACGGCCAGGGTGTGTTCGGCCGTGTCCACGGCACCGGACGCGCAGTGGTGGCACACGGGCTCCGCGAGGAGGCCCACCAGTTCCCACAGGTACTTGCTGAAACAGCCGTGACCTGTGAGAAGCTGGGTGAGCCAATAAGTGGGAGCCCGGTGCCTCGCCTCGACCCATTGGCGCAGTACGGGTCGGACAGCCTCGGCGAGCCGCCTGCTCGCCGAGGGGTCCTCCAACCTTTGAGCCCATCGCTGGAAGAGATCCTCGCGACATTCGCTCCTCCAGCGAACGATCTCTTCCGCGAGGGGCTCCGACGATGTTTGCCGCATCAGGGCCCTCCTTCGGTACACCTCCGCCAGGACCCCGGCCTCGAGGTCCCAGGGGAGGCTCCCGGCAATCAAGCACGCCGCCTCGTAAGAGACGGTGTGGTACGCCCTGGAGGCCCTCTGTGCCATGACCCGCTGCGGACGCCGCAGCAGGGCCACGTTCCCGGCACTGAGGGCCCCCGCCGCCCATATTGGCGCCCCGTAGAGCGCCATGGAGCGAACCACACCGTCATAAAGGCGGCGGCCGACACTCCCCGCCCCCCCACAGTTGGGGAGTAGGCGTGCGAGCATTCCCGCGCACGACACCAATTTTGGCGCCAGCGCACGGAAATGCCCGCTGAACCCCCACCGACCGTCGAGGACGAGACCGAGATATTTAATGGTCTCCCCGACGGCGATGCGGGCTCCGCCCACCGTGATGGAGTACCCCGGGGGGGGCTTCGTCCGAGGCCCATGGAAGAACAGGGCCTCGGACTTCTCGAGGGCCACCCTCAGCCCGAGGGCCCTGATGCGGCCGACAACATGGGCCGTGCCCGCCGTGGCGAGCACGCCCACGTCCCTAAACGATTTGCCCTGCGCGGTCACTAGGGTATCGTCGGCGTAGCATATTACGCCGACCCCCCGAAGATTAGCGCCGCGCAGGGCCCAGTCGAAGCCGATGTTCCACAGGAGTGGGCCGAGAACCGACCCCTGTGGAACACCGCACCCCATCTCCCTGCGGACCACCCGCCCCCGGACCGGGTATGTGATGGCCCGGTCGGCGAAGTAGTCCGCAAGGACGCGCCTGAGGTACCACGGGACGTTGTGGTACCTCAGGGCCTCCGCGATTGTCTCCCAGGGGATGGTGTTGAAGGCGTTGGCGATGTCGAGCGACACCGCCAACAACACCTCCCCCCGGGAGACAGCGCTCTCGACGCTGTCCCGCAGCCGAGAGACGGCGTCCAGCGTAGACCTCCCGCGGCGAAAGCCGAATTGCCCGTCGCTCAGGTTTGGGCCCACCGCCTCCAGGTGCTCGACGAGGCGCGCAGCGAGCACGCGCTCGAAGAGTTTGCACGCCTCATCGAGCAGAACGATGGGGCGGTAGGCCGACGGCGAGTCGGGGGGTCGCCCGCGCTTCGGGAGAAGCACGAGCTTCCCCGACTTCCACCGCCGCGGGATCGTGCCGGACGCCATCATCTCCGACATGAGGGACAGCGTCTCCTCCCCGAGGACCGGCATCACGCGGACGAGGATCCGCCCGGGGACACCGTCCGGACCTGGGGCGCGGTTCTTCAGCTTGAGCGTCTGAACCGCGGCCCCCAGCTCGTCCTCGGACACGGGCGGAATGACCTCGCCCGCGGCCGGTCCTTCCTCGGGAGTCGGTGCCGCCATTCTGGGCGGCACCCATTCTTCACTGGGGCTCGGGAATAGGGAGCTGACCACGCGCTCCAGCAGGGGGGGGTCAAGGGTCGTCGTCAGCGGGGGCGCCGCGGGTCGGAGCTTCTGCGTCACGACCTTGTACGGGCGCCCCCACGGATCCCCGTCGATGCTGTCGACCCACCCCTGCCAGGCCTCCGCTTTGGCGGCCCTTATGGCGGAGGTCAGGGCCGCGCGAGCGGCCCGGTACGCGGCGAGCAACACCTCCTCGTGTGCCGGGTCCCTGGCGCTTCTTCTTCGGCTTCTGGTGCACCGGCGGCGGGCCGAGTTACACTCGGCCTGTAGCCCCGTTAGGTGGGGCCGCCACCAGTACACCTGCCTGCGCTTTTGAGAGGGACCCGCTCGTCGCATCGCCGCGTCGCAGACGCGAGACAATGCTCCAGAGAGCCTCTCGCATCTCGCGTCTACGTCCGGGCCGCTATCGGCGTTTGCGGCGGCCCATCGCTCCACGATGGCCGCCTCCGTGGCCAGCTCCGGGTCCAGGGTGGACAACCGCCACCGCGGACCCTCCTCCGACCGGGGCCGGTCCACACCGCCCGCTCCGGCGTCCGAAGGGGATGGGACTAGGTCGAACCGTATGTACAGATGGTCCGACAGCGTCTCCACCCCCTCCTCAACCCGCCACCCGATGGCGCGGCGGGCCAGGGCGGGACTCGCGAACGAGACGTCGACGATCGACCCGCCCTGTTGACGCACGCACGTGTGGACCGCTCCCCGGTTCAGGAGGACTATTCCCGTGGACACCGCCCACTCTTCCAGGGTCTCGCCCCTGGCGCTGGTCGCCGGAGATCCCCACGAACGGGATTTGGCGTTGAAGTCTCCGGCGACCACCACAGGGGTGGGGTGCACTTCCTGGACCAGGTCGCCGACCTCGACCAGCAGACGCTCGAAGTCGGCGAGGGTCCTGTTCGGAGAGAAGTACACCCCGATCACTGCAACGTCGCCCAGCAGCGCGAGGACGCATCCGCGCCCCCTCCGCACCCTGCGGAAGGGGAGGCACAGCGAAGCGTCGCGCTGCCAGGCGACGATAGCCACCGAACCGTCGTCGGCGCCCGCCCAGTTGTCGCGGGCTTGGACGCGGTACGGCTCGGCGACTATGGCGACGTCGATTTGCCACCGCGCAGCCGTCTGGAGAAGCAGGTCCTGTGCGGCCGCGCAGTGGTTCACGTTCGCCTGCAGGATCGAGACCCTGTGAGCCATTTAATTGGTGGCGGTGTCCATTGCCTCCTCAACAGCTCTCGGAGCTGTTACTGACGCGGCGGGGGCGTCGCGATTGCCCCCGCCCGTCCTTTTCTTCTTTGTGTTGGCCATCGCCGGGCACTTTTTGTGCCCGAGGCGATGGCCGGCGTCGCCGCCCTCGGTCGCGCAGATCGCGCATTTGGGGTCGGCGACGCAGGTGGCCGCCTTGTGGCCCGGCTGGCCGCACCGGAAGCACAGCGCGCTGCGGTCCGTCTCGCAGCGGCACTGCACCCCCAGGTGCCCCGGCACCAGGCAGCGGTAACACCGCTGCGGCCGCGCGTCTAGGAGCGCGGCCCGGGCCATCGACCAGCCGATGGTGAGGTGGCCAGCCCCCGTAATCGTTTTGGCCGCCAGGACCGGGCATTTCACCCAGATGGTCCCCGGGCGGCCAGGTGGGCGGTTGATGGTGCCCACCTTTACCGATTCGGGGCGGCATCCCCCCACCTCGGCCACTCGCGCGGCCACCATTTCCCGGGTGACCGCGTCACTCAGGCCGGAAATGCGCATCTCTGCGCACCGCTCCGGCCTGGCGACGCGGGCCACCTCGCCGACGAGCTCGCGGAGTTTTGAGGCAAGCTCGTCGGCCTTCCTCGTCCTATCGGCGCCGGACACCTCGAGCAGCCGGCCCCCAGTGCGGGCCGTGCGGAAGCGTAGCCCGCCGATCTCCAGGGCCGCGAGGTTTATACCCCTCTCGGCCCTGGATAACACGTCGGCATAGGTCACCGTTGAGTCCCGCGGCAGTGTGATGGCCACTGCCTCCGACGCAGGGACTCGCAGGCGACGGCCGCGCTTCCGCTTCCGCTTGGGCTGCTGGGCTGCTGGAGCAGCCGGCGCCCGGGGCGCCGGAGCAGCCTGCCTCGGCGCCCGAGATGCCGGGGAAGCCGGCCTCGGCGCCCGGCCCCCCCGCGCCACCACATTCCACGCCTCTTTGAGAGGCGGCGGCGGCGGAGCAGGCCGGATGGCGGGACGAGTCGGGGCCGGAGGAGCGGCTCCGCGGGCCGCCTCGGCCTCGCGGGTCGCCAGGCTCCTCCTGCCACCCCTCTTTTGACCCTTCGCCCCCGCATTGGATGTTGCGGCGGGGGCGGAGGAGGTTGCGGCCATCGGCGCAGGGCCGCGCGCCGGGGAGGCCACCGCCGGCGGGGCGGCAGAGGCGTCAACCGCAGGCGCCGGGGCACCGCGCTCCGGCGTTTTGCGCACGTATGCCGTTATCGGCGGGGATAGTCGCTTTTCCGGAAGGAGCCGGTCCTGGATGCCCGACATCCTAGCGTCGACCAGGAAGAAGATTTCCTCCCTGGTCATCGCCTCGGGTGCCGGGGCGGGGACGGAGGCCGCCACTCGCCTCTGGGCCTCGACCTCGGCCCTGAGGGCGAGGATTTCAGCCCGAAGCTGGGCGACCTCCTCCGACTCCTTCCTGGCGGCGAGCTTGTGCACAGCCTCTGCCGCCGTCGCCACCGCCTTCCGGATCTCCGCCACGTGCTGGCACTTCATTCTTGTTTGTTTTCGGGCAAGTGAACCGATCAGCTCCAAGGCTGAATCGGCCACCCCCACAAGATCTTCGGCGCCGCACGTGGCCGCCACCTCCCCTTCCTGGGCAGGGCCCTCGGACGACACCGCCCGGGATCGCTCCCGCAGGGCCGCCTTTTTTGCCGCGACCTCGGCCGCCAGCTCCTCCTCGGCGCGCAGTTCGAGCTCGCGCTCTCGCTGCGCGCACAGTTCGGCCTTTGCCTTTGCGAGGCCGACGTACTCGCCCGTTGTGGGCGGGCGCCCTCGACCTCGCTTAGGCCGCGCAGTTTTGGCCAAGGCCACCTCCTCTCCTTCAAGCGGCCGCTTTCGCCACAGGCGACCCATCGGGGAGGGTCCATTTCTACACAGTTGGGCAGTATCCCGGGGCAGCGCTGCTCTAAGCTGCCCCATCGCGTCATCTCATTGGTTTACAATGCGCTCCTTCCAGGGTCAAAGTTGAGCTACTTGTTTCAGCCGGACACTTTGTGTAAGCTGCGGCACAATTACTGTCTGAGCGCCAGAGAGATGGTCGTTGCGTCTTTCGAACGCGGGAAGGTTCATGGTCGTCGTTCAACACGACGCACCACACTCGATGTCTCTGCATAAGGTTAGGTTAGGTTAGGTTAGGTTAGGTTAGGTTAGGTTAGGTTAGGTTAGGTTAGGTTAGGTTAGGTTAGGTTAGGTTAGGTTAGGTTAGGTTAGGTTTTTTTTTTTTTTTTTTTTTTTTTTTTTTTTTTTTTTTAGTCCGAGCGCTGTGGCCCGGCCCGCGAAACACTCCTAACATAATTAGGACCTTTATTTAGTTCTTTACATTGTAGTAGGGGAATGAGTTTTTCAGTAGGGTCTTCGCCCTTGTCGAGTTTATTTGAATCTTTGTTACATTTATATTATTAACTATAATTATATCTCCATACATTTATATTTCGTCTTATTTATTATTATTTCTTATCCTATTACCCTACTTGTTTGCATTCCTTTATACATTTCACAATACTTTGTTGTCGTCATTTATTACAATTATTTTCCTTTATCAATCATTACAATTACTTTTTATCATCAATTATTACAATTATTTTTATTATTCTTATCATTAACTATTACAATTATTATTATTACTATTACAATTATATCAGTTCCATTAAACATTACAATTACAATCATTTCAATTACTTATCAATTAACATTATCGACATTTACTTATATCCTATATAAACGCCACATACACACATTATCAGGTCGACCTTATAGTACATGCATTGTGTCTTAATGCTACTTATTTCTGTTTATTATGGTCTGCGCTACGTTTTTGCAGTACACAAGGAATTCGTTTCTAATTTCTTTATTTTCTATTATTTTATTTAGGTTTCCCATCTTTATGCCCATGTTTATCTTGCTCTCCACGTCATATCTCTCCCTTCCGAAGATAGGACAGTCAAGTATTAGGTGCAGGATTGACTCGTCACTGACCGAGTCGCAGGCGCACGACGGGTCCTCCTTGCACTTAAACCTTGTCAAGTACTCGGAGAACCCCCCATGCCCGGTAAGCACCTGGGTCAGTAACGAGTCAATCCGCAGAGTCTTAATAATTTTGAAGGCCCGGATAGCATCCGGAAAGAAAGTCTTTGTGACACTCGCGGTCAAGCCCTCCCGATATCTCCGGTTCCATTCGCCAAGCGTTTCCTTGCGGATGAGTCGCTTGGCGAAGGAAACCGGAAATTTGTCGTAGACAGGTTTGGTCTTGACCGCAAGTGCCGCTGCCTTCGCCAACTCATCCGCCCTTTCGTTTCCCGGAATTCCCACGTGGGCCTTGACCCAATAAAGTTTTATTTTACCCGGTTTTCGATCCAGGTGCCACCTAGCCCTAGCTGCCAGTGAATGGGGGGCGTCGTCATTGACGACGGTCTCGAGTGCGGAGCGACTGTCGCTGATGATCGCGTATCCCTCGCCCGCGCCCTCAGCCGCCAACTCCGCCGCCTTGCATATGGCCAGCAGTTCGGCCTGGTAGACAGTGCAGTAATCTGACAGCTTCAGCTTGAGGGACTTCGTCTCGGCCCCGTCTATCCATACAGATAGCGAGGCTCCGACCTTGCCCTCAAGCTTGCTGCCGTCGGTGTAGATGTGTACTGCACTGTCCACCATGTCGGCCACTTGGTCCTCAGACTCAAGCCTCAGGAACTGCCGACCGATATGCGCGGCAGGATGAGGCCTTTCGGCGAACCGACACGGTCTCTCTATTTCCCTGTCTGCCAGCTCCGGCCGCGGCACCCCCCTCTTCGCCAGATAGAGGGAAGCATTTTCCCTTATCCTTGCGTCGAGGGGTAGTACCCCGGCCAGAACCAGCGCAGCGTTTAGAGACACCGTGCGATACGCCTTGCAGAGCTTTTGGGCGAAGGACCGCTGAACAGCGTCCAGCCGTCTCCTCACCCCGAGTTTGCTGGTGGCAGGGGCCCATGCGCCGGCCGCGTAGCAGACTATGGGCTCCACAGTGGCCACATAAATGGTCCGGATTATCTCCGGATGGAGGCCCCAGCTGACTCTGGCGGCTTTGGACAGCTGCTTATAGACGCCCAACGCCTTCTCGCACACATGCGCGGTGTGGGCGTTGAACGTCAGCTTGCTGTCGATGACAAGCCCCAAGAGTTTAATCTCCTTAGCCGCTGCAATGTCGACCCCGCCCATGCTGAGATGTGGGACGTCGTACTTGAGCTTATTGGTAAGCACCATCATATTAGTTTTATGTGGTGCAAACCTCAGCTTGTTTCGGACGCCCCAATCCCGAACATACTCGAGGGCGGCATTGCCGCGGCTCTGGATTTCCGCCGCTGTGTCCCCGGAGAAGACGAGCACCACATCATCGGCGAAAGCCTGGCAGTACTCGCCCATCTCCGTGAGACCTTTCAGCAGCGGGTCCAGTAGGAGATTCCAAAGAATGGGACCCCCAATAGAACCCTGTATGCAGCCCCTGCTTGTGCCCTTCGTGTGCTCGCAGCCGGCGTACAGGACCCTAACCGTTCGATGGCGGAGGTAGTCGGCCAAGAGACCACCCAGCCTTCCCGGACACTGTTCCTCCGCCAGCCTAAGCTTTATTGCCGGCCACCAAGCGCTATCGAAGGCGCCCTCTATGTCCAAGGACACCAATGTGATTAACCTCTTCCTCAGGAGGAGGCCCCTCACATGGGCCATAAGGTCACAGAGGGCGTCCTCCGTGCCGCGCTGGGGCATAAAGCCGTACTGGCGGGGGCTCAGACGGGGCACCAGGTGGTGCATCAGCCTCCTGACCACCATCTTTTCCAGGATTTTACCCATCACTGGCAGCAGGCCTATGGGTCTGTAGGATTTCGGGTGCGTGTAGTCGTCCTTTCCCGGCTTTCTCAAGGCTATAACGGTGGCCACCTTCCACTTTTGGGGAAAACATTTGAGTCTCAAGCACTGGTTGTATACCTGAAGGTAGAGGCCTGGGTCTTCCCCGATCGCACGGGCGCAGACGTCCGCCGTAAAGCCGTCCGCTCCGGGGGCTTTCTTTGGATTGAAACTCACCATCGCCGACCTTAGTTCCGCGGGCGTGAACTCCGGTTCAGGTTCTCCAACCGGGTACCTCACATTGTCCGCGAGAATCCTCAGCCGTCGATGGTGGTCATCATCGTCCGCCCCCGTGTCATCGGGGAAGAAGACCTCCGCCAAGTGCTCGACCGACTCCTGAGGGTTCAGCACCTGACCACTTTTTATCAGCTGCAGATCCTCTTCTCTTTTTTTGGTACTTTTTATTACCCTATATATACCCTCCCAAACCCCTTCTCTATCCTGCTTTTGGCAAAAATTTTTCCAGCTGGAAATTTGCGCTTTTTTAGCACTAATTTCGTACTCTTCTTTTGCTTTCAGGTACTCTTCAACGACAGAGGACCTCCGGTTCGGACGTGCGTTTCGGATCCTGTTCTTCCTGGTCACCACACCCTTCTTCATCGCCTCTAACTCCTCCGACCACCACGGAACGGTGAGTCTATGTGCATTTTTATGCTTAGGCATGCTAATTTCACAAGCTTCTGTGATAATGTTATTAATTTTTGTTATAAGTTCGTTTATGCCTTCTTTATTTTTAATATTTTTAACTGATTCTATATTTATATTATTTTCTTCTTTAAGTTGTTTGATTTTTTGTTTGAATTTCTCCCAGTCCCCTTTTTTGGTATTATATTTTCTGGTGGTTCTTTCCACTGTGATTCCCTTTCCTTTTCTTATGTTTAGTTTGAACTCTATTCCGTTGTGGTCGGAGCTAGTTAGGCCGGTGTCCACTCTCCAGTCTTCGACCAGTCCGTACAGGTCCTCCCCGCACGCCGTGACGTCGACGAAGCTGGTGATGCGGCGTCCGCCCCTCACCGTGTCAAACGTGGGGACTCTGCCGCTGGTTAGGTTAGGTTAGGTTAGGTTAGGTTAGGTTAGGTTAGGTTAGGTTAGGTTAGGTTAGGTTAGGTTAGGTTAGGTTAGGTTAGGTTAGGTTAGGTTAGGTTAGGTTAGGTTAGGTTAGGTTAGGTTAGGTTAGGTTAGGTTAGGTTAGGTTAGGTTAGGTTTTTTTTTTTGAAATAAAACTAGTAGAGAGTGCTACCAACAGTAGCGCTAATGGTTTACGCTTTCTGTTGGAGCAGTTGTGTTAATATTATTTGTATTTTGGTTAGTTTTTAAAATATATTTTAGAGCATATTGGGGAGTTAGAAAATTTTAAAATTACTTTGTTGTAGAATAAGAAGTATGAAGCAGAGACAGGCATCAAAATTAAGTGAGAAAATAGTAGTTAAAGGAAGCTAAGATTACGAATGTTAAGCTAGAGAATGAGAATAAGGTAAAGGAAATTATGCCTAATATGTAAAGAGAATATGTGCAGAATGAACTTATAACTAAATTAGATCTAAGACTTATAGCTATGACATAATATAGTAGTTGCATGATTGCAATAAAGACAATGGTGGTGATGATGAGTAAACTTATAGCTAGATCCTTTTTTTTTTTTTTTTTTTTTTTTATTAAATTTATATACTATATATTTATATTATTTATTATTATATATTTTTATATATATATATATTTTTTTTTTTTTTTTTTTTTTTTTTTTTTTTTTTTTTTTTTTTTTTTTTTTTTTTTTTTTTTTTTTTTTTTTTTTTTTTTTTAAATTTAATGTGAATGCAGGATGATCTTATAGTAACAGTAGTAGTATGGTGGTGATAACAAATCATCAGGATAAGTATGACATAGTATGGTGGTAATAACAAATCGTTAAAATAAGTAAACAGAGTAAGTAAACTTATAGCTAGGTATTAATACAATAAGTAATAATTTATATAGTAAGTATCGTCAAAATAAGTATGACATAGTACTGACAGTAGTAGTATGGTGGTAATAACACATCATCAAGATAAGTATGACATAGTATGGTGGTAATAACAAATCATCAAAATAAGTAAACAGAGTAAGTAAACTTATAGCTAGGTATTAATACGATAAGTAATATTTTATCTGTGCATTTTAAGTTTAAGTGTACTGGTAATTTTAGCGTATACGTATGAATGGAGAATTAATATATATATTATGTATATAATTTAATTATGTTAAGTATATAGCTTGTTTAAATATATATATAGTGTGTGTATGGATATGTAAATAGGTGGATAGATATATGTGAATGGATGTCTATTAGGTTTTAAGGTTTAGAGGAGACGTAGATAATTGTTATTTATTTCAGTATGGAGGTCGAACCCGCGTTCGGCTAGCAAGGTGCGTACGTGCAAGCTCTGCGCCTTGAGGGGTGCGCAGGGAGGTTGTTAGTATTATATAGTGCATTTGTCTGTACATAATTAGTTAAAGAAATTATGTTAAAAATAACAATAAGTAAACGAAACATTGTAGAGATTCCAGTGAGATATGGTGGTGGTGAAGAGTTTTAGGTATTGTTGAAGAACTTAAGATCATTAACTATAGTGGTAAGATGGGTAAGAAAGATGGAGAGGCTACAATTTTTTTCCGTCATCTTCGTAATTAGTGCAGGGTCGTCGGGTGGAATCCTATCATGGTCGAGGGCGATGAAGAGGTCAGTACGAGTCGGTGAGTATCGGGGGCAGTCGAATAGTAAGTGATTAAAGGTTTGTGAAACGGTGGAGTCGCAAGGGCATAGGTCGTTGTCGGTGATGTGGAAGCGGTGAAGATACGATTTATGATATGCATGATTGGTGAGAAATTGGGTGACGGCGAAGGTGAGTTTACAGGCAGAGGTGAATTTTTGAATATCTAGGAAAGTTGGAAGGAGTTTTTTAGTGTGTATAGAGCCGGGAGAGTTTTCATAATAGTTTTGAGAGGCGATAGTGAGTTGTTTACGGATGTTGGATTTGATGTGGGAAATGGGGGCATGGGTATAGTCGGGTTGTTTGCGGAGAGAGGCGGCGGATTTGGCAGCAATGTCGGCCATATCATTACCAGGTATGTCAATGTGGGCTCTGACCCATGCAAAGCGAGCGGTGAGGTTGTGGGATCTGGCAGAGTGGAGGGAGTGGAAGATGCGGACAGCTAATGGATTATGGCTGTAGGGGTTGGAAAGTTCCATGAGGGCGGATTGACTGTCGGAGAAGATATATATGGAGTGAATGTCAGTGTATTTGGGTTGTGTGTGTGAGTGTAAGAACCAATTAATAGCCCCGTCGATCGCGAGCATTTCTGCTTGGAAGACGGAGCATGTTGGGTGTAATTTGAATTTTTTTGTTGTGCAGTCGCCATGCGGGTCGATGGCCACAAAGGCGGCGCCAACGACATTATCATGGCGGCTGCCGTCGGTGAAGATGCGTATAGTGTTGTGTGTGGGGAGGGGGAATTGTTGATATTCTAGTAGTGAGTGGATTTCAGTGTAGGATATAGGTACTCTGAGGGAGGGGTGGAGTAGTGCGGAGGGGAGGGCTGGTTTTTCTATAGGGATGTCGGAAGGGAGGAAATTCGAGTGGCCGAGAAGTTTGGTGCTTTCTAATTGGGAAACAGCTTTGATTTTATCCGTAAGGGGGATTAGTCGGGCTAAGGAGATGGAGGTGACTGTGCTGCAAGTGCGAAATCCATGAATGATTTTGATGGCGAATAAACGTTGGAGGGAGAGGAATTTTTTATTAATGTATTTGTAACGGAGGGCACTAGACCAGATGCAAGATGCGTAGGTGATTATGGGAGTGATGCGGTTAGGTTAGGTTAGGTTAGGTTAGGTTAGGTTAGGTTAGGTTAGGTTAGGTTAGGTTAGGTTAGGTTAGGTTAGGTTAGGTTAGGTTAGGTTAGGTTAGGTTAGGTTAGGTTAGGTTAGGTTAGGTTAGGTTAGGTTAGGTTTTTTTTTTTTTTTTTTTTTTTTTTTTTGTCCGGACGCTAAGGCCCGGCCCGCGAATTTTCCTCCACCATGAGCGGAGACCTTGTTTATGGGGGTAATAATTTTTTCAGCGGTGCGGTTATTTATTAATTATGTACATATTATTTCTAGTTACACGTTTACTTACAGCTATACATTTCAGGTTTCATATTCCTAGTCTATCATATATTTATGTTATGTTCCATACACTATTAACTACTTAGTCTAACATTGGTTTGCTTTCTTTCTTAGAGCTAGTACACTTTTATTTCTTACATTATTTGATTCTATCTTATTTTACTTACATTTAATTTTGTTTACATTTTTTATTATTAGGATTTCACTTGCAATGGTTTTGGTCATTGCAGTAACACATTTTGGCAATTTCTTGGTTGTAGTTGTTTATACAATTTTTTGACTTTCTTTATTATAAATATATTTATATCTTGCTTATATATATATATTTTATATGCTTATCTTCATACTTATCTTGATAACGATTATTTTACTTAGTGTTATTTAACTTACATCCTATTTTTTAAGCTTATGTACGGTGCTGTTGGTGGTAATGCTACAGACGGTTAAATTTTAATTAAGTTATTTATTTTTGTCTACGACTCTACTGTTTGTTTTGATGTTTAATTAAGTCCTGTGTTGTGTGCAGTGCTTGTACTTTACGTTTATCAATTTCAACCTGCCTTATATTCTTTTGTTGTGTTGGTGTTGATATGCTGTGAATATATATTAAATAATATATGTTTCAACATAATTTCGTTGTTTGATTTTAAGTTTCGTATTAGTGTTTTTTGGATTGGTTTGTTATTAAATTGTCGCCATTTACATTAAATAGCGCCCAATTTGAATAAGCGACTCGCCTGTTTTTGGGATGCTAACTATACGCAACGGCAGACCTCGCCAGTGCGTCCCATTTTTTGCGAACTGGGCAGTCGTCGCTGTACGCCGTGTGGTTACTTGTTGCCAATTTCGCCTTAGCGCAGTTTTTACACGAGGGTTCCCGGCCCTCGAGCAGCTGCGTGCACTCAGACTTTAGATGCGGACCTCCACAATAATTGCAGAGGTCCACATCTTCGGTACAGAGCTTCCGCCCGTGCCCGAAACCGAGACACCTCGTGCACTGCACCAGAGGCGATTGGTCCTGCACTTTGATGGATTGGAGGTCTATGTAGACCCTGCCCGCGGACGTAAGCCGTTGCCAGAGCTTCGGCGAGACCCGGAGAACAGCATGGCACTCCATGGGGTTCCTCGCCCTCCTCCGGTATCTTACCTCCACTTTGGCCTCGTCCGCCGACAGCGCCTCCATCAGGTCCTCGTTTTGTCGTAGCAAGGCGGTCTCGATATCTGCGTCCGTATTATGGGCTAGAAGATTCTTCAGCACGACGAGGGGGCGCTTATTGGTGGCATGTTCCACCTTCAGCTGTTTTTCAGCCTCTAACAAGGCTCCAACTTTTTGGAGTTCCTCCCTGCTAGCGCAGCTTAACACCACCCTGCCGTCCCTGATCTTCCGTACCCTCTCTACACGCACACCGCTGTGCTTCGCATTTACCGTATTTTTTATTTGGTCAATTGTTTGTGCACTAGTGTTTTGTGAGTCGGTTGGGGTAACTATCAACGAGTGCAGCTGCTGTGATGGTGGCTTAGCGGGCGACTGAACTAGGACTTGGGCATATGTCGGGGCGCTTTCACACCTCGCCCCCATTGTTCTCTCAATCTCGATCAGTTTGTCGCCACAGAGCTTGCTGCACTCCCGCACCTCTTGGAGCATGCTGACAGTTGTCTCCTCGACTCTGGCCAATTGATCGTCAAGCTCCTGTTTATATCGGTCTTGGTTGCTCTTGACTTCTTCCACCAACTCCTTGTCTTCATTTAAAATTCTGGCAAATTCTTCTATTGTTTTTCCGACTTGACTTGTGATTTTAAGGTTTGAGTTTATCATGGCGTCATACCTTTCCATGATTATTGGGGAGGGTTGAGGCGACCCTTTTTCGTGCTTATGGACTGCCTCCATTTCTTTGACAAGAGCAACCAATTTGTCGATAGTGTTATAGGCCGCTAGTTTTATCTCGGACTTGAGGTTTCTGGCCTCACCTAGGGAGCTTTTGGCCGCTTTGCCCAATGCTGCTGCCTTCTCAGACCAGCTAGCCTTTACCGCACCTCCGCTGGAGGTTCGACTCGTGGAGGGTTTGGTCGCGGGACTGCTCATGTTTTCAAATTAATCAAGTTGTGCCTATCGATATCAACAATGTGGTTCTATGAATTGTGTACTAAATAAATATTTATAGATTTGTCAAAGTAGTATTATATGTGTATTTTATTGGATATTCTATATTGGTTCTATGTATTGTGTACTAAATAAATATTTATAAATTTGTTAAAGTAGTATTATATGTGTATTTTATTGGATATACTATATTTGTTTATATATATATATTATTTTATGTATATTTTGTATATTATTTAGTTTATTATATTATATTATTTAGTTTATATATATGTTATTTTACTATATATTATTATTTGGGTCCAAGATATTATGTTTCACTATATTTTCCAGCACACACCAGCATATATAGGTTGTAGTATAGTACTGTAAAGTGAGGATTATGTAGTAAACAACTATAATTTGCAGTTTACTAGTATAGTGAGTATAGTTGTTTATATTGTTACCAATAGATACAATATTATAGTATTATAGTCTTTAATATTTGATAAAATATTATTAATATGTTGTATATAGATGATAGGTTTTGTATAGATAAAATATTTAGTATGTTAGTTAGTTTGTGATGCAATGATACAATATATATTAGTTGTTTTTTAAATAAATAAGAATAATGTAGTATATATTTTACTTTTGTGATATATATTGATTGTCAGTGTTGTTGTCAACAGGCACAGAGTGGTATTGTGATTATGTAAGTGTTGGTGTAAAAGGCCAAGCACTTGTCAATAATATTACAATTTAATAAGCTATTGAGCTTTATTTACCTACTAAAATTAATTCACCCAATAGGGCCTAGTCTAAGTATGTTTGTAAAGCACATATACAGTCCTGGTACTGGTTTTATATCATAGTGTTTATAAGTTTTAAGTTTATACACATGTAGAGTGTGATATTCACAGTATCAATATATGCTACTTATATTATGCCCAATAGGGGCTAGTCTTATAATATATAATATCCTAATATTCTAATGGTAGTCAGAGGCAACAAATATCAATTGTATATATCAAAATGGATAACCATCAATAGTCTAAAATTTTCTTTGTTAGCATTCCACCATGAATTGTATCTCTTGTAAATAGTGTGGAATGCATCAAGTAAATATGCCCAATAGGGCTTGTCTTATATATAGTTGTAGTTACCAACAGACTACAGTCTTACAGCTAATCAGGTAAAGTTTGTGTAATCTTATGTTTGTTTACATTAATATAACCTCTAATATAATATAAGTCAAATTTTGTTTCAAATTGTTACACTATAGTCAATTGTATGCAATATATATTAAGTGCTAACAATAGTAGTTATTTGCACCCTTAGGCTGATCTAAGGGGGTAGTTTAATAGGATTTTATTAAATGTTATTAAATGTTACAGATTGTATCCTGTTCCTGCAGAATAGTGTTCTGAGTTTTTGTGTATATTGCTATTATAATTATGGTTGTGACTCTGCATATATGTTAATTAGTGTTAGGTACTGTAAAAATATAGCACCTAGTTCAGTAAGTACCTAAGTCAATAATGATCAACTGTTGCCAACGCAGTCTATTGGTAGGTAATAGGTTTTATGTTTTATCCCCGATAGGGGATTATCAAATAATATAATTAATCATTAACTGTGCAAAATAGGGCGTTGCGTGTTTTGCGAGCTAAGATTCCACAGGAGCCAGAGTATTGAGACAGGCTGTGCCTGAGTATCACCTGTCTGCAAGTCTAGCCTTGCCTATTAACAAATAATGCGAGCAAATAAATAAATAATTAGTCGATGGAGGGCACAGTTAACCCCAGCAGGGGTTTACCAGCTGGGCCGCTGAACTTAGTAGCACCAGGTCAGCACCTACAGCTTTTGCACCCAACTATTTACAGCAGGTGGTAATTGCTCTGCGGTGTCTACAGGCGTTACAAAATTTATAAATGTATGAAGACTAAAAGTTACTGTTTCTCTAAATTTACGTATTACTTTCTCTCAAAAGTGACAAAATTATATGTGTTTATGTTATTTACTAATATATGCCCACCAGCTCGGCTGTCGGCTCTTTTTAACGTGCCAAACTCAAAAACTGAACAAAATTATAAATAAAATTTTAATTTAAAAATTTTGGGTGATTCTTGTGGATTTTTCCAGCAAGATTTTTTTAGGTTAGGTTAGGTTAGGTTAGGTTAGGTTAGGTTAGGTTAGGTTAGGTTAGGTTAGGTTAGGTTAGGTTAGGTTAGGTTAGGTTAGGTTAGGTTAGGTTAGGTTAGGTTAGGTTAGGTTAGGTTAGGTTAGGTTAGGTTAGGTTAGGTTAGGTTAGGTTAGGTTAGGTTAGGTTAGGTTAGGTTAGGTTAGGTTAGGTTAGGTTAGGTTAGGTTAGGTTAGGTTAGGTTAGGTTAGGTTAGGTTAGGTTAGGTTAGGTTAGGTTAGGTTAGGTTAGGTTAGGTTAGGTTAGGTTAGGTTAGGTTAGGTTAGGTTAGGTTAGGTTAGGTTAGGTTAGGTTAGGTTAGGTTAGGTTAGGTTAGGTTAGGTTAGGTTAGGTTAGGTTAGGTTAGGTTAGGTTAGGTTAGGTTAGGTTAGGTTAGGTTAGGTTAGGTTAGGTTAGGTTAGGTTAGGTTAGGTTAGGTTAGGTTAGGTTAGGTTAGGTTAGGTTAGGTTAGGTTAGGTTAGGTTAGGTTAGGTTAGGTTAGGTTAGGTTAGGTTAGGTTAGGTTAGGTTAGGTTAGATTAGGTTAGGTTAGGTTAGGTTAGGTTAGGTTAGGTTAGGTTAGGTTAGGTTAGGTTAGGTTAGGTTAGGTTAGGTTAGGTTAGGTTAGGTTAGGTTAGGTTAGGTTAGGTTAGGTTAGGTTAGGTTAGGTTAGGTTAGGTTAGGTTAGGTTAGGTTAGGTTAGGTTAGGTTAGGTTAGGTTAGGTTAGGTTAGGTTAGGTTAGGTTAGGTTAGGTTAGGTTAGGTTAGGTTAGGTTAGGTTAGGTTAGGTTAGGTTAGGTTAGGTTAGGTTAGGTTAGGTTAGGTTAGGTTAGGTTAGGTTAGGTTAGGTTAGGTTAGGTTAGGTTAGGTTAGGTTAGGTTAGGTTAGGTTAGGTTAGGTTAGGTTAGGTTAGGTTAGGTTAGGTTAGGTTAGGTTAGGTTAGGTTAGGTTAGGTTAGGTTAGGTTAGGTTAGGTTAGGTTAGGTTAGGTTAGGTTAGGTTAGGTTAGGTTAGGTTAGGTTAGGTTAGGTTAGGTTAGGTTAGGTTAGGTTAGGTTAGGTTAGGTTAGGTTAGGTTAGGTTTTTTTTTTGAAATAAAACTAGTAGAGAGTGCTACCAACAGTAGCGCTAATGGTATACGCTTTCTGTTGGAGCAGTTGTGTTAATATTATTTGTATTTTGGTTAGTTTTTAAAATATATTTTAGAGCATATTGGGGAGTTAGAAAATTTTAAAATTACCTTGTTGTAGAATAAGAAGTATGAAGCAGAGACAGGCATCAAGATTAAATGAGAAAATAGTAGTTAAAGGAAGCTAAGATTACGAATGTTAAGCTAGAGAATGAGAATAAGGTAAAGGAAATTATGCCTAAAATGTAAAGAAAATATGTGCAGAATGAACTTATAACTAAATTAGATCTAAGACTTATAGCTATGACATAATATAGTAGTTGCAATGATTGCAATGAAAACAATGGTGGTGATGATGAGTAAACTTATAGCTAGATCTTATTTTTTTTTTTTTTTTTTTTTTTTTTTTTTTTTTTTTTTTTTTTTTTTTTTTTTGTGAGATTTTAGTGTTGATATGTATGCAGAATGAACTTATAACTAGATTAAATCTTAAGACCTATGGCTATGACATGCAAATAAGTAAACAGAGTATGACATGCAAATAAGTAAACAGAGTAAGTAAACTTATAGCTAGGTGTTACAGCAATATGTAATATTTTATATAGTAAGTATCATCAAAATAAGTATGACATAGTACTAACAGTAGTAGTATGGTGGTAATAACAAATCATCAAGATAAGTATGACATAGTATGGTGGTAATAACAAATCATCAAAATAAGTAAACAGAGTAAGTAAACTTATAGCTAGGTATTAATACAATAAGTAATATTTTATATAGTAAGTATATGAATGGAGAATTAATATATATATTATGTATATAATTTAATTATGTTAAGTATATAGCTTGTTTAAATATATATATAGTGTGTGTATGGATATGTAAATAGGTGGATAGGTATATGTGAATGGTAATAGGTATTTCTGCTGCGACCGAGATTTATTTGAATGGAGTTGGAAAGGTTGGGTGAAGATGGAGCGTGGGAGGGGGTAGCAGAAGAGTGATGGTTGCTATCAGGATAACTATTTGGATCCATAATCGATACGGAAGCGGATGCGTGCAGCCATATGGATTTTTCTCGGGCAGTAGTCGGATGTGGCGCTGTGGGAGAGTGAGGGAGTGTTGTCAGTGCCGGCGTTCCCGTTGTGTTTTGTCTGGTGGGCTTTACAGTTGAAGCAGCAGGATTTGTTTAAGTCTTTCTGAACCGGGCAGTCTTTAAATAGATGTCCAGATTCAGCGCAGTGTGAGCATCTGGTGGTGTCTGATTTACAAAAGTTTATGGTGTGTCCAAATTCGAGACATTTGTAACACTGGAGTAAGGGGGTGAATTCCTCGACATGAACTCGCTGATGATCAATGTTGATTTTTTGTAAGTGTATGATGTTTTTAAAGAGATAAGGCGAGCAGACAAATACGGCGTTGTATAAGAGTTTGTTTTTATTAGGTCTTTTAAATTTGAATTGTATATCTTCGTCGCTTTTAATGTGGTCGGAAATGAGGGAGTTCTGTTTTATTATGATGTTTTGCAGTTCATCTGGGGAGGTGTCGGAATTCACCCCCTTAACAATAAACATTGGTTTTAATTTTCTTGAGACTTCAGCAGTGATGTTGGGGTTCGACTCACCGACCCTCTGGAGGGCCGCTTCCAGGTGCTCCGCACTGTCGAACTCCACGCGGATCTTGGCGTTGGAGATGAAGTGGACGCCAGCTGGAGTGAATTTGGTGTCCCGGAAGGACACTGCTGTCCTCCAGGATGACAGGGTGTCAGCAGAGGTGGCACCCGGCTTTTTCGACGCGATGATTAGAGATGGTTTGGAGACAAGTGGGGTTGGGGTCATCAGTATTTGTTGTTGTTGTTGTTTACCAGGGCCGGGTGAAGACATTCGGGCAGCTTGAGCATAAGAGAATCCGGTGGGCGAAAGATGCTGAAGGCTTGAAGTATTAGTGAGAAGTTCCTTTTTGAACGAGACCATTTCCTGACGGACGGCGCTGATGATCTCATTCTTTAGGTCGCAGGCTGGTGTAGAAGTAGTCGGAGAGCCGGATTCGCCAGTCGCGTTCAGAAAATTTGGAAGTGAGTTGATGCTTTTGGATATCTCTGCAGCTGCTTCTTTGATTAGTTTCTTGTTGACTGCAGTCACGCTTCGGCCATCATTTATTGTCTTTATAATAAAATCCGAAAGTTTTTGGATGGTGTTTTGTAAAGATGTTGAGTCTTTTGCTTCCGCTGCGGTGCACGGCAGAGAGGGGGGGAGGGTGGGGGGTGGTGCTCCACCATCCCCTCTTTGATCCCCCATGTTGAAATCTACCAGGGCTCACTTGTGTAAAAAGTTATCAGTTGAAGAAGGTGAAAATTCGGGAAAATGGGAGATTTGTTGGTGTGGTTTGGTAGGTTGACCAAACAATCGCTTCAGATCAGACTGAATGAAAATTCGCTCAGAATTGCGCTACGACGCGTACTTTCCGAGATAATTGAGAAACCAAGTTATTCGGTGATGGCGAAAATTACCATTTTGAAGAAAAAATTCAATAAATAAAAAACTATTGATGAGAAAAATTCCAAAGTTGGTGTCTCCAGTTCTGGATAGTTATACTGTAAGATAATGTAAAAAAAACAAGAAGTCTTCCTGAGAAATTTTTCAGGAGGGGTAAGAGCGTTTTTGAAATTTTGGTACACACCTGAAAATAGCGTTGGTTTATGTGAAGAAGATGCTGTAGGGGGGCGTGTGATATATCGTTGGAATCAGCACGCCGAGGCGGTTCGAATGACACCTACAACATGCTCCTAGGATGAAAGATGAGGGAGCACGTGGCGGGAAGGAAAATTACCTTATATGATTGACAAATTATTATCTTAAAAACTATGAGCGGGAAAAATCTGAAACTTGGTAGGTATGTGCACTGATATATGTGAAATAAAATAAAGTAATAAAAAAGGTAGGTTATCGCTTTGGATTTTTAGATATAGAGCTTTCAATGTGAAAGTAAATGGAAAAAATAAATGTTTTTTTAAAAAATGTCCAATAACTTCCAAAGTATGTATCACACAATGTTGGTTGATGTTTCCCTGTAAAGGGCTTTTTAACGCGGTTCTAACGAAGTATTACGTTTGGTTGTGGCTATTGTATTTAAGAAGTTAGTCACCACGTGGTTTTTTGAAAATTGTCTGTAAATCACTAAATAATTGTCCGATAGCGTTCAAATTTGGTAGATAGATGGAGAGTCATAAATAAAACAGAATCACAATAGCCGATACACGACGGCCCGCTTAAAATCAAAAGTTTTTGACCAAAAACTGAAAATTTTTTGGGTAAGACTAACCTCAAAATAAGTTTTTGTTCAGAAAAAATCCACAATTTTGGGTGTATCGCTGCACAATTTAGCACACACTTAGATATCACTGAGAAACATATGTAAGCACTTTTTAAAGTTCAAAAATCGCGAAAAAGACCAATTTTTAGAATTTTTGAGCGCGGAGCGGCCTAATTCGTGGCGCTCTGGGTGGCGGTCGAGCGCAGACTTGGTTAGGTTAGGTTAGGTTAGGTTAGGTTAGGTTAGGTTAGGTTAGGTTAGGTTAGGTTAGGTTAGGTTAGGTTAGGTTAGGTTAGGTTAGGTTAGGTTAGGTTAGGTTAGGTTAGGTTAGGTTAGGTTAGGTTAGGTTAGGTTAGGTTAGGTTAGGTTAGGTTAGGTTAGGTTAGGTTAGGTTAGGTTAGGTTAGGTTAGGTTAGGTTAGGTTAGGTTAGGTTAGGTTAGGTTAGGTTAGGTTAGGTTAGGTTAGGTTAGGTTAGGTTAGGTTAGGTTAGGTTAGGTTAGGTTAGGTTAGGTTAGGTTAGGTTAGGTTAGGTTAGGTTAGGTTAGGTTAGGTTAGGTTAGGTTAGGTTAGGTTAGGTTAGGTTAGGTTAGGTTAGGTTAGGTTAGGTTAGGTTAGGTTAGGTTAGGTTAGGTTAGGTTAGGTTAGGTTAGGTTTTTTTTTTTGAAATAAAACTAGTAGAGAGTGCTACCAACAGTAGCGCTAATGGTTTACGCTTTCTGTTGGAGCAGTTGTGTTAATATTATTTGTATTTTGGTTAGTTTTTAAAATATATTTTAGAGCATATTGGGGAGTTAGAAAATTTTAAAATTACCTTGTTGTAGAATAAGAAGTATGAAGCAGAGACAGGCATCAAAATTAAATGAGAAAATAGTAGTTAAAGGAAGCTAAGATTACGAATGTTAAGCTAGAGAATGAGAATAAGGTAAAGGAAATTATGCCTAAAATGTAAAGAAAATATGTGCAGAATGAACTTATAACTAAATTAGATCTAAGACTTATAGCTATGACATAATATAGTAGTTGCAATGATTGCAATGAAAACAATGGTGGTGATGATGAGTAAACTTATAGCTAGATCTTATTTTTTTTTTTTTTTTTTTTTTTTTTTTTTTTTTTTTTTTTTTTTTTTTTTTTTTTTTTTTTTTTTTTTTTTTTTTTTTTTTTTTTTTTTTGAGATATTAGTGTTAATATGTATGCAGAATGAACTTATAACTAGATAAAATCTAAGACTTATGGCTATGACATAATATAGTAGTTATAATAAATCAAATGGAGCTATGATTGCAATGGAAACAATGGTGGTTATGATGAGTAAACTTATAGCTGGATCTTACAGCAATTTTTTTTTTTTTTTTTTTTTTTTTTTTTTTTGTGAGATATTAGTGTTGATATGTATGCAGAATGAACTTATAACTAGATTAAATCTTAAGACCTATGGCTATGACATGCAAATAAGTAAACAGAGTATGACATGCAAATAAGTAAACAGAGTAAGTAAACTTATAGCTAGGTGTTACAGCAATATGTAATATTTTATATAGTAAGTATCATCAAAATAAGTATGACATAGTACTAACAGTAGTAGTATGGTGGTAATAACAAATCATCAAGATAAGTATGACATAGTATGGTGGTAATAACAAATCATCAAAATAAGTAAACAGAGTAAGTAAACTTATAGCTAGGTATTAATACAATAAGTAATATTTTATATAGTAAGTATATGAATGGAGAATTAATATATATATTATGTATATAATTTAATTATGTTAAGTATATAGCTTGTTTAAATATATATATAGTGTGTGTATGGATATGTAAATAGGTGGATAGGTATATGTGAATGGTAATAGGTATTTCTGCTGCGACCGAGATTTATTTGAATGGAGTTGGAAAGGTTGGGTGAAGATGGAGCGTGGGAGGGGGTAGCAGAAGAGTGATGGTTGCTATCAGGATAACTATTTGGATCCATAATCGATACGGAAGCGGATGCGTGCAGCCATATGGATTTTTCTCGGGCAGTAGTCGGATGTGGCGCTGTGGGAGAGTGAGGGAGTGTTGTCAGTGCCGGCGTTCCCGTTGTGTTTTGTCTGGTGGGCTTTACAGTTGAAGCAGCAGGATTTGTTTAAGTCTTTCTGAACCGGGCAGTCTTTAAATAGATGTCCAGATTCAGCGCAGTGTGAGCATCTGGTGGTGTCTGATTTACAAAAGTTTTTGGTGTGTCCAAATTCGAGACATTTGTAACACTGGAGTAAGGGGGTGAATTCCTCGACATGAACTCGCTGATGATCAATGTTGATTTTTTGTAAGTGTATGATGTTTTTAAAGAGATAAGGCGAGCAGACAAATACGGCGTTGTATAAGAGTTTGTTTTTATTAGGTCTTTTAAATTTGAATTGTATATCTTCGTCGCTTTTAATGTGGTCGGAAATGAGGGAGTTCTGTTTTATTATGATGTTTTGCAGTTCATCTGGGGAGGTGTCGGAATTCACCCCCTTAACAATAAACATTGGTTTTAATTTTCTTGAGACTTCAGCAGTGATGTTGGGGTTCGACTCACCGACCTTCTGGAGGGCCGCTTCCAGGTGCTCAGCACTGTCGAACTCCACGCGGATCTTGGCGTTGGAGATGAAGTGGACGCCAGCTGGAGTGAATTTGGTGTCCCGGAAGGACACTGCTGTCCTCCAGGATGACAGGGTGTCAGCAGAGGTGGCACCCGGCTTTTTCGACGCGATGATTAGAGATGGTTTGGAGACAAGTGGGGTTGGGGTCATCAGTCTTTGTTGTTGTTGTTGTTTACCAGGGCCGGGTGAAGACATTCGGGCAGCTTGAGCATAAGAGAATTCGGTGGGCGAAAGATGCTGAAGGCTTGAAGTATTAGTGAGAAGTTCCTTTTTGAACGAGACCATTTCCTGACGGACGGCGCTGATGATCTCATTCTTTAGGTCGCAGGCTGGTGTAGAAGTAGTCGGAGAGCCGGATTCGCCAGTCGCGTTCAGAAAATTTGGAAGTGAGTTGATGCTTTTGGATATCTCTGCAGCTGCTTCTTTGATTAGTTTCTTGTTGACTGCAGTCACGCTTCGGCCATCATTTATTGTCTTTATAATAAAATCCGAAAGTTTTTGGATGGTGTTTTGTAAAGATGTTGAGTCTTTTGCTTCCGCTGCGGTGCACGGCAGAGAGGGGGGGAGGGTGGGGGGTGGTGCTCCACCAATCCCTCTTTGATCCCCCATGTTGAAATCTACCAGGGCTCACTTGTGTAAAAAGTTATCAGTTGAAGAAGGTAAAAATTCGGGAAAATGGGAGATTTGTTGGTGTGGTTTGGTAGGTTGACCAAACAATCGCTTCAGATCAAACTGAATGAAAATTCGCTCAGAATTGCGCTACGACGCGTACTTTCCGAGATAATTGAGAAACCAAGTTATTCGGTGATGGCGAAAATTACCATTTTGAAGAAAAAATTCAATAAATAAAAAACTATTGATGAGAAAAATTCCAAAATTGGTGTCTCCAGTTCTGAATAGTTATACTGTAAGATAATGTAAAGAAATCAAAAAGTCTTCCTGAGAAATTTTTCAGGAGGGGTAAGAGCGTTTTTGAAATTTTGGTACACACCTGAAAATAGCGTTGGTTTATGTGAAGAAGATGCTGTAGGGGGGCGTGTGATATATCGTTGGAATCAGCACGCCGAGGCGGTTCGAATGACACCTACAACATGCTCCTAGGATGAAAGATGAGGGAGCACGTGGCGGGAAGGAAAATTACCTTATATGATTGAAAAATTATTATCTTAAAAACTATGAGCGGGAAAAATCTGAAACTTGGTAGGTATGTGCACTGATATATGTGAAATAAAATAAAGTAATAAAAAAGGTAGGTTATCGCTTTGGATTTTTAGATATAGAGCTTTCAATGTGAAAGTAAATGGAAAAAATAAATGTTTTTTAAAAAATGTCCAATAACTTCCAAAGTATGTATCACACAATGTTGGTTGATGTTTCCCTGTAAAGGGCTTTTTAACGCGGTTCTAACGAAGTATTACGTTTGGTTGTGGCTATTGTATTTAAGAAGTTAGTCACCACGTGGTTTTTTGAAAATTGTCTGTAAATCACTAAATAATTGTCCGATAGCGTTCAAATTTGGTAGATAGATGGAGAGTCATAAATAAAACAGAATCACAATAGCCGATACACGACGGCCCGCTTAAAATCAAAAGTTTTTGACCAAAAACTGAAAATTTTTTGGGTAAGACTAACCTCAAAATAAGTTTTTGTTCAGAAAAAATCCACAATTTTGGGTGTATCGCTGCACAATTTAGCACACACTTAGATATCACTGAGAAACATATGTAAGCACTTTTTAAAGTTCAAAAATCGCGAAAAAGACCAATTTTTAGAATTTTTGAACGCGGAGCGGCCTAATTCGTGGCGCTCTGGGTGGCGGTCGAGCGCAGACTTTTCGGTTAGGTTAGGTTAGGTTAGGTTAGGTTAGGTTAGGTTAGGTTAGGTTAGGTTAGGTTAGGTTAGGTTAGGTTAGGTTAGGTTAGGTTAGGTTAGGTTAGGTTAGGTTAGGTTAGGTTAGGTTAGGTTAGGTTAGGTTAGGTTAGGTTAGGTTAGGTTAGGTTAGGTTAGGTTAGGTTAGGTTAGGTTAGGTTAGGTTAGGTTAGGTTAGGTTAGGTTAGGTTAGGTTAGGTTAGGTTAGGTTAGGTTAGGTTAGGTTAGGTTAGGTTAGGTTAGGTTAGGTTAGGTTAGGTTAGGTTAGGTTAGGTTAGGTTAGGTTAGGTTAGGTTAGGTTAGGTTAGGTTAGGTTAGGTTAGGTTAGGTTAGGTTAGGTTAGGTTAGGTTAGGTTAGGTTAGGTTAGGTTAGGTTAGGTTAGGTTAGGTTAGGTTAGGTTAGGTTAGGTTAGGTTAGGTTAGGTTAGGTTAGGTTAGGTTAGGTTAGGTTAGGTTAGGTTAGGTTAGGTTAGGTTAGGTTAGGTTAGGTTAGGTTAGGTTAGGTTAGGTTAGGTTAGGTTAGGTTAGGTTAGGTTAGGTTAGGTTAGGTTAGGTTAGGTTAGGTTAGGTTAGGTTAGGTTAGGTTAGGTTAGGTTAGGTTAGGTTAGGTTAGGTTAGGTTAGGTTAGGTTTTTTTTTTTTTTTTTTTTTTTTTTTTTTTTTTTTTTTTTTGTCCGGACGCTAAGGCCCGGCCCGCGAATTTTCCCCCGCCATAAGCGGAGACCTTGTTTTGGTGGGCAAATTAAACACTAGGGGACCATATTTATTAATTAAAACATCTTTTCCTTACATTTATACATGAGCAAGCAGACGCTAAGGGCTATATAGTAGATGTAACAAACTTTTCCTTACAGTTATCTAACTTATGACTAGTATCTAGCAGTTCTTACATTTTTTATTATTTTGTTTACAGAAATTTATTTAACATCTTACTTAAGTTTTATGCATACTTAATTAGTCTATTACATATTATCTGTATATCTATTTACTTATCTTAGTTCTACTTATTTCTAATATACATATTTCTGTTTCACTCTTTTCCAGATGCTTCGTTCACAGTTAATTTTTACATTTATGTTATTGAGTTTGTCCTTAATTCTATTTATTTCTATATTATTACATATTGTAATTCTTGTATTACATTGCTGGTTATACATTGTTCTCAAAATTTGATGTGCAGTGTCGATGGGTGACTGGCTGAATTAGTCGACTTTTAGTACAGTGTAGTATACCATTATGAAATGTTGTCTGGTTACGAGTCTATTTTTATTTCATGCTGTTTCGATATATTAAGTAATATATGTCGCAGCATGATTTTATCGTCTGTTGGTATTTGGGTTGTCAATTTCTTTGTTTTAGAGTACCGCTTTTATTTTGTTTTGCAAATATTGCCATTTATATTAAATGGGTCACATTTGTGCTAACTTTAATTCGTGGTATTTGCTGGCTACTCAGTAGTAAGCCACTGATGATCTCGCCAGCGCATCCCACTTTTTCCTGACTGGGCATACGTCGCTAAACGCCATGTGTTCTGCGTGCGTCAGCCCCGCCCTTGTGCAGTTTTTGCACGAAGGTTCCTGGCCTCCGAGCAGCTGCGTGCACTCTGACTTCAGATGCGGACCACCGCAAAAGTTGCAGAGGTCCACAGCTTCCGTGCAGAGCTTCCGCCCATGCCCGAAGCCCAGGCACCTCGTGCACTGCACCAGAGGGGACTGATCTTGCACCTTCACTGACTGCAAATCGATGTAGACTCTGCCAGCGGACGTAAGCCGTTGCCATAGCTTTGGCGAGACCCGGAGAACGGCGTGGCATTCCAGAGGATTCCTCGCCCTCCTGCGGTATCTCACCTCCACTTTGGCCTCGTCCGCCGACAACGCCTCCATCAATTCCTTGTTTTGGCGGTGCAGAGCAGCTTCAATGTCCTCGTCTGAGTTGTAGGCCAGCAAGTTTTTAAGGACGACAAGGGGGCGCTTGTTGGTGGCCTGCTCCACCTTTAGCCGCGTACTGCCGCAAAGCTGGGCCTCGACTTTGCGAAGCTCCTCCTCGCTGGCGCAGCTAATTACCACCCTGCCGTCCCTGACCTTTCGCACCCTTTCGATGCGAACACCACTCTGCCTCGCCTTAACAGCTTCTTTTATATGTTCTATCGTTTGTGAACTGGTTTCGAGTTCATCGGATGGTGAGATTATTAACGAATGCATTTGTTTTAATTTAATTGGAGACCGCGCCAGGGCTTGCGCATATGTCGGGGCGTCCTCCTTGAGATTTGTTAGTTGCCCTTTAATGTCGGCGGCTAGTTCCTTAAGCTCTTGGAATTGGGGATGGCCCGTTTGCCCTTCGCCACTTGGCACTATTGGAGCGTTTTCAACTGCCGCTTGCAGGGTCTCCATGGCAATCTTATGCTCCCCCAGAGCCTTCTCGTGCCCCTTCAAACTCTTCATTACCACCTCGCACACTCTTTCCATTCTCTCCACAATCTCGTCTTTCTCTCTCTCTGTTTTCCTTGCTTCCTTCGTTTTTCCATCCTCCATAACTGGTTTTATCTTCCTAAAGGTTTCATTTTCTTTCCTCAATCTTTCGACTTCTTTCAGCAAGTCCGTCCTTTCTCTTTCCATTTCTTCGTTCACTCCCCTCAATCTCTTATTCTCTTTGTTTAGTCCCTCAATCTCTCTTTCAGACTCCCCCAGTAGGCAATGCGTGCGGTCTGTTGACACGAGTATGTTCCTTTTCAGATCAGAACGCAGGTTCCTTGAAACCGCCATGGACCCGTTCACGATTCGGACATGGAGAGCGCTCTCCTCCATCCGGCCGTCGAACGGGCCCCTGGCTCGCGCCAACAGCTCCGTCACTGGGTCCACCGGGGGGGCCTGCCCTTCCAGTTTACCGCGCTTACTTGTCGCGGCCTTAGACCCGAGTGCTCGCGGGGCCACCGTGGACGCAGCAGGTGGCGTAACCGCAGCCCTCGGGTCCAACGCCGCCACCCTCTCACCTACACTCACTCTTCCTTCTCTCGAGTGCCCTGGGAGCTCCATATCCCTACTTTCGAGGTCTACCGTGATGTTTAAATTTTTTGGAGGGGTGCGCTTTATTCTTGGGGGAGGTGGGGTCCTTCGCGGGATCATTTTGTCCAGATGTAAAGGGTCTGGGTCAAATTGTATAATCAGTTAATTTGTCCTATGTGTATATTAGATAAATGAATTTAATGATGATGAAAACTCTATGTGTATTTAGCTTAGTATGCTGACAAACAATTATTATTGTATATATATTAAAATAGAATATATATTAAAAAGTGTATATATAGTTTATATTATAGTATTATAATACATGAATATTAAATTAGTACATATAGTATAGTATGTGTATTTATCTTAGTATGCTGACAAACAATTATTAAAATAGAATATATATTAAAAAGTGTATATATAGTTTATATTATAGTATTATAATACATAAATATTAAATTAGTACGTATAGTATAGTGTATAAATTAGTAATAGTATATAAATTGTGGTGTCGCAATTTAATATGTGTATATATATTTATGTAGTTTGATAGTTGATACTATATTGATTCAGTGTTTATGAAATTAAAATAGATAAGGTGTGTTAGTTTAGCTTGTATACTGAATAAAGTGTTTATATAGTTTTATTATACTTATGAATATGTGTATTTTGTTTAGCATTTAAGTATGTACTATATAATTTATGATTTACCAATGTTCTGTGTATGTATATATATTGATAAGATAGGATAGATAAAGTTCTGTGGACAACTATATGTTAAATAGTCTATAATTTACTATATAATGTATATATTTTGTCAATGTTAATGCTTTACCATTTAATATGTATTGTATAGTTTATAATTCACCAGTGTGCTGTATATATATTGATAAAATAAGATAGATAAGGTTCTGTGGATAACTATGTATTAGATGGTCTATAATTTGCTTATATAATGTATATGTTTTGTCAGTATCAGTGCTTTAATATTTAAATATGTATTGTATAGTTTATAATTTTACCAATGTGTTGTATATATATATTGATAAGATAATAGATAAGGTTCTGTGGACAACTGTATGTCAATTAGTCTATAATTCAATTATATGTTGTATATATTTTGTCAATGTTAATGCTTTACTATTTAATATGTATTGTATAGTTTATAGTTTACCAGTGTGCTGTATATATATTGATAAGATAAGATAGATAAGGTTCTGTGGATAACTATATATTAAATGGTCTATAATTTACTTATATAATGTATATGTTTTGTCAGTATTAGTGCTTTAATATTTAAATATGTATTGTATAGTTTATAATTTTACCAATGTGTTGTATATATATATTGATAAGATAATATAATAGAGAATAAGATAATAGATAAGGTTCTGTGGACAACTGTATGTCAATTAGTCTATAATTCAATTATATGTTGTATATATTTTGTCAGTATTGTTGCTGATAGGTACAATGTGAGTGTTGGTGTAAAAGGCCAAGACACTTGTCGGTTATTTTGTGTTTATTATACACTGTTATACTGTTACATTTAGGTTAAATTAGTAATATATTTGTCAGAGTTTTATCTGTATTTAGACACCAATATTAGTCAGTATATAACTAATTTAGAGTCAAGATTAACATGCCCAATAAGGCTGGTCTGTTGTAAATAGTTTTAGATAATGGTATATTATCCTGTTAGTGGTCATGAACAACAAATATGTTTCACTTTTATGTTTAGGCTAATTTAAACCTATGATATAACCTTAAAATAAAGCAACAGTCACAATAGAAACAAATAGTGTGTTAAGTAGTTTCCTATTTACCTATATAATGTTTATAATTTGTTAAAACTGTTGTCTGAATGGTGTGAGTGTTGGTGTAAAGAGCCAAACACTTTGTCAACTTGTATGTCAGTTTATGTATAGAGTTGTAGTTGCCAACAGGCTACAGTCTTACAGCAAATCAAGTAGAGTTTCTGTAATCTTATATTTTGTTTACATTAAACATAACCTCTGATATGATATAAGTCAAGTTTTGTTTCAATTTGTTACACTATAGTCAAATGTATATATTGTACATTAGATGTTAACTATAGTAAGATAAATTAGGTCGCAGATTGTTTGTTCACTGCCCAATAAGGGTTCATCAACTGTGAGATCAAGTCAATAAAGATTAGGACGTTTTGTGTGTTGCTAATCGACTTTCACAGGGGCGCGGAAGTTGGGTTCGGTTATGTCTTAATATTACTTGCAGGTGATACAGTTGCTATGCAGTTTTTGTAGGCGCCAGGTAATTTACAAATGTATGGAAATTGAAAGTTACTATTTCTTTAAATTTGGGAGTTATTTCTAATGAAAAATGTCAAAAAAGTGTGTGTCTAGACTACTTGCTATTAGGTACCAAATATCTCTGCCCACGGTGCGTTCTAAGGCACCGAACTCAAAAACTGAATAAACCTCTGAATAAAAATTTAAATTTAAAGTTTTTGGGGGATTCTTTCGAATCTCTCCAGCCAGATTTTTCCAAAAATATGCTATGATTATAATGAATATGATTAAAGCCAAAAAATTAAAATAAAGAAAAATTTCGAAATTTTTGTCAATTGGTGGACGCGAACCTCGGTCTCTCCAAGGACCCGCCCACTTTTATGCTTCACGCCTAGTCCCGTACGGGGTAGACAGAAGATCTATTTACAAATGAAATGAAATTAAATTAAATTGAAATTAAATGAAATCAGGTTGTGAAGTTAAATATTTGTATATTAGTTATACAAGTATCTTGGAATGAATGTTTGCGCGCTGTTGCTGCTCACTATCCCAACAGGATAGGCAGTGAAATATGCCAACTGTATTTTTAGGTGATAGTACATAAGAGAACTAGATTTCTTAAAAATAGCTTAGAGTACAGCCCCAACTTTAAACCCGGTCTCTACGGGGTTATGCAGGAAGGTAAATAAAAATAAAAATAAAAATAAAAATGTTCTTAAAATCTAAAATAATTAATTCTGCGTCACACTTTGTCCTTTACCCTATTCAAATGGGTTGGCAAAAGGGCATAAAAATACCATCTTAAAATTAAAAATAATTAATACTACGTCACACTTTGTCCTTTACCCTATTCAAATATATGTATATGTCAAAAAGTTCCACCTGCCTACCTCCCTCAGTTTAGCAAGCGTAATTTTTCGTTTTATAACTTTGGTCTTATAAAGTGCAATGGAATGCGGTGACCGCGCCGCTCGCCGCTCGACCAAACGACAACTTTAACGCGAGTTCACCGCCGAGTTTGAGTTTTGGAAAAACTCGTGTAGGCCTTTTCACTTAACACTTTTTGGGTGGAAAATTATCAATTTAGGCAGCTGAATGATTGCACTATCTAGTCTATATAAAAGTTTAGTTAAAAAAGTTGAATACAACCACTTAATACTTAAGACAAAAGTTTTCCTATTATGATTTCGACCGCAAATAAAGAGGAAAATGGGTCCAAAACGAAAACTATAGGTAGAAAAGTCACGGAAAACCTAGTAGGGGTAGACGAAGTGTTCAGCTATCTACTAAGATGTCTTTAGGGGTGGTCCAACCCCTTATACACTATGAAAAAACACTAATTAAAATTTAAATAAAATGTTCACCGCCGAGTTTGAGTTTTGGAAAAACTCGTGCAGGCCTTTTCACTTGACACTTTTTGGGTGGAAAATTATCAATTTAGGCAGCTGAATGAGTGCACTATCTAGTCTATATAAAAATTTAGTTAAAAAGTTGTATACAACCACTCAATACTTAGGACAAAAGTTTTCCTATTATGATTTCGACCGCAAATAAAGAGGAAAATCGGTCCAAAACGAAAACTATAGATAGAAAAGTCACGGAAAACTTGGTAGGGGTAGACGGAGTGTTCAGTTATCCACTAAGATGTCTTTTGGGGTGGTCCAACCCCTTATACACTATGAAAAACACTAATTAATATTTAAATAAAATGTCACTGTCATAAAAATTCTATTTTCTATTGTATTAAATGTTATTTTTGAATGGGTTGCACTTGTCCAAAAATTCTGAAAGTTACACACAATGTACTCACGTATATGCACTATCGAAATCACTGATAGCGCTCGGGGGTCGTCGATCTATTTTTGGAGATTTTTGGCCCCGAAAATCGTCAACAGTTTTTCTCGAATATCTCCTCTGCCGTACCTCCAAAACGGGCAAGCGAGGTGTCTAAAGAGAGCCCTGGATGGCCTCCGTCCAGCTGCACCGGTCTCGGTGGTCCCAGGAGACCAGAACCGGAGCTCCGAAATTGCACCGGTTTCGGTTTTTGGTGGATAACTCGTAGAGTATCCACCCAAAAATTCCGAAATTCGGCACAGGGGTGCTCCTTTGGTCCCCGCAGGGGCCCACAGTCCTCGATACACGATGGTCCACTGGAAAACAGAAGTTATGGCCACTTTAGTATTTTTAACACTATGTAGACGATTGTTTACGTTTGGAAAAATCGGTTTTTATTTAATTTTGGCGAAACTATCAGAGGTATTTTGAAAATTCTTTCACTATTTTATAGAGTAAAATAGCGCGCAACTTTTGACACTAAATTTAGGTTTTTATGTGATACTTTGGTGCAACTTTGATTTTTGCAGCGTGGAGCGTTTAAAAATCGTGACACTCGCGTCCAACGCTAAAGTGTGACTGGTTAGGTTAGGTTAGGTTAGGTTAGGTTAGGTTAGGTTAGGTTAGGTTAGGTTAGGTTAGGTTAGGTTAGGTTAGGTTAGGTTAGGTTAGGTTAGGTTAGGTTAGGTTAGGTTAGGTTAGGTTAGGTTAGGTTAGGTTAGGTTAGGTTAGGTTAGGTTAGGTTAGGTTAGGTTAGGTTAGGTTAGGTTAGGTTAGGTTAGGTTTTTTTTTTTTTTTTTTTTTTTTTTTTTTTTTTTTTTTTTTCCGGGCGCATATGGCCCGGCCCGCGACTTTTCCCCCAACATAATCGGGGACCTTATTTTGGGTGAATGAGTTCTTCAGCGTGTGGTTTTTTAATTTTGTTTAGCATACATTCATTTTTGTTTACAGTCTTATGACATAGTCTATTACAATGTGGTTCTTATTCTAATTATTACATTATCTTTTTGTTTTGTTCATAGTCTTATTAACTACATTTATAACTTAGTTCTATAATACATGTGTTCCTTATTATACATTTCATTCATTTTATTCTACTCTACGTCACATTCTTTTCCTTACTTTCTATATTTCTTATTATTTATTTTCTATAATTATGGACAAACAATAAGTCATTATTTTGTCATTTGTTGTTGATATTGTTTTCCATGTTAGAATGTATGGTACAATTTTACCGTAATATCTGTTTTAGTCTTTATGCATTCACATTATGTCTTTCGCTATTCGAGACATTTCAACTTACAGAGCTTGATCTGTCTGCTGGTCATCGTTCTATTGTTTTGTATTTGGGTGTAAATGTGTGTGTTCATGTGCATGTGCGTTCGTGATTTATGATTTACTGTGTTTGTTGTGTTCATGATTGTGTGCGTCGTTGAAATATTTGTTAAAATATTTGTTGACGAGTGTGTGAGTTCTGCTTGTTGTGTTTTAATTTTGAAATAATTGTCGATAAATTTCAATTAAATTTTCAATCAATTAAGGCCTAATAATATGATTAATTGTGCAGTGTTTGAGTGAGGAGTGGAGAGTGGAGTCTGGTCGACTTGTTGTGTTACTGTTAATGTTAGGTGTGTTAGTGAGTGTAGAGTGTGAGTGTGCGTGATGTCTGTCAGTGGTGATGGCTGTCACAGCCGCCATCAGTGAGGCGCCCGCAGAGGAACGTCAGCTGTAAGCCACTGACGCCCTCGCCAAGGCATCCCACTTTCTGCGGATGGGACAGTCATCACTAAACGCGTGGTGTGTTGTGTCTGTGTATTTCGCCATGGTGCAGTTTTTGCACGTCGGTGCCTGGGCCGCCAAAAGGCTGGGGCACCCTGCCTTCAAGTGCGGACCTCCGCAGTAATTGCAGAGGTCCACACTCTCCGTGCAGAGCCTCCTGCCATGACCGAAACCCAAGCACCTAGTACACTGCACCAGGGGAGATTGGTCCGCCACTTTAACCACCTGCAGGTCGATATAAAGTCTCCCGGCAGAAGTGAGTCGTTGCCAAAGCTTTGGAGCCACTCGGAGGATTGCGTGGCACTCCGAAGGGTCCCTCGCTCTCCTCCGGTACCGGACCTCGGCTTTGGCCTCACTCTCCGAGAGACCCTCCAACAGGTGGCTATTTTGACGGGTGATTGCTTGGATTATGTCGTCGTCAGTGTTGTGCGCTTGTAAGTATTTAAGCACGACCAGGGGGTTTTTGTTAGTGGCCCCCACCACTTTCAAGTGTTCGGTCTTCCTTAGCTGCTCCTCTGCTCTCTCGAGCTCGGCCCTCGTGGCGCAGCTAAGGACCACTCTTCCGTCCTTGACCTTGCGGACTCTCTCGACTTTTATGCCGTTTCGTTTGGCGTCGAGTACTCCCTTCACTCGCTCGATGACTTCAGCGCTCGTCTCCATTGGATCAGCTGGTGATATTAGAACCGAGTGAAATGATTGAAATGCTGGTGGTGTGGGACGTGTTTCGGAGGGGCGGGCAGTAATTTCAGCATAAGAGGGGGGGGTGCTGCTGATAGAGTCAGTGATGACCTGCTCCACTTTCTCTATCGTCTGTTTCGCGATCAGTCTATGGGTGTCTGTCTGCTCAACAGACAGACGCTCCCATAACCGCTGTGTGGAGTTGACTGACGCTACTCCTTCCCTAAGCTGCTCTGAAAGCGTGCCTATCAACTCCTCCTGGACGTTGATCTCCCTTGCGATCGAGCTAACCTTCTCGGTCTGATCCTCCAACGCTCTGTTAAGTCGGTCAGTCTGTTCCAGTCTTTGGTACACAGCATCCACCAGGGATTGCATCGTCCGCGTGGAGTCCTCCTCCCTGCTAATCTGACTCTCCTGCAAGTTGGTTATAGCCTTCTTGACCACACCCAATTCTTGCAGGCATTCCATAAAAAGGGTCCGAGAAGCCCCTTTTTCGTGCTTATGGAGCTTCTCAGACTCCTTGGCCAGTGCCACCATCTTATCTATTATACCAAAAGTGGCTGTCTTGATCTCCGTTTTGATGTTACGGCCCTCATTTAGGGTGGCTTTAGCTTTAGTGGCGAGGGCAGTCATTCTGTCAGACAGCGTTTCCGCATCCCCGGTGGATCTGCGCTTGGGGGGAAAATTTGGGCTGGCCATATTGGCGGACTGTCAGTCGGTCTGTACTTCTAACTGTGGGTCTTGTATAGACTTAAATTGTATAGTGTATACTGTATGTAATTCGTGGAGTGTATACACAAGTACAGAACTTTAAAAAATCACAAAAAGTTAATTTAAACAGTCAAATAAATTTTTCTGTGGGTGTATAGAGCCCAAACAGTAGTCAAAATACAAAGTAAATACAATATTAAAAATAAAATAAAATTCCAAAATTCAAATTCGTCAAATTACATTAATAATTACACTTAAAATAAAGTAAAATTCCAATTAAAATGGGGACAACACAACACACTAATTTATTCGGTCAATTTTGTGTTATACAGAAAAACTTGGTTTTTTATATATTATTTAAATTTGGTATGCTGGCCTGGGTGGCACAAAATGGATGGTTGTCAAAACAATTGCCAATTGTTGCCCCTTATTGGCCAGCAAAGATTTCAAAAATGAGTAAATGATAAAATTGAAAATGTTTTCATCCAAGTTTTCATTAAGGTTGCACCCACTACTACAGGCAACACATTGATTGTGTATGATATTATATACTAACTGACTAAATATAGTAGTAGTTCTACTATTGTGTGTATTTATGATAAATTGAAATAAAGATAAAAATGTGTACCTATGTATTGTGTGTTTGTGTAATATTATTTAAGTTTTTAATATATGTGGTGATTATGTTTTAATATATTAGATAGAGTGTATATATAGTTTGTGTTGTGATAGTATATATATATAATTTGTTATATGACTTAAAGTATTTTAATAGCTGCAATATAATAGTACAGTGTATGTAAATAAACAAAATCACAGCTCAGATTGGAATTCTGGTTGTGATTCACATATTAAATAAGTGTGTATATGTTGTGTATAGATATAATAATAAAATGTTGTAGTGTTATATGTAATTTATTTAAGATATTTCAATAATATATGAAAGTTTATAGCTATTTTGTTGGTTTTAATATATGTGGTGATTATGTTTTAATGTATTAGATAGAGTGTATATATAGTTTGTGTTGTGATAGTATATATATATAATTTGTTATATGACTTAAAGTATTTTAATAGCTGCAATATAATAGTACAGTGTATGTAAATAGATAAAATTACAGCTCAGATTGGAATTCTGATTGTGATTCACATATTAAATAGGTGTGTATATGTTGTGTATAGATTTAGTAAAATGTTGTAGTGTTATATATAATTTATTTAAGATATTTCAATAATATATGAAAGTTTATAGCTATTTTGTTGGTTTTAATATATGTGGTGATTATATTTTAATATATTAAATAGAGTGTATATATAGTTTGTGTTGTGATAGTATATATATATAATGTTATATGATTTGAAGTATTTTAATAGCTGCAATATAATAGTACAGTGTATGTAAATAAATGAAATCACAGCTCAGATTGGAATTCTGATTGTGATTCACATATTAAATAAGTGTGTATATGTTGTGTATAGATTTAGTAAAATGTTGTAGTGTTATATATAATTTATTTAAGATATTTTAATAATATATAAAAGTTTATAGTTGTTTTGTTGATAAATATGTATGTTTGTGTTGTTACCAGCAGGTTCAATTTGGTGTTATAGTTATGTTAGTGACTATTGTAGTGTATTAAATAAGCTAAATATCAATATATGGTTGTTTATGTTTTATTTCAAAGTGAGGAAGAAGTAAAATCTAGTCTTAATAGTATTGTTGACAAAGAGGTTATCCCCTGTGTTATGCCTTAGCAGTATTGTTTATTTAGTTGTGGTGCTATTATTTTATAGCAGGCAAGTAATTCTAGTTAAGATGTATATATGTGTTAAGTGTTATAGTAGATAAAGTGTGTATATATTGTGTGTAGATATAATATAGTGTAATATATAATTTGTTTAAGATATTTTAATAATATATAGAAGTTTATGGTTGTTTTATTGATAAATATGTAGGTCAATGTAGTTGCCAGCAGGTTCAATTGGTATTACAATTATGTTAGTGATGGTGTAGGAGGCCAACACTTGTCGTCATTTATTGTTGTATATTAAATAAATTAGATATTAATATACTGTTGTTTATGTTTTATTTCCCAGCGAGAAATAAGTAAAATCTAGTCTTATTTGTCAGAAAAGAAGTATTGTTTACAATAGGGTTATTCCTTGTCTTATGTCTTAGCAATATTACTTATTTAAGTGTGGTGCTATTATTTTGTGGTAGGCGCGTTTACTGCCTGTGAGAGTGTGGGGTCTCGTATTTCTATTGACGTGTTAATAAGTATGTGTTTGTTTAATTAATTATTGATAAAATTTTGATGGTCTAGATGAGGTGTGTGAATTATAAAATAAAAACAAAACTAAAAACTGTAAAGTAAAATGTTGGTCTATACAAAAATTTTACCGTCTCGTGGACGCGAACCTAGGCAGTTCCGAAGCCCCGCCCACTTGACCGGCTTCACGCCTTATCCCTTATGGGGTCAGCAGAAAAGTTCTTTTTATGGTACTTTGGGATGTAACGAGAGCAATATGTAGATAATGGTAAGAGATGTAAATTAAAGTGAATTAAAATGGAATTAAATTATAAAAATAATATTAAATTAAATTGAATTGAAATAAAATAAAATTAAATTGAATTGAAATAAGATAAAATTAAATTGAAATAAATTGAAATAAAGATTTGTCGTTGGGCAAAAGACTGTTATTCTGAAATTTAATATGTCGTTAAAGCAGTATCTATGAACAGGATAATCAGAAAATGATAAAATTAAATGAAATTTTTGGTTAGTAAAAATAGATAGATAGCAAACTCGAGTTCCACACACTCGCACCACCTTGGTTGCTAAAGATACCTATTAAAGAAAAATAATATGACAAATAAAAATGTTCTTAAAATCTAAAATAATTAATACTACGTCACACTTTGTCCTTTACCCTATTCAAATATATATATATGTCCGAAACTTCCACCTGCCTACCTCCCTCAGTTTAGCAAGCGTAATTTTTACACTTAAAACTTTTGTCTTATAAAGTGCATTGGAATGCGGTGACCTCGCCGCTCGCCGCTCGAACCAAACGACAAACTTATCGCGAGCTCACCGCCGAGTTCGAGTTTCGGAAAAACTCGTGCAGATGCTTTCACTTGTCACTTTATACGTGGAAAATTATTAATTTAGGCAGCTGATTAAATGCACTATCTGGTCTATATAAAAGTTTAGTTAAAAAAGTTGAATACAACCACTTAATACTTAAGACAAAAGTTTTCCTATTATGATTTCGACCGCAAATAAAGAGGAAAATGGGTCCAAAACGAAAACTATAGGTAGAAAAGTCACGGAAAACCTAGTAGGGGTAGACGAAGTGTTCAGCTATCTACTAAGATGTCTTTAGGGGTGGTCCAACCCCTTATACACTATGAAAAAACACTAATTAAAATTTAAATAAAATGTTCACCGCCGAGTTTGAGTTTTGGAAAAACTCGTGCAGGCCTTTTCACTTGACACTTTTTGGGTGGAAAATTATCAATTTAGGCAGCTGAATGAGTGCACTATATAGTCTATATAAGAATTTAGTTAAAAAGTTGTATACAACCACTCAATACTTAGGACAAAAGTTTTCCTATTATGATTTCGACCGCAAATAAAGAGGAAAATCGGTCCAAAACGAAAACTATAGATAGAAAAGTCACGGAAAACTTGGTAGGGGTAGACGGAGTGTTCAGTTATCCACTAAGATGTCTTTTGGGGTGGTCCAACCCCTTATACACTATGAAAAACACTAATTAATATTTAAATAAAATGTCACTGTCATAAAAATTCTATTTTCTATTGTATTAAATGTTATTTTTGAATGGGTTGCACTTGTCCAAAAATTCTGAAAGTTACACACAATGTACTCACGTATATGCACTATCGAAATCACTGATAACGCTCGGGGGTCGTCGATCTATTTTTGGAGATTTTTGGCCCCGAAAATCGTCAACAGTTTTTCTCGAATATCTCCTCTGCCGTACCTCCAAAACGGGCAAGCGAGGTGTCTAAAGAGAGCCCTGGATGGCCTCCGTCCAGCTGCACCGGTCTCGGTGGTCCCAGGAGACCAGAACCGGAGCTCCGAAATTGCACCGGTTTCGGTTTTTGGTGGATAACTCGTAGAGTATCCACCCAAAAATTCCGAAATTCGGCACAGGGGTGCTCCTTTGGTCCCCGCAGGGGCCCACAGTCCTCGATACACGATGGTCCACTGGAAAACAGAAGTTATGGCCACTTTAGTATTTTTAACACTATGTAGACGATTGTTTACGTTTGGAAAAATCGGTTTTTATTTAATTTTGGCGAAACTATCAGAGGTATTTTGAAAATTCTTTCACTATTTTATAGAGTAAAATAGCGCGCAACTTTTGACACTAAATTTAGGTTTTTATGTGATACTTTGGTGCAACTTTGAATTTTGCAGCGTGGAGCGTTTAAAAATCGTGACACTCGCGTCCAACGCTAAAGTGTGACTGGTTAGGTTAGGTTAGGTTAGGTTAGGTTAGGTTAGGTTAGGTTAGGTTAGGTTAGGTTAGGTTAGGTTAGGTTAGGTTAGGTTAGGTTAGGTTAGGTTAGGTTAGGTTAGGTTAGGTTAGGTTAGGTTAGGTTAGGTTAGGTTAGGTTAGGTTAGGTTAGGTTAGGTTAGGTTAGGTTAGGTTAGGTTAGGTTAGGTTAGGTTAGGTTAGGTTAGGTTAGGTTAGGTTAGGTTAGGTTAGGTTAGGTTAGGTTAGGTTAGGTTAGGTTAGGTTAGGTTAGGTTAGGTTAGGTTAGGTTAGGTTAGGTTAGGTTAGGTTAGGTTAGGTTAGGTTAGGTTAGGTTAGGTTAGGTTAGGTTAGGTTAGGTTAGGTTAGGTTAGGTTAGGTTAGGTTAGGTTAGGTTAGGTTAGGTTAGGTTAGGTTAGGTTAGGTTAGGTTAG